>OX421485.1:4437562-5760094 GCA_949126895.1 Eilema caniola
GCAACTGTTACCACTCTTTTACCATTCTTACATACATACATACATTCATATAATCAGGCCTTTATCCCCGGACGGTTAGGCAGAGGTGAATTTAACACCTACATTTCACCAATCTGTATTCGGTCCCACGTAATAGGAGAGGGTGAGCCTATTGCCGTATTCCGGGCACTATTGTTGACTTTTTTTTTTTTTTTATAAATAGGACACGTCAATTTGACTTTACCTCGCCTGATGGTAAGCTGAAGGTAAAGTCTCAAGAAAGAGGGCCACTATTATATACACGTGCCATGTTAACAATGGTGGCACTCAGCTTGACGGCCTCATCAGATGCTTTTTCACGCCCCGCTTAAAGGACCCGGGACTGTAGGAAGAGGGAAACACGTGAGCTGGCAAGGAATTCCAGGTCTTAATGGTGCGACAAAGGAAAGAGTCACCGAACCGCTTGGTTCTTGAAGGAATGTTCTGCACCGTATAGGGGTGACATCTAAGTCCTGCACGTGTCGTCCTATATAGGAAGGGGGAGGGTGGGACTAATTGGAATAGCTCTTCAGAACATTCACCATGGTAGAGACGGTAAAAAACTGCCAAGGAAGCAACATCTCTACGCATTTGCAGAGACTCGAGGGTACTCGTGACCTCAGGATTTCCGATAATGCGGACCGCACGTCGCTGCAACCTGTCGAGAGCATCTAATAAGTACTTTGCGGATCCATCCCAGAGATGTGAGCAGTACTCCACGCAGGAACGAATTTGTGTCTTGTAAAGAAGACACCGTTGCTCCGGCGTGAAAAACCGTCTCACTCTGTTCAGGACTCCGAGTTTACGCGAGGCTGCCTTGATGATACTCTCGATGTAGTTTTTGTTGTTCAGTTTGCAGCGAACATCCATACCGAGGATATTGAGGTTGTCCCGCAGTGGCAGTGGCGTGCTCTGAAGAGTGGGAAGGGGAAGGAAAGAAGATACCTTTGCTGTAAACGCACATGCCTGCGTCTTCTTGGCATTGAACTCGACCAAGTTCTCAGAGCCCCATTGGGAAATGTGATTCAGGATCCGGTCAAGCTCAGTGACAAGAAGCTGCCTTTTTTCCGCAATATGCGTCTGCTTATCCGCAGGACGTCCATGATAACTCCCGTGTAGGGTGCTATCATCCGCATAGCAATGAATGCTGCCGGTCGACAGCATGTCATTGATATGCAGAAGAAAGAGAGTTGGCGATAGGACAGATCCCTGCGGTACGCCGGCATTTACCTGCAAGAACTCCGAGGCTCGTCCATCACAAAGGACGCGAATACGGCGCTCCTGCAAGAAGCCGGCAACCCAGTCGCACAATCTAGGAGGCAGACCAAAGGCTGGTAACTTGGAAAGAAGCGACTTGTGCCAAACTCTATCGAAAGCTTTGGCGATGTCAAGGCTAATTGCCAATGACTCGCCGTGCTTGTCCATAGCCTCACCCCAAATATGGTTAACATACGCCAGAAGATCACCCGCTGACCGTTTCGGCCTGAAGCCATATTGCCGGTCATTAATTAGGGAGTGATCTTCAAGGTGACGCATGAGCTGTTTGTTAATAATGTGCTCGAACACCTTGCACAGCACTGAGGTGACGGCTATGGGTCGATAGTTGTTTGGGTCTGAGCGATCCCCCTTCTTGGGGATCGGCTGTACATTCGCCTCTTTCCAAGCCGAAGGCACTGTACCAGAGCTGTAGGACAGCCGGTACAGCCGCGCAAGCATTGGAGACAACTCCGCTGCACATTTTTGCAGAACCACCGCTGGAATACCGTCCGGACCACTGGCTTTCCGGACATCGAGTGACTGCAACACCGCTCGGATATCGCGTTGCCTGATACGAATATCAGGCATTGCATGGTCACTGACGGGCAGTGTCGGCGGCTCCATACCACAATCATCGACTCGGGAGTTGGCCGCAAAGAGATTAACCAGCAAATTTGCTTTCTCTTGCGGCTCATGGGCCAGGGATCCATCGGGATTGCGCAGCGGGGGCAGCGAAGGCTGGCAGAAGTTGGCTTGCACGGCTTTGGCCAGTCGCCAGTAGCCACGGCTGCCCGTGGGATGCTCTACTAGCTCCTGACCAAGCCGCGCTATGCGCTGGGCATCCGCTCTGACATAAGCCCTCTCGCAGGCCTTTGTGGCTCTGTTGTACGCCGCCTTGAAGTGGCCCACGTTGGGATCGCACGTAGCGCGCGCCCTGATCCAAGCGCGGTACGCAGACTGTTTATGATTAACAGCCTCCGCGCACTCGCGCCCGAACCAGGGGCGCGCCCTGCGGACACCGGCGACATCAGTGTAGGGGATATAATATTCCATGCCCAGACTGATCTCACCGGCGACAGCAGTTGCGGCCTCAGATGGGTTCTTACCTTCAAAGCAGCGTTCAACCCACGGGATGGACGCAAAATAATCACGCAGTCCATCCCAGTCCGCTGACGAGTAGTGCCAGAGACGCCGCTTCCCCTGCACGGGACGTGGGGGCGCTAAAATGGGCACCTCGGAACGGACCAGACAATGGTCGGATTCACCTAAAACGGCGCTCACCGAAACACTGTACTGGTCCGGGCGACTCGTCAGCAGAAGGTCTAGCAGAGAGGGCTCATGGTCCGACCTTTTTGGTATCCTAGTGACCTCGTGTACCAATTGGGTCAGGCCATGCGCCAGAGCAAATGCATGGGCGGCTCTTCCCGCATGGGTTGTTTTGGCGGAGCCCAACCAGATCTCGTGGTGGGCGTTAAAATCCCCCAAAAACACCAGTTCAGCGTTCGGAAACCGCTCCTGCGCATCATCTGCCGCCTGACTCAGGTATTCAAAGAGTCGAGTTGTCTCGGCATCTCCTGTATGGGAGCGGTAGAGGCACACATAGATCTGACTCGTAGAGCCATGGTCTATGTGTACCCAAAGGGTGGAAAAGGATGGGTCCTCTAGGCAGCGCAAACGGCGACAACAAACATCCGCCCTAACAAACACGCACACCCCGGCTTTTGCGCGGAAATTCTCCTCAAGGACATAGCCGGGGTAGAGTAAGTAGGTCGTGTCATCAGGGCGGCGTATTTGTGTCTCCGTAAGAAACAGCATTGCTGGTTTCGCCGTCTCCAGGTGTTGGTGGACGGCGTTGAGGTTTGTATGGAGCCCACAGATGTTCGTGGACTCCACCTCAAATAGCGAGCTCGAGGGAGAGTTTCTTGCCGCTGTGTAGACCAATCTACTGTTATTATGCGCTGCCATGAGAATGAAGAGGAGGAGGGAAGGCGTGAAAAAAGAGGCGATTGTTGTCGCAGCACAGCGTGACAAAGCGTGGGATATTGGTTTTATCTATGAATGTGAGGTATGGCGAGAGCCGACGCGCCGAACGGAAGGGCCCCCGTACCCCCCCGAGTATGGTCGCCGGGCTCCCTCGTCCGGTCACCAACCGGCACGACGAGCCATATCGGGATTATGCGCGACCTGGTGGGGCAGCCTCCCAGGGTGGTTAGTCCCGGTTGGGCCCCTGTACTATGCCGCGGGCGGCCAGCGGCACCACCGTTTCTACAGGTCTCCCTGTTCGGCGCGTCGCCCCGCGCCACCCCCCACTAGACTACGCCAAGACCCACCGGTCCCACTCGTGCTGCGACCTCAATCCCCCCTGCCCGGCTATGCACTTGCTGACCCCTGAACGCAATCCAACCGAGATTGGATTACTATGGAGGATTTTTCGCAAAAGTGCACGGTGGTACTCACCCGGTCGAAATTTGTGACAAATTTGTGCCATCAAATTTCTCTGAGGTTGAGTCTGGGCTGTACATGTCTGATGTTAAAGTTAATCAGCCCTATCCCTTAGTCGCCTTGTGCGACACCACATGGGAAGAGAAGGGGTGGCCCAAATTCTACTAATACTTAATTTCCCTCCCAGTTGACGTCGATGGGGAGGAATTCTTTGACGCCTAAACTGCAGGTTTGCATATATTATATATTGTTTTTATATTTTTATTTAAATAATTCTAATGTACATATTCTTAATTTCATATATTTCAGCTAAATATTGTTTTTTACAACCGGAAAATACCCTATGGTGTATATATCATATTGAGGGTATATGGTCTATCATCAAGGTCTTTGGGACCTAAGACAACCTCACTTGCTAGCCTTTATACTTGTTGATTGACAGACTAGGCTTCTTGAATATCGAATGTAATCAATAATCAATTTTAAATCTTTTAACATAGGTGGTAAAAAGGAGACACATTAAATAAATGCTTTTCCATGTTCCGCCTAAAGGCATACGAAAAAAAAATACATTTTTAGATATTCATTATTTCAATCACATTATTATTAAATTGAACAAAATTATGAAAGCATTCAAACCCGTAGTTAGACTTCAAAAAGCGGAACCCAGACTTCGAGGTGAAGTTTCGAATGCGACTGGAATTAACGCTAGGATGGAGAACAAAGAGGGGCTTCATCTCTCCAAGAAAAGTCGTATTAAGAACACTGTCATATAATGAAGGCAGGGAACTCATCCTCAGACATTAATACCTGAAACGGTGAACAGTGAGGTATGATAGGAACTTCATCCCACGCACGCTCAAGCTGTGTAATGTCCTCCCTGTTGTAGTTTTCCCAAGCGACTACAATATAATGGTGCTTCAAGAAGTAGAAAGTTCCTTCAAGAACCAAGCGGTTATATAGTTTGCCTATTCGCCACTAAGCGCTACACAGAATTCTAGAATAATCTATTTTAAGGAAATAATTTTCAAAAATAAGGCCATCTTTTGGATTATAGCAAAATCATTTAGGGGGCTAAATGATTTGGCCTTATACCGACAGATGGCCCAATTTTTTTTACTTTAATTTTCAATTTTAGCAAAATATTCCATTTAATAAATAATATAACATTTTTGAAATTGCTAATGAAGTCGGGCGAGATTATTGTGATCATTTTCATAAAATGAATTGAGTTATTATTACAACTAGTATACATGCCAGACTAGGTTACTTATTTCTTCTCTACGCTAGATGGTTCTGTTAAGACATTTTTTTCGGAAAAATTTAAATTTAAATATAGTGGACTTACTGATGAAATGTTATACCCTTAAAATGTTGACATTGTTTATTTTTACACTTTGTACATCCTTGTACTGTACACTTCATTCTTAAACCAGGTTAAAGCTATTTTTATCCTTGAACTTTTGACCAAAAATGACAACCGAACGCAAGGACGTTTCACTAAAACTGGATGGGGACGTCTCAGACCAATTGAGTCCTTTCCCTTGTAGCATTTCCTTCTCCATGGGTTAGGTGGATGATTCAAAATGAATAAAAACGATAAAATAAGAACTGATGCAACTGTTATCACTCTTTTTCCATCCTTAATTTAATAATTTCAATTTAATTTCTGAATTTATTAACTGAAACCAAGAACCAATACTAAAAACATATCTTTAGTAATATTCAAAAATGAAAAGATGGCACTAGTAGACTCATTTAAAGAAATAAAAAAGTTGAAATCATGTTAAAACGCCCATTTGCTGACAGAATCACGTAAATTATTTCAGAACTTAAACACATGATAATGTAAGCATGTAAGCACTTGATTGAAACTTGTTGGTAATGTAATAAATAAAGATTTCGTGACAATCGTGCTACGTATTTATTTATTTATTTTAGTGCCATCTAGAGGCATGCTGCATTATGTCGTAACTTTTACAATTACTGCAGAATCTGGCAGAGTCAATATAGATTAGAATATTTATAGTTTTATTCAGTCATACTCAATAATGTGTTTAGTATATGTTTTATTTTTGACAAGTTAATTTTATTATAAAATGTCTGCCAAAACAATGTCGCCATCTAGTTATAACTCCTGAACTAAAAAGCTGCCTGCCTGCTTCTTAAAGCTACGAGTGTAACCATTTTTTGTTCCTGAAAATTATATTATATTATCTATGCTCGTACCAAGAATCTTACCGAATATACTATAAAAGGCGCTGATGTGGTGGCTGCGAAGGCCACCATATGCATGATTGCCATGCCTGAGCTCCGATACGGAGTAGGTATCACCTCCGTGCTCCACTGAACGGTCGCCGCATAGCAAGCCGCGATAAAAAAGCGAGACGCTATTGACAGACTTGCTTCGGGAAGACCTGTGAGCAAAAGACACGCTTCTAAATCGACGGATTGACAGCAATAGGCTCACTCTCTATTATTCGGGACCGAAAATCATACTTGGCGAAATGTGGGTCTTAATACACCTCTGCCTACCCCTTCGGGGACTTACCCCTGTGGATAAACGGATAGCCGTGTGGTTCCCGGCAGAGTAGAATTTGGGCCACCCCTTTTCATCCCATGTAGTATCGTACAAGGCGACTAAGGGATAGGGCTGATTAACTTTAACATCAGACAGATATGTACAGCCCAGACTCAGCCTCAGATGCAAAGCTCAAGTCAACAATAGTGCCCGGAATACGGCAATAGGGTCACCCCCTATTATACGTGGGACCGAATACAGATTGGTGAAATGTGGGTGTTAATTCACCTCTGCCTAACCGTCCGGGGATGAAGGCGTGATAATATGTGTGTATGTACGGGTGTGTGTGGTAAACGGGTGATGCTTTGACCCATGTTTCCCTCCGGGGATACCAGATGAACTGTGTACTATTCTTGTCCCCGTATGTATTTATCTCGTTTTCAGTTTTACAGGTTGGCTGGAAGAGATCTCTTTATAGAGATAAGCTCACCGTTGTGAACTAGATTTAAGTTTTATTGTTTATTGTATTTTTTGTGTGCACAATAAAGAATATAAAGAATATATAATAATATGAATGTTGAAAAGGGGATGAAACTTGGAAAGAAGAAAGGAAAATAAAGCTCACCTTCAGGCATAAAGAGAACTATCAAAGCAAAAACACTGGACAGCAATGCCGCGCCCACGATGGAGTTCCTTCTACCGAATCTGTAAACAAAATTACATCACAGTAGTAGCTACAACTGCCATCACGGAACACGGCTCCTTCAATAAACACCTTTTTATTTTAGGAGTCACCGACAGCCCTCATTGCAGAGACTGCATGAGAGAGGAAGAAACAGCGGCACATGTGCTCCTACACTGCCCTGCAACAGCCACATACAGGGCTTAGTACTTCAATAATACAGGTACGCTCCGGGAGATCACCAGCAGTGTGAACAGCCTGCTGGCGTTCTTCAATGAGTTGGGGTGGATTGAGTGAAATGCCCACCCTCACGCAAAAACCGCGCCATGACGTGGAGTTGCGAATACCAGCCCGTGATACTATACCATACCATCACAATAGGTAGATACTTAACCTAAATCTATAAGAGGTAGGACAGGACGATATCTCCGTCCAATTGAGCAGTCCGACTGGGGAAGTACCTCCGCCCTACTGAATACCGCGGTCATAATAACCTTGTGTTGTGTTCCCGGCGGTGAGTAGGGTACCCAGAGCTCATTGGAAAGTTTTTGTGCGGTCAATGGAAAGACTGAAGGCTTGTCCTGCTTTGTCTTCTACGCTGACGGCACAGAAACTCTCTGTGTTTATAGGGTCGGCAGCACGAGTGTGACTCCCCTGGTGTTGTACACGTCCATAGGCCACGGTAACTACTTTTCATCAGGGCAGGCCGTGTGCTTGTCTGCCTGGTATATATAATGGTATATATAAAAAAACTTACGGGTACGGAGTAGACGGCAGCGCCATTTTCACACAAATTCAGAATTCAATGCAATTATTCAACATAATATAACATGGCCAAATCTTATTGACATCAATTTCATTCTACTTACTAAAGCTAAGTTTACCACTACTTACAAGGCGCTAGTGGCAACATGTATTAGTATTGATGGCACGGGGTGCTACGGCCGTTGATGAGCTCACATTCACTAGGCATAGATTACTCACGCGGTGTAGAAAAATTATATTGTTAAACGTACCTGTCTAAAATCAAAGCATTTGACAAAATAGCTCCAAATTCGAAGGCTTCGTGCAAACTGACCATAGCGAACAAATTCAGTCCAACCGAGTCTGAAAGGCGAGTCATGCCATCGAACACCATTATAGCGCCGGTCAACAACAATATAAGGAACGCCATTGCTTTACGCAGCTGCGGACTTCTGCACATTTCTAGGATGGAATGTTTCTTCTCTAGTTTGGCTTTTTCACCGTATTTCTGTCAACATAATAAGTAAAATATGTAATATAAGTAAAAATGTTTAATAAAATGTTTACTGTTTAATAAAATTCCTCAAGATTTGGTTGACATGCCACTAAATAAGTTTAAAATAGAAGTAAAAAAGTCTTTAATGAAAAAAGGATATTACAAAGTAAACAAATACCTCAATGTTAAAAATCATGGTCATCCTAATCTTTTTGCATGCTCGCACAATATTAATCTATTTAAAAAAAAAACTAATTGTTTTAAAAAAGAATTTATTTATTTATTTATTTATTTATTATTCATAAACAATTTTAACATTGTGTTTGAACTTCTTAAAATCTAAACAAAACAAAAGCAAGCAAGAATCACACAATACAATAAAATAAATTCAGTGACCAAGATTAACCAGATTACGCAAAATAAATATGGTCTGTTTACATGTCTGTCTGGAATCTGGCATTTCGATATAATAAATTAAATCAAATTACAATAATGTCAGAGCACAAATAACATAATAATTATATAAATTTAGATGATCCGTAATTAATTAATGAAAAAAAAAAATAAAAAAAAAAATAAGTCAAATAGAATCGTGATGTCAAATAAAAAAAGTTAAATAATCTAAGTATATCATTAGTTCATTTAGTCAACGTTAGTAAGATTAATTGTATTATCCTATATTATTTGTCATCTCATCGACGGAATAGTAACACCCCTTCAACAAAAATTCCCTCAATTTGGCTTGGAACTCTCTTTTGTAAATCATTAGTTTTAAGTCTAGAGGCAGTTTGTTGAATATTCTGACAGAACTATAAACCGTACTATGCATTACAATGTTGAGATGAGGCACAAATTTGCTTTGGAAGTCTTTTCGACGTGTGCTCTCTCTTTCCTTTCTCTCATCGATAGATTCAAATTCATGTATGTGCTTAGCAAAATAACATAACAGAACCAATATATACAGGCTGGGGACCGTCAGTATACCCAAGTTCTGAAAATGGGTCCTACACGACTCGTCCTGTCGTATACGTACTATAACTCTAATGGCTCTTTTCTGCAACATAAAGGCTCGCTGAATGTTATACTCATAGCTACCCCCCCAAAAAAGAATACCATACCTAAGCCTTGATTCCACTAAAGTATAATAAACCATTTTTAAGTGTTCCAGGTTCACTTCATTTCGAAGACTACGCAAGACATAGCAAGCCGAGCTTATACTCCCTTCTAAATATGAGAGTTCATGTTTCCAGTTCAGATGTTCGTCGACATTAACCCCCAGAAACCTTACTGTATCTACATTTTCAACACGTCTGTTGTCTAGAACACAAACAAGACTGCTATTGTTTTTGGCCGTTGTTTTGAATAATATGGCCTTGGTTTTATTCGGATTTAATATAAGACTGTTTGCCGAGAACCAAGTTAAGAATAAATTTAAAATTTCAGTGGCTTTTGAACTAAGAGCGTTTACGTTGTCAGCAGATATCACTGCGTTTGTGTCATCAGCGAACATTACTAACTGTGTTTCCACTGGCGCCATTTGAGTTACGTAATTAATTAAGTCATTTACAAAAATTATAAATAGTATTGGACCTAGAGTTGAGCCTTGCGGAACACCAGTTCTTATTTTGGTCATTTTGGACGTATAAGATTCTTCACACATACCATTTCCATGAGTTTTGGTTTCTCTAGTGGTTGCTTGAATCTCAACATACATTCTTCGATTTTGCAAGTACGACTGCAAAAGATTCCCTGCTTTGCCTCTTACACCGTAGTGATTAAGTTTTAACAATAGCAACTCATGGTTTATCGTGTCAAATGCGGCACTCAAATCCAGAAAAAGTCCAGCAACTTTCTTTTTGAAGTGAAAACTTCTTTAGCGGCGTTGGATGGGTGTAAAATGTTAAGGAAGCGTCAGGATTAGTTGACCTTTGTACCGTAACCGACGACTGACGTCATACAAGATTAGGTAAATACTATCTATTTTGCAATTTACCTGAGATAGCGTCGTAGCTTAAACGGTAAGCACTTCGACTGTAAGTCCTCATAGTTTCAGATAGTATCGGGTTCAAACCACCTGGCCTTCTGAAACTTTTTGTGATTATTTTTTCTTTTTGTAATCTATTACATTTTATGATTATTTTTTCTTTCTGTAATTTATTACTTTTTGTGTTTATTTTTTTCTTTTCATAATTTATTAATTTCTTCTGACAAAAATTTAGCAGAAAATAAGTGATAGGTTTTATGATTAGCGCTATATTATAGGTATGGTATGTTCTTTTTTATCTTTTTCTATGTATATAACGAAGAAAGAAAAAAAGAAAATGTTTTCACTTCTGCCGGCACTCCCAGAGTGCAACCCGTCTTTTTTTTTATTCATTTGGCTCACTACATCTTCAATTAGCGCCCCTATTGCGTCTTGTGTACTAACATTCTTTTGGTATCCGTACTGCCTACTGTTCAATACCTTATTCAAATTGAGATGCCGCACAAGTCTAACTTTAATCAGTCTTTCAAAAATCTTAGACAGTGTTGGCAGGAGTGAAATGGGTCTATACATAGCTGGATCAGTTTTTGCTCCTTTTTTAAATATGGGAGTCACCTTAGCAATCTTGAACTGATCTGGGAATACGCCCTGTTCAAAGCAATTATTGTACAGAATGCTAAGGGGCTTCGCTAGTAAGTCGATGTTATCTTTAATCACGATGATTGGAATATCATCGTATCCACATGACATTTTGTTCTTCATTGTGCTAACTGTTTTCTGCACTTCGCTAGGTGTAATAGAATCCCAAGTGATTTCACTTTCTACTTTAGCTGTACTTCTCTTTAATATATCCAAAGCCAGTTGCGAGTAACCTTGGTTCTGACCAAATGTCTTACAAAATTCATCTGCCAGTATGTTGACAACTATAGATGGATTATCTGTCACTCCCTGGTTAGATTTTAAAATTAATTTCTGTTTTAATTTTTGTCCCTTATTCCTGTGTCGATTCACAACTTTCCATATATTTCTTGAGACATTATTGAATCTAGCTATTTCACTCTGTATAGATATTTTTTTCGCCTTTTTCAACACTCTTTTATATATGTTCAAATATTTATGCCTATAACTCACTATACTTAAGTCATCTTTATTACTTTTACTAGCAACTAAGAATCGCTTCATCTTACTGGAAACTTTGATTCCTTGCGAGACCCAGCGTAGGCCCGACATAGAATTGACACAAAGTTGTTTTTTGCGTTTTTTAAAGGACTGTCTAAATGTAACCACAAATTGTTTTATAAATGTATTAATACCCATTTGCTCCCAATTCAGATTTGCAAATTTTTCTCTATAAATACTATTACTCTTAGAATTAAATTTCCTTCTACTAATAAATGTCAGTGATTTGTTACGTTGATTGAAATTAATAGTACTCAATGTCATGTTGCATATCAGCGCCGCATGTCGGTCTCCTAATCCATTATGGTCAACCTCACAGTTTTTAAGGCTATCGTCAGGAATATTTGTCAAAAAGTTGTCAATACAAGATCGCTGATCATTTCTAATAAAAGTTACTGAGTCAACAAGTGGCCTAAAGTTATAACAAGTCATTAAATTTAGAAAGTCCCGCCTTTTTGATGTCTCGGAAAGTAAATCAATGTTAAAATCGCCACACAGACAGCAATTCCCATTGAAAAGGTGTTCCAATAATTGCTCAAGTCGAGCCATAAAAGTATCTAAGTTTGCATCATAAGGGGTACGATAACAACAGCATATTGTTACTCCAGTTGAGACATCCTTGACCCCACATACTTCGAAACTATCCATCTTATACAATTTTTTCACAATAGGCAATTCTATACATTCTCTATCTTTGAGCGCTAGGATAGCGGTGCCTCCTCTCAACTTATTTATTCTCGAACTATAGGATACTACTTTGTAATGAGTCAAGTTAAGCAGTGACATTTGTTTTGAATTATAAAAATGCTCACTCAAACACAAAAAATGGATCTTACTCTGAATGTTTTCTAAATATAGTTCTAATTCAGATATCTTATTACCTATACCACACAAGTTCTGGTGAAAAATGTTGAGAGGTTCAAGTATCGTACAGCCGTTTTGACTAGATTTTTCTGCAGTTACGTTATTCACGAAAAAAAGTCGTTTGCGTGGGTGAAATTTCGACATTATTACAATTTTCCATAGGACGGTCCAGAGGCGGGCAGAAATCTGTCTGTGTACCAATGTCAATTTTAGAACACAAACTTTCCTTGTATGCGAGGTATGATCTTTTATATGCCATATTTAAAATTTCCTTTAGTAATGTACGGGTCAAAAATATATCAAAGCGATTATAATCTATAGGAAAGTTCAGGTTGACAAACGATACATTAGCAAAGGTACTGCAGATGAACTTAATTTCATAATTTAATTTAAACTCATTAAAGTATTTATTGAAAGGAACCTCACTCATTATCACGTTGGTGTTGTCGACTTGAGTCAACCAATTAAATAATGAACATTGTAATTCACGCGGATTCCTGTCATTCACGCCAGTAAGGAGTAGAACATAGTCACTTTTTGTTAAGCTAGACAGTTCACTCTTGTTGCCTGCAAGTAGCCTACTTGTGGAAGCGCCCGGTTTCCAGATGGAATTCACCTCGTACTCCGTCCCCAAAAGTCTTTGCAGCTTGTTCCGGATTCCTCTGCCTTGTTGTCAGCAATTATTAAGACTTTGCTCTTTTTCTTAAGATTACCACTAATTTCGGTTGTCTGAGTGGTATAGTTAGTCACAGTAACGGGGTCTATGTGTTCAGCTGTTTTGGAGATTTCGCTGGGTGGCGACAGCGTTACGCGATTCACACTTATTTGTTGGTTGAAATTTATAGTTGAAATTAATAACTGGCTTGGCGCTTGAGTCAGGTTGTACTTCTGGGTCCCTGTTCAAATCACTGCTTACCATAGATTGTGCCTCTGGCCATTGGGCCGGTGCCGTTTTTTCCAGCGTAAGAGGACTTTGAGCAAAAGTATCCGTAAGTCGTCGTTTAACACTCATCTTTTTCGCCGATGACAGGTTTTTACGAAAAGAAGACAAAGGACTGTTGCATATCTGTTTGAGAACTTCAATTTCTTGGGATAGTTGTGCTAGATGTTTTTTTAATTCTATGTTTTCCAAGATGACATTTTCCAACTCATTCTGTGTGCTTTGTAATGTACATTTCATATTATTTAGTTCGGTCCTCATTTCGTCCCTATAAAGGGAGAAACCGTGGGTGGATAGATCAATCAAACTCGTTCCAAGAAGCTCGTCAGAGCACGATGAACGCAGGGAGATACTCATATTAATATTGCTAATATTTTCTAGTGATGCAGCTTTAAGATATTGTTTGCGCATGGTAATGTTTTTACGGTCGTCCATTTGAATTGTATTATTTATTAAATATTCTGTGATTAGCGCCGATAATATTGTTCACTGATTTCTTGCTGGTCTCTTCTCAATAGAACCAACTTACCGAACCAGCGAAAGAATCATTTTCAAATGATTTATTTACTTAATTTAATATTATATTAGTAATTTCTTGACATGACTGTAAAATTTTGACGTTCATATGTGCTCTTTATGTGCCTATACTGAATAAACGAAATTCATTCTTTGATTGAGAATATAAGTACAAAACCAGTGCGTCCTACCTGTTATGACTTACGGTGCCGTAACGTGGACACTGACCGTAGGACTAGTCCATAAACTAAAAGTCGCGCAGCGGGCTATGGAGCGAGCTATGCTTAGAGTTTCTCTGAAGGATAGAATTCGGAACGAGGTCATCCGACAAAGAACCAAAGTGACCGACATAGCTCGCAGAATAAGCAAGCTGAAGTGGCAATGGGCTGGCCACGTCTGTCGAAGGACCGATGGCCGTTGGAGCAGACGAGTCCTAGAGTGGAGACCGCGAGAAGGCAAACGAAGGGTGGGACACCCTATAACTAGATGGACCGGTGACCTGAAAAACGCGGCTGGGACCGACTGGATGCGGAAGGCGTAGGATCGTATGAAATGGCGCACATTGGGAGAGGCCTATGTCCAGCGTAGTCCAGTGTCCAGTCCAGTGTAGGCTTTTGAGGGCTCCAACTACAAGTAACGACTGCCATATATATTCGTATGGCAACCGGAACCGATGACTTAACGTGCTCTCTGAGACACGGTAATACCCAGACCAATGCGAATAGACAAACATATTCATGCATACAAATATTTCTATTGCGTACCAGCTGCACTGGACGCTCTCTATCAATAAAAATGTTGCCTACTTCCTACAGTCCCGAGTCCTTTAAGTGCGGCGTGCAAAATCATCTGATGAGGCCTTCAAGCTGAGTGCCATTATTGTTAACATGATAGGTACGTGTATGTAATGGTGACCCTCTATCCTAAAACCTTGCCTTCAGTTTATCATCAGGCAGGGTGAAATCAAATTGACGTGTCCTACATTAAAAAAAATGAAAATTATCTGGAAAACAGCAAGTCTGAGACTAGAAAAGTAGCAAATATAACTCACCATAAATTCATTCATGATATCCTCAGGGATTTTTGTTCTATTAATCTTCTCGAACCTTTTTAGAATCGTCACAGCTTCCTTAATTCGACCTCTGCTCACCAGCCATCTGAAATAAAAAGCGAATTGGGTATTTGGACTGACTAGTCAAATTAGTTACTTTTTACTAAACGTCAAAATGGTAAGTTATAAAGAAAATTGTTTGAAAATTAATTAGTAACGTCATAATATTTAATAGTCATTACTTTTAGGTTGGGTGGATGATCAAAATGAATAAAAACAATAAAATAAGAACCGATGCAACTGTTACCACTCTTTTACCATTCTTACATACATACATACATTCATATAATCAGGCCTTTATCCCCGGACGGTTAGGCAGAGGTGAATTTAACACCTACATTTCACCAATCTGTATTCGGTCCCACGTAATAGGAGAGGGTGAGCCTATTGCCGTATTCCGGGCACTATTGTTGACTTTTTTTTTTTTTTTATAAATAGGACACGTCAATTTGACTTTACCTCGCCTGATGGTAAGCTGAAGGTAAAGTCTCAAGAAAGAGGGCCACTATTATATACACGTGCCATGTTAACAATGGTGGCACTCAGCTTGACGGCCTCATCAGATGCTTTTTCACGCCCCGCTTAAAGGACCCGGGACTGTAGGAAGAGGGAAACACGTGAGCTGGCAAGGAATTCCAGGTCTTAATGGTGCGACAAAGGAAAGAGTCACCGAACCGCTTGGTTCTTGAAGGAATGTTCTGCACCGTATAGGGGTGACATCTAAGTCCTGCACGTGTCGTCCTATATAGGAAGGGGGAGGGTGGGACTAATTGGAATAGCTCTTCAGAACATTCACCATGGTAGAGACGGTAAAAAACTGCCAAGGAAGCAACATCTCTACGCATTTGCAGAGACTCGAGGGTACTCGTGACCTCAGGATTTCCGATAATGCGGACCGCACGTCGCTGCAACCTGTCGAGAGCATCTAATAAGTACTTTGCGGATCCATCCCAGAGATGTGAGCAGTACTCCACGCAGGAACGAATTTGTGTCTTGTAAAGAAGACACCGTTGCTCCGGCGTGAAAAACCGTCTCACTCTGTTCAGGACTCCGAGTTTACGCGAGGCTGCCTTGATGATACTCTCGATGTAGTTTTTGTTGTTCAGTTTGCAGCGAACATCCATACCGAGGATATTGAGGTTGTCCCGCAGTGGCAGTGGCGTGCTCTGAAGAGTGGGAAGGGGAAGGAAAGAAGATACCTTTGCTGTAAACGCACATGCCTGCGTCTTCTTGGCATTGAACTCGACCAAGTTCTCAGAGCCCCATTGGGAAATGTGATTCAGGATCCGGTCAAGCTCAGTGACAAGAAGCTGCCTTTTTTCCGCAATATGCGTCTGCTTATCCGCAGGACGTCCATGATAACTCCCGTGTAGGGTGCTATCATCCGCATAGCAATGAATGCTGCCGGTCGACAGCATGTCATTGATATGCAGAAGAAAGAGAGTTGGCGATAGGACAGATCCCTGCGGTACGCCGGCATTTACCTGCAAGAACTCCGAGGCTCGTCCATCACAAAGGACGCGAATACGGCGCTCCTGCAAGAAGCCGGCAACCCAGTCGCACAATCTAGGAGGCAGACCAAAGGCTGGTAACTTGGAAAGAAGCGACTTGTGCCAAACTCTATCGAAAGCTTTGGCGATGTCAAGGCTAATTGCCAATGACTCGCCGTGCTTGTCCATAGCCTCACCCCAAATATGGTTAACATACGCCAGAAGATCACCCGCTGACCGTTTCGGCCTGAAGCCATATTGCCGGTCATTAATTAGGGAGTGATCTTCAAGGTGACGCATGAGCTGTTTGTTAATAATGTGCTCGAACACCTTGCACAGCACTGAGGTGACGGCTATGGGTCGATAGTTGTTTGGGTCTGAGCGATCCCCCTTCTTGGGGATCGGCTGTACATTCGCCTCTTTCCAAGCCGAAGGCACTGTACCAGAGCTGTAGGACAGCCGGTACAGCCGCGCAAGCATTGGAGACAACTCCGCTGCACATTTTTGCAGAACCACCGCTGGAATACCGTCCGGACCACTGGCTTTCCGGACATCGAGTGACTGCAACACCGCTCGGATATCGCGTTGCCTGATACGAATATCAGGCATTGCATGGTCACTGACGGGCAGTGTCGGCGGCTCCATACCACAATCATCGACTCGGGAGTTGGCCGCAAAGAGATTAACCAGCAAATTTGCTTTCTCTTGCGGCTCATGGGCCAGGGATCCATCGGGATTGCGCAGCGGGGGCAGCGAAGGCTGGCAGAAGTTGGCTTGCACGGCTTTGGCCAGTCGCCAGTAGCCACGGCTGCCCGTGGGATGCTCTACTAGCTCCTGACCAAGCCGCGCTATGCGCTGGGCATCCGCTCTGACATAAGCCCTCTCGCAGGCCTTTGTGGCTCTGTTGTACGCCGCCTTGAAGTGGCCCACGTTGGGATCGCACGTAGCGCGCGCCCTGATCCAAGCGCGGTACGCAGACTGTTTATGATTAACAGCCTCCGCGCACTCGCGCCCGAACCAGGGGCGCGCCCTGCGGACACCGGCGACATCAGTGTAGGGGATATAATATTCCATGCCCAGACTGATCTCACCGGCGACAGCAGTTGCGGCCTCAGATGGGTTCTTACCTTCAAAGCAGCGTTCAACCCACGGGATGGACGCAAAATAATCACGCAGTCCATCCCAGTCCGCTGACGAGTAGTGCCAGAGACGCCGCTTCCCCTGCACGGGACGTGGGGGCGCTAAAATGGGCACCTCGGAACGGACCAGACAATGGTCGGATTCACCTAAAACGGCGCTCACCGAAACACTGTACTGGTCCGGGCGACTCGTCAGCAGAAGGTCTAGCAGAGAGGGCTCATGGTCCGACCTTTTTGGTATCCTAGTGACCTCGTGTACCAATTGGGTCAGGCCATGCGCCAGAGCAAATGCATGGGCGGCTCTTCCCGCATGGGTTGTTTTGGCGGAGCCCAACCAGATCTCGTGGTGGGCGTTAAAATCCCCCAAAAACACCAGTTCAGCGTTCGGAAACCGCTCCTGCGCATCATCTGCCGCCTGACTCAGGTATTCAAAGAGTCGAGTTGTCTCGGCATCTCCTGTATGGGAGCGGTAGAGGCACACATAGATCTGACTCGTAGAGCCATGGTCTATGTGTACCCAAAGGGTGGAAAAGGATGGGTCCTCTAGGCAGCGCAAACGGCGACAACAAACATCCGCCCTAACAAACACGCACACCCCGGCTTTTGCGCGGAAATTCTCCTCAAGGACATAGCCGGGGTAGAGTAAGTAGGTCGTGTCATCAGGGCGGCGTATTTGTGTCTCCGTAAGAAACAGCATTGCTGGTTTCGCCGTCTCCAGGTGTTGGTGGACGGCGTTGAGGTTTGTATGGAGCCCACAGATGTTCGTGGACTCCACCTCAAATAGCGAGCTCGAGGGAGAGTTTCTTGCCGCTGTGTAGACCAATCTACTGTTATTATGCGCTGCCATGAGAATGAAGAGGAGGAGGGAAGGCGTGAAAAAAGAGGCGATTGTTGTCGCAGCACAGCGTGACAAAGCGTGGGATATTGGTTTTATCTATGAATGTGAGGTATGGCGAGAGCCGACGCGCCGAACGGAAGGGCCCCCGTACCCCCCCGAGTATGGTCGCCGGGCTCCCTCGTCCGGTCACCAACCGGCACGACGAGCCATATCGGGATTATGCGCGACCTGGTGGGGCAGCCTCCCAGGGTGGTTAGTCCCGGTTGGGCCCCTGTACTATGCCGCGGGCGGCCAGCGGCACCACCGTTTCTACAGGTCTCCCTGTTCGGCGCGTCGCCCCGCGCCACCCCCCACTAGACTACGCCAAGACCCACCGGTCCCACTCGTGCTGCGACCTCAATCCCCCCTGCCCGGCTATGCACTTGCTGACCCCTGAACGCAATCCAACCGAGATTGGATTACTATGGAGGATTTTTCGCAAAAGTGCACGGTGGTACTCACCCGGTCGAAATTTGTGACAAATTTGTGCCATCAAATTTCTCTGAGGTTGAGTCTGGGCTGTACATGTCTGATGTTAAAGTTAATCAGCCCTATCCCTTAGTCGCCTTGTGCGACACCACATGGGAAGAGAAGGGGTGGCCCAAATTCTACTAATACTTAATTTCCCTCCCAGTTGACGTCGATGGGGAGGAATTCTTTGACGCCTAAACTGCAGGTTTGCATATATTATATATTGTTTTTATATTTTTATTTAAATAATTCTAATGTACATATTCTTAATTTCATATATTTCAGCTAAATATTGTTTTTTACAACCGGAAAATACCCTATGGTGTATATATCATATTGAGGGTATATGGTCTATCATCAAGGTCTTTGGGACCTAAGACAACCTCACTTGCTAGCCTTTATACTTGTTGATTGACAGACTAGGCTTCTTGAATATCGAATGTAATCAATAATCAATTTTAAATCTTTTAACATAGGTGGTAAAAAGGAGACACATTAAATAAATGCTTTTCCATGTTCCGCCTAAAGGCATACGAAAAAAAAATACATTTTTAGATATTCATTATTTCAATCACATTATTATTAAATTGAACAAAATTATGAAAGCATTCAAACCCGTAGTTAGACTTCAAAAAGCGGAACCCAGACTTCGAGGTGAAGTTTCGAATGCGACTGGAATTAACGCTAGGATGGAGAACAAAGAGGGGCTTCATCTCTCCAAGAAAAGTCGTATTAAGAACACTGTCATATAATGAAGGCAGGGAACTCATCCTCAGACATTAATACCTGAAACGGTGAACAGTGAGGTATGATAGGAACTTCATCCCACGCACGCTCAAGCTGTGTAATGTCCTCCCTGTTGTAGTTTTCCCAAGCGACTACAATATAATGGTGCTTCAAGAAGTAGAAAGTTCCTTCAAGAACCAAGCGGTTTGGTGACTACTTTCTTTGTCGCACCATTAAGACCTGGAACTCTTTGCCAGCTCACGTGTTTCCTTCTTCCTACAGTCCCGGGTCCTTTAAGCGGAGCGTGAAAAAGCATCTGATGAGGCCGTCAAGCTGAGTGCCACCATTGTTAACATGGTACGTGTTTGTAATGGTGACCCTCTTTTCTGAGACTTTGCCTTCAGCTTACCATCAGGCGAGGCGAAGTCAAATTGACGTGTCCTATATAAAAAAAAATACGCCTCTAGTGATGCACGCGTTCATAATAACCATTTCCTATTTGATGGGCCGTGTGCATGTCTGCGATGTAAATGATATTATCGAAGCATTGTGATTATTTTTCTTCCCCTCCAAGCGTCAATCCCGGTTACCACAGCGCTGCGAACTTGATAGAGATTGTGATTGGTCGACCTCCATGTGACGTCACCCAGTCTGACCAATGACACTCTCCATCAAGGCTGTCGCAGCGCTGTGCTCGGCACTGTGTGCTAAAAGAATTGCACAGCAGGTTTTCACACCAGAGGTCCGCTTACTTATCCATTTTCAATCAATGACAGTCAATAGGTTTAGCAACTTGCAGGGAAGGTGATCTTTTTTCAAGTTCGGGAAATCCCCACGGATACCCCCCTCCCCCGTTCACCTCCTCCGGAACCGGAGGAGAAGGTTATGTCGGACTCAAACCGACTAATCCACACGCCGTCTGTGGGTCGTTGTGCTATGCAGAGGAGGTTAGCTTATACTCAATAGGGAACATCATCATCCAGATAGCAAATTCTTAGTTACGTCCAAAGTATGTACTGAACCCAATCAAGAAGTCGAAATATTGTTACGAGCGTGGGGGTTGGTTTAAATAGAAAATGCGAGGACAACCGTTGAAAACAGATTTTATTCAGCTGCGATTAAATTACAGCAAAGCGCGTAAAACTTCGAAAACTCTTCCTTACACAGTACACAGTCACTTGTATAATCGCACTATATCGCTTCGCACACTTTATCGCTTTGATCGCTTCGAATACTAGTCGTAGACTAACTTGAGCGGAGGCTGTTAGCTCGCCTTTTATATCGGGCGCGGCCGAGTAGCGAAAGATCGAGAAAAGACAGGAACGTTCTGAAAAAGACAGGAACTTTCTGGAAGGTTCTATTGGGCCTTGTGTCTCTTTCTAGCCTGACGTCTCGTTCTATTCATTCGATTCCTTCTAGAACAATGACGTCAAGGCATGCTGTCTCTTTCTATAGTGCCGTCTCGCTCACTCCTATTTTAATTTGGCCATATATTGAAGTGGCCAAGCGCCGGGCGTAGCAATATGTATCGACTTCTCCTTCATCCTAGCGTTAATCCCAGTCGCATCCGAAGCTTTCACGTTGAAGTCTGGGGTCCGCTTTACCTGCCTAACTGTGAATTTGGCTGAACTTCGACATTTTCCGTGAGGCGTTAATATATGTCGACTGTCGACGTACATACCAATTTTCTAAGAGTACTTATTTGTCGTCTAACCGCAAAACCCTAAGAGATAAATAAACACCAGATTCGTAAACTGTAAAGTTAATAATCCTATCCTACAAATATTATAAATGCGTGTGGGTATGAATGAATGGATGGATGGATGTTTGTGACTTTATCACGTAAACACTACTGAATGGATTTGAATAAAACTTTACAGTCATATAGCTTATACATCAAAAAAACACATAGGCTATATATCATCACGCTATTACTCAAAGGAGCGGAGCAGTGATCATTAATGTCAACAAATCCGGCCAACATATACAGAGAAGTGACAGTTTAGTTATTTCTGTTGCTAAGCCACGGCGCTGTGCATCGCGCAAGTGCGAGGACTTAGTGTTTGGCGATCGAGCAGGCCGCCACAAATTTACAATAATATAGCTTATACATCACAATTTATAACGATAGCTAATATACAACGATAACCGACACCCACGCAGACGAAGACGCGGGCAAAAGTCAGTTTGTAATATAAAGCTCACTTGACACTCTCGGGCAAGACCCAGGGCGCTGCCAACACGACGAACATCGGCGCTGAAGTCACCCACGTGAGGACACGCCAGTCTGCTATGAAGTAGGCCATCCAGGGGAGCCCTATGCCCGCGAAGGCGAACGAGAAAGCGAGCGACAGATTCGCTACCAGGGTTCGGTACCTTAGGCCTACGTATTCGAGTACTGTAATAGAGAATATAAATTTTTATATGCCGACTGATTAAATCGTTTCGGAATCAAAGATTTTGGGTAGTTTTTTGATAGTACAATCGTTTGGAAGTATTATTTGTGTGAAAAACATATCTGTGTGAATAATGTACAAGTGAACGGATATTATCCATACTAACATTGTAAATGGAAAGTGTGAGTGTGTCTGTTTGTCCGTCTTTCACGGCTAAACTACAGAAGCGATTTTAATGAAATTTGGTATAGGAGTAGAGTAGACCTTGAGAAAGGACATAGCCTATAGCCTATGTTTGGTCGCGATAACCAACATACACGCGGGTGGAGCCGCGGATATAAGCTAGTAATTTTTTTTTATCTTCTGGCCCCATTTGTTTATGGCACACTTGGCTTGAAAGGTCAGTTGGCAGTCATATTCGAAAAGCCAACCAATTAATCGAAATTACTTGGTGGATCGCAGGCTCTAAGGTGCAAAATGTACCAATACAAATTGCAACCCCATCTCGCCGCAGCACCGCGTGGCACCCAACGGTCCCACTAGTGCTGCGACCACAATCCCCCCTGCCCGGCTATTGCACTTGCTGACCCCTGAACGCAATCCAACCGAGATTGAATTACTATGGAGGGTTTTTTGCAATCGTGCACAGTGATACCCACCCGGCCGAAATTTGTGACAAGACAAGAAATCCCTGTTTTGACTGTGCTACTTACCTAAAACGTATAGGACCACGAAACAGTTGTTATAGGCTAACCCGACGAGAAAACGGCACAGTAAGAAGTCCCACTCACTGGTCGTGAATATAGATGCTATACCGCCGACACCGCCCACCAGGTTTGTAGCTGAAAGGATGAAATAACTATTTAAGCGAGTTAAGCTATGCTTTTTTTATACCAATGAAGTGGCAGACAAGCACTCGGCCCACCTGATGGAAAGTGGTTACCGTGGCCTGTGTACGTGTGCAACTCCAGGGGAGTCACACTCGTACTGCCGACCCTGTAAACACAGAGAGTTTCTGTCCCGTCAAAGGCAAAGTCAATGCCAAAGTCAGTCTAAGTCAAAGTCAAGGTCAAGTTCTAGGTCAAGGTCAAGGTCAAAGTCATTCAAATCATTTATTCTGTATAGACCATTAAAAGGGCACTAACAATACGTTAAAATTAAAAAAAATCTAGTAATAGTGACCCTCTTTCCTGAAACTTTTCCTTCAGCTTACCATCAGGCGAGCTGGAGTTAAATTGACGTTTCGGATTTTAAAAAAATACCTATTATAACAGGAACTCTGCCGAAACGGTCCGCCATCCAACCGAAGCTGCCCATACCAATGACAGCCCCAGCGAAGAATATAGACTGAGATGTAGGAACGTAGCTTGCGCGGTCGCACACCCAGTCTCTCTGTAAAAAAAAAGACGGGTTGCTCTCCAGGAGTGCCGGCAGAAGTGAAAACTTTTTCTTTCTTTCTTTCTTCGTCATATACAGAGAAAAAGATAAAAAGAACATACCATACCATACCTACAATATAGCGCCAATCATAGAACCTATCACTAATCTTCTGTCAGAATAAATTAATAAATTACAAACAGAAAAAATAATCACAAAAAGTAGATAATAAATTACAAAAAGAAAAAATAATCACGAAAAGTGTCAGAAGCCCAGGTTCGAACCCGGTACTATCTGAAACCAAAAGGATTTACAGTCGAAGCGCTTACCGTTAAGCTACGAAGCTTCTTAGCGTACCTAGCAAAATAAACACTCTGTAGCTAGGAATGTTGTATGACATCATGTCGTTCTTCAAAGTCGTCGGTTACGGGTCAAAGGTTAAGTGATCCTGACGCGCGAGTTTAACAATTTTTACCCATCCAACGCCGCTAAAGAAGTTTTCACGTCCAAAATATGTGATGGGAACAGACAGCATTAGTTCAATCTGTATCAGTACACACGAACAACTATCATAATCGTATCGTAAACGTATTGAGCGAACGAAGCAATGTGATTGGCCGCCTGCCTACTTCGAACCCGTGTGTATGTGAACCCGGCCAATCGTAATGCTCCGTTCTCTAAATGCGATTACTATTATAGTTGTTCGTACTAGGAGTACAGAAAGGCCCTGTATATGTATATTTAGCTTAGTTGGAGGGGTTAGAGAGAATATTAGTAATTAAAAAACAAAACTGTTTAAGGCAAGGTAACTTCTGTAAGTGCACTTGCTAAGGGGACACCGTGGTCTCCCCACCCGAAGAGGGCCAGATCAAGAGAGATGGCCCTCGGTCAGCCGGGGTGCGAGGGATATGCACTGTAGCTACCTCACCTTCGGCTTTGCACTGCGACTTACAGACGGCATGCGGTTTAGTCGATTCGAGTCCGACATAACCTCCTCCTTCGACTGCGGCGGGGGTGGTATGCACCTGCTAAACAATATACAAGATTCTAGCGGTTCCTCTCAGGGTAAGGAAGCCAGACGGCAGTAATTGCCAGAAAAGTCGACATATCAATCAAAATCAACAAGCAGTCCTCCTGCTTGTTGATTTTGTCTTCGAAGTGCAAGTAATGAACTCTTATTATTTCAGAAAACATTGCTAATAACTAATATTTGGATAACTTGGAAATCAAGACTTACTTCTGAAGCAACGGTTTCATACGGTATATCGCTAAGCTCGAACTCCCAGCCGTGCTGGCACGCCACCAGCAACGTTCCATCCGCGGGTGGAGACAACGTGGCCAGAACTTCACTCCAGTTAGCATCGAAGGTCCGACAGTGGTCCCACTCACCCGTCGCAGCTCCAGGCGCTGACAGATTCCTCCTGAAATTATATGTCAGCTTGTGGTTCTCGCTAATGTGATTTCCGATCTAAGTCTTTGATGTCAGCTATTCTTTTCCCCGGACATGACCTTCCCTGAATCTGGTGAAAGATGTCATGGATCTGTGGTGTAAGTGTGGAGTAACTCCACAGACCATGGCCCACTTGCTTATGTGTACTGCAAGCCCATATACCTGGCAAAGTCAAAAATTATTCATTCTGTATAGACCATTAAAACGTCAAAATGTAAAAAAAAGTTTAGCAAATAGATCACCGGTTCGAAACGCGGCTCCCACCTGAGAAGACTCCGGCCAGAAACTCAGCGGGTATTTTTGTACTCTATTTACAAACATTGTCAAATGTGCTTATGCTGTTGATTGATGGCACTTGGTGGAACTTGCTACATGTACATCTTCAATGAAAACACTTGTACTATTCCACTGATATCCAAAAAACATGTATCAACCTTTGATAATGCCGTAAGGCGAAACCGGTCAGGAATTTAATAAATAATGTGGAATAGTACAAGTGTTTTCATTGAATATTGTCAAATGTTCCAATATGCCAGTCCACAGAGGGACCTTTGAACGCCTCCGAGAACGCAATCCATGGGAAAGCTTTAATAATTCTAGATAGAATATCATTCAGGATACCCAGGCCCAGCTCCCGTTTACACCAATTATTCTCTGTTCTTTTGTATAAAACTGTGTACACCAGTAACAACTTTTTCAGACGCAGTGTTCGATATTATCCTACTAATATTATAAACGAAGGAGGCAGGACACGACGGTATATCCGTCCAATTGAGCAGTCCGACTGGGGAAGTACCTCCGCCCTACAGAATACCGCGGTCATAATAACCTCGTGTTGTGTTCCCGGCGGTGAGTACGGTAGCCAGAGCTCACTGGAGAGTTTTTGTGCTGTCAGTGGGAAGACCAAGGGCTATTCCTGCTTTGTCTTCTACACTGACGGCACAGAAACTCTTCGTACACAGGGTCGGCAGTACGAGTGTGACGTCCCTGGTGTTGCACACGTCCATAGGCCACGGTAACTACTTTCCATCAGGTGGGCCGTGTGCGTGTTTGCCACCTCAGTGGTATAAAAAAAACGCAAAAGTTTGTAAGTATGGATGGATGGATGTTTGTTACTCTTTCACGTAGAAACTACTGAATGATTTTTAATGAAACTTTACAATAATATAGCTTATACATCAGAATAACATATAGGCTATCTATCATCACGCTACTACTCAAGGGAGCGGAGCAGTGATCATTAATGTCAACAAATCCGGCCGGCATGTACAGAGAAGGGACAGTATAGTTATTTCTGTGGCAAGCGCGCGGCCTTGGGGGTTGGCGGTCGAGCAGGCCGCCACAAATTATTGAATTATTTGAATAATTACGCGCTCAAAGGGCACAGGGATGAAACAGGGATGGATAAAGCAGGAACGGACATAGACTACCTTTTATCGCGATAGGAGGGTTAGGGGGCGAGGGGGAGGGGGGGAATAGAGGATTAAAGTTTGTAATTTTTGAAGATATCCTGATGAAACTTGGTACAGAGATGAATTGGAGCTTGGGAACACTTCGCGATAAGCGATTTCAACGCGGGCGTAGCTGCGGGCAACAGCTAGTAATTAAAATACACTGACTTGGACATGTTCAACAGCAGTTTGCAAGTGTTTAAAAAAGAACTAAGAACTATATTCTGAACGGCAATCGAATAGAAGGATCATTTCCTTTCTTTTTCTTTTTCCTTGTGTAACATTTGTGCAGCAGTAAGTATTGCTGTATTGTTATAATATAGTATCTTATGGAATTCTAAGTCTTTAAGAAAACTATGTCATTTATGTTATTTAGATACAGAAGTGCATGACAGACTGACATGAATTACATGACAAATAAATAAATAAAAAAACCGGATTCGAGAATAAAAGCAACGCCAATTGGACAGAAGAAGAACAACATACTTTCAACACTCACCTCAACTCCATATTCAGACCAGACAGCTCGGGGATTTTACACCAGTGGTTCTCCGGCGTGGCAGTCAGGAACATAGGCATGAAGTACACGAAGGAGTATATGAAGCCAAACCACACCAAGATGACGGACAGGAACTTCTGGTATCGCCCCATAGGCCCCATGTGGAACACGATTTGTTCCAATATGTCAGCATCGTGGGTATTTGCGTCTAGCTTTCCAGTTCCGTCCTGAAAATGGAAAAGAAAATATTTTAACTACATTTTCTCTTTCATTCTAGCGTTAATCGCAGTCGCATCCGAAACTTTCAACTTAGAGTCTGGGGACCGTTTTACCAGTCTAACTGCAGATTTGACTGAACTTCGATATTTTCTGTTAAGCGACTGCCTCCTTACCTCCACAACCCAACACTTGGTTTTGGACTTTTTAGGGCTCCAACTACCCGTAACGACTGCCTTAGATGTTATGGCAATAATTTTGTTCCTGGCACCACTGCGGTACCGCAGACACTTTAACCAATGCCATTTAAACACAAACAGATAAAGTTTAGTCTAAACTTAAATGACAATCCTTTAGAGTGAATGAAAAATGTTATAAACTCGTTAAGGTCCAGTCTAAACTTTAATGATATTTTATGGAATGTCAGTGGTATGACAGTGGTTTTGTTATGTCATAAAATTAGCAGAATCGCGGGGCCTGCTCTCCAAGGCACGACCAGACCAATATTACTAATATTTGTATTGAGCGGGGACCGAACCCGCGCGATTATATTTATGTATCCAGCTAAACTTAATTACTTGTATCAGGCGTGGGTATCTCTTTTTTGTACGATAATCACCCTTGAATGGCAAATATTATATTTGCTTATCTTTTTCGGCTTTCACGAAGTTCTCGTCATGTGAAATGGTGACATCGATAATTATTGCGCGGCGCTCTTATCGATCTATCACCACTATAACAGGATTATTGGAGAGAGAGAGAGAGAGAGCAGAGATCGATCCCAGTACAATTTGACACGACCATCGTCAAGAACTGGGTCGGGCACATATGTACTTGAAATACAGCATTCCGAATCCACAAACTTATATTTATGAGCACGTTGCTGATGGACAATCCGGGCTACTTCGTTGTGTCTATTCAAATACCGTTGGCTAGACGAGAACAACCAGGCCCCGATTGTGCTAATTTTATGACATAACAAAATCACTATCATACCGCTGACATTTCATGAATTGTCATTAAATTTTAGACTTTATGGCCGAGGATTAAAGTCCAAAATGAAAAGAGAATGAGTTTATAACATTTTTTCATTCACTCTACAAGATGGTCATTTAATTTTAGATTTTGACAGTACGACTATAAAGTCTTAAGTTAATGGCATTGATTACACTGTCTGTGGTACCACAGTGGTTCTACAATGAAAAAAATAATAGCGGACTCAGGGCCCAGAGATTCTCCGAGGGATTCTCCGGGACGGTGACATGGCTGACAGATGTCAACTGTACCATCCTTAAGGATATCTCCGGTAGTTGTTCGCTATTACAACTTCATCAGTAATTTATTTTTTATACTAGGTACTAAAGTGGAAGACAAGAACACGGCCTACCTGATGGAAAGTAGAGAGTTTTGCGCTCTATACCCACGCTGTATTCTTTGCTTAAAAGGTGACCTTGATCAATTTTTCAATATTGTAAACAGGTTTATTGAAGAATAAATTAATATAAATTATTATAATTTCCGTCTTCTACCCACTACAAAAGTTCATTCCGAAATCTACCCTGGTGGTCACCGTGGCTTATGGACGTGTGCAACAGGCAGTTACACTCATACAGCCGACTCTGTAACATAGAGTTTCTCTGCCTTAGGTGCAGAATACCAAGCAGGACAAACCTTTGTACCTCCCACTGACACACAAACTCTCCAGTGAGCTCTGGCTACCCTACTCACGGCCGGAAACACAACACAAGGTTATTATTGCCGCGGTATTCTGTAGGGCGGAGGTACATCCCCAGTCGGACTGCTTAATTGGGACGGAAATACTGTCGTATCCAACCTCCGTAACTCATCAGTGTTTGCACTGACAAACCCTACGGTTTCACCAAAGAAATCACAGAAACGTTTAAAAAAGAATTACCGAAACGCATTTCTATCACAATAAATAGTCAATAAAAACATTAAATAACTAACATTTTGGTCGTCCGTCGGTGTATCTCCTTGCATCATATCACTCTCGAATATTTGTCTAATCTAAATATTTCAATCGTATTAGTAACCTATTTATGTACTTACTTGTTGTAAAACCTGTTTGGCGTACACGTACACAATAAAAACATAAAATTGGCAACATACTTGAAACGAATTTATAGACAGATATAGATAAAGATAAACCTATTATGTGCGAATCTATCTCGTGGATTGATGGTTCCGTATCACGCACAGTGACGGAGAAAGATTACAAGCTTCACCACTCCATCTCATCCGAAGGGTGTCGTAAGAGGCGACTGACGGAAACATATGCAGACGATATCACTGCGACAGAAGGAAATCTCGAAATAAAGCCCGTGACAACCGATTTGCCCAGCTTGAAAACCGTAGGGTAATATACCTCCCAATATAGAAGACAGGAGATTCCAGCAGCGGACTACAACAAGCTATAATTTCCTTCGGGGCACATC
The DNA here is from genome assembly GCA_949126895.1 of Eilema caniola. Classification (NCBI taxonomy): domain Eukaryota; kingdom Metazoa; phylum Arthropoda; class Insecta; order Lepidoptera; family Erebidae; genus Eilema; species Eilema caniola. The sequence goes on from OX421485.1 coordinate 4,466,865, forward strand.
GGAGGTGTATAAAGCCGGCTCCGAGGGCAAGAGGTCACCTATTATTTCTTTGTTGCTACGCGGTACGCTGTCCATTTGACAACTGATAGGTATATAGTTTGACAGCACGGTCGCCACACGGAGGATATTTCCTGGTAAGTCCTAGGACCGAGGAGGCGATAACGCGAATCCTGGGGTGCGACTTCGATAAGCTCGACGGCGTGACTCTAAGGCCAAAGAAGCTGGATCTCTACAATGTGGCCATCTGGCTCACTGGCAACGCAGGTGGGATCCGTATAGAGCCCCTGGATCTGATAAAGGTCCAGAACGGAGACCGGGAGGAAGACCTTAAGATATCAGAGTGTAACCTCATCCGCAAGGAAGTACTCCCTCTGGGAGTCCGACTTGTGGTGGGAGTTCCCCAAATAGCTGCAAAAGACACGTGGCTTAACTACCAGGCCACGATCGTCTACGTCCGCGTGTTAGGTAAGCCATCACAGACAACACAAGCACCGGACCGGTGCATTTGCCCTGTCCACAACAAAAAAGCACCAGGTTCGGAGCCAAGCGGCAGTACCGATCAGCCTGCTGCCCCAAAGGTGGGCACAGCTGAAACAGGTACACCGCACCTAAAGCGCCCCAACCCAAACAGCATACAAAAGGTGCCGCACACTCAGGTGGCGTTGGTTGAAAGTCCCCCACCTGATCCCCAGCCGGGTCCCTCGAAGGAAGTACCGTTCAGGTCCATGGCGTCCCGCCAAGAACCACGCCCAGGCGTCAAGGTACACCCCTTTCCTGCAAAGCGCAGTAATCGGACTCCTCCTCCAAGCGTTGCATTATTACAACCGCCCTGTTTAGAGAAGAGCCCTCCTGCGTAATGCATTATAAGGAGAGAACAGCAACACACCTCAGACACACACACAAAAAATAAGAATAGTTCATGTTAATCTCCACCACTGCCGCGATTGGATTCTGCAGAAACATGGTAGATGAGAAAATAGACATGGCCCTACTGCAAGAGCCGTACGTGGTCAACGGACGTGTTTCCGGGCTGAGCTCCCTGGGAGGTGAAATCATCTACCATGAAAATGGTGAGTCAACACCCAGGGCATGCATATACACCAGCAGCAGGGTAAGATCATTGGGACTAATAATGGCAGATTGTTACAGTGACCTAGCTAGCACCACAGCAACAATGCTGTTCAACACAGGTGACAAAATCAGGGTGCTCATAGGCTCCGCTTACCTACCCAGCGAAGAAGACTATAAACTCTTTAAAAACTTTCCATTATTCTAGGTTGCGACCCTAACGCCCACTACGTGGTGTGAGGCAGCACCAACTGTAATAAAAAATGTGAATTACTCTTAGATTTCCTTAGTTCAGCAGATTTTGACGTACTGAACGAGGGTAACATTCCGACATTCGTTACAAAAAACCGGAAATCTGGTCGGAATCTGCTGGACATCACGATCGCCACCGACAGGATTAGCCAACACATCTCAGAATGGAAAGTGGACGAAAGAGACTCGAAGTCGGATCACAGTCGAATAATCTTTAGTCTGGGAGCCGAACTATCCAGGAAAAACTGAGGCTTGTTATAGAAGTGCTAACAGGCCACTGCCGACTGAACAGGCACCTGACACTAATAAGAGTGAAGACTGATCCCAAATGCCCGGAGTGCATGGATGCCAAGCAAACCAGCATCCACCTGCTGGCCGAATGTTCCATGTACTCGCTGAAAAGATGGGATATCATGGGAACGGACGAACTAGACCTGGAAGACATTTCCAATCTGAGCCACCCCCAACAGATCGCAAGAAAACAGGTAGGTTTGACTAAACGCCGTGATTGCCGGACCCCCTATCCCTTACAGGAAAGCCCCCTGTCCCTTACCTTAGGGGAAATGGGTGAAATGGCCCACAACGAAGGGCAGATCACCCATCCGGTCGCTGCGTCCCCCGCTGGCAGTAAGTAAGTAAGTTCCTCCGTCCTACGACCACCTGCAGCAAGAGCCAGCCGAGTGCGTCCCAGATCCCTACAACAGCTTCCACGCCGAGTTAAGTGACCAGCCAGTTCTCTGGCAGCAGCAGAAAGCACTGACACTTCGACACTACCCACCCCTGAGATCCTAATTGAGGGCCAGGGAATAAAGTTGTACTAGAAAGTTATTCGCTTTTTATTTCCTGGTCCTTGTTACCCTCCAAGGTTACAGGGGTAAGAGCTCTAAAAGTGCAACAACTGGCCCTTGATTCTGTTAATGTTTTTGTTATGTCATAAAACATAACAAAAACCACTATCATACCGCTAACATTGCATAAAATGTCATTAAATTTAAGACTTTATGTTTGTGTTTTCTAGTCCAAAATGAAATGAGGAAAAGTTTATAACATTTTTCATTCACAATATTGTCATTTAATTGTAGACTTTAACGGTTAAAAATAAAGTCTAAAGTTAAATATGCATTGGTTACAGTGTGGTACCGCAATGGTTTTGCCATGACGAAAATAATAACAGAATCAGGGCCCTGGTCTCATTAATTTATTCATTCTAACGATTAATAGTTTAAAGGGCCATTTTGATCTACATATATAACGTATAAATTTGGATAAGGAATGTGTTTGCTTAAAAATAGCTTCGTTACAGACATGGTTGTGGTTTTTAACGCTGAGGTTGAGGTTATCAATTCGATCGGTTTTTTTTTATGTATGTACACCGATTACTCTGAGATTTATTATTCGATTTACGTGATTTTTTAGTTTGACCCGGAATAGTTGCAATTTTGTCCCATATTTTATTTTATATAGTTTGTTCCAATAGTTTTCCGTACCGACTTTTAACAGATCAGTCAATATATAAATTCAGTTATTTTTCTCTAAGTTGTTTTATACATTTTTTGAAGTCGATTTTATAAACGTAGTTTTTTCGTATTATGTAATCTATAAAGGTAAACATGATTATTGTAGGATAGGTGTCCTTAGACTTTTGAGGTGTTACACATTTTCGATGTACATTTTGTTCGATCATCAAAGGTTTAAGCAGAGCACGCGGTGTAAGATTTTTTTTTTGGCTAGGTACATAATTGAAGTTTTAGCACAGTGTTACTACTACTTACAGTGGCGAAATACCTTTGATGTCGGACGATGCCGCCGCTCGCGTAAGTACCTACGCTATTCGTCGCAAATGTGCAAGGGTTATCAGAAAAGAAAAAAAAGTAAATAAATTTAATTATTATGCAATCATTTATTTTAAATACATTTACATGTGTTGTACTGCAAGATACTTTCGTGATGTTTTATTTTTAGACGTTTTTAGATTAATTATAATTCACGATACTATTATACACGAATTACACGATAAATCTAATAATTGATGGATAGGTACTTATGTAATCAGCATTCGTTTACATTCGGAAATGCGACGATTGTCGACGAGAGAAAATAGTTTTAGGTAGGTACTGAATAATTATTGATATTTGATTCATAATACCTAACTATTATTTGCATAAAAGAATTTAAAACTCTTTCATAGTTGATGTTTATTTAACTACATTTTTCGTAACTTCTATCGATAGATTCTAGACGTTACTTTGAAATTATAGAAATAAACTTACCTACCTTACGTCACGGGGAAATCTTTGAAATCGTATGTCTTTATTGGCAGTTGATGTCGAAAGACATCCGTACACGGAACAGTGCACTATTGTTCCGTGTACGGAACAATAGTGCACTGTTCCGTGTACGGATACGTGTACGTTATACATTAAGATATGAAATTTAAAAAAATCTTAATAATTGTCACGCGAGCGATACCTATACGCGGCTACGGTAGCCCTCAGTGAACATTCCCGCAAAAGACGCGATTTGGCGGACAGCACGTCCGCGCCCCCCGACGCGTCGCAGGTTCCCCTCCGTTGCTCTACATTCGTCGCGCTACTGTATGTTGTAGTAATACTGTGGCTTTAGTAAGGATCTCTATTTTTTTGATAATATAATATAGTCTATGTCACAGAGGAATAGTGTAGCTTCCCAACGGTGAAAGAATTTTTGAAATCGGTCTAGTAGTTTTGAGTTTATGCGTTACATACAAAAATACAAATCTTTCCTCTTTATAATAATATTACATAGTACAGGCACATAGACTTTAGATATCGATCTTAAATGTAATTATTTCTAAATAATTTGCAATTTGCATTAAGCGCCTTATGCTTATAAGGTAATGAAATGAAGAGCCCGTGAATGCCAGGCCTTCATCATTTTATAAAAGCTGAAAGTTCGCCAGCGCAGTACCTATGCAACACAGGTAAGAACGATGGCCCATTATGAAGATTGGGTCATAGTGGTTTTGGCAGATAAACGGTACCTACTAAAATAATTAAAAAAGAGAAAGTCTAAATATATTCATCAAAATAAATAATAAAGTACTTATCATTTTTTCACTTCTCATGCTCTTAAATTTTACTTTAGTCTCTGCATGAACTTTAGTCCTCATTAAAGTTCCTTATTAATCTCTAGGGACTAAAGTTTTATTTTTCAATTTACTTTGAAAACTCTTATACAGCCAATCACGGTGTTTGTGTATGGGAGGATTATCACCTGTTTAGTGATTGTGTATAGAAATAACCTCAAAATGACATTTGTAAAAATCTAAAAAACCCATTTAATTTCGAGAAACACGATAGATGATATTAATTTAATTAATTATTATGTAAGTATTAAGGACTCATTCATTTTATTATGCATTTCCTATTAGTTTTAAATTAATTTTCAAGTTTGAACCTGTTGGCTAAATATGCAATGCTTTTAAAGCGTACGTCACTTAACAAAAAATACCGCGGGACCTTTGCAATTTGAATTTTTAAAAAGAACTTTTCTTAGGTTAGATTAACGATTAATACGTAATTTTAAGAAACTTTGTTAGTATAAATATTATAATTTTGTAGAGTAGGTACGTCGTATTTTTCCTCGCATTCAAAGTGAAAAGTAGAGTGTTTAACGTGGGACTAAACAACCATAATGAGTATAATGACACTCGAACTATTAGCCACCCTCGCTGTGTCACTATGGCTTGTTTTAGTCCCTTGTTGAACAATCTACTATTAGATATTACCTTCAGTATCATTAGAAATCGCGTCATTCACATACAGACGCTTAAACATGGTGGTAACCCCGTGCCAGACACCCTTAATGCTCTTGAAAGTATATGTTATAGTATAATATTATGCCCCGTTGAGGGCCAGACCGAGAGGAATGGCCCTGGGTCAGCCGGGGTGCGAGGGATATGTCACGAGACAACCTCACCTCCGGCCTTGCACATCGACCCACAGACGGCGTGCGGTTTAGTCGGTTCGAGTCCGACATAACCTCCCCCTTCGGCTCCGAAGTGGGGGGTATCCGTGGGGATATCCCGCACGTAAAAAAAAAGTATAATATTATGCATTATATAGGTATTATATTGACATACTATGATGTATATTATGTATATGTCGCCGCCAACTGGCTTAATCAACTCAATTAACTGCCTAGGCAGTTAACTAAATGCCGCCATTCAATTAACTGCCTGAATGGTGTTCAGCCATTTAATTACACGGCTAGGCAAATAGCTTGGATCGATGACGTTTAACTACTTGCCTAGCCATTTAATTAAAAAGAATAGCCACGAAGGCATAATGCGGGTGCTCCCGTATTAGTCTTCTAACCTAACCTAACCAAGTCGGATTGCGCAGCTATAACAATAAACCTATCACTAATTTTCTGTGAATACACCTCTGTCTATACCCTCGGGGATTTACAGGTGTAAATATATGTCTGTATGTATGTAATTTTCTATCTTATTTCGAGGTAGTGCCCTATCTTACGATTGGCCTAAGCATTAGCCAGCCAGGTTGTTAAATGATGTAATAAAAAAGACGGCTGAATATCATTCAGGCCGTTAATTCAATGGCACCGTTTAGTTAACTGCCTAGGCAGTTAATTGGACGGCTGATTAAGCTATAGCTGGCGGCGACAAATATATTTCAAATATGACTGATATTTGGATATTTAACTTGTTTAAATATCTAATCTATTTGTCATTGTCACTTCCTTTTTTTAAATAATTTTACGCTACCCTGTCATCTTTTTTGCTTACGAGACGAGACGAGAATCTTCGGCACTCGATAGCAGTTATGACATTATCAATTACCAGGTACACAATGACCAAGAGCCCGTGAACTCCAGACCATCGTTATTTTGCAAAAGTTGATTGTTTTTCAATGCATGCTTCTAACACAGATAAGAATGATGTTTGCGTCACAGTAGCTTTTGGCAGGGAAACGGTAATAAAGGCGTGGTAACTAACTTAACTTTGTCAAATAGTAAAGTGTGATTTTTGGTTATTAAACTAAAAATATTATTAAAAGTCACGTCATCTACGCTACTATTATAAAGAGAAAATATTTGTATTTTTGTGTTTGTAGTGAATAAACTCAAAAACTACTGTGCCGATTTCAAAAATTATTTCACTATTGGAAAGTTACATTCACCTGAGTAAAATAGGCCATATTGCATTTCCACGAGAACGTTTTTACCACCCATGCGAAGCCGGCGCGGATCGCTAGTTCATTGATAGACACTTCTTGGTAACCCCTTGCCAGACACCCTTAATGTTCATGAAAGTATAACTTTATTTACCTTATAGAAACAAAACTGCTTTTATACCAAGGCGAAAAAAAGGATTTGATGAGACCGTTAAGCTGAGGGCCACGATTGTAAAATTGTTGGTGTCTGCAACAATTTTACAATCAAGTCGCTTTCAGGAGACTTTAAAAAAAAAAGAATATTAGAATCGAAATTACTAATATTCTCTCTAATCCCTCCAGCTAAGCTTAATTGCTTATGCTAGTAACGGGTTCACGTCGGTAGTGTAATGGCCAGGATTCGAACCCGGGACCTTTCGATCGTAAATCCGACTCCTTTACCACTAAGCCACTTTGCCTTCAATTTTCCATTAGGCGAAGAGAAGTCCAATTGACGTGTCCAAAAGAAAATACGGGGTTCTTTCAGTTGATAGATCATAATTATGACGTCATCACGGTAGAAAAAATAGGGTTAAGAAAGAAGAAGAAGAAAGAAAATGCCTTTTTTTAATAATAGTAAACAGAAACTATACAATTTACAATAATGAACGGTTAAAGTGAAATTTTCTTATGAGAAATAGTTTTAAACATATTTGATTTAAAACATTCGATTTTTCGAGCCGTTCGGAAACGCTCCATACAATATCGAAGCACACTGTGACGTCACAGCGCGTTGGCGCGTATTGCAAATGTATGGAGTACAAGAGAATATCGCATTTATCTCAATCCACGTTGCGTTAACACATGTACAATGTTCAATAAGACTGATTTGAAATTTAATAAGGAATCTATAGAGTTATAAATTTTGTCTTAATTCGATTGTTTATATTTTGACCTATTTTGGAAATTAAAAATAATGAAAATTCATAGTTTCAGTTCAGTTAGGCAATATCTTAATTTATTATAAATAAATAAATAATAAATTTATATTCCACAACATTTCACACAACGCTATCTAGATCCATGGTAAGCATAGCCACAGATAACATAATGCATAGCTTATCTAGCTTGTGTTATGAAATCTAGAATGCGGATAAACATACTTAGATACATTTTTTTTTTGTAAATGCATACATATTATACATAGAAACACCCAGACAAATGCAAATACCCATATTCATGCATACAAATATTTGCACAGAGCGGGGATCGAACCCGCGCCTCCTGCGTAGCGGTCGCGTTCACTACCGCCACGCCACGGAGGCTGTGCATGCATATTTGCTGAAAAAAACGTCTTAACGTTGTATTGGTGCTAATCCGTTGACTCAGGACACTAGGTACCTACTTACTCTATTCACCAACATCTACATCTACTCTACTATTATAAAGAGGAAAGATTTATATTTTTGTATGTTTGTAATGAATAAACTCAAAAATTACTGTGCCGATTTCAAAAATTATTTCCACGGAAACGTTTTTACCACCCTGCGAAGCCGGGGCGGATCGCTATCTATAGTAAAATTGTACAGAGATATCTAATATTTTTACGTCGTTTTGCTGTGAACATGATAAGTTCTATGTCAAATCGTGAAAGATTACTATCGTTATTGCACAATTATTATCGCAATCGTTTGATTATATTTCAAGGTAATAGGAAATAGGAGTTTATTCACCTGTACCTCTAGCACGAAAAACTATAGGTATCGTAACGTAAATGTATTGAGAGAAGGGAGCATTGCGATTGGCAAGTTTAGGTACAGTAGGCAGGCGCCCTATCGCAATGCTCTATTCTCTCGAAACGGTTACGTTGCGTCACAGATAACATAATACTAAAGTACAGATACCTCATCCCATACAAAAAAATGAGGCCATCATAACTCGGGCAATTTTACGGGCTAAATTTAAATATTAATATTCGCCACTAGATGTCAACAATATAGCCCGAGGTTCAGCTTACGTTTTACAGTAGTAGCTGCTAGATGGTGGTGTACTATATTTTCAACGATAAGAAGTGTCATACATAAATGACAATATAAATAAACATAGGTAGGCACAATATTACTACTATTTATTTAAGAAGATTGACTGTGAATGATGTTAGTATAGACCGCATCTCCAAACTCGCAATCGGGCTTTTTCCACAGCGGATCTTCGCAAGAAAAAAGGGTAATACCCTCGTTTGCCAGATAAGAGGGTTCTTGAGTGTGTTGATAACGAATAAGATGTCATTTTTGGAATCCATAATGGCCACCACGGTGTCCTAGCTAAATTGCAATATGGGTATGGTTTTATGGGTTTTCGAGTATGCTGAGTTCGAATTTGACGTCAGTTTTGGCCTCCAATATGGCCGCCGCGCTGTAGATATAAAATTGCAATATGGGTATGGTTTAATAGGTTTTTGAGTATGCTGAGTGTGAATTTGATGTCATTTTTGGAATCCAATATGGCCGCCACGGTGTCCTAGCTAAATTGCAATATGGGTATGGTTTTATGGGTTTTCGAGTATGCTGAGTTCGAATTTGACGTCAGTTTTGGCCTCCAATATGGCCGCCGCGCTGTAGATATAAAATTGCAATATGGGTATGGTTTAATAGGTTTTTGAGTATGCTGAGTGTGAATTTGATGTCATTTTTGGAATCCAATATGGCTGCCACGGTGTCCTAGCTAAATTGCAATATGGGTATGGTTTTATGGGTTTTCGAGTATGCTGAGTTCGAATTTGACGTCAGTTTTGGCCTCCAATATGGCCGGCGCGCTGTAGGTAGCAAAATTGCAATATGGGTATGGTTTAATAGGTTTTTGAGTATGCTGAGTGTGAATTTGATGTCATTTTTGGAATTCAATATGGCTGCCACGGTGTCCTAGCTAAATTGCAATATGGGTATGGTTTTATGGGTTTTCGAGTATGCTGAGTTCGAATTTGACGTCAGTTTTGGCCTCCAATATGGCCGCCGCGCTGTCGGTAGAAAATTGCAACATGGGTATGGTTTAATAGGTTTTCGAGTGTGCTGAGTGTGAATTTGATGTCATTTTTGGGATCCAATATAGCTGCCGCGGTGTCCTAGATAAATTACAATATGGGTGTGGTTTAATGAGTTTTCGAGTATGCTGAGTTCGAATTTGACGTCATTTTTGGCCTCCAATATGGCCGCCGCGCTGTAGGTAGAAAATTGAAATATGGGTACAGATAACATAATACTAAAGTATAGATACCCCATTCCTTACAAAAAAATTAGACCACCATAACTTGGGCTATTTTGCGCATTATTTTTAAATATTATTTTTCACCACTAGATGTCAACGAAATATCCCGAGGTTCAGTCTACATTTCGCAGTAATAGCTTCTAGATGGTGGTGTGCTATAGTTTGTCAAGAAGTATAAATAATTAATCTAATATTCTCGTGTCACAATGTTCGTTCCCATACTCCTCCGAAACGGCTCGACCGAAGTCTAAGAATTGGCTACTATTTATTTTACATACCCCAGTCCGCGATAACGGACATCCACGCTGGCGGAGCCGCGGGCAATAGCTAGTAATAATATAAATTACCAAAGAGGTAAAATAATATAGATCGCATCTTCAAACTTGCAATCGGGTACTTCACATTTCTTGTATGCTGAGTATGAATTAGATGTTAATCAAAGTCCAATTTATACAATATTGCAATACGGGTATGGTCTAACTTGTTTTTGAGTAGGTGTGCTGAGTACGAATTTTGTGTCATTTTTGGTGGTTATGTTGAACTCGAACCGATTAAAAACGCACACAATGCCAGACTAGGTATATCCAGTCGAGTTCAACATAACTGTTATCACCGGCGGCTGGCGCGGCGGCACGGCGCGGTGGTCGGTGGACATGTCGGACTCGAACTCGAACCGACTAAGCCGTCGTGGATGCACCGCGTATATGTCGAGTACGACATAAGCAATCCCGCCTTACATATGTACTTATGAACGACGTGGGACGTCGGCATACCTAGAATGGGACAAGAATATGTAAATATCGTATGTAGGTATCTATGCACCTATATACACGAATAAATATGACTAGGTTCGTACTCTCGCCATTTTGTTCCGGCACGACGAACGGCTCAAAACAAAGTGCCTCAGCCCCTTGACTTTTACATGAGCGACTGCCGTTTGACCTACTATCCTCAAGAAGCAAAATTGCACGACAGTCGCATCCATTAATCAGTGGGTGTACGAATAGCTCAAAATGACTCAGTCCCTTGACTTTTACATGAGCGACTGCCGTTTGACCTACTATCCTCAAGAAGCCAATTTGCACCAGAGCCGCATCATCCATTAATCAGTTTGTGATACGAATAGCTCAAAATGACTCAGCCCCTTGACTTTTACATGAGCGACTGCCGTTTGACCTACTATCCTCAAGAAGCAAAATTGCACTAGAGTCGCATCCATTAATCAGTGGGTGGTACGAATAGCTCAAAATGACTCAGCCCCTTGACTTTTACATGAGCGACTGCCGTTTGACCTACTATCCTCAAGAAGCAAAATTGCACTAGGGTCGCAACCATTAATCAGTGGGTGGTACGAATAGCTCAAAATGACTCAGCCCCTTGACTTTTACATGAGCGACTGCCGTTTGACCTACTATCCTCAAGAAGCAAAATTGCGCTAGAGTCGCATCCATTAATCAGTGGGTGGTACGAATAGCTCAAAATGACTCAGCCCCTTGACTTTAACATGAGCGACTGCCGTTTGACCTACTATCCTCAAGAAGCAAAATTGCACTAGAGTCGCATCCACTAATCAGTGGGTGGTACGAATAGCTCAAAATGACTCAGCCCCTTTGACTTTTACATGAGCGACTGCCGTTTGACCTACTATCCTCAAGAAGCAAAATTGCACTACAGTCGCATCCATTAATCAGTGGGTGGTACGAATAGCTCAAAATGACTCAGCCCCTTGACTTTTACATGAGCGACTGCCGTTTGACCTACTATCCTCAAGAAGCAAAATTGCACTACAGTCGCATCCATTAATCAGTGGGTGGTACGAATAGCTCAAAATGACTCAGCCCCTTGACTTTTACATGAGCGACTGCCGTTTGACCTACTATCCTCAAGAAGCAAAATTGCACCAGACTCGTATCCGTTAATCAGTGGGTGGTACGAATAGCTCAAAATGACTCAGTCCCTTGACTTTTACATGAGCGACTGCCGTTGACCTACTATCCTCAAGAAGCAAAATTGCACCAGACTCGCATCCTTTAATCAGTGGGTGGTACGAATAGCTCAAAATTCCTCAGCCCCTTGACTTTTACATAAGCGACTGCGATTGACCTACTATCCTCAAGAAGCAAAATTGCACCAGACTCGTATCCGTTAATCAGTGGGTGGTACGAATAGCTCAAAATGACTCAGCCCCTTGGCTTTTACATGCGCGACTGCCGTTTGACCTACTATCTTCAAGAAGCAAAATTGCACCAGACTCGCATCCGTTAATCAGTGGGTGGTACGAATAGCTCAAAATGACTCAGCTCCTTGATTTTTACATGAGCGACTGCCGTTTGACCTACTATCCTCAAGAAGAAAGCTTGCATCCGTTTATCACTGGGGGTGTACGAATAACTCAAAATGACTCGGACTCCTTAAATTTTACCTGACCGACTACCGTCTGACCTACGGGTCCTACCCCTACTGTTAGGACAGTAGAAGAGCTAATGGAGCTAATGGAATCTTTCAACAACAATTCTTTAATTGAGGAATGGTCACCAAGTCACCAATCCTATGAGAGATTTGACATCGGTCTTCGAAGGGCTCAAACTTTCTTTAACGATTGCCATTTCGCATTTGCGATATTCGTGTAGAAGCGAGAAAGTCGTCTCATAGGAGCTCGTTATAGGTAGGTATATCATCCGCTTGCTTGGCTCGTCGCCGTGTGTCGTTGTATGTGCGGTAGGTACTACTACTACTGACTACCTTGATGTAGATACATTTTATTAAGTTCGCTTTATGTACTTAGGTATAAATGTTACCCTATTCCTGTTGAGTAATTGATCTGATATTAAATTTGATAGGTAGGTAGGTAAGTAGGAAGGCGTGTGTCTTTTCAGACGACAATATACCTGCCTGAGATGTCATACTTTCAATTAATAAAGCCGTTTAACTAAAAGATATTACGTAGATACCTACCTACCTTCTTGTTATTTTCACGGTCACCCATCCGACCCACCGACCTGGCTAATATCGCTTATAACTTCAAATGTTAAGAACGGTCACCCAGGGTTGTGCAAAAGTAGAAAGAATACTAATTTGGATACGGATTCTCAGTCGGGCGTCGGCCACCGGGGGTCTAAGGCTGAGATTCAGAGACGAGTCTAAGCTTGAACTTACGCTTCCATCTGTCAAAATCAACGGCTTACCCTTAAATTTGTATTCAGAGACGTTCGGAACACGACTTAAACTTAGCGTAAACTAAGATAAGCCAAGTAGTCAATATCGACTACTTAAGACGGAACTAGAGCCACCAAGTGGGCTAAGGTGTAATTAATATCGACAATAGTTATCTGTGATTAAAAAGTTATCAAGCCTGAATAAACTTCATCATTTAATCGCGCGCTTGCTATTATTTTCTTTTTTACATTGTTGAAAATGGAAATAAATAAAATAAATAAATAGGTTAATAAATTCTAAGCTATTCAAAAAAAATGTTGTGCTTAATTTATTCCTCCCAGTAATTAATTAATAATTATGTATAGAATAATAAACTTTCTTCTTCGTAAGATGAAAAAGGAGCCTTTCTAGTAGTCATGATAACATAAGTTCGCTCACTCACTTGTCAAACTTCCATAACTCCCGCGACTTACAGAGGTTGTCACATAAATAAATAGGTTTGTGTCTCAGATATTTTGTTTCACTCACTCCAATAGCATTTTGTATTTATTGCGATCCTGCTTTAATTTTTATTTATGCCTGGCCACACAGTTTCATAAAAACCGTAACTCACCGATGAACGTTTTGCTTTTAAAAATGGCCATAGAGAAGAGAGTGTATACTTAGCTAAGACCGACGTAAGTTTGACAGGGACTGTGTCTCTGAATACGAATTTTGAAGATGCGCTTAGCCACGACTTGGCTTAGACCGGTCTTCGCCCGTCTTATGTTCATGTCTCTGAATCTCAGCCTAAGCTCCAAAACCCGGTACTTACCGATTGAAAAAGTAATTTTAAGAGTTCTAACTCCAGTGGAAACTGGAAAAATGCCTGTGGCAAAATTATATAAATTCATTATTTACACTACACCAACTCAGAAAGTACCCCAGTAGATAGGTAGTCTTTAAAAAATGAGGCAGAAAGTAGGTACCTACCGTTATTATTTCAGTAGAAATATGCGAGAAATATTCCAAATATCATTTTTTTTTTTCAAATCCGTACTCAGCATGTTTAAAAGCCCTTGTTATTTCTAATAGGTAAGAAGCAGGTACTACCTACCTATCTAGTACTACCTACCTAACCTAGTATTACCTACACAAGGCGCGCGGCACAGGTGCGTTATTTTTCTTAATTTGTTTAAATTGCTTTAAATATTTCAAATTGACTGCTCCCCGCTTAATGGTAAACTGGGGTGCAATCCATAAAATAGTGACCGCCATTACAAAATGCTGTCCCTAGTTTGACAGTTTTGACACCCTCAGAAGGTATTATGCAAGTGCCTTCTAATTTTCCCTTATTTTAATAACCTTATTGATAACTTAGAGCGAAAAAAAATAACAAAATACATTTTGGCGCCAAAAATCCAACGTTTTGCTTTTGTTCACCCAAGTACTAATATGTGAACTAACATGAACAAATATGTACCCTAGAACACTGGGGAGAGTTTTTATAATTTTTTAATTTTAAACAAATAATATTATTATGACTTATTCTTTTCGCGTGGGGGGTTAAAAATAAATAAGCATTCTAAACGTTTTATAGGATTGTTTAATTTTCATTGACAAAGTGACAACCCTAACACTCAAGTTGGCGGCGTTGTATGTTCGGAACAAAGGGCGATACCTACGAAATTTCGTAGATTATAAAAACAGCGGTTTTCTTCAACAATAAACGTTAAAAAAATACAGAACAGAAGTAACTTTTTAATTGTTAGTTTTAATCATATTCCTAAAATAATTAAAAAAGAAACTAATCAATTGTTAATTGCAGTAAATCTCGTTCGATATGTTTTTTGTTTGAGTAACAGCCGTGAAAATATAGAGAATTGAATAACACGCCATCTATTGTGTGTAACGTAGTGCACAGTATCGGCAGTATCATTATAGTACCGATAAAAGACGGGAAGGGCGCTGCATAATTATAACAAATTGTCGAAATTAGGTTTCAAAGTTCATTATTATATGTTTATGAGGAACAAATATTAAAATTTTATGAGAAAATAATATTTATAGGATTCAATTCTTGTTCATTTAGAATTTTATGTTAAATTGATACACATAACGCCATCTAGAATATTTTATTAGTCACTAATAAAATTTGTTCGTAGTGGGGACCCAGTGGTTGCGTTATGATTACGATGGATTTTCGTGTTCGAGGCACTGGCCCCTTATTCTGAGTGACAACAGTTTCGTAACTACGCGCGTTCGTAAAGGCCGACACTTTTAAGTTGGTCTAGTTCACGCCAGTGCTCTAACCAATAATGTAATTCAATGTCTTCTCACGTTATGAGTGCGTTTGAAACCTGATGTCACTCGATTACTTATTGCCCCTTATAGTGGGCCCTGCTGTCAAGCGTCGTTATATCATGACAGAGGTCTATATGTGCGACCTGAACATATCTATCAGTGGTTGGCCACTAACCACAACTCAAGCCGGTGGTCAGCCGGAAAACCCAAGCCACATTATATTTAAGCCGACCCCTGATTCCGAAATGAATGCCACAGATGCGACCGGGAATAACACTAGGTCGATGATTAGTGATTTATTCATTCAAGCTTCTGTTCCATTTATCCTTCATGACGGTTTAAAATCTAAATATGTAGTCATATCAGCAGCCTCAACATAGCGACATTGAGACAATAATATGTATTGACAAAATACATATTCTAGGACATTTAACACTGCGCTATATAAACTTAAAGTAAGTATAACTAATAAATCCGCATGGTGAAAGGTGGACTTAACGCTTATTGGAAAGGGGGCCAGACGAAAAAAATTAAGACCAGAAGTTGTAACGAAAAAATTAAGACCAAAAGTTGTTAAGTTTAACTAAAATTGAGCCTACTGATTAAGTCTATATTACATTATATTTGTTAATAATAATAAAAAAATAAAAGGTATTAAACAGCCTTTTATCGGGCGTCTTCAATGGCTGGGTCATGCCGCTTCTGATGTAGGTACTCCTTCGGCATACTTAAGTGGACTCAAACTGACTTGGACGCCATAGACAGGTGAGTTCGTACACTGTTAACAGCATATCGAATGCATCATCCTCATTCATCGGTGATGAGGTTGTACGTCCCGCGAAAATGTGGTGGCCGAGGCTTTTTGAATGCTAAAAACCTCCACAATCGCGAGGTGTACAACCTTAGACAATATTTTCTCCGAGTGAATGAGGATATGCATGGCGATGTTGTTGTGGTGGACGTGTCTCTCACACCGCTCAAGTTGGCTAAAGAGAACTGGTGCAAACCTGTGGTGCTGAGTATTAGTGATCGACAGGTGGTATGGCAGAGTAAGGAGCTCCACGGTAGGTTCTATCGCGCTCTCCATGGGCCCGATGTGGACCTATTAGCCTCCGTGGCCTGGCTACACTTCGGTGATTTCTTCGGAGAAACCGAGGGTTTTGCCTGTGCAATTGCAGATGAGGTTATCATGACGAAGAACTACCGTAAATATAACCTAACCGTACTGTCGAGATATGTCACGCGTGCCACCAACCCGGTGAGTCCCTCAGGCATATTGTTTCTGGTTGTCCTCGTCTTGCTAACAGCGAGTACTTGCACAGGCACAACCAAGTAGCCAGGATCATCCACCAGCAGCTTGCTCTGTTATACCAACTTGTGGACGCTGAGGTGCCGTTTTACAGGTATATTGCTGATCCAGTTCTCGAAAATGGTCATATCACACTGTACTGGGATCGGTCTATCATCACGGACAGGACTGTTGTTGCCAACAAACCTAATATCGTGGTGATAGATCGGTCTGAGCGGCGCGCAATGATTGTTGATGTCACAATCCCTCATGACGAGAATCTCGTGAAAGCTGAGAAGGACAAACAAATTAAGTATCTTGATTTAGCTCACGAGATTGTCGACATGTGGGAGTTGGACTCGGCAGTCATTGTGCCGATAGTCGTTACCGTTAACGGACTAATAGCCAAGAGCCTCGACCAACATCTAAAGAGGCTCGCGTTGGGCAGCTGGATAAAAGGCCTGATACAGAAGGCGGTACTTCTCGACACGGCACGCATAGTGAGGAAGTTCCTCTCTCTGGAGCCCTGACCACCGGTAGCTTGGTCCGTGTACTCGATGCCGGTGGGGAACTATTTTTATATTTTTAAATATATTTTGTGTTTTTTTTAGGATATATTTAAAAATGTAATTTATATGTCATTTTAATGAATAGAAGTAAAAAAATATTATAACTTAAAAAAGTAAAATTTTATCACAACTCCTTCACTAATTAATCGAAAGGAACTTCGTTCCATCCGGGTGTGCCTTGACACCTCTCAAGTATTTTATTATTATAGCGGGTCTGTTAATGAACTAACACAAATGTTCGATTTAGAGTTTATTCGTTATCAAACGGTACACTTTACACATTTATTTTTATTATCATGCGGTTACATTCGCGGCTCGTGGCTCACTGCCCGCGCGCAGCGCGGCTCGCAACTTGGCGCGTGCCGACCTAAGGACGCGGCGCAGAACGCTACATTTCGCGTTGTGCGCAGACGCCAGAATACGTTGGCCTGCGGCTCAGTCCGCTATCAAGCGAGCCGGGGGCCGACCTCTATTGGTCCGCTCTGGGAGACGCCTCGCAAACGTGGCATCACACGCTATATTATTTAATTTGGTAAATTCATATATTTTTTTGTAAATTTATATAAAGAAACACTCAAACTAATGCAAAATGTATATGAACCTAATAAACAAAATCTTTAATCTTTGAGCAACCGCTACCCTGTAACATTTTTATTTTGGTTAACGTTTTTAAACTTAGGTTAGGCCTTAAAGACTTGTATTCATCACCGTTCAATGTAATTAAAAGGGCAATTCACAAATGTCATGTCATTATTGTCAATTGTCATCGCGAACTGTCAAAAGTCAAAACGAGAACTTCTGTGTATAAACTTTATTCTCTACTATACATTATAATCTATGTACTTTATTTTTATATTCATTTTATTCTAATATTGTATTTGTTATGATGAAAAAGGAGAACTTTTTCCGCGAAAAATTCCGTCTATTAAGTTCACAAGAACATAATGAAGATATTAAATGGTCTTCTTCATCGTCTAGTGAACCAGAAAACACATCGTGCAACGACAAAAATAACTTAGAAAAAAGAAAATATCGACGACGAAAACGTAAGAAAAATGTGCTGAACAATGTCTCAAACTTGGACATTACTTTTACAGATTCTTGTAAAGACCATGACAAGAATGTTACTGAAAAATCGCCGATTCTTAATTCTAAAACTATTGTGAGTTGTGTATCTCCGATTTTGACATCAGTTTGTTGCCCGCCAAACCGGAAAGCTGACGCGATTTCGCCTGTGTTGTCAAGTAAAAGAGTTTTACCGAAGAGTCCTGTGTTAAATATTAAAAGTGCATCGCCTAACTTTACAGAGAGAGTCAGAAAAAAGCTGTGCTATGAAAATAGATGTCAAGAAAAGAAAATTACTGACACAAGTTTTAAATTTATTGAGAATAAAAATACAGAAGTGAACGACAAATTCTTAGAAAATAAAACTAAGATTATTATAAAATCGGAACCAAATTCTATAACAACACTGAGTCAAAGTGATTCATCATTAAAATCAAAATTAGTTGAAAAGGTTACAAATTTTTTTGACAGCCATTTCAGCTCGGAGAATACATCTCAAAATATAAGTGACACTCCTACTCCTACTGACAGTTCTAAGGTTGAAGATAGTGATATTCTTAGCTGTAAAACTCAATCAGTAACTAACATACAAGCTATCAAAACGGAAAGTACTATCAATTCGGACACATCAACCTATGTAGACAGAAATATTAAAAAAGTAAAGTACAAACGAGGTGGACTAGCATTTAGATTAAATGAGCTTTTAAAAAAACAAAATGCACATATTTCGTTATGGCAACATGAGAGATATTTGGCAGATAATTCAAATTTTGTTATTCCAAAAGAAGAATATATTGTGTTCCGAATTCAAATGTTTATTTTGAAATATGGCTGTTACCTCATAAAAGCTGTAGATACACATAATTTAAAATATTTAATATTAATTAATAAGAAATATGTAAATAATACTATTATTGTAGAATCTGTTTTAAAATTGTATGAACCATATAAAATTTTACCAACAAACTCTGATATTAGAATCGTTGTTAATGTATGTAAGTTTGAATGTGCCATAATAAAATCATAATTTTACTAAATATCACTGTTTAATTTTTAATTTTTTATCTTATCTATAGGATTACAATATTTAAAATTATGTTTCAAGTAACAAATACATAATAAAACATTGTATTTCTACAAGAGATGTAATAGGCGTTTGGCAGGATACTGAAATATTTGGCAAGCAAAATCCGGAGCACCGATATCTGGCTACCAGAAATCTATCCGCCTTCTTGTTCTTTATCGTAGGGTTAATTCCAGTTTCATCCGAAGCTTTCAATTTAGAGGCTGGGGTTCTCTTTACCAGTCAACTGCGGACTTCACTAAACTTTAATATTTTCCGTGCAATGACTGCCATCTGCCAACTCCAGAGGGAAATAAGCGTGAGGATTTGTATGTATGTATTGAGAGTAATAATAAAAGTACAGGTTTGACTTGCGGGAGTACCTGCCGTCGCATTCTGGTGTACAGGAGCACAGATCATATTATTTAATTCTTATACAGGAGCACAATCAGGCACAAAAATGGTTACACTCGTAACTTCCAAATGCAGGCAGGCAACTTTTGTTTGCAGGAGTTGTAACTAGATGGCGATATTATATATAGCAGAAGCAGGCCACGGCGGCGGCGGCGCGCTTCGTAGCACGATGCGCGTCTCCCCACACCGGGGTTGAGTCGGGAACCGCGTGGTCCCCCCTCCCGAGGAGGGCCAGACCGAGAAGGATGGCCCTGGGTCAGCCGGTGTGCGAGGGATATGTCACATGACAACCCCACCTTCGGCCTAGCACTACGACCCAGACGGCGTGCGGTTTAGTCGGTTCGAGTCCGACATAACCTCCCCCTCCGGTTCCGGAGGGGTGGGTATCCGTGGGGATTTCCAAAATATATAGAATATATTTAAAACTATAAATATTCTAATCTATATTGATTCTGCCAGATTATGCAGTAATTGTAAAAGTAACAGACTTAATGAACCATGCCGCTAGATGGCGGCTTCCTAAAGTAGCTCTGTTGCCACGAAATCTTTATTTATAACTTTACCAACGAGTTTTATATAATATGACATGCTTACATTTTCATGTGATTCTAAATTAGCGTTTTAACTTTTTATTACTACTAGTGCCATCTATTGATTTTTGAGTATTATACTAAAGATATTTTCTTAGTACCGGTAATGACAGGAGTAACATAAAAAAAAATGAACTGACAATCGGTAGCCGCCTAGGTACACCTCCATCAGATGGGCCGTGTGCTTGCCATCCCATCAAGTGGTAAAAAAACCAACGAAAGTTGGTTTTAGGCTGAGTTTGCAAAAGTCACTGACATGAAAAAGTGACTGATAATGCCCATAGATAGAGCTACAGTTCCTTACGTAGTATACTACTGTGCTACAGTATCTAAAGGAGAAAATAAAAGGTTGTGGTTGAAGTTAACTATAGTGAGATAGAGAATTGAAGTTGGAAAAAAGTATGTATTCAAAAATATTCTACTGCAATAAAGAGTATAAAACCATGAAAAACACAATAGAACTTAATTTATACCCTTTTGCTACGCTAGCGCTTTTCTGATTGTTTTTGGAACTATAGTTACTGCTAACGTCAACCCACCTTCCTTGATGATAAAAATTATTCACACAAACAAGGGGGACAAAATCTTGTAGACAATGCCCGCATTGTCATCAACTCTATTAGATTTTTTTCGTTTGTTTGATAAGACACACAGACTAGTTACTGATAATAGGAATAGGATCACAAATAGGACAGCCCATCTAGACAAGTGGTCATATTTACAATATGTACCTGCATTAGAATTATCGAAATAAAAATGTGAAATCAATACTTATTATAATATGCAGATCTGTAGGTTCAGGTGTCAAGGAATTCCTCTGATCCACGTCAACTGGGAGGGGGGCCAGAAGGCCGGTGGCATTACCACGTTGAACGGCAATACCGATCCCTTGCGCAAGGAATAAACCAGCCCTCTGGTCACGGGTAGCGTCTAATAAGGGTTTGGAAATATCTTTAAAATAAATAATAGACGGGCACTTTGACTCCATGATCCCCAAACGGCTCAAATATGCAATTACCTCTTAAACAATGTTTGCGCTGTTTGAAGGTCTCTGCTGAATCAGCAGCAGCGCAGGCACAGCACACCAACGAACCTCCATCTGGCGTCTTGCCATCCTCGCGCACCAAACCAGTAAATTCTAAAACGGCTGGAACGCCGGCAGTGTCATGAGCCCGACGGATTATGTCATTGAAAAGTTCAAAATTAAATAGGTAGTAATTTATTTTTACTTTAAAAATAAATTTAAAAATAGTTGCATTGAGCTGGTATCAAACCCGAGCATCCTGTACTACTTACATAATAATCTATGATCCTGTATAACAGTGAAGTGAACTGCCACAGACCGCTTCGCTAGAGAGACCAGCTGGTTTAATATTTTCCCCAATTCAATTAGGACAATATGAGTACCAAGTGTGGCAACACTGTTTCAAAATCAGTCGATAATGTTGTCATGTTGTAGCGAGACGTAAAAGATAACGCGATTAGTTTTCGTAATTTAAAAAAATAATAACTAACGTAAATACAAGATATTTATTCTGTTATATTTATATCTTATATAAAAATGGTAAATTAAATTAATATGATACCATTTAGAAATACTGTTGTAAGTTTGGTTACAATGTTGTGATTATTGATCAAATAACAATTTGATTGTTTCGACAAGGATTTATTTAGGTAAGCTATTGTAATATTTCATTTAAGCAGTATAACACAAAAACAAATGAGTGAATGTGCAATGAAACAATAGGTATTGTGTTTAGGTGCTAAATAATAACGTTTTTTTGTTATTAAGTAGGTACTAACTCTCTTTAGTAGGATTGAATGAAAAATAAATGAACTTGTGTGTAAAATATAAAATAATTTTAAATTTACTACATACTGCAATGAATAATAAGTCTAAACAACTGCATCGTAATCCTTAAAAGATTGTATCTTGTATTCACACTAAGTACAATAAAAATCTGATTAGTTTATTTGTATGTTGATTGAATCTCAGGAACTACTAAATTCGTATTGAAAAAATATTTTTCATAAGACAGTTTCTTTATCAAGAAAGGGAGAGGAGCAGTAATTATAAATGTCTACAAATCCGACAGATTCCCATACATTATTAGAAAATTAATAAATTGATAGCATATGGTTTAGAAGGGTATTACGGGGTTTCGAAGTATCTACGCCACGAGCGGAGCCGGGGTGGACTGACTAGTCTATACTATTATAAACCTAATTGTAAGATAGTCGTGTCTGTACAACCATACTTTAATATTATAAATGCCAATCTAACTCTGTCTGTCTGTCTGTCTGTATGTTTGTTACGCTTTCTCGCCCAAACCACTGACATCCACGCGGGAAAAAGCTAGTTGTAGATATTTACTTATCAAGTATTAACGATAAACGATACTGAACATGAAAATAATTTTTCATTTCACTTGCTCATAATATGGTTATCTAACCGAAATTAGGCACATAATGATACCTATTATCAAACTGTTGTATTTTGATTATTATTAAATCACGAGTGCGATAATGACTTTTTTTTTTCATTTTATAGGTTGAGTAGCATTATTCTTAAAAACAATTAGATACAAAAAGATCGTGTTCAATAGAACAAATAAATGAATATACCTACCTATTGCTTGTTCATTTCATGCAACTTCGTATTTAAATAGAAAATTTCATCTTGTACGTGTATAATAAACAAAATTTTTAAGCAAATATAACTCTTATTTTCTCTGTTTAAAACTTTAGGTAAACTCACCATTTTTTACACAGAAAAAAAAGAAACCTCTATCTATTAGTCTGTGGCCAGTGTTTTTTATTATTATTCCCGTCAGTACAAAAATGTTTCGCAATTAGGTGAAACCGGTGAAATTACATATAGTTATTTATTAATTAAAATGTCTACAAGGATACTAGTTATGAAGAAAACGATTTATGTATCTAGTACACCGCTCGATATATACACATTTATACTGTACATCGTCCGATATATGATGTGATTGATGTGAAGTCCTTAGCGTTATGTAATGTTTACTACCTGAAAACTGCAGGGGTAAATATCTATTTTAGTATTATATTATTCACAAGTGAAATGAAAAACGTCGTATGATACACGTGTCTATTATTGATTACCGTCTTCGGCTCTCTTTATCTCCCCGGCGGTAATCACCAAATTTACACACTTGTAACATAATCTACTATTTTTTGCAATTCTTGTCCGCAATTAACGTAAAAAGTATTGAACGTATTTTGATGCGATTTTTTGTTTGAAACATCTTGGTCACACTTAAAGTCTTACGTTTGTTCGATCCCAATAGGTTTAGTAGGACCGGAAGTATGACCAAGGGTCGTGTAAATTGACGGACAGACCCGCGGGCGGAAGCTAGTTGTTTATGAAGAGGTGACACGATGTTTCGAACGATACCTCGAACGAAGCCGGGGTGGGCCGGCTAGTGCTAAATATAATTCTGACAGCCTGTGTGTATCGTATCACGCATATATATAAGTTTCAATATTAGAATACCCAGAAACACGCACCCATACTCATGGCGTAGTATCAAGATATTGGTGGAAATGCGTGATTCTGATAAAATCTTTGAACGTTTCAAAACATTTCATGATAAAAATAAATAAGTTATATAGCAGGGCTGTTACGGTCGTGAATACTCAAAAATAACTAATGTTATTCCTTAAATATCACAGTATTTAACACTGTTGTAATATCATAGCCAATATTAATTATTAGTGAACTAAAGATAGGTAGGTATCTACGTCATGCATGGAAATGGCGACTTTCAAAAATGGCGCAAAATCTAAATACAAAAAATTATAGCCACTTACTAATAACGTCAATAATATTATTATAATTACGAAGTTATTATTAAAGACTTATTTTTTTCCGTTGCGCACTGTCGCATCACGTCGCTGATTGGCACATAAAATTATGATCAAAAGTCATCATTTTTGTGTCGCCATTTTAGAGTTCGGACAATGCGTCCACAGTTTATAGTAGGTACTAAGTTATTGATCCTAGCACCTGTTCCCTCTTCCTAAACAGAAACTGTTCGCGGGTACAAGTCCCGTCCTGGGATATTGAGTTTTTCCGAATTTTTATAGGTAGTCAATGTTACCATCTTTTATCAATCATTCAATCAGCCCACAGCAGACCACTGCTGGACATTAAACCTCTCCCAATTTGCGCCATTTCGTCCGATCCTCCGCATCTTTTACCGATAGAACTATTCATCCGTCAATCATCAATCTCAAAGGTAATAATTCTATTATTCGATAAAGGACTTGTATGCAATGATGTTTCATCGCGTGCGCGTTTAGAAATAACTAGAGAAGCAAGTACACTCATGTACTGTGTAGTATATAGCCACAAACCGGCTGCGGGCGATCTATTATTAGATTATATGAACGGTTGTATCCTTGATGTCACAATGGAGAGGCCCGTGAGCTAAACAACTATGGAATAAACATTCAAACCCTGTGACGATGAATTGAATTCTTGTTATGCGGCTTAAGTTACCGTGGCCTATGGACGTGTGGAACGCCAGGGGCGTCACACTCGTGCCGACCCTGTAGAAGACTTCTTATATCTATTGAAGATCCTCATATTATATTCGCTTGGTAAAACTACAGCAGGGAGTTCATTTCAGAGCTTGAGCGTGTGAGGGATGACGTTCATTTTATACCGCACACTGCACAGTACATATCGCTTCGAGTCGTAATTTCTGAGGATCAATTACCTGCCTATAGTGAGCGGTGCGAGCTGTGGGTATCATGTCGAACAATTCTTCTGAACACAAGCCAACGAGGGAAAGTCCCGCTTGAGGCTGAGAGGTTCCACACCGCCTGTGAGTATGGAATTGTCGACGAGCTTCAGCGTCCGTCTTTGTACGGAGTCGGAGGGGTCCAGTTGGAATGCAAGCACCTCGGCTTAGCTTTTTTTATCATGCGGGCAATCCCCACGGATACCACCCCCGCCGGAGCTGGAGGAGGAGGTTATGTCGGACTCGAACCGACTAAACCGCACGCCGTCGTAGGCCGAAGGTGAGGTAGCTACAGTGCATATCCCTCGCACCCCGGCTGACACAGGGTCATCTCTCTCGATCTGGCCGTCTTCCCGGCTAAGCTTATTGGTGCGTCGACTGATTTCTTTGGACCTTTTTACCAAGTCACGGGTTTTCTTATTCCTAGTCCTGCGGAGCGTGGAAAAGCATTTGACGAGGCCGTTAAACTGGTGCCGTTAATGGTGCACCTCTTTTCTGAGACTTCGCCTTTTGTTCTCGATCCTGTCGCCCCTGGGAACTTTGGGAACTTTCCCTGGATGAAAGCTGATCTATGTGTTATTCTAACCTGTCTATTCCTGTACCCAATTTCAGGCAGATCTGTGCAGCCGTTGGAGCGTGATTGAATAACAAACACCCAAACATACGTTCAAACAAACTTTCAAAGTTAAAGTAAAAATTTTTTTTTTGTTCTGTATAGACCATTGAAACGACAGTTACAAAACATCAAATAAAAAAAAAAGACGGGTTGCACTCTGGGAGTTTCATTTTTTCTTTCTTCGTTATATACATAGGAAAAGATAAAAAAACATACCATACCATACCTATAATACAGCGCCAATCATAGACCCTATCACTAATTTTCTGCTAATTTTCTATCAGAAGAAATTAATAAATTACAAAAAGATAAAATAATCACAAAAAGTAATAAATTACAAAAAGAAAAAATAATCACAAAAAGTGTCAGAAGGCCAGGTTTGAACCCGGTACTATCTGAAACCATAAGGATTTACAGTCGAAGCGTTCACCGCTATGCTACGAAGCTATTTATCGTAAATTGCAAAATGGACAGTCTATACCTAATATTGTATGACGTCAGTCGTCGGTTACGGTCCAAAGGTCAAGCGATCCTGACGCACGAGTTTAACAATTTTTGCCCATCCAACGCCGCTAAAGAAGTTTTCACTTCAAAAACAATTCTAGACTAGTTTTGTAAATGGACCACCGGTTTGAAACGCGGCCCCGGCATTTTATTTTTTAGTCTATTTACAAACATTTGCTTAGTCTATATATTATAGTCTAAATACCGTAGTTTACTTGTGTAGCATAGTTGAGCGAACAGCTCATTTCCAAGCTTGTTTATCATCTAAATATTCTTGGATTTAAACACACACATTTATAATATTAGTAAGATTTAATCAATATTTCATTGAAAACAAATGCACAATTTGGCCTTGATGGCTTATAAAGTAGGTACCATCAATAATTCACATAAATACATCAATTATCGTAAACAAATGGAGAAAATATATACCAAATGTACACTGGCAGGCTGTTTATGTGTGTAGAAGGAGTAGGCCCAAAAAGTCCTGGCTTGATGTCGTGCAGAGTGACGTGCAGGCAAATGGTCTCACTACCATGGACGCCCAAGATCGTGCGAAGTGGAGGAAGAAGAGTCGGAAGGCGGACACTGAGCACCGAGGTCATCTTGGTGCCATCGGGACATACGTCTAAATGTCGATGATGAAGCTGGTAATGTCGGATCGAACCTACTACCGGAAAACGCACGCCTACCTTACACCCTCATCTCATCAGGTTGGCACCCCAGCCGATGTTTTACAAGCTTTTATTTAGTGTCACTTGTCTCGTTGCTTGTAATCAACTCTTGCAAGTTAGGTTTGATCCACTTCCCGGTTTCCGATTGAGATGAAATTTTGCATGCATGTATAAATCGGATGACAATGCAAAATTATTGTGACATGATCTGATGATGAGCCTGGCAGCTGGTCATAGGAACTCCGTAATTAAACGACACAACCCCATCGAGTTTGGGGTCGTTTGAATCGTCTTGACGAGTTTCTTGGTTGGCGTGAATATGCACGTTTAGTTCATTTTATTGACAAATTATAAAAACTTGTTTTTAATAAAGTTTTTTTTTATATAAGAAACTTGTTTGCTTTTCAAATAATGTATGGTAATCTGCCGGATTTTTTAACATTTAAGATTACTGCTCTGTTCCCTTGGATAGTAGCGTGATGAATTATAGACTATTTAAGCACAAATAATGTGACTTTTTATTGGTGAAATATTTTTTGAAATCGGTCCGGTAGTTTCCTAGACAATACAAACAAACAATCAAATCTTCTCGGGAAATAGTGATTCGGTGGCTCAGTGGTAGGATCTATCCCTCTTTAAAGAAATATCACGGGTTCCAATCCCGCTTGAACCAATTCAATTCAACAACCAACAACAACAAACACCAGCTCGCTCGGACCCCACGACCCTAGCGTCTCGACCCCAAACGTCTCAAATATTTAATTGCTGGTAACATTATCATATTTTCTCCGTTTGAGGGAATTCGACTATTGATTAATGATATTAAACTAATGAAAACGAACGCAGTTTGGCCTTCGTGTCTTATAAAGTAGCTACCATGAATACACCCACATAAATACAGTATGATAAACAACTGGCAAAATTATACACAGACTATTTATCTTTACTAAAACAGTTTAAAACGGTATTCTAAATAATATCTGGAGCTCACTGGAGAGTTATTGTGCTGTCAGTGGGAAGACCAAAGGCTATTCCTGCTTTGTCTATGCTATGTCTACACTGACGGCACCGAAACTCTGTGTTTTTTTAAATATATTATAAACTGGAAATTTGACGTCGTTTAGCTTTACCTCGCCTGATGGTAAGCTAAAAGCAATCTCAGGAAAGAGGGTCACCATTACATACACGTACCATGTTATCAATGGTGGCACTTTTAGCTTGACGGCCTCAAACAACTTGACTGTCGTCTGCGCACCGCGTGATATCCACTGGTACCATTAGTGCTGCGACCACAATCCCCGCTGCCCGACTATGCACTGTTTTAACAGGGTCGGCATCCATAGGCCACCGTAACCAATTTCCATCAGGTGGACCGTGTGCTTGTCTGCCACCGAGTGGTATAAAAAAATCAATGCTAATCTTATCGTTTCAAACTGCTACGTGGCACAGTGACAGTGAAAACAACTACAGCGCAAGTAACGGAAGACTTCCCGGGTTCAAATCACAACTCTTAGGGTTTGGAGGTCAGTAGCAGTCGCTCCTGAATAAGCCAACAATAAGTGGACCTCGTTCTAGAAAGTGCAAACTTAATGACGATGATTAGCCGCGTGGTTCCCGTCAGAGTAGGTAGAATTTGGGCCACCTCATCTCTTCCCATGGGGTGTGGTACAAAGCTAGTAAGGAATAGGGCTATATGCAGCCCAGAATTCAGCCTCATGCATGCATGGCTCAAGTCACCAATAGGTTTTTTTTTTTACGTTCGGGAAGTCCCCAAGGAACCGCCCCCCCCCCCCCCCCCGCCCTCCGGAGCCGAAGGGGGAGGTTATGTCGGACTCGAACCGAATAAACCGCACGCCGTCTGTGTGTAGATGTGTCGATGTGTCGATGTGCTAGGCCGAAGGTGAGGTTGTCTCGTGCGATATCCCTCGCACCCCGGCTGACCCAGGGCCATTCCTCCCGGTCTGGCCCTCCTCGGGCTCGGTCTGGCCCTCCTCGGGACAATAGGAGGTAGGACACGACGGTATTTCCGTCCAATTGAGCAGTCCGACAGGGCAAGTATCTCCGCCCTACAGAATACCTCGGCCATAATAACCTCATGGTAGCCAGAGCTCACTGGAAAGTTTTTGTGCTGACAGTGGGAAGATCTAAGGCTTGTCCTGCTTTATCTTCTACACTGACAGCACAAAAACTCTCTGTTCTAACAGGGACGGCAGCGCGAGTGTGACGCCCCTGGTTTTGCACGCGTCCATTAGGCTACGATAACCTCTTTCCATCGGGGGGGGCGTGTGCTTCTCTGCTACCGAAGTGGTATAAACAAAAGTCCCTGAAATACGGCAATAGGCTCACCTCTTATTACGTGGGACAGATAGGTACAGTGATTAGTGAAATGTGAGTGTTAATTCACCTCTGCCAAACCTTCCGGGGATAAACGCATGATTATAATATGTTTGTATGTAAGTACTTACTTTTTAGACTAATCGGAGTTTTTTTATTCACTATTTCAGGTAGGAGTGATGGAGATGGTAGCGGCCTGTAGCAGAAACAGCGTAATTTTGACAGCAATTTTCATTTTGTTTTGGATTAATTCAGGTTAGTATTAATTTGTTCATTGTGCGCAATCTGTATCGGGGTCCGCTCTCCACCTCCTTATAATTTAGTCTCTTTGATTGAAATAAAATCACTTTTTAACGGATACGAGGGGTCACTGACAAGATTGGCTGCATCTTGAAACGAACTTCAATCAACACATACTATAATACAAGCCGACAACGAAGATAAGTCAGTTCTTATCATCTGTCATGTGCCAACTAATTTTATAAAACAGACTGTGACTGATACTCTTGGAAAAAGGTATGAAATGATTCGAAACTCATCAAAGGAAAGTTCTATGCTGACATCCAACCAGACATCCCCTCATGACCTTGCTTTTTCAAATTTCGTAAATTTGAAAAATCGGTTACGTCAACCATCTGCCGACTTAGACTGGGTTTTTCGTGCACTCCGGTGTTCCTGGCGAACATAGGGACCCATGTATGTGGTCTTGAGGAAAGAAGTGTGGATCACATTTTTTTTAGCTGCCCGAATTTGCAACGCTCCTTTTATGATATTCTTCCCCCTCCTATCCCCCTTCCTACTTCCTTCAAGACTATATTGTCGCTAATATACTCCCCCTCAATAAACTTCACCCTCTGTAAATTTATAAAACTCAACAATATTAATCTTTAAAAGTATGCCTGCATTCCATGCTGATTGATGTGTCCTCCCCACCCCTCTTCTTTATTTAGTTTTTTCCTTATCCCCCTTTTTATCTGAACATTTGATGCAAGAAGATTTGATGATTAGTTTTTGCTATTTAGATCACTACTAACTGGTGTTTTATTCTTTTCTCTGCAAATTATTAATTAATTATTTTTGAACCGATCACTTTATCTTGAAGTTTGTGACACTCCTGGACGTAGACACTGGCAGAGTCGCAGCAATATGCAAGCGGAGCCATAAACCAAGAACTGAACAGACTGTGACTGTGGGCTCTCATATATTGGTCAAACCAAGCAAAGCTTTGGCACTCGCATCAAAAAACACGTACAATAGCTGACATAAAACACCAACGCTAAACAAATTCAGCTGTATGTGAACACGCTAAAAGGTATCAACCATTATTTAAGGTTTGATAAACCACATAAACTGGCCAAAGAGCATAGATATACTATATATCTACCAAGAATGATCCGCGAGGCTATTGAAATTAAAAAACACCCAAATTATGATAGAGAAAATGGTTGGAGCGTACCGGCAGCCTGGGATCCAGTCATCCACTTAATCAAACCTAGTAAACAGCAAAATACATCAAGACTTAACGACACAGTGACCTCAGTGTGCGCAAATAGTAACACCAACAATTCATCATTTATTCGAGTACTTCGAGATAACTTGCACTTGAAACTATATTATAACAACGACCACCCTTATAGCGTTTTCACACTCATCCGATATCCGATATCGGAGGAAGTCAAATGTATGAGATATGTATCTCTCTTTCACATTGTCTGGTCCGATATCGGTTATCGGAGCCAACACCACTGTTTTGGCCCGATATCGGAACACAAAGAAACTAAAACAGCGACTGCAAACAATTTTCGACCTTAATGACACTTTCTGAGCTACATGTCTTTTCGCTTTAATTGATGACGCTGATCACGAATATAATAAAAAAAAACGATAGGTACCACGTCATGACAATAAGGTCGAAAATTGCTTGCACTTTCTTACTTTTTTTTACTCCTAGCATCCCTGACTAGTCTGTGCTATCGGGCAAATGGCCGTATCGGGCCGATTTTATCGGATGAATGTAAAAACAGCATATAGTGTCGGCTAGCGAGGTCGGCTATCGGCGTCCGACACCGATACCGGATATCGGATGAGTGTGAAAACGCTCTTAGTCACACCGCGAACATGGCAGCTAAAAAGAAGTTGAAACGTCGGTCTAAAAATAAATAAAAACAAACAAATCGCTATAGAATCCATTAAAAAGTGATTTTATTTCAATGAGTGATATTCGCGTAAACTTTTGAAAATCATTCCTAGTCTCTGTATGTAGCATATTAATATCTAACCAATTACCTTTCCAGTCCACAGTATAGACTGCTTCAAATGCGTGTCCATGAACGGTGCGTTCCCGGCGTGCGACGATCCATTCCACAACAACCACTCGCTACAGATGCTCGAGCTGTCCTGCATGGGGGGCCGCAAGGGACGGGACGGGTTGTTCCCGGCTACCTCGTGTATCAAGATCGCTGGCATTTTCCGTAAGTAACAAGCGGATGATCCGTTCCTCTACATCCACTCGCTACAAATGATCAAGCCGTCGTGCATGGGGGGCCGCAAGGGACGGGACGGGTTGTTCCTGGCTACCTCGTGTATCAAGATCGCTGGGGTTTTCCGTAGGTAACAAGCGGTTGATCCGTTCCACTACAACCACTCGCTACAAATGCTCGAGCTGTCCTGCATGGAGGGCCGCAAGGGACGGGATGGGTTGTTCCCGGCTACCTCGTGTATCAAGATCGCTGGGGTTTTCCGTAAGAACCACATATAATACACTAGGAATTGACCGGTTCTCGGCGTGCGGCAGCAAGGGACGGGACGGGTAGTTCCCGGCTACCTCGTGTATCAAGAACATTCAATATATATACACTAGCAGTTGATCCGTTCTATGCCGTTCTGCTCGTGCCGTCGTGCGGGGGGGCTGCAAGGGACGGGACAGGTTATTCCCGGATACCTCGTGTATCAAGATCGCTGGGATTTTCTGTACGTACCACCATTTGTAGACACACTTATTATAAAGCGACACACAGCTACATTAGGCGACACTACACGAGCAGGAGCTGCGCGCCACGGAGATGAATTACTGCACTTAATGTGCGGAGTCACGTATAAGTACTGCGCGAGGAACTCTCGCATCCGCGACCACTTTCGTGTTCGTGACATCGCAGTTACAATACAGTAATGCAATTCTTTAAGCACACGGCCAAGCTTGATAAAGATTTTCATTGATCGATTTTCAGTGACGTCACCCAGTAAATAAGTATCTCATCTCTTCACTGTGTAGGTACACCAAAGACAAAACATTTCTTATTAGTAGGTACATTGTAGGTATAGACAATAATAGGCGACCTTATCGCACAGTGGTTATCTTATTACATTTCGGCCCAAAATTTTCCTTCTCCTTTGGAGATCATCTGCGTACAGGTGGTAGGAAGAAGTTAAATTATTTGTGATGGTGTTCATGAACACTGCAAAGACTACTGGAGATAAAACGCCACCCTGTGGCACACCAGCGACAGCCTTGATACAGATTGTGATTGGTCGATCTCCAGTGACGTCACACAGTGCGACCAATCACCATTTCTATCAAGGCTGTCGCAGTGCTGAGCTCGACGCTGTAGGCTTAGAGAGTTGCACAGCTCAACAATTCTATAAATCCGTTCATCTCACTGTTGCAGGTGACACAGGAGAGACTATCACGGTCCGTGGCTGTGGACTCGACTCCGGTACAGCTACGACTGACACGGAGATCATTCGGATGTCTCATTGTGGCCGATTCTACTATGATGACAGGTGAGTGACTTTTTTTTTTCTTCAATGAAAGCACTTGTACTGTTCCACATTATTTATTGAATTCATTGAAGATGTGTAGCAAGTTCCACCAAGTGCCATCAATCAACAGTATAAGCTGAGTAAGTTTTGTCGAAATGTAGTTTATATGTCGCCGCCAACTAGCTAATCAGCCATTCTATTAACTGCCTAGACTGTTAACTAAGCGGCGCCATTTAATGAACGGCCTGAATGATATTTAGCCGTAACGTTTATTACAACATTTAATAACCTGGTTGGCTAATGCTTAGGCCATTCATAGGATGGAGCACCTCCCCGAAATAAGACAGGAAATTACATACATAATATACTTACATCTGTATATCCCCGAGGGGGTAGGCAAAGATGTAGGTACTCACAGAAAATTTGTGATAGGTTCATTGAGAAAGTTACGCAATTTGGCTTGGATAGGTTAGGTTAGAAGGTATGCGGTTTTTTTATGACCATGCAAAAATAAATCATTTCTACAGCTGTTTAATTAAATAGCTAGGCAGTGAATCGTCATTGTTCCAAGCTATTTACCTAGCCATTTAATGAAATGGCTGCACACCATTCGGTCTTTCGGAATTTCGGAATTTCGGTCAAATTAGAAATAGTTTCATCCAGAAATAATCCCGTTCAAAAGTAGTTTTGTCCAAAAATAGTCCCATTCGATAGTAGTCTGGTCAAAAAATTTACCTATCCGATAGTAGTCTCGTCTAGCATTAGACCCATCCGATTGTAGTCTCGGTTAGATTAGAAATAGTCTAGTCTAATAAATAGTCTCATTCAATAAAACCCTGTTTAATAAATTACTCTCCGTTTCAGATACGTCCACGGCTGCCTTCAGAGTTGCAACGATGCGGACGCATGTAACAGCGCCAATGTAAAAACGTCTAACATACCTTTTATTGTTATAGTATACGCAACGTTCTCAATGTTCAGAAGCTAACAATAGTCTATACAGTATATGCGATAAAACTTTCTAGTCATAAGATCATAACACTATCTTTTATACGTTTAGGTCGACATATCACTTTGCATAATCAATTTTTATGACAAACTAGCCTATACCCGTGACTCTGCCCGCGTGGATGTTAGGTATTGCGACTTTTAGTCATATCTCAGGTTTTACTCAACCGATTGCGATCAAACAAAGGTACATAAGACTTTTATATAAAATATTTCTAACGAAAATCTGTTAATTCCTTTTTGCGCTCATCGCGCACTGACAGTAAATCTAATACAAGCTAAGCTGTAGGAGGCAGGACACGACGGTATTTCCGTCCAATTGAGCAGTCCAACTGGGGAAGTACCTCCGCCCTAGAGAATACCGCGGCCATAATAACTTCGTTGTGTTCCCGGCGGTGAGTAGGGTAGCCAGAGCTCACTGGAGAGTTTTTGTGCTGTTATTGTAAAGACCAAAGGCTATTCCTGCTTTGTCTTCTACGCTGACGTTACAAAAACTCTCTGTGTTTACGAGGTTGGCAGCACCAGTGTGACTCGCCTGGTGTTGCACACGTCCATAGGCCACTTTCCATCAGGTGGACCGTGTGCCTCTGCCACCTCAGTGGTATAAAAAAAACCCTTTTAAAATAAATCACCACGAACAGACAAGACCACATTACAATTTTATATAGTAGTATACATATTGACTATGAAATTGACCAAGCGTTTTAGTTAGCATTTACATAAATACATGCTTAATGCATGACAATAAAATACATGCTATCAATAATATTGTGTATGTATCACAATAATATTGGCGGTATGTATTGTCCCTAAGAGCGTTTTCACATTCATCCGATATCCGGTATCGGTGTCGGACGCCGATAGCCGACACCATCTGCAGTTTTCACATATATCCGATTTAATCGGCCCGATACGGCCATTTGCTCGAAAGCATGCTAGGGATGAAAAAAAAAGTGCAAACAATGTTCAACCTTATTGACATGACAAAGTATCAAGTTTTTTTGTCTTATACCTATTCGTGATCAGCATCATCGATTAACGCGGAAAGACACGTAACTAAAAAAATGTCATTAAGATCGAAAATTGCTTGCAGTCGCTGTTATATTCTCTTTGTGATCCGATATCGGGCCGGACAATGTGGGAGTCAGATACATATGTCATACATTTGACTTCCTCCGATATCGGATGTCGGATATAGGATATCGGACAATGTGAAAACGCTCTAAGGCGCGGTTCTTATAACTTTTTACACAGCGCTATTTAGACATAAACATAGCTTAACTAACTTGTGCTATGGGTTTTAGAATGAGGATAAATATAAACACAAAATATGCATAAAACTATTTGCACTGACCAGGATCGAACAAATTCAACCGCTATTTTTAACCGACTTCAAAAAAGGAAGAAGGTATTATATAGTAGGTTTTTTTTACAGAAGTTTTGAAGCAGTAGTGGTTCTAGGTAGGTAGTTGTTTGTAAACTTGGGGTCTCCATCTCGGCCCCGAAGAACTTGGTGGGGTATACCCCTCATATCTTATCTCTTATCTGTGGCTATACCATGACAAACGTTCGCTTTTTAACAATTTTCTATAACACATAAACATAAACATAAACTCACGCCTTTATCCCCGAAGGGGTAGGCAGAGGTGCTAGCACCCACATTTCGCCAGTTTATGTTTAGGTCCCAATGTAATAGGTGGCGAGCCTATTGCCATTACCTGGGCACTTATAAACCTGCGATAAATACACACATAACTTCGAAAAGCATGTAAAAGTCATTGGTGTGTGCCATGGAAAACCTGGGATCGAACCCGAGACCTCGTCTCAGCAGTCCATTACCCATACCACTAGGCTACCGCGGCTTTTTTTTCTAAAAGTATTAAATTATGTTTTATTACATTTTTATATCAGGGAAGGGAACAAATCTTATAATTACGCTATAATTATCGGCTTTAAGCGCACATTTAATAATATTTAAAGATTTCTGACATAGCTTTATCCGTGACCGAGAAAGAATACAAGTATCACCACCCCACCTCATCCGAAGGGTGTCGTAAGAGGCGAAAACATACGCAGACGATACCACTGCGAGAGAAGGAAAACTAGAAATAAAACTGCTGCACCAACCCGCCTGGCCAGCGTTAAGGACACGTCAATTTGACTTTACCTCGCCTGATGGTAAGCTGAAGCCTCCAAACCAATATTAGTATTTGATTTCCGTTTCTTTTCGTATGAATTGAGTTCAGCGCGTTGTGGATTGGAATATTCAGGCCCATTGATTGTGAAAGGCAGACGTCCGAATTGGCCCTGGGGTGAAAGAGATATATTGCGGGCCATCTCACCTCTGGCAACTAAAGACTTCAAAACGGAGTGCAGTTTTCGTCGGTTCGAATCTAAGATAACCAACCAAAGATGGTAGGGGATAACCGCACTATAAAAAAAGTTGTCCGTAATGGATGGTAAAATGTAGATTCAATCAACCAATCCGCCCATTGGGAGAGGCCTATGTCCAGCAGTTCGTCCGATTCTCCGCCTTCCACATCCAGTCTGTCCCAGCCACCTTTTTCAGGTCGTCGGGCCATCTGGCCGGGGGCATCCTATCTTCCGCCTGCTTTCTCACGGTCTCCATTCTAGGACTCGTCTGCTCCAGCGGCCATCAGTCCTTCGACAGACATGGCCAGCCCATTGCCTCTTCAGCTTGCTTATTCTGCGAGCTATTTCGGTAACTTTGGTTAGAGCTGTCCGCTCGCAGACGCAGATCCTTGATTCTACCAATACGCTACTTTAATTATTTAGCCTATTGCAGATCACTGCTGGCGTGCCTCTCTCAATGTTGGGAGGCCTAGGTACTGTTTTCACGCTGGCTAGACAGGTTGGTACAGGGTTTTATTTCGAGTCTTACTTCTCTGGCAGAGATTTCGTCTGCGCAATTAGTCGCCTCTTACAACACACTTCGGTGCGATGGGTGTCGTAAAGCAACTGAAGAGGCGACCGAAGGCTTCGGATGAAGTGGAGTTAAGATCGAATTAACCTACTGCTTACGTACTGAAAACAAATTTATCCGCTTGCGGAGAATCCGTGTTATACTATAAAGCCTACGCTATTTTCGACGGAAATTATTATTCGCTATAATAGATATGCAATAACGCGTGTTAGCGTTCCGTTGCGGCAGTTCCGCAATGGAATTTCCTTGCCTGGGAGTAGGCTAAGAACAGCTTATTTCTGTTTCTTATACCTGTATAGATTTGATTATATTGCCAAAACGAACTATTCTAAGGATTTATTAAGGTGGATTTAGACCAAACGAGCTAATGGTCATTCTATCCGCTTAGGTCAAATTCTTTTAGTGTAAACTGTGACAGAACATTCGTTCGTTGTGTTTTCTTTGAAAACAAGTTTTAAAATATTAAGTAAGAATGCTCTTATTTGGTCTAAACGCACCTTTAGTGTGAATCAGAATGGCAACTCCATAATTTTGTGTTCATACACAAAAGTACATTGAATTTTTGTCGGCACATTTGGCTACGTTTACAGTACAGTACATTTTAGTCCATTGAAGTACATTTAAGTACATTTGAATACATTGACGTACATATTTTTAGTAATGGCTGCATGATACCTTTGTAATTTGTAACGTTACACCCACTATTCTGATGCACACAGACTATTACTATTGTAGGCCACTAAAGTTAATTTTAAATAAGTACTCTCATAGTTGAAGCCTTCGAATATTAATGAATATAAATAATTTTTATATTATTATTGATATGGGCACAAATTGATGCATAATATATAATAAAATATTGCAATATTAAAATTCTTTTTTACTAACACCTAATAATCAGCCTAAAAAAGCTGAAGACTAAAGTCGGGAATCATAAATGCATTGAGTACCGAAACTAAGAAAATATCTTTAGTAATACTCAAAAATAAATAGATGGCACTAGTAGATTGATTTAAAGAAATAAAAAAGTTAAAACGTTTATTTGCTGACTTAGAATCACGTAAATTATTTCTGAACTTGATCAGAGAGAGAGAGAGCAGGTAAGCATATAAAACTCGTTGGTAATGTAATAAATAAAGATTTCGTGAGAATCGTAATTTTTTATTCTTTTTAGTGCCATCTAGCGGCATGCTGCATTATGTCTGTAACTTTTACAATTACTGCAAAATCTGGCAGAATCAATATAGATTATAATATTTATAGTTTTATTCAGTCATACTCTATGTGTTTAGTGTATGTTTCACATTTTGTAAGTTAATTTTAATACTAAGTTTGCCAAAACAATGTCGCCATCTAGTTATAACTCCTGAACTAAACAGCTGCCTGCCTGCCTGCCGAAGTTACGAGTGTTACCATTTTTTGTTCCTGATTGTGCATCTGTATAAGAATTATATTAGGTATATTAACTGTGGTAACGGGTTAATATTGCATTGCAACAGCCACCATTGTTAATATGGTAAGTGTATGTAATGGTGACCCTCTTTACTGAGACTTTGATTTCAGTTTACCATCAGGCGAGGTGAAGTCAAATTGACGTGTCATATAAATATTTTAAAAAATATGACGTAACAAATTCTACCATCAATTTTGATGTTACATGTTTCATTATGTTTACCAATACTGTTCAGTGACGATGACCTTTAATGAATCCCCACTCTCGTCCTCACGTTTGTTAGAAACCTTTCGTAAATAAAATTGTGTTATTTCAGACTAACCAAACACGTTACAGTTTGAGCGTGGTTGAATAACAGTCATCCAATCATTTTTAGGTCTAGTCGATTAAGATAGGAAAAAGTGAATCGCTCAGGTGGGACTCGAACCCACGATCTTTCCCTTACAGGGGAATGCTCTGACCACTGAGCCACCGAGCCACACCTGAAGCTATCCAAATTCTCCTATCTCCCGTATTAGGGCGACGGTGGGAGCCATCTACCGACATTCATACGAATTATCGGAACCAATGAATGATGTTGCAATCATTTTTAAACATTGTTTTTCGATGACTCCGCCCAAATAATTGAATGAAATTTTGAAGCATTTACTATGCTAACTTTTCAAATCGATTAAGATATGAAAAAGTTCCCCGAAAGATCGTGGGTTCGAGTCCCACCTGAGCGATTCACTTTTTCCTATCTTAATCGATTTGAAAAGTTAGCATAGTAAATGCTTCAAAATTTCATTCAATTTTTAGGTCTTACAGGAGGAGTAAAGAAAAAACAAAAACCTAGGTATGTGCAAAAATATGTATTCAGAAATTATACACTATGCAGGTGAGTAGATATTAATAAGCAGATATATTAATATTATTTTTGAAACATGATTACACTGTTGTTAATTTAATTCCAATAAAATAAATAGAAAATATAAGCCCCCTTGGACAAGTGGCAATTCGTTGACCGACGGATTGTAGAATAGAATGGCGAATATATGGGATCGACACGTTTATGAGAGTCGTCAAAAAACGTGTCTAATTCATTCATCATTCTATTCTGCAATATGCAGGCCAACGAACTGCTACTTATCTAGAGGGAAACGTTTAGCTTGTCTAAATAGAAATGACTCGTTCCGCCACATTCACTTAATGTGTGATTTTTTTCATGAAACATGTATGCGGTCCTTGCGATCAATTAGGTCGCGTAATAAATCGAGTACGCTCTGTATGAGGACTAGCGCCGATTATTCTATAGAACAAGACGTCCGCTTGCTCGCGCGTTCTATTACATTATGACTAGTTGATAAACAAATCCGAAAACTATCGACGTCAATTTGCTTGTGTGCGTAAGGGAGGTGGTGGGGCGCGTCATTTGGGCTCAGACAAGCTCATTTTTTTTATATTTTATCTAAAATTAAATACTTCATATTCATGACTATAATGGTTTATAATGCTATAGTTGCCGGCATATACCTTTGCCCCAGTCACGTCGTAATGTTACAGTACGCGTTTTTAGGTGTCTCTTGAAGATAGCACGGAGTATTACGGCGGTGGAGAAGCTCGAATCCGCCAATCAGCGCACGCCAGGGCCTCGTTTCTCTTGCGACTTGTGTTCAAAATAATTGCCGGTAACTACACCCCATTTAAATCACCCTGTGTAGCGAGAGCGGAAATATTTCCACGCGGTTTTTCCGATTCTAAACTGCTGATTTATTGAAGCCATTGTTTTAAATTTAATAATTTAATGCCAGTAACCTCTTCAAGAAGAGAGATCTATCTCTCTCTGCTCTCTTTTTATATATCTCTCTCTCTCTTCTCTCTTCCCGGATACTTCTCTACTCGGTGTCTTCTGACTTCGCGTAGTCACCCGATTGTTCTATATTGAAGCCCGCCGTCTCCGTCACATCAGAAGAATCTATATCTTCTGCCATTTCTTCTGCCTCATAGACTGCTAGAGAATTATAACACGTCTTTTTATTGTTATCTACACCTAAGTAGAATTTTGAAAATGGGTTCTAGAGTATGGAAAACATACTAAGATACCTTTTTTCTGGTAACACCTAAACCAATGTAAATATACATAGTCCTACATACAAATTCACCGCGCGGGAATCGAACTAGCGACCACCAGCAGCGTAGCAGTTGAACCCCAAAGAGGTCTGTATCAAAAACGTGAAATGTCAAAAACAATATGCTCATAACACAATTTTATAAATAAATAAATAAATAAATATTCCACAACATTTCACACAGCGCTATCTAGATCCATGGTAAGCATAGCTTAACTAACTTGTATTATGGAATCTAAAATGCGGATACACATACTTAGATACTTTTTTTTGTTTTTGTAAATATATACACATTCATTATACATAGAAACACCCAGACCAATGCAAATATACATATTCATGCGTACAAATATTTGCACAGAGCGGGGATCGAACCTGCGCCTCCTGCGTAGCGGCCGCGTTCACTACCGCCACGCCACGGAGGCTGTCATCTATCAGCTGTCAGAAATCAATTTTCAGCATTGAACATTGATATGTTGGTTATTTTTGACATTTGGAACATTGAGATTGTATCTAGACTGAGTTTTCCTTCTGACTCCACACTAACATGGAGGTTGAAATAAAATCACTTTTAACGGACTGTATCACGATTTATATTAGGTCGTTACATTTTTTCTTTTTTTTAACGTGCGGGAAATCCCCACGTTTACCCCCCCCCCCCCCCTTTGGGAGGTTATGTCGGACTCGAACCGACTAAACCGCACGCTGTCTGTGGGTCGATGTGCTAGGCCGAAGGTGAGGTTTTCTTGTGACATATCCCTCGCACCCCGGCTGACCCAGGGCCATTCCTCTCGGTCTGGCCCTCCTCGGGAGGGGGGACCACGCGGTCCCCGAGTCGCCCCCGGTACCTATGGGGGGGCCGCGCATCGTTCTACGATGCGCGCCGCCGCCGTGGCCTGCTTCTGCTAGAGTGACGAGCGGCTCCAGTTAGGTCGTTACATATGAAAATGCCGAAATTTTCTTATAGAATCATGAGTTTGTTATTCCTGGAATTTTATAGCTATTTCCATTAATTATACTTTGTTTGAAAGTTGATTTCAAGATTTTACAACTCTGTATTAAATTATGTTTTTTATTGCCCGCTTGATAAATTAAATTCGATCTTCAAAATTAAGTTCCTAAATGGTATCCATTTTTTTTATTGATAAATTTCGTATTGCTTTTTTACAGCTGTCACTTTTCAAAAATGTTATAAAAGTTGCTGTTAGCTTAATGTTGTCTCATTCACACACAAAATAAATCATACAATTTGGATTTGACACTTCGAAAAAAATGCAAGAATGTTAGTACTGCTCTGTTCTGTGAGTACTGTAAATTGGGTTTCCTCCAATTTCTTCAATAAAACAGCAATTTCATATGTAATGACCTATTATTACACGACGTACATCAACAAAAGGGGCCCCTTCTAAACCTACACCTGGGTCGCAAGTCCCAGGCACTGTCCCGAGTTCCCAACTCAGCAACGCGATGGACCCGGCGCCCGCACGGAGTATCCATGGATTGCTAAGAATATCGGTCTCTAGCGATAAATGTTTTATTTCAGTGGCTTGGTTCAATGAGTGAAATACGTGTAAACTTCTAACAGTACGTAAAAACCAATGATGTATTATAAACTAAAGATACATCATGTAGGAACATGGCGGCATTCGAAATTGACGCAATAGAATATAAAAATATATAGCTACAAGCTAATAATAAGTCAATACTATTAATACTTTTATAATTATAGTCGTATTTTTTCCGTTACGCACTGTCGCGTCGCTGATTAGTGCATAAAAGTATACCTAAGTCATCATTTTATTGTCGCCATTTTAGAGTCCGGATAACGCATCTACAGTTTATAATACATCATTTATAAAAACATATTCTCTCTCTGTCTCTCACACACACTCTCTCCCTCTCCTTTTTTCCTTTTTTACTTTCTTAGAGGGAGGTTAAAAACAAAGAACGTCGGAAACCGTACTTACCCTCTTCCTCAGGGTGTGGCGGGTCACACTTGCACCGCAGCATGTCCTCCCACTGTCTTAGCTCAGTGGGCAGCAAGCCAGCAGGTGGCTTCATTACTGCAAGTATACGAATTCGGCTTATTAAAACTGTTTTTGAAAGTTTATTTGTCAGAATACGTGTGAG
Organism: Eilema caniola; assembly: GCA_949126895.1. Classification (NCBI taxonomy): domain Eukaryota; kingdom Metazoa; phylum Arthropoda; class Insecta; order Lepidoptera; family Erebidae; genus Eilema; species Eilema caniola. The sequence continues at coordinate 4,509,335 of OX421485.1, forward strand.
TAAATAAAGAAATTTTAGATATTAGCATTTCAGGTGCAAGCCGTACAAGCATACAAATAAAATTAACTTATTCGATACCTTGTTAAAATTATTGTAAAAAATCAAAATGATAATTTAATGTCACAATTTACCATTATTTAAAAATTCATCAATACTATAATTTTCTTCTAAATGTTTGAATCGTCTTAATTTCTTCAAGGCTATATGGTAACTTATTATAAATATAGCTTATGCCCGCGGCTCCGCCAACGTGAATGCCGGTTATCGCTATAATATCGCTTATCGTTATAAATTGTAGCCTACGTGTTATTCTGATGTATAAACTATATTATTATAAAGTTTCCATTCAATTCCAAAAATCCATTCAATAGGTTTTACGACAAGGAGTAACAAACATCCATCCCGTGTTAATAATATTAGTAGGATGTATGTATTGCCATACAATATACATTTTTATCACAAACATGTGACACCCCTGGTGTTGCACACGTCCATAGGCCACACTTATCACTTTCAATCAGGCCCTCGATTCTGCTAAAGCAAAATCAACTGTCACACCACAGATACAGCGATAAATGGCATTAAATTTTAGACTTTATTGCTATAATTTTAAAGTCCAAAATTAAATAAAGAGCGTCACATTTCACTTTTTCAATCATTCTACAAAAAGCCATTTAATATTAGACTTTAACAACATGATTTTAAAGTTTACAATTAAATGGGTAATTCTTACAGTGTCTGTGGTATGACAATGGTTTTACTTTAGTAGAATCGAGGCCCAGGTGGACTGTAGGCTCATCTACCAATATAGAAACTAACCAAACTTGACTGTAGTGGGGTCTTCCTCGCAGTGGCAGTACACATCCTGGCGAGCAGTCTCCTCGTCAGCAATACGCCTTATCTCTGAAGGTAGCTGCGTTGGACCTGGGGGTTCAAAGATATCAGTATAGCTAACTACAATGCTTTAATATCATTATGGGATTTTGGATATCCGACTGGTGACGGAGAAAGAATACAAGTATCACCGCCCCACCTCATTGGAAGGGTGTCGTATGAGGCGACGTACGGAAAAATACGCAGACGATATCACTGCGAGAGAAGAAAAACTAGAAATAAAGCAGCTGTGCAACAACCAACCCGTCTGGCCAGCGTACAACAGTAGGCCACGCTTTTTATAGTACGTATGGTATGAATTGATACTTTGGAAAATAAATGTGCGGTAATGATTCACTACTACTTGGTTCCCAACAACAATAGTAGTTTATGATACTGTTGCATAATAAGGGTTCTTATAACACGAGTGTGTTTTAAAAAAACGAGCCTTAGGCGAGTTTTTTTATAGTATCACACGAGTGTTATAAGACCAAGTTATGTACAGTGTCATACACTACTTTATCTACTCTCATACTATAATACATAAACTAATTTATTTTACAAACAAAATTTAAATGTAAATGTTCTCGTCAAGGCGCAAACATCGATTGCGCATGCGTGTTTCTTTTTTTTTTCTTCGAATCCGCGGATTCTTTTTTAAAGTAGTGGTTCAGTCCAGATGGAGGTTGTATAGGTGTATCGTTATGATTAAAAAGTTATTTTATGATATAGGTGTCCATACAAGACCTGTATCGTAATAAAACTTTTTTTTTTGACCTGTGCGTACTGTTCGTCATAAGAGTTTTGATGTCAATTTTATAATCTGTGTATTATAGTATCAGAGTAGATAAAATTAATAACCCATGTACTCTGGAGCGCTGCTCACTACTCACAGTTGATAGAACCGGCCACGCCTCGCACATGGCCCGCGTCGTCTATTCGCGGTGCCTTTAGTGCGCACACTGGCCGCAGAATCTGCACCTACTAGACGGGCTTTAAGTCTTCTCAATGCCCTGATTGCTACTCAGCCTAAGGTTGATGTGAGCTTTATGTCCTTGAGCATATTCGTTGATAGTTGTGTGAAATATTTGAGCGATATTTTATCACTACATAGTATAAAACAAAGTCGCTTTCTCTGTCCCTATATCCCTTTGTATGCTTAAATCTTTAAAACTTCGCAACGCATTTTGATGCGGTTTTTTTAAATAGATAGAGTGATTCAAGAGGAAGGTTTATATGTATAATACATGTTTAATATAGCAGAGGGTGCAGCGGGAACGGGATCTGACGCCACGCGGGCGGAAAAATATTAGCGGTACGAAGTTCGCCGGGTCAGCTAGTAATTTATAAATACCAATTAGACAGAAGGTAATTAAATGTAAATGGCTTGTTGTGTGCCTTGGCTTTGCTGTAAGCACATCAAGCAACTGTTTGAATAAACAAATAAATAAGTAAATAATCGGGAGAGGCGGATATAATATCGGGAGAGCCGATATTATGTGGCTGAATGGTTAATGTGGAAACAGTTGGCCAAGCCTCCCGACATCGGGAGAGGCCGATATTTAGCAGTGGACTGTCATCGGCTAATTGTTTGATTGATTGTGAAAGTCAGATGGCAGTCGCTCCACGGCAGCCAAACCCATAGTTGAACAGGTAAAAGCAGACCCCAAACTCCAAGATGAAAGCCTCGGATGCGACTGGGATTAACGCTAGGATGAAGAAGACCTCGGGACGTAAGTCGCGAGACATTGGTACGCAAGGATTGTGTTCTATTGAAATCTAAACTTAGTGAATTTGGCCGTGGCACCACTTGCTGTCCTTAAAAACAGGTGTACTGGACTTATAGAGCACATTTTAGGTGCCAAGGTACAATTAGGTATGTTATCACACAATCGTGACACTTTGGAGAGAGAAAAAAAATAAGAAGCATAAATGTCCACAAGCGCATTCTTTATCATTATCCATATACTCAAACACAACAATATATACACGCGTTTACGAAATCCACTTCAATAAAACGCTTCTCGTAATCAAGTAGGATCCATAATTACAAACTGGAGCGATTTCGATTTGGACCAATTGCGAACTGGACCAACTGCGAACTGGACCAACTGCGAACTGGACCTTTTGAGAATTGGACATTTGGACATTTTGCGAATTGGCCATAACGCGACTAAAGGATCATATCAGCCAACTATAGTCCACTGCTGAACATAGGCCAAATATAAATTGCACGGAGGGATCACTTCTGCACTTTATCCTGGGTTTATGTTATGATTATAATGTTCACAATTTTTAAGGCTTAGTTGAACATGGCGTGCATTAGCGTCATTTTCAACCGGACGCGGGAAGAGTCGGGCTTGGCCTTGTTTTTAAGAATGTTTTTGGCTTGGTTACAAGACCTTTTGTAATTAACTGTGTTGCCATTATGGCGGGCACAGATAAGATAATTGAAAAAGTTGTCTTTTTATTTTTATACTATCTGTGTTTTAGTTTTAGTAATTTTATTTTAGTCGTTCTTTTTTATAATGTAGCTTTACTTTCGTGGCCGCCTCTGAAAATCAGCGCTGTACCGCCTGCACCACAAAGTGGACAGCAAGCTGAGAGGCGGCCATTTATTCAGCACAGTTGTGTGATTTGATTATTCTGTTGCTGTTGCCAAATTGTTGTTCAGCTGTGCTTAATAATAAATCTTTCTTTCTTTCTTTCTTTCTTTCTTTCTTTCTTTCTTTCTTTCTTTCTTTCTTTCTTTCTTTCTTTCTTTCTTTCTTTCTTTCTTTCTTTATTTCTTTCTTTCTTTCTTTCTTTCTCCTGTAGACTTCCAGAACGACCGATCTAAAGCAGCCCGCATCCAGCGCTTCCCGGCAACCTTGACGAGGTCGTCCTTCCACCTGGCTGTTGGGCGTCCTACACCACGTTCGCCATTGAGCTATTTAATTTCTTTTCGGCTTATTTTTCTTTCAGCTTCTTTCAGTTCTAACTATACCGCTTACCCATTTTACAGTGTTTGATCTTAAAAGACTCGGTTTCTTGTCATTAGTTATAAGTATCGATGACAGTTGAACTGTCTCATTATGTCATCACTGGGTCTGGTCGTCTGCGTCGGAGCAGAATTAATCAGGGGATTATATTTTTTGTGGGACTTATATTTGTGGGAATAATTTGGGATTAGCTTGTACTGCAGGGTTTATACATACCATCCGCGGGCGAAGTGTATATTGAACTATTACGGTACAATTGCGTTTGGGACGCGGACATAGTGTGCACGTGTGTGGTGTACCTACTGGAGATTGCTGGCACGCTTGGAGCAGATCAGCACCGTAAGCGACTGCACAGGACCAGTCACCCATCTTGAGGGCAAGTAACACAAACAGACGCATCACACAAAACAAGTACACACCTCACAGTACAGACACGCCTTGGAGGGTTCTGAAGGTGCTGTGGTGACATCCCATGGGTAAGTGAACATTGATTGTTCGTATTAGGTTATCTATAAGTACAGCGCTGCGTATCGCAGCCAGCTTGGAGTAGCCGAGGGACTGTTATCTCCAACACACAGGATCTCTATCTTCTGACACTTCCCACACTTCCCACATGTCTCACAACATACTCACACGGCACAGTCGGGAAAGGCTCACTCCGTTCCAAGGCATCGGTGACTATTCGCGTCATCAGGTGACGGTAGTCGGCCTTCTTCACCGGGGCGGTGATGACTCCAGTGGCTATGTCCACAGCTGGAAACAAAAAAATACAGTCATTTTTAATAATATATATATGAAAATAGGTCTTTACATCCACTGCATCCCGCCTAATGGTACAGCTGGGGTTTTTTTTACGTGCGGGAAATCCCCGCGGATAATCCGGAGCCGGAGGGTTGAGGTTATGTCGGACTCGAACCGACTTAACCACACGCCGTCTGTAGGTCGATGTGCCAAGCCGATGGTGAGCTTGCCTCGCGACACATCCCTCGCACCCCGGCTGACTCAGGGCCATTCCTCTCGGTCCGGGGACCACGCTGTCCCCGACTCGCCCCCGCCTACGATGCGCGCCGCCGCCGTGGCCTGCTGCTTCTGCTAGGGTGATGGGCGGCTCCACCCGTCACTCTCAGGCCCGCGCTCATGGGGGGCGAAGGTCGGTTTGCGCCCTCCGACGCCCGAGCCGCCTTCGAACGCGGCCAGCGATGTCCGTGAGTCTCTCTCGCTCTTTGCGCCGCGCCCGCTCTGCTGTCTCCTTCATGAACATGACCTGCTCGCAGAAGGAGGCGCTGGCCGCCCACGCATCCGCGCAGCGGACCATCGCCGCGAGCAGGGTGGAGAGCGTGAGCACTCTCACCCCCAGGGCCGCCACAAGCTCCCGCCTCGGCGTCTCGAACGCGGTATAGCTGGGGCGTAGCCAAAAAGAGAGTGGTCGATAGTTTAGCATTTAGAAAGCATTCTATTGGATGTTCTCTTGAGCATTCTCGCGAAAGAACAGTAACAATTTTCATATAGGTACTAGAGCGTTCGTTAGAATAAGCATGAACATGCGCTGTTTAAATCTGTGCTCCGAACACGAATAAATATTCGAATTAGGTAGTAGAGGAGATTCAAAAATTTAGTACAACTGCCATTTTGGCATGTCCTTCTACTTTTTATTTTAATTTTAGAAATTTGACAACTTATTTAGTATAATAAAGCCTTATAATTGAAAATTCATATATTTTACTACGTTCTTAACTTAAACGCAGTGTAATTCTGTTAAAACTGAATATTTAAAGATTATTTTATTAAAACAGCCAGCATTATTTTGACGTGTCCCCAGTGACAAATGAAAACTTTAAGTATAATTTTTAAAAATATTTTGTGTGACACCTTGATATATTTTATTTTTTTTACATAAAATTAACTTGATTGCGTATATCAAAATAATTATTACAGCTTAAATCTGTATTTATCTATTTAAAAATATTATAAATTTGATGTCCCCGAAAATTGAAACTTCCGGACAATTCTGTTTTGTTACCTCCAATTCTTAAAAAAATCATTCTACTATTACACCTTTTTTGATTTCCAAATATAGCAACACCGTTAGTCTTGAGATCAGCCATTTTTAAATTAAATGGCAGTTTGTGTTTTCGTCGCCAGTGTTATGTGTAGTGTCGCCGGTTGGAGTTAGAAAAATTTTTGGTCAGGTTTGTACCAATTTTATTAATTACTTTTCCACACGTTTGTTACAATGCAGTTAACACAGAAAATGCTTATTTAAGACTAGACAAGATGTTGATTTTAGTTTAATTTAACGAAAAACTGAGCCGCTTATATATATTTTTTAACTTTAGGATACCACCATATGTTACTTCGGTTTTGTTACCGTGGGCCTGGTAACATATAGTCGGACCGAAAAAGTAACAAAACCGACAGCGTTAAGCTAGGTTTATATAGAGCGGTTTTATTTATTTAGTTTTACGCATTAGGAACATTCATCCCATACGGGATGAACTTTGGATACCTACATAGCGTAACGTCGGGTTATTTTGGGGTAAACTTGTTAACCAATAGCAACACAATTAACACACTTATAGGCCAACCCAATTAACACGACGTTACTCTATGTGTATTTAATTATTATTTTTTTAGAAATATGCCATTAACCGCTAAAGAAAAGATGCGTAGATATAGGGAGAGATTAAAAAATGAAAATCCAGAGAAGTATGAAGAACAGCGAAAAAAAAAATTAGCAAGAATTAAATCAAAAAAGAAAAAAATCTCAGAAATGACACAAGCTGAAGCGGAAGCTAAAAGGAGAGAGTGGAGAGACGAAAAACGAATAAGTAGACAACGTCGTCATGATATTGGGAGGCCTTCGCCTCTGCCAGAAAATATGAGTAACAGTACCACTGATAATGTAGGAAGCGATACAGCAGAAAATATTAATAAAACAAAAAAATTACAGTCAAAACTTAAATTATCTTTAAAGCAAAATAAAAATATGAAGGGTCAAATAGATAAGCTCAAAACCAAACTTGAACGCTACAAAAAAAGAATACAGAGAATACAACAACAAGCTAGTAAATCTATAGCTTCTTTGCAAAAAACATTGGATATTGTTAAAGCCCAAAATGAAGTATTGGAGAGCGCAATAAAAACCGGTTTTTCAAGTTGTACTAAACATTCAGAAAAACGGTTGTTGAAAAAAATCGTTCACAATTCAAAAAATATGCAATATACGTCTAGAGTGCTTGGATTGAAAGTGACAGCTAGACTAAAACCTAAGAGAGCAAGGAAAACAGATAAAAGAAATAAAAGAATTTTTCTTAAGAGATGATGTTAGTAGAATAACATCGGGTAAAAAAGAGTGTAGAGTTAAAAATAAAAATAAACAGCAAATTAGGTACCTCATTGACAGCATTCCAAATCTGTATAAAAAATACAAAGCAGAGAGCTTTGCAGAGAGAGTGCGTTACTATGGCATTACTACATTTTACAAAAATAAACCTTTCTTTGTCTTATCTCCTCATATCCAATCAAGGTCAACTTGTTTGTGTGAAAAACATGAAAACATAAAATTTAAATATGAGAGTTTAAGGAAACATCATATTATAAACGAAGGTTTTGACGAATTATTGAAAAATTTAGTATGTGATCCAAAAAATATTCAATGTATGTATAATGTATGTAAGAAATGCAAAAATAAAGCACCAAAATTTTCTGCAGATCAAGATGACAAAATGGTTAATTGGTGCCAGTGGGAACGCCAAGATCACGTTTACATAAAGGATGGAGCCACAAAACATACAAAAAAAACGGTGCGAACAATAAAAACTAACACAGTGAAAGAACTAATTAATGATTTTAGCCGGGATATTATAATTTTCAAGAAACATCATTTTAATAATATCCACCAACAAAAAGAATACCTCTCTCTAGTTTCCAATATTAAGGCTACTGAGGCCGTTATTGTTTGTGATTTTTCAGAAAATTATCAATGCAAATTAACAGAAGAAATACAATCCATGCATTTTGGTGCCTCAAAATCACAAATCAGTCTCCATACCGGCATGGTTTATTTGGGAAATAAATCACAATCTTTTTGCACAATATCTAATAATTTAAGCCACCAACCTCCATCAATATGGGCCCACTTAAAGCCAATTTTGAACTTAGTTAAAGAGATGTGCTCTGACATAAATGTTATTCACTTTTATTCAGACGGACCAACGTCCCAATACCGGCAGAAATACAATTTTTTTTTACACAATCTATTTACCAAGGAACTTAATCTCTCTTACTCGACATGGTCATTTTTTGAAGCTGGTCATGGTAAGAGCGTAGCGGACGGAATAGGTGGGACGATAAAACGCATGTTAGATTTTAAAGTATGCCATGGAATTAATATTAATAACGCCAGTGATGCTTATGAGGCGCTAAAACAGACTAAAACAACCATACGGGTGCAACTCATTGAGGAAGAAACTATTAATGAAATCGCAAATAAAATTGTTGGCAATATACGTGTTTTACCTGGAACAATGAAAGTTCATCAAATCATTGCCTTCGGTGAAGTGAAAATAAATTACAGAGATATAAGCTGTTTCTGCGAACCTCTAAGAGGGAAGTGTTCTTGTTTTTCAGTGCGTGAGCACAGTCTACAGATACTTCCCTCCACTGTAGAGTTGGATGAGGCTGACTTGTTACAAGATTTAGTTGAACTCGGGCTTCCATCACCCTCCCCTTCGTTAACTCCAATTGAACCATTAATTGCAGACTTATCCAGTGCCGAGATGGACGAAACCACCTCATGTGATGCAGTTGATAAGGGAAGGACAAAAGGTTTTCTAGACACTTCAGACTCAAAGATAGATATCGATAAATTGCCACTAATTATTTTGCCAGATAAAGTGTCTACTTGTCCAGGCCCAAGTTCTATAATAAATAGTACAGTACGCAATACTTCAAAATATTCATCTAACACAAGAGCAAAATTTCAATATTGCAATAAATGTAGCTACTCAATATTTGGCAAGGTAGCAAAATGCATGGCTTGCAAAAAAATATACTGTGAAGATTGTGTCGGTGGTGGGCCCACTTTTTTTGATTATATATGTGATACATGCTTTCAAGACAGTGAAGGTAGTTGCCTTTGACTTTTCTTCTATATTAGGTAGATACATAATGTTAATTTATCCTAATGTTACTTTTTTTTTTAGATAATTCATAAAGTTTTCTTCAAGACAACAAGCACGAGACCTCACCATAAGCATTGGAAGTTCAATTACTGGTATGGATAGGTGCATAAATCACTAATACTTGTTGTTTTTCTTAATATATCCTATAACTCTTCTTATACCTAACTATTTTCTTTTTTTTTACAGATTGATCACCTTTTCAAACAATCTTGGAACGGCTGTCTCTCTGGTTGAAAGTTACTACAAAGATGGGTATTTTTGTGGATATTGATAAAGTTTTAACAAAATATGATTTACTGCAATATTATTACTACAGGTTAAAGTGGCCATGGGCTGAGACGCATTTTATACTTTCCTCTCATTGTGGGAAATGTCATCAAAATGTAACACCTATCACTGTAACAGGAATGAAACCTCTTCATTTTATTTTACTAATGAATAGAAACGATGTTAAGATGGTGCTAAATAATTTACAACTTTGGTGTGATTACTGTGATGCACTCATTTACGACCATTATCCGAATGATGAATGTACAGTATGTGTATAGATACTCGTACATACATACATATATTGAAACTTGGCGAAAACGGATGTGCCTTGAAGAAGAATAATTTGTGAAATTATTATAATAAGTATGAGTAAAACTGGATCATGTTGATTAATTTTTAATAATTATAAGCATGCTAAAAAGTATATATTTTAACGAGTAGGTAACTACTTAGGTAAAAAAAAATAGTAATGAAGGCGTCGAATTACTAATAATTCGACGTCTTCTTTAGTATTTTTACTACTTATAATATGCAGAAAATTTTGAAAAGCAATTAGTATGCTAACTGTTCAAATCAAATTTGGATAGGAAAATTGAATGCGTCGACGGGATTCGAACCCGCGATCTTTCCCTTACATACTTATAGTATATAAGGATTTACTGTGTAATTTATGGATCTCATGGACACATAAATATTTTTACGATTTACGTGCCCTTAATATCTAAGTCAATTTAATTAGGTATACGACTGAAGTTTATTGTGAGTGTAGAATAATAAAACTATCTGTGAATTGTTGATTATTTGTAGAACTATATAACAAAAGAAGACTAAAAGCAGTGTTCATTATTTTGTAAGAAGTATAATTATATCATGCGTAAAAGAATAAATTTTAATATTAATTATACCAATGTGTCGTCTACGTTTTCATTAGTCCATAACTACTCTCACAAATGTATAACACAGTATTTTTTCACGATTTTATCTTGGTTCCATGGTTAAAATTGTTCATAATAATGAGTCAATGAGGATTATACAAGTAGAAATAGATAGATTAATGAAAACATTGAATTATTTGTGATAGATATGTAAGGACTTAATGTTCCTAATATTATAGATCTCATTACAAAAAATATACAAACATTTAAGGTAGTTAGTTCTTTAATGGGTTGGTGAGAGCCATGTAAACTGAGCTTAATAATTTTGTTACCGTCGATTTTGTTACTGTCCCCCAATATTTTATCGGATTTTTTTTTTTTTTTTTTTTTTTTTTTATGCCACTTTGGGGTTTTTCTAGTAAAGATCTTAATTTTTTTGGAATAAACGTAATTTTGTTTAAAAATATCAATTATATAACGATTACTGATCATCTTTCTGCTCTGATATTGGTTATTTTGCACTCTGTGCACAATAAACAATTGTTTAATTGGAACCCATGGTAACAAACCCGAGATAAAACTGCATTTTTATAATAGTTTTTACTAATTTCTATTTCTTGATGATTCGTTAAATAATATAAAAAGACTGTATTTTTCGAATAAATATATTGAAGTGTTTTAATCCATCATAGTTTCATTTATTATTAAACTCAAAGTATGGTAACAAAACTGACAAAAAATCATACTTACCCTCACAGTTTTTCATTTTTGTTATTTAAATACTATTCTAGCTGAAAAAATATTTTATTTATTTAAAATTAGACAACATAACTATTCTATTTCAGTTCTCCAAAAATTCCTACAGTGTTAAAAAAAAACAACGCAAATTTTCATCAGTTGTTCCAAATTTTTTAATCTCCTCAGTAACGTAATTACGTATCCAGACAACGGAGCACTGTGATTGGCCGCCTGCCTACTGTGAACCAATTGCAATGCTCCATTCTTTTAATACGTTTATGTTACGAATTCGAATATTATTATACATACTTATACCGAACTAGAAGCCATTTTCCCGCTGAAATGACAACTGCTGCGTCTAGGTATTGGGTTTGTAGATACTCACCTGTGTCGATAAAGGCCATAATCTCTGTAGTGATGCCCACTCGTTCGTGGACCAGCTCCTTGACGTCGCGAAGAACGGCGCACTTCATGTCGCGAGTGTGGCGAGATGACTGCACCGCTGTGGAGTCAATGTTAACTTTAAAATAAAAAGAAGTTTGTGAATGGGTGTACATGGTCCAACCAAATATCCAGGTCCAAGCTAGCTTTACCTGCTAGTCGGTGTACCTGCTAAACAAAACACGCTAGCTCTAGTGCAGGCGCACCTATCTCGAAACAGAATATTTTGTTTATACAACTGAGGTGGCAGACGAACACACGGTCCACCTGATGGTAAGCGGTTACCGTGGCCTATTAACGTGTGCAACACTAGGGGAGTCACACTGGTGCTGCCGACCCTGTAAACGCAGAGAGTTTCTGTGCCGTCCATGTAGAAAACAAAGCAGGAACTCTCCAGTGAGCTCTGGCTACCCTATTCACCGCCAGGAACACAACACAGAGGTTATTTGGCCGTGGTATATTGTAGGGCGGAGGTACTTCCCCAGACGGACTGCTCAATTGGACGGAAATACCGTCGCGTCCTACCTCTTACCACCTCCTTATATCGGACTCGAACCGACCAAAACCGCACGGCCCTCTAGGGCCATCAGTTGCCGAGGGTGAGGGGGAGAGCGGACTTCTGGCTCCGAAGTGCAAGTTTTCCCCATGGATACCACCCCACTGGAGCCGGAGGGGGAGGTTATGTCGGACTCGAACCGACTAAACCGCACGCCGTCTGTGGGTCGCAGTGCTATGCCGAAGGTGAGGTATCTGTAGAGCATATCCCACGCACCGCGGCTGACCCAGGGCCATCTTTGGCGATCTGCGCGTGGGAAGACCACGGGGTCCCAGTCCAACACTGGACTTAATTTATTCACTGAATTACTGTATGTAATGTGAACTGAGCATTAAGAATTAAGAATTTGGTTGAAATTAATGTGGTAGGTGAAGAATCGAAAGCAATAACGCACATTGGGAGAGTCACTATGTCCAGCAGTGGACTACCGTGGGCTAATTGATTCATACCATGCTTAGCAAAGCTATAGATTCATACTAACCGTCCTCAACAATTGCTCCCAACAGCTGTCTCGCGTCATGTGCCATCGGGTATCTCTCCTCATAGGTCTTCTCAGGTACAACAGCGCGCACTGGACAGATCATAAGATAAAGATAAATTTATTTGTAGTAACATGTGTAAAAATGATGTTACATGATAGTGCATTGAGTTTCAACATGTTCTGTCAATGTAGGCGTACAAATGTGTGCCGTTAGTTTATTGTTAAGGCGCCCAATCACTATCAGTTTACCGGACGACGGCCGGACGATATAAAGCTGTCAGTTAATCGCAGTAACGATTTTCGATTGACGAATAATACGATCCGAAAGTGTGTAGCCGCCGATCGATTGCGACAGCATCAGCTCTTGACTTGCCCACCAGCTTGGCGTTTTTTGGCATGGAGTAGCCCTACTTACAGAGCTGTTCAATACTTGAATGACTTTTCGAAAAAGAATCCAGATGCCGATATTTTCTTTGATAACCCAGGTGTCTTTGGTGCCACTGTGATAAAATATTTGTGTAACTTATTATATGTGCATGCCTAAAATGTAATGTATTTCATCGTATTTTTAATAATTTTATGAATTCAAGAAATCTACCATATTAATAATTAATTTAATGTAATGTACATTTATGTAACTGACTGCAAATAAGCGCTTTGGTGCAAACTGTAAGCTTATATTGCTAATAATGATTGAATAAATAAATAAATAGATTGCGGACAGTCCTAGGCCGTTAGGACCAACAAGCATATGAGCAGGAGATCGTACAGCGGTCGCAAAATTGACAATAGTGAATTGCCGGTAGGCCAAAATGGGGGCTATCGGCTTAGGACTGCAGGCCGCCGCGCCGGACAGCCCCTCTAGACAAGTGGCAATTCGCTAGCTGGCGTTTGATAGAATAGAATGACGAATATATGGGATTTGATCTATTCCATCAAACGCCGGTTAGCGAATTGCCACTTGTCTAGAGGGGCAGATCAGTAACTGCTGGCGGACTGTTAGTGAGTGGGCGCCTTAAAGGCTGTGATAATGGAATTTTTAACTACGAATTAATATTCAACCAATTATTTAATTTATTATTTTTTACTACGGTACTAATCACAACTTGTTACTTATCAACACTTTCTTTTACTAATTTACTTTTAATAAGTACCATTGCAGATAATATAATCAAAAATGAATGTTAAAAATGATTGAAAAATCATTCATTGGTTCCGATAATTCGCAAGAATATTGGTAGACCCTCCACCGTCGCCTCAAAGACAGATATAGAAGGGGAAATTTGAATTGGTTAGGACAAGGTCTGGTAGCTTAGTGGTCAAAGCAACGCCCCTGTAATGCAAAGATTGCGGGTTCAAACCCCACCTAGACCGATTAAATATCCTGGTTGAAAGGACGTACTATTCGGTGAAGGAATACTTGGAGGAATCTGAAAGCATAGTATATAGAATGGAATAATTAATTAATTACATGTGTGACATAAGCTGTATTATTATTTGAAATTATTTGACATTAGATATTATTATTGTATAACTTAATATTTCTACACCTATTATGGTAGAATATGTATGAACAATGTAATAACATTAAGACCTCGATGTACCATATTCGGAGAAATAAATTCATTCATTCATTCATTCATTCATTCATTCATTCATTCATTCTATTTAAATCGATTTGAATATTTAGCATGAAAAATGCTAAAAAATTAATTCAAAATAATATAATTCTGTACTATCTAGGTAGGTACTCCACAGATATCCGATGGTACTCTAATATACCTACTACCTTACCTCAACTCAATAGTTTTTTTTTTTTTTTTTATTACAAAAGAAACAGAGTCAAACAATGATATTTTACAATAATGCCACCTAAACCTATATGATCTGTGTGTGACACAATGTTTCGACCTCTGATATGCTTTAAATACTTTGTCTATCTTTAGGTACAGTATAAAAAAAATAATTTAAAAAAAAACAGCATAAAAACAGTAACAGTACAGTATAAAGAAATACGCAAATACCTATTTAAATGTTTACACAAATGCATGCACTAATATTCTTTACTGTTACAACTGTGACAAAAAATGTTGTTTTAATTTTTCTTTAATGTTATTAGCATTAATTGCACTACGGACGGAATCGGGTAACAAATTTATAAGTCTTGGAATGAGATAAGAGCTCGTCCGTTCGCCGTAGTAGTTATTCACCCGACCAGAAACCAGTTTGCTAGTATCGTTTTCGAGAAAGAATTTCAGGTCAGTTGAATTTGTGATATGCCGTCTGTGTTGCTCTTTCGGTAAGAGTCTAGGCTATTTGGCTGGCGGTCGCGGTTGCGTTCATTAGTTCGCATCCTGCCTGTCCCGGTTATTACCTGTGATTTCAAAAACATATTCAGAGGTGTAATATTTATTTTTTTGTTTTTGAATAAATCTATCTGACATAGCTTTTTAATTGCCAGCCATTATTGACAATGCTAATTATGTGCCATACGCGATTCTTTAATTCTTTTATAAAAATTTCAAAGCATTTTATAATGTCTGTAATTTTAATATTATTTTATTTAAAGATAATAAAAACTTAAAATTAATTTGCCAGACATTAATTCAATTGTCAAGCCTAGAAATAAAATGAAAAAGTCATGGAAAGTATTGCAGTATGATGCTCGTAGTTCCGTACCACAAATGTAACCCTATGACTGAGTCACAGCTGTCCGCCTGTCTGTCACTAGGCTGTATTTCATTATTCGAATGATAGCTAGACAGTTGATATTTTCACTGATGATTTATTTCTGTTGTCACTATTGCTTTGGGTTCGTGGTGAGACGGCTGACATTGAAAGAAAACGACTTTACGACTTTACGACTTATTATTTATTCTGTGAGACACACACACTTGAGTTACATGTTAAGGAATGAATGTCGGGCGCCGGTACTGTCCGGGGACGAGGGCGCTGTCATAGACAATCATAGACAACATATTTATTTTAATAGACAAATATACAACATGCCCTTTTTTCTTTAAGAAAAAGAAATGACAATTTATTTCTTTTTTGACAATTGACGTTGACACTGGCTTTGACATATGAATATAAACAAAAAGATAACCTTACTTTTCTAAACAAAGTCACGTTAAACAATTAACATTAAATTATTTAAAATTACTGTGATAAAAACATATATTGAAGTGTTTTCGTGCAATTAATACAATTACAGTCTACACTTCAACATATTATCAAATTGAATTACATTCTATTAGATTACTTACAAATTATTGTCATGTCAATATTTAGTTTTGTAAAAGTGTCAATTGTGTACATTATTACAGAAATTATAAATCCAGTCTTTCTATTTTCTTAAGCAATCTACCTCTAGAGCTATATTTTATTTCAGCTGTTGCATCGTCACTAAAAGTTAATACTGTGTTACTATTGCGACTTTGTGACGGTAAAATATTACTACTTGAGGTAAAGTACTTGTTTCAATTGTTTCAATAGGACTTGTAAGTATGTTTTCTAAATTATCTAAATTATCAGAGGACGACAATGATATAGGAATTGGATTCTCGCTTTCATATTCACTGTAGTCATGTAAACTTTCAGGTGAAACAATGGTATCATCCATATTTACAAATTCGGGTGACTTACATACATTTTGGGACTGACTTGACTTAGGACTCTTTTGTTTTTCTGTGTGACAAGAATAGTTTGATTCAAGCGACATAAATGAATCTGAGTCATTGCTAGACTCTTGACTTTGACTTTGATACTTTGACTTTGTATCAGGACTTGACTCACATATTTGAGTATAGAAGATTGTACAATTATCATCCTCCTCTTCTACAAAATAAGACTTTTTATTTGACTTATTATGTTTTTGATTAGATTGACTTGAACTTAATGACTGACTTGGACTTATCGACTGGCTAGGAAAAGTTTCCTTAAAGTGAACTTTTTTATCACTCTCTTGTAAGACATTATTTTGACTTGAATTTTGACTATTTGACTTATATTTCAATCGAATATGTTGGCTATTTCTACGGTAAGTAGTATTATTACAATCCTTGACAATAAATGATCTAGGATATTTTGTTTTTGATACAATAATTCCTTCAGTCCAAATTATATCTTTAGGATTTTTCTTAAAATAAATTTTGTCATTTATGCGAAATTCAGTATAACTTTTACAATTTTTATCATAATAAAATTTTGATTTTTGTAAACTAGTTTGTTTCTTTTGATAATGTTCAGAATGCTTAACAATCTTAGGTCGCAAGTTTTTAATTTGACTAGGCAGTTTAGATCTTAAAGTTCTAGACATTAACAATTGTGCAGGCGAACTTAAATTATTCCTAGGTGTATTCCTATAGTGTAATAATCCTATGTATGGATCAGTACCAGAATCATCACTTTTTCTGAAAATATTTTTTACTATTTTCACAGAGACCTCAGCTAAGCCGTTAGACCTTGGAAAATGCGGACTAGAGACAATATGTTCAATGTCCCATTCATACAAAAAAATTTGAAAATCAATGGAGTTGTATGGTGGACCTCCATCTGAAACTAACTGCATGGGAATGCCGTGACGTGCGAAGATAGACTTTAAATGTGTTATGACATTAAATGATCGACTATCTTTATTTAAATTGGCAATTTCGATGTAATTAGAATAGTAATCTACTACAAGTAAATATTTTTTACCTTTATATTCAAACAAGTCGGTAGCCAATTTTTGCCATGGATACAATGGTATTTCATGGGATAACATAGGTTGTTTTGTTTTATTTGCAGAATAAATAGCACATGACTCACACTGTCTAACTTTATTTTCTATATCCTGATTAATATTAGGCCAATAAACTACTCCTCTTGCCAAGTTTTTTGTCTTTTCAATACCTTGATGACTTTCATGTAGTATATTCAGAATTTCTGATCTCATAGACTGTGGAATAATAACTGAACTATTTTAGAAAATAATATCATTTATGACATGGATTTCCTCTTTGATATTCCAGTATGGTAATAACAAAGTATCACAATGTTGTTTGCAATTAGGCCATCCATTTTTATAGTATTCAATTAATTTCTGTGAAACTAAATCCTGTTTAGTATGAGACAAAATTTTTTCAAGTTTTTCTGGAGAAATAGCTAAATTAGAGGTCAAAAAATTCACATGAATATTAATATTTGAGTCTAAATCTTCTAAAGAAACTAATTCTTGGTTAAAATTATTATCATTTATTGGGGCACGTGACAAAGTATCTGAAATATACATTTCTGAACCTTTTGTGTATGTAACAATTAGGTCGTAGGCTTGCAACGTTATCATCATACGTTGTAATCTAGCTGGCACTTCGGATAAAGGTTTGTTGAATAAAGTAACTAATGGTTGGTGGTCTATTTCAACCTGAATAGGTTTGCCATATAAATATTGGTGGAACTTTTTACATCCAAAGACTATTGCATACAATTCTTTTTCTATCTGTGCATAATTTATTTGACTTTTATTCAATGACTTGGAAGCATATGCTATGGGGGTTTTTCCATGCAAAATTACTGCACCTACTGCATTCTTAGAAGAATCGACTGACAACCTAATTGGTTTTTTAATATCATAGTGGACTAAAACAGGCGACTGACATAATACTGATTTTAATTTTTTAAATTGTTTTTCATGTTGGTCTAACCATTGCCATTTATTAATTTTTTTGAAAAGTTCTCTTAGAAGAGAGGTTTCTTCTGCAAGATTTGGAATATAGGAACCTAAATAGTTAATCATTCCTAAGAATCTTTGAAGCTCTTTGACATTAGTAGGACTTGACATTTTTGAAATTGCTTCAACCTTCGACTGATCAGGCGAAACACCTTCCTTATTAAAAATATGACCTACATAGCAAATTTCTGACATACCAAATTGACATTTTGATTTGTTGAACTTCAAATTGACTTTAGAGGCACGCTCAAATAAAGATTCTAACCTTTGATTGTGTTCCACGACAGTAGACCCAAAGACCAGAATATCATCTACAAAGATAATTACACCAGGCAAATCTCCAAATAATTGATTCATAGTCCTATGAAAAATTTCACCAGATGAGCTAATTCCGTAGGGTAATCGCAAAAATCTGTATCTTCCGTAAGGTGTATTGAAGGTACAGAGATCACTACTATCTTCATCCAAACAAATAGTCCAATAGCCTGAACTAGCATCTAACTTTGAGAAAATTGATGCACCCGCAACTTTAGATCTTAAATCATCAAATGTTGGATACGGGTAGTAAGGACGTCTAACAGCTGTATTTAAATTTCTAGGATCAAGACATATCCTTAATTTACCATTTTGTTTTTCTACCAAGACTATTGAGTTAACCCATTTAGTTGGTTTAACAACTTTTTCTATGACTTGTAATTTTTCCATACTCTCTAATTCCTCTTTAAGACGTTTTTCTAAAGAATATGGTATTCTACGTACCGGGCAAATTTTAGGAGGTACATTGCTATCAATGTCTAGATGAGCTTTATATGGTAAACAACCAAGACCCTCGAATGTTTTAGCATATTTAGAAACAATTTGTTGCACTGATTTGTTCTGAATTCCATAGATTCTTTTTACAATTCCAAGTTTTTCACATGAATTCCATCCTATAATTGTTTTACAGTCACATTCAACCACAACAAAGTACAATTTTGTTTTTATACCATTTTCAAATTCACAATCAATTTTACATGTACCTACATTTGGCACTAATTGTCCTGAAAAGGTGAATAGCTTATTATTTGTTCTAAAAATATTAATTTTACAATGAGAACAAGACATAATTTTATTCAATGTTTTCTTACTAATAACATTTGTATCAGCACCTGTATCAATTTGACATTCAAGTTTATAATCATTACAGTAAACATTTATCAACCAATCTTTATTATTATAATTAGAATTTTGAATAGAATTTATTATAAACTGATTAGAAAATACCTGTGGTTCTGCGTCATTGCATGAAATATTGCTCATTTTATGATTGTTACTTTTTCCTGGCTGCCTGAAAAAACAAAATTTTGCAAAATGTCCTTGTTTTTTGCATATTGAGCAAAATTTTTTCCATTGCTGGGCATTTGTGTCTGTGTACTTGACCACATCGAGTACAGTTTCTATTCTGTGACTTATTTCTGTTGTTGGATAAACACAACTGATCTCTTGTTCTACTATTATTTCGAGAATGACTATTATTTCTATTCTTTGAATTATTTCTTTGTCGTGACCTTGATCTACCCCTATAATTTTGATTTTGAGTGATTCCTTGTATAACCTCATTTTTATGTTCATGATTTAGCATTTTAGATCTTTCTTGTGATAATTCTAAGCTCTTGGATATTTTTGTTGCCGACTCTATAGTCAAATTTTCTTCTTGTAGTAGCCTTTCCTTTATATGAGTGTTTTTAATACCGATTACAAACATGTCTTTTATCAATGATTCTTTTAGATCTCCAAATTCACAAGATCCATTTAAATTATTTAAAATCGTTAGATATTCATCCGTAGATTCATCACTTTTCTGGTAGCGTGTAAAAAAATTATATCTCTCTACCGTCAAATTAGAGTGTGGACTAAATTTTTCATCAAATTTCTTCAGAATTGCCTCGAATTTGGTTTTAGTTCTGTCCAAATTGAAGCTATTAAAAATCTCTATGCCATCATCACCAATCGCATTTAGGAAAATCGCAGTCTTTTTATTGTCTGTAAATTTCTCAAATTCGTTCGCATCCATGAAAATTTCAAAACGTAATCTCCATTTTTTCCATTTAATAGATGGATCCTCGGTATTTTGAATCGTTAACGGTTTGAGTTGGACAAGAATTCCTTTGTCTGACATGACGACTATGACTTGTATTTTTTATTTTTTGAAATTCTTACTTTTGACTTACCCGCGATTATTTTTAGTTCCAACAAGCAACGTTTATGACACCACTTCTTATATTACTTTAGACACCACTTTTGACACCATGCTTTGGGTTCGTGGTGAGACGGCTGACATTGAAAGAAAACGACTTTACGACTTTACGACTTATTATTTATTCTGTGAGACACACACACTTGAGTTACATGTTAAGGAATGAATGTCGGGCGCCGGTACTGTCCGGGGACGAGGGCGCTGTCATAGACAATCATAGACAACATATTTATTTTAATAGACAAATATACAACAACTATTACTAAAGTATCATATAAAGTATTACTCAGGGTGAATGTAGCTTTCCAAAGGTGAAATAATTTTTGAAATCGGCGCAGTAGTTTTAGAGTATATTCATTACAAACATACAAAAATACATATCTTTCCTCTTTATAATAGTAGTGTAGATTTAAGGTAAGTTCTCCATTATAAATATTATCAACTTTCATGTAGTTACTACTATTTTTGTCTCTCTTTGCATATCTTAGTTCTATATCACTTCAGCCCATCTAGAAATGTAACAATATTATAGGGTAATAATAATTTAATCTTTACTCTTTTTGGACAAAACGCTCCACGCTTTCTCTCATAATAAATAGATAAAAGACAATAGTAAATATTCAATAAAGATGTTCACCTACTTATAACCATTTCGCATAGACAATTATTGATCGTTCATCACGAACTGTAATTGTTTATGTTGACCTGCTATTTACCCGAGGATATTCGGGCCGAGAAATCCCGGCTCCACCAGGTCATGGTGGCCGAGTGGGAGCGACGACTTGGGCAACCACGCGCAGGGCACGCCGTCATTGCGGCGGTAAGGCCCATCATGGGGGAGTGGCTAGAGAGGCCACACGGGAGCCTCTCGTACCGTCAGACGCAGATTATCACCGGGCACGGTAGCTTCGGGCGGTATCTGCGTCTGATGGGTATAGAGCCAACGCCCGAGTGCCATCACTGCGACGCGAGCGTGGACTCGGGGCTGCACACGCTCACCGAGTGCCCGGCGTTTGAGACGCCGAGGCGGGAGCTTGTGGCGGCCCTGGGGGTGAGAGTGCTCACGCTCTCCACCCTGCTCGCGGCGATGGCGTGGGCGGCCAGCGCCTCCTTCTGCGAGCAGGTCATGCTCGCGAAGGAGACAGCAGAGCGGGCGCGGCGCGATGAGCGAGAAAGGCTCGCTGACATCGCTGCACGCGCCCGAAGTCGGCTCGGGCGTCGGAGGGCGCAAACTGACCTCCGCCCCCCATGAGCGCGGGCCTGAGGGTGACGGGTGGAGCCACCCGTCATCCTAGCAGAAGCAGGCCACGGCGGCGGCGCGCATCGTAGGACGATGCGCGCCTCCCCACACCGGGGTTGAGTCGGGGACCGCGTGGTCCCCCCCTTCTCGAGGAGGGCCAGACCGAGAGGGATGGCCCTGGGTCAGCCGGGGTGCGAGGGATATGTCGCATGACAACCTCACCTTCGGCCTAGCACTACGACCCAGAGACGGCGTGCGGTTTAGTCGGTTCGAGTCCGACATAACCTCGCCCTCCGGCTCCGGAGGGGTGGGTATCCGTGGGGATTTCCCGCACGTAAAAAAAAAAAAAAAAAAAGACCTGCTATTTAATGAAGATTTGGCAAAGGGAAAATTCTTGAGTCATTAAACTAAATGTCCGAATTATTTAAAATAGGACATAATCTTTCGCCGGTTTTCCACTTATCCAGAGGGGCAGGGCTTATCAACATTCATTGTCATCATCTAACTACATAGTTACCTACAACTATTTCTACGACCAAATATACTGCTACAAACAATATTCGTGGTACTAACGCCTGGTATACTTCCACCTGGGGTCATGTCGGTGGACTGTCTCCACCGGCTCCATGGTGATAGGACACACTTCGCAGCGGCACAGGCCGCCGAGGGCTTGCCCACAACGCACGCAAATCTCTGTAGATACCATTGATATTAGAACTGGTAATTACCATGGGTGTAGCCATGGTTTGGGAGAAGTTTGTTGAGACCCAAGAAACGACGGAAAAAGCCTAAAACAACATATTCTACGAAATTCTACAAATCGCTATCTAGACATCTTTTTGTAAATACATATTATATTAGAAAACCCTACTCATATAATTATATTTACTTAATTTACAATGAGCGCGAATCGAACCCGCGCTCCAGTGCAGAACTTCATGGTGGCCGGCAATCTTCTTGACAATCCTGTTTCCTCCGGCTCTATAGATACCATTACTGTTAGAATTGGCGTACCTACTTGGGCGTACATAGGGGGAGGGTTATTGGTTACCCCTATAATTTCAGCCCGTAAATTGACCACCTCCTAGAAGGTACGATTTACCCTGCTAGATGACAAGAAGGTGGTGTGAAGTCAACAAATCCAGAAAGAAAGGTAAGGGTGTACCTTAACCTTCTTCCTTTTGCTTTTTAATATAGTGTGGTTCATGGAGCTATCTAGAGCCTCGTTCGTGTGTAGGGTACATATAGTATAGAGCAAATTTTGTGCAAATAATTTACACGAAAATCGTGCAAAAAATGTATATAGTTTCCGGCATAATCATAACCCCAGTCACAAAAGAAACGAGGCACCAGATTATGGATTGGTTTGATTTAGTCTCTGATTGGTGGATTTGTGCTCCTCCGTCTCCATAGGTTATCCTCAAAACACACCCTAAACACGCGTAATGCGCATATAAGTACATGTTATGACGAGATTGGGGTCAAAATATATGCTGGTCATACTTAAGATCTGCACAGAACAGGGCACACGCAAGAGGCAGCAAATAGCCCAAACTATGCCAGAACTATGGGTAGATGGAACCAAGAAAGGCATCAGAAAATTCCTACAGGATCGGCAGCACGAGTGTGACTCCCCTGGTGTTGCACACGTCCATAGGCCACGGTAACTACTTTCCATCAGGCCCCCATTTCTGCTAATTTTATGACATAACAACACCACTGTCATACCCCTGTCATTGCATAAAATGTCATTAAATTATAGACTTTATAGCTGTGGATTAAAGTCCAAAATGAAAAGGGAAAGGGTTTATGACAGTTTTCATTCCTGTACAAGATTGTCATTTAATTTTAGACTTTAACTGTATGAAAGTAAAGTCTACAGTTAAATGGCATTTGTTACAGTGTATGTAGTACCGCAGTGGTTTTGACATGAAAAAAATAATAGCCGTATGCTTAAGTACCACCTAAGTTGCATAAAAAAAGGTTTGTAATCCAACAGTCAACTCACAGTTCATAACAAAGCACCCACTTGTCGGCAATAAGCTCGCCAGGAATCTGACATTTTATACCATTTAGGAAACAGACAAGCACACGGCCCACCTGCCCCTCCAGACAAGTGGCAATTCGCTAGCCGGCGTTTGATGAAATAGAATGACGAATGTATGGGATTTGACGTATTTGACAAGCGTTAATGACTGTCTTATACATCAAATCCCATATATTCATCATTCTATTCCACTAAACGCCGGCTAGCGAATTGCCACTTGTCTGGAGGGGCTGATAGAAAATGATTTCCGTGGCCTATAGACCTATTCAACTCCAGGGGCGTTACACTCACGCTGCAGACCCTGAAGAAACTTTCGAATGCCCTTCTTGAAAAACCCCATATTTTAGTTATAACGCAGTTCCAACTACCTTCCTTAATCTCCGCATCATCTAGAAGGCCGAAGATCGTTTTTCTAGCGGCTTCGAGCTTGGCGTTCTGTTGTTGGGTGATGTAGTGCCTCGCAGCCGTCTGGTGGGTATGCGGGAGGAGGAACTGGTGCACCAACTCGGCAACGACCTCATTTTGTTCGGCTGTTGACCTGGTCATGGAAAGTGTGTCCAATGAGGCACAGGTTCTGATAGTTCTCGAAATAGGATCAGGGTTAGTCAAGGTGCGAGAGATATCGTCTTTCTAGCTTACACTCTGGCATGCGAAGACCCGAAATTGCATGCGGTTTAAGTCGGTTCCAATCAGATATAACCAGGATTGTATCGGTGGGGATTTCCACACATAAAAAAGGTATTGCCCAGCAGCCATCGAACCATCCAACCATCTATCGATGTTTCCGTTAGCTTGCGAGGTGTTGACCTCTTCTGTCAAGCCGTTCACTTACCTAAATATTCTTTGACTTGGCTTATACCTACAGCTTTTGTGGGAGCTGATGATGTCTAACCTCGAAGCCTCGAGAGAAAAGACCGCACTACATTTGCAAGTGAGGTTGGCTAAGCCTCTGAAGATCTTAGTACACCCCTATACACCAGAACATCAAGCCTATCCCAAATCAGTGAATATAACTATCAGTCGCTTCCGTCCGCAAGCCCCGTTGGTAAATATAGACTTTAAACAACACAACAAGACTTAAATTTCGTAAAGTTTATAAAATCCGTTCCAATGCTGGCCATTTGGTGGGGTTGAACCCAAAGGCTGAAACCGTCACCAAAACCCAACAATCAAAAAGCAACTCTAACTGTACTTACATAGAGTCCTGTTCAATGATAACCTTGTCGATCTTGTCGGCCTGTATTTGAGCGTTCTTCACAGCGTCCTCTTCAGCCGCCAGCTCCACTCCTTCTATGATGATCTGCTTGAGATACGCGTCTACGGTACCTTGGGTCACGCCTAAGACCTGCAGGATTTAGTTATTGACATGATTTAGCACACGGACCATCTGCTTGAGATACGCGTCTACGGTACCTAGGGTCACGCCTAAGACCTGCATGATTTAGTTATTGACATGATTTAGCACACGGACCATCTGCTTGAGATACCCGTCTACGGTACCTAGGGTCACGCCTAACACCTGCAGGATTTAGATATTGACATGATTTAGCACACGGACCATCTGCTTGAGATACGCGTCTACGGTACCTTGTGTCACGCCTAAGACCTGCAGGATTTAGTTCTTGACATGATTTAGCACACGGACCATCTGCTTGAGATACGCGTCTACGGTACCTAGGGTCACGCCTAAGACCTGCAGGATTTAGTTATTGACATGATTTAGCACACGGACCATCTGCTTGAGATACGCATCTACGATACCTTGTGTCACGCCTAAGACCTGCAGGATTTAGTTATTGACATGATTTAGCACACGGACCATCTGCTTGAGATACGCGTCTACGGTACCTTGTGTCAATCCTAAGACCTGCAGGATTTAGTTATTGACATGATTTAGCACACGGACCATCTGCTTGAGATACGCGTCTACGGTACCTTGTGTCACGCCTAAGACCTGCAGGATTTAGTTATTGACATGATTTAGCACACGGACCATCTGCTTGAGATACGCGTCTACGGTACCTTGTATCACGCCTAAGACCTGCAGGATTTAGTTATTGACATGATTTAGCACACGGACCATCTGCTTGAGATATGCGTCTACGGTACCTTGTGTCACGCCTAAGACCTGCAGGATTTAGTTATTGACATGATTTAGCACACGGACCATCTGCTTGAGATACGCGTCTACGGTACCTTGTGTCACGCCTAAGACCTGCAAGATTTAGTTATTGACATGATTTAGCACACGGACCATCTGCTTGAGATACGCGTCTACGGTACCTAGGGTCACGCCTAAGACCTGCAGGATTTAGTTATTGACATGATTTAGCACACGGACCATCTGATGAAAAGTGGTTACCGTGACCTATGTACGTGTGCAAAACCAGGGGAGTCACACTCATGGCCCCGACCCTGTACGAACAGAGAGTTTCTGTGCTGTCGGTATAGAAGATAAATCTTTAGTAGTGTATTACAAAGTGTAAAACCCAAAAGAGGCATTAACAATGATATATAAACTTTTTAACAGATTCTATCGCAATTTATCTGGTAACATTAAACACGACGTTTCGGTAACTTGTCAGCAGCCTTGGTCGCAGGATGACTAAAGATAAAATATATCGTTTTACATATAGTCTGAAGATCCCGAATTATGATAAATTTATTGGTGTTAACGTTAACGCAGAATGATCTCACTGTGTCGTTAACTCCCTGCTGTGGTTTTCCCAAGCAGCTGCAATATAGGATTCTTCAAGAAGGGCATTTTTTTTGTTTTCCCCTCAAGGTTAAGCCACCTTGAGGGGGAGTTTATTACGTTTTGGTCCCTTCTGCTATTTGATACAGTTTTTTTTTTTTTTTTGTTACATTTGTTCATGAACATTAAATGAATATTATGATTTCATTTTGTTGTATTATTATGAGTGTTATGTATTATTGAATTTCTTGAGTGAGTTAACTATGTGAGTGATGTGAGTCATAAAAGTGTGAATGGCGGTGTCGCTGGTAGTTAAAGTAGTTAAGTTGTATGGATCCAGGTCTTCGTAGTGGCAAAGTTGTTCATGTTCTAGCCTTGTACGAGTGAATCGTGGGCATGCTGTAATAAGGTGTGTAAAAGTCTGAGTTGTTGTGTTGTCACAGGGGCAAGTGTCGTTGTCGGTGATGTGAAATCTATGTAGGTATTGCTTGTGATAGCCGTGGTTAGTGAGTAACTGTGTGAGTGCAAAAGTGTGTCCTGTCGTGTTGATGAGCTCGTGCAGGTGTGTGAGTGACGGGCACCAAGTTTTAATGATCGTTCCTTTAATATTTTCAGTATATCTGTCAGAAGCTAGGGTGTTGCTATGTGTCTTGATCTTGTTTTTAACGTAGCTTAAGGGGAAGTATGTAAAAACGGGTGAACAGGATTCGGAAGCCGCAGACTTGGCTGCTATATCTGCAGCCTCGTTGCCATGTATGCCTGTGTGAGCCTTCACCCATACAAAGTTAATTTGGGTTTGTGTGGTATGTAAAAACTTTTGAATGTTATTGGTGATTTGATGTGTGCTGTGACTGTTGCTAATATCTTCCAGAGCCGATCTGGAGTCCGACATGATGAAAGCTTTGGCAGCCTGTTGCTTTTGTAGCCACTGACAGGCTTGATCAATGGCCACCAGCTGGGCTTGGAATACACTGCACGATGAATGTAATTTGAAGGTTTTGGTGATGCGGGTGTTTTGTGGAGTGTCTACCACGAAGGCGGCTCCTACTAATTCGTCATGTTTACTGCCGTCAGTGTAAATGTGGTGTGCATGTTGTTGATTAATTAGAATCTCGTCTAATTCTGTCTGTGTGCTGATATAGTCAAAAGATTGTGCTGTTCTTTGTGCAGGATGAAGTAACTGGGACGGTTATGTCGGTGTGTCGAGTGTGATGTCGGGTGGGAGAAGGTTACTTCAGGGTCAGCAGCGCGAGTGGAACGCCTCTGGTGTGGCATAACTACGTCCATAAGCCACGGTAACCACTTTCCATCAGGTGGGCCGTGTGCTTGTCTGCCATCTAAATGGTATAAAAAAGAGTCCTACTTTATTATGCTTTTTCCATGTTCAAGTGGATAACTGGGTACCACCAGTCCCAGTGGATGAATGGTGGTACGTTCCAACTATCTCCTCCATGGATGTTTTTTTGAGTTTTGGGTGTGGGCTTTTAGAGCGTTTTCACACTCATTCGATATCCGATATCGGTGTCGGACGCCGATAGCCGACACCTTGTGCTGTTTTCGCATTTATCCGATGACATCGGCCCGGTACGGCTATCACTAGTTATGTTAGGAGTGAAAAAAAAATGAAAAGAGTGCAAGCAATTTTCGACCTTATTGACATGCGCGAATAGAAATGTAGCTCAGAAAATGTCCTTGAGGTCGAAAATTGCTTGCAGTCGCTGTTTTAGTCTCTTTGTGTTCCGATATCGGGCCAAAACAGTGGTGTTGGCTGCGATAACCGATATCGGGTCGGACAATGTGAAAGGGAGATACATATCTCATACATTTAACTTCCTCCGATATCGGATGACGGATGACGGATATCGGATATCGGATGAGTGTGAAAACGCTCTTACCGTTAAGCAGGCACTTTAATAATAGGCTACATGTTTACTGTCGAATGAAAAAGAGCCCTATCCCTAAGTCGTCTAAGACACGTACGGGTAGGGATAATTAAGGGTAGCCAGAGCTCACTGGAGGTTTTGTACTCAGTGGGAAAACCAAAGGCTATACCTGCTTTGTCTTCTACACTGACAGCACAGAAACTCTCTGTGTTTACAAGGTCGGTAGCACGAGTGTGACTCCCCTGGTGTTGCACACGCCCATATGCCACGGTAACCACTTACCATCAGGTGGGCCGCGTGCTTGTCGGCCACCTCAGTTGTATAAAAAAGATAGGGTGGTACTATTCTATACCAGGAACCAGCACGGCAATGAGACCAGAAGTCGTGATAAACTTGGTGCTTGGTTAATGTCTCACTACAAACATTTTTGGTGTTGCACACGTTCATAGGTCACGCACGGTAACCCCTTTCCATGTACTTGTTTGCCATGTAAGGCAGGTTTTAGTGTCACGCCGACCGTTAGTACGGATTGCTGCGCGCGTACTGGATCATCCGCGAATATCGTATTAGTATAGTCCTGACCGCTGCAGTTGCACATTGCGATATTTATAACCGCCATGAATGTGTGTAATGAGTAATGATTGACATAATAAATTGACTAAGATAGAATCCATTGACATTTTGTTATATTGTTCGTAATTGTTATTGTATGATTATGTTATAATTAATTATAAATATTTTACTGTTATCAATTAATATTAAATTTCATATTTTTAAAAATATATATTGGATAGTAGAATACTGCATGGAACTATTAGGCTATATTATGGTTTCTGTTTGAGCTAAAAGGGCTTGAGGCCAAACAAGTAGTCATAAGTTTCGATGACAGTTGAATGACAGTTGTCACTTCTGTCAATCACTGGGTTTTGTTCCCGCTGGGCATGCGGACGGTTCAAAATTGTCTGAATCGCCTGGGTGGACGCAAGTACAATTTTGGGAAAATTATATATATTTGTGGGATTTATCGAGTAAATCTGTGAAGATATAAACACGTCCGGGGCCGCGGAGTGTATACCTAATTGTTTCTGGTCGAATTACGTCCGGTGACGTTAATTCGTGTGCAAGTGTGTGTGACGTCGTGGGTTCTGTTGGTGAGCGCCGTGGGGCGGTTCAGCGGAGTGATCGGCCTGGAGGGAGCCAGTCAAGGGCAAGTAAACACTTAACAGACGCATCACACATACAAGTACACACCTCACAATTGGGTACTTTCCTGTAGTTAAAATAAATTATTTAGGTGGACTTATCAAATTAATAATGGTAAAAGAGTGAAAACAGTTGCGTCGGTTCTTATTTTTTCGTTCTTATTTTTAATCATCCATCCAACGTTTAATAGTATATGATTTGACTATTAAATATTATGACGTCACAAATATAGTTTTCATACAATTTTCCTTATAAATTACCGTTTTGACGTTTAGAAAAAAGTAACTAATTTGACTGGTCAGTCAAATACCCAATTCAGACACACCTTGGCGGCTTCTGCAGGTGCTGGGGTAACATCACAGGGGTAAGTGAACATTGTTGTTCCTACTAGATGTAACTATTTAAGCGCTGCGTTACTTGCAGCCAGTTGGAGTAGGGAACAGGGGCTGTTATCTCCAACAGTTTCCTTAATTATATTTGCATGCCGCTTTGGCGGTCGAGTATGGTGATTTCCGCCAAATAAATGATTTGATTTGATTTGTACTGCGTTTATGTTTGCACTCCGCACGATGCTAAAGCGCTCACTGCAGGCAAAGGCGCGCGAGCTGCGGTCCGCGCCGATAGCACCGCGGCACGGACGCGCCATGCGGACAGCTGCGGAGCGGTCCGCGCGGACGGTCTTCCGTACGGACCCGTCCGCATTACTCTAAAACGCTCCCGTGGCTTAATAATAATTCGCTAGCAGTCGTTTGATGGAATAGAATGACGGATGTATAGAATTTGACGTATTCGAAATGCGTTAACGACTGTCATTTACGTCAAATCCCATATATTAGTCATTCTATTCCACCACACGCCGGCTAGCGAATTGCCACTTGTCTAGAGGGGCTGATCAGTTTGTGCGGAGCGCTCCTTACTGACGGTCCGCGTGACACTAAAACCAGCCTAAGTGTATAAAAAATCGCAGTAATATATGGACTATGCGCTGACTTACAAGTACACTAAGGGAAAGGGCTGTTTAACTTCAGGCAGATATATATACAGCCCACACTCAGCCTCAGATGAATGGCTAGAGTCAACGATAGGGCCCAGAATACGGCAATACTCACCCCCTATTACGTGGGACCGAATGCAATGATTCGTAATATGTGGGTGTTAATTCACCTATAGCTAACCCTCCAGGGTTATGGGCGTGATTATATGTATGTATGTAATGTAAAAAAACATCCACACGGGTGGAACTGCGGGCATTAGCTTGCCATCTATCGACACCTACATGAAGACATGGGCTGACAATATTTCACTCCAACGGAACCACACGGCGTAAAATTAATATCATTATTCTAAATTTACCTGTCTAAACATCTCATCGTGTTCTCTCCTACGGCGTTCTTCCTTCTGTCTTCTGCCAGCTTCTGCCGCTTCCCTCATGGTCTTCTCACGCACTGTAAGAGTTCATCAGCGTCAACATTGGCTCACTGAATCAGATGACGTCACCATGAACAATTATATTACCGATTACAATACAAAGATACAATACAGATGGAATTTATTAAGATAGGAAAATTTAATCGATTGATATTTCGTACGAGTGTCGGTAGATGACTCCCACCGTCGCCCCAAGACTGATATATAGAAAAATTTGAATGGCTTCTGGCGTGGTTCGATGGCTCAGTGGTCAGAGCATGCCCCTGTGAAGGAAAGATGGCGGGTTCGAATCCCACCTGAACCGGTTTAATTTTTCCTATCTTAATCAATTTGAATAGTTATATATATATAGCCTAGTGGTATGGGTAATGGTACTGCTGAGACGAGGTCTCGGGTTCGATCCCAGGTTTTCCATGGCACACACCAATGACTTTTTGGTGCTTTTCGAAGTTATGTGTGTATTTATCGCAGGTTTATAAGTGCCCAGTTAATGGCAATAGGCTCGCCACCTATTACATTAGGACCAAATCATAAACCGGCGAAATGTGGGTGCTAGCACCTCTGCCTACCCCTTCAGGGATAAAGGCGTGAGTTTATGTTTATGTTATGCATAGGTACCTACTAAATACTTTAAAATTTCATTCAAAAGCATGATGGAAATTATAAAAGACCAGAAAATAATCTTTTTTTAGTGTGCGGATACCTACCGCCAGGCAGGGGCGGATATGTCGGCCTCGAACCAACTAAATCCGCTCGCCATCTTGAGTCTTCGGCTGGTAGATTGGCATATCTCTCGCACCCTGGCTAATCCTGGCTATCTCTGAGATAGTCCCATCGGGCGACGGGACCACGGTGTCCCCATCTTGCCCCCAGATTGAGGGCGTCCGCTTCGGCCTGCTTCTGCACCCTCAGGCCCGCGTTCATGGAGGACGGAGGTCGTGGTGCCCGAATGGCCTTCGCACATAAGCTAAAGTAATCAGAAAACTGCAACGTATCAAGCTACTTCTACCTGACTGTGCAGCATACTCACGTGCTATGAGTACGAAGGCGTGCTGCCGTCTCTCCTCCTTCAGCCTTCGCAGCTCCTTCTCCAAGAAGTCCAGAGCGGCCGACATGGCCCCACCACAGAGCTCGTCCACCAAAGCTGTGATCGCGTCCTCCTGGATAGCACAACGTTTTGGTTTAGATAGCAATCACCGATGAATTCACGTACACACTCCGAAGTAGTAGACAGAGGTGTATTATCCCCCGTATTTCGCCAAATATGCTTTTCGTTTCATAATAGACGGTGGGTCTATTGCCATAAGCTAGTACTTTGTCGGTTGGAGAATAGCCCTTACCCTTAGTCACTTTCTACAACACCCACGGGTAGAGATGGTAAAGCCATATTCTCCTGCGGGAAACAACAAGGTCTTTGTTTCTTTGCGCCTCAAAAACCCTAAAACAGCACCACCGATTTCAAAATTCTTTCATTTGGGGTTTGTTGAATCTTAGTCTTAAGAGTCTGATGTCTGTTTCTGTACCTTTTTACCCGACTGCCAAGAACGGTTATGTTTTTCGCGCGTATCTTGTATGTAATATGTATGTTTGTAATATTCTTTATTACCTCAAATCTTCTGAACCACCGTACGGATTTCTATGATTCATATCTCAAATGAAAGGTATTTATTGCCCAAGTGTTTTGGGTCCATAAAATATGAACAAAAGCCATAGGTATATTGGATTTTTGACGACGAAATGTATGTGGTATAAAAAAAAAATAATTCTTATTTATCGAGTGGGGTATCAAAATGAAGGCAATTAATTAGAAGACGATTCCAAAAATATACATGTCATAATTTACAAATCTCATACCACATGAAAATTAATAGGTACCGCCTGCTATAAAGCTTGTTTCGATCTTTTTAACACCAGTCGGATTTTTTGTTGAATAAATATTAAATATGCGCTATGAGTACCTCTTATTCTAATATTCCAACAGGAGTAAAAATTACGCGAGTGAAAACATAGAGCGATATCCGTATTGAAAACCAGAAGCCAAGTTGTGCCGTGTTGGTCCCCAACAGCCCCTCTCTTACCTCGGGTGTCGCAGAAAACAACTAAGGGATAGGGCTGTTCTACATCCCACAGTAAACATGCAGCTCATGAATAAGTGCCCACTAGTCTCTCCCACCCTATTCTCGCTACTCGACCTAGCAACTACAATATGGGATTCAATGAAATTTTGAACCATTTACTATGCTAACTTTTCAAATCGATTAAGATATGAAAAAGTGAATCGCTCAGGTGGGACTCGAACCCAAATTCTCCCATACTACCGTCGCTCTAAAGACGGTAGTATAGGAGAATTTGGATAGCTTCAGGCGTGGCTCCGTGGCTCAGTGGTCAGAGCATTCCCTCTGTAAGGGAAAGATCGCGGGTTCGAGTCCCGCCTGAGCGATTCACTTTTTCCTATCTTAATACAATTTGGGATTCTTCAAGAAGGGCATTAGACAGTGTGATGCCCCTGGTGTTGCACACGTCTATATGCCACGGTAACCACTTTACATCAGGTGGGCCGTGTGCTTGTCTGCAACCTAAGTGGTATAAAAAAAACGTGGGATCGAAAATCATAGTTAGCGAAATGTGGGTATTAATACACCTCTGTCTACCCCTTTAGGGATTTACAGGCGAGAGTCAAACCTTCTGTTCAGTCTCCGTTCTTCTCGCATTGAACTCTCTGGCTTTGGCCTCCTCCCTGGCGATGCGTACTTTGTCTTCCTTCTGCAGCCCATGGGTGGTCTTCAACTCCTCAGTCAACTCGGCAGCACGGGTCCTACCTTCGTACATCTGAGGCCAGAAGAATTAGAGTAAAGGGAGTCAAAAAGTAACTTGAATTCGTCTGATGGTGACCCACTGCGGTGTCTAACTGCTCATACTTATTTTATTTTTTATTGTTCACTTACATGGCATTTATACAAATTAGTGAAATATTATGTACAAAGGCGAGCTTTACTGAACGTTGAGTTCCCGGGAGTGCACAAAGGAATTGCAGTCGAATAAGAGGCAAAATCTTGTGTAAATTAATGTCGAAATGAGGAGATATCCCCACGGATACCACTCCCGCCAGAGCCGGGGTGGGAGGGTTATGTCGAACTCGAACCGACTAAACCGCACGCCGTCTGTGAGTCGCAGTGCAAGGCCGAAGATGAGGTAGCTATAGTGTATATCCCTCGCACCCCGGCTGACCCAGGGCCATGGCTCTCGGCCTGGCCTTCTTCGGGTGGGGGGCCACCTGTCACCCCCAGGCCCGCGCTCATGGGGGACGGAGATCATTCATCGACCTGTGACGCTCGAGTTGCCTTAGTTAGATAACATATTACTGGCACAGTATTATGTTATCTGTGGCGATGCGCCCCTCCCCGTAATCCCACATCCAAGGAGACATTCGGACTGAGTATCGTTCTGGAATACTGGAATAG
Source organism: Eilema caniola (assembly GCA_949126895.1). Classification (NCBI taxonomy): domain Eukaryota; kingdom Metazoa; phylum Arthropoda; class Insecta; order Lepidoptera; family Erebidae; genus Eilema; species Eilema caniola. The sequence continues at coordinate 4,543,636 of OX421485.1, forward strand.
TGAATGCTTAAACGGAACTTGAACCCGCCTGCTAAGGCATTCTCACCAAGTACTGCACAGCTCTGCCTCTGATGATCCTCTGCAGGAGCAGAGCCGCCTGGTGTTCTGCCTCCTCGAGGTCGCTGACGGACTCCACCACGGGGGTCGCGGGGCGGGGGGTCGTCACCAGCTTGCGGGGCTTCAGCACGTGTAGGGGGCCTGCCGTCGCGCGGCCTGCTCCTAAACGGGCCTCTGGAATCGAAGGGTATTTTTAGTTCTAATTTTGTTCCTGGGTGGCGTGTAACCGGTGTCACTAGGTAGGTAAGATGGTTTAGTATAAACTGTAATGAGGTATGATCATGATGTTCACAAATGTTTTGAAATGGAAATTTCTTTAGGGTAGGGTAGGTGAGTATTCTTTGAAATAGGAAAAATCAATCAACTCCACCATTTTATGTAAAAAAAGCGTACCTACTATAGGACATAAATGACTATCTTAAAGACAAAAACGTCTGTCTTGAGCATGGTGCTGGCACCTCCTAAAATGCTGTAGTTACGGCATAATACTTAACTTTTTGTAATATTTTAATTGTAGATTAATTATTTTGTTATAAAGTTTTTTAAATTCTTTTGTTCGTTTAGACACAAGACAAATGTAGACTCGTCCACATTTAGCCTTAAGGATATAAATATTGTAATTTGACATCTGAAAAAATGCCGCAGTGGAGTTTGTTGCACCGTTTCTTCTCCACCAGCGCCTTGGAAGCGGTGATAAACTTAAGTTAAGTAGAATTTATTAATGACGTCAACAAGAAACAATCGTGTTGTTCAAGTTTAATTAAAATTTTTGACTTTGACTCATGACACGAGGAGTGCCGCAAAATAAGGTCAATATACAATATCGGCACTCCCCGATTTGTGAACACCTTGGACGCACTTAACTCTGAGAATCATGAACATAACATGGCAACGGCTCTGATTAGAGTTAATCGGAAGCTTTCCACAATTTCCTGTGACTAGTACAGAGTACAGTATCCGTGGGGATATTCGCCAAGCATCCCTCCAACTAGCAAAGGGCACAGTAGTATCTGCGGGGAATTGATCACGAAAACAAAAAGGTACTAACTCTTGAGATCATTATGCAGGTTCTCCAAGAACTGCTCGCTCCACTTAGTCTCGCGTTCGCACAGCTTCATATCGTTGCGAGGCAAGTGGTGGCCGGAGCAGCTCTTGGCCAGGTTCTGGCAGGTGTCCAGCCAAGCAGGGGGATCGGCTATCGCCGCGTGGTCTTCTGCAGCTGATGGTAGAAGAGGGAATTGCTTATAAAAAGAAAATTCCAGTGAGTTTGTGTTGGTAGCAGATAAGCATACCAGATGAAAAGTGGTAACCGTAGCCTATGGAAGTTTGCAATACCAGAAGCGTCATAGTCGTGCAGCCGATCCTTCCAATGCCCTTGAAGAACCCCATATTGTAGTAGCATAAAAAACCATAGCAGCACTTTGTAATTCTTCTCCTCCTGAATGAATTTGATGACCTTTTTAAGGGGGAACCTTGCCCTGTTGAATTGTTCGAACAATTCAACAGGGCAAGGTTCCCCCTTAAATAATATTAGTAGCTGTGGGCATCATATCGATATGATGCCCACAGCTACATTCTCTCATCGCACCGCTCGCCACAGGTATGGAATTCTTCCTAAGATGTGGTGACCGGAAACGGTGCCCACTGTACAGTATAAAAGGAACTTCGTCCTATGCAATCTCAAGCTGCGGAATGAACTTCCTGCTGTAGTTTTCCCAAGTGACCACAATATGGAGTATTCTACATCAGTCAGATGGTTCTTACTAGTGTTGACAGCACAAGTGTGATGCCCCTGGTGTTGTACATGTCCAAAGTCAACGGTAGCTACTTTCCACCAGGTGTGTCTTTACAGCCCATGATTAAGTGCCATCTTAACGGCAATAGGTCCGCCTCCTATAACGTAGACCCGAAAATCATAACTAGTGAAATGTGGGTATTACTCTACCCCTCCGTAAAACTTCTCAAACCAACTCACACAACAGCGAAGGATCGTAATATATCTCCGCGTGTCTCCTGCGCGCCTGGTACCCGTGCCTCAGCACCGGGGCGTGGAGGTCAGACGTGGGGTCCGACGCCGTGAAGCAGATGGAGCCGTGGCCCCTGGCGGCTCTCATGCGAGCCACCTCGCCTACCCGCCCTCCGCCTTCATGGATAGCCACTAGCTTGCGGTGCTCTGGAATACAAGTAATACAACAATATTAGGCATCAAAAAGCGTCGGTAGCTTAGTGGTAAAGCAGTTGGCCTTACGATCGAGAGGTCCCGGGTTCGAATCCTGGTCATTGCACTACCAACGTGAAACCGCTCTTAGCACAAGCAGATTTAGCTTATTTTAGGGGTTAGAGGGAATATAAATAATTTCGGTTAATAATAATAGGGGTTAAAGTATGAATTGCCGTTTCATTGTAATAGGTACTTCGAATTGACATAGAACCTTCATGGTTTGAGATTTTTGAGTGAAACTTTTTCCACATGGTACCTATGTAGTTCTTCATTTAAAAATGTGCAACATTCGATTATCGACTTTCAGTTGTTTTTTTTATTCAGCTTAGACAAGAAAGATGGATACTTCGAAAATTCGAGTGATTTTTGAATACGAGTTCCGACGCGGAACTAACGCGGCAGAAACAGCTCGCAATATCAATGTTGCGTTTGGAGAGGGGACTGCTAATGAACGCACCGTGCGATTTTGGTTTAAACGCTTTCGTGATGGAAACTTTGATTTGAAGAACGAACCACGAGGAAGGCCGTCCACACAGGTGAATAACAATGAATTGAAAGACATGGTGGAAGCCGATCCGAGCCAAACTACCCAGGAATTAGCTGCATGGTTTAACGTTACCTTACCAACAATATTGACTCATTTGCGTCAAATCAATAAAATAAAAAAATGTGAAAAATGGGTACCTCATGATTTGACTGATCTGCAGAAAGAAATGCGTGTTGAAACTTGTGTTGCCTTGTTGAATCGATACAGAAATGAAGGAATATTGGATCGAATTGTGACATGTGGTAAAAAGTGGATTCTTTACGATAACCGTAAGCGAAAAATGCAATGGCTGACCCCAGGTGAAACGCCACAACAGTGTCCTAAAGCAAAGCTTACCAATAAAAAGGTAATGGTAACTGTTTGGTGGTCTCAGCATGGTGTTATTCACTATAGCTTTCTACGATCTGGTCAAGCAATAACGGCAGATGTCTACTGTGCCGAACTCCGAACAATGATAGCAAAACTAGCAGTGAAACAGCCCCGACTCATGAATCGATCTTCACCATTATTGCTCCATGATAACGCGAGACCTCATACAGCACGAGAAACCGTTTTAACTCTACAGGACCTGCAATTAGAAACTATCCGTCACCCTCCGTATTCGCCAGACCTTGCTCCAACAGACTACCATTTTTTTCGTGATTTGGACAATTTTCTATGTGATAAAAAGTTTTCTTCTCAGGGGGCAGTACAAAATGCTTTCACACAGTTTGTCGAATCTAGATCACCAGAGTTCTATCGCAAAGGCATAAATGACCTTCCTACTAGATGGCAGCAATGTATAGATAATAATGGTAATTATTTTGATTAAATAAATACGTTAAAATAAATAAAAACGATTTTCAATTTGTCAGTACAAATCGGCAATTTCATACTTTAACCCCTATATTTGTGTGAGTTAAAGCTAATGCCAATATTGTTCTTTAAACCGTCAATGAGTGCTTATCGTGGGGTGTATGTATATAGCTTATACTAGTTAAAGAAGAAGCCATTTTTTACGCTGCATAGAAATGACACTTGCTGCGTCTATAAAGTTTGTATTATAATCTAAGGCACAGAGTATGATGGGAACACCTTGCTTTCCACACCTTCTAAACCTGAGATGGCCCTGGCTCACCCAGAGTATAAGGGACATTTCTTAATTATGGCCACCTTATCCTCCAATAGCTAGGTTTACACGTGAAAATCGGACAGCCTCCGTGGCGTAGCGGTAGTGAACACGGCTGCTAAGCAAGAGGCGCGGGTTCGATCCCCGCTCAATAAATATTTGTATGGATGAATATGGGTATTTGCATTGGTCTGGTCGTGCCTCGGAGAGCACGTTAAGCCGCCGGCCCCGGTTGCCATACAAACATCTATGGCAGTCGTTACGTATAGTTGGAGCCCTCAAAAGTCCAACAATTGGTCTAATTGCAATGCTTCTACTTTACGGAAAATGTCGAAGTTTAGCCAAATCTGCAGTTAGAATGGTAAAAGCGGACCCCGGACTCCAAGCTGATAGCTTCGGATGCGACTGGGATTAACGCTAGGATGAAGGACCACGTGCAAATCGGAACGAAGAATTTGCCACGCGCCAGTCCAAACCGTCAGTTCGGAACGAACGTGTAAACGCTAACGACGTGCCGAGAACGACAGATCGATTTGGTGGATGGCGCGCACACATCGCTTCATTGTTTTTTTGAAAGTGTTCCATTTTAAAACAACAGGAACGGTAAAGATCTGCCGTTCCGAACTACCCCTCTATAATATAGACAAGTGGCAACTCACTGGCCGACGTTTGATGGAATATAATGTTGAATGTATGGGATTTGACAGATATGACAGTCGTTAACGTATGTCATAAACATCAAATCCCATACATTCTTCATTCTATTCTACTAAACGCCGGCCAACGAGTTGCCACTTGCCGAGAAGGACTGTGGTCATATTTAAGTCGCAATATATCACAAAATTTCAATCCGCAATCCGAACAGCTAGCGAATTACCACTAATAGAATGACAAATATATGGGATTTGACGTATTTGACAGTCGTTAATGCAAGTCATAAACGTCAAATCCTATACATTCGTAATTCTATTCCATCAAGCGCCGGCTAGCGAATTGCCACTTGTCTAGAGGGGCTGGCGTTTTGTGGAATGGAATGACAAATATATGGGATTTGACGTATATGACAGTCGTTAACGCATGTCAAATACGTCAAATCCCATACATTTGTCAGTCTATTCCATCAAACGCTGGTTAGCGAATTGCCACTTTTCTAGAGGGACTGACCTATCGAACCGGCGCGCGGCGGTTTGGATCGCAGTCCCGAGTGTTATTATCTGAGACCAGAGAATATGGCGTGCAATTCGAGTCCGCGTCGGACGGTGGATTGGTATCCATGGGGATTTCCCCACTCCACCGGCCATGGGACCTGAGCCCGCGACCGGTTCCTTACAAGGGAAATGCTCTGACCACTGCGCTACCAAGTCCTTCCCTGAATGCTCCAAATCCATACTACTTAATATTATAAATGGGAAAGTGTGTGTGTGTGTGTGTGTGTGTGTGTGTGTGTGTGTGTGTGTGTGTGTGTTTGTCCGTCTTTAATTGCTAAACCACTGAACCGATTTTTATGAAATTTGGTATAGCGGTAGATTAGACATTATGAAAGAACATAGGCTATGTTTGGTTGCGATAACCGACATCCACACGGGCGGAGAAGCGGGCAAAACCTAGTTCTCTTATATAATCATCTTGGGGCGATGGTGGGAGAAATCCACCGATAGTTGTACGAACTATCGGAAACAATGAATGATGACACAATCATTTTTAAACATTCGAAAGAAAGAAAGAAAGAAAGAAAGAATCATTTATTTAGTGCAATGTGGTCACACAATACAGAAATTATACATCAACTACATTCCTTTTTTATTACTGCGCCCAAACAATATTGAATGATATTTTTAAACAAACAACATGCTAACTAAACTATTCAAATAGATTAGGGTAGGAAACTTAAAAGCGGATTAGCTCGTTGAAGTGGCAGTGGGCAGGACACATGGCGCGCAGAACAGATGGTCGATGGAGCAAAAAAGTTCTGGAATGGCTACCGCGTACGGGCAAACGTAGTGTAGGACGCCCAACGGCCAGGTGGAAGGACGACCTCATCAAGGTCGCCGGGAAGCGCAGAATGTTGTGTGCTTTAGATCGGTCATTCTGGGAGTCTAGGAGAGGCCTTTGTTTAGCAGTGGACTGTGTGTGGCTGATGTGGTGATGATGATGATGAGGATAGGAAAAAGAGAAACGACTGATCTCGGGATCAAGTACCGCCTACTTACTTACCTAACGCCAACAGGGAACACCGCGGCCGGACGGGTGGTCTGCTCTTCGGTGTGGGCCATTTCACCCATTTTCACTATTATTCTCCCGAGGAGGATATGGGATGTCCGGCAATCACGGCTTTTCGTAGAACCTACCTTGCAAAACTTACGGTCTGTTCCACCTTTAGATTGCCGATGTCTTCTAAATCTAGTCTGCTAAATAAAGTCCCGCCTAAGAGCGTTTTCACACTCATCCGATATCCGATATCCGACATCCTATATCGGAGAAAGTCAAATGTATGAGATATGTATCTGTCTTTCATATTGTCCGGCCCGATATCGGTTATCGGAGCCAACAGCACTGTGTTGCCCCGATATCGGATCACAAAGAAACAAAAACAGCGACTGCAAGTAATTTTCGACCTTAATGACGTTTTCTTAGTTACGTGTCTTTTCGCGTTTATTAATGACGTTGATCACGAATATAAGAAGAAAACTCGATACTATGTTATGTCAAGGTCGAAAATTGCTTGCATTGCTTTTTCTTGCTAACATTCCTTACTAGTCTGTGCTTTCAAACAAATGGCCGTATCGGGCCGATTTCATGGGCTATCGGAGGACGGCTATCGGCGTCCGACACCGATATCGGATATCGGATGAGTGCGAAAACACTCTAAGTCGTTTCTCTTTTTACTATCCTAATCGATTTGTATAGTTACCTCTGTCCCTGGTCTTCCGTATGTGGTCTATTTTTCTTTCCATCTCCGTCTTCTTGGCGTGCCATAGCTTCGCTAGCTTCTTGCTGGTCTTATTGGTCTGCTTCTGTCTCTGCTCAGCCTGCAGACGGTTTAGCAGCTCCAGTCTTATGCTCTGGAGCTCGTCTATCTCCTACAATATGAATATTTCAATATTTTTTTTGTGTATTTTACGAATCGAAATTATCAAAATTAGTAATATTCCCTTTAACCCCTCCAGCTAAGTTATATTGCTTGTGCTAGGAGTGTGTTCACGTCGGAAGTGTAATGGCCAGGATTCGAAGGTACCTTTCGATCGTGAGACCGACCCCTTAACCACTAAGCCGACGATCTTTAAACAATGTCCACCCGTACGATCAAAGTTCGGACCCTAACCCAAAAACACACGTATAACCGCTATTTCAAGACATCCATATAATCCCGGGTCCAATAAACGGAGCACGCAAAATCATCTGTTGTTGTCTTTAAGGCAAGGACCGCCGTTATAGGGACAGCTTCAGTAATCATCGCTATTCTTTGGACTGCACCCTAGCGTACCATCGGGCGGGGTGCAGTCAATTTGGCGCTCTAAATGAACATAAAATGAGGTAAAAATTTTAATGTTGTATGGCTCGATCAAAAATATGTGTTAGTCAATTCGTAATTGTATCGAAAGCTGTTAGAAATAAGCGATATGCTAGGCTTTACATTGCATTTTTTTTTTACCTTTAGCAGACCATCAGGCGCAGTCCAATATGACATTGATGTGACGGTTATGAAAAACAACATTATAAAATCAAAAGCTTGCGGTCAGCTGTCGCTGATTCGATTCCCTCTCAATACTAAAACAAATCACTCATTACCCGATTCCCGCTGGCTTCCCAAACTCGCACGATCGAAGTAAGAGTTTTTCCACCGGGCTCCCTTTTAAAAATTTTCACCCTTCGTAGGAACTCCAGGCAGCTGAATACTCACAGTCTCCCTAAATATCCAGTCTTTAGTCTCTACGTCCGTTATTATTTCGTCTCTCTTCTTCATCCAGCGTGGGTACACCCCTTTTTCTGCTACCTCCATCCATAACCGAGCGTGACGCATCCTGGGATACACCAAGATCAAATATTAGTATTAATAATACATTTATTTGATCTGTAACACTTTCTTGATCTGTAAAGTCACAAACTTATGTCATCCAAGATTGGTGAGAACAAATTTCACTAAATATTCAGGAACAGATTCTCCTAGCTGCAGAATCAGGAATACACTAAATGTAAATAGCTAAAGCCCAAAATAACTTTTTTGTTACCATTGTATTACTATGTAAGAAAGGGCCATAAATAATAGGGGTTAAAGTATGAAATTGCCGTTTCATTGTAATAGGTACTTCGAATTGACATAGAACCTTCATGGTTTGAGATTTTGAGTGAAACTTTTTCCACATGGTACCTATGTAGTTCTTCATTTAAAAATGTGCAACATTCGATTATCGACTTTCAGTTGTTTTTTTTATTCAGCTTAGACAAGAAAGATGGATACTTCGAAAACTCGAGTGATTTTTGAATACGAGTTCCGACGCGGAACTAACGCGGCAGAAACAGCTCGCAATATCAATGTTGCGTTTGGAGATGGGACTGCTAATGAACGCACCGTGCGATTTTGGTTTAAACGCTTTCGTGATGGAAACTTTGATTTGAAGAACGAACCACGAGGAAGGCCGTCCACACAGGTGAATAACAATGAATTGAAAGACATGGTGGAAGCCGATCCGAGCCAAACTACCCAGGAATTAGCTGCATGGTTTAACGTTACCTTACCAACAATATTGACTCATTTGCGTCAAATAATTAAAATAAAAAAATGTGAAAAATGGGTACCTCGTGATTTGACTGATCTGCAGAAAGAAATGCGTGTTGAAACTTGTGTTGCCTTGTTGAATCGATACAGAAATGAAGGAATATTGGATCGAATTGTGACATGTGATGAAAAGTGGATTCTTTACGATAACCGTAAGCGAAAAATGCAATGGCTGACCCCAGGTGAAACGCCACAACAGTGTCCTAAAGCAAAGCTTACCAATAAAAAGGTAATGGTAACTGTTTGGTGGTCTCAGCATGGTGTTATTCACTATAGCTTTCTACGATCTGGTCAAGCAATAACGGCAGATGTCTACTGTGCCGAACTCCGAACAATGATAGCAAAACTAGCAGTGAAACAGCCCCGACTCATGAATCAATCTTCACCATTATTGCTCCATGATAACGCGAGACCTCATACAGCACGAGCAACTGTTTTAACTCTACAGGAACTGCAATTAGAAACTATCCGTCAGACCTTGCTCCAACAGACTACCATTTTTTTCGTGATTTGGACAATTTTCTATGTGATAAAAAGTTTTCTTCTCAGAAGGCAGTACAAAATGCTTTCACACAGTTTGTCGAATCTAGATCACCAGAGTTCTATCGCAAAGGCATAAATGACCTTCCTACTAGATGGCAGCAATGTATGGATAATAATGGTAATTATTTTGATTAAATAAATACGTTAAATTAAAAAAAATAAACGAATTTCAATTTGTCAGTACAAATCGGCAATTTCATACTTTAACCCCTAATAAATAAATCATTCATTCAAATAAATCATTCATTCATTCGTTTATCATGCGTCATATCATACGTATAGTAACAGAGAAAGAATATAAGTATCACCACCCCATCTCATCCCATCCGTAAGAGGCGACTAGACGATATCACTGCGAGAGTAGGAAATCTCGACATAAAACAGCTGTACCAACCCGTCTGGCCATGCGTGGAAACATTAGGCCTAAACATCCCAGTGGAGAAGCCTGTGTTCAGCAGTGGAATACGATAATTGATTAATTGATTGACATGTGTTGTACTCCGTCCACTATATAAATGTATTCCGCGTGGTTCCCGGCAGAGTAGAATTTGGGCCACCACTTCTCTTCCCATGTGGTGTTGTACAAGGCGACTAAGGGATAGGGCTGATTAACTTTAACGTCAGACAGATATGTACAGCCCAGACTCAGCCTCAGATGTATGGCTCGAGTCAACAATAGTGCCCGGAATACGGCAATAGGCTCACCCCCTATTACGTGGGACCGAATACAGATTGGTGAAATGTGGGTGTTAATTCACCTCTGGATAAAGGCGTGATTAAGTATATGTAATGTATGTAATATAATTTTAGACAGCTCACACACAATGCTCGATATAACTTTGTTCTAGCGTCAATGCCGAAAACTCCGAACAAAAATTAGGCGCCCATACGTCATAATGTCATTGATATCGTCACGTCAGCCAGAAAGCAATTTAAGAGATGTAGCTAGTCGATCGAATGTGTTCTTATTGTAATAAGTTGAAAATGTTACAATCGGAATCGACTGTGTCAGAATCTTAAGGCGAAATGGAAAATAGAAAAAAAATGTGAATACGATACTGAAGAAATTGGACTAAAACTTTTTAGTTTAAATTTATTTTTATACATAGCAGTAGACATATTCGTACTTGGGTATTATTTAGGGATGTTGACTACTTTTTATCCTCGAAGAATCACCACTAACTACCTGCTACTGCTTTAATAATATGAAAAGATAGATAATAAATTATAATTGCACATAAATAATATATTATAATACCTATATTTTCATTAATCGATTAATGATATTTTTAATCGATCGATTTTATTAATTTAAATTTTTATGCAATCACTATTTCCATCTGTCTAAAATACAATAATACAATGGACAGGGCAGCGTTTTCACATTATCCGATATCCGATGTCGGAAGAAGTCAAATGTATCATCACTACATAGTATAAAACAAAGTCGCTTTCCCTGTCCCTATATCCCTTTGTACGCTTAAATCTTTAAAACTACGCAACGGATTTTGATGCGGGTTTTTTTAATAGATAGAGTGATTCAAGAGGAAGGTTTAAATGTATAATACATGTCTAATATAGTAGAGGGTGCAGCGGCAACGGGATCTACTGCCACGCGGGTGGAAAAATATTGGCGGTACGAAGTTCGCCGGGTCATCTAGTAACATAATATATGTATGTCTTTCACATTGTACGTGTCTGTAATGGTGACCCTCTTTCCTGAGACTTTGACTTCAGCTTATCATCTGGCGAGGTAAATTCAAATTAACAAGGTGTGGGAGCACCACCGGCTAGCATCAGATCATTAGGTAACAATATTTGGGGAATAAGCTTACTTGTTGATTATTTCTGTGGTATGGAAGTCGGCTGGTAGGTCTCCAAGTCGATACGGGCTTCCAGGTCCTGAAATAAGTACATGATCAGTTAAAGCCAATAACGGCTAAGTTGTTACTAATACATTTATTATTACACCCTCCACAGTAATCCAATCTCGGTCGGATTGCGTTCAAAGGTCAGCAAGTGCATAGCCGGGCAGGCGGGATTGTGGTCGCAGCACTAGTGGTGGGTGTCACGCGGTGCGCAGACGACAATCCTCTTTTGATGAGGCCGTCAAGCTGAGTGCCACCATTGTTAACATGGTACGTGTATGTAATAGTGACCCTCTTTCCTGAGACATTGCCTTCAGCTTACTATCAAGTGTAGTGAAATTGACGTGTCCTATATATACCGTGGACTTTGCCGCGTACCCGCTATCCATAGAAACCTATTCTCGGGAAAAAGTAATCTATGTGTTATTCCAAACTGTAATCTATCCCTGCACCAAATTTCATCAAATATCGCTCAGCCGTTAGGGCGTGATCGAATAACAAACATTGAAGCATCTTCACAAACAGGAGTAGGCAGAGGTCTATTAACACCCACATTTCGCAAACTATAATTATCTGTTCCACGTAATACAGGGCGAGGCTATTGCCGGCAAGCAAGCACTTTGTCAGGGGCTGTAAGTATGTTTACTGTCGGATAAAGAACAAAACCTTTAATAGCGATCGATATTTGTCAATTTTATTTGTTTTAATTATCTAATTACCATTACAGCAGGGCTAACATGCGTGCCACGAGATAGCTATCTCGAGGCATTTTGCCGTTTTATGTCGATATCGACCGTTGGTAACATGGCAAATTTCATGGCGATCTGTCAGATGTCGACATAACTTGACTTCGAGAAATCATCTCTACTTAGTGTCTGCAAATTGTAACATACGTGCCCTTATTTACTCGAATTTTGACATTTAAAATGTTTTGTCTCCCGTCTTTCATTTGGTCGACGAGAAGTTATTTCGTACTTTTCTTGTGCTCGGTTCATTTTGGATCAAAATTTAGTACCTTTATGCTGAAAATGGCGGTGCCATATTATCGGAGCCAACATCACTGTGTTGCCCCGATATCGCATCACAAAAAGACTAAAACAGCGACTGCAAGAAATTTTCGACCTTAATGACATTTTCTTTGTTACGTGTCTTTTCGCGTTAATTGACGCTGATCACGAATATAAGAAAAAAAAATCGATAGCATGTCATGTCAATAAGGTCGAAAATTGTTTGAACTATTTTTTCTCCTTTTTCACCCATAGCATCCCTAACTAGTCAGTGCTTTCGAGCAAATGGCCGTATCGGGCCGATTTTATCGGATAAATGTGAAAACAGCACAAGATGTCGGCTATCGGACGTCGGCTATCGGCGTCCGACACCGATAGTTTGACGCAAAAAAATATGTCGACGTTACTTCGCTCGAGAAGACTAGAGATGATATCTCATCTCGATTTGAGATAGTTGACGACGCGCGCATGTTAGCCCTGCAGGTTGCCCCAATACGACAGTTAGTAACTCGCACAAATAAAAGGTTTGTTTTTATAGGACACGTCAATTTGACTTTACCTCGCCTGATGGTAAGCCGAAGGCAAAGTCTCAGGAAAGAGGGCCACCATTATATACACGTGTCATGTTAACAATGGTGGCACTCAGCTTGACGGCCTCATCAGATGCTTTTTCACGCCCCGTTTAAAGGACCCGGGACTGTAGGAAGAGGGAAACACGTGAGCTGGCAAGGAATTCCAGGTCTTAATGGTGCGAACAAAGGAAAGAGTCACCGATGGTTCTTGAAGGAATGTTCTGCACCGTATGCGGGTGACTTGTAGCTGATAATTAATAAATAAAATATATTACCTACAATGATGCCCTTGTGAACTCACTCAATAATATTGATTATGTGTGACTAGTTCTGCTTGCCTTCGCTAGATGGCGCTGTATAACGATATTTTGGTACACTCACCCCACTCCAACTTGTCAAGGTATAGAACTTCTGGAGTCTTCTCACAACCTTCTGCTGGTTTGGCGTCGGCCTGCCACGGGATTGTCTGTGCAGAAGACTCTCTATAACAAACCAAGGGGTAAAGAAGATAGAACTAGTTGTTCTGGGAACAGTAGACCTCAAGAGTACGCTTTGCTACATTTTCTGGTATTTCTACCCGACTGCCAAGAGGGAATATGTTTTTTCCGCGTATCTTGTATGTATGTTTGTAATATTCTTTATTACCTCATATCTTCCGATCCACCGTACAGATTTCAATGATTCATATCTCAAATGAAAGGTATTCATTGCCCAAGTGTTCTTAGGTACATAAAATATGAACAAATGCTATATATTGGGTTTTTGACGTAAAAATGTATGTGGTAAAAAGAATCACTCAAATTTATCAAGTGGGGTATCAAAATGAAGGCAATTACAAAAATATATAATGTCATGACTAAAAATTGTAAAATATTTTTTTATTAAAAACAAAAATCCCAACTGAAGCTAAAAAGATCGAAAAAAAACTTTATAGCAAGCGGTACCTATTTGCAAATCTCAAATCAGATGCAAATTAATGGGTACCGCCTGCTATAGCTTGTTTCGATCTTTTTAGCTTCAGTCGGGATTTTGTATTTAATAATTTATTTTTTTTCATTTTGTCCCTCGGTCTATATATAAGAGTGATATCCGAAGTGGTAAGATCAATTTAGACTGGATTTTTACTGTAGATAGCTGATGTTTAAATAGATAGGTAGGTACTTATATTTTCTTTCCATGAAAAAAGAAACAAGAAGAAGAAGACTTACCTGTAAACGCTCTGAGTTCCCCTGTTCCTGGGTCTAGTAGGCCCTTGTACTATCACCGGCGGTTGAAAATTGGGACTCACTGATTTCAGATTCAATATTTTCTTCGGACTGAAAGAAGACATGTAAGGAAAGTTACGTACTTTCTTCTTCAAGACTTATTACTTCTGTAGGCGTGCACTTATCAGAAGCGCATTAAGTGCACGCCTACAGAAAATACTGCAAAGAAAAACAGACAAGTTTTTAATTTCGGGGGATAACGTTATGATTTATCACCCCAAGACGGTTATACAGGAAAATTTGGATGGCTTCGGGCGTGGTTCGGTGGCTCATTGGTAAGAGCATTCCTCCTGTACGGGAAAGATGGCGGATTCGAATGCCGTCTGGACCAATTCATGCATACAGCATGCTTAATGATTTAAAATTTCATTCAATATGCGTTGATGAATTAAGTTCAATAATTATCAATTAAGTAATTACATAATACTAGATGTGAACTGTAGGTAGTTGTTGGTATATCTTACTCACATAGCAATAAATCTGTAGCGGTCTTTCCCACTGTAATCCGGTGTTGGGACACTCTTCATGTCCTTGACGCGTTCCACATATGCGTCATAAGACCTGTCTATGTGTTCAGGCAGGTGACAGTTCGGATGGTATACTGTGGAACAGAAATACATAGTATAAGTCTTCAGGCTTTCACGGCCGGCGTTGCATGTAGAATATACTGCTTCCGGGCTGTTTGGCCGTAGTCGATGTGAAACTTGCGTTCCAGACGTTTCGTCGATCACTGCGGTCGACATCTTCAGCTCCAAAAAGATTGGTACCCAGCACTGACAGCCACTCGGTATCACAGTGCAAACGACCAATCAGGATCGAGTACGTCCGCGTCACAGCGCTCGACCAATCAAAATCGAGTGAGTCGATTCCCCGCTCCGACCGTGCCTATAAATACGCCCGTGATTCAAGACTTCGCATCAGTCGCAACTCGACCGCCGGCGAGGCAAGGTCTCCGAAGTCGTCGTCGCCCGGCCTTGCGCCACTGAAGATGTCGACCGCAGTGATCGACGAAATGTCTGGAACGCAAGTTTCACATCGACCACGGCCAAACAGCCCGGAAGCAGCATATTCTACAAGAAATACATAGGTTATTAGGAGCGGTCAAGCTGACACGATGGAAATTCTATTCGCATCGTAACACCAACATTTAGGTAGTGGTGTAACAGGCTCTGTGGCGTGGCAGTAGTGAACACAACTGCTACGCAGGAGGCCAGGTTCGATCCCCTCTCAGTGCAAATATTTGTATACATGAATATGAATATTTGCATTGGTCTTGCCGTGCCTCGAAGAACACGTTTAAACGTCGGTCGCGGTTGTCATACGAACATCTATAGCAGTCGTTATGGGTAGTTGGAGCCCTAAAAATCCAATACCTGGTCTACGACTACTTCGATTCCCGCTCAGTACAAATACTTGTATGCATTGGTTTGAATGTTACCATACCTTGGAGAGCACGTTAAGCCATCGGGCTCGGTTGTTACGGGTAGTAGGATTCTAAAAGTCCGATATCGCTATTGAGAAAGTCATATAGCAGTCGCTTCACGGAAAATATCAACGTTCAGCCGTGGCGTAGTTAGACAGGGAAACGGGGACCCCAGTCTCCGAGATGAAGGCTCCGGGGACGACTATGGGACTGTACCTACCTACTCGTAATTTTATAAGTAGACCTATAGGTATTTATAAATTACTTACAAACTTGAATCCTGGGGAATTGCACCATTTCAGAGAAAAAATTGCCGTACAGCGGTTGTATACTCTGAAAAAAAAATTATAAATTTAAATACTACATACATACTCGTAAGTCATTCGAGGCAAACCCAATACCAGGCAAAACATGTTAAGCATACAGAAAACAAAATGGCGCACATTAGGAGAGGCCTGATTGATTGATTGATAGATTGATTGATAGATAGATAGATTGATTGATTGATAGATTGATTGATAAATTGATTGATAGATAGATAGATTGATTGATAGATAGATTGATAGATTGATAGATTGATTGATTGATTGATTGATTGATTGATTGATTGATAGATTGATTGATAGATTGATTGATAGATAGATTGATTGATAGATTGATTGATAGATTGATTGATAGATTGATTGATAGATTGATTGATAGATTGATTGATACAGAAAATGTGCGGTTTTAGTCGGTTCGTGTGACATACCCACCCACCGGTGACCGGCGGTGGACGGATACGTCTGAATTTCCACACGAAAAGATAAATTTACTCACCATTTGGGCGGACGCCATTGCAGCTTTGAATGCTGTCCGGGCGTAATCCCGTGCGCCGGAGACGATGAAAGATGAGTCTGGAAATAAATTAAAAAAAAATGTTTGAATGGTTAGGCAGATGTAATTCACACCCTCATTTCGCCAACTATGATACAAACCGTGCACATACCATATCGACACCAGCCGGGCTAACATGCGCGCCACGAGATAGCTATCTCGAGGCATTTTGCCGTTTTATGTCGATATGTCGACTGTTGGTAACATGGCAACACATTTATTTCATGGCGATCTGTCAGATGTCGACATAACTACTAAACACATTCGTTGAATGTAATGCTTACTTTGACGAGGTACTTGTTGGCTTGTACAAAGACTCATGAACAACGAACTATAGTGTCCTAATTAATAATTATTGGTTGCTTAAGATAAGTTTCAGGAGCCCGAAGTATGAATTAAGGTAAGGAACAGAACATGATTCATCAGGAGAGCCAAAAAACTTTTCTTTTTACAAATTCATCTGTAACATTTTGTCGCCTATTCTGATTTTAATGGCCTCTATGACAGACTCTTTTTCTCCTTTTAAAGCCATATGAGAAAGATTTACGTATCTTACTGGTTTTAAAAATAGCACGTCCCTTACCTTAACTTAGAAACAATATCCATCATTATAAATAATTATCCGTTACAGTTCAGAATTACCTCTAAGAAAACTGTACTATACTGAAATGGTCTTGTACCGTAGGATTTTTCAATTTCTTTTTAAAGTAAGTACCACGAAAAAAGAGTAAACTAAAATGTATTAGGTCCTTTAATTCATTTTTCTATCAAAAATCTGTCTTAGTACACCAAAAACGTATATCTACTGTAAGGGACACGTTTTTAATTATAGAGAAATTTCTAGTATACGTAACGATAGAGCGCGAAATTTCGAATCCAACGATATATATAACTTATTTTCGCTAGAATGTCCCTAACATACTTATGGTATCAGGCAGGTCAACTGGCAGTACTCGAAACCAGTGGACTTGCAGGAATGAAATAATGTAAAAAGAGGAAGCCCGTGGATAGAATCAAATGACAGGCTTTTTTTTTACGTGCGAGAAATCCCCACGGGACCCCGCTCTCCCTCCGGAGGGGGGGGGGGGGGGGGTTTCGCGCACGCTGTCTGTGGATCGTAGTGCTAGGTCGAAGATGAGATCGTCAAGCGACATATCCCTCCCACCCCGGCTGACCCAGGGCCATCCCTTTCGGTCTGGCCCTGATCGGGAGAGTGTACCACGCGGTCCCTGACTCGCCCCCGGTATGGGGAGGCGCGCATCGTCCCTGCGATGCGCGCCGCCGCCGTGGCCTGCTTCTAATAGGGCGACGGGCGGCTCCACCCGTCGCCCTTAGGCCCTTATAATTTTATTTTTCAAAATTCGTATGAATTCGAGATTTTATGTATAAAAATGGTGGATTTTTAGACATAACGTCTTGGACAACTCACTGAAGTGTAAGAAAGTGGAATATGACAGTGAATTGTGACATTTCGTGTTCATTCCAATTATTCCAAATCTCCCGGGGGAGCTTTCAGTTAAGTCCAACTTTACTGACGCAGGAATCATCACTCATTATCATCGTCATGAAAAACGAAGATATTTAAGGTTTAGGCTGATGGCATTCTGCCCAGCCCTTATAAACAAAAAAGAGGCGTGAGCATAATATATATGTAGGTATGTAATGTATGTATCAAACCATATAAGTAGTCGTGAACCCTCATCTTCATAACGCTGCACTTCCGAGGGACTTCATACATGGTGTCGGCACTCATTGTCGCCACAAAACTACAAAAAATACCAATATTTCGACACACTGTTTGCTATCACCGCATATGTATCTATAGTATTTGTCTATTTGTGTTATTGATATAACATAAACAAAGTTCGTGGTTGCTATGGCAACAGACATCAGGGTCAGAGATAAGGTGGAGATGGGTGGAGGTGGAGACACAGGGAGTCAGATAAGTAACAATATAATGACCGCCAAACACGTTCAAATAATTTGATCAAACTGGCAGTATCAAACAGTTGCATCAAATTGGCATGAGTGTGCATGTGGCAAAATTAGAAAAATTAATGTACCTAATAAGAATGAAATTATTTGAAGAAGTATAAATTTAATTAAACTGTTTGAAACTGTCAGTTTGATCAAATTATCTGCAGGTGAATGGCGGCCATAAATCAATAGTTTAAATTGTGAACCTTTGTGAAGATTATTAAGATGTTTTTTATTCAAACACGCTTCAACGGCTGAGCGGATCTGGCTTAAATTTAAAAACAGATACTTAAATACAATAAATAAAATAGGGATAGAATATAGTCTTGTCACACGGGCTACTTTAATTCCAGATTACAAAGAAGAAGTTATTGATTTTTGTACTATTTTACTTTTCCTCCCGGGTTTCAAAAGTGGCGCCTTAACAGTCTTGTCACTTAAAAAATAATTAACTTCTTATAAATCTGTAGAGATCTCTTCAAACATTGAATATATAACGAAAAATTTAAAAAAGGATTGTCAATAAAATCAAATAAATAAATATATCTCCAATAGCTTAAAATATCTCGTAATCAGATATTTTATTCTCTACGATGTATTTTAAGATTTAAAAAATTACAATCTAAATTAATAATTTGCCACATGTTCGTTAAAAACGAGCACTTCGAGCACGGTAACGGTATTGTATGGTGCTCGGAGCACCATACAATACCGTTACCATATTTTAGTTAATAATATATTACGTTCGTATTGTAAAACTGAAATCTCAAAAGACATTAATCGAAAGAAATAGTTTTTTTTTGAAGTTGCAACATCATCTCACGCCGCCATGATGGTCATGTTATTCAGCTAACTTCACATCGGTGTACTCCCAAAACAAATACTATCGTGCGTCGTGCTGCTCATTGTTTATATTGTTCCTCCATAAAAACAAAATAAACGTGACCTACATTTTGGCACGACTCCTATTAGAATCTCTTTCAAGCTTTTGAGACATTGAAGTTGATTTTATATCCAAAAACCCGTCGTACCGTCGCCGTAATGGAAGTCGAACAATTCGCTTCCGATTCGGAAAACGTGGCGGTCGACGTTAACGAAAAGCCGGTCGCCGATGAAGGCGCTGGAGACGCCGCCACTTCGCATTCTGAGCGTTTGCGGCGGAAAAATAAGAAATTCGGACGGACCAATAGCAGGGAGGCGGCTGCAACAAGCGGTGCGAATAACACGGTAACGCCGCTTCCGAAATATCGAAGCTGGAAGAATAGCCGTAGGCCTCGCAATGGGCACGGCAGAGGATTACCCAAGAAAGGTAGGCAATATGGTCATAAATTTCTCCTTCGACCGGTTCTTGCCGGGGAAATTTCTAGAAGAAATGTTGATTGCAATGAATAGAGTTGCATATGTGCTTTTTTATATAACTTTTGTTTACTACGCAGCGCCGCCGGTCACGTAACCGCTGTGTTATTGTATATAGGCCATTCGTTCTAAAATTTCAAGGTCACTCGATTTGCACAGCTTTTTTGCGCAGTGGAACGCAGTTATGTTATCAGCGTAATTTGTGATAAATTTGGCGTGCGGTGTTATGTAATATAGCTGTAGATATAACATTTTCAAACGTAAACAACTTTCATATATCTATTTCTGTATTCGAGCATGCGGCTCCATAAACTCGGGACATATCGAGTACATGCGATCACATATTTTAAATTTAGAAAGGGAACTGGGCCTTGTAAATCTTGTATTACTAGTTGCTAGTATGGCTACTAACTATTTAGTAGGTTTCTAGTAAGAATGTTTGGTATAACCTCCATGAACTAACCTAATGGAGTTGATGCTTGTCAATACAATTTATTCACATTTATTTATAGGTACAGTCAAATACAAACCTAGCTTATCAAATTCACATTTATTATAACAAAATATTTTAACTTCGTCGTCAGGATTCTAATCTAATTACTTATGAGTAGTTTCATTGTCTGTTAACAGCAAAAGTTATAAACATAAAAATATTCATATTTACAAACACTTTTTACATTTTTACCAATTTAGTCTCACCTTACCAAGCTCTCGTGTTTCCATTTTTACAGTTTAAAGCAGGGTTTAAAAAAGCACCTGATGAGGCAGTCAAGCTGATTGCCACCATTGTAAAATGGTACACATCTGTGATGGTGACCTGTCTTTCTGAGATTTGACTTCAGCTTAGCTTAGCCTTCGACAAGGAAAAAATATTCCCACATCATAAAAAGAGTTTCTTTCCCTGTTGACAAAATACATATAGATTTTACGAGTATTACTTAATACTAGGTAGTGTAGTAGGCAACCGTGTACGGGCTGTAAACACAGAGTTTCTGTGCTGTCAGAGTGGAAGACAATACAGGAATAGCCTTTGATCTACCCACTGACAGCAGAAAAATTCTCGAATGAGCTCTGGCAACCCTACTTACTGCTGGGAATAAAAAATAAAAATAAATAAAATAACAAGTCCCGACAAGGGAACAATACATGACTTCATCATGTATTGTAATATTCATAGTATTTAATATTTGACAACATTCTACAAAATGCTATGTAGACCCATAAAAACACCTACAGTCCATCAAATCTAAGAGGTACCGTTTGACGTTTCATATTTTTCAAACCGAAACAACTTTGTTCATACGTACATTATTCAGTTTCGATAACCTTTTTCATAAAACCATGAATTTAGAAAGATTTCATTATTGTATCTAAAAATGTACAATTCTTAATATCTAAATGTAATTGAAAACTTTCAAACAAAGCAAAATAACACATATTTACACAGTAAATAATTTCTAATAGTTATATTCTTGACCGCATTACAAAGTTACGTAGTTAGGTCACTGCACGTAGTGTTGCGACTCTTCGGATACACTTGTATGCAAAAAAATCGTTTACATATACGAAAAATCGAATGTATTATTTACAAATTACACTTGACAACCAAACAAATATTTTTTCATGTGAATGGGATTTATCTCACATATTACGATTACATAACTAAATAGTTATGTAATCGTAAAATATGAGATAAAACCCATTCACCAAAAATACGTTTTTATAAATCAAATATATTTGCTTCTTTAAAAAGTTGTCGAAAGCGATTTGTCGATTTTTGATTTTCGCGCCCAAATAAGTCGGGGTTTCTCGCGCTAACGCTGTCGAAATAGTAAATGGAGTCAGTAGTGTTTTTTACATTTATTTTTGTGTATGATAGTATGGGTTTGCATATTACAGAGAAATAAACAAATTTTTAACAAGCACATCCATTGATTTTACAATTACAATTTTTTCTTCTAAGTCTTATTTCTACGTCTAAAACTAATAAAAATAAGGTATGTAGAACCCATTCACAAAAATGTTGTTGCCTGATGTTATAAATTAACGACGTTACTGCGCGACCGCATAATGCACTGAATACACAGATACCCTAAAATAAATTAATTTAATTATTTTTAGGTCAATAGGCAAAATCGCAGGTGTCCAAGTCTCTACAATTTTTTTTTCTGGCAACACTGCCAACTACAAGCGCACGCGGTCCGCTCGGTCGGTTCGGCGTCAGCAGTCTCTCGCCATCTTGGAAGCTGACTGTGCGCGTACTTGCTTTCTCGTTTGTGTTTTACAATTTGTGACTTGGCTATTACTTTTCTGGACTGATCATTCTTTATCCGTTTACCTTGGCAATATTTATACTGGACTCCGAACTAAGCAAGTGTTTATTAATAATGTCGAAAAGAGGACGTACTTTGAACAGCCAGGCTCGTGAATTGGTGGTGAAATTACACGAGTATTTTGAGCGTGAATCTCAAAATGGTGGACTTCTACTGCCAGTTACACAAGTTCGGGATCGCGTCGGTGAAGCTCTCGGTATTGGTAGCCGCACCGTTGGCAAAATATTAAGTGAAAAATATGGGCCTTCGGGGAGTGACAGTAACGTACTTCACACACCGAAAAAACGAAAAAGAAATAAACCTGTGACAGGCATCGATGAATTCGATAGTCATGCTATTAGAAACCATATATACGGGTATTTTACAAGAGGCGAATTTCCAACATTGGCAAAGTTATGTGCAACTTTAAAAGATGCCGGGCTGTATAAGGGAAGCATAGAGTCGTTGAGAACGGTAATAACAGGAATTGGCTTCAGATACAAAAAAGTTGACAAACGAAAAATTGTTATGGAGCGACATGACATAATTATGCAGCGACTAACATTCCTGCGCGAAGTTAAACAAATTATAAACTGGGATAATGTAATATTTTTGGACGAAACTTGGCTAAATTCCAACCATTCTGTGCCGAAAACATGGACTGATGATTCTGAAGCTTCGTGCTCGAAGGTGCCGATAGGAAAAGGTGGACGCCTCATAATATGCCATGCTGGGTCAGCGTCTACAGGCTTCGTGGAAAACTCTTTATTAGCTTTCCAATCCAAAAGCACTAAAGAGTATCATGAAGAAATGGACGCAGTAAGGTTCCGATAGTGGTTCTTAAATTTATTACAGAATATCCCTCCTAACAGCACAATTATAATGGATAATGCCCCATACCACTCTGTGCAAATTGATAAAGCACCTACGTCAGCCAATAAGAAAGCAGATTTGGTGGCATGGCTGCAAAGAAAAGGAGTGGATGCCGACATGTCACTATTAAAAGCTGAATTATTACAGTTAGTGAAATTGCATAAACCACCAAAACCGACATATGTAATTGACCAATTGGCCGAAGAGCACGGGCACAAAGTCATACGACTTCCTCCGTACCATTGCCAATATAATGCCATTGAACTGATTTGGGCCCAAGTTAAAGGTAATATTTTATAATATTAACACGAGTACTTCTAACATTTATAATTTAAACAATGGTTTTCGTCTGCTATCAAATAGTTACATTATTGTTTTACAGGTTATGCAGCAAGACACAACACAAAACCACCCTTCAGTGTCAAGAAAATGGAAGGTTTATTAAAGGAAGCATGTGCCCAAGTTACACAGGAAGATTGGAGTAAAGTAGTACAAAAAACAAAGAAAATAATAATGGACGACTTCGAAAGAGACGTACACTTTGATAATGTAATGGACAATCAACTGGTCATTAATTTAAATGACGATGATGACGAAGACGACGATACTAGTACTAGTAGTGAATAAAAAAATATCCTAAACATTTCTTTTATTTAATTATAACAATTGATTTCTTAAAATTCGGATATTATAGTAATCGATCTCTTAAAGTTCGGATATTATAGTAATCGATTTTTTCATCCCATCCCTATAATTCAATTGTCAGAACTGTCAAACGGTACTTCTTAGATTTGACGGACTGTAGACCTATGGTATGGTATGGTAACACGGGCTGGTATCGGAAACTCCACGTCATGGCGCGGTTTTTGCGTGAGGGTACCTAGACCCATGTAAATATACATACATACAAACGTTTGCACCGAGCCGCATTTGAACCCATGCCCCCTATGTGGCAACCTGGGGTCACCTGCTAAGCCACAGAGACTGTCATACATAAAAGTCATTGTACTCAAGTAAATGAACTCTACAAGGAACATTCTCAAATCCTTTAATAATATAGTATTAGGAGCACCACACATGATAAAATATATATATATATATTCACAGTTTAATAATAGACCAAACGGCTTAAGTAACAGCGATTCTTTGAAGGAAAAAGATCCCAAATGACATAAAACAACTTCACAATAAAATATTTTTCCTTTCAATGCATTGTTACATGTAATTTTTTGCCTCTTGCTGCGTAGATATGTTCTAATCTTATCTATACCTGATAGTTTAATGTTGATCCACATGGCCTCTAAAGATTTTGTGATAAAAGCAACACTGTTTATATAATTTTTTAATTCTATTATTGATTTACACCACTGTGGTGTCAAGTCTCAACTCTTGCAATGACCATAGGGAGGCCCATTATTACTGCCACTGCGTATAAAGTTGACAGGATGGGTGATCAGTGGGCCATTTCACCCACTTCCCCTATGTATAGTTCAAAGGTTTTGTGCTGTCAGTGGGAAGATCAAAAGCTTGTTTTGCTATGTATTCTGAGCTGACTGCATAGAATCTCTCTGTTCTTACAGGAGCGGCAAATGTGACTCCTCTGGACTTGCACATCCATAGGGCATGGTAACTACTGTAGCAGTGGGCATTAGTATATGCATTGATCACTAAAATAAAGGGGCCATTTTGAATTACATTTTTAGCACTTTCATGCTAAATATTCAAATCGATTTAAATTGAATAGGTCTAGGCGGCGATCAAACCCGCGAGCTACCAGACCTCGCCATAACCAATTCAAGTTTCTCCCTCAAGGTCTAGGCGGCGATCAAACCCGCGAGCTACCAGACCTCGCCATAACCAATTCAAGTTTCTCCCTCAATTTAATTCGATTTAAAGGGGGATCCGGGTTTAAACGGATAACGGAAAATAAACGGTGGTAGGACACCACGGTATTTCCGTCTAATTGAGCAGTCCGACTGGGGAAGTACCTCCGCTCTACAGAATACCGTGGCCATAAAAACCTCGTGTTGTATTCCCGGCGGTGAGTAGGGTAGCCAGAGCTCGCTGGAGAGGTTTTGTGCTGTCAGTGGGAAAAACCTAAGGTTTGTTCTGCTTTATCTTCTACACTAACAGCACAGAAGCTCTGTTCTAACAGGGTCGGCAGCGCGAGTGTGACCCCCTGGTGTTGCACACGTCCATAGGCCACTGTAATCACTTCCCATCAGGTGGTTCGTGTGCTTATCTGCCACATAAGTGGTATAAAATAAAGGGTTTGTTAGTTTATTCTGCTGACATTAGCCGATATATTTTTCGGCAGGTCTAGTATAGTTGACGGTAGTTTGTAGTTTTGCCATTTTGATTGCAGATTTTCTATTTTGAGTATACATGAACCTAAAATGTGCTCTGGCACACGCTGTATACGTTTCTTGGGTGTCTTTTGAGTTAGCACAAGGTGCTAATGATGGACGAGCTCAAAACCAAGCATAGATTATTATTACAAACCAATTCGCGCGCGACAGACCGTCATCGTCAGAGCGTTGTCTCGCAACTTGGTCCAATATGTGTCCCGAGGTATACTTACTTACTTCCAGCGGGGGACGCCGTACACCGGACGGGTGATCTGCCCTTTTGCGGGGGCCATTTCACTCAATTTCCCTATTCCTCCCATTTGGAGGCCTAGAGACGTTCGGCAAAAACAGGCGTTCCGTCGAACCTTCCTGTTTCTTTGCAGAATCTTATAATCTGTTCCACCTTCAATTCCTCGAGGTCTTGTGCTTCTAGGGTGGCCGTCCCCATGTTTTCCCATCTTATTATTGAGTCCATGGGGCATTTGGTCAACAGGTGAAGGCTGGTCTCTTCTTCCTCCATGCTGTCTGGGCATTTCGGGTCAGTTTTCACTCCTAGTCCCAAGGTATACTTGATGACAAAATATAATATGTTCCTTTACTTAAATATGTTTTATGTTCCAGGTGGAGCCGGAGGCAAGGGCGTCTGGGGTGCCCCAGGGTCGGAATTGTTCGAAGAGTATGTTGAGGATGCCAATGATCCCAACTATGACTCTGAGGCAATTATCAATGGGGACGTGGAGTTTAAGCAGATCATCGTGGAGGCCGAGCCTGATGAGATTGTGGTTAGTGCAATACACATGTATGTACTCTATTTGGTTAAGTACTTAACTACTCAAAACTGAAACCCAAAATCGAACCAGTAGTTAGACAGTTAGCCTCAATCATCAATGTGCACCATTTCCTACGATCCTCCGCCTTCCGCATCCAGTCCGTCCCAGCCACCTTTTGCAGGTCATCAGTCCATCTGGTTAGGGGGCTTCCTACCCTTCGTTTGCCTTCTCGCGGTCTCAACTCTAGGACTTGTCTGCTCCAACGGCCATCGGTCCTTCGACAGACGTAGCCAGCCTATTGCCACTTTAGCTTGCTTATTCTGCGAGCTTTGGTTCTTTGTCAGATGACCTCGTTTCGAATTATATCCTTCAAAGAAACTCCAAGCATAGCTCGCTTTTTTGTTTAATATTTATGTTTTACAAAAAGTGGATACAAGATTAACTTAAGATCAGTTTTCAACCAAACGGAGTATTGATACTGTCTTTTAGTTCAGTTCTTCGCACCTATTCGAAGGAAGGGGTGACTGACATCTCCAGAAATATCGAGATGTCCCTCTCGAATGTGGGAAACAGAGTAGTTATCCTCATCTTGACCTCGGACAGCTTCTACTAGGGTGACAAGCGCCTGACCCTGGGTCAGCCGGGGTGCGAGGGATTTGCATTAATAGCTCGGCCTTGCACTGCGACCCACAGGTGTGCGGTTAAGTCGGTTCGAGTCCGACATAACCTCCTCCTCCGGCTCAGGCGAGGCAACAAACGAATACCACCCGTTTCTCGCACGTTAAAAAGTAATAAAAGGGTGGCAAGCACGTCCACCTGTCATGTCCAGGCCTGCGCTCAAAGAGCACAGAGGTCTTTGAGTCTCTTCCGATTCCCGCGCCCGCTCCGCCGTCTCCTATACGAGCATTACTCGCTAATGCCTATACTCACACCTGTAAATCCCCGAAGGGTTAGGCAGAGGTGTATTAACACCCACATTTCGCCAACTATGATTTTCGGTCCCACGTAATAGAAGGAGAGCCTATTGCCGTCAAAATGGCACTTAGTCATGGGCTGTATGTTTACTGTCGCATGAAAAACTGTCATGTCTCTTAATCGCCTTCTACGATACGCACGGGATGAGATGGAGTGACCGGGTGCTTGTCCGACTCCTAATAATCCTACTAATCAGATCCATCTCCACTTGACGACAAAAGGACTACATCAAAATAAACATTCAATCTAAAAACCATTCTATATTTATTTTATTTAACATAACATTGTAAATATTACCACAAGGTCACTCCACAATACAATAACAACAGCTGTTTATCATTCGATTTTGACTCTTATGACATGCCAATAGAGCTGTATACAGCTTTGAATAGCCATTACTGACTCGGTAGATGAAATTCATGCTAATTTAAGCCTTTTGTCTTGGTAATAAAGCTCACGATGATAGCCAGTACCGACTGTAGTGATAAAATGCTGTTTAAAATAGACTCTGTACATTATTTTTGCGTTGAAAAACATTCGCGTTGATAGTATATCTGTAAAAGATTAAGAATCATATTTTTATGCATTGTTTATAATATTTTTATCTGCATTATTTATGTTACCCCTTTATCGTAGGTGTGGTACCTGCCTTCAAGGCGATTATCCCCTTCTAGGGGTCGATATAGTTGGGGTGGGGGGTCATTCCCTACTTAAGGCACGGTTTATATAGAAGAGACGTGGCGGGGACGTATGACGTGGCGAACAAGAACTTTAAGTAACACAAAATAAACCTTATGTGGTTTGCAATAACGTTGTTTTTGTCTTAGAGGAGAATTATGTCCGCGCCTCTAGGCGACGTCCCGCCACTGAAGTGACAAGCCATCGCATATAATTGTACACGAAATAAGGTTTATGTGTTATTTAAATTGTTCGCTACCGCCAAATGTCCCCGTCACGTCTCTTCTGTACAAACCGCGCCTTAGGCTGCCGGAGATGTACTATGCTACGTTGCTATGGATGCGTATGATATCCACCACTCAAATTCGTTGGTCCACATGGCAAAGCCAGGTATAGCCCTGGTGAAAAGGGATTCAGCTAATCTACGTTTTTATGTAGAAAGATGCGTGTGCGTGCTATGCCTATGAGAATAGATTTGAATTTCGAAAATTTGTAGGAAAAATAACTGCGCGGCGATAGCTTAATGGTTAAGGAGTCGGCCTTACGATCGGGAGGGGGACCTCGAACCCTGGCCATTACACTACCGACGTGAAGCCACTCCTAACGAAAGCAATTTAGCTTCGTTTAACTAAGAGGGAATATTAGTAATTTCGATTGCAAATACTCTTGTTTCTTTTTTTTGAGCCGAGTCAGGTCCGCGTGTTCCCCCCTCCCGAGGAGAGCCAGACCGAGAGGGATGGCCCTGGGCCAGTCGGGGTGCGAGGGATATGTCACAAGACAACCTCACCTTCGGCCTAGCACAACGACCCACAGACGGCGAGTGGTTTAGTCGGTTCGAGTCCGATATAACCTCACCTCCGGAGGGGGAGGGGTCCGTGGGTAATTCTCACAGGTAAAAAAATGATAGAAAAGCTTATATTCCTTTTAAATAAAATAAAAACCCTACCCTACCCTACCTCACTTAACTACATAGCATAGCACAGTGGCACAGTGGAAATGGTCAGCCCAATACCCGGTCCCATTTTTTTCCAGTAGCTAGAATGCTACCAGCTCCTGAATTCATTGTTGGAATGCCACTGGAATTATAAGAACGGGCACTGTAACGTTTACATTCCAGTGAGTAATCCAGTCCAGATACTGGATTTACGGTCATTCCAGTGTCACTAGAATACAGTGCATACTATATCCCTAGTGGATCGCTATACACCCTGGTAGCACGCCATTCACCTTGGTGGCACTATATACAATATGGTGTGACGCCATACACTATTGTAGGACACCATACATCCTGGTAGGATGCCAAACATCCTGAAAGGACGCACTACACGCTGGTGGGGCGCTATACACCCTGGTGGGAAGCCATACATCCTGATGGGACGCACTATACGTTGATGGGACGCCATAAATCATAATAGGACACCATAGATCCTGGTGGGACGCCATACAGAGCCAGAGCTCATCAGAGAGTTTTTCTGCTGTCAGTGGGAAGACCTAAGGCTTGTCCTGCTTTATCTTCTACACTGACGGCACAGAAACTGTGTTCTAACAGGGTCGGCAGCGCGAGTGTGACGCCCCTGGTGTTGCACGCGTCCATAGGCCACGGTAACCACTTTCCATGTGCACTTGTCTGCAACGTAAGTGGTATAAAAAAACACCTTGGTAGTACACCATATACCTTGGCGGGACGCCATAAATGCTGGTATATCCTTATCTTATCCTTATCTTACACACTTGGCTGGGCGCATCTAAGTATTTTAAATTGTTGCCAATGACACGAAGAAGATACACTGGTGCACTCTGGTGCGTCCTCATACGCCTTAACGGCGTCCCCTGGTAGTACCTCACACACCTCGGTAGACCCCTTCATACACTCCTGTGGTCCCTCCATAGGTACTCCCTCCATCAAAACTAAAATATTCCTATGCATTTGAATGGAAACTTTAACTAATGTATGGTTTAGTCATTTATTTCAAGAGTTTTATTTACCTGCGGTGTACTTGAAGGTAATCAATACTTATGCCTTGATGACCCGCACCTCGTGGAGTGGCAAGACAGTGCATTCGGCCGAGTTCTCGGTACATGCGAACATAGCGCTGAGTACTTCACACGTATACCTCGTAGCCCGCAAAGGCTCTGTCGCAAAATGACCACTTCTCAAAATGACTACAGGTAGCAAAATGTCCCTTTCTCAGAATGTCCCTTTCGCAAAATGTCCCTTTCTCAGAATGTCCCTTTCGCAAAATGTCCCTTTAGCAAAATGTCCCCTTCCTCAAACAGGCATTAAATTACTTGCATCAGTAAAAAAACTGGTCAAGAGCCAATGTACAACACAGAGCGGTACTGAATTAATGTTCAATCATTAAAATATGGGTAGGTAGGAACACTCAACAAAACAATTCGGCTACCTTGCTACACTAGTAAAAAATAAGCATGTGTGCGTGATTGCTGCAGGCGTGTATTAGTGTTTAACGTCTATGTGTGCATTATTCTACACTCACACATTATATATTTGAAAACGATTGAATGATTGAAGTGTTAGTGATTGATTTGCCTGCCATCGAATGAGATGGTAAATTTAACTTCAATAATGTGAATTACCGTGGTTGGGTATGCGAAGCGATATGGCAACTCGAAGGTAGTGAGTTCTATCCCGAGTAAGTTTATCTACTTGTTTTGGTTACTTAACTGATTTTGTGTTTGTACATTATATGATAATTATGTATAGGTACATTCTTAACACAATGAAATAGGTCGAATTTAACCTTCTGCACGTTTTAACAAGATAAGTATAGAAGCTTTATTTAATTTTCTTTCCTTTTGCTTCTACTTGGTAAATTTAATATAAATGCTATGTATCAACATGTTAACTTGTAGAAATTAAATATATATCAATCAATCAGCCCACTGCAGTCCACAGCTGGACATAAGCGTCTCCCAATCTCACGCACACATGCTTATTTTTTACTAGTGTAGCAAGGTAGCCGAATTGTTTTGTTGAGTGTACCTACCTACCCATATTTTAATGATTGAACATTAATTCAGTACCGCTCTGTGTTATACATTGGCTCTTGACCAGTTTTTTTACTGATGCAAGTAATTTAATGCCTGTTTGAGGAAGGGGACATTTTGCTAAAGGGACATTTTGCGAAAGGGACATTCTGAGAAAGGGACATTTTGCGAAAGGGACATACTGAGAAAGGGACATTTTGCTACCTGTAGTCATTTTGAGAAGTGGTCATTTTGCGACAGAGCCCCTCGCAACATATATTTATAACCTGCGTCGCGAGACAAACGAAGTCCTGGCGTGGGCGGATTGTTTTGTAGTAATCTATGCCTGGTGAATTTGAGCTCGTTCAGCACAGCAGCACCAAGCCGGTACTAGGGATATGCTCTATAGCTGCCTCACCTTCGGCCTTGCACTGCGACCCACCGACGACGTGCGGTTTAGTCGGTTCGACTCCGACATAACCTCGCCCTCCGGCTCCGGCGGGGGAGGTATCCGTGGGGACCAGCACTTTAAATATTTTTTTTACAAAAGTAGCACCCAGCCGGATCCGGTGGGAGAGCCAGATCCCACTAAAACGCACGCCATCTGCGGTTCGTAGGTTGCCGGCAGTGAGATTGGCTGAAACATATCTCTCATACACCGGCCGACCCAGGGCAATCTCTTTCGAGCTGGTCTTCTTCGGGTGTGGGGACCACGTACCTCGTGCTATCTTCAAAAGACACCCAAGAACCGTGTACTGCGCGTAATGAGCATATTTTAGGTCCAAGTCCAAGATATGTTATGTCTTGAGGTATACTGAGCACTCTGCAGAGTGCACTGTTTTGCCACTGCACTCAGTACGTGTGATCAAGGCATTAGGCTAGTAGTATTTTGAAATATTTTTTAAAACATTTTGCACGTTAAATATTGAAATAGATTCAAATAGGAAAACTTTGAATCGGTCTAGACGACGTTTGAACCCGCGATTTTTGCTCATCAATGCTCTCCAAGCTACTAGAACTCGCCCGAAGCAATCCAAATTTCTCGCTTTTATATCTGTCTTTAAGGCGACAGTGGAGCATCTACCGATATTCTTATATATGTATGTACTAGCTGTCGCCCGCGGCTCCGCCCGCGTGGATGTCGGTTATCGCGAATCGGGGTATGAAAAATAGATGTTGGCCGATTCTCAGACCTACCCGATATGCCCACAAAATTTCATGAGAATCGGTCGAGCCGTTTCAGAGGAGTTTGGGAACGAAAACTGTGACACGAGAATTTTATATATTAGATACATATATATATCTACATATCTTATCGTTATATAATCGATAGTAGTATCCGTGACTTGGCTACGATGTATCAAATGTACACTATTACATAATAAGTGCAATAACCCCCGTTACCCACATTCAAATCTTGTATTTTATAGACTGCACGTTCTCTGAATTGACTTACTTTGGTTTTTATGGGAGCGACTAGTATAATTACTGTTTGAATCTATTTGTTTAGCCAGAGCTTATTGTAGAGATTTTGTGCTGTCAGTGGCAGTGGGAAGACCAAAGGCTTGCCCTGTTTTATCTTACACTGATGGCACAGAAATTCTCTGTTCTGACAGAGTCGTCAGCACGAGTGTGTGTCCCTCGTGTAGCAAACTTCCATAGGCCACGGTAGCCACTTTCCATCAGATGGGCCGTGTGCTAATCTGCCACCTAAGTGGTGTAAAAATAATATTGGCTTACTGACTTTGAACTTAGATGATTGTTGGCCCCTGAAAATCGTAAGGCCTCATCTCTGCCTATCCCATCACGGCACACAGCCGTGAATAACTCAGACGGCATTAGTATGCGTGTCGGCGTGCGTGCGCGCCGCCACAGGTCGTTGACCTCCAAGATATGAATGCAGCAGCGATTGCCAACTGACATACTTGTTAGGTGAATCTAAATGCACCGCAGTGAATTGATAATGAGATGTCGGATAAACAACGAAAACTTTGGTTAACCGACTGCTGATGAGGTTATGTGTTTGACCTGTACATCTTCTTTATATTGTCATCCAATCAGCGTCAGAAATATCTTGACTATAAAGTTGCAGAATGATATTAAAAGTATTAAAACCAAGGTATTAAGAGCAAATCAAACTGTTTTATTGATTTATAATTGTATTGTTGTTTGAACTAAATGTGCGTACCAAAAATCAGAACAATCGGTCGACAAGAAGGGAAAATACTAAGGTATTAGCAACAGGAAGGGGGAATACTAAGGTATCAAGCAACAGGAAGGGGGAATACTAAGGTATTAAGCAACAGAAAGGGGGAATACTAAGGTATTAAGCAACAGGATGGAGGAATACTAAGGTATTGCCTACACCATGATCGCGTTAATTCCCGTTCTCTTTATAAGTAACGCACCTACAGTTTATAATACATCGTTGAAAGTAGTATATAAAACTCCAAACTCCTTTTTTTTTAAGTATTGTCGGTTTGTTCGCGATGATGACAAGTCCTCTGGACGGATTTTGATGTGGCTTTGTTTGAAAGGTTTTGGTCATAAGTATATCGGTTGAGTTGAACCGGAGATATGATCAAAGGTCGCAAAAACTGACATCTACACGGGCAGAGCCGCTGGCGTTAGCTGGTATCAACTAATTTTGATGTATGACTATGATATTCTTGTTATTAATAAGATTTTTCTGTTTATGCGAGGGTCACAAAAATGTAATATCAATTATTTGACATACATACACTCACGTTTTATTATCCCGAGAAGGGCCAGACCGAGGGGGATGGCCCTGGGTCGGCCGGGATGCGAGGGATATGTCGCCTGACAACCTCACCTTCGGCCTGGGAGGAGGGGAGGAGGGAAGGATATCCGTGGGGATATCCGCATGTAAAAAAAACTCACGTTTTATTTCCTCGGGGTACACAGACAGCAGCCATCCATCTACCCTTACACACTTCACGAACTTTCGCTACTGTTAGCTAGCAAGCAGAGACAATTCGGACGTCGGAGGTCGCAGAACGGCCTCCGTCCCCTATCAGCGCGTGTCTAGGGCTGATGGGTGGAGCCGCCTGTCGCCCTAGCAGTAGGCCGAGGCGGTAGCGCGATATACATCCCTTCATTCCCGGGGGCTAGATAGAGACACCGTGGTCCACACACCAAAAGAGGGCCAGCTTGAAAGAGACGGCTCTGGGGGTCGGCTCGGTCTATGCCAATCTCATCTCCGGCAACCTACGACACACAGTGTGCAATTTAAGTCGTTTCGAGTGGGGATATCCGTGGGAAGTGTATGTTCTGCTAGGGCGACCACGGCCTGCCTGCCCACTTACCTGTGCCCTACATACATGTTGTGTCATTAATAATGGTTCAACCAGTTTAATTAAAAACTTTTAAATTGCAGCGCAAGTCGGAGCCTGTTATTCTAGAGTACTTCGAGAATGGAGACACGGATGCGGCTGCCCAAGATTTCCTCGAGTTCGTCACCGCCAAGAGGAGTCATCTGGTGAGTGCACTGTCCTCTTGTCGGCAAGTGAGCTGCGACTGTGAGCTTACGCATCAATTATACAAAAAAGACAGCTGGTCGAGACGTGAAATAGCAATAATGTTATTGCAACAGAGCCTGCTTAATTGCGCATCACACAGTAAGCTACAAAAATATCTTGACTAGAAAGTCTTTAAGTCTTAAAACGAAGGTATTAAGATAAAATCAAACTGTTTTATTGATTTAAATTGTATAATGGTCCGAACTAAAGGTGTGTACTAAATATCAGCACCATTATTCAACAGAAAGGAGGAAAAGTCAGGGAGTAGGGTAGTGTCAACGGATCATCATAAATACTGCGTTATGTCGTAGTTTTCCCCAACAAAATGCCAAGTTAACTAAGATATTGCCTAACTGAACTAAAACTATTGACTTTTTATTATTTTTAATTCTCAAATTAGGTCAAAATATAAAAAATCGAAATGAGGCAAAATTTATAACTTTGCAGGCACATGGGGTTTACTTCGGGTCTGGGGCCTCTTAGTAGCCCATTGTAAGCTTGCACTTACAATCCGCATAGATTTACGGGCGAGGAGATAGGACAACCTAATACAGAATCACCATATTTCAATTACATCAATCGCTGACTACACATTTTACAGACACACTTGCGATCTATAACCAAGTATATTCAACCGAACTAGGAGCGCTAGACACGTAGTGCTCGGTCGAGTTTCACAGCGATACTGATCACGATTCTCTGCGCGCCCCACCAAAGTCAATAATCTGTCAAACTCAAATTGACAGTCAGAATGAACGAATGACGTCACACTCGACCATAAAGCACTAGAGTCTTGCATTACGTCAGAGTGAATTTCATTCACTTTAATCACAGAATAATTATTAACGCGCCGTCAACTTTATAGATTCGTTATTCAATTTCAAATCAATCTTATTATGCTTTTTACATCTGTAAATGCAACGTCGACTGACATAATTTGAATATTCTCTTGCACTCCATACGTTTGCACCACGCGCCGTACGTCAGTGTGCTGCGATTTTGTATCGAAAATTTTCGAGCGGCTCCAGAAATTGAAATTTCAAAATCGAATATCTTTAAAACTATTTATCATATAAATATTGCACTTTAACAGATAATTATATTATTGTAAAATGTATAATAAAGTAATAATAATAAATATTCCAAAACAAACTTTTAAACTCTCGCGTTCCATGATATATAATTTAGAAAACGGGAATTAACGCGATCATGGTATAGGTACTTACATACATACCTTTGATGACCGGCCGTGGTCACAGGCTGACTCAGCCTGTGACCACGGCCGGTGTAACCTGGTCGTGTAAACGTCAGGCAATCAAAGGTATGTAAGTATCTATACCATGATCGCGTTAATTCCCGTTTTCTAAATTATATATTCCAAAACACTTTACACAACGCTATCTAGACCCATGGTAAGCATAACTTAACTAGCTTCTGTTATGAAATCTAGAATGCGGATAAACATACTTTAATCCTTTTTTTTATAAATACATAAATATTATACATAGAAACACCCAGATCAATGCAAATATATACATATATTCATGCATACAAATATTTGCACAGAGCGTGGATCGAACCCGCGCCTCCTGCGTAGCGGCCACGTTCACTACCGCCACGCCACAGAGCCTGTTTGTATAGTTTACGATGATAAAAAAAATAGGACAGAGCCCTATTTATATCATTTTGAGCACTCAGATCATTAAGACCCATCTGACAGTTTTATTATTTTTTTACATTTCAAAGTAGTTTTATTTAAATGTTATTTAATTGTTTGTTTTATAAACAATAGGTTTGCGAGACGATCGTGGAAACAGCACTGGACCACAAGCCTTCTCACTGTGAGATGGCCTCCGTCCTCATCTCTGACCTCTACGGGAGAGTGTTCTCAGCCAAGGACATCGGATTCGGTAAGCTAGTTTTTTTTTTATACATGGTATACTAGTTATTTAGCCTACTACGCAAACTACCCTGGTTCTAGGAATATAGTCTATAGGTACTGGTTGTCCAGAAAAAATCGCAGACTACCCATTGTACAGCAGCATGTAGGAGGTAGGACACGACGGTATTTCCGTCCAATTGAGCAGTCCGACTGGGGAAGTACTTCCGCCCTACAGAATACCGCCCTACAGAATACCGCGGCCATAATAACCTCGTGTTGTGTTCCCGGCGGTGGTAGGGTAGCCAGAGCTCACTGGAGAGGTTTTGTGCTGTCAGTGGGAAGACTAAAGACTATTCCTACTTTGTCTTCTACAGTGACGGCACAGAAACTCGCTGTTGTAACAGGGTTGGCAACGCGAGTGTTACGCCCCTGGTTTGCACACGTCCATAGGCCACGGTAACCACTTTCCATCAGGTGGGCCGTGTGCTTGTCTGCCACCTAAATGGTATAAAAAAAAAGCTCACTACCATGAACCGTCCTCTGTACGTACCTATATTTAGTGTGTAGTAATTATCTATCTAGTAATCAAAATGTGGTGTACAGGGCCCTAATAACATCTTAGGGTCTAAGCCAACATCACCGGCTGATCAGCACATGGTAAACAGCGCTCGAGGATCTCCTCTAAGGGTTTGAAGGTCAGGCGACAGTCCCAGGAAAGCCGTGTAAGTCGAGCCAAAAGGTGTAAAACTGTAAACGGACCCGGGCGAGGTATTTGTTTGGAATGCAACTGATATAGACAATTTTGGGTGAGGAAAAATTATGGAACTCGTGTCGTCACCTGCGGTCAATTCTACGCCCATTCTGACGTCAACAGCGACCCAATTCAGAAGGTACTTAGTATTAAGTTGTTACGCGTGGTCCCCCCTCCCGAGGAGGGCCAGACTGGGAGGAATGGCCCTGGGTCAGCCGGGGTGCGAGGGATATGACACGAGCCAACCTCACCTTCGGCCTAGCACATCGACCCACAGACGGCGTGCGGTTTAGTCGGTTCGATTCCGACATAACCTCCCCCTTCGGCTCCGAAGGGGGGGTATCCGTGGGGAATTCCGGCACGTAAAAAAAAAATAGTATTAAGTTGTTAAAATTCTATAGGGACAGTAGTACTTATTCGACTAATTCTGACAATTAAAATGTGATAAGCTTTTTTAGGCACGTTGATCACATGTGAAGTATGTCTGAAGTTTGAATATAACTTATTGAAATATAACCAGGTAGGGAGTCACCCCGCGACCATCGCTGCTGAGAAGGGTCCATTAATCACGTGATCTTTGTTTTTTAGACTTTGGTGAGGTTTAAAGCTACTCCCACTCCCCAACTTAACGTGTATTTTAGTACGTACAAAGAATCTTAATTTTTTTAGAATATTATCTTTGACATAATAAAGTATAATCTTATTTCATTCTGGAATTAAGGACCATGATGAAAATATCTACTACGCATACGAATTAACTTGGCACCTGGCCTTGACGAGCGACGTTTGAAGTACCGAGTGCAAAAAAAAATTGGAAGTTTATTTTATTTTTTGAATATCAATATTTATTTTTTATTTGCATATATTTAAATTTTGTATATTTTCACAATACTTTGTTTTCGGACCTTTGTGTCACCTATAGATATTAATAATTTTATATTTTCTCAGGACCATATGGTTTCCGAGATAACACAATAAAGTTGTATGAAAAAAAAACATTGCCTTTGGTTTTTACTTCATTGTAAAATGTAAATGTTTTATGCCAGTGCATTCCATACCACCCAATGTGTTTCTTATCAGTAGATGAGTCACCAGTAGTGACGTGCACCAATCAGAGGGCAGTAAAGTAAAAATATTTGAGGTAGAAAGCAGAAACAATGGCTTCAGTTAAAAATTTATTTATAAAAATTTTAATACAAGCCAGAAATACTATAATAGTAAATATGATTACGCTTGACCGCGTCGGCACCGGTGAATTTGATGTCACTACTGGTTTCACCTGTTGTTTAATTCGCATCAACGTTCTCTTGGATATACCTGTCGCTGCACAGGTTCTATTTATTGGCTGATCCACCGGGATCATAAACTTTTTATTTACATTTTCATGTTGACGAACTTCATTAGCACTTTTTATAAGGTCCACGGGAATTACAAAATGGTTAATTTCTTTCTCGCGTTCGAAAAAGGCCAATACTTTTAGTATGAGGGCTCTTTCTTTACTATGTAGAGTTTTTCCCACCATTTTTGTTGAAAAACAAATACTACGTAAATACTATAACAAAAACTCAACAAAAAACAATAACAAATAAAATCTTTAAACTAAACAATAAGAAAACACCTCAAAAGTCCGATAACAAGTTATAACGAAACGAAACATGCAACGGTCACAGCGATGCTGACGCTACTGGTCTCGCAAGGCGTGCGCGGGGCCTCGCGCGGCGTTGTGGGAGGGAGGGTTGCTACCGAGCCAGGTGCCATGTTAATTCGGACGACTTGTAGACAGACTAGACTAGGCTTCAGTTTACAAATCACGCGTTTGACGAAAAATAAATACACGTGATACCTTACTATACCTCCCCCTCCCTGATGTCAAACCCTCCCTCCCCTTTCAAGACTCACATGAGTAATGGATGGCTCCAAAGTAGCCGAAACGTTGGGCTAAATGTAAAAAATAGCAAATAAATCACAATAGTATTCGTTAAAAACTTGTTTTAATTCAAAATAAATCAATACTTTCTATACATACTGTTTTTACTTCTAACGGCATCCGGCTGTGCTATTCTCTAAGCATACAACAACCTTTATAGCAACCTGCGCCACTGAAGATGTCGACCGCAGTGATCGACGAAACGTCTGGAACGCAAGTTTCACATAGACCACGGCCAAACAGCCCGGAAACAGTATATTCTACATGCAACGCCGGCCGTAAATGCCTGAAGACTTATATTTATAGTGATTGTCATTGGTCGGGCTGGGTGACGTCACTGGAGA
The DNA here is from genome assembly GCA_949126895.1 of Eilema caniola. NCBI lineage: Eukaryota > Metazoa > Arthropoda > Insecta > Lepidoptera > Erebidae > Eilema > Eilema caniola. Next base: position 4,582,620 of record OX421485.1, read on the forward strand.
TCGACCAATCACAATCTGTATCAAGGATACTGCATCCTTAGCTGAAGTGGCTAATTTTGCTTTCGCCGTTTAATAAGTGCCTGTTCTCTGGCCAGCGTTCGACCGTCTACTGGAGAAGCTGCCGGACCTAGTACTAGACACGCCGGACGCGGCCGTTCTACTGGCCAACTTCGTGGCCCGCTGCGTGGCCGACGACTGCCTGCCGCCGCGCTTCGTGCAAATCAATAAGGATAAGCATGACCTTAATCCGCACGCCAAGTTAGTATACACATACATAGTTCATTATCATCATGCACTGTGGGCTGCTGAAGTCCGTGGACAGCTTACTTTTATAAACATTTGAGCACCTACTACCAGTACCAGTGAACGAGCAGAGTTGCAGCGCCACTGGCATACGCTCGTGCCGCTGCAAATCCGCTTCTAGAAGTTGTATGAAACTAACTTTTAAACTGAATTAAATTTTGAAGCATTTACTATGCTAACTTTTCAAATCGATTAAGATAGGAAAAAGTAAATCGCTCAGGTGGGACTCAAACCCACGATCTTGCCATTACAGGAAGAATGCTCTGACCACTGAGCCACCAAGCCACACCTGAAGCTATCCAAATTCTCCTATACTACCGTCTTTGGGCGACGGTGGGAGCCATCTACCGACATTCATACGAATTATCGGAAACAATGAATGATGTTGCAATCATTTTTAAACATTGTTTTTCGATGACTCCGCCCAAATAATTGAATTACATTTTGAAGCATTTACTATGCCAACAATGCCCCCTGTAAGGGAAAGATCGTGGGTTCGAGTCCCATCTGAGCGATTCACTTTTTCCTATCTTAATCGATTTGAAAAGTTAGAAAAAAATCTATCTTAATAGATTTCCTATCTTAATTAACTTTCAAACTCTTGCGTTCCATTATATACAATAAAGATAGCAGGAGTTCACACGATTATGATATATGTACTTACATACTGTGGAGGCTAGCTTGTAAGTAGCTGAACTCCCGGTGCGTGTTGAGAATGCGTATGAATCCAATTTGTCTATGATGTACAAACCCGTTGAACAATGGCGTCATGCAACAACAACAACAAGTACACAGGTAAACAAATCACTTACCAGATGCTGCTTCTCGTTGTCTAGATACTGGTGGCCACCAACTGCTCAGGAATCCGGATCTGTAGGAATGTTTCACTAGTAGTAATTACTTGTGAGCGCATACTTCACTATTCGTCCGGCAACACTACACTTGGCGGCCGCGGCAGTAATGTACTATAATACAACTATGTTTTTTTTTTGCAGGCAGGCAATACACAGAGCGGAGACACTGCTGTCTATGAAGCAAGGTCTCGTTAGGCTAGACAACATTTGGGGTGTTGGAGGTGGCATCAGGTAAATATAATTATTAAAGTGTATACATATATATAATCCTTCCCATTGGGGTAGACAGAAATTATCTTTCTGTTGACTGCAATCTCTGCTTTCATAATTGTTTTTCATTCTTGACATGGTCATTCCTTAAAATATATAAATAACATGCAGTCACGTCACTTATACATTTTATGGAATGCCAGGTCATTGTGCCAGTACAATAGTTCACTATGGTAATATCATCAAGCAGTACAGGTTTGATACATAAATGCTCTATTATTGGTTATAAGCCTTGTTGCTTGTTGCATCTGATGCTTTCATTTCAGATTACAGGGTTCACTTACCAATTGGAATTACTAATATTCCCTCTAACCCCTCCAACTAAGCTAAATTGCTTCTGCTAGGAGTGGTTTCACGTTGTTAGAGTAATCGTTAATCTTGATTTTGCCTACGCAACTTTTTCCCAATACCGCAAGGAGAGCCTGCATCTAAATATTGTCCGGCAATCAGCAGGACTTACTTGGTCCTTGAAGATTTCGGGATGCTCCAAATACACCCCACTAATTATTATTTATCGATACCAAGACAATTCTTGTCCATCATTACTGTGTACACACGCAACTATCAGCGCCAATTTGGCGATTTTCAATTGGACACAATATATGAGTACCGATCACCAGTCCAGCGAGTACTATTACACAAGTCAGTGGGCGCTACTAAAATCTCAGAGTATTAACCAACCTCACTTTTAGTTTGTTTATCTCAATTTTAGAACTAGAACACAAGATTGTCTATGCTTACTTTGAGTCTAAGTGGTGCTGAATAGAATTTTCTACAATATTTTTTTCATCCTTAGGCCGGTGAAGTCCCTGATCCGGCAGATCCAGCTACTCCTCAAGGAGTACCTGACGTCGGGAGACCTGGCGGAGGCCATGCGCTGCGTCAGGGAGCTAGAAGTGCCACACTTCCACCACGAGCTTGTCTATGAGGTACTGCTGTGGTTTTCCCAAGCGATTACAATATGCGGTTCTTCAAGAAGGGCATTAGAAGGTTTCTTCAGGATCGGCAGCGCGAGTGTATATACCCCCTGGTGTTGCATATGTACATAGGCCACGGTAATCACTTTCCATCAGGTGGGCCGTGTGCTAGTCTGCCACCTAAAATCTTAAACAAAAGTCGGCGTAGTAGGAGAAAGCGCAGCTATCATTGTTGGGCAAATTCTAATGACAATTCAAGAATAAAATCCCACCTGCAGTCTTAAAGATTGAAACAAGTTGGACAGCAGGCTGTACCCTCTTTCCAATCATCAACCGAAAGAAAATTGTTTCGATCTTTTAGACACTGCAGTCGTCGGGTCTTTTAATTTTTTAATTACAATTAAAATTATATAACCTTGATAAACGAACTATTCAATTAAATTCGAACCAGGAGGTCTTGAGATTAGAGCTTCAATCAAGAAACAACCGCCTTATAATATTAGTACTTACTTATAAGGTTTACGAACGTAAAGTCCCTCCAGGGTAGACAGTAGACATACCGGGGGCGAGTCGGGGACCGCGTGGTCCCTCCTACCGAGGAGGGCCAGGCTGAGAGGGATGGCCCTGGGTCAGCCGGGGTTCGAGGTATTTGTCATTGACAACCTCATCTTCGGCCTAGCACAAGGACCCACAGACGGTGTGCGGTTTAGTCGAGTTCAAGTCCGTCATAACATCGGCTTCGTTCCCGCACCTAAAAAAAATGGTAGACAGTCCTAACGACTTTTTCTAACGATTAACTTTGTTGCAGACCATCCTACTGGCAGTGGAGGCTATAAACTCTAGCGTAGAAGAACAATTATGTACCTTTCTGGCTGAACTACGACGGTGCGTGATAGTCACGCCCGATCAGATGGACCGGGTGAGTTAGCATCACTATCTTCATCCTAGCATTAATCCCAGTCGCTTCCCAAGCTTGCAACTTGGAGTCTGGGGACCCCTTTACCTAACTGCGGATTTGACTGAACTTGGATATTTTCTTTAAAGCAACTGCCATCTGACCTCAACCCAAAGGCGGTATCGAAGCATTGCAGTTAGATCAGTTGTTGGGTGTTTGAGGGCTCTAACTACCCGGAATGACTGCCATAGACTTTCTTATGTGGTCCCTGTACCCGGGGGCTAGTGGGGTCACCGTTGTCCCGATACCCGGGGGCTAGATGGGGACACCGAGGTCCCCGTACCTGGGAGCTATATGGGGTCACCGTTGTCTCCATACCCGAGGGCTAGATGGGGACACCACGGTCCCCTTAGCCGGGGGCTAGTGGGGTCACTGTTGTCCCTATACCCAGGGGGTTGATAGGGACACTGTGGTCCCCTAAGCCGGGGGCTAGATGAGGACACGGCGGTCCAGGTAGCCGGGGGCTAGATAAGTACAACGTGGACCGTATACCAGTGGTCTGGATGGGGGCCCACACCCAAAGAGGCCCTAGGTTTACCGGTGAACAACTCGACAAGATCACTAAACTACTTTGCTGACCTGATCCATTGTCGGCAGGGTTTCCTCCGTGTCTTAGAGGACATGAGCGACATAGTGCTGGACGTGCCGCTGGCGTACATCATGCTGGACAGGTTCATGGAGCGCTGTACCACCAAGTTCCGTCTGGGCGACAGCGTGCTCAAGCGTGTGCCCACTAGGTAAGTACGCCATAACATTATAGTATGTACTATGTTACAGCTTGGCCAGTAAGTGTGTAGATCCTGCATTACAGTATGCCTTTTAGGAATGTGCTGAATTATATTATGTCCACTAGGTGCATACTAAGTACACGGATTTGTAATGAGAGTATGCCCACTTGGAATCTTGTATAGAGTATTGCTAAATCTAAACGAGCGTGACAGTGCAGCTATTAGAAATAAGCCCACGTCTTACCCTAACTTACTTTTGACTGTGACAGCTACACCTTAATTGTAAAGTGCGTGTTTCTGAATATTTCTCCATCCCACGGTTGCATGGAAGAGACCCATTTAGCAATAAGGCCGCCCATTGTGCATTTAACTTTAATTACTGTAATCCATACTACTTGTTGAAGCCAGACACCCGTCTGCCACTCCAAACTTGGCTGCAAGTAACGCAGCGCTATACTTATGGCTAGGTGACCCTAATATATATTTTTTTTATTTATTTATAGTTAATTAAAGCGGTACATGACCAATTACGATAATTAACTTAAGCTAAATTACATTAAATATCTTGAATTACTACTAAATTACATTAAATATCTTAAATTACTAAATTTGTATGTAAGACATCCTATCATACTTACTCTCGCAGAACTTCAGCCATACACGCGTAACTTCCTTCCATTCATCTGCAAACACGTCACAGTCAGGGTACGCTAACAGGAGGTAATAAGAACAATCAATGTTCACTTACCTTTTGTAACACTTGAAATTGTCCCCAGCACCTATGGAATCCCAACCAAGGCTGTGTGTATTGTGCGGTGTGTATTTGTTTTGTGTGATGCGGCTCCTCACCGCCGATCACGCCGTAGAACCTCTTCGACGGCGCTCACCATCAATCTCCACGATGCACCACACACGTGCTCACCACTTTACTGTTTTAGTGTCCCAAGACGTACTTATATCCGAAACCCCTCGGTTCACACTCCGCCCCGCGGATGGTATATATATTTCACTCTTTAGATAGCGTTCCGACACCCGGCAGATGTATAGACGAAGTCGATTGACATAAATGACACTTCAACTGTCATCGAAACTTATAACTAATGACGTGTAACTGAGCCCTTTAAGATCAAACACTACGGTCTCTTGTAATCTAATGTTGGTGTACAATAAAGAGTTATCTATCTATATATCCATCTACAGTATGCCAGCTGGGTATGTACACTTCTTTGTGGTAGGGCGCATCAAGTAGGCTTAGGCGACCGCTATTACTTGTTATTTAAAAAATAAAATAAATCTTGTAAATAAAATACCATATAATTTTTACTATACTTAAAATTAAGAAAATTCCTCAGTAAATCTCACATGAAACTTCTCAAAAATTTCGACCATTTCTCTCAGCAGCTCAGTCTGCGGTAGTATAGTGGTTCTGAAGTGATAAGTGCCAGGTTCCTGTCCGAACCCCGAGCCTGGTACCACGCAGATGCCCGTCTCTTCTAGCAGTTTGAACGTGTAGAACACATCGGGCTCTTGGCCTGCTTTCTTGGCAGCTTCTATCGCCTTTTTAGGGAGAAATATTTGGGGGAAGGCGTACATTGCACCCTGGGAAGAAAAGTAATAATGTGATATTAATATTTGCACTAAGGGCCAATTCTATAAATGATTTATTTTTTCAAATGTCACAGTTATTTTTTTAAATTTTGTTAGGACTACTAACATTGATAGGTCTGAGGCAGGCAACCTCATATTTCCCGCCGAGGTATGTATAGTGCTTATCTCAGTATAGTTATTTATAGTTAAGAAAAAAATTTATTATAATGTGTTTGTTATGTTAATGAGGATTTTTTATGTAAATAAAACTGCTCTAAGTACATACCAAGTCGTTTATTGTTTTTTATTTATTTAATACGCATAGTGGCAGTGTCGATGCCTTTGCCACAAATTTATGTGGAATCGAAAATAAAAAAGAGGACTTTGCCGGCCTAGGCCTGCAAGGTTTCTATAAAATTCCATTAACGACCTCTGGTCCTAGCCTCGCCTGAAACGTCATACTTCGCAGCCTATTATGAGGAACAACGTCAATATTTCATTGCATGTTAGAGAAAACGACATTTTCATTAAAAAAAAAATGCTAATATGTAGTGTACCCGGAGGACTACTAGAAATTTAAAAAACTAAGTAGATAACCATATAATTCACTAACCTGCACAATATTACAACGGATCCCCTCCATTCTATTAAACAGCTCTTCCACCATCTTAGCTCTTGTCTTAAGCGACTGTATCACGCTATCTCGCTCTTTCACATACAGCTCATACGACTCATCTCCCTTTCTAGGCGGTCTGGCTACACAGTCGACCACCGCTTGTCCCAATGTCGTGGCACATAGCTTCGCATTTATACACTTATAAAAATGTGCCTGAACTTTAGGTTCCATATTCACTATCTCCATCCACCCCCCACGTAATCCGCATTCCCCCATATACCCCTTAGAAGTCGACATAAAAGATACCAATTCAACTGCATTATAAGGCTCTCCCATTTCGACTAAAACTTTCTTGAAAGAATGGAATTCCCCCTCATATATGTTATGCTGATACACTTCATCAGCTAATATCAATAAAGAATGCTTATAAGCAAATTTTATTACCGACTCAATGTTTTCTCTTGTCAAAACTTGTCCTGTGGGATTGCCTGGATTGATAACAACCAGACTTCTAACGTTACAGCTTCTAGATCCTTCTTCGAACGATCTTTCAAGTTCTTTCAGCGTTAAACCCCAGTTTTTACTCTCATCTAGGTAGTAATCTACTTGAGTTAGACCATATTCTGCTAAAGATGCAGAGTATAACGGGTACTGAGGTATAGGTACCATTACACCCGATGGTTTCCCATCTATATTATTTATTAAAAGTTCCAAACAGTTTTTTATTCCTGTAGAAGCTCCCGCTGTTAAACAAATATCTTTCCAATCGGCTTTGTAGCCGTCTCTTTCTTCAATATACCCAGCAACCGATCTTCTTATCTCTTCTAACCCAACAGCTATCGAATAAGATCCAATGGAGTTGCCACCACAAGCGTTCAAAACTTCCCCTGCCCTTTTCTGCACATCTTTAGGGAAGTTGCCAGTTTTTGTGATTTCTGGATACGATACGCAGGCTAATACTTGTCTTATGAAGGTTATAGGCGTCTGTCCCATAGCGTGGCAGTCTCCAGCATTCGCTTTTATTACTTTATTAAATGGTTTGGAGATTCCTTTTTTCAATTCCTTCTCAATTTCCACAACTCTTAGAAATAATGGACCTCTCACTGCATACTCCAATCTCACGATGTTTGGGTTTAAATTCTCAACTGTAATCGCCTTTCGATATGTTCTCGACATATTTCTGAAAGCTAATATTTCTGCACACGCTGATGTTCTTTTTATGTTGTCTGTAATTCTCAAAACTCTATTCAGATACATCATTTTATTTTAATATAAGAAATAACTGTGTGCTCAAGTGGTACTATTATATGCAGAATACATTTCGACCTCTAAAGGTTATCTGAATTGATAATACAGTATAATATTTACATAGCCGCGTTTCTGGTGAACAAGATATAAAATTATTCGTTCATTCGGTCGTCATTCGTTCATTTTATTCTGTTACAAGATATCCATAATTATAAAAATTTACTAGCTGACTCGGCAGACGAACTCCTACTCGGGAAAAACAGTGTATCTAGCAGATCCAATTAAAAGCGTCGGTAGCTTAGTGGTTAAGGAGTCGGCCGTACGACTGAGAGGCTCCGGGTTCGAATCCTGGCCATTACACTACCGACATGAACCCACTCCTAGCACAAGCAATTCAGCTTAAATGGAGGGGTTAAAGGAAAGTACTAAAAGTGATCTTAATACATTAGTATTCCCCCTTTCATGTTGACTGATTGTCTGATATTTGGGACACACCTTTAGTTCGGATGATAATACAATATAATTAAACAAAACAGTTCAGTATTAACATCATTAGTGGGTATTATGATTATGTTGATTGTATGTAATATACCCGGCGGTGAGTAGGGTAGCCAGAACTCACTGGAGAGTTTTTGTGCTGTCAGTGAGAAGACCAAAGGCTATTCCTACTTTGTTTTCTACACTGACGTCACAGAAACTCTGTGTTTACAGGGTCAGCAGCACGAGTGTGACTCCCCTGGTGTTGCACACGTCCACTTTCCATCAGGTGGGCTGTGTGCTTGTATAAAAATAAATTGGCACTTTGCTAGACAAGATCGATTTGATGTTATCTGTATCAAATTTCAACTAAATCCATTACAGTCGTTAGAGCGTGATTGAGTAACAAACGTTTAAACATCTTCACAAACACATTATGAATTCATTAGCTTTTGTCCACAGCTCCGCCCGTGTGGATGTCGGTTATCGCGACCGCACATAGCCTATGTCCTTTCTCAAGGTCTAATCTGCCCCTATACCAAATTTCATCAAAATCGGTTCAGTGGTTTAGGTGTGAAAGACGGACAAACAGATACACACATACACTTTCCCATTCATAATATAAGTATGAACCTATTAGTAGGATTTCCACTCACCTTCACAAACTTTTTAAACAAACTAGGTACTTTAGAAAAACCTTAAAACTTAACTTAAAAACCTTCCAAAACCACCAACAAAACCTACTTTTGCCGCAACAATTATATCGAATTTTTCAAATAATATCTAATTTTAGATCTCAACACCGACATCAGCTAACAAGTCCGCCGTTTAATATAACAATAATAATTTCACCAAATAACTTTATCTAATAACTACAGTTCGATAAGATTATTCGGTTTGTTGTTATGCCGTTATCAGTACTATTTAGAGAGAGCCATGTTGTTATGTCGCTGGTATGTTGGCAGAAAATTATGTGTATATATGCTATTTAGGGCATTGGTGTACGATAAATGTGCCCAGGTATAGATATTACCATTTTACTGGTGGTAATTGAAGGCACAAATTTCAGCCGGGTGGGTACCACCGTGCACGATTACTTAAAAACCCTCCATAGTAATCCAATCTCGGTTGGACGGCGTTCAGGGGGCAGCGTGTGCATAGCCGGGCACGGGGGATTGTGGTCACAGGCTCACAGCGCTAGTGGGACCGGTGAGTGTCACGCGGTGCACAGATGACAATCCTCGACTTATGAGGCCGTCAAGCTGAGTGCCACCATTGTTAACATACTATGTATATGTAATGGTGACCCTCTTTCCTGAGACTTTCCCTCAGCTTACCATCAGGCGAAGTCAAAAATATACGTATAAAAAAGGATTTTTTTGACCTGCAAGAAAAATACTCTATGCCGAGTATTTTTTGGAGACAGAAGTTTTAACTTAAAGCGAACATTCCTTTATTTTTAAAAAGAAACAAAAGTATTAAAATATCTATCCAAGGTAATCCTACCAGATGAAATTTGAAATAATAACAGAATACAGTCTAATATGTATAGAACATAACCATCACCATCTTAGCCACACACAGTCCACACTGCTGAACATAGCCCTCTCCTAGACCCCCAGAACGACCGATCTAAAGCAGCCCGTATCCAGCTCTTCCCGGCAACCTTGATGAAGTCGTCCTTCCACCTGGCCGTTGGGCGTCCTACACCACGTTTGCCCGTACGCCGTTGCCATTCCAAAACTCTTTATAGAACAACTAACTTTTGCCCGCGGCTCCGCCCGCGCGTATGTCGGTTATCGAGACCAAACATAGTCTATGTCCTTTCTCAAGGTCTAATCTACACCTATACCAAATTTCATCAAAATTGGTTCAATGGTTTAGGCTTGAAAGCGTAACATACAGACAGACAGAGTTACTTTCGCATTAATAATATTATTATAGATATATTAAATTAATACATTCTTTGTATATACTTGACAAGCTCAATCAAAAATTGTGTCACAATTCTCCTTGGTGAGGCGGGCATGAATTATATACCCACTCGCCGGCAATAGGCTTCTCCCCTATTACGTGAAACCGAAAATCATAGTTATGGAAATGTATTACATGTTACTGCACCTCTACTTACCCCTTTGAGGATTTAAATGTATGTATGTTAGTGATTGCATTCTAATAATTTATTGTTTCTCTTTTAATTCCAGAGGCCGCAAACGTTTCGTCTCCGAAGGTGACGGTGGCGCCATCAAAGACCACGCTCTCAAACTGCTGGAGTAAATGCGTTAGTGCACACGCTTCCAACACCAGGCACACAGGAACCGTCTCATTGCATACAACGAGTACTCCATCTTTGTCCTTTTGACGGCCGTGTTTGTCCTTTTGACGGCCCCCTTTGTCCGTTTCACGGCCATCTATGTCATTTTGACGGCCACCTTTGTCCGTTTCACGGCCATCTATGTCATTTTGACGATCACCTTTGTCCGTTTCACAGCCATTTATGTCATTTTGACGCCAACTTTGTCCTTTACAAAAAAATGACGGTAAGACATTCCTAGACCAGTGTGTACCAATGACGATTGGGGAGAATTTGCAAAAGGGAAACTGGTGGCAAAAGGAAAGCCTTATAGAACGAACAACTTTTTCAGATACTAATCAGCCCTTCAATGTTGGCCATTTCATCTATTTTCTCCATATAACGACTGCTATAGATGTTCATATGACAACCGAGACCTAAGGCTACGCTACGGATTAACTGTAACACAGACCAGTGCAAATAGACATATTCATGCATAGGTATAATTGCTATTTGCAATGAGCGGCATCGAACCCCCGTCCTTGAAGTTGAAGACACTGCCGCTACATCCCAGAGACTTAATGTCCAATAAATAGTCAGAAACAAAGTACAATCCTATCCCAGTGTTCTAAGCGTGTGTATAAACAGCAATTATTTTTTTTGTCTTAAATATAGATATTAGAATTTTAAAAAAATAAGCTTCCTAATATTTTTTCTTGTGAAAGGACGCGGTGTGATTTTTTATAAGCTATTAGTCTTGTTACAATACTTTTGTATGGATGTTTCGAACTAGTGTTTATTGGTTCTAGATGAGTTTCATGGAAAGATGTGAAATGTGGCAACACTGTAATGTTAATTTGTATATGGTAATACAGAATATAACACTAAATTCCGCAGTGGCAAAGGGTGAAAATTTTCAGAAGGGAAGCTGGTGGAAAAGAAACTATCTTACTACTGAATTTTAGAAAATGCATATCTACTGCGGTTTCCCTTTGCAAAGCAAGCCGGCAGTAATCGGGTTATGTGGTTCCGTCGCCACCGATACTCCGTTCGGTTAGGTACTTAACTAAAGAAAAATCTAATTGATTTCAAATTAAATTATTTTGGATTTCGCCAGACAGGAAGAATAACATAGATCGAACCCATAGAAGTGGTGCTAACCGCCAAAAGTAATACTAAAGTATTAATAATTCCCTCTCGCTCTTCGTGCCATGCTTACAAAGAGTGCGAGCGAAATGGCGCTCTAGTATTATTTTACGTGGCTTCACATGTGAGTTCTATACGTTCTGTCTATGTTATTTTTTGTTAATCTGAAGAAATTCAAAATAACTTTTAATATTAATTTGAACCCAGTTTCATACAAAATAATTTGAAAGAATATTCGTGAGTTTATAACTACAATAATATGTAATGACTTCTTTGAGCTCACTAGAGAGATTTTGTTCTGTCAGTGGGAAAACCAAAGGCTATTCCTGCTTTGTCTTCTACACTGCAGCTGTTTACATGGTCGGCAGCACGAGTGTGACTGCCTCTGGTGTTGCACACGTCCATAGGCCACGGTAAACACATTCCATCAGGTGGGCCGTGAGCTTGTCTGCCACCTCAGGCGTATATAAAAAAATGAGAAAACTAACTTAGGTCTCAACGCCTATTTAGTAGCAGACTCACATTTTCCTGAAATTCCCGAGTGACTACAATATGGGGTTCTTCAAAGAGGGACATTAGAGGTTCTTACAGGTTTGCCCCTAGTGTCGTACACGTCCATAGGCTATGGTAACCACTTACAATTAGGTGTGCCGTGCGCTTGTCTGCCTTACATTACAAAGACACATCAAGATTGTTTACGTTTAGTTATGTACCTAGCCAAATGAAGAATAGCTTGTAGCGAAATTGTTCTAAATTTTAACTTTGTTATATAATAAACAGAATATTTGATTATATTCCATACAAAAGTATTAAAAAGCTATAATGTATCTTAATGATACATCTAATCGAAGTTGATATTTTTTATTAATACGCCTAGGGGCGGCTTAGTATAGGTTTATATTATTTTTTTAAGATTATCTAGAACTATTTTGCGTTGAACATTTAAATATATAAAAAACATCCGTATGTGTTTGTAATACTTGAAAGACGGCAATCAAAAGTAGTCACTCCAAACATGTATGTTTTTGATTGTAAAATACGAAAGGCGCAATTCAAAAATAGTCAATCAAATGTTATGACCTGTCAAAATTTCATCATTTGTAAAGCATTCCATTTGATGCATGTTTATGGTTGTAAAACTCGAAAGGCGCCAATCAAAAATGTTACGACCTGTCAAAATTTTATCACATAGAAAGCATTCTATTTGGTCTATATTTGTGGTTGTAAAACTAGGAAGGCGCGAATCAAAAATAGTCAATCAAAACATGTTACGGCCTGTCAAAATTTGATCATATAAAAGCATTCTTTATGATACATTCTATTTGACGTCTAGAGATATAATCACGGTGTACTATTAAGAGAAATAAACAATTTGAGTTTGATGTATGTTTGGCGTTTCGCCATTAGTAATTTTATAATACATTTTAATTGACATTTACTCTACACCTTGAGGTTGGCAGAATCATCGGTACCTATATAACTGATGCAAGGAGCCATTTGAATAAAATAAGAAGAAGATTTATGTATATGGATGCAAAACTGGACAGGTGCCAATCAAAATAGTCAATCAAAAATGTTACGGCCTGCCAAAATCTAATCATATAAAAAGCATTCTTCAATAATGATTTTATGTGATGCATGTTTGTGGTTGTGAAACTCGAAAGGCGCTAGAAGTAGTCAAAATTAGTCAATCAAATGTTGCGGCCTGTCAAGATTTCATATAGAACGCATTCTATGTTTGTGGTGGTAAAACTTGAAAGGCGCCGAAAATAGTCAATGAAAAATGAGTCAATCAAATGTTACAACCTTTCAAAATTTCATCATATAAAAAAAGCGTTCTGTGTGATGTATTTTATTTGACGTCCAAAAGATATAACACGTTGTACTATTTTGAGAAATAAATAATTTGAATTTAAAGTTGATAATAAAGCTCGGAAGGCACCAATCAAAATTAATCAATCAAAAATGAGTCATTCAAAAAGAAGTCACTCATAAATGAGTCATTCAAAGAATAGTCTATAAAAAAAATGTGTTCCTAATACAAAGCACTGTCTAATGAAGCAAGGTAAAATGTACCTTTTACAAAATTACAACCAATATGTGAAGATATTCTTCACATATTGGTGTAAAAAGGCAAGGCATTTTAAGAGTGTAAGTAGATTGCATACTGTAGCAGGTGGGGTAGGCAGAGACTAATGTACTTATGCACAAAAAAAGACCGATAGGGCAATAAAGATTATCAAAAATCAGTCTTGATCCACTTTCAATCTCCCAAATGTCAAAAGCGATCAATATTACTTTCTTTCTGTCTTCATATCAGAATGGAAAATATATTCAAAATGGAACATATGTTTATTAGGTTTCATACTCTGGTAGACCGCAGTGGTTCATACCAACGCACTTCGACTATATACTTTATAGACACAGTATTTGCTAACAAAATGCATCGCAAAAGACGGTTCGAAACACGCATTAATTCAATATTGCTCTTAAACTGTCAATGTGGTGCTTGTTACGGAATTTATATGTCAAACTCGTACCAAAGTAGTAGTTGCTTTTACGCCGCGTTTTAGCGGCCACACTGTGTCTATAGAGCAAGTCTTAGCCAACGCAGAATAGTACTAGGACGCCACTAGTGCGAAAGGACTGTTTATTTGTATCAGGCTCGCACTGCTTAATTTAATTTTTTTTTATACCACCATTAGGCGTCATTTAGACGGGTAGAATTTCTCGTACGTTTCGGTTTGAGAAATCGTACGCAACTAACACTTGCAATAATACACACAGGCAAATACTAAATTCTCGCCTACGATTATATCATACGAGAATCGCAAGTGACATATCGCCTTGTGTCAAAATACGATTATTACTTTTTTAGACGGACACTTATAAATATTCAATTGCGAGGCAATTCTCGCCAGCGTGGACGAGCGAGCGGCAATTGGTTTTACGATAAATCGATTCGATAATCGATATCTTGCAGGCGAGAATACTCCTAGTCTAAATGAGCCTTTATTGTATATCACTAGTACAAGCAAGTGTTCAGAGTTTAATTTTTAGACTCGACCGAGTGACATCATATTATGATTTGAAAATAAGCCTTGTACATGATTTTTTTTAGCATTTATTGTGTTTAGTATAGCTAGTGAAGCAATTTCGCCATTAGTCTTATGTGGCCATTTATGGACATTCTTGGGCATTTTTGGACATTTATGGACATTTGTGGACATTTAACTTCGGATATGCTTGAACGGTTATATTTAATAGAATATGTGTTTTATGTACCAATCAATTCTCTTTTTTTAATTAATTATTGTTAATAGGGACAGAGATACACTATCTCTAGATTATAATAAACTCTCAACAACTACACGCTAGCAAAACGCATCTCAAAACCAGGCATAAAATCACATTTTGTGTCAATAACCTCATGACAGTATTGTTCTTTAAACTGCCAATGTGTGTGTGATGTGTGTTTATGTCAACTTTATCGTAGTCATAACCATTTTTATACCGCGTTGAAATACCCGGCCCCCGATTCGGCTAATTTTATGACTTCTAAACCACTAGCATACCGTTGACATTGCATTTCATGTCATTAAATTTTAGACTTTATGTCTAAGATTTAAAGTCCAAAATGAAAATAGAAACAGTTTATGACATTTTCCATTCACTCTACTAGATTGGCATTTAATTTTAGACTTTAACAGTTGGAACGTAAAGTGTAAAGTTGAATGGCATTGGTTACAATGTATATGGTACCGCAGTGGTTTTGCTATGAAAAAAATAGAATCAGGGCCCAGTTGTTAAGTTGCGCTATGAAGTATATATATTCTAACCCCAGAATATTGTAATCTACAGATGGTCAAGCGTTCCTCTCTCCACGGCTGCATTTCATTATTAATTTTCCATTGAGTATAATTGTAAAATTGCCCGTATTTTCTGTCAAAACTAATAATTGAATCGATCATTTTGTAAACCACATAAGTCATATAGAAAATCAATATTAATAAAGCCTCCCAACACTGGGAGAGCCACTGCTGGACATAGGCCTTTCCCAATGTTGGGAGGCTTGGCTTTAATGGCGTTTATTGGCTTGGGTTTTATTTGAAGGCTTCCTCCTCTCACAGTGATATCGTCTACGTATGTTTCCGTTGGTCGCCGCTTACGACACCCTTCGGATGAGATATGGCGGTGATACTTGTATTCGTTCTCCGTCGCCATAGGCACTATATATATATGTGACTTAAGTGGTTTAAAAATGGCCGTTTTTTCTGTAAATGTGTCCATAGTACTCATTTGCCAGAGTGCCGGAAAGGTATAAAAATGTCAGAGATAATCTGACGTGGCTTTAGAATGTAAATTAAACCTTGTATTATGTTCAAATAAAGGTTATTTTATAAAATCTGATGTGTGCTATCTTGTGCTATAGTCCGTGCTGCAATACCTTATACCTACTCCTTTCCGCCGCGTTGTTCCCGGCAGGGTAGAATTTGGGCCACCCCTTCTCTTCCCATGTGGTGTCGTACAAGGCGACTAAGGGATAGGGCTGAATAACTTTAACATCACACAGATATGTACAGCCCAGACTCAGCCTCAGATGCATGGCTCGAGTCAACAATAGCGCCCGGAATACGGCAATAGGCTCACCCCTATTACGTGGCACCGAATACAGATTGATGAAATGTGGTAACAACCACACCTCTGCCTAACCCTCCGGGGATAAAGGCGTGATTATGTGAATGTATGCATGTATGAATACTCCTTTCCTCGATAAATAAAACAAAAAATATATGATATATTTATTGCTTTGCTATACTTATACATAAGTGCGACCGCTGTCCCGCGCCTTAGGTACACGCGGCGAGGCATGGGACAGTGTAAAGCTAGTGCATGAGTCGAAAGCGAGCGATATACCACCGGGAGCGTTAAGATAAGATAAGATTTATTTATTTGTCAGAATATTGTAAAAAGTTGTTTACAAAATAGAGTTCCATAATATTCTGCTGTATCCAGCGTACAAATATTGAAAGGTTTTTTTAATCTACATAAATTTAAATTATGTCGGCAAACAATATTATTTTTTTCCTCGTTTAAATGATAATAATATAGTCAATAGAATTTATATAATGAAAATATTTCAAACTATATGTTATAAAAGTCAATATGTAAATTTTTGGAATCAAAACGTTCGCTAACGGCCTCCGGTGGCGGACTGACCAAATCTGAAGGTCGATTGGTCGATACTGTTCACGGAGGACAGAATATGAATGATACTGTTCCTCCCTTCTTCCTACAGTCCGGGGCCTTTAAGCGGGACGAAATAGCATCTGATGAGGCCGCCATTGTTATATGGTACGTATTTGTAATGGTCAACCTCTTTCTGCGACTGCCTTTAAAAAAAGACCCAAGGCGCGGTACAGCAGCTGCGGTCGGTCTTGTTGAATGCTTCTACCTCAGTGGCTTCTACTTAAGAGACGCGTCGCGTACCTAATCTTTATCTTATACCTGATTTTATATAAACAAGGTAAGTAAATAATGAACATTTCTCAAACAACGTTTGAAATGTGAACATTATTTTGACAACCTTCTTCGAGATAAATCGAAATTGCTGTACATGCGAGCAGCGGCCGGCAAAAGTTGTATGAAAATCCATATCTGTCGTGTTTTAGCGGCCAAATAAATTTCTATGTAAACTCATATCTGTCGTGTAATTTAAAAATGGAACCAACTTTTACTCCGAACCATGGCAACCAAGGAGGTAACTTATCCAAGGCGTTATTTAAGTATAGAACTGGCTTGCAAATAGAATGCTGTTTATTAAGAAAAATAAAAAACAAATGAACATTGCCGCGTGAAAAATTACTGTTGTTCGTGATTGATTTTGAAAAGTAGGTAACTGAAAAGTTCTGCCTAGATACTACTTAGTTTTAATTTCCGCGCATTGTTTGAGAAAAGCACTATACAAGCCTTGGCCACAACTGAGCGTTGCCGGACTCCGTAATGCGTGCCTCGGCTGCGCCTCGGCCCGCATACTTCACGATCGTCCGGCAACACTACACTTGGCGGCCGCGGCAGTAATGTACTATTACTTAAAATCTATCTGTGAACTGAAAACAAGTAATAATATCAATATTGCAATTTGAAAAAGTAAAATAACAAAACCATATTATTTTACTTACATTCACTACAACAACCTAAATACAAAAATACTGCAAAAGTATAATAAAATGTTATTGCTTCGTTATGGCTTACTTATATTATTTTATTATGCATCTTATTGCCTAATTATTGCTTAATTCCTTGTGATATATCTGAAACAATAGAATTATTAAATAATATTAAAAATTGTAATAACTAAAACCAGGCTTGCTGAAAATTCAAGTTCTAGAAAGGCCGACATTCTTAGCAATCCATGGATTCTCAGTGCGAGTGCCGGGTCTTGCTGAGTTGGGAACTCGGGACTGCGACCCCGGTCTAGGTTTAGAAGAGGCCCCTTTTGTCATCAACACTCACCTTCACTACCCAAGTTCCCCTGATGCGAACCTACATACTAGTAGTTACCGCTTTAGACATTCATCCTAGTAATGAGCTTATTGTAGGCCTCGGTAGGCCTAGATCTCAAGTATTAAATAAGAAAATATGAGGAGTAAGAGTCAATCCCCACTGAAAGCGCAGCGACCGACGACGCAGCCAGAATTTGTTACTAGAAATTATTGCAAGACTCGCGCAACTGCGCGACGCCTCGCGGCGCCGCGGGGTGGTTCCTCTTTCGCCTTTAAATGACTATGGTCACAGATAATGTAATATAGTTCTTATACACAATCAGGAACAAAAAATGGTTACACTCGTAGAAGCAGGCCAGCAGCTCTTTTGTTCAGGAGTTATAACTAGATGGCGACATGGTTTTGGCAAACTTCAATCATTTTTGGTATTAAAATTAACTTATCAAAAATAAAACATAAACTAAACACATTATAGAGTATGACTGAATAAAACTATAAATATTATAATCTATATTGATTCTGCCAGATTATGCAGTAATTGTAAAAGTTACAGACATAATACACTATGCCGCTAGATGGCACTAAAATAAATAAATATCACGATTGTCACGAAATCTTTATCTATTTCATTACCCACGAGTTTTATATGCTTACATTATCATGTGTTTAAGTTCTGAAATAATTTACGTGATTCGAAGTCAGCAAATAAGCGTTTTAACATGGTTTTACTTTGATATTTCTTTAAATGAGTCTACTAGTGCCATCTATTCATTTTTGAATATTACTAAAGATATTTTCTTAGTATCGGTACCCCATGTTATGAACTATTTGTTTGTATCCCGTAGATTCATGTAGAGTTTGTTTATATTCGAAATGGTTTGTATGTAATACTTTGACTAAATAGTCGCTGCCGGCTGCTGCTAGCCGCTGCTCTTTTATTAGGGAATGAAAGAGCAGCGGCTTTTGTAGTACTCCGGGTTATTATTTTGCAAGGAGTGCCTTGCAAAATAATAACCTGGAGTACTACAAGGGGCCTTCGGCTTCGGGAGCGTTCCCCTTACACCTGATATGTATGTATGCAACGTACCTCCTCAAGTAACATCAGTCATCCCTCCTCCGTCCTTGCGCGGCGTGAGCCCTCGGCACCTGACGGTAGCGAATGTACTCCACCGCCACTGTGACGACTGTCACCAGCGCCGCGGCTCCGAGTAACAGGCCTTTTAGTAGAGACATTGGAACTGGAAGAACAAGTAAGAGATGTGAAATACTAATAATTGTACCTACCTATATTTATTCATCTATCTTTAAGCATAGATACTAATCCATACTCTAACTGCAATACTTCGAAATTGCCTGGATTTTGAATGTGGAGGTCGCAGTCGCTTCACGAAAAATAACGAAGATTAGCCAATCCCGCATGAACCGAATGGGGTCGGCTGCCAATTATTCGTCAACGGCTAACAGAGAAGTCCTTCGAGAAGCAGTCTAAGTCGCCCCGCGTTGTTCCTTCACAAAATTATATTAAATAACGATGAAGATGATTGATGGCGACAATAATAGTGATTATTAATACTTTATTGCCAGTGCATAATTCAAAATCATCAATAACTAATAATAACAATAGCTAAAATATAAGTGTGGTTCCCGGCAGAGTAGAATTTGGGCCACCCCTTCTCTTCACATGTGGTGTCGTACAAGGCGACTGAGGGATAGGGCTGATTAACTTTAACATCAGACGGATATGTACAGCCCAGACTCAGCCTCAGATGCATGGCTCGAGTCAACAATAGTGCCCGGAATACGGCAATAGGCTCACCCCCTATTACGTGGAACCGTATACAGATTGGTGAAATGTGGGTGTTAATTCACCTCTGCCTAACCCTCCGGGGATAAAGGCGTGATTATATGTATGTATGTATGTATGTATACGTTCCCGGCTGTCCAAATTTGTTATGCAAGGCGAGGACCTATAGGTGTATGGGCGACCTGAACAATTCTGTCAGTGGATTGAGGTCGGACGGCAATCGCTTAGCTTCCAGCTTGGCTTATAAACCAAGCCACATCATTATCTAAGCGAACTCCGAAGAAGCTGCATGTTAACCACCTTAATATAGGCCCGTAACATCAATAGAGTAGGTACCTACGGCGAATAATGCCGCGGGGCATAGCTAGTTTAGGTATAGAATATATGAATAAGACGTGAATTGGAAAAGTAAACACAACGTTGGCTATTCTATTTTTATACCTATCTGCCTAGCAGTGGCGTAGCGGGCCTTCGAGAGGCCCTGTATCAAAGTGTTATTTGGGGGCCATTGCAGGGCTGACTACTGGGTGTTTTACCCTATTTCCGGTTTCGGTAACTCATCTCTGGATTCAATAGCACAAGATGTGCTGATTTATCGACTAGATAAAGAGCATTACTTCAAATTGCAATCAAAATAATAGATAAAGGAAAAGGATTGGTTAGGGCGAGGTTTGGTAGCTTAGTGGCCAAAGCATAACCCCTTTAAGGCAAAGATCGCGGGTTCAAACCCTGTCTAGACCGATTAATTTTTTTGAATATTTAGCATGAAACATGCTTAAAATTTTAATTAAAAGAAAAACATCTTCCAAAATTTTTGATTAGTAACACACATTAGAGGCCCCTGTAGTCCGGGGGCCCATTAGTGATACGGCGGCGGTAGCTACGCTCCTGCTGCCTAGTTAACTGTTATAATTTTATTAACGTTAGATAATAAGTGGGTATAATCAACTTCAATAAAAAGTTTCGATAAGCAATGGTTAAGTAGAAGTATAGTTGTTATTATTTACGTAACGGTGCACGAAAATAGCCTTGATTTCACATTTTTGTTCATAGGTAATTATGTCTTTAAATAGATTTTGGATCTTAGCACTTACCAAACAGGATGTGTACTACTTCGCTCCGTCACCGTAGCAACGCGTAAAACGAAATATTTCTTGTAAAATTAGATGCAACGGTGTTTCGCGATAGTTACATTACCGACATGCTGTGTTGTTTGTATCCAAGGCGATTATAATCTATACGTTTCATTCGCTGGCCACGTCGTAGCTCATAATATAATTCTCGGTCGAGTAATTCCCCTGAGCAAAGATAAAAAACGCGCAATAAATTATATTTACCTATTACGTAGAATTGATCTTGTTCTTCAATTGCCATTATACCTACCAAGTTACTAAAAGTATAATGATAGAAGAAAAAGTTTATTAACTTACTTTCTTTAATATTATATTTATTGGTATATTATTTACAAATTAAATATCAAAAAAACATAATAGTATGACCTTTTTAAAAAATCTGCTTCATAATTTTTTTGCGTAAAATGAATCAAAGTATTTCCATGCCCGTTCAGTTTTACACAAAATAAAGTTACTGCTATTACTAAGCTTCAATAAATATTATTAAAACGTTTATATTGTTATTAAATCTATTTATATTGTTGGTTATCATAAATTTTACACCCTTTCAATTAATGAAACGATCACGAACGAAAAACTTAAACGAAAACATATTAATTTAACTTTTGTTATAAAAGCATACGTAGAAAGGACTACGTTTTGTCATTACCATATCATATGATATGTCAATATTGTCAAACAAATGAAAGATACATAATATTTTCGCAGTTACATACGATACCTACGCAGTAAAATATAAATTTGTAAAATGAGTTTAGCTCGGGAAGAAGATCGGCCTAAAAATGGTTGTTCGAGCCGCGGTCTGGGAGTCGCTGCGGCGGCCATAGGCGTCGGTGTTGGGGCTGCTTTGTACTACTTCTTTAACAAAAGAGCAGAGAATCCGAATGCAGAAGGATCGACCAGTGACTGGAACTGCGAGCGACCTCAGCCCTTGTGAGTATTTTAATACGTTATATATTCGCTTGTACGCTTACGCTTTGCATTATTTCTCAATATGACGGTAGAATTTTTCAAGGCTTGAAATTTCTATATTATTTCTTCAGCTATATTTGTTTTAATATCTAATTATGTAGAAATTTTATTTTAAAGTCAATAGGCAGTTTACCTAATAATAGTAATAATTGCTAGACATTTTCCTATTATTCCAAATTGAAGGTAGGTGGGAGAAAGTAGTTGAATTTAGAACTCTGTCAATAAAGAAATCTATAATAAGAATAATTTATTTGCATTTAAACACGGTAGCAAGGCTCTTACTATATGTAATATAAATAAGCCGAGCAAATACAGAGTTATGAATCAGATACATAGGTACAGATCGTGTTTGCACAACAATAATATCAATCAATTAACCTACTGCTGTACACTGCTGGACATAGATGTCTACTATTATTCTATGCATTAGTCAAATTAGTTATTGATTTATTTCAACGTAAAGATCATTAACAAATTGGTTAAAGTTCAACTGAACTACTATTGACAGTGTCTGTACATTCTCTTAGCTATGTATTCTGTCACCAGGAAGGTAGGTTTCTGTAAAAGTTACCTGATAACCAATAGACCTTGAAGTAATTGTAGTAACCAACCACACATTCACTTATATAATTTGTTTCCTCATTCATTTTTAATAACCTTATTTTTATTTTTCAATTTTGTGTTTATGTGTACTCAATTTGTGTTTTTAAAAAGGGTGTTTGACCGTGATACTTTTTCTTAATAAAAATACACTATTTATCTGTAACCTAACAAATATAGAGGTATTGTATTGTTGATGTAGGTGTCAATTTTATGTCTTAATTTTAAAACCAATTCAATTATTGTTTCATTCCCAGTAAAAATTTGTGGAAATGATGTACAACAGGATTGACACCATTGTATGCCTATTGTTGTGTATTATCTATTATTACTCTTTATGACAAATGAAATGTGAAGATGTTTGGATGCTCATAACTTTTTCATGCAAGTATGACTATATGGGTCTCAGAATGCTGTCAGTGGGAAGACCAAAGGCTGTTCCTGCTTTGTCTTCTTCACTGATGGCACAGAAACTCTGTGCTTACAGGGTCGGCAGCAGGAGTGTGACTCCCCTGGTGTTGCACACATCCATAGGCCACAGTAACCACCTACCATCAGGTGGGTCGTGTCCTTTTCGGCCACCTCAGTTGTATAAAAAAAGGGTCAGGTTCTAAATTTTCAAAGGGATAGGCGATAATCTGAAATAGCATGCATCAAAAGAGCTGTTGCATGTGGAGCCGCGGACGACAGCTTGTTGAGTAGTTCAGTTCAGTTCAGTTTACCTGGGCTGTTCCGCACTTAGCCTCTTGATTGGGCCATTGTGCGTACCATCTTACCTCTCATTCCAACCAACCCAGATCCTCCCAAAAAGCCAGCAGCCTTTTCAGGTTTCCACATGCTTCCCGGAGTGACGCTGATGACTGGAGGAATTTCGCCCGTTGTGCGGCCACGCTCATGCACTCTGTAAGCACATGCCGTGGCGTTTCTTCTGCCCCCATGCATCCTCTGCATAGGGGGCTGTCCGTCACACCTATTGTAAACAGATGCTTGTTTAGGGGACAGTGACCGGTCAAGATGCCTGTGACCTTGCGGATTTGGTCCCTTTTTAGCCTAATGAGGTTTCGGCTAAACGTTTTTGATGCTACTGGAACTGCATTCTTTGTTTGCCTGCATCCTTCAGTGTTTGTCCATTCTGTTTGATGGATTTCTTCCGTACTCTTTCGTAGCCAAGTTTTGACCTGTGCTTGAGGTATGGGTAGTATTGGTTCCGGTCCATATACTATCGACCCTGATCCTCTCTTGGCCAATTCATCGGCTGCGTCGTTGCCGAGGGAGTTGCTGTGTCCCTTGATCCATTGCAGCGTGACCCTGTTTGTGTTTGCAATGGATTGGAGTGTGTTATGACATTCCAATATGAGGACAGAGGTTATGGTGTTGCTTTGAAGAGCTTGTAGTACGGATGCACTGTCTGAGATAATCTTTATATCTAAATCTCTGACATCTCTGGCGGCAATCGTCTCCGCCGCTCTCGTTATGCCAATACATTCGGCTTGAAATATTGTGCTTAGCTTGTCCAAGGTGGTTGTTATTTTGATATTTAAGTCATTCGAGAAGACGCCTGCTCCGGTACCATATGTGGTTTTGGAGCCGTCTGTGTATATCCTAACTTCTTTGACGCCAGAGTTATCTCTTTTTTCTTCAGAAAGTTGAATATGATACTTCCTTTCGAAGACGTGGTGACATGGTATTCTGTCTATGGGAGCCTCGAGAAGTGGTATCTTCTTTAGGATTCCCTGTAGAATCTTTGAATGCTTTGTTCCAGTATCCCCTTTCCAAAGCCCATTGTTTTTCAGCCTTAAAGCTGCTGCCTTGGCCTCCTCCTGTATGATTAGATGCAGCGGTCTCAGGTTTAGGAGGTGCTCTAGTGCGACTGATGGAGTGGTTCTCATGCATCCAGTGGCCGCTGTACTCGCTAGGCGTTGTAAACTCTGGAGCTTTTCTTTCACAGTGATCAGTTCTGTTCTGGGCCACCATACAACTGATCCATAGGTTAGAGAAGGTCTGATAATTGCCGTATACAGCCAAAGTGTTATCTTTGTGTTAAGACCCCAGTTCTTACCAACGAGTCTTCTGCATTGCCAAAAACTTATACAGGCCTTTTTCATCTTAGCATTTATGTGGCTAGCCCAATTCAACTTATTGTCAAGTATGATGCCCAGATATTTAACTTGAGTTGTTAGAGCTAGTTCTGTATTAAATAGTTTTGGTAGTTGTAGTTCTGGTAACTTCCTTTTGTTGGTGAAAAGGATAAGTTCTGTTTTTTTCGGGTTAACTGATAGTCGGTGTTCTTCGCACCATTCTTCCACCATCTGAAGGGCTGAGCGCATGATTTTGCATAGCACGTTCTCAGCCGTTCCGCTTATCAGTATTGCCAGATCATCCGCGTACCCAATGGTGGTGTATCCTCTCTCGTTTAGTCTCTTTAAGAGGCTGTCTACTACTATGTTCCATAGAAGTGGCGATAGGACGCCTCCCTGGGGGCATCCTTTGACTACCTTTGCTCTTGTGGTAGTACTCATCACTATCTGGACCGCTCTTTTGCTTATTAGCTGAGTGATCCAGTCCCTTATGGTTGGTTTTACCCTACGTCTTCGCAAGGCTTCGTTAATGCTGCTATGTACCGTTTTGTCGAAAGCCCCTTCTATATCTATGAAAGTAGCTAGTGTTGAGGCTTTATTTGTGATAGCCGATTCTATCTTGTGCACTACCATGTGTAGTGCGGACTCTGTTGATCTACCCTTCCTGTATGCATGTTGCTGAGGATGTAGTGGGTTTTCTTTTAGTGTTCCATCCCTTAGGTATCGATCTACTAGTCTCTCCAGCGTTTTGAGGAGGAATGATGTGAGACTAATGGGCCTGAATGATTTGGGATGTGTGTAATCCTCCTTACCTGGTTTTGGTAGGAAGATGATTTTTGCCTCTCTCCATACTCTGGGTATGTATTTGAAAGCAATGCAGGCCCTGTAGATTGGAAGTAGATATTTTGCTATCTTTGTCAGTTGCCATTGTAGTAGTGCTGGGAATATTCCATCTAGCCCTGCAGACTTGAAGGGTTTGAAGCTTTTTATGGCCCACTCTATTTTGTCTGCAGTTACTACCTTGTTTGCGGTCTCCCATTCTTGGGTTGTTGGTACACTGTAGTGTTCCGGTGGCCAGTCGATTGAGTCGGTGAATGGTGTGACCTGACAACCAGGAAAGTGTGTTTCTAGCAGTACTGCGCTGGTTTCATTTTCCGTTTTTGTGTAAGTGCCATCCTCTCTCTTAATTGAGCCCATGAGGTTGAGTTCCCCCTTGGCCAGGACTTTCCTTACTCTTGCGGCTTGGTTTGTCGAATTTATGCTACTACAGAAACTCTGCCACGCCTCAGTTCTTCGATATCTGATGCGTTTCTTGTAGTGTTTTTGTGAGTTTTTGTATTTGTCCCAGTCTTCAGGGGTTCTGGTGTTTTTTGCTCTGTTGTAGAGCTTTCTCAGGCCTCCACGTAGTCGTTCGAGTTCTGGCCCCCACCAGGTGCTCTTTTCTGGACCTTTGGGTGTTACGACAGGACATGCTGGCTCATAGCTTTCCAGCAGAGCTGCAGTGATAGACTGTACGTTGTGTTCTATGTTATCCGTACTAAGTGTTGTGTCAGGTAGTTGTGACTCACTTAGTGCCTTGTTTAGTGCGTTGGTGTACCGTGCTATATCTGTTTTACGGGGGTTACGATATGGGACAGGGTCTGCTAGTTTACATTGTATTTGAAAGCAAATTCGGCGATGGTCTGCATAGGACGGGTCCATTGACACATGCCAACCCTTAATGAGGTTGGCTGCCGAATGTGTTGCCAGCGTGATATCAATGATGGTTTGACACCATGAGGTTACGAAAGTAGGTTCCGTGCCTATATTCATGATGTTTAGGTTGGTTTGGAATAAGTATTCGGTTAATAACTCACCTCTCTTGTTCGTGTCCTTACTTCCCCACAGAGGATGGTGAGCATTGCAGTCTGTGCCGATGATTAAGTCCCAGGTGTGAGCCTCGCAGTGTTGTACCAGGTCGGCTAGCTCCTTTGGAGGTGGTTCACCTTCGCCCGGCATATACACTGAAGCTAGTACTAGGATGGTTGCATTATCTGAATGGATTTTCACAGCGGTGAGATCTCTAGAACAGAATTGGTTAAGCAAAGTGGTGTTTATAGCGTTAGGTACAAAGATGCATGTTCTCGGTTTTTCAACCCTCGCATCTCGTATTAACTTACCGCCTATGTTATTTAGACCGCAGCAGTGTTGGGCGTAGTTAACTACAATTGTGTAATCTGATTACTAACTACCAATAAAAGTAGTTAACTACATGTAGTTATGATTACATGTAACTTAACTACATCAATCAAACTACATAAAGTAGTTGTTAATCTGATTGCTGCAATCTAGTAGTTATAACTACTGATTATAGAATTATTTAGTACTATGTTTCGGAATTAAATAAATGTGAAATGTGTTGTTATGTGAATATGGTGGTTCTATTTAATAAAATAAACGTAACAGGCCCTATAAAAAAAACTTCAATTTATTTTAGGTATTTATTGTGATGAATACAGTGTTGTGGAGTTTGTGGTGCTTCACCCAGCTGATGATCGTGTGACTGCGGTTTTCTGGTTGTGAGTTTGTACCTTCCACTAGGATGAGAACAGGGTTCGTTGGAATCAATGAAGATTTTATTACAATAGTTGAAATATGTACTGTATTTCTTATAGATTTACAAATATATAATTAATGACAAACGTAATGCACTGTGTGTGCTCGAAAGGATTGTGATCGTTCGGCCGCCGCCGTCCGCGCGCCGCGCTCCGCTGCTTTCCTCCCCGCCGCCGCGCCGTCCCGCCAAGTTTACGCCTTCGCGCCGCCAGGTGGTGTTACTCGTTAACATGCTCCCGGCTTTTGGAAGCATCAGGTTCCAAAGAGGCTTTCTGTGGATCAAAAAGCGGACATATTTTGGGGTAGGAACGCCGAATAGTTCCTGCTGCCGTCTTAATTGTCGCCACACGTGAGATGCCATCCTTGCCAGTGAACGTCTCCAGTACTCGTCCTAGTTGCCATTTCAGTGGTGGTAAATGGTCCTCCTTAATTAAAACCAGGGTGCCAGGAACGAGTGTATCCTGGTTGAGCTGCCACTTCGTTCTCTTCTGTAGTTCTGAAAGGTATTCAGTTGACCAGCGATGCCAGAAGTTCTGCCTCATCTGTTCTACGCGATCATATCGTGGAAGGCGCTGCGAAGCTGTAGTCGTCAAGTCGTGGCTGGCAGGTGCAGTGAGCGGCCGGCCAATCAAGAAATGAGCGGGAGTCAAGGGAAGCAGGTCGCTTGGTTCTGTGGACATGGGGGAAATAGGACGGGAGTTGAGGACGGCCTCAATTTGAGCTAACACCGTACTCAACTCCTCATATGTTAAATGCGCATTCCCCACGATACGACACAGGTGAAACTTGCAAGACTTAACCCCCGCCTCCCATAGACCACCAAAATGAGGCGAATATGGCGGAATAAATGTGAATTCTATCAAGTTATCTACTGTGAAATTCAAAATATCTGATTTATTTGACTCTAAAAATTTTGAAAATTCCTTTAAAGCTCCGACAAATGTCTTACCATTATCTGAGTAGATTTGCAACGGTTTGCCGCGTCGAGAGATAAATCGTTTGAGCGCCAGTAAATATGCATCAGTGGTGAGGTTTGTGACCAATTCCAAATGTATTGCACGCGTTGTGAAGCACACGAATAAACATATGTAACACTTAACTAACTTCGCGCCCCTACCCACGCGATTTAACATAAAAATTGGCCCAGCATAGTCAACACCACAACGTATAAATGGATACCCTGGCTCCAACCGCTCACTAGGTAAGTTTCCCATCTGTATGGTCAATGGCTTAGCTCGAATACGCTTACATTTCAAACAGTTATGCACTACTTGTTTAGCCAAATTGCGACCTCTAATAGGCCACCAAGATTCACGTATTGTAGCCAATAACAATTGAGGTCCAGCGTGTAATAAGACCGTATTGTGATGGTATTCAAATATAAGGCGAGTAAATGTGTGTCGACCACACAATAACAAAGGATGTTTTTTATCGTAGGTAAATGAGTCAGATTGCGATAATCGACCTCCTACTCTAATAAGATTATGTTCATCCAAAAATATATTCAAACTAGAAATGCTGCGTGGACATTTAAATGAACGATTATGCTTTAAATTATCATAAATATCTGTAAAGGATTGCTGCTGTGCTATTCGCGTTAAAGTTCTAACAGAATTATTTAATTCGTCCACAGACAAACAGCCTGTCCGACGCTGTGTATATTGTGATTTTTGTATACGACTGTTATGTATGAACCGAATAATGTAAGCCATAACGCGACGCAAACGATTGAAACATGAAAAGCGTTCAAATAAAGAAAATTCTGAGCTTATCTGAATTAACGCAGAGGTTTTAATAGATTTTAACTCCGGTAATTCCTCATAACTAATGTCATAACAACGAACAACTTGTTCCCATTCTGTGTTAGGGGTTTGCAAAAATGCAGGCCCGTGCCACCACAAATCACACGACTTTAGAATATCTAAGTGCATTCCGCGCGACACTAAGTCAGCTGGGTTGTGTTTACCAGCGATATGAAACCACGGTTTATCGCCTGTCAGCTCATTTATTTCGATTACACGATTCTGTACAAATGGTTTCAGTAAATTAGGTGACATCTTAAGCCATCCTAAAACCACAGTTGAGTCTGACCAGAAATAAACATTATCAAACGTTAATCGTAATGAATGTGTTATCTTTGAATACAATTTCGCACCTACTAACGCACCACATAATTCTAAGCGCGGAACGGAAACCGGTTTCACTGGAGCTACCTTACTCTTTGCGCACAACAAGTGGACGTTTATTGATGTGAATGTATAGCTTCGTATATAGGCGCAGGCTCCGTAGCCAGATAACGCGGCATCCGACATAATATGCAACTCAATTTTGTGTGTATTATTTCCTATTACATGACGTGGGATGCGTATATCTGACAGATTATGTAATTTGTTAATAAAATGTTGCCATTCTACTAATATTAATTTAGGAACCGGATCATCCCAGCCTATTTTGGATAACCATAGCTTTTGTAAAATTATTTTAGCGATAACAATAGTTGGTGTAATCAAACCCAAAGGGTCGTATGTCTGCGCGATGACTGAAAGAATGTTACGTTTAGTGGCCTGCGTTACATTCTGATCATGTATAGTATCAAAGTGTAACTCATCTGATGAATAGAACCATCCCATACCTAACGTTTTAGTGTTACAGTTTTCACCCAATGATAATTCCTTAGAGGGACACTGCAACTCAGATTGTGACACTGATGAGTTAAATACCCACTTCCTAAGAGGAAAACAAGCTGATTCTAAGACTTTAGAGACACCGTTACATATTTCTATTAACGTTTGCATATTATCATGTCCCGTGACCAAGTCATCAGCGTAAAAATCGTCATTAATAACTTGGGCAATGACGTCATCCTTACATTCTAACGCGAGTTGTCTCAAACACCTAATACTAAGATAAGGTGCGGACGCGGTACCATACGTTACCGTGTTAAGCTGAAATACACCGAGAGGATCAGATGGATCTTCTCTCCAAAGAATTAATTGTAGATTTCTTTGATTAGGGGCCACTAATATTTGGCGATAGAATTTCTCAATGTCGGCGCATGCAACGTATTTAAATTGCCGGAATCGAAGTAAAATTCCGAACAAGTCATTTTGTAACGCAGGGCCTATGTGCTGAATATCATTTAATGATTTACCTGACGTTGACTTTGCACTTGCATCGAATACTACCCTAAGCCTAGTGGTGGAACTGTGTTCTCGGTAAACACCGTGATGAGGCAAAATATAATATGGAGAATCATATTCAAAAATGCGACTCATGTGTCCCAAGCTTAAATATTCATTCATGAAATCGTTATACATTTTTCTATACGTTGGCGAACCTTTAATTAGTTTTCGTTCGAGTGCTAGAAACCGGTTTTGAGCCATAGAAAAGGTGTCGTGTAACCCATCAGCTGACTCACTTAAAGGAATGCGTACAGAAAAACGGCCCTTATCATCACGTAAAGTAGTTTCCTTGAATAAATTTTCGCATGCGTGTTCTTCCTTCGTGAATTTATTGGAATTTATTATTATTTCTTCAAGTTCCCAAAAACGTTTCAGATCAGACTCTAGTGTTTGTGTAAGGTTACATTGAATTTGCTTAGCGTGTGAAATAGGTTTATGAACAATACCCGATATGATCCACCCAAGTTGTGTGTTCTGTAAGTACGGACCATTAGGTAATCTAACCAGACCTTCAGACAACAGGTCCCAGAATCTGTCTGCCCCTATGAGTAAATGAATTTCACTAGGAGAACAGAAATCAGGATCGGCTAGTTGAATATAGTCGGGTATTTCAATGTAATTTTTAACATTTAATTTTGGTAATTGTGATGTAATGCAAGACAAAACTATACAATTAAAGCGTGTGTGATATGAAGTAGTTTTAGATCGCATTTCAATGTGACATGATTGTGTGGATTGTGAAATAGTATTACCTACTCCTCTTACTTGTACAGTGGACTGTATCAATGGAATGTTAAATTTTTTGCATAGTGATTCGGATATAAAACAGTGTTGACTCCCGTTATCTAAGAGCACTCGAGTTGTGTGAAATACGTTATGTTCGTCCGCCACTTCCACCAATGCAGTTGACAATAATACAGGTTGCGTATAATAATGTGTGTTGCTATTATTGTTAACCTTAGAGGATGTGTGTGATTTGTGAGAGGCGGAGTGATGTGTGTGTGTGGCACTTGTACTGGGACCGGGCTGAGAAGCAACTTGTGTGACGTGTGCCTGTGCAACAGCTGATGAGGTACAAGTGTCTACAGATTCGTTGTGAATTAAAGTGTTATGCTTTTTATTACATTGCTTGCATGGTCCGTACCAACACTCGTTGACTACGTGACCTGTGCGTAAACAGTTACAACATAACCCTTTCTCTTCAATTATTTTTAATTTATCCTTAAGAGACAAACTAAGAAAACCCTCACATGAGTATATAGGGTGATTAGAACCGCACATGTTACATTTGTAACGTGAATTGGATGATTTTTTACTCTCTTTGTGTGTTGTGAGGTAGCTGTGTGATTTTGTCAGCAATGATTGTTTGGGTTTAGTATTGTGAGTGTGAGTGTCTGTTTGTTTGACTTGAGAGGGCTTAACCGTTTCTAGAAAATCAGCTCGATCTTTAAGAAATTTCATTAAATCTGATAATAACAATTTTGTATCCGTTGAAGTATTCATGAAACTACTTTTGTGAAGCTCCCATTCACGCTCAGTTGATGAATCTAATTTTGATACTATAATATAGATAACTAATGTATCCCAGGTTTCAGTGGGTTCACCTAATGTCTTTAATGCACGAATGTTTCTCAAAACGGTGTCTATTAATTTTCGTATTTGAGTAGCCGATTCTTTACTCATTGCTTGTGCAGAGAATAAAGCTTTAACGTGGTTATTAACAAGCAAACGATTGTTATTATACCTATTCTCTAAAAGACTCCAAGCAACTAAATAATTATCGCAAGAAAATTCTAGTGCCTTAATTACTTGTAGTGCATTACCGGTCAATATTGAGCGTAAGTAGTGGAACTTCTGAATACTATCAAGATTGTCACTATTGTGAATGATAGACATGTAAGTATCGCGAAATTCAAGCCACTGGTCATAGCTACCATCGAACTTCGGCAATGAAATTGTGGGTAATTTGATACCGTTCGGAACGCGACTTTGAGTTTTGACGTTCTGAGCACAATTATTATCTTTTAAAATACATTTACACTTGGCCACAATAGCATAAAACTGATTCTCAAACGATTCTCTCTCTTTCAACTCGTTTTCTATCTGACTAGAGCAAACAATCAAATCTAGCTCGTCCTGAATTATAGAAAATTGTTCAAATAGCGATTTAAATCTATCAAGACGCTCCTGTAATTCAGTTATAAGAGCTTCTGTTCTTTGCAAATCATCTAAATTTTGTACATATTTCGTGAACAATGTGAGTTTACCCTTAACACAACCCCGTTTTTTGACTAAATCGCGAATAATATCGTCGTTACTTTCTATATCTACAAGAGAATGCTTCTTTTTCGTCATTTTGGCGATGTATGAGAGAAAAGAATCAAGTACTTACAGTTTGAAGGGCGTTCGAAGGGCAGTGTGAATATGTCGGTACCTGACAAATGCACAAAAAACGATATTAGCTCAGGATTAGGAAGGAAAAATCGTTGATTGACCTGACCGTCACTGCAGATGATGCTCCAGATGATCGCCAGATGAATCCGCGCTCGTAGGACCAAATGTTGTGGAGTTTGTGGTGCTTCACCCAGCTGATGATCGTGTGACTGCGGTTTTGCGGTTGTGAGTTTGTACCTTCCACTAGGATGAGAACAGGGTTCGTAGGAATCAATGAAGATTTTATTACAATAGTTGAAATATGTACTGTATTTCTTATTAATAGATTTACAAATATATAATTAATGACAAACGTAATGCACTGTGTGTGCTCGAAAGGATTGTGTATCGTTCGGCCGCCGCCGTCCGCGCGCCGCGCTCCGCTGCTTTCATCCCCGCCGCCGCGCCGTCCCGCCAAGTTTACGCCTTCGCGCCGCCAGGTGGTGTTACTCGTTAACATACAGTAACAAAAAATTAAAATATTTGCGAATAAAAAATCTCGATTTTGTTAATCATTCAAATTAGCCTTCAATACTACACGCTTTTCGAACATCTCATCCGACAGCTTGTGCGATTTAGGGTGATTGATCATAGTTGCGTATGAAAATAATCTTTCCACTGGAGCCGAAGAAGGTAAAGGAGTATTATATTTTATGAATACTTTTTTTACCTCTGGATACCTATGTAGAGTATTTACTTCTCGTTCCATATCTGATAAATAATATGAAACTATCAGTTCTGCTTTTGATTTCTGGCCGTGGCATACGTTTTCCTCAGTATCTGAAGAAGAGCTATCAAATTGAAAAAAATCATCATCTTTATTTTGCTGTATAATTGTAGAACTCGATTGAGTATTTTCTGATACTTCTTTTGCAATGGCTGCTTTAAAAATGGTTTTTAATCTTTGGTGTTCGTCAGTAGGGATACACGCAAACCATTTCGTTTTAAAACGAGGTAAAGACATTGCAGCGATAGCTGCATTTTGGGCTTTGGCGGTAGAAAAATCAAAAATGTCATTGAAACGGTTTTTTACACTTTCTA
Source organism: Eilema caniola (assembly GCA_949126895.1). Classification (NCBI taxonomy): domain Eukaryota; kingdom Metazoa; phylum Arthropoda; class Insecta; order Lepidoptera; family Erebidae; genus Eilema; species Eilema caniola. The sequence continues at coordinate 4,616,358 of OX421485.1, forward strand.
TGTGCGTTTTTGCCAGAGTATTGCAGTAGACAAAATTTTCATTGCACAGTTTCTGTAATTTTCTTCGCAAAGACAATAAGCATGGGAGTAGCAAGCCATAAAACATATCTTTTTCACCTTGCAAAATGTCTAGTGCTTCAGCAATTGGTTTAGAACATTGTAAGTACTCTTGGATGTATTGGAATTCGTTTTGACGCAACTGATCATTGGGTCCACTGCCACTAATTTTTAATGCTTCATAAAGCGGGATGCTTTTATCTTTTATACCATATATTTGCCCCAATGCGTCGTAAGTACTATTCCACCTAGTGTCTCCTGGCCTTGATAGTGTGTGTCCTAAAACTGATTGGATTATTTCTGCAGATTTTGGCCGACCAGCAGCATTCCATAGCTTATTGCATTTAGCCAATACACGCTCATGCATTTTGGAAAGGGTGGTATTTTGATTATGAAGTACTTTTCCAGCATCTGTGGTTGCACATAAGTTGAGTTTATGAGCAGAACATCTCAGGTGAGCTGGCAGTTCAGGAGACACATGAACATTTTCAAGGGTCAAGAGATCGGTTTCAGACTTATCATGTGACGTCGTACTACCGACTTCTGATTCTGACTGAACATCTTCAGAAATATTAAAAATTTCTTCAACATCTGTGTCTTCATCGTCAACTAATGTGATCGAATCACACGACTCTATTTCTACACCAAACTCTTTGAAAGCCTTCACAAAGTTACTCCCATTATCAGTGATCGTAGATAAGGCTTTTTGTGAGTCAAGTCCAAATTCACTGTGTATATCTTCTAATAGAAAAGCAATTCTATCGTAGCTATGCGTTCCTTTAAATCTTCGACATGCCAGTGTCTTAGATTTTCTTTGTAAATCCGATGTAATCCAATGTGCCGTGACGCCTAGGAAACTTCGTTTTCTTCCAGACCATATGTCTGCTGTGGTACATACATATAAAGTATCTTGAAGCATGACTTTTATATCGCGTATTTCCTTAATATAATAATCTTGCATACAACGCCCCAAAGATCGTCGACTGATTAGGGTTAAGCCATTTTGACACATACCTGCATTTTCAAACATTTTTTTTAGGTACGGATCCTCAATTGCTCGGAGAGGTATCATAGAATGTATGAAAAATTTGATTATGTTTCCATTAAATTCTTCTTGTGATACCTTAGTCTTAGGATGTAATTGAGTTTCTGGAGTTGTTTTCTTCGTTTTTTTAATACTGGCAAAATATGTTTTATAGTCGTTAAGGCAACTTTCTCCATGTTTTCTTTTTAAGTGCGTGACAAAGTTAGATGTTGAAGGCAACGTTGCGGAAATTTTTACTTGTTTTGGCAAGCACAGCGTACACAGGCCAACTCGTTTGCGATCTGTAGAGTCTTCTTTAGAAAATTGAAAGAACTTGCCATCGAGAATACGAGGCAGATTTTTGTTAATATTTTCTACTGATAATGGCTCAGACGTGTTACAATTTGAAGTGGAAGCTTCATTACACACTGGTACAAATTCATCTGAATCGTTCATATTTTACTAGAATAGTAGAGCAATACAATAAAAGAACTAATTGGTACACAAGCGTTTTCAAATTACGATAGTAACAAACACACTCGCTCCTAGACGCAATTGTTTACACTGCCATTGCACTAAAAAACAACTCGTAGCGACATGCAGCCCGCGACAGAGAGAGAGAGAGAGAGCGCGCTATAGCAATACAAGTCACTCAAGTCAGTACATGAACGACTCACGCGAGTAGTTAAAAAAAGTAATCTCGTAACCGTGATTGTAACTACAATTTGTAGTTAGTAATCAAAATGTTTAACTACTTTTCACGATTACTTTATGAAGTTTGTAGTTATGATAACTAACTACTTTATGTAACCGTAGTTAGTAATCAGTAGTTAGATTACATATTGCCCAACACTGGACCGCAGATTACGTTCTTATTGATCCAGGGCTCCTGGATCAGGGCTACGGTCTTTTTGCTTACCTCCAGCACTCTGCGTAGAGTGGCCGTTGCTGCTTGTTTGTGCTGGAGGTTTGTTTGGATGACATTTATGGTATCAGGGGTCGGTGTGGACGTCATCATCATCTCTGACGTGTCCCCCCTCTTGTAGCGGCGAGCTACACTCCATCTCGCTCTTACTCTTTCGAGGAGCCTCTGGTGTTGGCTCTTGAGCTGGAGTGTCTGCCCTTGCCGCGGTTCCTTCCCCGGCCGATGCTTCTTCTTGGGAGAAGAAGCGAATGTACCCACTTCCCGACATGTGGGCAACTCGGCGGTCCCTGGTGGTTATGGCCTCTTTCTGGTCTTCGGGAATTCCCAGAATAAGGTGTACCACCTTCTCGTTGGAGTTCGGGTCGGTGGTTTGGTCATCCACTGTCATGTCGTAACACTGCCAGGTATCCACTTTGTACCACGGATTTTGGGCACAAAGCACTCTACGCAGTGTTACGGCTTCGGTGATGCGAGTGTGGAGAAGAAGCCCGGCTTTCAGTCGCTTCTTCAGGTCGCACTGCTTGACTACGGCCAAGGTGGTTTCTGGTATCGGGGACGTAATGCTTCTTACAGCTTTTTCAAGCCAGGTAAGAGCATTTTCGTCTTCACACCACATCGCCAGCACCCCTTCCAATAGGAAGGGTCTTCCGCGGAAAGATGGAGCTTGCTCACCCGAAATTGTTGACGACAACACTGACTGTAGGATGCTGTCGTCAATAGCCTCCCTCAGCTGGTCTGCCTGGAGTTTGGTAAGGTCCCTCGGCGGAACGGTAGTGACCGCTACTCGCAGATGCGACTGACTGGCATCTGCGTAGCTCACCGTCCGCTTGGTTCGCGAGTCAGTTTTCGCGCGTTTGGCTTCCCCTCTGGGGGACCGGGTATCGTCCAGACGAGCGCGCTTCGATGAAACACGCTCGTTCTGGACGGGCCCCGCCCCCTTTTGTTCCTTTCCAGGAAAATTGGGAGCCATCGCAGCGTTTCGTTGACCCCGAGCACCTCTGGGTTTCCTCTTATTCTGCTTGCTCGGTGGTGGTGGAGGGGCTGTGGTTACTGCCGTCCCCCTTGAGGTGGATGGTGTGGGTTCGCGCTGCGTCTCCGCTGCTGCGGCACCCAACCCTGTTGTCGTTTTTGTAGGTTGCAGGGCCTCCCTTCTCGCGCGCCTGTTGGGGCGACTGCGTTCCGTTCGGCCGAGCCCTTTTTTGGTGGTTGCCGCTGTCGGCTGAGCATCCCTTTTGCAAGGGCGCTTGTGACCGACATCGGTCCATTGTACGACGCTCGTGGCGTTCGTAGTTGGTATGGCCTCCGAGAGGCTGGACAGGTCCAGGCTTGCGCCTGGTCCTGAACACAGGTTGCCCCCCCCAGAATACGAGGGGCAGACTGAGCAGGGCTCAGTGAGGGATTCTCCGCAAGCGGTACCCTCCTGGGGTAGTGAATTTTTTCCCTGTGTATTCATTTTTTGTTTGGGGCAGAGGTTTACTCACACTTCCTGCCCTAGGTGAGTGTGGTACAGCTTTCTGGGGGGATTTAGTGCCCCACGGCAATGTCTGCCGGGGTGGGGTTTTAGGCCGCCACGGTTCGGCACATTATACATAGATATATAATATAGGATAGATACATATATGCGAAGCGCTGGATGCGGGCTGCTTTGGATCGGTCATTCTGGAAGTCTATGGGAGAGGCCTATGTTCAGCAGTGGACTGTGTATGGCTGATATGATGATGATGATGATGACATATATAGGTTGTTTAAGATAAATAAATAGACAATTACATAAATAAAGAGTGCCACGCTTTTAGGGGGTATTTAGCGCCCCTTGGCCTGTGGTGGCCCAGTCGGGTTAGTTGACCGCCGCCCGTTGTTCGGCGTTGTTGCTCAATTAGCACCACCCGGGGGACACGTGTAGGGTGGGCCTAGGAATAGGTGGTAAATCCTACGGACGTTGAGCAACCTTATCCCCCAGCTTGTTGAGTATATTATCATACATAAGATGTGTATAGTTTTGTTATTGTTTAATATCACATTTGAAAGACCTATTTAGATAAAATGAAATCACAAATCCATATCTATAATAAACTGGGGTATTGTTTTGCTTGGCAGAAGTTTTAATCACTGTTTAAACATGAATAAATGTTGGATTCCTATTGGTTAATTTCTACTTAAGTGGGGCATGAGAAAAAGCATTTGATGAGGCCGTCAAGCTGAGTGCCACCATTGTTAACATGGTACATGTATGTAATGGTGACCCTCTTTCCTGAGCCTTCAGCTTAGCAGGCAAGGTGAAATCAAACAATCAAACTTAAATGTGTCACAAGATATATTGGATAAGCCAGTGTTTTTGTCAGGTTTTAGGATAAATCAGTGAACTGATTAAATTACAGTATGAGCCAGTGTAAAAACTATCAGTGTTTTGGTCAGGTTACAAGATATACCAATGTTTTTGTCAGGTTATATGATAAACTGACACTCTTGTCAAGTTCTATATAGAATTAACCACAGTTTTTGACATCGTTTAACCCCCATAACTGGTCAAACCCCTTTACTATCTATCTAACCTTTTTTATCATCGCACCAGTTCCATTACTCACGGTTCTGACGAATCATACACCACGATATCAGAACACGAAACATCTGACACAAGCATCAATGAAGAGTCTACCAGCGATGATTCCTTCGAAGACCCTACAAGGGTACAGACACCAGAATTTTCCGAGGATTCCGACCGTTCAGATTCAGAGGATGAGTTCTCACCGTCGAGTGAAAGTTTCGCCGATTCTAATTCCGAAATGGATGATTTCGACGTTACCACGTCATCACTCGGCGTTCCCGAATATGATGGATCAAGCTCACCGGGGAGGGCGTTGCTTAGTAATGTGAATTGGGCTTGGATTAGTTCGAGAGTCAGTCCTAGATGGCACAGGTAATATTCACGTGTTAGGCGTATGCTACACCGCTGGGTAACAAGCGAGCTAGCGATCGAGCACTTTATACTTTGGTTCGCACTGCGTTCAATGATAACGATATACTTTCCTATTTTCTTCCGACATGTCGACGCTTGTCTTTCTAATAGAAGTCTTTCTGATGTCATCATCATCCATGCATTAGTCTCGGTCGCATTCGAGGCCTTCATCTCGAATTGGGGTGCGCTTAAATATAATGTGACTTGATTTTTTTCGACTATATTGGGAGATATCCCAGCCTGAGTTGCAGTTAGTGTCCAATTACTGACAGAGTTGTTCAGGTCGCCCATATAAGTCTCCGTCTTGACCTAACGGTTATTGACAGCTGACTTTTAATGTGTGTGAGGCACGGAAGCGCTCAAATGAAATCCACTATCGGTCTCTAAATGGCAACCATGCCTAGATGCACTGTTCGTTTACCGAACAGTGAAGGTTTCTGCGAGCGCTTCAATGTGAATATGATGTACTAACTTTTGCCTGCGGCTCCGCCCACGTGGATGTCGGTTATCGCGATCAAACATAGCCTATGTCCTGTCTCAAGGTCTAATCTACCCCATATTCCAAATTTCATCAAAATCGGTACAGTGGTTTCATCGTGAAAGACGGTCAAACAGACACACACACACTTTAACATTGATAATATTAGTGTGGATATTCCCGAAAGTTCAAATAATGAATTAACTCAAAATGGAGTCTAGTTACAAATGATGGTAAGCTCTCTCCTGCCCGCCAGTTTCCTCGCCCATCTTGTCTTCGATTAACCACAGAGTTTAGACTGCCGAAAGTTCGCTTAGTTTGTAGTTTCTCTCGCTCACTAACTCGCTCGCTCGCTAGCTGGCGGTGTGGCCTGCGCTTTATGCTGTATACAGAAAAAAAACTCGTAGCCTGCGCCGATCACACACAAAAATCTAGGGAAACGTAACCATCAAATCATTTAAATTTTGAAATTTGAATTTTATTGTCTTAAGTTTTGAAACTGCACGGTGTTTTTTACTAAATTATGCATCTAGGTTTAGCACATTGTATAGAAACTACGTCGTCAGTCGGCGCAGGCTGCCTGCTTTCGCTCTGTATACTAAAAACCTAACAAGCGTAGTTAGAATTGACTCAATAACACACATACAATACAATCATACACACAAAATGTGTTATTGCTAAAAGCTGTTATTTCATATTACAAAGACTTCGAATTTTATTAAGTTTACTAGCTTTTTTTGATTTCCTTTTTTCTGCACCAAGCTTTCATTTCAAAAAAAAAAACCGATGAAAATTGGTTGGGTAGTTTTTGAGTTATGAGCGTTACGCTAACGTATTATAATAAGAGATCCTCACAGTTTCTGCCAATTGCGTTTAACGTTTGCATTTTGAAACCTTTTGTTTGGTATTTCGTGTAGGTGCAGGCACTAGCACGTGAGGTTTTCTTACACACCATTATATTATGCAAGTAAGCTGTTATTTTTGTACGAATAAACAAATATTTAACTAAAATTTTATTCATGAGAAGACTAATTTGAGTAGTTATATGTTCAAACTTCACTCTCGATCTAATGTCAATCTCGCAGCAGTCAAAAATGTTTACGATTTTTAGGAAAATTGTGTAGGTAGCGAAAGTACTTACCATTTTTATGAGTAAACTTTGGACAGATAAAATATACGAGAATTGGCCTGCAGGTGTATGTCATGACCTCAATAAATATTGATGTATCTTACGTATTACAGGACTGAACTGACAGAAGAACAACAAATGGCTATGATAAGAGAAGAACAGTTGTAAGATTATATTATGTATTTAGCAATAATTTTGTTAATGTTTGGAATATCACCTTGTAAGGTCGAGTGTTAAATATTCCAAGGGGTGTTATATTTCTGAAGGTGTTGAATATCCGTATTAAAATACTATGTGTTGAAATAAAACCAACTGTTTTTTACGGACTCTATCGCAATTTTTTTGTTACTAATTTACTTTATAGCCCGACGTTACTTTTAGCAGCCATGTTGGCGGAGTGATTAAAGATGGTAAATGTCACATAACTACATAATGTAGTTTGAAGTATAAGCTATTCCAAAGTACCCTAATCATGATAAATGGTTCATGTAACTACCTACTTGTCCTATTTGTCCCCCTCCCCCCCCCCACCGTTGGTGATACGTGGTGACAGTTTAACACTACTGCCGCCCCCCCCCCCCCCTCCCCAACATCACATGTATCTACAAAGAATCTTGAATTTTTTAGAAGATTATCTTTAAATACAGGTAGGTATTATAATGTATAATCTTATTTTATTCTGAAATGAAGGACGATGATAAAAATATCTAGACAGACCAGACGAGACTTGTCGGTTTGGAAATCGCGCGTTTGTGATTTTTGTTGTTGATTTTTTGTCAAACCCCTCCCTCCCCTTTCAAGCCTTACGTGATTAATGGATAGCCCCTTACACAGAATGAGCTCGTCAGCTAAAAGTAAATATTAACAAATGAGTCGCGATAGAATCAAGTGATTTTTTTTCAATGAGTGACATTCGCGTAAGCTTCAGAAAGTATCAATATTAAGTGTATTTAAAAAAAATAACATGGGCGTCCCTGTCAATGTGTATTGTAAATATTGATAATATTGACACTATTGTTGTACAAACATTCGTGAATTGCGATATTGGATTGCATTGTAATTGACTCTATGACATGACGTCATAAAATAAATTTGCCGACTAATTTGTAAACTTACGGATATTTTCACCTTCAGTGTTGATTTATTTAAAATTAATCATTTTTTTTTGTTTGTTTATTTTTGCTTAGTATAGAATGTAGTTAGTAAGTAGATATAGTTGGTATTTCTATTAACTATTAAATCAAATTGTGTAGGTAGATTAGTTTTGCATGCATTTATATTTACTTACCGTTTTATGCTTTTGCCTTGCGCTGTGTATTTTTTAGATTTTCTTCAGTTTATTATTATGTGAGTAAGTCATAAAAATATATATTTGTGCGTGTTTTATACGGAATATTGTATTCCATTACCAACTTGTGCTTTATTTTTATTTGTTTATTATTTATTTCCATCTTTATTGTACAAATAAATAACGTTTATACACTGAGATGTCATGTACAGAGGTGAGCTTAACTCTTAGAGTTGAGGTCTCTTGCAGGTAACACATCTGTCTTTATATAAACTAATAGATTTATCTTTAAGACGATAGATCTAAATTTAAACCGTTAGATCTACATTTAAACCGTTAGATTTACATTTAAAATTATATCCAGAACAATAATCCATGGGTATATAATTAGTTACAGGGAGTATTTGAGCACTGAGGTGGACATTATTGTAACTTCTTCTTAGAATTGTATTGCCCTGATATTCTGTTTCCATTTTCAGCCGCGAGCGCTCGTGGACTCTAGAAGACTGTTCCATATGTTTTGACGTAATGCTCCGCAACCAGGACGTGACCCGGCTACCCTGCACGCACAACTTCCACACCGAGTGCATCCTGCCTTGGTTACAGGAGAAGCAAACTTGTCCCATATGCCGAAAGAATGCCGAATGATCTTGAGTGTGAGTTGATCGTTCGTATTTGTAGTATTTGGGAGACTGCCAAAGAATTCATCAATCAATGATCATAAGTGCTAAATTTTCCACTAAGCATATTTGTCTTCTAGAACATCCATATATTGTTCATATTTGAACGTGCAAAATTTTGTACTTAGCACATTTGTCTTCTAGACTCAAGACCATCGATATATCCGATATAATTATATTAAGAGTGCTTACTCATTAAAGTAACGTCAAAATTTAGTATCATTATGATGAATAATGATGTATGTGTTTTTTTTTTACGTGCGGGAAATCCCCACAGATACCCACCCCTCCGGAGCCGGAGGGGGAGGTTATGTCGAACTCGAACCGACTAAACCGCACGCCGTCTCCGGGTCGTAGTGCTAGGCCGAAGGTGAGGTTGTTATGCGACATATCCCTCGCACCCCGGCTGACCCAGGGCCATCCCTCTCGGTCTGGCCCTCCTCGGGAGGGAGGAACCACGCGGTCCCCGACTCAACCCTGGTGTGGGGAGGCGCGCATCCTACTACGATGCGCGCCGAATGACGTATGTGTAAGAGAATTCCAGGACGAGTCCAGGAAGTTCTGTTGGCCAGTGTCCTCCTTAGAAAGTGAATGGCCGCGGTATCATCTCCCGTCCTGAATATGGATGTTTTGTGATTTAAATTGATAAGGAAGGTTAACATGGTAATTCGCAAATTTATAGCAATTGGATCTCGCACTTGACCACATTATTTTCAAAGTAAAGTGCTCTTCAATTTAATAATATACATTTTTTAATATTTTCAGTATTCGAACGAGATCGCCTGGAACTACTTGTCCATTATAAGCCCGACTTCAGAAGCTAATTGACACGAAATTTATTTAACATTATTATTATTTAAAACAGAATATTTATGTTACCAATATTTTTCAAAATTATGAACAGCCTGTAGCGTAAGGCATGATTATAAGAAAAGGCATAAGGTGTGATGTGAGTCAAAATCAAAGTCATAATAAAATCGTACGTATCGCAGAGTAAAATCACGTTAATACGTAAGATTTTGCTTTAATTATGATTCATGCCTATTGCATTTACTGTTTAATTCACGGCTGCTTCAAATGCGAATCAAACACCGATCAAATTAAACTACCTTTAGTTCCAATATTACTGAAATAAAAGATTTTTTAATTATATTTTGTCTATGATTGATTATAAAATCTTTATAGACAGTAATTCAGAAGCTTACTGTGATCAACTTTGCAGTCTTGTGTTTATTAAAACAACAATATAACTAATATATTCATATAAAGATTTTCCGCTTTAAATACATATAACGCATGTCAGTTTATACATAAAGTAAATGATTGATTGTATGAGGAAATGAAATATTAGGTTTTAAAATGTATTGTATATAAAATTATCTAATAATTAATCTCTCACTTGCCTTCTTATTAATAATATACGGATACTAACATAGATTTAGAGTAGGCTAGATGCAGCATTTCACCACCACTTATGACGTCACGCAGGCCTTGAGTTTTTTCTCTTCACCATAAATATAATCATTTCAATCACACTGCACGATTACAGCACAGGAGTCTATAAAGGCCATATTTATGTTTCATATTCTTATTTCATATTTGCATAGCATCTAAGTCAAATTGGGTGAAATATTTCGGATAGCAATTATTATTGTTCAAGGAAACATGTGCTGGTTGGTTCTTGATGAAATTATTTGCACTATGCTATTGTATTGTATTGAGCTAACTTCTGTAGGAATTGAGCTAATTCTATAAGTTTGGTTGTCTAGCCTGCTCTAAATCTTTGGTTGATAAGGTAGGTAGTCTTATATCCAGGTTAGTGAATACATCTTTTAAAATTGTTATATTGTATTTGTTATATTATAATAATATGTTGATGTAGATTTAGGGTCAATTAAGATTAGGTGGAAAATGCTCGAGATTTAAGACTTTTTAAGTGTTATTATTAACCTTATCCCATTGAATTGTAAAGCAATTTGTATGTCAACTATTCAGCTCATTTAAGATTGAAAAGAAAAACCTTCCACTCTAGACAAGTGGTAATTCGTTGGCCGGCGTTTAGTAGAATAGAAAAATTTATGGGATTTGATGTTTATGACATGCGTTAACGACTGTCAAAAACGTTATTATATTCTATCAAACGCCGGGCAACGAATTACCACTTGTCTAGGCGGGCTTATTTCAAATAGTATGCAGCATAAAAATCTTACACGTTAAGACTGTAGCGCGTTGTTGCTTACTATTTTAAGTTTTATTTTAATGGAATAATGTTGATATACTTAATATAATTATAATTTAAAAGCGTTCGAGCATTTTTTCCGCCTAATTTGAAATGACCTTATGCATAATATGGTAATGTATCGTACAAAGTTGAACAAAGTCTTCCCATACATATCCGAGAAATTTTAACACACTTTTTAATGCTCTCAATACGAAATGTATAGACTGATGAATTTGCTTAATTTTATTGATACTGTATTTTGACTTACCTTATAATTTCTATACGTCTCCTACTCGAGAAGGCTTCGTAATAAAAAAAAACAATTTCAGTCTGAATCTAAGCTTCAAAAACTATATCAATGAATTGTAAAATTGTGTTACAAGAATACCGATTTTGACATTTGTGAGTTTAAAGTTAGATCTAGACTGAATTTTTAACATCTTTTTATTACGAGAAATGGCCTTCTGCTCTCTCATATTCATGAAAATACTTATTTTGAACAAAATCGTTTTGTCTCTTTCAATCTTTATAGATTTCAAATGAAATAGAAAAGGACGGATCATATTTAGGTTACTTTAATATTTTTATGAATAAGAGGGTAGTAGTGTTAAAAAAGCTGGTCTTTGACAATATTTATTTATTCATCATATAAGAAAGTCTAAAGTATTGAATGGACAATGGGGTCAAATCTTACTTAGGCTGGATTTTACCAGTAAAAATCCGTTTAACTTAAAACTGAGTGCCATTTCGAGGCAGGTAGACTGGCAACCCAGTTCGCCATCAGGTGGGGGTGCAGATCGGAACATAAAAAGGAAATCAAATTATAACCTGAGACCACATTTACCAGTAGCGATTGCTGAACGTTTTCTGATAGCCGATGAAACTGGGTGTGTATTATAACTCTAATTGCGTTGACTTGAAAGAGAAGGAAGTAGGAATCGCATTGTTCTACGCCACTGACATTTACCAATGAATTCTTTTGAATAAAACTGTGAAGTAAAATCCAGCCTAAATAAAGTTTGATCTTAACATAAACAAACTGTAATACGATAGTCCCGTCGAAGAAAGACGCATGTGGAAAGTTAATATTACACATAATTCTTTGTTCGAATAAATGTCGGGTATTTGACAAAAAAAAAAGTTATTTTTGGACTGCCTAAAATTACTAATAATCGAATAACTAAAAACTAATAACTGGACAAGTTCAACACGTGCCTAGAGAAAAAGTGTTATTAAAAGCAAAGCAATATTAATTAGTAGTATTTTATAAAGTTTACGCGAATATCACTTATTGAAATAAAACCACTTTTGAACGAATTCTAAGTGAGCTCATTGTGCGTAAATATGTAATAACACCAACAAAAGCGGGCTAAACGTAAATAATTTCAAATAAATCGCAATAGAATCCGTTAAAAAGTTGTTTTATTTCATTAATAGTAGCAGTTTAAAATTTATATACTGTGGTAACACTTGATAGACACAGGTGTTGCTATATTAAAAATAGGAATCGTAGGATATTTTGGTAGAATTTTGTAAGCTTTTTCTAATTCATCTTCCTCTATGTTTGCAAGAAAGTGAGTGATCTCAATGGCTCGGTGAATAAAGGCGACTCTTATGTAGTGACAACTTAGGCTATAAAGAATGATTGGTTTATATCTGAAGACAATTTCTACAGCATTGTTTTTAACTAATATACCATGTGGCCCAATAATTAAGCATTATGGGCTTATCTACTAAGAAGTTATATTGGTCAGCGTGATCGCCAGCTCTTGTTCCAAAAACTTTTCTTTATCATCATTATTATGTAGAGATATTTTTCTATCTATTGGTATACAACGAAGAGTTATCTATCTATCAAAGTAAACTCAACTCGGTTCATAAACTTTTTCTTTTACTATCCTAAAAGTCTTAACAATCTTTTTTTTATCTGCTCTAATTTTATATTTTCTAAAAAACAATCGTTTTTCCATTAAAAATTCCAGCAATCAGTTATCTAGATTTAGATTAGATCTAGTGACTTAGATTTAAATTAGATCTAGTGACTTAGATCTAAATTAGATCTAGTGACTTAGATCTAAATCTTTAAGTCATTCTTACTAGCGAGCAGCCTTGGCGATCAACAATGGACATACTCATATTGCACACCCGATTATTTTCAAATATCAATATTAACATCTAGTCATATTTCTTCTTTAGATATGGACCAATCTGTGCTTAGAAATAATTTGACGCTCTTTTATTTTATATTTCTTGCACTGCGTTGTAATATATAGATTTGTATAGAACGGCTGAGCCGTCAAATTGGAAATGCTGGCAACACAATTGAAGAACATAAAAATCTCGCAGTTAAATATCTAACCAAAAGGCTTATAGTATAGTTTTGAACGGCACTAGCAGATAAATTGAAAAATATAAATGATGAATTTTATTATTTATTATAAAACTATTATAAAATATGTAACCGTTTTATCACATCCAAAGTAGGCGTAAATGTAAAGAATTTAATTCCTAATTTATGTTGTTAATATTGCTACATCACATATGACTTGAAATGTCGGCCATATTTTTTTTAAATTAATGGTAGCACACACGGCAAAGGAAATAAAAATACACCTTTTCATACAAAGGTGGTATACTATCTTTTTTTGCTGACCATACAAATACTATATTATTGTCTTGAACTCGAATATGTTGTGTTGGCAGCATCATTGCATCGTGATATTTAATGTTTTCTTAATGTTATTAGATAATAGATTTTCGGAATAAAGTCTTACAATTTATTATTATTTGAATAAATACCGTCAATCCTGAGTTGGAATCCTGAACAGAGTGAGACGGTTTTTCACTCCGGAGCAACGGTGTCTTCTATACAAGACATAAATTCGTTCCTGCGTGGAATACTGCTCGCATCTCTGGGATGGATCCGCAAAGTACTTATTAGATGCTCTCGACAGGTTGCAGCGACGTGCGGTCCGCATTATCGGCGGAAATCCTGAGGTCACGAGTTCCCTCGAGCCTCTGCAGATGCGTAGAGATATTGCTTCCTTGGCAGTATTTTACCGTCTCTACCATGGTGAATGTTCTGATGAGCTATTTTAATTAGTCCCACCCTCTCCTTTCCTATATAGGACAACACGTGTAGGACTTAGATGTCACCCGCACACGGTGCAGAACATTCCTTCAAGAATCAAGCGGTTCGGTGACTCTTTCCTTCGTCGCACAATTAAGACCTGGAATTCCTTGCCAGCTCACGTGTTTCCCTCTTCCTACAGTCCCGGGTCCTTTAAGCGGGGCGTGAAAAAGCATCTGATGAGGCCGTCAAGCTGAGTGCCACCATTGTTAACATGGCACGTGTTTATAATGGTAGCCCTCTTTCCTGAGACTGCCTTCAGCTTACCATCAGGCGAGGTAAAGTCTAACTGACTGGATGGCCAGGCCAAGAGGGATGGCCCTGGGTCAGCCGGGGTGCATGATATGTCGTCGACTACCTCACCTTCGGCCTAGTACAATGACCCACAAACGGCCTGCAGTTTAGTCGGTTCGAGTCCGACATAACCTCCCCTTCCGGCTCCGGAGGGGGCGGTATCCGGTGGGGCTTCCGAACGTAAAAAACATATATTTGTTGGAACTACGTACGACTGTAGGAATCTTTTTTATATACAACTGGTGCCCACCTGATGGCAAGTGCTTACCGTGACCTATGGTCGTGTGCAACACCAGGGGAGTCACACTCGCGCTGCCGACCCGATGTTGCTTTAAAATAATAATAAAAATGAAACGCCCACAGTGGATTTAATTAAACATCGATTTATTATAATTAGAACGTACGAGCTAAATAAAATACTAATTGAACACTTCATTGGACATATAAAATAAATTCATCTTCTTTTCGTAAAAATAAACGAGTTAAACATGCAACCCGTATCTTGACAATTTTGCTTGTCTGTCTAAAACCACCTTCCCACGGTCCGCGAATTCACGGACACGCACCATGGAAAGACTTTCGTCCGTGATAGTGCGAACACGTTTATAATAGCATAGTTAAGCATATATCTTGGCCCCAAATCGCGAGAGAAACAAGGCGCTGGCGCGTGGATTAGTTTGATACAATCCATTATTGGTGTATTTAAGCTTCGCTGCCGGAGTACCCAGCACGGGGTACTCCGGCAGCGATTTAAAAAACGCTTACTGCGTATAAGAGCACTAGTTAAGTATTGGTAGCTGGTAGCTTAGTAGTTAAAGAGTAAGCTTTCGTCGGCGTTCGAATCCGGTACCCCTAGCACGAATAGTGTTTCGTGCTAGGGGTACTGGCCATTACACAGTGTAATTTTCACTACCGACGTGAACCCACTAACACGAATAATTAAGTTTAGTTGAAGAGTTAAGAGTGAAGATTAGTAATTTCAGTTTCTAATATTCTTTTTAAGTGTAGCGTGTTTGGGCTCAAGATATACGCCGGTAACTATAATTTATCCGTATCCGTGTCTGCGTCCGTGAAAACTCGCACCGTCGACGGCCGGTGTTAGAAGTCATTTAACACAAAAGTTAGAACAAGCTGCCCATTCCGTGTTGCATCCTGACGTGGTGCGTCCAGGCATCCAGGTTTTGGAAATCCTGTAAAATTGACATTTTAGGGGAATTATTTTATAAGTTGTACTTAAATAAATTAACATTCGGAATTTTGATGGGTAGGTTATCGGTATCGGCATCGGTAACTATGCCCGAAAAAAATTGCATATAAATTTTTCACTTATTATATTATTATTATTAAATGTTACGTTAATGTTTGTATGCTAACACTACCACGAGGCTGTAATTCTGAATTCGGGGCTTCTCGAGTCGAGATACGTGCGATACACCAACGGGTCATTGACTTCCAAAAGTCAGTTGTTGCTCGATTGGTACGCTCAGCATAGACATTAATGTCAAACTTTACAACTGAATTTTAGATAATTGGGTCGGCCAATATATTTTTTTTTTCTGCTAGTAATTTTACAAAGTTTTGAGAGTTATTCAATTTTGTTACACCTTATATAAGCGAAAATTGAAACTCAAATTATTGCAACTACTAGTGCAATCAGCAGTGCAATTCTCCTAAGCACACAACGTCGAGCACAGCGCTGCGATTGCCTTAATAGAGCTTGTTATTGGTCGATCTCTAGTGACGTCACAAAGTGCGACCAATGACACTCTCTATCAAAGCTCTGGCTATTTCTTGACGCAAAACAAACAAACAATTTATATATCGCCGTCCACTATTGGACATAGGCCTCTCCCAATGTTGGGAGGATTTGGCCTACTGTTACCACGCTGGCCAGACAGGTTTTATTTTGAGCTTTCTTTTTGTACTTTTCCGTTAATCGCCTCTTACGACACCCTTCGGATGATATGGGGTAGTGATGCAGGGTATTTGACAAATTTTGGAAAACCATTTTAAATTATTCCTTAGCAATATAATATAATAATGTTCCTTAGCAATATAATATGCACACTACATCGATATTTAAAAAAAAAATCAACGGATTTCAACAAAAAATTAACATTAAATTAAAAAACAAAAAGTTTAAATTTTCAAAAACGCGCGAAAAATGCTGTCACCTTGTATGGAGCCGATTACGTGACGTTTTGTATAACCTTAAAGCAGTGAATTCAAAGTAAATAATAAAGTTTTTCTTCAAACTTTGTGAATAAAATGGTGTGTAGTTGCACAATGTACAAATACGTCTATAAATAATCGAATGAAATTTTGAAGCATTTACTATGCTAACTTTTCAAATCGATTAAGATAGGAAAAAGTGAATGCCCAGGTGGGACTCGAACCCACGATCTTTCCCTTACAGGGGGAATGCTCTGACCACTGAGCCACCAAGCCACACCTGAAGCTATCCAAATTCTCCTATACTACCGTCTTTGGGCGACGGTGGGAGCCATCTACCGACATTCATACGAAATATCGGAAACAATGAATGATGTTGCAATCATTTTTAAACATTGTTTTTCGATGACACCTGAGCGATTCACTTTTTCATATCTTAATCGATTTGAAAAGTTAGCATAGTAAATGCTTCAAAATTTCATTCTATTATTTGGGCGGAGTCATCGAAAAACAATGTTTAAAAATGATTGCAACATCATTCATTGTTTCCGATATTTCGTATGAATGTCGGTAGATGGCTCCCACCGTCGCCCAAAGACGGTAGTATAGGAGAATTTGGATAGCTTCAGGTGTGGCTTGGTGGCTCAGTGGTCAGAGCATTCCCCCTGTAAGGGAAAGATCGTGGGTTCGAGTCCCACCTGGGCATTCACTTTTTCCTATCTTAATCGACGTCTATAAATAATCCACAAAAACTGTTTGTTTCTGTTCTGTCACAAAGCCGTGTTTACTTGCGTGTGACGTCAGCAGTGCTGTGATCGATCACAGAGCTTTTTCGTCACAGATAAAAATTCGAAAAAATATTAGATATTTTTAAGCGAAATTCTCATAAAATATGCTTATTTTAGTTTAATTTATAGTTTTAAATGTCTTTTTACGCTATTATCTGATAGGATGAACATTATTTGTATTATTTTTTTAATGTTGTCAAATACCCCATTTTTATAAATACTCACGTCATCGCAGTACTGGCAGGGGAACAGCTCCAGGCCGTGTATAGCGACGTGGTCGCGGAACTTGTCCGCGTCGCCGAACGATATTCCGCACGCGTCGCACATCCACGCGGAGCCCTCCGCAGCGTCGCCTGCGGTACGGGAGGGGGAGGTCGGGATTAGGGAGTGAAACATTTTCGATAGCAAAATCGTCTACAAATAATTTTCTTTTTTATTAAAGCACCTGTACATTATTCCCATACATTATAATAGTAGTTTATGATACTGTTGCATAATAAGGGTTCTTATAACACGAGTGTGTTTTAAAAAAACGAGCCGTAGGCGAGTTTTTTTATATTATCACCATGTTATAAGACCAAGTTATGTACAGTGTCATACACTACTTTATCTACTGTCATACTATAATACATAAACTAATTCATTTTACAAACAAAACCAAACTTTTTTTTAATTTAAATATAAAATGTTGGCGCCAAACATCGATTGCGCATGCGTGTTTCTTTTTTTTTTCTTCCGAATCCGCGGTTTCTTTTTTTAAAGTAGAGGTTCAACCTTCTTGGCTCAGAAGGAGGTTAAATAGGTGTATCGTTATGATTAAAAAGTTATTTAATGATATAGGTGTCCATACAAGACCTGTATCGTAATAAAACTTTTTTTTTGGCCTGTGCGTAATGTTTGCTATGAGAGGTTTGATTTCAATTTTATAATCTTTGTAAGTATTATAGATCTATTATATATCAGAAGATAAAAAAATAAAATTTTAAATGACTACGATTTGGCTATCGAAATTGTGGCCAAAATCTTTCGCTCCGAAACGATAAAATCATACGGTATCATCATCTTAGCGACCTTGAAGACACATCTGTCGGGCTATGGATCATCTGAACTGCAGGCACGGCCGCCAATACCCAAGGCGCTGGGGTGACAGGTGGAGCCAACTGTCACCCCTGCAGAAGTTGGGGACCCCGTGGTCCTTCCACCCAAAGAGGGCCAGATCGAAAGAGATGGCCTTGGGTCAGCCGAGGTGCAAGGAATATGCTCTACAGCTACCCAGAGAAGGCGTGCGGTTTAGTCGGTTCGAGTCCGACATAAACTCCCCCTGCCGGCTCCGTTAAAAGAAATACCCAAGACGCGGTACAGCGGTCACAGCCGGTACCAAGAGCAGATACAACTTACATTCGCCTTCTTCCTTCGGTTCCAGTTCCGTCTTCAGAGCGTCGTCCAGTACTATGGGGGAGGTCTGCGTCTCCGATCTGAACTTCTTGGGCTCCCTCGGCTCGAAGTAAGGGCAGGCTGGAATATGTCATTCCAGTTAGAGGATTCGGTTGATCTCTATATAGTCAAGCAGGTTATCTTAGAAGGTGTAGGCAGAGGTTACATAGACACTCACATTTCACTAATCGTCGGGGCAG
Organism: Eilema caniola; assembly: GCA_949126895.1. NCBI lineage: Eukaryota > Metazoa > Arthropoda > Insecta > Lepidoptera > Erebidae > Eilema > Eilema caniola. The sequence goes on from OX421485.1 coordinate 4,635,134, forward strand.
TGGGGGGTTACCATGTGACATACGAAACTTCAGGCCCCCGATTCTGCTAATTTTATAACATAACAAAACCACTATGATACCGCTGACATTGCATGAAATGTCATTAAATTATCGACTTTATTGCTGAGTGTTAAAGTCCCAAATTAAAAGAGAAAGAGTTTATAACATTTTTCATTCACTCTACAAGATTGTCACTTAATTTTAGACTTTAACATCATCAAAGTAAAGTCTAAAGTTAAAAGGCATTGGTTACAGTATCTCTGGTGCCGCAGTGGCTTTGTTATGAAAAAAATAATAGCAGAATCAGGGTCCAGGTCGGTCTAAAACACGAACGAAAGACGAAAGTTAATATGAAGTCGCTCCGGTTTTCTCCCGGTAGGCTTTAAGTCGAAGTGTCGCGTACGGTCTACAGATTCGATCTCAGAACTAATGTGTTCAATGTTAGCCGACATTTTTTTTTTTAAAAAAGAATATTAGCAGCCAAAATTATCGAAATTACTAATATTCCCTCTAACCCCTCCAACTAAGCTAAACTGCTTGTGCTAGGAGTGGGTTCACGTCGCTAGTGTAATGGCCAGGATTCGAACCCGGGACCTATCGATCGTAAGGCTGACTCCTTAACCACTAAGCTACCGACGCTTCAATTTTGAAATGCATATGCGACTATGGTAGGTATGGTAGGCCTGCAGTTTGGTTCGAATGACTACAAGACCACCATTTTTGATAAAATAATGGTTAGACTATCACTTGGAATACGAGGGTCAGCCGGGGTGTAATGGATTTGCTTTAGGTAATCTTACAACTGGAGAGCCAAGACAGCGTGCGGTTTAAGTCGGCTCGAGTTTTTTTAATACCACTGAGGTTGCCCATCGCCTGAGGAGGGCCAGACCGAGAGGAATGGCCCTAGGTCAGCCGGGGTGCGAGGGGAAATGTCGCATGACAACCTCACCTTCGGCCTAGCACTACGACCCACAGACGGCGTGCGGTTTAGTCGGTTCGAGTCCGACATAACCTCCTCCTCCGGCTCCGGAGGGGTGGGTATCCGTGAGGATTTCCCGCATTGCCCATCGTGAACATGTCATATGAACGTGTAACACCAGGGGAGTTACCCTCGTGCTGCCGACCCTGTAAACACAGAGAGCTTCTGTGCCGTCAGCGTAGAAGATAAAGCAGAAATGGCCTTTGGTCTTCCCACTGACAGCACAAAACCTCTCCAATGAGCTCTGGCTACCCTACTCACCGCCGGGAACACAACACGAGGTTATTATGGTCGACTGCTCAATCGGACGGCAATATCGTCTTGTCCTATCTCCTACAAAAGAGTCCGAGTCCAACAGTCACACGTAATGCACAGAAGTGTATCAAACTACAAGACTCACGTCCATGGCCGACGTGCGTCTTGTAGAAGGTGACCATGACGCGGTCCATGGTCTCCGTGACGATCATGTGCGCCGGGCACGCCTTGCCCGTCTTGTAGATCTGCCGCTCGGGCGCGGGCCGCTTGCCCTTACCCTGCAAGCGGAAAAAAGCCATTAAGAAAGCTGCTATTTCGTTATTCGCGCTTTACAAGCTGAAAAATGATATTAAAATAGCTGTTATGTAGTTATTAGCGCCTAGCGGCGAAGCTATTAAATAGCTGTTTCGTTATTAGCGTACAAGCTATTGGAACAGCAACAACAGTTATCATTAGTTTTATCTACTCTGATACTATAGTACAAAGATTATAAAATTGAAATCAAAACTCTTATGACAAACATTACGCACAGGCCAAAAAAAAAGTATTATTACGATACAGGTCTTGTATGGACACCTATATCATTAAATAATTTTTTAATCATAACGATACACCTATACAACCTCCATCTGGACTGAACCTCTACAACACGCATGCGCCATCGATGTTTGCACCTTAGCGCCAACATTTTACATATAAATTAAACAAAGTTTGGTTTTGTTTGTAAAATAAATTAGTTTATGTATTATAGTATGAGAGTAGATAAAGTAGTGTATGACACTGTACATAACTTGGTCTTATAACACTCGTGTGATACTATAAAAATAAAACACACTCGTGTTATAAGAACCCTTACTATGAAACAGTATCATAAACTACTATAGTTGCTGTAATAAGCGCTCTCTTCAACTGAGAAAAAAACGTTATTTGAAATTTATACTTCGTTATTGTTATTGTGTTACCTACATGTATGACACAGCTGCAAATGTTCAAATTGTTACACATGGCGATATTTCTTTTTTTAGATCATTTTATGTGTAAAACGGTACATTTAATATCAGCGAGCCTATTTATTGTACGAATAAGTGATTAAATTGGGCTTGCGGTTTAGAAAGAGAGGGATGGTCCTATACGGAGGGTATAAGTTCATCATCCATGCCATCGGCTTAACATACTCTCCGAGGCACAGAAAGGTCTCTCTGTGTTAATAACGGTCACCCATCCTAAAACTGCTCGTTTACGACTTGACCAGACCCTGACATCTAAACAGCTGCTTGGCTACCTGGTACACGTAGACCCCCGACTGGCTGCACATGTAGTGAGAGCGGACCCCCTCGATGGTCTGCTTGCTGGCCGTAGTCTTTCGGAAGCGGAACTTCGTCTCTTCTTGTATGGCTCCCTTGAAGAGCATGAAGTCTGAAAGAGAAGACGACCATTTTTAGATTCAAATATTACTTTTAAGCATAATAATTTGAATTATTCCTTATTGAAAGAAATTGCGTGTAACTCCATCAAAATATTCTAAATCGCTAAGAATATTTTTTAATCCTCAGGTATAGAATGAATAGAAGAATATTTTTTTATTTTATTATAGGAGACAGTTTAATTAAGGCCAACCATTATAACCATAATAAGCGTCGGTAGCTTAGTGGTTAAGGGTCGGCCTTACGATCGAGAGGTCCCGGGTTCGAATCCTGGCCATTACACTACCGCCGTGAACCCACTACTAGCACAAGCAATTTAGTTTAGTTGGAGGGGTTAGAGGGGATATTAGTAATTTCGATAATTTCGGCTGCTAATATTCGTTTTTTTTTTTTAATCTGAATTTGAATTTGATTTAAATTTGAAATTCTCAATTCCACAAATGTCAAAAACGATCATGATCCCAATGTAAATTCTCTAATATTTTTTTCTAAATTAATTGTTATCTCATCATGCCAATGTTCTTGTAATGTATGTAATTGTGTAACGAGAATACCGTTTATGACATTTAGGAAATTGAGACCAGGGGCACGTTTCATAAAACTACAATTTACAAATTACAAGTACAATTCGATGTACATTGCGTAGGTAATTGGTCATTTAAATAGGTTTTATAATATATGGCCAATTAACTACGCAGTGTACATCGTATTGTACTTGTAATTTGTAAATTGTAGTTTTATGAAACGGGCCCCTGCTGTGCATTTCTCTAATTTCTCAGCGTCGAGCGCAGAGCTAGAACAGCCTTGATAGAGATTGTCATTGGTCGGACTGTGTGACGTCACTGGATATCGACCAATGACAATTTCTATCAATTTAAGTCTTTAGTATTTTACGGCCGGCGTTGCACGTAGAATATACTGCTTCCGGGCTGTTTGGCCGTGGTCCATTTGAAACTTGCGTTCCAGACGTTTCGTCGATCACTGCGGTCGACATTCGAAGACCTCTCCTCATCGGCGACTGATGAATCTTGAGTCACTGGCGTATCTCTTTCAAGGCGGTCTCAGCGCTGCGTTCGAAGCTGAATGCTCAGAGGATTGCTCATCCGATTGAGACAATCTTGAATAGAATTTGATTAGGAGAGTTATCCCCTTGGTGTGCAACCCACCGTCCATGCTGTGGAACTCGAGCTGCTCGACCTGCTCGTAGACGCCGTGCTCGTGCACGAGGTGCGAGCTGAAGTTGGACCCGTAGCTCACGCGCTCGTCGCACAGCGGACAGATGAACGCCTTGCGCTTCTCCACCTGGAATATCAATCAATCAAACAATCAATCAACCAACCAATCAATCAATCAATCAACCAATCAATCAATAATTTGTAACGTCGGTAGCTTAGTGGTTAAGGAGTCGGTTACAATCGAGAGGATTTGAATCTTGGCCATTACACTACCGTCGGAAACCCACTCCTAGTACAAGCAATTTAGCTCAGTTGGCAAAATAAAATATAAACTATAATAAAATATAATAAAAAAATAAATTGCTAGAGGGAATATTAGTAATTTCGGGTAAATTCTACATAATATAAACTCACGCCTGTATCCCCGAAGGGGTAGGCAGAGGTGCTAGCACCCACATTTCGCCAGTTTATGTTTAGGTACCAATGTAATAGGTGGCGAGTCTATTACCATTAACCGGGCACTTATGAACCTGCGATAAATACACACATAACTTCGAAAAGCATCGAAAAGTCATTTGTGTGTGCCATTGTAAAACCTGGGATCGAATCTGAGACCTCGTCCATACCACTAGGCTACAGTGGTTGTTAAAAAATGCTGAAATTCTATGGAAAAAAATGTGTGTGTCGTTTGTTTTCTACAGTTTTCTATACTATCATAAAGTGATCACATTGGAGATATTAAAAACATATGCATGGGGTTTTTTTGGAAATCACTGTCCTCGATGGACGCAAAACTAAGGAACAATTTTATTTTTGTTAATTACAATCGATTTAATAAAACCAGATAGGTGTGTATGACTCAAATTACGGTATCCGATATCCGCCGAGGCCATCAGTTAGCATTTGTACAAGTCAAGTACATCCCGATAACTTTACTACGGCTATACTCACGTCACTCGTCAGGATACGCCCGAACCCCCCGACGGGTGTATCCCATCTGCCCCGGTGACTTGGCCCGGTGCCGGGCCACATGGGAAAAAAAAGTTTTAACTGGCCCGTTGATATGTTTAACGGGCCAGATGACACAAATCAAGTGCCATCGTCCCCGGTAAGGGGAAAATAGAGGATACGCCACGGCCCGACTAGTTACGGACCCGACCGGAGTCCTTATTCATGAGCAGAGTATCCAGGCGCGGCGACGTCCGGCGCTTTACTCCCAGTGAATCATCATGAATAAGGACTCCGGTCGGGTCCGAAACTAGTCGGGCGCATCCTGACGAGTGACGTGAGTATAGCCGTAGTAAAGTTATCGAATTGAAAAATGGCTCAAGATAGTTTCTATACAAAAAAGTCAAGTACATGCGGCGAGAATGAATGCACAGTCTCTAGACAACTGGTAATTCGCTAGCCGGCGGCGTTTGGTGGAATAAAATGACGAATGTATGGGATTTGACGTAAATGACAGTTGTTAACGCATGTCAAATACGTCAAATCCTATACATTCGTCATTCTATTCCATCAAACGCCCTGCTAGTGAATTGCCACTTGTCTAGAGGGGATATTAGAACAGAACGGCCATATGAGCGGGACCCCTGACAACTTTTTAGTCAATTCCTGTCCTATGAGACAGGAACTTACGAACGCTTACTAGATAGTTAAGACTAACCTGTAATAACATCGCTAACAATACCGTGAATATGCCATATTGTGCTATTCCCAAGAATAAAAATGGAGAGTTAAATTCGAAAAAGACAAGGTATTTCTTATCTCTCGTAAGTATTTATTTACTGTTAAAAAGTCACCACGCGCGACATATAGGTGAACACTGCGTATGGCCGTACTATCCTAATATATTTATGTGGGTGAATATATGGAATCGACACATTTACGACAGTCGTCAGCGAAGGTCAATCGCATACAATAATCGATGACTGTCAATTCTACTAACGTTCTGCTAAAATTGTTTAGAGGGTCAGTTCCGAGTCCTCACCTCAAAGCCATGAGCTTTAAACAAATGCTTGTTGAGTATCTGCTTCTGGCTGAAGTCTCTGTTACACATGTGGCACTTCTTACGCTCCCTCGGCACATATTTGGGCGTTTGCTCGTTGCAGATCTTCACTGGAAATAATATCTAGTTGTCAGAAAATATCCACAAAGTTGCCTAATATACGCAGAGATTATACACCATTGGATATTTATTCTGGTGAATGGGCATTTAAAGTATATAATTATACCCGGTGAATGTGCATTTAAAGCAGGGCCGTCTTAAGGCTATATAGCGCCAGGGTGCGAAGCTCAGACTGCGCCCCCCCTCCCCCCCCCCCCCCCCGTTCAACAAAAAAAGACCGGTTGCACTCTGGGAGTGCCGGCAGAAGTGAAAACATTTTCTTTTTTTCTTTCTTCGTTATATACATAGAAAAAGATAAAAAAGAACATACCATACTATACCTATAATATAGCGCTAATCATAGAACCTATCACTTATTTTCTGCTAATTTTCTGTCAGAAGAAATTAATAAATTATGAAAAGAAAAAATAATCACAAAAAGTGATAAATTACAGAAAGAAAAAATAATCATAAAAAGTAATAAATTACAAAAAGAAAAAATAATCACCAAAAGTAATAAATTGTAATAAGAAAAAACAATCACAAAAAATCCCTGAAGGCCAGGTGGTTTGAACCCGATACTATCTGAAACTATAAGGACTTACAGTCGAAGTGCTTACCGTTTAAGCTACGACGCTATCTATCGTAACTTGCAAAGTAGATAGTCTGTACCTAATCTTGTATGACGTCAGTCGCCGGTTACGGTTCAAAGGTCAACTAATCCTGACGCTTCCTTAACATTTTACACCCATCCAACGCCGCTAAAGAAGTTTTCACTTCAAAAAACGCAATAAATTTTTGATGTTTCATTTATTTTTCTCTAAGATCTGTAATCTACAATAAATATACCTATAATGAAAAAATAAAATTCAAAAATTAAGGAAATGAAATGGATTTAATATTTCTCCAACGTTTCACAGCATTAAACAAAATCAAACTTTAATTTTCATGCAATAAGATTCAACTACAACAACAAGAATAACTGACACTCAGAGCCGCATCGCGAACTTACATTACAATGTACACCCTAACAGCCTAATTATAGAGGCCATTTCGCTTAAAGTGCGGGCGCCAGGCGGCTAAGTCAAAGGGCCTCTTTGGAATGGAGATATTGCCGCGTGCGTGTTAAATTAATTTAATTATGTGTGTATCAAAATAAGAGCTATTTTACCTTGCATATCGTGAGCGGTATGACACGTGCCGAAAGGCAAAGGTGACAATAATAGGTACAATGGCAAATTTTAATATTGTTTGATGCCTATATTTTTATGCATGTAGGGGTTTAATTGACGTAAGTGTACGTAACGGGGGCATGGCGTTAGTATTGTACTTATGAGTTAAAGGTTAAATTAGGAAATATCGAAATGTTTAGAGCTCGGCCTGCGCCCCCTCGGGCTACGCGCCCGGGTGCGGCCGCACCCTTGAACCCCCGGTTAAGACGGCCCTGATTTAAAGTATATGAACATACCCGGTAAATGGGCATTTAAAGTAGGTATTAGGGGTTAAAGTATGAAATTGCCGATTGGTACTGACAAATTGAAATTCGTTTTTTTTTAATTTATCGTATTTATTTAATCAAAATAATTACCATTATTATCTATACATTGCTGCCATCTAGTAGGAAGGTCATTTATGCCTTTGCGATAGAACTCTGGTGATCTAGATTCGACAAACTGTGTGAAAGCATTTTGTACTGCCTCCTGTGAAGAAAACTTTTTATCACATAGAAAATTGTCCAAATCACGAAAAAAATGGTAGTCTGTTGGAGCAAGGTCTGGCGAATACGGAGGGTGACGGATAGTTTCTAATTGCAGTTCCTGTAGAGTTAAAACGGTTTCTCGTGCTGTATGAGGTCTCGCGTTATCATGGAGCAATAATGGTGAAGATCGATTCATGAGTCGGGGCTGTTTCACTGCTAGTTTTGCTATCATTGTTCGGAGTTCGGCACAGTAGACATCTGCCGTTATTGCTTGACCAGATCGTAGAAAGCTATAGTGAATAACACCATGCTGAGACCACCAAACAGTTACCATTACCTTTTTATTGGTAAGCTTTGCTTTAGGACACTGTTGTGGCGTTTCACCTGGGGTCAGCCATTGCATTTTTCGCTTACGGTTATCGTAAAGAATCCACTTTTCATCACATGTCACAATTCGATCCAATATTCCTTCATTTCTGTATCGATTCAACAAGGCAACACAAGTTTCAACACGCATTTCTTTTTGCAGATCAGTCAAATCATGAGGTACCCATTTTTCACATTTTTTTATTTTATTGATTTGACGCAAATGAGTCAATATTGTTGGTAAGGTAACGTTAAACCATGCAGCTAATTCCTGGGTAGTTTGGCTCGGATCGGCTTCCACCATGTCTTTCAATTCATTGTTATTCACCTGTGTGGACGGCCTTCCTCGTGGTTCGTTCTTCAAATCAAAGTTTCCATCACGAAAGCGTTTAAACCAAAATCGCACGGTGCGTTCATTAGCAGTCCCCTCTCCAAACGCAACATTGATATTGCGAGCTGTTTCTGCCGCGTTAGTTCCGCGTCGGAACTCGTATTCAAAAATCACTCGAATTTTCGAAGTATCCATCTTTCTTGTCTAAGCTGAATAAAAAAAACAACTGAAAGTCGATAATCGAATGTTGCACATTTTTAAATGAAGAACTACATAGGTACCATGTGGAAAAAGTTTCACTCAAAAATCTCAAACCATGAAGGTTCTATGTCAATTCGAAGTACCTATTACAATGAAACGGCAATCCCATACTTTAACCCCTATTATATAATTATACCCGGTGTATGGGCATATAAAGTATATGAACATACCCGGTGAATGGGCATTTAAAGTGTATAATTATACCCGGTGAATGGGCATATAAAGTATATGAATATACCCGGTGAATGGGTATTTAAAGTATATAATTATACCCGGTGTATAGGCATATAAAGTGTATAATTATACCCGGTGTATGGTCATATAAAGTGTATAATTATACCCGGTGAATGGGCATATAAAGTGTATAATTATACCCGGTGAATGGGCATATAAAGTATATGAATATACCCGGTGAATGGGTATTTAAAGTATATAATTATACCCGGTGTATAGGCATATAAAGTGTATAATTATACCCGGTGTATGGTCATATAAAGTGTATAATTATACCCGGTGAATGGGCATATAAAGTGTATAATTATACCCAGTAAATGGTCATTTAAAGGTTATAATTTATTCTGGTGTATGGAAATGTAAAGGATGGATATGATAGGATAGGATATCTGTTAGTGAATGACAATTTGAAAAAATGCGAGTGCTCGTGAAACGAGATAGATAACTTAGTTTTATTTTAATTGATGGGATCCATTCTCAGGAGATTATAGGCAAAAAACCGTTATCGCGCCTTGTTGGGTAAGTGCGCGACGAGACGTAGTGACAAATTTTTCAAATATATAGAGCACGTCAATTTGACTTCAACTCACCTGATGGTAAGTTGAAGGCAGTCTCAGGAAAGAGCGTCACCATTTCAAACACGTACCATGTTAACAATGGTAGCATTCGAGTCGACCAATTTACGTCAGATTTGGTCAGTCCGCTGCCAACGCTCAAGGCGGTATCTCGCTCGCTCTCGACTACTTGATGCACTATTTTTCTTTTTTAAACTCGCCCCCGCCCCACCCACACCTAGGGTGCGGTGGATCTATAGTTCTATAGTAATAAACGGCACAATACTCATCAGACAACTTACGTCCATGTTTCATCCTGAGGTGTGTGAAACAAGCTTTCTTGCTCACGTAAATGTTGTCGCAGAAGTGGCACGGGTACTTCTTGCCCTCCGCGTCAGACTTCATACCATGGCACCTGCCAATTGGAAAGGGAATATTGTGACAAATTTTTCATCAGAAACGTGTAACATGTCATGCTTTCTTATATACATACATACATTCACACCTCGAAGTCCATGAAGTAGTGTATACAAGCAGCATTAATAAAAAGACCTACTGTGCAATCCTCTAAGCACTCAACGTCCAGCACAGCGCCGCGACAGCCTTGAAAGAGATTTTCCTTGGTCGGACTAGAAAGAAAGAAAGAAAAGAAAGAACCCTACAGAGTACCGCGGCCATAATAACCTCGTGTTGTGTTCCCGGCGGTGAGTAGAGTAGCCAGAGCTCATTGGAGAGGTTTTGTGCTGTCAGTGGGAAGACCAAAGGCTATTCCTGCTTTGTCTTCTACACTGACGGCACAAAAACTCTGTGTTTACAGGGTCGGCACCGCGGTTATGACTTCTCTGGTGTTGCACACGTCCATAGGCCACGGTAGTCACTTTCCATCGGATGGACCGTGTGCTAGTCTGCCACCTCAGTGGTATAATAAAAAAGATCGACCAATGACAATGTTGTGTGCTTAGAGAATTACAACAAGCCGGACAATTAGTTCCATTGAACACATTTATTCCGAAATCGGATTCGAAGACCTGACGCTTTAGTTTGGCTTTATGGGTCCGAGGTTGATGATGTTTCATGGTAACCCCCAGATCCCCTCAATCATTTTCTTCAACTTCATTCACCATTCATCACTCTCTTTCATTCATTCATAATTATCACACATGATTAATTCAAAATTCAAATCAGGGATCACATATTCTGACTAAAGACTCAACTATTAACCTATTCTGGTGATCAGCGCATACCGGATATGGTCATGAATGTCCTCTACAGTACCCAACTGAAGGTCACAGCACTAACACTAACCAATTGTAGTAGTCGGTGGGGTCCCGTAGCGCGACCCCGCACAGCGCACACTCCCTCTACGGCAGGCTGCTCCGCAGTTGAAGCTCATGGACCGTCCGGATATGGTCATGAATGTCCTCTACAGTACCCAATTGATGGTCACAGCAAATCACTTACCTATTGTTGTGGTCAGTGGGATCCCGTAGCGCGACCCCGCACAGCGCACACTCCCTCAGCGGCAGGCCGGTCGGCGGTTCAAGCTCGTGGACCGTCCGGATATGGTCATGGATGTCCTCTACAGTACCCAATTGATGGTCACAGCAAATCACTAACCTATTGTTGTGGTCAGTGGGATCCCGTAGCGCGACTCCGCACAGCGCACACTCCCTCAGCGGCAGGCCGGTCCGCGGTTCAAGCTCGTGGACCGTCCGGATATGGTCATGGATGTCCTCTACAGTACCCAATTGATGGTCACAGCAAATCACTAACCTATTGTTGTGGTCAGTGGGATCCCGTAGCGCGACCCCGCACAGCGCACACTCCCTCAGCGGCAGGCCGGTCCGCGGTTCAAGCTCGTGGACCGTCCGGATATGGTCATGGATGTCCTCTACAGTACTCAATTGAAGGTCACAGTATAGGCAGGTCGTCTCGTCTAGCGCTTGGATCGCGTGGTCTTCGTCCATTTCTTCTATGGAAAAGTGATAGTAAGGCCATAAAGTACATGCTTAGATAATAAAGGTGAAGAAAGATCGGCAGAAGGATGAAATCTTGCCTTTGTAGGTACATGATTTATTTTATTTTACCTGTACTACGTGTGTATAAAATTATGTATATTCTATATATTTTCATGTAATAGGCTTTAAAAAAATGTACAGAGCTCTACCAACGCCTTTACGGCTCAAGTTAACTTGTAGGTGCATCTGCTAAACAATAGACGAGTCTTTCTTGAGGTGCGGGCTTCCCTCTCGGGGTTGGTGGGTCAAACGGCAGTCGTTCTTGTAAAGAGCAAAAAAGCAATCAAAAATAATAAAGCCGACCACAGGCAACATAGTTGTAAATTTTCGCTCAAAGTGTGATAGCATAATTTATCCATACCCATACTAATAATATTATTAATGTGAAAGTAACTCTTTCTGTGTGTATGTTACGCTATCACAACTAAACTACTGAACCGATTTTGATAAAATTTGCTATAGAGGTAGATTAGACCTTGAGAAAAGACATAGGCTTTTGGTCGCGAAAACCGACATCCACGCGGGGGAAGCCGCAGGCAAAAGCTAGTACTAAATAAATACTTACCATCTAAATAATCATCATCACATTCAGAATTGTTAGGCTTCTTGGCGCCGTCGGATGTGGTGCACTCCGCCTCCTCCAGTATCGACTCATCTAGGTATTCTTCATCTAGAAACAGCCGTTGAGAATCAGTTCAGTTACAAACGGGGACTTGCAATCGAGAGGAGAGGTGGACAGTCTAAAATCATACAGAGAGGTCCCGGACGCGAAACCTGACTATTACATCTAAACATAAATAATTTAGCTTAGCTTGGAGCGGGATACTAATTTTGGCTATCACAATTGATATTATTTTATTTTATGTAATTTCTGACATGCATGTTTCTGTAATTATAGACAATTATTATGACTGTGACCACTGATGTGTAATAATAACAATAAATAATAATGTGACTACGTATAATAATTATAATGTATGAGTCGTGATACTTGAAATACATATTTATTTATTTATTATATAATAACAGTATTTAAAAAATACTTGTACGACGCTGTCGATGCCGAGTCTCATTAGCTGTTTTTAGACCCCAGCCAACTTGCCCAGTACGATCACTGATTGAAGGACGCGGTTCTGGCGTAGGTTTCTTAAGGTTTTGGGAGGTCAGACGACAGTAAACACTGGATGCAACCGGGACACGCGTGTTGATTTTATAGAGTTTCACTCAGAGAAGAAAGCTCACTTCGAGTATGTTTGGATAGCAATCTATCAGTAGGTACGTTATAAAGCTATAACAGAAAAGCATTAGCGCGCTATTGACGCTTAACGTATTAGCAATAACGCGTTAATAGCGGTATTAGTGGAGTAACGTTAAAAAATTATTAGTTAAAATACGCTATTTGAGCTTTTGAACGACTTAAAATGTACTCACTTTTGACATGTTGTAACATAATAAGGCTCTTCGAGGTCTGTTCTTTGAAATTCACCGCTTTTTCTAGTACTTCAGCGCAGTCTGAACATATGTATTTTACGTGATTCGGCACCTAGAAGTTATCAATACTAATCCATAATAATAATATTATAAATGCGAAAGTAACCGTCTATTTGTATGTTCCGCTATCACGCGGCAACCACTGAACCGATTTTGATGAAATTTAGTAAATAAGGGTAGATTAGACCTTGAGAAAGAACATAGGCTATGCATATTTGGTCACGATAACCGAATATCCACGCGGGCGGAGCCGCGCGCTTAAGCTAGGTATACATGACGAAAATAAAACGGCACTAAGAACTTATGGGGAGTATAACCCCGGTACGAGAATATGGTAGCACACCAAAACCCTTGGAAATAAGAACCTCACTTGTAAGCATGCACCTCCAGATAGAAGGATGAAGCCCCGGCGCATAAACGCTTTTAAGACCAAATTAAGGGGGCCGAAACCGGAAATGGCCCTGAGTCAGCCGGGGTGAGAAAGGTAATGGCAATCTTACTTCCCTCACTTGATGAGTTATGACGGCGTTAAGTTTTAGTCGGTTCAAGGCCGACATAGTGGGGTCTGAACCGGGATAATGCTTAGATGATGAGCCACTGATCTAAACTCCCCCCGCCCTCCCCCGGCCAGACCCCACCGTAGCAGATTCTGGTTCTCGAGTTTTAGACATGTCATTAGTTAATTAGCTATTTAAGATCACGAAATTCAGCCACTTTAAATTACAACACAGTGGTGACATGTGCCTATAACCCGATAGTAGATTGACAAACTAGATTGAGGAGAGCTTCGGATAGAATCGGTTTCCTTTTTGACATTTTTCACCTATCACCACTACGCCATTCAGTCGGCTTTTGGTCTGACTAAAAGTCGACCTCAACAAAGCAGCCGAATTTCGATGTTATATCGAAGTACTGCAGCTAGACCAGTAGTTGAACTTTACAGGGCTCCAACTACCCGTAACGACTGCCATAAATGTTCGTCTGGCAACCGGGACCGGTTTAACGTGGCCTTTAAGCTTTCTGCACACCGGAAGAACAAACTAAGAAGAGGATTAGGTAAACATCACTTATATGGAAATGAGTAGGAGAGTATATACCTAATGGAGTGTCGCCGAACGCTCTAATAAAGTCTCAAACACACAGACGCGTTATTAACTGCCCTTGACCGTGCTGGAAAAAGTCGAAAAACTGACCCCAGACCCCCACAAGTTAAGCCCTCGAATGTGTCCGGGGCTAACGTAAGGATATTTTCTTTGGATAAATCATAATAAAATTATTATTAAAAGTAGGTGCCTAATTAGCAAATATCCAAATCTGATATATAATTCTGTGTGCCTCATTATTTACAAATGACAAATAATTAAAATAGAAACAGAAATAAATTAAACTGATATGATGTTATCAAATCTTCCGTAGTACCTATTTAATTTCTGATTAACACTCAGGCAAAAGAAGGTTAAAATGAAATTATATTATGTACTTTTTATATAAAATCTATTTATATTAGTAAAAAAGATTTATTCACCTTCAAGTCGAAGCAGGTTTCAAACATTTTTGCATAAGTTGCCGTGTTCTCTGCATACAAAGCAAATAGGTCGCATAAATCGTTTGCGTTCATGCAACTGATGCAACCTACAAACTCTTCGTCCTCCATTTTACTAGGTTAGTTTTATAATGAAATTATTTTACATCTAAAGAGGCCTGCCATGTTCACAAATATTTTAAATTATATGGTCCCATTCGAAAAACATTTGACGATCGCGGGCTTTAGTGATGGGTATACTATCATTACATAATCAATCGATTTGGTTTTTTTATCAAATTTAATTAACTTTGACATGTAGGCTAACATTAGCTAGTCTTATACAGTGTATTAAAAAGCAAGGTTCAAAATTATTACATAATTTAATTATACTACAAATCTGAAGAAAGAAAGTAAATGGATAAAAACATTATCGTATTGGTTAAAACGTATAGTATATATTTAATATTTCTACAGTTAACACATAATATTTTAAAACACATTAAGTACAATCAATACTGAATGACCGAAATATCTAGTAGCATTGCCTACTAGATTAGATATTTTTACGATTCCTTATAACACGTAAAAAGCGATGATAGGTAGATAATCTACCTGTCACCTCTGGAACACAGTAACAACATTAAAGGTTGAATCTTCTGAACCGTATAGTATAGAAGGTACGGTAAGGTTTACATACACCAATATTTTTTAGGTTGGCACTGTCTTCTCGGAAACAGAAATTGTTATTAAGGTGAAATTTTGCATAGATTTTAACGTAAGCCTTGCCTTGATTTCGAGCATGTTATCAATATAATTCGCTTATTAAGTCATTAATTTTTACTTAATTACTTTTTATAATTAATTAACTGATGCCCGCGGCCTCGCTGTTCCCGTTCTCGTTATTAAGATAAAAACCATTCCATCATTTAAGTTGGACCATATTGATTGACAAAATTTTATCAAAATCCGTTCAGCAGTTTCGGAGTTCATCGCAAACATACATCGTGACACGATTTTTATATATATATAAGATTGAAAATAACTGCAATTATATGAAATGAAATTGATTATTTTTATTTTACTTTTGATACGCAATTATAATTGCACATTTATAGTTTTGGTTGGTGGGTACATACCTTCACTACAAGGCCCATATCTGTTATGTAAATAAACGCAAAATAAGTACTACAACAACTACAAACTTGAAATTTGGCAAGTAGATTCCTTATAGGGTGTAAACATCCGCTACGAACGGATTTTACTAGCCTCCGCCCTTAAGGGGGTAAAACGGGGATTGAAAATTTGTATGAAATTCTTATTTTTGAAGAGACTTGAAATTTAAAATGTATGCTTATAGATAGTTTGAAAGTGCACTAATAATGTATCCCTTGAAATCAACCGCCGTTAAGGGTAAAACAGGGGATGGTAGTTTGTATGCAAGTCTAACTTACCCCACGTGTACCAAGTCGCGAGCGACCGCTAGTCTACACTATCAAAGACTACAGTAGACTAGACTAGACTACACTATCAAAGCCATCTAGATTGAATGAAATATACTAATCTATACAAATAAAAGAAATGAATTGTCTGTTTCTAAATAAGTACATATCTTTGTAGTTACGATGCTTATAAAAAATATACTTGTTGTTTGTTCTGAGTAACCTAGGAAGTGACAGGGATTTAGACGGTATTTTTACTGCAAATAGTTGATGTTATAAGGCGTAAATTAAGCTAACTAAATTTAATAAGAGTCACACGTAACAAAAAATAAATTAGAACGCAGACGAAACTGCGGGGAGTGTTACACTAAATAAATGTCACTGATGTAGCTGAAATAATTAAGTTGTGCTAGAATATTTCAATAAAAATATTGCAGTAATTTATAAGACATCAAACAGCATAACAAAATATGCATTGTTAATTTTGTACCTTAATTTGCAACTTTGATGCGTTGGGCTGGCAATTCTTATCGTTTCAATTATCTGCTGTCAGAACGTCACTAACGTCAGTTTTGTTGTGACAGATAGAATACTGAATAGTAGTAGTAGTTTGAAAATAAAATATTGTTGTCATGTTGTGTTTGTTGTTCGGTGCGACGTGAAAGTCGCTATAAAATCTAGACTATGCTTCCTTGGAAGCCTTTCTTATACAAAATACTTAATATATTCAACGCTAAAGTGTACAGTTTAATGACCAATTTTAATATAAGTGTAATGAATAATTTTATGTGACGACTGCAACTCGAGAGAAAGTTTTAAATCACACAGTCATTTTGTCTAAAAATAAATTGTTTATCGTTCATTGTCCCCAAGAATAGTTAGTAATCAAGGTAGAAATTATAGGCCGCCAAATAAAATTCGTGTGTTGATTGATAATTTGAAAGTGGAGTTTTAAAATTAAAAATGAAATTGAAAATAGACAAAGGGCTGGTGCCTATTAAGGCTCACTTTTTCTTCTTTTTCGCTGGTGAGTATTTTTGAAATTTCTCATTTTTTTAAAATTTAATGAAATCTTAAATTTATGTTTAGTTTAGTATAGAAATTATTTAGTACATATAAATAATAATTTTCTAATGAAAAATGGCATCTTTCAACTGCTATGTATCTATAATTTGCATTATTGCAAACATTTTTTTATTATTATCACTATCCTCTTTATTCCTTGTAAGAAACTTACAAATTATATTTTTAAATACATATAGAAAAAAAACAAACATCTATTTAAAAATATAAAAATTAGTGCCCCACCGGTATCAGATATAAGGACCAAGCTACCGGTGGTTAGGCCTCCAGAAAAAGGGACTTTCTCACGATGCACACCGTATCAAAGAGCATTGCCTTCTGGTGTTGAGGTGTTGATCAAGGCTCTTTACTATCAGTCCCTTGACTGACACAACTATCCTTAAAATGATCATTGAGTCAACATTCCACATGTCGACAACCTCGTGGGCCAAGTTCAAGTATTTGATCTATTTATCTTTCTCAGCTTTCACGAGATTCTCGTTCATGTTGGTCTATCACCACAATATCAGGCTTGTTGGCTACAACAGTCCTATCAGTGATGATAGATCGATCCCAGTACACAACATACCTTATATTAGGGCACCTCTACTTCCACAAGGTTGTATTTCAGAGCAAGTCGCTGATGGATTAGCCCGGCTACTTGAATATGTCTGTGCAAGCACTCGCTTAGCAATACAAGAACACCCAGAAGTAATATGCTTGAGGGATTCACCAAATTGGTGACAGGCTCGACAGATGTCAATTGTGCCATCCCTCATGATATACTTCCGGTAGTTATTTGTCTTGATAACTTCGTCAGCAATTGCTCAGAGAATTGACAAAAAGACATTGTTTTGTGGCAGACAAGCACATGGCCTTCATTATGGAAAGTGGTTACCGTGGCCTATGGAAACACCTACTTTTGCTCCTAGTAATAGATTCCTATGGGACGCAGTCATGGAATATCAAAATTATATGTGAGACTGGTACTTTTTCCATGAAGTACTGCATACTCAAACAAACATCCAGTAATCCATCTCTGTACCAAATTTCATCAAAATTCGTTCAATTGTTTACTGTGTGAAAGTATAACAGACAGGCAGGCAGACAGAGTAACTTTGCGCATTTATAATACACTAGCTAACCCGGCGAACTTCGTACCGCCAATATTTTTGCGCCCTCGTGGCGTCAGATCCCGTTCCCGCTGCACCCTCTACTATATTAAACATGTATTATACATATAAACCTTCCTCTTAAATCACTCTTATATTAAAAAACCTGCATTACAATCCTATGCGTAGTTTTAAAGATTTAAGCATACAAAGGGATATAGGGACAGAGAAAGTGATGTTTTATACTATGTAGTGATATTGGTATCGATTGTTATGTACCTACTAACCATGTTGAAGTTGTACACAATAAAGTTTGTGATATCTACAAGTTAGTGTTGTAAACTGAAGCAGGGTTTACAATACTAGTACTATACTATAATTAATATAGAAATGTACTTGAAGTGGAACCAGACCTTAAGATTAAATTTTTGACGTTTGCCACAAACTTGGATTCATTAGTAAAAAATAAGCAACAGCTTCATATTTCGCATTTCTACTACTAATAAATGTGTATTCATATGGATCCAGCTTGGTTTAGAAACTATTCAGTGGGTCACGAAGGAGCAGTGTGAAAATTACCAGGTCATGGCAGAACAATGTTTGGGAAACACTGTAATATGCATTTATGGAAATCCTGTTACTTTAACGTAAATACAAATGTACCTATTTGTATTTGTATAAATAAACAATAAGCCTATTGCAGTCCCCTGCTGGACATAGGCCTCTCCCGATGTTGGGAAGCTTTGGCGGACTTAGGCCTAGTGTTCTCACGGCTGGCTAGACGGGGGGTTTTTTTTAACGTGCGCCACCCCTCTCGGGCTTCACCCTATCGGTGCCGACGATGGGAGTTTATTTCACTGAGTTTCTTGCTGATCTCTTCTCAGTAGAACCAACTTACCGAACCAGCGAAAGAATCATTTTCAAATGATTTATGTACTTAATTTAATATTAGTAATTTCTTGACATGACTGTAACATTTTGACGTTCATATGTGCTCTTTATGTGCCTATACTGAATAAACGAAATTGATTCTTTGATTGATCGGGAATCGGACCGACTAAAACCACGCGGTGTCCTTCCCAAGTGTCCATTGCTGGGTACCCCGGGTAAGCTCTCGAAAGGATAACTCCAGGGTTGCCGGCGGATATTGGCCGCCACCGCCGCTTCGCCTGGTGGGGTCGGGTTTTATCCCGCGTCGGTGAGTTTGCAGGCGTGTGTAGGACACACACGACACGCCCCCGCCACGGCCTGCTTCTGTGAGGACGGCGAGTCGGCCGGTTGGTAAAGGATTTTATTTCAAATGTTCCTTCTCTCACAGTGATATCGTCTGCGTATTTTTCGGTAAGTCGCCTCTTACGACACCCTTCGGTGGTGAGAGCGATACTTATATTCTTCCTGAGTTACCAATGGATTGATAGGAAAAAATTAATCGGTTCAAACGGGAATTCGAACCCGCGATCTTTCCCTTACAGGGGAATGCTCTGACTACTAGCATAGTGACATAGTTAGCATAGAAAATGCTTTAAAATTTCATTCAGTTGATAATATCATCATAGGTGGGTTACTTAAGTGTTCAGATATAAAATTCTCGAGTCGCTATTCAAAGCAAACAAATGAGCCTTTGTCCTTTATCAATAAAACTACGATTGTTATCGACGTAATTACACGAGCGTGTACCTATCTACGGACGATTACGAAATGAAGCTATCGTTCAAATTATAGATATTTAAACTATCACAAACATCATTAGTGTCGGAGTTTATGGGATATTTACCATCTTTATATAGTAGAGTTAGAGATATGAATACTCTCATGGGCAATATCATTAGTATTAGAGTTACTACTACAACTCAGTTGTGACGCGTTCATTTTTTTTTTGAACTTGCGGAAAGTCCCCACGGATTCCCGGTACGGAGGTTATGTCGGACTCTTACCGACTAAACCGCACGCCGTCTGTGGGTCGTCGTGCTAGGCCGAAGGTGAGGTTGTCTTCGACATATCCCTAGCACCCCGGCTGGCCGAGGTCCATCCCTTTTCAGTTTCCCTCCTCGACAGGGGGTCCTCGCGGTCCCTATCTCGCCGCCTGTCACTCGAGTGACAGGCGACTCCACCCGTCATCCTCAGGCCGGCGTTCATGGGGGGCGAAGGTCGTTCTGTGCCCTCCGACGCTCGACCCGCCTATGCACGCGGGCAGCGATGGCCGCGAGTCTTGTCTCGCGCATCGCGCCGCGCCCGCTCTGCTGTCTTTTTCTCGAGCAATACTTGCTTGCAGAAGGAGGTGCTGGCCGCCCACGCATCCGCGCAGCGGACTATCACTGCGACCAAGGTTGAGAGCGTGAGCCGCCGTGTGCAGCCCCGAGTCCTAGCTCGCGTCGTAGTGATGGCATTCGGGCGATGGCTTTTTGCCCATTAGATGCAGATACCGCCCGAAGTTCCCGTGTTCGGTAATGATCTGCGTCTGACAGTACGAGAGGCTACCGTGTGGCGTCTCTAGCCACTCCCCCATGACGGGTTTTACCGCCGCAATGGGCAATATTTTATAGTCAAATCATTTACTATTATAGGGTGAGTGGATGATTAAAAATAAATAAAAACGATAAAATAAGAACCGAAGCCGAAGTTCAGCTAAATATTTTTTATGAAAACAGGCGCCTGCTAAAGCTGCGTTCATCCATAGGTACACACCGTACGAATAATTTTGACCTTCACCTCAATCCCCAGCTAGGGACCCGAGGCTCAGGTGTCACAGGCAATGATTGAGTGCTCTCGCCACGCATTATGTAATCAGCCACACGTGGGAGCGACACTCGTGCGATTCGACAGTCCTTGCCAATGTCAGGCACGGGGAGACTCCGAAATGTGACGTCATGTCCGTGATTACGAGCGCGAAATAGTGTGAAACATACAGCCCATGACTAAGTGCCCGCTTGACGAAAATAGGCTCGCCCCCTATTATGTAGGACCGAAAATCATAGTTGGCGAAATGTGGGTGTTATATAATTAACGAAACGGGAATTAACGCGATCATGGTATAGGTACTTACATACCTTTGATTGCCTGACGTTTCGACCAGGTTACACCGGCCGTGGTCACAGGCTGACTGGCTCAGCAGTGGACGCCCGCCGTCTTCGAATCCGTGAGGTAGTAGGTTCTTCATCTACCCGCACATTTTCAATATTTTCTTGTCGCCATGTACCGTCACATACCACACTCACAGTGTCCCTATTACGTAAGCAAACTGTCCGGTGTCTATCCGACTGCGTAGAAAAGCGAGGTTGCATGTTTTTCATCACTGGATTCCATGTTGCAGATAATTTAAAACCATCTTCCCGATTGAAATTTTTATGTTTTTTGATTTCAATCGCTTCACGTACAGCTCTTGAGTAAAAGTGACGTTCCTTGGAGAGGACTTGCGTATGGTGAAATTCAATCCAGTGATTGGTGCCTGCTTCTAGCAGGTGCTCTGCAATCGCCGATTTGCTCGTCTGGCGATTCTTTACAGCTGCGATGTGTTCTTTGACCCGTTCAGCAATAGTCCGCTTCGTTTGGCCTATATAGGAACTACCACAGCTGCAATCTATCTTATAGACACCTGGACACTGTAACGGTAAGACATCCTTCGGTGTGCCCACGATGTTGTTTACCCTTATGCCTGGGGTGTAAACTGTCGGGATGGAGTATGTTTTTAACACTGAGCCGACTTTGTCCGTTACTCCCTTGACATAGGGCATATAGGCTGGCTGTCTGCTCACCTCTGGACGTCTACGCCTCACTGCCTGTTGCTTCCGTCGTCCGTTCACTTCATATCCGTTGTTCTTGAGTACCTCCTGAACATGATCCAGCTCTCGCTCCAGATGTTCAGGGTCACAGGGATCATACGCTCTATTCCTGAGTGAGGTCACAACGGATTGTAGGTGTCGGGGATGGTGATGAGACGTGGCGTGTAGGTATCTGTCCGTATGTGTAGGCTTCCGGTACACATAGTGTGACAAGGACCCATCTGATCTCACGGCTACTTTTACGTCTACCGTTACAGTTACAGTGTCCAGGTGTCTATAAGATAGATTGCAGCTGTGGTAGTTCCTATATAGGCCAAACGAAGCGGACTATTGCAGAACGGGTCAAAGAACACATCGCAGCTGTAAAGAATCGCCAGACGAGCAAATCGGCGATTGCAGAGCACCTGCTAGAAGCAGGCACCAATCACTGGATTGAATTTCACCATACGCAAGTCCTCTCCAAGGAACGTCACTTTTACTCAAGAGCTGTACGTGAAGCGATTGAAATCAAAAAACATAAAAATTTCAATCGGGAAGATGGTTTTAAATTATCTGCAACATGGAATCCAGTGATGAAAAACATGCAACCTCGCTTTTCTACGCAGTCGGATAGACACCGGACAGTTTGCTTACGTAATAGGGACACTGTGAGTGTGGTATGTGACGGTACATGGCGACAAGAAAATATTGAAAATGTGCGTGTAGATGAAGAACCTACTACCTCACGGATTCGAAGACGGCGGGCGTCCACTGCTGAGCCAGTCAGCCTGTGACCACGGCCGGTGTAACCTGGTCGAAACGTCAGGCAATCAAAGGTATGTAAGTACCTATACCATGATCGCGTTAATTCCCGTTTCGTTAATTATATATCATGGAACGCGAGAGTTTAAAAGTTATGTGGGTGTTAATACACCTCTGCTTACCAGTTTGAGGATTTACAGGCGTGAGTATACTTATGTAATTTTGCTTCGATCTAATGTTAAGAACAATCACGATGTCAATGTTCTTCTTTGAAAATTGTATTACCTACGAGAATAATTTTTTTTGACATTTGAGAGTGTGAGGTGGTATCGAAAGCGAATTTTAACCGCCTTATAAATTAGCAGAATTAGTCTCCAGTTGGAAATTTCAATTTATAATGGTTTTTATCATATTACTGTATGCTTTTTTGTTATTAACTAGATAAAAAAAATCTAATTCTTTCTGAATTCTAATTTTCTTTCTATAGACCGTTTTTTAATTTCAGATAGTAAATTGACAACAGCAAATGTCAAATTGTGAAATAATGATAGCAGCTTTTAGTGCTTAGTGACGTGCGCGAAACTATCCACAATGTTTTATGGCCTATATACATGTGGAATGGCTTTATTATATTTAAAGAAATAAGTAAATATTAAAAAGTTTTTTAGTGTCGTACACTATCCATATAAGCTAACTATAAAATAACCTACAAAAATCTGTACTAAATTTAATTTATCGACAACTTTCGATACTGATGGCACATGACTATTTTTTAATTTCAATAAACCGGCAACACAGGTTTAGTACATTACTGCCGCGGCCACCAATTGTAGTGTTGCCGGACGATCGTGAAGTATGCGGGCCGAGGTGCAGCCGAGGCACGCATTACGGAGTCCGGCAACGCTCAGTTGTGGCCAAGGCTTGTATAGGGCTTTTCTCAAACAATGCGCGGAAATTAAAACTAAGTAGTATCTAGGCAGAATTTTTTAGTTAGGTACCTACTTTTCAAAATCAATGACGAACAACGAACAACAGTAATTTTTCACGCGGCGAAATGTACAGTGGTTTTTTATTTTTCTTAATAAACAGCATTCTATTTGCAAGCCAGTTCTATATTTAAATAATGCCTTGGACAAGTTACCTTGTTGGTTGCCATGGTTCGGAGTACAAGATGGTTCTATTTTCAAATTACACGACAGATATGAGTTTACATAGTAATTTATTTGGCCGCTAAAACACGACAGATATGGATTTTCATACAACTTTCGCTGGCCGCTGCTCGCATGTACAGCAATTTCGATTTATCTCGAAGAAGGTTGTCAAAATAATGTTCACATTTCTAAGCATGTTTGAGAAAATGTAATTTTACTATCTGAAATACTATGTTATATACTATGTTATAATATACCGTTACACAATTTGGCCTTAATAGACTATCTTAAGAGTGACTCCCTAACTACTGAGCTACCGACGCTGAACAAATAAATACTTTAGAAAATCTAGGACATTCTACACGGCGCAATCTAGCTAGACCAACAGTAAGCATAGCTTAAATATCTTTTGTTGTGTGTTCTACAATGTGTATACTCAGATATTATTTTCCTTTGTAAATATACCTATAAGTCGCAGCCAACTAATTTAATCAGCCGTTCAATTAACTGCCTAGGCTCTTTACTAAACGGCGCCGTTCAATAAGCGGCCGGAATGATGCTGAATGATCAAACGGCTAGGCAAATGGTTCGAATCGATGATCTTTAATTACTGCCTAGCCATTTAATCAAGCAGTTATGAAAATTGCGTTCATCTGCATGGTTATAAAAACTTCGCTCCCCTCCGCTCCCGCAGTATCCTTCTAACCTAGCCTATCCAAGTCCAATTGTGCAGTTTTCTCAATAAACTCATTACTAATTTTCTGAGAATACACCTCTGCCTACCCCCTCGGCCGTGATTGTGGCGGTAAGACCCATCATGGGGGAGTGGCTAGGGAGGCCACACGGTGGCCTCTCGTACCGTCAGACGCAGGTCATTACCGGACACGGTAACTTCGGGCGGTACCTGCATCTGATGGGCATAGAGCCAACGCGCGAGTGCCATCACTGCGACGCGAGCGTGGACTCGGGGCTGCACACGCTTGAACGAGTGTCCGGCGTTTGAAACGCCGAGGCTGGAGCTTGTGGCGGCCCTGGGGGTGAGAGTGCTCACGCTCTCCACCCTGCTCGCGGCGATGGTCCGCTGCGCGGATGCGTGGGCGGCCAGCGCCTCCTTTTGCGTGCAGGTCATGGTCGTGAAGGAGACAGCAGAGTGACCCTACAAATTACAAAACGTTACGCCTGGCGCCGTTTAGTTTAAAGCCTAGGCAGTTAATTGTACGGCTGATTAAGCTGGCTGCGACATATACATTATTATCATAAAAACACCCAGTAATATACACGTACACATTCAACAATAAATGCCCGAGTTCAGTGCCCCGAGCACGAAAACATTCGAATTCGTAACGTAAACGTATCGAAAGAACGGACAATTGTAATTAGTTCACAGTAGGCAGGCGGCCAATGTCAATGCTTCCGTATTTCGATACGTTAACGTTACGAATCCGAATATTATTCGTGCTTGGGGCACTGTTCAACTGGAGCCGCCTGTCACCCCAGCAGAAGCAGGTCGCGGCGGCGGCGCCTGTCGCAATGCCTGGGACGAGTTGGGGACTCCGTGGTCCGCCCAGACCAGAGATCCGGCCCAGGCCCAGAACCAGATCGAGAGAGATGGCCCTGGATCAGCCGGGGTGTGAGGGATATGCACTAGCAACCTCACCTTCGGCCTTGCACTGCGACCCACAGACGGCGTGCCCTTTAGTCGCTTCGAGTCCGACATAACAGGGATCCGGGGGTATCCACGGGGATTTTGCGCACGTAAAAATAAGCCCGTATTCTAGAATTGTACTCAGTTTTGAATCTCAATATATCTGAGGACAGATTGTGTATACAATATGTCAAATCTGTCAATCCGTCAAATCTGTCAATCTGTCTATGCAATCTGTCCTTGGATAAATCGAGATTCAGGACTGAGCGTTTTTAGAATACGCATTTTGTAGTGTGAATGAAAAAGTGTAATTTACTTTGTCATTTCATTTTGAACTTTAACGCCGTTGTAGTAAATTCCAAAGTTTAATGGCATTTTTAGTAATTTACCTATGACAGTGGTTGACCTATGACAGTGGTTTTGCTCCGAATGTGCTCTAAAATAGCAGAAACGAAGTTAAGGTGTACTGTCTTGCAGTTCAGGTTGGCTTGGGCCCCAAACTTCTTGCCATGTAGGGCCCTATATAGACCCGAGCCGCACCCAAGTTTAATTATAAGGCGGTTATACAATTTTATTGTCCTCAATTGCCTTGTTGTTGAAAATAAATTGTAACTATGTAAATATTTGAATGGCATGTCTACACGGGCTTAATGGCTACAATATGAATTTCAACCATAATAAGTGCTGTAATATCTTAAATACAGGAGATTATAATACAGCCCATTTTTTATTATTATTACGCCTATTTATGTACTTATACCACAGATTAATCTGTAAAAAGTAATTACTTTTTTTCTTGCGGAAATCCCCATGAAAATGAAGGTCCTTTCATACTCTCACTGTGCGCACCTTTTTATGCGCACGTGTGCGGATGAATTCCCTGCGATGATAGAATGTAGCTGTGGGCATTATCATCATCTATTTCAGATGACCATCCATAATTTGTTAGTAGGTACACTGAAGGTTGACTTATAGACTACGTTAGTGTCCGATTATAATAGGGCAATAAAATTCAAAAATTTAGTAATGTAGGCGCATCGCGTCTGTGTCATACAGACGAAGTTGCGTGCACATTGAATTAAATTAATAAGCTATTCATACATAGTATTATCCGGATTATTAATAATGTTAAATTAAAAGTCAATATAAAATTAATAAAATTATAACTTTATTAAGTGTCACCGTCAATTCTAAAGGTTCGTTCAGAAACGTGCCTTTGTACTTTTAATATAAATGTAAATGTTTTCTGTTAAAATCAAGCTAAAATAGACGAAATAATAATATAAAAAAAAGATAATTAATTAATAAAATATAATTAATAAATGTCCAACGTTAAATCCAAATGTCAATGTTTAACATTGTTTTTAACAAGTGGTTTATGTACTAACAGTCACAAACAATGTTACTGTACACAAACAATTTGCAAAAACACACTGTGGGCATCATGTCGAACAATTCTTCTGACCACACACCTTTCTACACTACAGGCGGTTGAAAACCCACAGAGAAGCAATACTCTTCGTCTACTCCACTGCCGTGTTGGTTCCCGGTGGAGAGAATAGAACCGTCCCATCTCTTCTCGTTGGTGTCGTAAAAGGCGACTCCATCAGACAGTAAACATAGAACCCATGACTAAGTGCTAATTGACGGCAATAGGCTGGCCCCCTTATTACGTGGTACCGAAAATAATAGTTGGCGAAATATGGGTGTTATTACACTTCTGGTTACTCCTTAGGGGATTTACAGGTGTGAGTATATACATGTATATGTACTCCATTCTTTTAGTTTATCTTGGCTTACGGGAGAGATTTCTGTCTGATCTTTAAACCCCGACAGGGAAGCTTATGCAAGAGCCTGTATGTCTATCAACAAGTACACCGGTTCTCAGTGAGTTTGTCTTTGGCCTAGGTTTTGGTGGGGCCCAAGACAATCTCATTGACAGCCTTTGTGGCGTGGCGGTAATGAACACGGCCGCTATGCAGGAGGCTCAGGTTCGACCCCCGCGCATCGCAAATATGCATGAATATATATATTTGCATTGGTTTGGGGGTTTCTACGTATAATATGAACGAATGAATGAATAATGCTTTATTGTACACCAGTAATTAATTCATATACATTTTGACATTAATTTTGTAGTACAAAGGGCGGTCTTATCGCAAACTGCGATCTCTACCATAGAAGCTTTTGATGGACTGATATCTTTGGAGAAGCAGGCAATTAGTCGTGTACTTACTACTTTGAAGCAATAATGCACTTAAAATACATACATTCAATATTAATACATTTATTATATTAATGAACACATTCTTTACATAATATTGTATAACGAAATAATTCCTTTATATAAATGGAACTCTAAGAAATACATAAATATACATACATACATAAATAGACATACACACCTACAGACCTACATATCCATCTCATATAAACGAAATCTTGTTATAAATAAATAAATAAATAATATAAATATTAGGTATATCAGAAATAAATTATATCGCAGAAATAAATTAAATATCAAATTCAAGCAAAATCAATTATTGAATACAGAAATAAATCTTGTTGTTGATGTATGTATTTACAAAAAAAGTATCCAAGTACATACTTTTTATGTAAATCCATTCAATTGGCATTCTAGATTCCATAACACAAGCTAGTCAAGCTATGCTTACCAGGGATCTAGATAGCGTTGTGCGAAATGTAAAAAAAAAGCTATTATATTATGAATGAGTTATCATATTCTCATATCATAATCTACATAAGTGTCTCGACTGAATGCTATCAAACAATACGGCATTATACGACTGTGGGAATTTATCGCTGGCTTATCACAAATCTAGGCAGTAAAGATGTCGAGAACGAGTATGTTATACAATACTTGTGTTACTAGCACAATCTAAATAACTGACAATCATTGCACAAATTTGTGTAGCTTAAGGTTTGATTCTGAAGCCAACCGCATATGACAAATGCCGACGCATGTAGCACATAAAATGAAATCTCTGAAATAATTTTATTCACATATAAAATACAAAGCAATGAGACATAAAATAATACATTATGAATTGGGAGCGTAATTATGTTGTTCAGAGGCATAAGACAGTCTAGAGGAATTTTCCCCATGTGGCCAACCGTGACCAGGCCGATTCGGGCAGGACTGCCACGCTCCTCGCAATTGAGTTCATGCGTAGAGAAGAGTATGACAACCCAGTCTAGAGCGACCCGTGCGCGGCGCCAAATTGGAGAAACTCGCTCTTAATGTTTATGACACACCAACATCGAACTGCGACATGCTCGCATCCTAGGAGTAGGTGGCTCACCATTCTAAATATCAGTTGTTTAGATCACGAAATATTCTATTTTTACCATGTGTGATACATGCATACATAAACTATAATAAAAAGTAAATATACATCAGGTCAGGTCAGGTGAGGGTCCGCGCTGTCTGAGGAATATACTCTCGGGTGTGGCGTGAGACAGGGCGGACTTATATCTCCGACACTCTTTAATCTGTATATCAATAGCCTCATTGAGGGGCTGAGCAGGACTGGGTATGGCTGTCACTTGAACAATGTTTGTGTAAACAATCTCAGTTACGCCGACGACATGGTGCTGCTGAGCCCCTCAGTCAGTGCCCTAAATAAATTGATAGCTATCTGTGAAAACTATGCCAAAAGTCACAGTTTAACATATAATGTGAATAAATCAGAGGTTGTTATTTTTAAGCATGGCAAGGGGCCCAATATTATACCCTCTATAACGTTAAACGGCTGTGAGTTAAACATTGTCTCGAAATATAAATATTTAGGCCACATAATAACGGACTCAATGAAGGATGATGAGGACATGGAAAGGCAACGAAGATCTATAGCCGCAAAAAGCAATATGCTTGGTCGACGATTTTCAAGTTTAACCAAAGAGGTAAAAATTACCCTGTTCGGGGCTTACTGCCAGCCCATGTACACCTGTCAGCTGTAGCGGCACTACACACAGCGAGCGTATAATGCGCTGAGAGTACAATATAATAACGCCTTTCGCTGCATGCTGCGGCTGCCGTGGAGGTGCAGTGCGTCTGGCATGTTTGCCATGAACAGGGTGGATTACTTCTATGCTGTCATGCGAAAACGACACGCCTCTTTCATGTCCACTATCAGGGATACAACAAATGTTATAGTAGGGGCCGTATATCGGGCTTGTGGGACTCACATAATATGCGGCCTCTGACGTTGTAATCCCACTAGGAAACGAGTAAATAAATAAATAAATTCTTAATTTTTAATTTAATTACATTTTTGATTACTTTATGATTAATTGATTTCAATTTTTTTTTTGATCTGTAATTCGTTATTATTTATTTATTTATTTGTGATTTTTATTTTTATTTTTAATTTATGGTTCTTTAGTTTTTAATATGTTTTTATGATTTAATTTTCAATTGTAATACATTGCTATGGGTTAATTACCTGAAATAAATATATTCATTCTTTCATTCATATATTTATATAAATATTATTATACATATATTACATAGGTACATTACCTGCGTGTTAAACTTCGATACAGGATAAAGGGTAACATTGAGAAGCCGCAATGAATTACGCGTGTCTGCTGCGGTGCGTCTGCAGTTGTCGTTTTTCAAATGCCGTCGGCTTTGGAATCATACTTTTATTCTAAAATACCTATATCATAGAATTATTTATTAAATTCTATGATGATAGAGGCGGAAGCCACTTTTTATAATAATGAAGACTAGTAATCTAAATAACTAGTATTGCATAGTCTAGTCTAGTATCTTCATCCCGCGCACGCTCAAGCTGTGGAACGAAATGAAATGAAATTTATCCGCAAGAGACATTGTATGGTATCACGCTAAAATTAGGCATACGAATTCTTTACACAAATTATATTATCATTCAAATGGTTAACTTAGGTACTATATTAGTTATATGTTATTTAATTGAATTGATATTATTTATTGCAATAATGACAATAAATAGGGATTGTCACAAATTACAATAAAAATTATCATTATTATGTACAACTGCAATTCAACACCAAATTCCATTACTTTAATCCTATATTTAAATAAACAAGAATTATATTTAAAACAAATAATACAAAAAGTCGCACTATTCATTACTGTAATATATGTCAATAAATAATGATTATCAGAAATTAAAATTATTTTCATTATAGTAAGGTCCAACTGCAATCTAACGTGAGATTGAATTACTTAAATCTTATATTTTAATAAACAAGTATAGCCTCGGCGGGCATTTAGGGTTCCGAAGGTAAATAAACACTGCGTACTGGTTGTTACCGTATTATTATTTCTGAGAATTACAGACAGGCTTTTAAACTTTAACATATAAAAGTCACTCAGTCACAACACAAAGTTTACTCTATAAGAAGTGCGCGGGAATGTAGCGGGTGTTGCCACTACAAGAAAAAATTAATCCCGATACCTTGCTGGGAGGCGGCGCTCGCGAATCGGGCGTTCTGAAATTTGTTTGGCTATAGTCTCCCCCTCCAAGCCATCATGTCGTCCCGATTGTGGCTTGGTAACCAGAACCTTAGGACGTCCCCTTTTCCTACTTGCGGCTAACGAGCC
Source organism: Eilema caniola (assembly GCA_949126895.1). Lineage (NCBI taxonomy): Eukaryota > Metazoa > Arthropoda > Insecta > Lepidoptera > Erebidae > Eilema > Eilema caniola. Next base: position 4,666,096 of record OX421485.1, read on the forward strand.
ACCTACACCTATATAGGGAGTCAAGGAGCTGGAATGATATCGCTTCTTTATCATGTCCTTCCCTACAACCTCAAATGTGGTTGGGCTGATGATTTTATTAATCATATAGGGTCCTTCACGTCGTGCAGCGAATTTAGATGTGATACCTCGAATAGCATTGCTTTGGGTATGTGTATCCACAAGAACATGGTCACCCACAGCATAATCTGTGCCCGGTCGACGATTTTGATCGGCACATAGCTTTCTCCGTTCCTGTTCCTTTTTAATTCGCTCTTGTACCCTTTCCAGGCCGTCGGCAAAATCGCGCAGGTAAGGAGTGATTTGAGGTAAGTAGTCCTCTGTGTCGGCGACTACTCTGATGTCATCTATTAGGTCAACTGGAGCACGCATCTCGCGGGCAAAAGTCAGATAAGCAGCTGACTTACCAGTACCCTGGTTTGGAGCATTATTAAGTGCGAACCTTACAGAAGGTAACATTTTAGGCCATTCACGATGATCGGATGATCCATGGAGAAGGATTGCCAACATCTGCTTCATTTCTCGATTTTTACGTTCTGCTGGATTAGCTTCGGGATGATATAACGGAGTCAAACTTTGATGAATGTTAAACGCCAACATTACTTTTTGCATCACCGCCGACACAAATAGCACACCGTTATCCGAAATTATTTTACGGGGCAGGCCGTAACGAAAAAGCACCTCTTCAATTAGGACTTTACTGCAAGTTTCAGCCGTGGCATCACACAGAGCGAATAACTCTACCCACCTGCTAGCAGTATCCTCTATGAGAAATATCCAACGTTCACCTTTAGGGCCTTCCGGTAAAGGTCCAAATAGATCCATTGCCAAAACTTCAAAGCGCTGCTGCGGTACAGGAGTTTGCAGCAGTCCAGCTGGCTTCAAATTACTAGGTTTGTACTTCTGACATGTTTCACAACGTTTAACATATTGTAAAATATAATTACGCATATTAGGGAAATAATACCTTTCCTTCATTTTAAAGTACGTGCGGTCAATACCAAGATGTCCTGCAGTTGGTGCATCATGCAGTTCTTTCAGCACACTGGCGCGCATCGACTCAGGCAGGAATAACAAAGGTTCCTCTACCACACCATCGGGATCAGCACGATATAGGACGCCTTGCGTCATATAATAACCTTTATCTGTCCAGGGAGAAGCAAGCGACGAGTCATCATTTTCGAATGCCAAAATGATCTTTGCACAATCAGGATCGGACAACTGTGCAGTTCGTATTTCTCCGGGATCACGATGAGGTAAGTCCACAGCAACGGGACATAAATCGCACGTTTCACTAGGATCTTCTGGTCGGCTAAGAGTGTCTGCAACGATATTGACTTTACCTGGTATATACTCAATATGCAGGTTAAACGACTGTATCTTCATGGCCCATCGAGCTAAACGTCCACTAGGTGTTTTCAGAGAGAGTAACCATTTTAACGGTTGATGGTCAGTGCCCAAACGTACCTGAGCACCCTCTAAATAACCTCGAAACTTCTCCAAGGCCCACACCACTGCCAAAGCCTCACGCTCGGTGGTACTATAGTTACGTTCAGCACTCGTGAGTAGCCGGCTGGCATATTCAATCGGTCGTTCAGACTTCGCATCAGGTCCTTGAAGTAACACTGCGCCTACGGCATAGGCACTAGCGTCCGTGCGCAAAACGAATGGTTGCTCGAAATCAGGCTGTCGCAAAATTGGCGCCGAAGATAGATGTATTTTCAGCTCTGTAAAAGCTTTCGTCTGGGACTCATCCCATTTCCAGTCTTGATTTTTGCGTGTAAGTAAGGTTAGTGGTTCGCTTACTTTAGAAAAATTCGGAATGAACTTCCGAAACCACGAGCAAGTCTGCAGAAAGGTTTTCAAGCTTCGAACGTTCGTCGGCGGCTCTCGCTTCAGAATGGCATCCACCTTCGATGGATCCGGTTCAATACCTTGTGCAGAGATAATGTGCCCTAAATAATTCACTCTTTCCCGAGCAAAAACACACTTAGCTCGATTCGCTTTCAGGTTAAACAAGCGCAACCGGTCAAATATCTTTTGAAGATCACGCAGGTGAGTTTCAAATTCAGGCGATATCACCAAAATATCATCAAGGTAAGCTACAACCGTTATTTCCTTCAATCCCGCTCTGAATCTGTCAATCAACCTTTGGAACGTCGCCGGGGCGTTCTTCAAACCAAACGGCATGCGGCGAAAACGAAACGTACCATAGGGCGTAACAAACGAAGTTTTGTCTCTATCAGCAGGATTCACCTCAATTTGCCAATAGCCAGATTTCAAATCTATAGTTGACATTACAGCATTTGCCTTGGTAGAGAAGAGCACGTCGTCGATGACAGGCAATGGGTATTTGTCGGTCTTGGTGATGCTATTCAAGTTCCTATAATCAACGCAAAAACGAGTCTCACCGTTTTTCTTCGGAACCATCACGACGGGTGACGCCCATTCACTCTCTGCTTCTTCTATGACTTCTTCCTCAAGCATCTTTTCAATTTCTTTCTTCATAATCTCCTTTTTAGCTGGCGAGACGCGGTATGGTGGAACACTAATCGGAGCATGGTCACCTGTGTCTATTCGATGCACAGCAAACGTGGTAAGGTCTCCCCCTGGCTCGAAGATATCCTGATTATTCTTCAGGACAGTGTTCAACGACGCCCTGTCAGAGATTGACAGAGACACACCTTCTTCCTCGCGGAGATCAATAGAAGAGAGGGTCGAACATTCCACAACGGGTTCTTCAACCTCTTCAAACTTAAGGTCGTAAAACTGTGGGGCATCATAAAGGGTATAGACATGTCTTTTGAAGTCCAATATCATTCCAGCATCCTTTATAAAATTCATGCCTAACAGAGACTCTGTAGCACCAGGTAAAACGACAAATAGCGTGGGCACTACAATCCCCTGCACTTTTACACTAACCTTAACAGTATTTACAATTTGTAATCTTTGAGATCCATCAGCTAATTTAATATTAGTTTCAACCTGATCGAATTTATAATTACGAGTAGCTAAAATAGTATACAAACTATCACTCGCGACAGACTGTTTAGCTCCGGTATCTACTAACGCGGTTCCACATATATTGTCAATTTCGATGTTGAGTTTAGGTCTAGCACGCGGATCTAAGTATTTATTAGCAACAGTTGCAATAGACTGAAATTCAGTGGTAGAAGACACGGGCGGTACAGATTTCTTCTGCCCCTTACAGGTAGGACAGTTCGATCGGATCACTCCGGGTGCACCGCATCCGAAACACGTGACGGGAGATGAAATTTCCTTTGTGGTATCACGCTGAATCTGATCCTTAGTAGCCTTCTTCTGTACCCTAGAACAGTCCTCTGTAGCATGACCGAATTTCTTACAGTAACCACATCGTGGTTTCGGTTTCTTCTTACCGCTGGAACTGGTATCCTCAATGGCAGGAATAGTAGCTGGCACGGGGGAAGACGATGTCGTCGGCACCGCTACAGCAGTTCCAGGTGAAGACGCAATATTAGTAGGTTTGCGCGTAGCAGAAGCAGGTTGTCGAGCTTCGTTATATAAATCCTCAATAAGTCGAGCACTCTGTAATAGCTCTTCAAATGTGGTGAAAGAAGATCTAGCCACTTTCTCTCTCACACGTCGATGCAGAAGACCATACACCATGTCTAACTGCACAGGATTCTCTGGCAGTGTATTCGGTGGTAGTTGAGCAAAAAGAGCTCTCGCCTTGCAAACGAAGATATCGGTACTTTCTTCACCTTGCTCCCTTTTGAACAGCTCCCGATATATTTTGTGGGGTGGGAGACGAGGTCCATATGTTTGTTTAATAAGTTGTATGGCATCAGTCCAAGTCAAAACGGAATGCTTCACTCCTTGCCACCAAGTTGCAGCCAAACCAGTGAGAAGCATTGGCAGTCCCTTTAAAGCAATAGTATCCTCCATAGAAACACATTCCTTGTAGATCTCAATTGCATCAATGAAGGCAATGACATCACTATTCTTTTCACCATCGAATCTTGAAGAGCATCTCGCAAAATTGCTGTTGCTATTACTAGGCATATGCGTCGGAGTACTGCCAATTCTGGATAGTATCAATGCCAGTTGTTGATCGGTCATGATCAAAGGTGTGGGTGCTACAGTAGGTACTGGAGACACAGACAGAGGCGGCGACGACGACGGCTGTGAAGGAGTATTAATTACTCCTGAAGACACAGGCTGGTTAGTCTGACATGGCCCACTACCATGTAGGACACCTTCAGTGCCGGGAGGCATTTCAGAAGAACGTTGTCCAGGACTATTCGCGCGTGACCTTGTCAACACCATTTTCACAATTGCAATTTAGTACATGTTACACAGGAATTAGTCAATGATTTTATATTGAACTAATGTACATATCTATTAATAATATTATGTCTTTAACTAGGGTAACAGGTTAATATCAACACAAAAATTTTGCAAATCAATAAACAATGGTTTAGGTAATTTTACCCTAATAGTTTATATGTTTTAAATAAACCTAGAACACATTTTACACATTCAAGCAATGTTCAGTTCAAATTAAATAAATATTAAATGACAAATAACATAAGTGTTATTACACATAAGGCAATCTTACACCAAGAAACATACATTAATTATTTGGTTCATGTTCAATTAAATAGAAATATAATTATTACACAATAGAAATATAATTATTACGTAAGTCTACCAGCTTTTTTATCTTCGGTGCATGGCACGGATGATTTAGTTAGAAAAATCCTAACCCCTAGCCTAACTATTTCAGAAGTGCCAGGCAAGGCCGAAGCTTTAAGAGCTTGGAAAATGTTTTGCCCAAACGCTGATTTGCCAGCCAACCCATCTTCCCAGAGACAATGGGACGTGCCGCTCTGCAACATGGTAAGAAAACATCTCCTTTCTACTTCTTCCAATGTTGCGGAGCGTGCTCGCCTTTTGGCTGTGGGGGAATGGGAATCCGGTGTTTGGCTGCAGGCCCTACCATCGCCCAACATAGGTACCATGTTGGACGATAACACCTTCCGTATCGCTGCTTGCCTTCGTTTAGGTGCTCCTTGCGTTTCTCCGCATCGATGTCGCTGTGGAGAAGAAGTTGGTAGCCTTGGACACCATGGTCTCTCATGCAGTAGGAGCGCGGGACGGCTTTCACGGCACGCGTACATCAATGACATAATCCGTCGGGCTCTTGTCACCGCCGGGGTTCCAGCCGTTTTAGAACCTGCTGGTCTGGTGCGCGATGATGGCAAGAGGCCGGATGGAATGTCTTTGGTGCCTTGGAAGATGGGAAGGCATTTGGTGTGGGATGCAACATGTGCTGACACCCTTGCGCCTTCACATCTTCCAGGGACTGGGGACTGTGCCTGCGCTGCTGCTGCTTCGGCAGAGACCCTCAAACGGCGCAAATATCGTAGTTTAAGTGATAATTACATATTTGAGCCGTTTGGGGTCGAGACGCTGGGATCATGGGGTCCAAGTGCCCGTCTATTATTTAAAGATATTTCCAAACGGTTAATAGACGCTACCCGTGACCAGAGGGCTGGTTTATTCCTTGCGCAAAGGATCAGTATTGCCATTCAACGTGGCAATGCTGCCAGCCTTCTGGCCACCCTCCCAGTTGACATCGATGGTGAGGAATTCTTTGACGCCTGAACCTGCTGGTTTGTATATATTATGTACTTATTATTTTTATATTTTTTTATTTAAATAATTCTAATGTACATATTGTAAATAATTATTGTTAATAAAATTATTACACAAGACAATGTTATGCTAGAGAACATTGTAAACACTAAGCAATATTATCATGATAAAGTTCAAATCACACTTGCTGCACACTAGGCACTATTAATGTTTAAAAAAAAAAATAGTTCAAAACACATAGTACATATTTCCTATGTCAAGCATTGTAAGCACAGCGAACTCACTGTGTATTCCTCAGAAATGCCAACCACTGCCAAGCGGTTGATGATAGCAGGTCACTAGGAACAACACGATGAATACAATATAGCAGGAACAAAATACACATAAAACATACTTTTCTGTGACAAGCGTTGTAAGTACAATGAACAGACTGCGACAGCTTCCTTCAGCAAGTCTGGCCAACCACTCCCAAGCAGTTGATGATAGCAGGAACAGCAACACTTCGGCGTCGACACAATTACAAGAAGCGTAGTTATCTTTTGGTAGTATGATACTATATTATTGATAGTTGAGTTTCTTTTACACTCATTCTACAAGTGTAACAATCTACCTCAAAATTATAGTTCGTAGTAGAAACACGTATAGTTTGTGGACAGAAACAACGAATTCAGATACCGGCCGGTTAGTACCTATTTATCACGGCGTAACACGGTAACAAGTCTATACTTGTACGAATCGACGTAAAGTTTCAACACTTTCAACAAAGTAGGTATACTTGTGTTATATAGTTCACAACCAGACGAAGTAAGTAGCGTTCCAATAACAAAACACTGCGTATTTCACTAGGAAAACTAGAAGAAATAGGTACTTCTTTCTAGAACACAGTAGGAGTACTACATAATCCACTTCGGCCGTACTGTTGGGCAGCCAATTATATAGCCTCGGCGGGCATTTAGGGTTCCGAAGGTAAATAAACACTGCGTACTGGTTGTTACCGTATTATTATTTCTGAGAATTACAGACAGGCTTTTAAACTTTAACATATAAAAGTCACTCAGTCACAACACAAAGTTTACTCTATAAGAAGTGCGCGGGAATGTAGCGGGTGTTGCCACTACAAGAAAAAATTAATCCCGATACCTTGCTGGGAGGCGGCGCTCGCGAATCGGGCGTTCTGAAATTTGTTTGGCTATACAAGCATTATATTTAAAACTACAATTAAATTCGTATAATATTATAACAGCATTAACATTAACACAATTTGGAATTCAATTGAGTTTAAGGCGTAAGTGCGCTGATTACCTTTGGGATGTGATTGAAAATCTTAAATGTCACATTATTAAGCTTCTCTGGTGAAAGCTAGTCCTGCACATTTTTTATTTTTTATTTTAGTGGGATTTCGAGATTAAAACCTACATGTTTCACTTGGTTTAATAAAGAAATGACATGCCTGCCTCTTAACACACTCCAAAGTCAGCACCTCCAGTCTCCTAAAGAGTAGTCTACATGTTTCTAGGAGCCCTACCCCACATACCGCTCTTATGCACTTTTTTTAGATTTATGAAGGCTCTGTTTATGTCTGTTGAGTTACCCAACAATAATACTCCATTATTGAGAATTGAAGCTGTACTGACTGCTGTGGTTTTCCCAAGCGTGTAACGGACTGCAGTTGGTAAGTGGAAGTAGTTCACAATTAGATGGGTAGATGGAGCTAAAATTCAAAATTCAAAAAAATGGGTGTGGTATTTAATAGGGATGTTAGATGGCGCTGCGATTGAGCCATTTCCTTTATTGTAAATAAATTAAATTCCATGTTTGTCTTATTGGTAGCGAAATAACGTAAGATTATCCGTAAAAAAAAAATTGAAATAAGATTTAACATCAACTGCTACTGATCCTGCGGTTGATGTAACCAGGAATCTCTATTGGCTGCATTTTCTGTGATATTGCACTAGTCGCGAATTCTAAATATTAGTATACGAATAATTAACTGGAAAATTAGTTAGACATTATCTTGGATTATTCTTATTCCAATCATATGAATTAAGGAGTTTTTATAAAAAAAAGGAGCAAGTTCGCTGAGGCGGCTTGCCGGAAATAGCTCACGATTGGATGAAGGATGATGTGTAGTTCTAGAAACGGCGAGGTTAGTTTAGAGAAGGGAGACCTCGCCTTTAAAAGATGGGTTTTCTGGAGACTTTTTTCACTTTTTTTTCGTCATTCATTCGATCCAGATAGCTAAAAGGGGTACGGCTCGGCGGACTGTCTTTGTAAGTTATATATTTCTATCGTTGTAAAGAAATAGTGTTAAATTCCTTTTGTGAATTATATGAAATTGTTGCCGGTGTTGTGTAATAAACGAATTACTAGCTATCTTCGTTTAACGCGAACAGTTTAGAGTTTTTCCAATGTACCGCCGAGAGTTTTATAATTCTGTAAAAATTATAAATTGTCGAAATTTATTGTAAACCTTGGGGTGTGGGGTAGTTCTCGCGTCGAATATTGGGATGGGTCGCGATCGGAGCAGGACCTGGGGCCTTTGCGAAAATGAAGACACCTTACATTGGGCAGGGATAGTACGTGTAAATGTATGCGTATTATTACTGTCTTGTGCTGTTGAGTCTGGCAGTGCATTCGTAAAGTCCTTACGGTCGTTTTATCATCTTTATTATGTTGAAATTGTTGAAATTAATTGTAAATCTTGATTTTGTGTGTGGTTGGGCGTGATACGTACAAGGGTGCGCGATTAAGATTTGTTACGACTAGGGCGTGGGGTAGGCTAGTTCTCGCGTCGAATATTGGGATGGGTCGCGATCGGAGCAGGACTTAGGGCCTTTACGAAAATGAAGACACCTTACATTGGGCAGGGATAGTACGTGTAAATGTATGCGTATTATTACTGTCTTGTGCTGTTGAGTCTGGCAGTGCATTCGTAAAGTCATTGCTGTCGTTTTATCATCTTTTGTTATGTTAGTAGTTGAGGGTAGCACTGCGGTGTTTTAGCTAGTTCTCCCGTAGGAAACCCATGGCGATGTGCCTGGTTATGGAGGGATACCTAACGGTGGCAACAACTCCATATTTATCTGAATAGCTAGGGGCCGGTAACCTTTGAAGCGGGCGGCATTCCGATTTTACCTGTGGAAACGGGATCGGAAAAGCTTCCTGAATGTGGGTGACTGTTTGTTCTGTGATGGGTAGGTACCGTCGAAGTGGAACCGTCCAATTGGGCCTGGATCAGAACTTACAGAGCTCGCAGTTCAGTCTTATATATCTATTTATATATACACTAACTATTATCTCGTTAGGGTTTCAGTTCACATCCCTGAGCTTCGGCTCGTGGACTGGAGCAAGCACACAGTTATGAGGATAGGCCAGTCAAGCCTAACTAGCTTGCACCCATAGCAGAGCAGGAGTGTTGATGGAATACCATCAATACATGATAGGCTCACAACACACCACACGTTTAAATGTAAATAAGGTGACGTTACACCTAGTTTTGGTTGAACAGAAGTTCTAAGTTGGGGGTAGAGTAGGCACTCACACAATGGGAATAGGTTAGGAAGTGTATTAGTAAGGACTAGTATTGTAACGGTTCTGAGCTAATCGAGCCTTTGCTTGGTGATGTGACATATCATTCCTTGGTGATGCTTGTGATTGATTTAGTTAAGGTTTTTCGTGCGTTAATGCCGTGGTGAAATCGTGATTTGAGTAAATTGTATACGAGCTATCGTGTTGTATATTTTAGTAGGCGTTCGTTGTATTCGGATTAGACCTATAAGCGAGCCGTCGTTGGACCGCGTTGCTAATGTTCTACTTGCCTAGCAACTGACTTAGTATGGTCTCAATGAAACTCGGATTGGTGGCATAACATATTTTAAATCCACCCACATCATAATTAATCAAATTCGTAATGGAAATTATTCCGAAATGAGAAGTTTGTTTGACTGATCTACCAATTGACTTTGAATAAAATACTATGCTATAAATAATACTTATTACTCGGAGCGTCGTAGCCGAGGAATCATTTTGGCGAGGTACATCTAGCTCACCTTAGCAGAGCGCTTTCCTAATTTGGAACTTGTATCGAACCTTAATTGATTTGGGCAATTGACCCTAGATATGGCTGTCTTCTACACCAGGGACACTATATCGATCTCGTTTATGCACGTGACAAGTATGAGTCAGTTCTGACATGTTAAAGATCCTATTTTGGACACAGAATCTCATTTGATGGATTGGTCATCAGACCGCGCTACGACATGAAACTATTCATTGAATCTGTACTAGTCATACTATGTTTTGACAATATTGTGAAAGAAATAATCTTATTTTGAATTAGAATTAATAGGCAAGGCCCTTTCTAATTCAAGCCTAATTTGACGTATACATTTGTCTGGATTCAGATGATGAGGGAAAATACGAGTCAGCTATCCTACTCTCTAAAGGCGCGTAAGTTCCATTTGGGGCTACGTGCTTACAAAAGGATAGAGGGGGGATATTTAAAGTTGGTAGTATCCCACTGCACACGGCGATTGGTGGAGCCTGTGCCAACGGGGAAACAAAAACTAACAAATTCAAAGTATATGCCTATGGGGAACAATAAAGTCATTCGGGTTGTTTGCCACAGTAGTAGTGATTAGGGCAGTGTTAGGCTTGCAACACTAAGTCGACAATGTAAAAGGTTAGATCAATAAAGTTATTCGGGTTGTTTGCCACAGTAGTAGTGATTAGGGCAGTGTTAGGCTTACAACACTAAGTCGACAATGTAAAAGGTTAGATCAATAAAGTTATTCGGATTGTTTGCCACAGTAGTAGTGATTAGGGCAGTGTTAGGCTTGCAACACTAAGTCGACAATGTAAAAGGTTAGATCAATAAAGTTATTCGGATTGTTTGCCACAGTAGTAGTGATTAGGGCAGTGTTAGGCTTGCAACACTAAGTCGACAATGTAAAAGGTTAGATCAATAAAGTTATTCGGATTGTTTGCCACAGTAGTAGTGATTAGGGCAGTGTTAGGCTTGCAACACTAAGTCGACAATGTAAAAGGTTAGATCAATAAAGTTATTCGGATTGTTTGCCACAGTAGTAGTGATTAGGGCAGTGTTAGGCTTGCAACACTAAGTCGACAATGTAAAAAGTTAGATCAATAAAGTTATTCGGGTTGTTTGCCACAGTAGTAGTAATTAGGGCAGTGTTAGGATCTAGTACGGTTGTAGGTTGCTTGTGAGAAAATTATTTGTGAGAGACTCATTCATTGAGAAATTGTTGTACCTTAACATAAATCAGTTAAAGTAAGTGGGGGTAGAATTAAGTAATTGTATAGTAATGTTTCATTATATAAATACCAGCATTCCTAGAACTCTATAGGATCCGGGATATGCGGGCTCATCTAGGGTCTCCTCTGACCATTATACGATCATTGGCCAAAGTAGAATTAACAATATAGACGATTTATTTAGTGTGGTGAAATGCTGCGGGTATGACCACCGCTTTATTACGTATTGGTGCTGTGACGCAGGATCACGGTACAATTTGCTGCCGCTCACCAGGATTACTATGGTTAAGGCAGTGTTTATTACAATTTGGTCCCGCGTGACCAGGACATTACATCTTGGTGCCTTGACATAGGATTATGACAATTTGGGGCCGTAAGCCAGGATTACACGTTAAAATTTGATGACGTGGATCAAGACTACACACTACAAGTTAATGCCTGGTGGCCAGGACGACACCACAATTTGGTGTCGGTAACCAGGATGGTAACATTTTGTCTGCCCGGGGATAGGTTGGAAGGTCAGGCGCCAGTACGATTTGGAGCCGAGACCTGAGATCAGAGTCTGGGACAATTTCGTTGCAGTGTTCGGGATAGACACTATATTCTGACCATCGGTGGTTGGCATTGTGTTTGTTTGTTGTGGGTTAGTTGAGGGTAGGAGTACGGTATGTTGCATACCGTACAATTTGTTGCTGTATTATAGGTAAGGGTCTCTAGGAAATTATGCTGGGGTGAATTTAGTGTAAAATGAAAAATGGTGAGAATAATAAACAATGGGGGGTCGTAAAGTCTGGGTTAGGATGTTATCAGTCGAATTGTTGGGGGGTCGATATTAAGTATCTTATAGACTTGAGTAGGTCGAACTCGGGAGAAACATTTATTGAATTGAAATACCTACACATATCGTTGGAGTGCAACATTGTATGACAGTGAGGCATCCCAACCAACAGTTAACACTATAATGTATTATTTGTTAACTTATCGTGTATATATAGTTCCGGTTATGAGCCGTGAGTCTTAGCTGAAAGTGGTGTTCAAATTTATAAGTTAAAAGGGAGTTTATAGTGATTGTATTGACGAATCGTTACGTGTAGTGTTCTTTGAGTGTTCGATCAGTGATAAATATAGTATGGATAAGCCGAGCAGGAAAAGGCGGGCGCCTGCCCGTTATGGGGAAAACAGGACAAGTGAGCAAGGGACGACTAGTCCTGTAAGGCAAACTACGACGCCCAATGAACCTGTACCTACCACATCTAGGCGTGTGAGACGGACAATTGAAGCTAGAAGGAGACCGGAGGGGAGAAGTGTGAATGTGAACACTTCTTTAGCTAACCTTCGGTATAGGAAGTTGAATCGTACTATAGAAGATTTAGCTGCGAAATTGGAGACGTTAAGGGCTGAGATGAGTGAGACAAGAGCTTCTCCAGCAGACAGAAGCGGAAGTAGTCGCGAATGGGGGGCAGTGCCCACAGAAGCGTTGTCTGTGGTTAGGGAACAGGCTAATCCGGAATTGAATCAACAACTATATACAGACTCTCCTAGATTAAGGGAAAATGGGGAACCCTCGATCTCCGTGGAGTGTGTCAACTCGGAGTTACCTAGAAACATAAACTACCATGTGAGAAATGTAACGTTCGAGAAGCCCAAGTTCGGAGACAAAGTCGATGTGCATCCGGTGACGTTTTTGGAAGACCTAACAACATATTTGGGAAAGGTCGGTCGGGACGGCAATCAATTAGACTTGATACAAGAATGTCTAGTGGGTGAAGCCAGAGAATGGGCAAGAGTTTACAAATGTCGTTGGAGCGTATTGCAAGACTTCAAGGCGGACTTTTTGGCTACCTTCTGGGGAGAAAGCGAACAGAACGAATTACGCCGGTCTATAGTGCATGGAGTTTGGAATAAAGCGGAGTCGCCTACTATGTTAGGCCATTTCCTAAGATTGACCGGGAAGGCTCAGATGCTAACTTATAAGTTTTCCGAGAAACAACTGATTGGGGACATAATTAGGCAGTTTCCGAAGTATGTGCAACAGGGATGGTATACGTCCAAGCTGAATAACATCATTGAAACAGCGGAGTTTTTGAGAGGGATGGACGATATAGCTCGGCAAGAGGCTGTATCAACTCCAACCTCTGGCGGCGAGAAGAGGATACCGGAGAAAAGGGCTAAGGATTCTCGTCAGGACTATCGCAGTTGGCCTAAGCCAAGCAAAACTCGACCGTCTGGTGAGCAGGTGGCAACGGTAGTGCAGAGTGATACATCGGCGTTAGCGTCACCCGCAGGTTTAAACTAGTAGAGGCTGGAAGTTCTGTTCCCGATCTAGCCTCAGTCACAGGGAGCGCAGCGTTAGATATGATGATCAAAATGGGTTGGAATCCAGGGCTAGCTTTAGGTAAGGTAGGAAACGGTATTAGGGCGCCGCTAGTGGCGAAGATGACTACTCGTGGTATACGTGAGGGATTGGGTTTTGGAACAGTAGAACCAAAGAGTCTCTTTATCGATAAACAAATAGTTGATGTGATTAAATTAAATATTGAACAGAAACTTTTGAGACAAGGCGATCCTGTGTCGATAGAGGCGGTATTTGATGAAAGGTCTACAGAACGCGATGAGGGAACCTTTAGTTCAGAAGTAATAGTGCATATTTTTGATCATGAGGTTATAGGATTAGTGGATACTGGTTGTGATATAACCAGCATCTCAGAGGAATTCTGGGATGTACTGAGGTCGGATAGGAGTCGCGAAATACCGTGGATGCCGATTAGACCCTTTAAAATTAAGACAGCTGTGGGTCATAGGAGCGGAGAGATTAAGAAAATAGTTCTATTGCCTTTAAAGCTAGGAGAGTGTGTACAAAATATGGGGTTTGTAGTAGTTCCAGGCCTAGTTAATTCGTTGTTTTTAGGATTTGATTGGTTAAAGGGGAATGAAGTAACTATCAACACGGGAAAAATAGATAGAGGTTTAGTTCTGGATCAGGCAGGGCAAAGAGAGGTAATACCGTTTTTAGAGCAAGTAAAGGGAGCCGACCTAAGGGAGAGTGAGGAATTAATATCAGCCATGGATAGTTGTAGCGAGTTTAATGATCTAGTCTGGACAAGTCTAGAGACCGGAGTTGCTATAGAGACAGAACAGAGGAATAGCTTGCTAAAATTGTTACATAAATATAAGGGTGTGTTCACTTCGCGTTTAGGGAGAGCGAACTGCTATCAGCACGAGATAGTGATGTGTTCAGATGTACCTATTGTTAAGAAAAATTATCCGGTGCCATATGCTTATAGGGGGAGAGTAGAAGAAAAGCTAAGGGAAATGGAAGATTTGGGGATAGTTAGTCGATCTGCAACTCCTTATTGTAGTCCATTGACTTTTACGATTAAGCGAGATGATTCGATTAGAGTGTTATTAGACGCTAGAGAGATAAATAAATATATGGTGGCAGAAACGGAGAAACCACCACTACAGATTGATGTCATGAATTCCTTCCATGGGGCTAACTATATAAGTGTAGTAGATTTGAATAATGCTTATTTCCAAATACCTATTACGCAGAATAGTAAAAAATATACGGGGTTCACCTTCAATGGGAAGTCCTACGTTTATAATGTGTTGCCCCAAGGGTTGAAAACGTCCGTGGGAAGTTTTAGTAGGGCCATGGATATAATATTAGGACATGAGGTCAGGGAATTTTGTGTTAATTATTTAGATGACCTAGCGATAATAACGACAGGGTCATTCACACAACATTTGGAACATTTGGACATAGTCTTAGGTAAATTGCAAAAGGCAGGTTTAACGTGTAATTTAAAGAAATGTGAGTTTTGTTGTAAGGAAGTGAGGATGTTGGGTTACATCATCTCTACTCAGGGATTACACACTGACCCAGATAAGGTTAAAGCTATACAAGAGTTTCCGATACCTAGAAGGATAAAGCATGTGAGGGCATTTTTGGGGTTATGTAATTTTTATAGGAAGTTTATACCTAACTTTAATATTCAAGCGCAACCATTATATAATTTGTTGAAGAAGGGTAAAGGCTGGGGTTGGGGTCAACTCGAACAAAGGGCGTTCGAACAAATTAAAGCTTTGTTCTTAGAAACTATCCAATTGCATCATCCGGATTTTACTAAACCTTTCTATTTGCAAACGGATTGTTCTAAGGTGGGATTAGCAGGGGTTTTATATCAGGTAGGCGATGATGATCAGCAGAGGGTGCTGGGGTTTTATAGTAAGGCATTAAGGGGGGCTCAATTAAATTGGACAGTGACTGAACAGGAGTTCTATTCAGTAATCTGTTGTTTAGAGAAATTCGAAACGTATTTGAGGGGAGCTAGGGTAGTTATTAGGACGGATCATAAGGCTTTGGCATTTGTCAAGACGTGGAGGTTATATAACGCTAAGGTAACTCGGTGGATTAACTATTTAGAGAATTTTCAGTATGAAATACAACATATTAAAGGGAGAGATAATGTGGTCGCGGACGTATTGTCGCGCTATCCTCCTAAAGGGGAACTTTTGCAGGAAGAAAAGGTTAGGTCACCGAGCATCCTATATATGGAAGCGCAACGAAATAAAGAATTATTGAACCAATTAAAACTACTACCTGAATTACAAAGGGCTGATGTAGAGATAAGTAGGTTAATTAATCAGATAAGTACGGCCAGCACAAGAGGAGAGTTAGCGGGTTTGGCGAGTAGGTGTAGATTGATTAATGACGTTTTGTATATAGATAAGGGGGGTGAAAGGGGACAAGTCATTTTCTTACCAAATGTCCTTAGGGAAGGATTAGTTAGGCAAGTACATCTCGAAATGGGTCATCAGGGAGGTTACAAGGTGATAAAGTATATAAGGGATCGGTTTTATTGGAAAGGATTAACTAAGAGTGTGAAACGTTTAGTGAGGACTTGTGACGTATGTCAGTTAACAAAGCATTCTAATTCAAACAAAGTAGGCCCATGCTGTTCAATAATTACAAGAGATATTGGCGATTTAGTGATGGTAGATATATACGGGCCTCTCCCTACGGGTAAATTTGGGATGAATTATATACTCGTTCTACAGGATTCGTTTAGTAAGTTTGTCAAATTTTTTGAGCTTAAGAAGGCAACGGCGGTGGCAGTGTTTAATAAGACAAAGAGGTTCTTCGACATAATAAAGCCGAAGGCGATAATGTCGGATAATGGGACCCAGTTCACTAGTCGAGTGTGGAAAGAGGGCATGGAAACGTTGGGGGTTAGAGTGGTATACACTACGGTTAGGAACCCACGACCAAATACAGTAGAGCGAGTCAACAGGGAGTTAGGGCGTTTGTTTAGGACATATAATAGCACGAATCACAAAGGATGGGTAAAGACTCTTCCCAAGTTGGAGGAGCTATATAATAACACTTATCATGAAAGCACAGGATTTACCCCTTGTGAGATAATGTACGGAACTTCTACGAGGTTGTCGTTTGACGAAATTATAGGTAGGAGTAATGGAGAGCTAGACGTACAGAAAGTCAGGGAGATAGCGCGTAAGAATCTACAAGAGGCTGGGGAAAAACGGAAGGCAAAGTTTAATGGTAGATATCGGTTGATTGAATATCAGGTCGGCGATTTAGTAAAAATTAGGAAGTTAAATAAATCTAGCGCGAAATTAAAGGTAACCAAGAAGTTTGAGGCGTTGTATGAAGGTCCATATGTAGTGGCGGGAAATCCTTACCAAAATGTGTACATTTTGTTAGACCCCCAAACTAATGAGGTTCGGGGGAAGTTCAATACTATACATCTGTCTAGATATTATACGCAGTAGGCTGGGGCTGGATCGGGAAGAGAAGAGAAGGTTCGTGAACTTAAGCTTGAATTGTTGATTAGATTTTGCAATTACTTTACTTAGTATGTAAGAATTTGTAGATTTAAGTAATGTAGTTAGTTAAGTAGAACTAGTAAGTAGGATTGATTTAAAATTATATTCAATTAATAATTTAGATCTGTTCTGAGGATAAATATATATAAAAAAAAAAAAAAAAAAAAAATGTGATCAATAAATTTGGTGGATAGGGTGAAGCCCATCTGATAGTATGAGCAGTAGTCCATCATGTGAATGAGTTGATCATAGTAATTTTCACTTAGTTTCACATTAGTCACTTTCACCCTACATTGTTAACGAAATATATTCTCATCCCGTCAGATGGTGGGGAGCAGGGTGGCTTTACCAAAAAAAAAAAAAATTAATTAAATATTACAAAAGGAAAAAATTGTAGTAAGGTTCGTTATAGTTCGACTTTAAGACTTAATCAAATTTATCAATCTGCCACGCGTGGTGTGCAATAGAGGGGGATACTGAAATCCGCTTTTCCTTGCAAAAGCTGGAGCATTCCTAAAATTACGAAACAATAACCATGCGTTTGTATCGGGTGCTGATTGGTTGGTAGTCTGAATGACCATGGAAGTTGGTTATGTTAGAGCGAAAGGAATATTCACGTTAAGGAATGGTCATGGAAAGGTTGTATGTTGAATGAGTACTTGTTTAAATTCAGTGTGAAGGGCCTTCCCAACCAGCACTATGGGGAGTAGAATCGCGAGGCTTGGTTATAGTCTAGTCATTCTGCATGCACCTCAATCGGAATTATGAAGGATTGCTAAGAGTTAGGATAATAGACGGGCTCGAGATTGATGAATCCGAGGTCTAAGCATACCGTTAAGGTACCTTCACACTTCCTCAACTATACAGTTAGGTTATAACGAGCTACACTGTACATGCGCCATTTTCGGGGCAAATGCTTTTGGGTTTCGAGCCAAGTGGGGTGGACCGTTTGCACCTACTATGTTTGACGGCTGTTAAGGGGTGACTTTATTATTGGGGGATGGGGTAATTGGTTGTGGAAGAACGTAAGATAGGTTCGCTCCACAAACTTTTACTCTGAGTCGCTAGGACTGAGCTTGCCTCACAACCAGGCTTTCCTTGCTTTAGACTGTCATGTCCTGGTTCGAGGAGATAGTTTGTGTTGCGGGACTACTATCAAGCTTGGTATCGGGACTGAGAAGTGGTTTATCTTGATATGGTTAAACTACACAGACACTTAATGTGTGGGATGACTGGATTCTAGCTAAGGGGGAAATATAAAAAAAAAAGGGGGGCCTGTGGGTAAAGAAGTATCTTCACCTCGGTTTGCAGCCCGTGTGAGGTTTAAATCAGGTTGTCTTTTATTGTTCTGTATTAAAATTAGAAGAATCTTTACTCCGGTCATAAAAAAAAAAAAAAAAAAAAGGAATGTACCTTCATAAAGATTCGGGGGTCGGGATGTAACGGACTGCAGTTGGTAAGTGGAAGTAGTTCACAATTAGATGGGTAGATGGAGCTAAAATTCAAAATTCAAAAAAATGGGTGTGGTATTTAATAGGGATGTTAGATGGCGCTGCGATTGAGCCATTTCCTTTATTGTAAATAAATTAAATTCCATGTTTGTCTTATTGGTAGCGAAATAACGTAAGATTATCCGTAAAAAAAAAATTGAAATAAGATTTAACATCAACTGCTACTGATCCTGCGGTTGATGTAACCAGGAATCTCTATTGGCTGCATTTTCTGTGATATTGCACTAGTCGCGAATTCTAAATATTAGTATACGAATAATTAACTGGAAAATTAGTTAGACATTATCTTGGATTATTCTTATTCCAATCATATGAATTAAGGAGTTTTTATAAAAAAAAGGAGCAAGTTCGCTGAGGCGGCTTGCCGGAAATAGCTCACGATTGGATGAAGGATGATGTGTAGTTCTAGAAACGGCGAGGTTAGTTTAGAGAAGGGAGACCTCGCCTTTAAAAGATGGGTTTTCTGGAGACTTTTTTCACTTTTTTTTCGTCATTCATTCGATCCAGATAGCTAAAAGGGGTACGGCTCGGCGGACTGTCTTTGTAAGTTATATATTTCTATCGTTGTAAAGAAATAGTGTTAAATTCCTTTTGTGAATTATATGAAATTGTTGCCGGTGTTGTGTAATAAACGAATTACTAGCTATCTTCGTTTAACGCGAACAGTTTAGAGTTTTTCCAATGTACCGCCGAGAGTTTTATAATTCTGTAAAAATTATAAATTGTCGAAATTTATTGTAAACCTTGGGGTGTGGGGTAGTTCTCGCGTCGAATATTGGGATGGGTCGCGATCGGAGCAGGACCTGGGGCCTTTGCGAAAATGAAGACACCTTACATTGGGCAGGGATAGTACGTGTAAATGTATGCGTATTATTACTGTCTTGTGCTGTTGAGTCTGGCAGTGCATTCGTAAAGTCCTTACGGTCGTTTTATCATCTTTATTATGTTGAAATTGTTGAAATTAATTGTAAATCTTGATTTTGTGTGTGGTTGGGCGTGATACGTACAAGGGTGCGCGATTAAGATTTGTTACGACTAGGGCGTGGGGTAGGCTAGTTCTCGCGTCGAATATTGGGATGGGTCGCGATCGGAGCAGGACTTAGGGCCTTTACGAAAATGAAGACACCTTACATTGGGCAGGGATAGTACGTGTAAATGTATGCGTATTATTACTGTCTTGTGCTGTTGAGTCTGGCAGTGCATTCGTAAAGTCATTGCTGTCGTTTTATCATCTTTTGTTATGTTAGTAGTTGAGGGTAGCACTGCGGTGTTTTAGCTAGTTCTCCCGTAGGAAACCCATGGCGATGTGCCTGGTTATGGAGGGATACCTAACGGTGGCAACAACTCCATATTTATCTGAATAGCTAGGGGCCGGTAACCTTTGAAGCGGGCGGCATTCCGATTTTACCTGTGGAAACGGGATCGGAAAAGCTTCCTGAATGTGGGTGACTGTTTGTTCTGTGATGGGTAGGTACCGTCGAAGTGGAACCGTCCAATTGGGCCTGGATCAGAACTTACAGAGCTCGCAGTTCAGTCTTATATATCTATTTATATATACACTAACTATTATCTCGTTAGGGTTTCAGTTCACATCCCTGAGCTTCGGCTCGTGGACTGGAGCAAGCACACAGTTATGAGGATAGGCCAGTCAAGCCTAACTAGCTTGCACCCATAGCAGAGCAGGAGTGTTGATGGAATACCATCAATACATGATAGGCTCACAACACACCACACGTTTAAATGTAAATAAGGTGACGTTACACCTAGTTTTGGTTG
Organism: Eilema caniola; assembly: GCA_949126895.1. Lineage (NCBI taxonomy): Eukaryota > Metazoa > Arthropoda > Insecta > Lepidoptera > Erebidae > Eilema > Eilema caniola. The sequence continues at coordinate 4,686,162 of OX421485.1, forward strand.
AACAGAAGTTCTAAGTTGGGGGTAGAGTAGGCACTCACACAATGGGAATAGGTTAGGAAGTGTATTAGTAAGGACTAGTATTGTAACGGTTCTGAGCTAATCGAGCCTTTGCTTGGTGATGTGACATATCATTCCTTGGTGATGCTTGTGATTGATTTAGTTAAGGTTTTTCGTGCGTTAATGCCGTGGTGAAATCGTGATTTGAGTAAATTGTATACGAGCTATCGTGTTGTATATTTTAGTAGGCGTTCGTTGTATTCGGATTAGACCTATAAGCGAGCCGTCGTTGGACCGCGTTGCTAATGTTCTACTTGCCTAGCAACTGACTTAGTATGGTCTCAATGAAACTCGGATTGGTGGCATAACATATTTTAAATCCACCCACATCATAATTAATCAAATTCGTAATGGAAATTATTCCGAAATGAGAAGTTTGTTTGACTGATCTACCAATTGACTTTGAATAAAATACTATGCTATAAATAATACTTATTACTCGGAGCGTCGTAGCCGAGGAATCATTTTGGCGAGGTACATCTAGCTCACCTTAGCAGAGCGCTTTCCTAATTTGGAACTTGTATCGAACCTTAATTGATTTGGGCAATTGACCCTAGATATGGCTGTCTTCTACACCAGGGACACTATATCGATCTCGTTTATGCACGTGACAAGTATGAGTCAGTTCTGACATGTTAAAGATCCTATTTTGGACACAGAATCTCATTTGATGGATTGGTCATCAGACCGCGCTACGACATGAAACTATTCATTGAATCTGTACTAGTCATACTATGTTTTGACAATATTGTGAAAGAAATAATCTTATTTTGAATTAGAATTAATAGGCAAGGCCCTTTCTAATTCAAGCCTAATTTGACGTATACATTTGTCTGGATTCAGATGATGAGGGAAAATACGAGTCAGCTATCCTACTCTCTAAAGGCGCGTAAGTTCCATTTGGGGCTACGTGCTTACAAAAGGATAGAGGGGGGATATTTAAAGTTGGTAGTATCCCACTGCACACGGCGATTGGTGGAGCCTGTGCCAACGGGGAAACAAAAACTAACAAATTCAAAGTATATGCCTATGGGGAACAATAAAGTCATTCGGGTTGTTTGCCACAGTAGTAGTGATTAGGGCAGTGTTAGGCTTGCAACACTAAGTCGACAATGTAAAAGGTTAGATCAATAAAGTTATTCGGGTTGTTTGCCACAGTAGTAGTGATTAGGGCAGTGTTAGGCTTACAACACTAAGTCGACAATGTAAAAGGTTAGATCAATAAAGTTATTCGGATTGTTTGCCACAGTAGTAGTGATTAGGGCAGTGTTAGGCTTGCAACACTAAGTCGACAATGTAAAAGGTTAGATCAATAAAGTTATTCGGATTGTTTGCCACAGTAGTAGTGATTAGGGCAGTGTTAGGCTTGCAACACTAAGTCGACAATGTAAAAGGTTAGATCAATAAAGTTATTCGGATTGTTTGCCACAGTAGTAGTGATTAGGGCAGTGTTAGGCTTGCAACACTAAGTCGACAATGTAAAAGGTTAGATCAATAAAGTTATTCGGATTGTTTGCCACAGTAGTAGTGATTAGGGCAGTGTTAGGCTTGCAACACTAAGTCGACAATGTAAAAAGTTAGATCAATAAAGTTATTCGGGTTGTTTGCCACAGTAGTAGTAATTAGGGCAGTGTTAGGATCTAGTACGGTTGTAGGTTGCTTGTGAGAAAATTATTTGTGAGAGACTCATTCATTGAGAAATTGTTGTACCTTAACATAAATCAGTTAAAGTAAGTGGGGGTAGAATTAAGTAATTGTATAGTAATGTTTCATTATATAAATACCAGCATTCCTAGAACTCTATAGGATCCGGGATATGCGGGCTCATCTAGGGTCTCCTCTGACCATTATACGATCATTGGCCAAAGTAGAATTAACAATATAGACGATTTATTTAGTGTGGTGAAATGCTGCGGGTATGACCACCGCTTTATTACGTATTGGTGCTGTGACGCAGGATCACGGTACAATTTGCTGCCGCTCACCAGGATTACTATGGTTAAGGCAGTGTTTATTACAATTTGGTCCCGCGTGACCAGGACATTACATCTTGGTGCCTTGACATAGGATTATGACAAGCGATTACAATATGGGGTTCTTCAAGAAGGGCATTAGAAGGTATCTGCTGGATTAGCAGCATGAGTGTAACGCCCCTGGTGTTGCATACGACGTTCATAGGCCACAGTAACCACTTTCCATCAGGTGGGCCTATTCTCCATTCCACAGTACACATACAGGTCAATACAAAATAAATACTTAATACCAACAGGCTCGCAACCTGCTCACGTGGGACCAAAATCATAGCAAAATGTTGGTTTCAATACAACCCATGATATACAGACGTGAATATGTTTGTATGTATGCAGGACCCAGAAAATTATAAACTGCTGAATACATTCATTCTTCAGTCGTCAGTCATTCATTACAAAGGCTACATCTTATATTATAGAATATAGACTATATTTCACAAGTATATTATTATCAGCCGGCAGTGCGCTGCACTCAATATGTCACCCACGAACGAGTGCATGAAGTATTTACAAACATGTTAGTTTCAAAATTGTACCTTTATACATGTCGCCGCCAACTAATTAATCAGCCGTTCAATTAACTGCCTAGGCAGTTAACTAAACAGCGCCATTCAATTAACGGCCTGAATGGTGTTCAGCCATTTAATTAAACGGCTAGGCAAATAGCTTGGATCGATGACGTTTAACTACTTGCCTAGCCATTTAATTAAGCAGTTAGAAAAATTACTTATTTCTGCATGATTGTAAATGAAAACCACGAAGGCTTAATTGATGGAATGGAATGACGAATGTATGGGATTTGACGTTTATGACATGCGACTGTCAAATACATAAAATCCCTTACATTCGTCATTCAGTTCCATTAAACACCGGCTGACGAATTGCCACTTGTCTAGAGGGGCTGGCCGGTTTCGCCTCACGCAAAATTGTGGAAAATTATGAGTGCCTCATTAAATATGTGTAGCAAGTTCCATCAATCGCCATTAATCTTGAGTATAAGCAGACTGCACAACCTGTTAAAAAAAGGGTGAGGCACTGGCTTGGACTATTCTCTCGGGGTTGGCAGGTCAGACGGAAACAACGGATAGTCAGAGCTCACTGGAGAGTTTTTGTGCTATCAGTAGGAAGACCAAAGGCCATTCCGGCTCTGTTTTCTACACTGACGGCAAAGAAACTCTCTGTGTTTACGGGGTCGGCAGCACGAGTGTAACTCCCCTGGTGTTGTACACGTCCATAGGCCACGATAACCACTTTCCATCAGGTGGGCCGTGTGCTTGTCTGCCAACTTATTAGAGTAGGCAGCACGAGTTTGACTCCCCTGGTGTTGCACACGTTCATAGCTCACGGTAACCACTTCCCATCAGGTGGGCCGTACAATTATCTGCCACAGGTGGTATATAAAAAAATTCTCACCATCATTCTTACGCTAGTCCCGGTCCCATACGAGGCCTTCGCCTCGAAATTCGCCTTTTCCAGTCTAACTGCGACGCGACTGAATTTAGATATTTTGCACGAAGCGACTGCCATCTGACCTCCGTAACCAATCGGTTATATCGAAGTTTTGCAGCTAGACCAGTTGCTGGACTTTTTAGGACTCCCAACTACCCGTAACGACTGCCATAAATGTTCTGGCAACCGGGACCGACGGTTTAACGTGCTCCTCCAAAGCAAGGAGGGGGCTTGTCTTAAGATTGGTCACTCATCCTAAGACCGACCTAACTAGTGTTGCTTAACCTTGCCATGTGTTGCCTATTCGTTTACCGCTTAGCTATTTAAAGTATAAGATAATCTATTCAATCACCGATAACCTCAATATGTGCATAATCAAAAACCGGTCGGTACCGTACGCCGACCTTGTATACATAACTAGTCTAGAGATCAACGACTTGCCGTTAATCTTTCTAATAACATAACTTCGTGTATGTGTCGCAGCAAATTAGCTTTATTAGCCGTTCAAATAACTGCCTAGGCTCTTTACCGAACGGCGCCGTTTAATTGGCGGCCTGAATGGTGTTCAGCCATTTCATTAAACGGCTAGGCAAATAGCTTGTCTAATAGTCGGATTGCGTAACTTTCTCAATAAACCTATCACTAATTTTATGTGAATACATCTCTGCCTACCCCCTCGCGGATTTACAGCTCTGAGTATATGTATGTATGTAATTTTCTGTCTCATTTCGGGGCGGTCCATCTTACGAATGGCCAACCAGTTTATTAAATGTTGTAATAAACATAACGACTGAATATCATTCAGGCCGTTAATTAAATGGTGCCGTATAATTAACAGCCTAGGCAGTTAATTAATTATACGGCTGATTAAGCTAGTTGGCGGCAACATTATACATAATTAATTATCTATCTTTTTAAATATTTTACAATTTTGGTATACATTACTATTATCTATTACTAGCTGATGTCCGCAGCTTCGACCGCGTGGAATTCTGTACCCGTTCCCGTGCCGGCGTAACCCTTTTTTTAAATTTTTCTTTGCGTCAGAACCATCCTTGTACTCCAAGGAATATTCTAAAAAACAATTATCGAAATCGGTCCGGCCGTTCACGCGTGATGGCGTGACCAAGGGAAATAGGGATTCATCTTATATATATAAAAATTTCGTGTCACGATGTATGTTCGCGATAAACTCCGAAACTACTGAACGGAGGTTGATAAAATTTTGTAAAGATTTATAATATGGTCCAACTTAAAAAGATAGGAAAGCTAACATATCAATTTATAACCGCAATCCGAATTCCACGCGTGCGGAGCCGCGGGCAATAGCTATTTTATATAAAAGACTATTTATTGGTAGAGTAGAGTAGAGTAGAATTTGGGCCACCCCTTCTCTTCCCATGTGGTGTCGTACAAGGCGACTAAGGGATAGGGCTGATTAACTTTAACATCAGACGGATATGTACAGCCCAGACTCAGCCTCAGATGCATGGCTCGAGTCAACAATAGTGCCCGGAATACGGCAATAGGCTCACCCTCTATTACGTGGGACCGAATACAGATTGGTGAAATGTGGGTGTTAATTCACCTCAGCCTAACCCTCCGGGGATAAAGGCGTGATTATATGTATGTATTTATTGGTGGACTGTAATAGGCTAGGCTAATTGACTGATACATTAGAAAAAAAAAGACGGGTTGCACTCTGGGAGTGCCGGCAGAAGTGAAAACATTTTCTTTTTTTTCTTTCTTCGTTATATACATAGAAAAAGATAAAAAAGAACATACCATACCATACCTATAATATAGCGCTAATCATAGAACCTATCACTTATTTTCTGCTAATTTTCTGTCAGAAGAAATTAATAAATTATGAAAAGAAAAAATAAACACAAAAAATAAATAAATTAAAGAAAGAAAAAATAATCATAAAAAGTAATAAATTACAAAAAGAAAAAATAATCACAAAAAGTTTCAGAAGGCCAGACGGTTTGAACCCGATACTATTTGAAGCTATAAGGACTTACAGTCGAAGTGCTTACCGTTTAAGCTACAAAGATATCTATGGTAAATTGCAAAATAGATAGTCTTTACCTAATCTTGTATGACGTCAGTCGTCGGTTACGGTTCAAAGGTCAACTAATCCTGACGCTTCCTTAACATTTTACACCCATCCAACGCCGCTAAAGAAGTTTTCACTTCAAAAACGTTATTCTTGTTACTGTCCGCAGCTCTGGGACCAATCTTGCCCCAGCTGAATGTGTTCGGGCGGCAACTGGGGGTATCCCCCGGCGTCATGGGCATGGTGACGGCGGTACTGCCCCTCCTGTGGGCAGCGGCTAAGCCCGTGTTCGGCTACGTGGTGGATTTCTGGCCGGTGAGTGTTATGTGCGTCTCCTTGTCCGATATGCATGCACCATGTTCTATACTAACACATTTTTTATACCACTTAGGTGGCAGACTAGCACACGGCCCACCTGATGGAAAGTGGTTACCGTAGCCTATGGACGTATGTAACACCAGGGGCTTCACACTCGCGCTGCCGACCCTGAAGAAATCTTCTTTTCCCTTCTTGAAGAACCCCATATTGTAGTCGCTTGGGAAAACCACAGCAGGGAGTTCATTCCACAACCTGAGCGTGCGTGGAAATGAAAAGATGAGGATGAAATCTCTGCCTATGGCGAGTACTGCGATGATAGAATGTAGCTGTGGGCATCATGTAAAACAATTCCCCTCCAATTAAGTTTACCCGTAACAACTGCCATAGATGTTCGGATGGCAATGTGGACCGACGGCTTAGTGCATTACAATAAATAGTAATTTTATAAATTTACTTTCCAGGCACGCAGAAAGCTGGTCTTCATGCTCCTAATAACAGTAATGTCTGGATCCTACTGCTGCCTATGGTTCCTTCCAATGCCCGAACCGCAAGAGCCCAACAACAAACTAGTCGAAACCGTCCACAGATTAAACGACACAGTCTATTTAAAACAGTACACTGGCAACACTACGCTAGATAAATACAACTGTCACTGGAACTGTCATGTGGCTGGCAACTTCGACGTTTATCTGTCAAACACTTCATTCATCAACACGGTGTACACGGACGCGGTTGTGTCTAACACATCGTGCTCGATAATGTCAATGGATTTTTATGATTTAGTTGAAGGAGATGTTCTTTGCGCACCAAAAAATGGCTGTGATTTGATTTGCTTCGAAAATGATAATGATATATTTAAAAGGAGCATAGAATTAAATAGTACTGTTGATTTTAATAATAATAGTTTGAGTGCGGAGGGTGTAGTAGAGAAGAGAGATAGTTTTTATATGACGGCGACGTTTTGGGCGTTCGTGGTGTTGATGTGTGTTGGTACTGTCGCGTTTAATGTTGCCAATTGTATAGGTGATGCTGTCTGTTTTGATGTTCTAGGTACGTATGAAAATTTAAATGCCTTCTAAGGCCCGTACTCCAGAAGGATACTCAGTCTTGTATGTCGATTTAAAACTAGATCTGAGGACAGATTTTACCTATTCTAGATGATGGTTGTAATGTTATTGTAAAAGTCTTTTCACGACTGAGTGCTGTTCTGGCACACGGGCCTAAGTATCAAAGATGAGGAAAATCCCCCTTCTGAACCATTAGAAAGTTTCTGTAATCATATCTGTGTTGGCTATGTTGGAAATATTGGAAAAAAAAAATTTAAGTTTTGCTTTTTAAACTACTTGATGGATTTTGATGCTTTTTTGTTGGAAATAGAAAGGCCTTGCTCAGAATTAAAATCTCAAGTATGTTTGATCGTAATCGGTAAAGTGGATTTGGCGGGAAAACGAAGAGTGGCATATCGCTGTACTATTTTATTTTCCGAAATTTTTGAGAATTCGAGTTTTGATGTGTAAAAATGGAGGATTTTTAGTCATAACGTCTTGGACAACGCACACAACTGTAGGAAAATGGCATATTACAGTGAATTATGACTTTTCGTGTTCGAGCCAAATCTCCCTAGGGAGATTCTAGTAAAGGCCCACAACTTTACTGAGGCAACGATCATCTCATTGATTGGCATCATCATCATCATCAACAAATGAAGATATTTTATATAAATGAAGATGTGACTTAAAGTCCAAGACCAGGTCATAGAATCCCAAATAAAAAAACGGTCAAGGTGAACCGGAGACATGAGTCAAATTCGCTATAACCAACATCCGTGCATAGGCTAGTGTCAGATAAGAGACTTGGACGCTGAAAATAATAAAAGATAAAATAAATATATTTAGATAAATAATTTATATGTTTAGGAAATAAATAAAGTAAAAAATAAATATACCACGACATTCTATACAGCGCTATCAGGACCCAAAGTAAGCAGGAGCTTAACTTACTTACTTATGGGATACTTATGATATTTTAAGTATAACATGTTCAATTATAATACATTATTAATGGTGTATGAAATAAACATACTTACGATAAAAAAAAACACATACGTATTATATTATCACAGATAATATAATATAATTCTTATAAAGATGCACAAGCAGGAACAAAAAACAGTTACACTCGTAACTTCCAAAAAGAGGCAGGCAACTTTTAGTCCGCGTGCATTGTTACTAGATGGCGACATTGTTTTGGAAAACTTTTCTAATCTCATCTTCACTATTAAAAATCGATACAAAAAAAATTCACGAAACACATTATTGAATATGACGCATAAAACAATAAATATTCTAATCTATATTGATTCTGTTGTAATTGTAAAAGTTATAAACAATATGCATCATACCGCTAGATAGCGGCTGCCTAAAATAGCCATATTGTCACGAAATCTTTATTTTATTACATTACTAACGAGTTTTATATACTTGCATCATCATGTGTAAAGTCTTGAAATAATTAACGTTATTCTAAATAGGGAAATAAGCATTTTCTATTTGTTTTTTTTACAGGGCCCGATCGGGGGTCTAAGTATGGTGCTCAAAGGGCGTGGGGCACAGCGGGGTACGGTCTCACGGCGCTGCTAGGGGGGTGGCTGATCGATGTCGTGTCGCCCTCAGACGGGTATAAAGACTTCACGCCGGCTTTTGTGGTGGTGCTAGCAGCTACGGTGGTGGACTTGTATAGCTGTAGACGACTTAATGTGAGTACTGGTGGCCGAAACTGGTCATGGCTACAAAGTCAGAGTCAAAGATTTTTATTCAATCTAGAACAACATGATTGTTTCTTATATAATTTAGAAAACGGGAATTAACGCGATCATGGTATAGGTACTTACATACCTTTGATTGCCTGACGTTTCGACCAGGTTACACCGGCCGTGGTCACAGGCTGACTGGCTCAGCGGTGGAAGCCCGCCGTCTTCGAATCCGTGAGGTAGTAGGTTCTTCATCTACCCGCACATTTTCAATATTTTCTTTTCGCCATGTACCGTCACATACCACACTCACAGTGTCCCTATTACGTAAGCAAACTGTCAGGTGTCTATCCGACTGCGTAGAAAAGCGAGGTTGCATGTTTTTCATCACTGGATTCCATGTTGCAGATAAAAAAAATAAAAAAATAAAAAAATGATTGTTCCTTATTGACGTCAATAAATTCTATTTAACCTAAGTTTATCACCGCTTCCAAGGCGCTGGTGGAGAAGTAACGGTGCAACAAACTCCACTGCGGCATTTTTTCAGACGTCAACTTACAATATTTATAACCTTAAGGCTAAATGTGGACGAATCTATATTTCTCGTGTCTAATGAACAAAGTATATAAAAAAGTTAAAATATGACTTACTAGCTGACCCGGCGAACTTCGTACCGCCTTTATTTTTTTGCCCGCGTGGCGTCAGATCCCGTTCTCGCTGCACCCTCTACTATATTAAACATGTATTATACATATAAAATTTCCTCTTGAATCACTCTATCTATTAAAGAAAACCGCATCAGAATTCGTTGCGTAGTTTTAAAGAATTAAGCATACAAAAGGATATAGGGACAGAGAATGCGACTTTGTATTATACTCTGTCGTGAAGTTCAGTATTATGCCGAAATTACAGTATTCCAGGAGGTGGCTGCACCTGCACCATGCTCAAACCAGACGTTTTTGTCTTTAAGGTCTTTACATAGGTTTTAAATTGATCTTCAGGCATACTGAGGATCGATTCAGAACACTAGGTGGTAGACAAGCACACGGCCCACCTGATGGAAAATAATTACCGTGGCCTATGGACGTCGGTCGGCAGCACGAGTGTGATTTTGAGGTTGCACCCCCCCAGGAGTTTTACACTCTTGCTGCCTACTCTAAAAAAACTTCTATTGTAATCGCTTCCATCTATTGCCATCATTCCAACCAGACCATGATAGGCACAAAAACATCCGCTCTACACGATGGCCTTGCGATCGAGAGGTCTTGGGTTCAAATCCTGATCGTTACACTACCGACGTGTACCTGCTCCTAACACAAGCAATTTCGCTCAAGCACTAGTAATTTCGTTTACTTATATTATTTATTAAAAGCTATTTATGATGACCATTGGACTTACTTGGACAACATCTGCTTACCCCTCCAGCTGCCGCGCATGACCAGCCCTGAAGACTCCGGGCGGGCGCTCAAGGAAGTGCTCCGGATCCCAAGAGTGATGGTGTTCATAATCTTCGCGGTGGTCGCAGGAACCTTCGACAGCTTCATCATATATTACATGTTTTGGTATGTCATCATCATCTATCGTCCATCATCATCACTATCCATCATAATCTATCATCATTATTCTCCATCATTATCATCCATCGTCATTATTCATTATCATCATCATCATCCATCGTTATCATTATAGGGTTCCTCAAGAACAATATTAGAAAGCCTTTCGTATAGAGTCCACTATCTTCATACGCATAAAAAAGAAATATCCTCATCCTTTAATTGTAGAACACGGTTGTGGAAAACCTCCTACCAATATGGGTGCGCCACTGGGCGTATACCATGCCATAGCACAAGAAATCTTTAACCACCAGCTAAAAAAATCCCAGTGAAGTGCACCTTTCCCAAAATGTCCCTTGGTTACAGTCCCTTTCCCGAAATGTCCCTTTCTTGAAACGTCCCTTTCCCAGAATGTCCCTTTCCTAGAATGTCCCTTTCCTGAAACGTCCTTTTTCCAGAATGTTCCTTTCCCGAAACGTCCCTTTCCCGAGAAACGTTGGAGAAGAAATGTTGAAACGTTGAGAGCTAAGAGAGTTGACAGACATGTTTATAAACAATTTGCAAACATGCTTATAAACAATTTTGAATGAAATGTTAAAGCATTTTACATGCTAAATATTAAAATCGAATAAAATAGGATATTTGGGCGGATCAATGTTTCAAAATGATTGAAAAATCCTTCATTGGTTCCGATAGTTCGTAAGAATATTGGAAGAACCTTCCACTGTCGCTTCAAAGACAGATACAATACATATAAAGGAGAAATTTGGATTGTTTCGGGCGAGGTCTGGTAGCTTAGTGGTCAAAGCATTGCCCCTGTAAGGTAAAGATCACAGGTTCAAATCAAACCCCGCCTAGACCGATTAAATTTTTCCTATTTTAACCGAAATATTTATAAATAACGATAATGTATTATAAATATCCGGGTTTTTACCATGTCATGTATGTATTGTAGTTTATGATATTTCGGCGCTGTTACCGGCAAACATTTTTACCGTTTACCGCCAATTCGCCAGTTCGTCCGTGATTCTTGGTGCTTGCAACAGCAAATAGCAGAAACTCCAAACGATATATGGTAAATATCCTGAAAGCTTCCGAGGAGGGCCAGACCGAGAGGGATGGCCCTGGGTCAGCCGGGGTGCGAGGGATACGTAGCATGACAACCTCACCTTCGGCCTAGCACTACGACCCACAGACGGCGTGCGGTTTAGTCGGTTCGAGTCCGACATAACCTCCCCCTCCGGCTCCGGAGGAGTGGGGTATCCGTGGGGATTTCCCGCACGTAAAAAAAAGATAGCTCTAATAATAATGTGGCATGATAGGTTAAATAACTAAACCGTAATGTATTTTTCCGCAGGTTTTTAGAAGAAATGGCGGAAACCACGGGCTACACAGCCAAGATCAAGCTAATAGAGGGCGTGGTGGTGGCCGCGCAGTCGTTCTTCGGGGAGCTATTGTGTTTCTTCTTCTCAGGTAAATTATGTAGGTAATGTTGTGCTATTGTGGTGCTGGACTTTACTTAAGGCTTCTCTTAGGTTTACAAGTAATAAAAAAAGTGCCTCGGAGAGCACTTTAAGCCGTCGGTCCTGGGCCATTCGAAAATTTAACTTTAGTGTAATTATTCATCCTAGCGGAATTCCCAGTCGCATACGAAGCTATCAACTTGGAGTCTGGGCTCCGCGTTACCAGTCCAACTGCGGATTTGGCTAAACTTCAATATTTTCCGTAAAGCGACGGCCATCTGACCTTCACAACGGAAAGGCGATATCGAAGCATATCAGTTAAACCAGTTGTTGGACTTTTGAGGGCTCCAGCTACACATAACGACTGCCATAAATGTTTGTATGGCAACCGGGACCGACGGCTTAACGGGCTCTCCGAGGCACGACCAGTCCAATACAAATACCCATATTCATGCATACAAATATTTTTATTAAGCGGGGATCGAACCCGCTCCTCCTGCGTAGCGGCCGCGTTCACTACCGCTACGCCACGGAGGCTGTGTGCGTAATTATTTTATTATAGCGGGTGTATCATTGTGAATCATGTTGTACCACTTACCACTTACCAAAAGAATGTACCTAAAATGTACTAAATTGTACCTAGGTCTATAAAATGTGTACCCGATCAGAACGAAATTATTTCGGAACTAAAATATACCCGCCGTATTGACATCAATACGGTGGGTTTATTTATATATTATATAAATATTTTATTACTAATATTATTTTATTACTTAAGCATTATTCATAAAATATACATCCAAAAATTGTACCTAAAAAGTACCTCTAGTAAAAAAGACACACTCTTGATCCGTTGGATAGTTTCTGAGAAATAAAACAACCGTGTCTAGTTTTTTTACGCTTTTATTATTAAAATGAAAAAATATCTAGGTAGATACTTAGAATGGTACACCCGCGACTTTGCCTCTCATAAAGTTTACCTACCTACCTATTTATTATTCAGACACGAGACAAATGCACATTCGTCCACATTTAGACTTAAAAATTACCTATAGTAAATTTACGTCTTAAAAAGGCCGCAGTGGAGTTTGTTGCGCCGTTTCTTCTCCACCAGCCCCTTGGAAGCGGTGGTAATCTTATGTTTAGTAGAATTATTATTCACGTCAATAGGAAACAATGGTATTGTACCACATTGAAAATAAAACTGTTAACGCCTCGAAACGCATCCCGAGCGGCAAACCATCTTGTATCCGGTTCCGGAATGAGTCCGCCATATTGCTCTTACATGTCAGCCACACAAGACGCAAGCACTAGCTTTAAGATTATTGTAAAATACTGCAAACACTGTCCCAACATTGAAAATAAAAGACAGTTACCTAAAGCATCTTGTATAATTCAATAACCAAACAACACACGAAATCCTCAACAAAAACACTACGACTTGAGACTTCTCAAGGGCGACTCTGTACCCGTCTTCAAATCCTGATAATTAGGTTTAGGTTAGGTTTAAAGATATTTATTCTCATAATAAGATTTACATCACTTCCATGATAACAATACTAAATATACATATTACAAATATCAGTTCGTCGTCGCCAAGAGAATTAATGTTAAGTACATAATATTTGAAATATTAATTAGGTACATGAAATAAAAAGTACGTGCGATACGGACATGTACCTATGGACCACAATCAAACCAAGAAACTCATCCAATGCACAATATCATGATAATCCCATAACTATTTCAAATTCACACTGTTAACAAACAATAAACACCGTTATTCCTAACTATTGCCTACTACACATTGTCGGAAACGATATATTCTGTAAGTTTCTTTTTGAATACGTTAAAAGAGCTAATATTTTTACTTTCATTACCATGGGGTATCGATACTAAGAAAATATCTTTAGTAATATTAAAAAATGAATAGATGACACTAGTAGACTCATTTAAAGGAATAAAAAAGTTTTAACGCTTATTTGCTGACTTAGAATCACGTAAATTATTTCAGAACTTATACACATGATAATGTAAGCATGTAAGCATAAAACCTCGTTGGTAATATAATTAAAAACGATTTCGTGACAATAGTGCTTTTATAGTGCATTAAGTCTATTACTTATATAATTACTGCAGGAACAATATAGATTAGAAGAGATTGAATAAGAATGTTTTATTTTTGATAAGTTCATTTTTAATAGTAAAAATTTGAAAAGTTCGCCAAAACATTGTCGCCATCTAGTAACAACACCCGCGGACTAAAAGTTAGCTGAAAATTTTTCTAGCAGATAAATGCTACTACAGTATAAAAGATTACCTAAATGACCGTTTAATGTAATAACAATATCATCCATTTATTTCTTTTTGACATAAATGAATTTGTATACCACTCTTAGAAATTTGCATGCCTATTGTAAGGTCGAAACACTTGAAACAAATTTATATTGACAACATCATTGTAACAGTGTTTCCTGCAAAATAATAAATGATTTGATATGATAATCTATGTCTATCTCTTTTTTTCTAATGGTCATGTTGTGTTGGTGGCTTGCAGGCAAGATCCTGACGCGCTTCGGTTACGGCAAGACGATGACGTTCTCGCTGATGTGCTACGGGCTGAGGATGGTGCTCATATCGCTCATACGGAACCCCTGGCACCTCGTGTTCATTGAGGTGACGACAGCTTTCTATTTTTGTAAACATTATAATATGGAGCTCTATCTAAGAACAATCGACAAAGGAGATACGGCTGTACCATTTTTTCAACTTTTTTTCGCCGCCCGGACCTGCGCCACTGAAGATGTCGACCGCAGTGATCGACGAAACGTCTGGAACGCAAGTTTCATATGGATCACGGTCAAACAGCTCGGAAGAAGTATGTTCTACATGCAACGCCGGCCGTGAAAGCCTAAAGACTTATATTGGTTGTACCTTTACATACAACTTTATATGAAAAAGTGCGACCGTATCTCATTTGCGATTGTACATTCGAATCTTCGGTCCGTAATTTCTTTTGTACATTTCATAGCAGGTCCGCATTCTTTTCATGTGCGCAAAATCCCCACAAAATAGCCTCCCTCCCTGCGCAGTCGGCGGGGGTGGTTATGTCGGACTTGAACCGACTGAAACGCACGCCGTCTGTGGGTTCTATGTTACCGGAAACCCTGAGCTTCGAGGGCATCTCGGCCTCGGCATCAGGATAACTTCAAAATGTTGATAATGATGATAACAAAAACTAGAGTCTTCAGGCTTTTACGGCCGGCGTTGTATGTAGAATATACTGCTTCCGGGCTGTTTGGCCGTGGTCCATGTGAAACTTGCGTTCCAGACGTTTCGTCGATCACTGCGGTCGACATCTTCAGTGGCGCAGTTCCGGGCGACGACGACTTCGGAGACCTTGCCTCGTCGGCGGCTTCGCTGCGACTGATCAGTCAAACAGCCCGGAAGCACTATATTCTACAAAAAAACTAGAGTATACACCGCGATAGTTAAAAGTGTTTTATTCGCAATAAAACACAATGTATTGATATGCACTCTTATATTGTTCTCTTATTACGTAAGCCAAAGGCGCGACTAGCCCCTGTCATTCCTGCTCTAACGCTTAGTCGCTTTACAACTGTCTGTACCCACGCCCAAACGCATACAATATTTAGGTTAAGATGTAATGATTGTTTTACCACCGTCTGTACTTGATTGGCGTTTTGTTCCCACTAACAAGTTTTGTATGCGTTTAGTTTTGTTTGATACAATTATATTACAAAAAGATTTATATATTTTTTTTCTGAGTCTAAATCTATTCGCTATTGTCGTTTCCAGGGTGTGATGCAGGGCCCCACATATGCCCTATGCTACTCCACCATAGTGGGGTACGCGGCCCATGTGGCGCCGGAGGGGTACTCCGCCACCGTACAGGGTATCGTCGCGGGAATGGATGACGGCGTCGGTGAGAACTGCAATGATTATATTGATAATGAAATAAAACCACTTTTAACGGGTTCTATTGCGATTTATTTGTAATTATTTACTTTTAGCCCGACGTTTCGGCATCTCATATCATCATTCATGGCTGCGGGGTGATAAACAACTACCATGTTGCCATATGCCTGTGTGTGTTGTGTGACTGCTACCATCTTTAGTCACCCCGCCGTCATGGCTGCTGAAAAGTAGCTGAAACGTCGTGCTAAATCCGTTAAAAATTTGTTTCATTCCAAATAAACACCTATAATTCATCATGAGTCGGGTACTTTGAGATAACTCACACTTCAAGCTATGTGACAACTACCACTTTAAATCACCCCGCGACCGCGACCATAGCTGCTGAAAGTTAGCCGAGAAGTAGAGCTAAAGGTAAACAATAACAATTGAATCGCTATAGAATCCGTTAAAAACTGGTTTGACTGTCGTCGCCCGATGCTAAACTGAAGGTGTTGAAACCTGCAGCTCACCATCGGGCGAAGTGAAGCCATATTTTCGTTTCCTATACCTATAAAAAACCGCCTCGCACGCACGCACGCACGCACGCACGCACGCACGCACGCACGTACGCACGCACGCACGCACGCACGCACGCACACACACACACGTACACGCACACACACACAAAACACTAGGTTGCCTTTTCACCGGAGATGTGCCATGTACCTAGCTTTGCAAAAAAGATGTGAAAGCTAAGCTATGAAACCATGTGACCGTTTTTACTGCGCTATGTTATGTAGCTAAGCGAGTGGGATGTGCTATCCTACAGATATCAAAATTCAAAACCATCCATAGCACACATCCTCAGCACGCCTCTGCTATAATATAAAAATGAATCGCTGAATATGTTGTTAAGTGAAAATTTTGAGAACCGATTTTGCTAATTCTTTTTTTAGAATATTCCTTACAGTATGAGGATGGTTCGTACGCAAAATATAAAAAAAAATACCTTAAATTTTTAAAAACAACACTTTTATGAACTCCAATACAAACGATTCGCAATAATACTTAACAGTCAATTTGAACTTTAATACCATATCATAAAGCTTAAGTGTTAGCGGAGAGGTTCTGGGAAGGCAAAACAATTGAGAGACGCATAATGGCTTGGGGGCGCTACGGGGTTGAAGTATGCCACCGGCGCAGCCGAGGCGGGTCAGCTAATATTAATATAAAACCATAGCTTAGCAGAATCCCTTTCCACCAGTGCTATGCTATTTTGACCAACGAACATGATTGATAGAAATCAAACGCACCCATAGCATAGCAGTGTAGCATAGCACATCTCCGGTGGAATGGCAGTCTCTCTACATTGTCCGTTACCGAATTTCTCCTTCATCCTAGCGTTAATTCCAGTCGCATGAAAAGCTGTTAACTTGGAGTCTAACTGCGGATTTGGTTGAATTTCGACATTATCTATGAAACGACTGCCATCTGACCTTCACAACCCAAAGGCGATATCGAAGCATTGCAGTTAGACCAGTTGTTAGATATTTGAGGGCTCCAACTACGCGTAACGACTGCCATAGATGCTGGTAATGCAACCGGGCCGGCTTAACGTGCTCACCGTTGCATGACCATACCAATGCAAATAACCATATTCATGCAAGTATACAAATATTTGCACTGAGCGGGGATCGAACCCGTGCCTCCTGCGTAGCGGCCGCGTTCGCTACCGCTTCACCACGGAGGCTGTTACCAAGTTTACCGCTAAATATATTTGTATCTGCGCGCTTGGCTCGTCCCCAGGGTTCGCCATAGGCTCGCTGGTGGGCGGCCAGCTGTACGCGTGGCTCGGGGGCCGCGGCTCATTCCAGGTGTTCGGCGTCGTGGCCTTCCTCGGCTCGCTAGCGCACGCCCTTCTGTTCCACCTGGTGTCTAGGGCTGATGAGAAAGGTATGCACTTGTATGGTTCTAGCTGATGGAGATCAGATTTTAAGTGAATGAAATTTAAATCGATTAAAATAGGAAGGCGGGACCCGCGATCGTTCTCTTACAGGGAGAATGCACTACGCACTAAGCCACCGAACCTTGTATGAATCCATCCAAATTTTTCTTAATACATATATCAGTCTTTTGGACGACGTTAGAGCCATCTACCGACACTCTTACGAACTATAGGAATGATTTTTTCAATCATTTTTAAACAATCCCGACTGAACTGAATCCAAAGTTTTGCTATCTTAATCGATTCAGATTTTAATTTATTGATGGATTCACATACTTAAAGAATGTGAATGTAAAATGCTACTAAATTACGTAGTACCATTTTGATCTCACACTTGCGTACACACAAAGAGTGCGAGCGACATGGTAGTTTTTTATACCGGTGAGATGGCAGACAAGCACACGCCCCCCCTGATGGAAAGTGGTTGCCGTGGCCTATAGCATTTACGGACTGAATTTAGACAGTACAATACTTCGACATGTAGCGCACTTCGAAAACACATAGATCGACAAGTCATTGCTTCGACAGACAATTATTAGACAACACTCACCTTCGAATTACCACTACTTCGACAGACGATTATTCGACAGACAATACTTAGGCAAGACACATCTTCGAATGACCACTACTTCGACAGATTTTTTTGTAGTCTTTCGTTGAATTGTAACTGTTTTTTTCTTTGGTTTTATGCCTCAAATTACTTCATTTTGGTTAACACCCCGACTCGGATAGGTTAGGTTAGAAGCTAAGCCTTAGCCTTCGTCTTCGTGGTTATTTTTTTTAAACCACCTAGTAATAGGAGAATGATAAAAAAATTGTCGAAATAGTGGTCATTCGAAGATGGGACTTGCCTAAGTATTGTCTGTCGAATAATCGTCTGTCGAAGTAGTGGTAATTCGAAGGTGTGTGTTGTCCAATAATTGTCTGTCGAAGCAATGAATTGTCGATCTATGTGTTTTCGGAGTTCGCTACATGTGGAAGTATTTTACTGTCTAAATTCAGTCCGTAAGTCGGCCTATAGACGTGTGCGTCACACTCGCGCTGCCGACCCTCTAAACACAGAGTTTCTGTGCCGTCAATTTAGAAGACAAAGCAGGGATAGCCTTTGGTTTTCCACTGCCAGCACAAAACCTCTCCAGCGAGCTCCGGCTACCCTTCTCTCTGCCGGTAGGTGGTAAGGCGGAGGTACTTCTCCAGCCGGATTGCTCAATTCTTAGTATTACTTTCCACACTTACACACGCTAATTCCATATGTTATTTCTATGTTAATCTTTTAGTCTGAGGATGGCGTATGTAGTGTAAAGGCCTTTTTTTCATGCGGAAACCCCCTTGGATAGTGTAGTGTGCATTATGTTAGACTCAAACCGACTAAAACCGCACGCCGTTTTGGATCTTCAGGTACAGACGCGATTCTATTTCAACCGCAGGATTGAATTACGCGAATCGCGTTTGCATATTGATGTTGTGTCAATGCTATTAATATGCTGTTCACTAACAGTGTTCAACTATTACGTTGATCATAACCAATTTTAAACCAAGACGAAAAATGGACTGTTTTATAAATTTGACTTGAAGGACTAGTCTTCAAAATTTAGACTTTTAGCTTCGGCGGGCATTTAGGGTTCCGAAGATGTATAAACACTACGTGCAACTTGTTATTATTATTTCAAGTTTACATAACAGTTTCTTATAACTTTTGCACATAAAATGTCACACAGTTACAAAGATATCTGTATAGTGCGCAGGTATGTAGTGAGTGTTGCCACTAGCGAAAATTATTCCCGATACCGTGTTGGGAGGCGGCGCTCGCGGATCGGACATTCAGAAATACGTTCGGCTATAGACTCAACCTAATTTCAATGAAAAAAGGACCAATTCTCTTTATAACATTTTTATTTCTAAATTATGCCTCGATCTAATGTTAAAATGATCATGATGTCAATGTTCTTTCTGGAAGATTGTATTCTGAAATAACAATTATTAATATTTTATTTGATTTTGACAGATCGAGGCTGAAAATTGAATAGATTTTTTATTATGAGAATTGACTATCTATTCATCTGCCTGTTTCTGGCAAGGCATCAGTTCCAAAACTTCTGGAAGGATTTAAATAAAAAAAAATCTATTTCACAGCCGAAGAGCCCGACATACAAGAATCTATACCTGAGGAAGGCGAGAAAATGCTACAGTATGAAAACGACGCCATCTACCGAGACACGGTTGAACCAATCACTAACAGCAGTGAGTTGAAGGTTGATAGATAACAGATGGTGTTAGTTGTCGATTTTGTATCACGGAATATAAAATCAAAAGCAAGAAGTGTCTTTAATGCCCGGTGCACATTTATTCCAGTAACATTCCAGTCCAGCGACTCTTTGACAGCGTCGGTAGCTTAGTGGTTAAGAAGTCGGCCTTACGATCGAGAGGTCCCGGGTTCGAATCCTGGCCATTACACTACCGACGTGAACCCACTACTAGCAATTTAGCTTAGTTGGAGAGGTTAGAAGGAATATTGGTAATTTCGGCTGCTAATATCACAGACAATGTAATATAATACTTATAAAGATGCACAATCAGGAATAAAAATGGTTACACTCTAACTTCCAAAAACAGGCAGGCAGCTTTTTTTTCAGGAATGGCAACTAGATGGCGACTTCAAAAATAAAACATACACAAAACGTATTATTGAATATGACTGAATAAAAGTATAAAAAATCTTATCTATATTGATTCTGCCAGATTCTGTAGTAATTTTAAAAGTTAGACTTAATGCCGCCATGCCGCTAGATAGCGGCTTCTTAAAATCTATTGTCACGAAATCTTTACGTGATTCTAAATTGGGATATAAGCGTATTAACTTTTTTATTTCTTTAATCATATGATTGCAATAGATGACACTAGTAGACTCATATCTACTAGTGCCATCTATTGATTTTTGAATATAACTAAATATTTTTTCTTGGTATCTTTACCCCATGCTAATATTCTTTTAAAAAGAAATCAGCACTGTCATGAATAATGTGAACCGGCACTGGAACTTCTACATTCCAGTGAGTAATCCAGTACAGTGACTGAACTTACTTTTGACTTTATATTTCATAGTTTTTATCCAAAAGAAAGTATTGTTGTAGATATACAATTGTAAAACGTAGAATGTAAGCTAAATAGTAATATATAATAAGTTATTTTAATGAAATATTGTAGTATATACACTACCGGCACGGTATGATGGCCGTTAAATACTAAGATAACTTGGCAGAGCTTGCTTGCTCCTCTCTTTTGTACAAGGCCGTTAAGTACCACCTTATCTACTACCTTATCAACTCAACTACAGATAACTGGACCATTTTACTCGGTCAATATCGTAACTTAGTTAATATGTCAAAACGGCCATCATACCGTGCCGCAAGTATAAATTTTCCTATAGATTTAGATCGGAATAATTGAACAAGACGGGACTTGAACCCACAACCTGCAGGCGCACTTAAAACAGGTCAATAATTGAACAGCTCCCATAGTACCAACTGCAAACGTAACTTTGTAACTCCCGGGTTCTTTAAGGGGGGCGTGAGAGAGCATCTGATGAGGCCGTCAAGCTGAGTGCCACCATTGTTACATGCTACGGTGTCTGTAATGGTGAGCCTCTTACCTGACACTTTTCTTTTCTTACTTAGTCGCTTACCATCAGGCGAGGTGAAGTCAAATTGACGTGTTCTAAATTTAAAAAAAACGCCGGGTTGTCGTTTGGATGGGTGATCATCTAGTGGTGTTTTATCTGAGAGCTTCCGTGCTTCGAAAGGCATGTTAAATGTCGACCCCGGCTGTCAACAATCGGTAAATCTAGTCGAAGACCTATATTGGCGACCTTCTGGTTGTTCACAACTTTCCCAGTAGTTGGCTACTAACCACAACTAAGGCGGGGAGCTCGAGACGGCAGTCTCTGAAAAAACCAAGTCATGTTATATTCTAGCGGACCCCAGACAAGAGAGACTAACGCAATGATGATGATACTCAATGATACGTGGCGTGGCGGTAGTGAAGGCGCTCACTACGCAGGAGGCGCGGGTTCGATCCCCGCTCGGCGCAAATATTTGTATGCATGAATATAGCGTCCATAGCTTAGTGGTTAAGGAGTCGGCCTTACGATCGAGAGGTCCCGGGTTCGAATCCTGGCCATTACACTACCGACGTGAACTCACTCCTAGCACAAGCAATTTAGCTTAGTTGGAGGGGTTAGAGGGAATATTAGTAATTTCGATAATTTCGGTTGCTAATATTCTTTAAAAAAATAAAAATATAAATAAATATATATATATATGTATATTTGCATTGGTCTGGGTGTTTCTATGTATAATAAGTATGTATTTACAAAAACAAAAAAAGTATCTAAGTATCCGCATTATATATATATATAAACTGTAGATGCGTTGCGGGAATCTAAAATGGCGACAAAAAAAATGGCTTTGGTCATCATTATGCACGAATCAGCGAAGCGACAGTGCGCTACGAAAAAGAAATGATTTAAATAATAAATTTGTAACTATAATATTGACATATTATGGCATAGCTATATTTTTTTTTTAATTTAGTGTTTGCGCCATTTTTGACAGCCGCCATGTTCCTGCATAACGTATCTTTAGTTTATAATACATCAATGATGATACGTGTTTGGGTTTAGTCGGTTCAAACCCGACATAACCTCCCCCTCCGGCTCTCGCGGGGGTCGTGTCCGTAGGGCATATCCCGTACGTTAAAAAAAAGGCAACGCTGTAATCGACTGGTGGTCGCTGGTTCACATCCTGTCCTGAATATTTTCTTTTTCCGATCTAAATCTATAAGTTATTGTAATTTTTATAAGTATTCGTAAGCAATAACGGTGCCATTTTTAATGTTAACTATTTATTCGTCTAGTGCGAGTTGTGTTCAATTACAGGGTTATTCATTATGTAATATATAAAAAGTAAAACCTGACCGGTTTCGCCTCAAGGCATTTTAAAGGCTTTGAAAATGCCTTGCAGCGAAACTCCCCCTCTAGACAAGTGGCAAAACGTTTGTAGAATAGATTAGATTGTTAAATGTATGGGATTGACATACCGGGTAAAACAGGGTGAATAGAGATCGTTGGGTGAATAGAAATACAGTGGTCAGCTAAATTCTGTAGTTATTTTCTTTCAAGTGAAGCTACGGATTAGTTTAATGTAATGGATAACAGAAATACCAAATATCTGGATAAATTCTTAACAATTTTGTGAAATACATTATTTAAGCAAATCTAACGACAATGTTATTTCTATTCACCCCGTTTTACGGTACATTGTCTGTCACAAATGACAAAATACGTGTCAATCCCGTACATTTATCATTGCTGCCAAAGCTGGCCAACGAAATGTCACTTGTCTCGGAGGACCGACAAGGTGAGACGTGTAGCATTCACTGTCAGTCAACTGTATAAATGTGTGCCTTACGGTGGTTTATCCTCGGTGAAAGGCCGGCGGCGGCCAGAAGTACCTATGACACTACTGGTGGTATCATGGGGTTTGAATAATACCCTTGACACTACCGGCGGTGCCATGGGGATTGAATAATACCCTTGACACTACTGGTGGTGCGATTGGAGGTATCGTGGGTCCGAGGCGGACTTTTGTACTAGAAATGATTGCGAGCGGGACTATCGAAGTCAAAGTCATAAAAAAGAATCATTTATTCTGTATAGACCATTTAAACAGCACTTACAAAACGTCAAATATATAAAGTAAAATTCTAGACTAGTTTAGCAAATGGACAATCATATCATACCATTTTTCTTCCCCATAGATAAGATTAAAAATGCTTTGTAATATCTTACCTCGAAATGCTGCTACCCAGTTTTTGATCTTTTAGTGGGTATTGTTCCTTAAAAAAAATTTTTCACGTGTGGGTCCTCCCTCGGGCTTCGTTTCAACGGGGCTAACGAGTATTGTCGGATTCGAACCGAATATTCTCGTTTGGTTAGGTACAGTCGACAAAGGAAACAGTGTCGCTCTCTCTCATACAATGTTGTATGCAAAGGTGTAAACGTATCTCCTTTGTCGACTGTACTTAACTAAAGGTAAACAATCATGATGCGTCTTTTATCAATAAGCCCACTGCAGTCCACAGCTGGACATAGGCCTCTCCCAATGTGTACCATTTCGTACGATCCTCTGCCTTCCAGAAAATCCATGTGTCTCTTTTAATAAGTTTTATTTAAAAACTCAATTAAGAAACTGCATGAATGCATGAACGCTTAAAACAGGTAAATAATTGAACAGCTGTCAATTACTAAATGCATAAATGACTTTGTAATCCCATATAAATATATACGATTATACAGTTACTTTTGCAGTTGGTAGTATGACTCGTTTTAAGCATTCATGTCCAGGGCCCAGAGACTTTTGCAGTTGGTAGTATGACTCGTTTTAAGCATTCATGTCCAGGGCCCAGAGGGTCTCCAACCCCCAGACAAGTGGCAATTCGTTGGCCAGCGTATTGTGGAATAAAATGATGAATGTATGGGATTGACACGTATTTTAACGTTTTGACAGTCGTCAAGGTATGTCAATCCTATAAACTGATCAATATATTCTATTCTACAAACTTATTGCTAATTGTCTAGAGGGACAGCCTCTCTAGACAAGTGGCAATTCGCTAGCCGGCGTTTGATGGAATAGAATGACGAATGTATGGGATTTGACGTAAATGACAGTCGTTAACGCATGTCAAATACGTCAAATCCTATACAATCGTCATTCTATTCCATCAAACGCCTGCTAGCGAATTGCCACTTGTCTAGAGGGGCAGGTACGCTAGGTAGGGTAATAAAGTAAAAACTTTAGAATCAATTGGGACATTGCTAAGATGATCATCTGTTCTCTAAGCAAACATCGTCGGTCTTACTGTGTGACGTCACTGGATATCAACCAATGACAATCTCCATCAAGGCTGTTGCATCGTTGTGTTCGACATTATATACTTTAGAGAATTGCTCAGCCGTAGGCCTGTTCTCGTAATGTCTGTTTCAAATTCAGTCTAGATCTAATCAAAAAATGACTAAATAAAAATATAAAAATTGTTTAACGAGAATATCGTTGTTGACTTTAGGGAGATTGAGACTGAATTTTCAACATATTTATTTATTTATATTACAAGAATTGGCCATAAATAAGGTGTTGGTGTTCTAGGGTGCTATTATTATATATGTACAAAAGTACAAATTTATTTATACATATCATTATTGAAATAAAATATCCAATTTTAGCAAACTCGTTTTATTGTACTAAATTAACAAAATACATTATCTTGCCTAAAGTAAAACACATTGTAAAACAACTATTTTTAATGGTTTTTATCGCCATTGATTTTGTTCGAATCCCGAAGTATCGCTTGCTTTTCAGCAGTTATCGTCACGGGGAGACTAAGATGCTAGTTGACTCATGTCGTAATTAGTCTCTCTAGGACTATGGCCACTGAAAAGCAACCAGAACCTCGGGATCGACGTTGTGCGAGCCTTTTTCAGTAGTCGTCGTCACCGGGTGCTAGTCGACACATGTCTTAGTGTCTCCGTGACTATGGCTGTTGAAAAGCAACTGAAACGTCGGGAAAAAGTATAAATAATCAAATAACCGCTATAGAATCTGTTAGAAATAGTTGTATTTTAATTCAAAATCACAATCTTATCAACTATACTTACATTATGTACAACAATATGTACATTCATTAGTAACACATACAATGAGGGTATATAAAAAATACTGTCTCTGATGGCCATTGAAAAGCAGAAGTGAAAACTTTTTCTTTCTTTCTTTCTTCGTTATATACATAGAAAAAGATAAAAAGAACATACCATACCATACCTATAGTATAGCACCAATCATAGAACCTATCACTAATTTTCTGCAAATTTTTTGTCTGAAGAAATTAATAAATTACAAAAAGAATATATAATCACCAAAAGTAATAAATTATAATAAGAAAAAACAATCACAAAAATCCCTGAAGGCCATGTGGTTTGAACCCGATACTATCTGAAACTATAAGGCCTTACAGTCGAAGTGCTTACCGTTTAAGCTACGACGCAATCTATCATAACTTGCAAAATAGATAGTCTGTACCTAATCTTGTATGACGTCAGTCTTCGATTACGGTTCAAAGGTCAACTAATCCTGACGCTTCCTTAACATTTTACACCCATCCAACGCCGCTAAAGAAGTTTTCACTTCAAAAATTGCATTCTGTGGTAAAAGCACGCGAAGCCAAAAAAAGTTAAGATTTGAATAGACTATCTGGTGGCCTCACAGAAATAATATATTAGGATAGAACTGCCATACGCAGTGTTCACCTTCATGTCGCGTGTGGCGACGTTTTAACTGGAAATAAATACTCACTTCTCCAATTTTATTTTACGTTTGGTAATAGCCTCAATGGCATATTCGTGGTATTTTTAGCGGTATTATAACAAGCTAGTGTTAACTGCACCAAGTAAGCGTTCGAAAGTTCCTATCTCATAGGACAGGAATTGACTAAAAAGTTGCCACGCGTTTCCCGCTCACATCGCCGTTTTATCCTTATACGAGTATATATCTGTGGGTGGCCTAGATAAGTGGCACAACTATCAGTAGAATAGAATGAAATTTTAAAGCAATTGGTTTACTAACTATTCCAATTGGTTAAGATTTTAAAAAAAGATAGCAATAAGTGGAACGGCTGAGTCGAAACTCCGAGAAGGTTGTATAGGAGAATTTGGAGCACTGAAGGCGTGACTTGACAGCTCAGTGGCCAGAGCATTCCCCTGGTCTAAACTGGTCGCGGGTTCAAGTCCCGCCTGAGTTGTTTCACTTTTTCCTATCTTAATTAGAATAATAAGGCCCACATTCTAGAGCTATCCTGAATCTAACAACGCTTTAGCCTCTAGAATGCCACAGTAATATAACTATAAGTAATTAAAAGTACGGGAATTAACGCGATCATAGTATAGGTACTTTGATATGTATGTAGGCATACCTATATTGATATTGGCCGCACGCGCCGCGCGTCAGTAGGTAAAGGCTTCGGCACATAGTCGACGGGGCGCGACGGCGACGGGACGCCGACGTGACGTGAGAGTTGTAATGTACTGAACTATAGAACAGACGACACACATGGATTCCCGCCCGAACTTGACGCTACCCAACCCGTCGCGCTGCCGCCGCGCCGAGCGCGATTACAAACACAAAGGAGCGGGGCGTGAGCGCACGACGGTGCGAGCGGGACGGTAGACGTTGTGTTTGACTAGATGCGTAGTTAGTGGTCACACAGAGAGCGGTGGGTGAGCACGTCACGCTCAGCGGGACGTCGTCAATTTATTTTTTGTGATTGATTACAACTATTGGGCAACGAAATCAACGAAAAATGGAAATTGAACGACTCATAGAATGTGTTAGAAGTCACACATTTCTGTATGACTTGAGTCACAAGGACTACAAGAATATCACTCTCAAAGCTGCTATTTGGGAGTCTATAGGAAGGGAGTTAAATCAAAGCGGTAAGTTTATTATATTGTTAATAATTTATTGGATTATGATTAAAAAAAGTTACAAACTGTTCTCTAATTTGAAATGCTTCGTTTGGAGATCGCTGATTTGTAGGTCTCATTGAAGTGAATGATGTTGAATCGTTAAATATCTCCACTGGATCCGTTGTAAACGAACTTTCCTTTACTCTGATATAATTATGCAAACAACAAGCTGCTTTAACAAAATCTATAGCGGTCTCGACGTCACTTTCTATAGGTCTGTGAAAAATTCGATATTTCTGTGACAAAATACCAAAACTGTTTTCAACAACGCGTCGAGCTCTGCAAAGTCGATAGTTGAAAGTCTTTTTTCTATTATCATGGAGAACAGCTGCTCTAGGAAATGGTCGCATTAAATATGGTTTCAAAGCAAAGCCCTCATCTCCTATTAATACTTGGGGTGTAGGATTTTCATTTCCTGGGAGAGGTTTTGGTGGTAGAAGCGATTTGCCATTCAAGTATACTTGATAAAATGCAGAACTTTCAAAAATTCCACTGTCACTTAAACGTCCATAACTCCCTATATCAACAAATATAAATTTATAAAACGGGTCCACAATCGCAAGCAGAACAATAGAAAAAAAATTCTTGTAACAGAAGTAATTAGATCCGCTGTTGGGA
Organism: Eilema caniola; assembly: GCA_949126895.1. Taxonomy (NCBI): domain Eukaryota; kingdom Metazoa; phylum Arthropoda; class Insecta; order Lepidoptera; family Erebidae; genus Eilema; species Eilema caniola. Next base: position 4,713,952 of record OX421485.1, read on the forward strand.
GGACATTTGATAGCAATGTGTTTTCCGTCTATACTTCCCAGACAATTAGGGAAGTTCCATATTTCTCTGTAACCCACTTCTGATTGTCTCCATATCTCCTCTGTTGGTGTTGGCATATAATATGGTTGCAGTATATTCCAAATTTCTTTGCATACATTTTTTACAATGCCGCCCACTGTACTGCGTCCAACACGAAAAGAAAACGCAATGGTTTGGTAAGAGTCACCAGTAGTCAAATACCTACAACAAAAGAAATAAATAATAATGGTTTGTAGATATAATAAAAATATATTTCTGGAATGAAAGGAGTTCATTCAAATTCATTCATACTCGTAGTTTTTATTTTAATTGAATAAAGTATTTTGTCCTTGTTTTTTATCTTTTGTTGCAGGGGAACCTGTTAGAAATAAATGGAAAACAATAAGAGATGGATACACTAAACATAAAAAACAAGTGAAGGGTACAACTGGATCCGGCCGTAAAAATAACAGCTACACATGGGCATCACAGCTAGCTTTTCTAGACAACTTCAATAGTCCGCGGGCTTCCAGTTCCAACGTCAGTCTTCCCAATTCAGTAGAAGATACATCATTACCGTCACCTACTCAAGCACGCGACTTTTCAGAAGATCACCAATCATCATCATCACCATCCAATCCAATACAGCGTACATCAACGCCTCCACCATCACAGGTCTCATCACCAGAAGTGCCAGCCAATGTACAATATACAGCATCATCATCTACAGCTCGTACCGTGTCATCTCGCCAAGCAGTCCGAACATCAGGAATCAGAAGAGATGATGACGATGTAGGAAGAGTCATTCATTTCTTAAATACTAAGAAGAGAAGAGAATACGATGGGATAGACTATTTGTTCCTGAGTTACGCCGATACTTTTAAAAAGTTTCCACCAAGAGAGCAAGCATTAATGAAATTAGAGTTAGCGAAGCTCTTTTCAAATACGGAGTTACGATTACTTTCACAGCCAGTCGCATCACCTGCATACTCAAATGTGAGTTCTGACAACACTGCACTTTATTCGCCTCAGCCAATGAACCTGTCTGATAACTCCAACCAGCCAGCGGAACTGCAAAATCTGTTGAACCAATATGACAACTCCAACCTGCCAGCAGAATTGCAAAATCGAGATAACACTAACGATTCATACTTCGGAAATGACAGTATGCATTTTCATCAGTAATTAGTGATTTTTACAGTCGAATTATCATTATTATAAGTTCACAAAATTAATAAATAAAACTTACCTTAAACATATTGCCAGTCTTTCTCTTGAACTAATAGCTTTCCTCCAAGTAGTGTCAAGTCTGCTTATTCTTTCTTTTATCAAATTGTGCAATTCTTCAAAACTATCTTGCGACATTTTGAAATAGGTATGAAATCTATCTTCATGGGATTCGAGTTCCCGGCAGAGTCTATGATATTCGCCAAATTCATGTCTCTTTCGGTTTATTTCATGTACCCACGTTCTTTTACGCTTTTTTTTATTAACTAACGCAAACAAAATTATAGCCGTTTCCACGTCTGAATCACTCGACATTTTCGTATACAATGTAAAAAATCACGTCGAGAATGGCGGTGGAGGCAGGCGCGACGGTAACTGCACCGTTGCGCCTGCTGTGTGACATGCACGTCGTGCTGCTGTGCCGTTGGCGTCCGGTCGCCGTCGCGCCCCGTCGACTATGTGCCGAAGCCTTAAGTGCGGCCGAGCGGCGACCGTGTATGTGTGCGTGCGGTCCAAGGACTTATACCTATGCTCATACTGTACTTACGTGTATGTGTGCGTGCCTGCACCAATAAGGATGATTCAGTAATAAACTAGCATCTATCTGCAAGGGTTGTTTCATTGGTAGCAAACATCTCACTGGCGACGAGGATCAAAAATGTCGAATATTGTCGGGAATTTGAGTGTTTTCGACCATGATGCACAAGAGTGGTCTATTTTTAAAGGTCGGCTACTTCAGTATATTAAATTAAATAGCGTCAAGCCGGAAAATAAAAGTGCTTTGTTGCTGACGCATTTTTCGGATGAGAGCTACCGCCTTGCAAGGAACTTACTTCACTCGAAGAAGTAGAGTTCGAAGAGCTAGTAGAAAAATTGGACACGCATTTTACACCGAAGCGCTGTACGTTTGCGGATAGAGAGAAGTTTTATGAGGCGAGGAGATCAGCTGGCGAAAGTGTCGAGGAATGGGCGGCGCGTGTGAGAGGTTTGGCCGTCCACTGTGAGTTCGGTGATGCATTGGGGATGTTGCTGCGAGACCGTTTCATACTTGGACTCGCAGCCAGCCGCGAACGTGATCGCCTGTTTGAAGAGGATGCAACCACACTCACTTTTGGAAAGGCGATGGAGGTGGCCCAGCGGGCTGCTTACGCACGGCTGGCTCGTACAGGAGCTGGGGTGGAAACCGACACAGCGGCGCAAATCGACAAGGTCATGCAGACCAAAGAGGAACCTGTGTACCACGTGGGAAAACCGCGCGGGCCTACTGCCGCCGCGCGCGGCCTCAGCGGTAACGCCGGGGAGTCTCGTAGGTGCACAGTGTGCGGTCTCAAGAATCACGATGCAGAAAAGTGTCGTTATAAAGAGTATCGGTGTCAAGTATGTGGAGAAAAAGGACATTTAAAAAAAGTTTGTAAAAAGAGAAAGGAGGGTGGTGAGTCAAGACTAAATTGTTTAAATACGCAAGAGAACAATTCGGAGCAAGATGATAGTGAAGAATGTGACCTATTTAACTTAAGGTATGTTAGTAACTCGCCAATAATTTTAAGTGTTCTCATTGATAATGTATTATTAGATATGGAAATGGATTCAGGGTCAGGTACTACAGTTATTTCTGAGCTACTTTTTAATAAACTTTTTTCCAGTCGTAAACTATCGAAATGTAAATTGAAAATGTGTCTTTATAATGGCGATAAGATATCACCTTTGGGATATTTTGAAACAAAAATTACTTATGGTAATAACTCAAATAATATTAAAGTATATGTTTTACCCAACGGAGGCCCCCCATTACTAGGCAGAGATTTTATGGCTAAATTCGGGATATATTTTACATCAAAGAATATTATTAAGAAATAAATGAATTGAAATTGAAATTGAAATTAATAGTGTCCATATGTTAACACTAACTAACCCTTGTATGACAGAAGTGCAACAACTCATATCAGAATACTCCGATTTATTTACTTCTGAGTTAGGAAAGTTTAATAAGTTTAAAGTTAAACTTATATTAAAAGAAGGCGCTAGCCCAAATTTTTTTAAGCCTCGCTCGGTGCCTTTTGCATTAAAAGGGAAAGTGGAAGAGGAAATAAAGAGACTGGTCCGTTTAGGCATACTTATACCGACTAAATTTTCAAAATACGGAACCCCTATAGTGCCGGTATTAAAAGAAAATGGTAAGGTTAAGATAGCGGGTGATTTCTCAATAACATATCAAAGATGGATCCACTTCACCCACCATTTAATATCGACATCGCAGATCTGCAAATGAAAAAATTTTAAGAAAAGAAGGTATCACTCTAAAACTTTCACAAATGTGACTATGAACTTATTAATAATTATTTAAAAATGCTTAACTGGGATGAGGTTTTGAATACGGATGATGTTAATACTACGCTCGAAAATTTTTACACTGAACTGAATAAATGTTTCGCTTTATATGTACCATTGTCCGTTAAGAATAGTTCCTATCCTGTGTGGTACACTCCAGCTCTAATTAAAATTATAAAAGAGAAATTTAAGGCACACAAAAAATGGAAAAAGTATAATAATCCTAGGGACTATGATGAATTTAATCTACTCAGAAACCGTCAACATAAAGTACAAAGCATTTGTTTTAAAAATTTCACGCATAATGCTGAACGATATATAAAACTTTCACCTAAATATTTCTGGAAATACGTAAAATCAAAAAAAGGTGCCTCAAGTTACCCTCAGCGATTTACTTTTAATGGTCAAACTTTCGATGATGGCAACTCTATATGTTCTGCGTTTAATAGTTTTTTTGAAAGCGTTTTCACTTCATGCACCGTTTCAAACACCCCCAGTAACTCTGAAATTATTTATACGAACATTGAGACACTATCAAGTATTCACATAACTGAAAACGAAGTTCTTCGATTACTTCGATCTTTAATACATCAAAGGGCTCCGGTTGTGACGGTATACCTCCAATATTTCTAAAATCATGTGCAAGCAGTCTAGTACACCCAATTAAAATACTTTTTAGACGATCTCTCGAGGAATGTGCATTTCCTATACTATGGAAAAAAGCCTACATAGTACCAATTCATAAAAAGGGCGCTAAAACTAAAATTGAAAATTATCGTCCTATTTACAATTTTGAAAGTACTTGGGAAGACCGCTATCGGTCTAACTAGCTGATCTCCTCGCCTCATAAAACTTCTCTCTATCCGCAAACGTACAGCGCTTCGGTGTAAAATGCGTGTCCAATTTTTCTACTAGCTCTTCGAACTCTACTTCTTCGAGTTCCTTCGGATGAAGTAAGTTCCTTGCAAGGCGGTAGCTCTCATTCGAAAAATGCGCCAGCAACAAAGCACTTTTATTTTCCGGCTTGACGCTATTTAATTTAATATACTGAAGTAGCCGACCTTTAAAAATAGACCACTCTTGTGCATCATGGTCGAAAACACTCAAATTCCCGACAATATTCGACATTTTTGATCCTCGTCGCCAGTGCCATAAATTATAGGTTTGGGTGAATTGATTTGAAAATAAATTATAAGCGACATTCGGATCTGAGGTTTCATAAACATTGCTAAAAGAAACTTGTTTTAAATGAGTCATAAACATTTCTCTGTTAGTACTAGTAAAGCAGCGCTTATAAGTGTACCAATGTTTTATCAGACAGGTCCTTTTGACTGGGCATGTTAATATTTGAGCAGAATGATCAGATAGCGCAAGATCTATGATTTCACCTTTACATCCTTTGATGTTGTGGGCGACATTGTCAATGCATTTTTTGCTAATGTTTCGCGTAGGTTGATTAAATTGTAGTGTGAGATTAAAACTCAACAGCATTTCTGTAAATTCTCTGCTTTCACGTGTTTGGGTTAAAACGTCTATATTAAAATCTCCACATACAATAAGCTTTTTACCATTTGCACATAATTTTGACAAAATTTTATTTAACATTAACAGGAAAATATTTACTGAACTACTTGGTGATCTATAAATACTTAAAATGTTTATATCATGCTGTGTCAATTCAATACCAGAACACTCACATATATTTGTAACTGACATTTTATTTATCTCAGTCAATGGTTTAAACTGATAATTATTTTTCAGTAAAATACATGTACCTCCATGTCTGTTGGATCTCATGAAGTAGGATACTAGCCTATAGCCAGATAGAATTTGGTAGATTTCATCACCATGTGTCATATTATGTTCCGATATACATACAATGTCTATAAAAGTATACTTATTTGTGAGGTTGCTTAGAGATACAGCTAGTGCATCGGATTTGTTCAGTAGGCCATCTATATTTTGGTGTAATAATGTAACAAAATTATTATAGATGTAAGTGTTTTTATGTATACCGTCTAACTTATTTATCAGTGGGTCCTGTTCTTTTGGTAATGTAGTGTTGTGGTGAAGTGGTGTAGGGGTATCATACTTAGATTTAGGGTCGAAAAAAATTTAAGGCTGGTTTTAACAGTGGGTTTATGGTGGGAAAGTATGATGTGATTTTTGTTTGTTTGTCTTTGGGGGGTTGAGAACTATTAATTATGTTAATGTGCTTTTTTGTACATTGAGGGCCCTTTGATTTGCAAAGATTATTCTTGATCCGAGTTAATATCTGACTTTGGTAGAACCTGTGGTCAATATCTGTATTTAGTAAGTTACATAGCGTGTTGATATAGTTGTTATGACTGGGAGTGAAATTGTTCGGGTAATAATCTTTAGCTAGTGGTAACTGTATGTATGTGCATTTTGTATAATTATTCACTATCTGTTCCATATTGTAGTTTAGCATGGTTTCATTTAAGTTAGGATTAGACTGTACATTTGTTACATACACAGAGTGAGATCGTAGTTTATATAACACATTACATAGTTCGGAAATAAAAGTATACGGACGCTTGTCGTTCGAACCTATGACTAGCACAACAATATCTCGGGGCGTGAGTCCCTGAAGGAATTCGTCGGTGCAGCTGCTGAGGATCTGAGTAGTCTGCGCATTTGGTTTGATGAAGGATGTGCATGTATAATTGTTGTTCCATCTACTTCTTCTAGTTTTTATCATTCTTTGTGCCAGACCTTTCGCGTGTTGGTCTCCGAATATATATATGTTATGCTTATTGACTGCATCAGGGGTCCCGGTAAATTTCGGCTGCTCTGGTTCAATTCTTGGGGTAGAATTTGTTTCCTCCTGGTGTTCTATGGTTAAGGTGGTGCCATCCAGCGTTTCTTGGTTAGGATTGTACGGATTAGAGGTTAAAATTTTAATTGTTTGCTGGTTTATGTTCTGATTGTTCTGAGAAGGTGGTGTGCCATCGAACTGTGGACTATCACAATGAAAGCTGTCTGCAAGGCGTCGTCTGCTGCTGAAATTACGCTTAGTAAGCTTTTTTTTTCTTAGAGAAGATAGTGGTGCTTCATATATTCGTTTTAAGGTAATAAGTTCTTGGTGTAGCTGCGACACAAGGTTTTTTAAATCATTCTTTTCTAGTATTATATTTTCCAGTTCGTTCTGAGTGCTTTCCAGCGTAGTTTTCAGCTCAGTTATTTCACTTTTTAAATCAAGGAGGGTGTTTGGGTCGCAAATCTCATAGGATAGGTTTTCTAGGCTTGTCCCCAAACGATCATCTAGGTTGGTTAATTCTGATGAATAGCTCATATCCAAACAATCACTTGATATTGTTTTACGTATCTTATTACGTCGTATTGTTATGTTTTGTGCCAGATCCATAATTCTAACAAATTATTGCTTAATAGCACCCTCTTCTGGCGGACGTTAGTAGCGTTGACTATCTAGAATAGCTACGTATTGTTGCTTGGAGTAGTTTAACAATAGTGTCAAAAGATGGCGTTGTTCTCAATTATACAGATAATGAATTGGCAAAATTTCAATAATTGTGATATAGCTGTTTTACTAGTTCTTCCACTTTTATTCACTATAACTTGATAACTCACATTTGTTACATTCACACAACGCCTAGGGAAGTTATTATGTTCACTTTTCAGTGTTTTACATACTGTTAAAAAGTTCGTTAAGATTCGTATTTTTGTGGGAGTTAGAGATCACTGTTTTATACACTATTTAATCCAATATTCACTTGAATTACAGATTTAGAGAGCACAGGATACTATTTACCGCGCACTGTAATACTTTTAGAGACGAATAACGGTTGTTTTATATTTTTAAAAGTTTTTAATCACGGAGCACTTTTTATGCGATGTTTACTTCGTTACGCCATCTATCGGACTAGTTTATGAAAACATTTATCACATTATTTCGAAGGGTATTTCTGAGTCGCAACATGGATTTCTTCGTGGGCGTTCCACATTGACTAATTTAGCAGTTTATTCGGACTACGTACTGGAACACATGGAAAAGGGAGGACAAGTTGACGTGGTCTACACTGACTTTGAAAAGGCCTTCGATCGGGTAAACCACGTCATCCTTTTAAAAAAATTACAAGCTTTAGGCATACACGGAGATTTATTGCGATGGATAACATCATATCTCGCGAATCGTTCACAGGCAGTTGTATTGGGTGGTTTTAGATCTGATTATATCCAGATACCATCCGGCGTCCCACAGGGCTCGCACCTGGGACCACTCTTCTATAATGCATACATTCACGATATTTACCAGTGCATTCAAAACACTAATCATTTACTATATGCGGATGACAAAAAAATAGACCTCAAAATTAACACCATAACTGACTGCATAAATCTGCAAAAGGATTTGGATAGTCTATACAATTATTATACAAACAATAAAATCTCAGTAAATATATCTAAATGTCAATGCATAAGTTTCAGCCGTAAGCGAAATATTATTTGCTATAATTACAATTTTAACGGTGTTGCCATGGAAAGAGTCAACAGGGTGCGTGATCTGGGGATACAAAGATGAACATGATTACTCATATTGATAATGTAGTAAATAAAGCCTATAAAAATCTTGGTTTTGTTATGCGCACCTGTCAACCTTTCAATAGTCTTAGCACTCTAAAAATAGTATATTTTGCCTATGTTAGAAGCATTCTGGAGTACACTTGTCAGATTTGGTCACCATACCATGCTGTTCATATTCAAAGAATCGAACAAATTCAAAAGAAATTTATACGTCATCTAAACTTCAAGTTCCTTAAATCTGAAACTGACTACACTAATAACTGCCGAATGTATAACTTGCTTACTTTAGAAGAGAGACGATCTGTAATGGACATGGCACTACTTTTTGATATACTTCGTGATCGCATAGATTGCCCTAACTTACTCGCTCGAATAACATTTAAAACTCCAATGTATCGTACACGGCACACTCAAATGCTAAGTGTACCATCGCATCCTACATCATACGGACAGAATGCTGTGACTACTAGAATAATGCGATCCTATAATGTAACATTCAGTAGTGTGGACCCGTTTGTAACATCTAAAAATACATTTTTGGCTAGAATTAGGGAGATTTTGACCAGCTCACAATAAAACGTAAAATTTTGTTTCTGTGGCTTGCTGTTGTAATGAGTATAGTAGCTATAATACCTTTTGTTTTCTCTCTGAAATTTACAACCACATAGTGAAGTTTATTTGTTATTTCCATTGAATGCAAGGGTAGATATAAAAATATATTTGTGTATATAGGTTTCAATAGTATGTGATATATTTATATTTATATATGATGCCAACGTTTCATAATATGCGGTCGGCCTCCACAAACAACTTCATATCAAAAGGTGCAACCGGATATCCTTTGTCTACTGTACATTGCATAAGTGAATGGAAAAATACTTTTAGCAAATTGTGGAGGAGTGTTGGCAGTGACAGTAACTTACCTATGCGCAACCATTAAACCGGTTCTTACTTCGCACAGATACCGTCAAACGCCCTGATTTTGCCTTGCGTCCTGTGTTTGCCTAAAACGAAGAAGTGAGTTTTTCTCATTTATTTTATTAGTTTGGCAATCGAAAGGTTTGTTAGATTTTAGAAATATTATCTGGCAACACTAAATTGGTGACGTAATGTTGGTAATAAGCATAGTTTTTGACAGTTGTGCTTCAAACTAAAAAGTGTCGGAGCGTTCTCTGCTAGATAAATAAAAACTTTTCGGGTAAGTCATTAAATTATGTATGATTTTTACTTCTTTTTGTCCTATTCTTTAAATCGTTGAAATCTTGACTGTTTATCGCTGTTACTGATGAATAAAAGCAGTATAGCGATTAAATATATTGCAATAGGCAAAGTCAGGCTACTGTTTTGAAAAAGTGTTGCGAACTTTGCCTATGCTAGGGTTGACACTTTGTTAATTACCGATTTTAAAAAAGGTAGCTATAGTCTTGTGTATGTGTTAGGTATACGATAATTCTTGTTTTTATATATTTGAACCAAAGTATGTATAGTTTTCCACACAAAATCAAGGGAAAAGATTTGCTTCCTTTTTAGATAAAACTTAGGTATCAACTCGATAAATTTTTTATTTAATGTTTTAATGGTGAAAAATTATAACTATGTAGATACTTTAATAATTTTATTTATTTGTTTTTGTTTGAAGGACTATTAAAATGAACAAATCAAAAAGAAGATACAAAGACTATGATGAGAGCATACTGAACATCGCCGTAGGTCTCGTGCAAAACAAAAACATCTCGTCATATGATGCCGAAAAGCAATTCGGTATACCGCGCCGCACGATTTTAAATAAGGTGAAACAAAAACATTTGAGAAATATTGGAGGTCCTATAAAACTGTCTGCAGCTGATGAACAAAAGATTGCAAATTGTTTGATACTGTGTGGAGAATATGGATATCCTTTAACTTCGTTGGAATTGAGGTCAATCGTATATGATTATTTAGTCAAAAATGGAATGAGTGGCATTTTTAATCATAAAATAGCAGGACCAAAGTGGGTTCGCAACTTTTTAAAACGTCACAAAAATATATTAACAGTGCGCTCCACGACAAATATAAAAGAATCTCGTGCTCACAAAACCGTCCAAGATTATAATACATATTTTGAAAATTTGAAGGTTTCGCTGAATAATGTTAGAGACGAACATATTGTCAACTATGACGAGACCAATTTTTCTGACAACCCGGGTTCCCAAAAATGTATTTTTAAGGCCGGCACAAAACACCCAAATAAAACTTTAAATAACACGAAAACGGCAATATCGGTGATGTTTTCAGGTACAGCTAGTGGGGAAATATTTCCACCGTACGTGGTGTATAAAGCCGAGAACTTATGGACTAATTGGTGTGCCAATGGTCCTGAAGGAGCGCGATATAACAGAACCAAATCCGGTTGGTTTGATGCAGAGACTTTTGAAGATTGGTTCGACTCAATAATTGTTCCATGGGCTGAAAAAACTACGGATCCAAAGGTCTTGATCGGAGACAATTTATCATCACATATGAATGTAGGTATAATATCTAAGTGTCAAGAGCTCAATATACGATTTATTTTCTTACCACCGAATTCCACGCATCACACTCAGCCTCTTGATGTGGCTATCTTTGGCCTATTAAAGAGAGAATGGAGAAAAATTTTACTAGATTACAAAGTTCGACATCCAAGCGCAAATACATTAAATAAACAGATTTTTCCCGAATTATTGAAGATGTTACTAGATACAACAAAACTTACGCAAAGTAAGAATATCACAAGTGGATTTCGTGCTGCCGGAATCCACCCGATTAATCCAGAGGTTGTACTCAAGAAATTACCAGATTATTGTAGGCCCCAGACAAACATCAGCTTTGACGAGACTTTTGTCAACTATTTGAAAGACTTGAGGACTCCGCCAAGCAAGCAGAAGAGAAATTCAAATAAGAAGCTACCCATAGAACCTGGAAAATCTGTAAGTGTTAGTGACCTGTTGCATGACAAACCAAAAAAACGAAAACAACCAGATACCACGGTTATTAAGGCAAAAGAACCCAAAGTCCGGCAGCAACGTCCTATCGCCAAAAAGTTTCCATTACAGCAGGACGTAGAAGACACTTCTAGAGCTATTGAAGAAAGTACTTTCGACAATGGTCAGTCAAATATTAGACAAGGTTCATCTTCCGATATCGATTGTAATGATCATGTGTTGGATGTATTCAGTGTTGAAGTACATCAAGCCGATCAGAACATGGATTCATCTGATCAGACACATACCAATAGAATTTTCGATATTCCATCAGATGTTATTGTGAATGTCGATAAAAAATTGCGTCTATCAAAAAACAAGTCTTTGTTCAGAGATGTTTCTAACATTAATGCTACTACACCTACTGAAGACGTTTTAACGAAAAATCATATTATCTCCAATATTCGTATCAAATCTCCGGATATTATGCTATTTGACGACAGCGTTTCACAGAGTCATACGAAGGAAGACAAAGTCTTCAAAAAACATGACAGTGGAGAGTCTAGTTCAGACAGCTCAGATATGTACACTGTTCATGATTCCTCTTGTGATGGACATTTTCTTTCGTCTAATAGTGACACTGAAACTTACTTGGAGGAAATTAATGAAGAAATAGATATTGAAAAAGAGAATAGTGACTGTGAAATCGGTATTGATAAATATGTTCTTGTTAAATTTTCTACAAAAAAGTTGGTTAAATATTATATTGGTTTGGTAACCGACTATAACAGCTCAGATCGCGTGTATACCATAAAATATTTAAGAAAAAATTTAAAAGGTACTTTTTATTGGCCAGCAGTAGATGATACTTCTGTGATAACTTTGTTAGATGTAGAAAAATCCTTGCCACGTCCTCAAGTTGGTCGTCGAGGAGAATTGAGGTTTGATTTAGATGATTTGGGCGTTGCTTTATCAAACATTGGTTAATTCAAATATTTTTTTACAGACTGATTTTGTTTTGTTTTAAGATTGATAATACTTTTAGAAGTCTTTATTTTATAAAGATATTTTTTTTTTTTAACTTATGGTAGTTTATAAAATATATTTTATTGTTTGTTTCCTTTGAAGTTTATATACAGCAATTAGATGAGCACCAAAGTAATCCTTTGATTTATAATTAGAATTAATAATTACATGTGCAATTAAGTCATAAGTTGCTGCACGGTTTTGTTTGGTTAGTTGAAGTAAATCTATGGCTAAAACGGAAGTTAGATATTATGTTTAATGAGAAGCTCTGCCCTGCCAAGCCCATACACTGTAACTGTAAAAACCTGGTTTTGAGATAATTGATAAAATATAGTTTTTGATGTTCTTTGCCTATTTTAAACGTATTTAATCAATAATTAATAATTTTATGTATTCAATAGTTAGTCTTACATCTCTAGTATATAGCCAAGTAGATTTCTTGGAATATTTTTCACAAGGATGAAAGATATGGCCACTAACTTGTATTGACAAGACAATTATATAATATTAATAGATTCCTAACGTGGTAAAACCCTGTAAAACAGAGTACAGTGTTTTAGCCTTATGAACTAATTATGCCATAACACTGTATCCAAAAATACAGTGTTTTGTAAAGGTAGGTGAGGATTAGAAACTAGGTGTCTATCCTGTGTAATGTATAAATAAAACCAGTTTTTCTTTAAAAAGTAGGTAAACTTTAAGGAATTTACATAATAATAAAATAATTACTCGTACCATCACAATGAAATCATATAACAAAACCTTCTATATGTTTTCAAGCTTACACATAATTATGAAAATCTTCCTTGGGTTTCTATTAGTTCAATCACTAAATAAAAAATGTAACAAAGTAAGTAACTATTATGTAAAATAATAACATTAGAACTACAAAGAAATAATATGACAAGACCTAGTGTGTTTGTAAGCTCACATAATATCACTATGATAAACTTCTTTCGGTTTCTATGAGATCAATTACTCAATAAAAATGTTACAAAATAAGTAATTGTAGTAAATAAAAGTATTAATAAGAAACAAAAAATATAACATAATATAACAACCTTAAACAACATAACCTTATATTTTTATCGGCAAAAAAAACTAAATACCAACTTTACATTTCTTCTCTGAGATCAATTAAGTATTTATTATAAAAAATATACAAAAAATTAAATGGTTTTTAACTCCATTACAAATCAGAATCAATATTTGTATCAAGATCAGGTGCATCGAATTCCTCAAGGGCTTCATAAAAACATCGCCGAGATGCTGGCATAGATTTTGAAAGCGTCAGCAACTCTTTTTTTTAACTTCACTTACACCTCTTGGCTTACTTTCTGTTTCTATCATATGTATAAGATCTAGTCCATCCTTCATCTTCTTTCTTAAATCTCCTTCAATCTTTTTCTTTAAAAAGTGTATTTCCCTAAACTCACCATTGTAATCATTTTTAGCAAAAAGAGTAAGCTCAAGCTCACCTCTTCGGAACTCAATAATTTTTAAATTTTGTATATTCCAATCTTTCGGAAAAGCTATTGTACAGTCGTTTTTGAAAATTAACATGTCATTGTGTTTGAGTACGTCGACATCTAGGTTTTTTCTTGACTGTTTGATTTGTGTCACGAAATCCTCCAGATCATAGACTTCACCTGCCGTTTTCAATTTTTTGGTTATAGCAGCGTGTACGGCATCCGCAGCCATAAAAGTGTGACCTGCAGGGCTAACATGCGCGCGTCGTCAAATATCTCGAATCGAGATGAGATATCATCTCGAGTCTTCTCGAGCGAAGTAACGCCGACATATTTTGTCGCGTCAAACTTTTTCAATTGTTGTCTATGGCATACACATTTTTTAAACATTTATCCGATAAAGTCGGCCCGATACGGCCATTTTCGAGCAAAAGCACAGACTAGTTAGGGATGCTAGGTATGAAAAAAGAGAAAAAATAGTGCAAACAATTTTCGACCTTATTGACATGACATGCTATCGAATTTTTTTTCTTATATTCGTGATCAGCGTCATCAATTAATGCGAAAAGACACGTAACAAAGAAAATGTCATTAAGGTCGAAAATGGCTTGCAGTCGATGTTTTAGTCCAAAATGAACCGAGCACAAAAATGTTTACACGAGATAACTTCTCGTCGACCAAATGAAAGACGGTAGACAAAACATTTTAATTTAAAAAAGAGAAAAAATAGTGCAAACAATTTTCGACCTTATTGACATGACATGCTATCGAATTTTTTTTCTTATATTCGTGATCAGCGTCATCAATTAACGCGAAAAGACACGTAACAAAGGAAATGTCATTAAGGTCGAAAGTTGCTTGCAGTCGCACAAAGGTACTAAATTTTGATCCAAAATGAACCGAGCACAAGAAAAGTTTACTCGAGATAACTTCTCGTCGACCAAATGAAGGACGAGAGACAAAACATTTTAAATGTCAAAATTCGAGTAAATAAGGGCACGTATGTTACAATTTGTAGACACTAAGTAGAGATGATTTCTCGAAGTCGAGTTATGTCGACATCTGACAGATCGCCATGAAATTTGCCAAGTTACCAACAGTCGATATCGACATAAAACGGCAAAATGCCTCGAGATAGCTATCTCGTGGCGCGCATGTTAGCCCTTCATGCTACCAACAGTCGACATATCAACATAAAACGGCAAAATGCCTCGAGATAGCTATCTCGTGGCGCGCATGTTAGCCCTGCTGGTTCAAAATATTCCAGTTTTAAGCTTTGGATATTAGTTTTATCATCGTTTACAACTCTGACTAATGCAGAAAACAGAGTTTTATTTTTGTTCTGAGCGTTACAGTTGTCCAAAAAGAAGTGCAAATGTTGTAGATCCCGGCAGTATTTTCGTATGAAGTAAACGTATGTGGAAGCTATGTTGAAAGCTTTTCTGCCGCTTTCGCCTTCATGCCAAAGAATGCATGCGGCATTTTTATTTTTACCTGGCGGCACAAATGACTCATTAAAGAGAACGAGTTTTCTTGAAAAGTAGTACTCCTTAGTTGTCAGAATAGGCATGCATATGGCTTTTTGCATATCGACTGTGAATACAGCTTCTTTTCCTTCCGAATTTTCACTTCTTTCTTCTGCTAATTTCAGATCTCTACGTGAATTACGTTTATTTTCTAAGTGCTGTCCTATGTTAATACAGTCTTCACAATTGCAAGGAAGAGGTAGCTTTTCATGAGCTATTTTATGATTTTTACACTTAGTGCAAATATCTTGAGATAATTCGGCAGTTGATAGGTTCAATTTTTTTATCATAGTATGAAAATGAGTCCAACCACAAGTTGGTAGATTATTATCTTGACAAAACTGCTTAAAATTCTTGTATATAGTAGAAAAATTAATGCCTATCGGCAAATATTTTCTGTTAGGTGCATGCTTACTATTATAATGTGAGGAAATAGGGTTGTATTTTAATATAAATTCTTCTAAACGATCTTCATACAGTTGTGGGAATTTATTGGCTGGTTCAAATCGTCGTCCTCGAAGATCAACTGAGCCGTTTACTTTTGGATTTTTATTGCATTCTAAATAGTTATTTTTCAAGACTGATTGTACGGCTTCATCATTCGTAAAGCCTAAAGTCCTTAGAAAAAAAACTTTACATACTTTAATGTCATTGAGCGACCATATTAAGGTATTATGCCTTCGAGATTCACCTTTTGTTTTTGTGCTTGTGGTAGATAACTTATCAACACTTCTTGATAGAAAGTCGCGGCGCCGTTGTCGGTCCAAGTTTCAAAATTGAGTCCAAATAGACTGTCTTTCAATTTCAGGTATATTTTGTATACATAGTTTTTTACATGAACAAGATGACAATAATGGGTGTTTCATTCTTTGTTTCTCTAATATAGTTTCTGGGTCTCTAGCCCGTTTCTTTGATATTTGACAATTATTAGCTTCATCGGTAGGTTCGTGAGCAGCAGTAGATTCGTCAAAGGTGTGACGTCTTTTACTTCTAGTCGAAGTTTTTGTTTCGGTATTAGGATTGGTAATAGGACTTACAAAAGCGATGGAGGTCGAAGGTTTTGGTGACGGTGAGGATAGTGACGAATCTACGAAACCAGTAGTTGATAGTTGGGTCCCAGGCAATAATTCAGTAGAAAATGTATTTTGAATTTGGGGCAAAAGGGTATCATTTTCATTTAAATTGTGTTCAAAACTTTTATCCTTAACAGGTTCTTGGTTATTCGATAATGGAATTTCAGTGATATTTGTTTCGGAGGTAAGATCTACGGAAGACAGAACACTATTATGATGAAGATGCGAAGACGTACTGGGTTGCAGAATATCTTCGGAAGAAATCAATGATGGTATCAATTGAGTGTAAACTCCTTCCCCTAATTCTTCAGAAAGGCATTCATCAAGTTGAGACTCACTAAGCGGAACAATGGGACTTATAAAGTTTCGTGATTCCAAATTATCATGATAGTAATTTTCATACACATTTTGGTTATTGTAGTCTATATTTTCTTTTTCTAGATAACTTGTGACACTGGACACAACAGTAACTGAGTCTGAATTATTATAATGTTTCTTATTATGTTTCGAAAGTGTAACTAACATTTTACTACGATTTGTATTCATTTTCACTCACAGTCGGCACTAAATAACTCTAATTCAATCAAATAAATCATGCAATAACTTAAAACACAACCGGCGTTGACAAATGCGCGCGAAACACGACTAGCATAAACTGAACCGTCTTCAACATGAAGAACAAGGAAAATACGTCTATAATTGTGCAGGAGAGAGCGAGATAGTAGTATTGTTGTCAAATATACTTACACTGGTCAACGTGCATAGACGCGTCACAACGCGTCAAGATCAAAATACTGTATAATTATCTATCGATGCACGTAGTTTGTTTCGGCAAAACACTGTATGTATCGTTACCGTTTTTCTGCGTGTTTATACCTTATTTTTAACGTAATACAGTGTTTATTTACTTGCT
This sequence comes from Eilema caniola, assembly GCA_949126895.1. Taxonomy (NCBI): domain Eukaryota; kingdom Metazoa; phylum Arthropoda; class Insecta; order Lepidoptera; family Erebidae; genus Eilema; species Eilema caniola. Next base: position 4,731,037 of record OX421485.1, read on the forward strand.
TTATCTTGCAAAATAAACGTCAAAATGAGAAATGAGGTAACTAGTAATATTAAAAAGGCTTAAAGAAATCGATTACGCCTTGTTAAGCGAAAACACTGTAAGTCGACTTACAGTCTTTTGGATTGGCACGGCAGAGCTATTGTGTATCTCATATTATGTCGGTTTGAAGATTATTTTTTTAAGGTAAAAGCAATTAGCAGCTACAAAAACTGCTTTTTCCATTTATAATAGATACAGTATTAATACCTACTTTAATAAAAAATATTGCGTTTATGTTTTGATTATTTGTCCTGTCACCAATGAGACAACCCTAAAACATTTTTGTCAGTCTATGGAGATTCTACGAAATGGTATCCAAACATTGCCTAACCAATTTTACCTACTTAAAATACTTCAAAAATAAGTGATTCAAATTGAACTTTATTCTCTTGAAACTAAACTACATTTTACATTGTGCCAACATAAAAACTTATTTATTTCTTTTGGAGTAAATGCATTAGGCAAAGTCAGAGACATGATACCATGACTTTGCCTAGTTTCTAAATTGTCCCAAAAACTTTACTTCTATACGAATATTGAGTCAAATAAATAAACGATACCCTAAATTCTTGGGTATTTTCTACTATAACTCGTATAAACAATATGGACATCACACGAAATTTCAATTTTATCTTACGTCAAAGTCCAAAAATCGAAAAATGTAGGCAATATCAGGGCATTTGACGGTACCGCATAATTGAAAGAATCTATTCATATACCGATACTACTCATTGTTCTTATTTGTATACCTACTCGTATGTATTGAACTACATCACAATATTTTATTTACTGCCACTGCTATAATTCAATTTTTTTTTGTTTTATTTGGTTTTTTATTTTTGGTGTGTGTCTTATTTTTTTTTGTTGTTATTTGCAATCAGTCTGCTTATTTACAATGTGGATAGCTGTTATTGGTCATAGATTAAGTAATTGTTTACTGTTACAAACTTTTGTAAACGACTGTTGTTAGGGTAAGGTGGGGGAATGCCGGTCAGCGGGAAATGCCGGTCACTATGGAATACTAAGTTCCTGAATTATTTAAGAAATGATACTTATGCTGCCATCTAGTCTTCACTGGGGATAACTAATTTACATCGCCGCGGCCATCTTGTATTGCACGTCAGTATGGCAGTGCGTCGTTCATGTTTCGGAGTGTTTTGTTGTTAAAAATTGGAATTTTCAATCAAAGGTAAGCTTAAGTTTATTATTTACGGCTAGATTTGCTTTTATCACCAATTATAACAAATTTGTTATCACTTTTGATGTGCCGGTTAAAAAACATTTCTTTTGTTTTGGGGTTATCCCAGTTACTCGAACTGGGTAATGGCAGTCACCGACCGGCATTACCTCATATGAAAATATAGGGCTAATTTACCTCAAGTTGAGAACGCTTTTTTGAGCATTTTTGTGAAAATAGTGGCTAATGAATGGTTATTTTTGTTACATAGATGCCGCGGAACAGACCTAGAACAACAAATAAAGCAAAATGGACTAAAGATGACTTAGAAAAAGCTGTACGAGCTGCGCGTGATGGAGTTTCTATACGGAAAGCTTCCAAGATATTCATGATACCCTTCAGTACTTTACAAGAAAGAATCAAGAAGAATCTTCCTATTACTGCGCCTTCTCTAGGAAGACATGCCACTTTCTCACCAGAAGAAGAGAAAGGTATGGCTGAGAATATAAAACTTTTGGCTAAATTATTTATGGCCTCAGTCCACTGCAAGTTCGCCGTGCAGCTTATGTTTATGCTGAGAAACACAATATAAAGCACACATTCAACAAAGAGAGGCAAATGGCTGGGAAAGATTGGCTTTATGGTTTTTTAAAGCGAAATCCTTCGATAACTATCCGTCAGCCTGAGGCAACTAGTATTAATCGCGTGACAGCATTCAATAAAGAGGAGGTTTCCTTGTTCTTTAAAAATTTGGAAGACATTATGGAAACGTACCAGTTTGCTGCATCAAAAATATATAACATGGATGAGACCGGCATCAGCACCGTGCAAGACCCTGGTACAGTCATTGCTGAAAAGGGACAGAAGAGAGTAGGATCTGTTACAAGTTATGAAAGGGGAAAAAATATCACGGTCATTTGCGCAGTGTCTGCTTCTGGATCCTACATACCTCCAATGTTTATTTACCCACGCAAGAGGATGTCACCACAGTTGAGCAAAGATGGTCCAAATGAAGCTATTTACCACTGCTCGAAAAATGGCTGGACGAATCAAGATTTATTTGTAATATGGCTCAAACACTTTGTGCACTTTGCGAGACCGTCTTCGGCTGAGCCAGTGCTTCTAGTTTTGGACAATCATTACAGCCACGTGTCTTTGGTAGCATACACATTCTGCCGAGAAAACTTCATTGTTGTACTATCCATCCCACCGCACACCTCTCACAGAATGCAACCGTTAGATGTTGCATTTTATGGCCCCTTGAAAGCTGCCTTTCGAAGGCAGTGTGATTTGTTTATGAAAAGCCACGCTTTGCTAAAAATAACTCCGTACGATGTGGCTTCTATATTCAACAAAGCCTACTGTGACACGGCTACAATTCAGAAAGGAGTTTCTGGATTTAACTCGAGTGGAATTATGCCTATCGATCCTACCGTTTTTGGAGAAGAGGATTTCTTGGCCTCAGACTATCTATTGGGTTCCCAAAACGACACTGTTACTGTGATGAATGATTCCACAGCTAACCCTATGGACCATGATCAAGCAACATCTACCTTTCCACTTGAGGCCAATAATTTTCCAGAACCCAGCGCCCAAGTACAGATTGCTCCTGAGGCAAATAACTTGTCAGAAACGAGCAACCAATTACTGGATACTCCTGAGGACAATAATTTGCCAGAAACGAGCGCCCAAATACAGACCGTATTGTCTCCGTTGCCACTTTTGCCAACTCAAGCTAGAAAACGTGCAAATACCAAACAACACTCTGCTATCCTAACAGCAACACCCCTGAAAGCAGAATTAGAAAACAAGGAAAGGAAAAGACAAGAGAAGTTGTCAAAAGATAGCAAGAAGATTGACAAGAAAACTGAAAAGAAAGTTAACAAGAAAACTGACAAGAAAACTGATAACAAAAAGATAAACACCACTACCAAACGAAGACAACTTAAGACCAGTAAGAAATCAAGGATCGATCCAGAGTTTTGTTCCTCGGATGAAGAAGTTTTGGCTTCTAAGAAGAAAAAGAAAAATCTGAAATCTACCAGGTCAATCCCAGACTCGTCAGATGAAGAAAACCTTGAAAGTATAGACGATAGTGAGCAAGAAATATTGTTTGATTTGCAAAGAATTTGGGAAAAATGAAATTTGGTTCAGATGTCGAGGTTGTGGAAAGTGGGCACACAAAGAATGCTCTGGAGCCGATTCTCCTGAGAAATATGAATGTGATTCATGTGTGCGTATAAATAAAGTTACAAAACGCCTTGATTTGTAGCTTTTTAAATAAGATTTTTTTGGTTAATTTTTTTAATTTTGCTAATCTTTGGTTCATTTTTGTAATAAAAACTTTATGTTACATTTAAAATATTCTTTTACTGATTTCTAGTCATTATTATTATTTTGAAATGCAAAGCTCTGCTGATTTTGAGCGACTGTTATTACCCCGCATGGTGACTGCCATTGCCCGCAAAGTGCGGGCAATACCAGTCAGTGAAAGGTTTTAAAAATTTATAAAAATAATTAAACTACTTAAGCTGGGTTATTTACAACATGGCAATCATAAAGTGTACTAAATTAACTATATGACAGTTTAATTACTTTTGCGCAAAGCTCATTAATTAAAGAATTATGTAGTTTTTCGCTTAAGTGACCGCCATTCCCCCACCTTACCCTATCCCAAATAAAATAAATAAATAAATAAAGATTTAGAAATAGATAAATACCCTATGCCTAGAATAGAGGAGGTTTTCGCGAAACTAAGCAAAGGTAAATATTACAGTAAAATTGATTTAAGCAATGCCTACAATCAATTTTGTTTAGATGAGGCCTCGGAAGAACTGACCACAATAAGCACAAGTACGGGACTGTACAAGTACACTCGGCTAGTTTATGGCCTGGCCATGGCGCCAGCTGTTTTTCAGAGGGCGATGGAGTCGTTATTAAATGGAATAGAAGGTATGAGCATATGGTTAGATGATATATGTATAACTGCGTCATCAAATAAGTTACATTTGAGTAGGTTAAAGGAGGTATTTGGTAGAATTAGGGATGCGGGCTTAAAACTACAAAAGGATAAATGTTCGTTTTTTCAAAAGAGTGTTACCTATTTGGGCTATATTATAGATAAACATGGGTTACGAACCTGTACAAAGAAAACTGAAGCTATTTTAAAGGCACCGCGGCCGACTAGTGTATTGGAGGTTAAGCGATTTTTAGGTTTAATTAATTACTATCGCAATTTTATACCGAATGCGTCTGCAAAGTTACAACCGTTTCATGAGTTGTTATGTAAGGGGGCACAGTGGGAGTGGGGCGATCGTCATGAACGTGCATTCAATAGTGTGAAGGGGGAACTGTCTTCCGAAAGAGTCCTGGTCCACTTCGACCCTACCGCGCAGCTGGTTTTGACAGTGGACGCGAGCCCGGGAGGGCTCGGGGCAGTGTTAGCGCAGCGCGACATCGAGCAGCCGCACCGTGAGCGACCTCTGGCTTTCGCGTCTAGGTCGTTATCAACTAGTGAACGAAACTACAGTCAGATTCAAAAGGAGGCTACAGCCATCATTTTCGGAGTTAAATATTTTCACCAATATTTATACGGGCGTCAGGAACCATTCATTCTTAAAACGGATCACCGCCCATTGCTTTCAATTTTTGGTAAAAAAACAGGAGTTTCAGTTATGGCAGCTTCGCGATTGCAGAGATATGCGATTATTTTATCAGCTTATAACTACTGCGTACAGTACATAAAAAGTGAAAATAATATCACGGCAGATTATTTATCGCGTGCCCCACTACCAGAATCTGACTGTACCGCGTTCAAAACAAATGAGGACATGTCCTTTCTGAATTTTTTGGATGCAAATGTTGCACCCCTAACTTTTAGCGATATAAGAAAAGAAGCTAGTGAGGATGCTATTTTACAGACAGTAATTAAATATGTGCAAAATGGTTGGCCACGTAAAATTAACTGTAAATTAATTGTACCTTATTTTAATTGTAAAATGGACCTTGAACTCGAAAACGGATGTTTATTCCGCGGTCACAAGTGTACCAAAATGATTTATTAAAGGAGTTGCATTCCGGGCATTTTGGCGTGGTTAAAACAAAAAGTGCTGCCCGCAGTAGGTTTTGGTGGCCATCTATAGATAAGGATATAGAGGAGTGGGTGGGCGCGTGCGGCGTGTGCGCCGGCACCCGGCCCGCGCCGTCCCGCGCGCCGCCCGCGCCCTGGCCGCGCGACTCGGCTCCCTGGCAGCGGCTGCACATCGACTATATGACGATAGGTATATCAACACGTGTATTTAACCCATTACAGCATAACGTCCGATAAATCGGACGCTAAGTTTTTTTTTATAATATGGAGAAATTATTAAATATATTGGTAAGTTTTGTTTCTGAACGAAAGATGAACATTTCTTTTACATTAGCAACCCCATTTATTAGACTTGAGTGCCATAAATAACCTGTCATTTGTCATACTTCAAAATGGCGGTTCGTGGTAATGCAGGTTTGAGTAAAAGGTAAGTTTAATTTTGATTGTTTTTTACTTGTTATGGTTAAAATAATCAAATAGTAAGTTGTAACGGTTAAAATAATATATATCTATGTGAAAATATGTTTCATTTTATAATAAAGTCGTTACTTTTTTTCTTAGGCATATGTTTTTGATGGTGTACGATATATCGGACGCTATGCACGGCGGGCTTTTACAGTTGCGCTTTGCTTGCTTTTTCAGTTTGAAGGTGCATGAAATTTTGGCAGCTTTAGAATGTGCTGATGATAATGAGGATGCGCAACATCTTATTTATGTTGAACCACCAATAGAAGAGAGTGGTCAGGTAACAGATGAGGATAGTGACAAGTCAGACGAGGAACATGATGGTAATCTAAATCATTTGGGACGCACATTATTACAAAGTAGATGTGAACTACGAAGTTTACAACTAAATAGGAATCCTGTGCTGCCAACATCTTCAGGTACGTAAATCTACAGATAGTCGCAATTTTATAACCGAAGAGGTAAAAGGGTAGGCATATTATACACTGACATTTCATCGTTTTTGCAGGTACGCAACCATCGTATATTGACGTTTCGCAAACCGCTTCATCGAGTGAAGAAAGTGATGATGAAATGAACGAACCACTCTCTCGCCTGAAAGGTCATATAAGTCTTCCAACTAAGTCACAGGCTAAAAAGAAACGGACTACGTTATGGAAAAAACAACTACCTAACTTTTCATGCCCAGAATTTAATCCCCAATCACCATCAGTAGAAAGCCGAAATTGTAAAGACCCGTTAGATTATTTCAAACTTTTTTTTCACAAAGACTTAGTTAGGCTCATTGTAGAACAAACTAATCTTTACTCAGGGCAGAAAAATAAATCATTGATGGTTACAGATGATGAAATCTACGTCATTTTTGGTGCCATGTTATTGTCCGGCTATGCTAAGCTACCAAACAGAAGATTATATTTTTCTAAAAACAATGATGTACCAAAAATTCTTCAAGAAAATATACGCTGCAATAGATTTGAATATATACTACAAAATTTACATTTAAATGATAATACACATCTCAGTACATCATCCGACAGGCTGTATAAGTTGCGGCCGCTGCTAGACAGCCTTAGTGAATCTTTCACAAAACATTACGGGCTGGATGAGCATTATAGCGTCGACGAAAGTATGATCCCATACTATGGCAAACATTACGCCAAACAGTTCATCAGGGGAAAGCCAATAAGATTTGGCTTTAAAAATTGGGCTTTGTGTGCCAGCACTGGTTATATGGTGGCCTTTAGTGTGTATACCGGAAAAACAACAGAAAAAAAAGATTTTGGTTTAGGCGGGGATGTAGTTCTCAATCTTATAGAACGTGGGAAGCTGCCAGCTCATAGTGGTATAAAAATATATTTTGACAACTTTTTCACGTCGTTGTCATTGATGAGACACATGAGAGAGTTGGGTTACTATGCGACTGGTACAGTACGGGCCAACCGTGTTGAGAACTGTCCGCTAAAAGACATCAATCAGTTCAAGCGCGAAGAGCTAGGCCACAGCGATTATAGGATGTGTGATGATGTGTTTGTGTGTCGCTGGAATGACAACAATGTGGTCACTGTAGCAACCAATTTTGAGAACTGGGCCTTAACATCTGCTACTCGTTGGTCAAATGAAAAAAAAGCAAAAGTTTCGATCCCACAGCCCTCACTGATTGCCAGCTACAACAGGCATATGGGTGGGGTGGATAAATGCGATCAAGCTATTGCAAATCTTCGCACTAGAATGCGCATTAGAAAATGGTGGTGGCCGATTTTTGCCTACTTTATAGATGTCGCGGTGGTGAACAGCTGGTTACTTGCAAGAAAAAATGGCTGCAATAATGAGACGGCGTCATTGTTTACCTTCAGACGATATATAACTCGAAGCTTGCTTGTCTCACATGGAACTCCTCCGCATCAAGGTCAAAGACCAGTAAAACCATTATCCAACACGCGGTATGATGGCAAAGACCATTGGGTGTGACCTATCAGTACAGAACGCCGCTGTGCTAATCAATGTGGAGGGAAATCCAAGTTCAAATGCTTGAAATGTGATGTGGGCCTTCATCCAAAATGCTTTATGGAATACCATGTAATAATGTAACATACTCATTTCATTCATTTATTTACTTTTCTAATAAATAATACTAAATATTTACTGTCTTATTTTTTTAACCTTACACTACACCCAAGGAACTTTAGGTTCTATAGTGCATAGCGTCCGATATATCGGACGGGCCCTAAAATCATACCTATACATATATGTTGCATTGTTATTGATTAAGCCTTCCAAGTAACCCCCAATAAGTCCTAAAATTACATTAAAATCAAAATAACTGCAAAAACAAACTTTATGCTGTTGTAGGGACACAATACCGATTCACTATACGCATACAACGACAAGCCGCTACACGGAGCTCTCGAACACGACCACGCACGGCGACGGAATTCCTGGAATGCGACGCGGCTGCAGATTGCGGCCATATTTACGTTGGCACATTTTATAGTCGCGATACAAGCGCCACGCGGCAGATTCTGTAATTAAATTGTACATAATAGCTTTAAGGATTCCTTATGTAAATAGCATTAAGTATTTTGATTGGTCTAGCCTAATTGTAAGCTCCTTTTGTACATATATATCTAAAAGAGAAATTTGTCAATATAACCAGGCACTTTTGAGTCAATAAATACAGTCCACAGTTCTGCTCTGTCTTTTACTTTGGCTACGGTAATCCTCCGGTCCAAACATTCAGAGCACCCTAGCAACGGTACAAGGGTTCAGCAGTGAACCTGGCCGGTCTAGGGGCATCAGCAGCTGGCACAGTTCATAGGGCAGTACCTACCTTGCGGGTCAGTGACCCTAACAGCTGAGTATATCAGCCGTGTTAGCTCGGAAGCAGTCAGCTGATCCATAGTCCGGTTAGGCGAAGGCCATAGACCGACATTGGTGACCCCTGACGAACCCGAACAGCTGATACCTACATACCTACGGTATCACATACGCACTTCTGCACGCATCATCAGTTGATTGCAATACCGAGTGCAACGACCCACTACATCATCATGTCTACAGAAGAGAGCACACCAAGTACTCCAATCATAGATGTTCGACCTCCAATCAACAATGACGTTGCCACGATATCACTCCCCGCGCGCCTACCACCTTTTTGGCGACAAAACCCGCGATTATGGTTCGCACAATTCGAAGCGGCCATCGCGTCAAACCGAATAGGGGAAGAGCAGAAATTCAATTTAGTAATGCCACTACTAGGATACAATGATCTCGAACAAATTGCAGACATAATTCTCAACCCACCTACTACGGGCAAATACACAGTGCTAAAAGAGAGACTCATATCAACGTATCAAGAATCTGATCATCGCCAGCTGCAAAAATTGCTCAGTGGCCTAGAACTGGGCGATTCAAAACCCAATATTCACAGTCGACAGAAGGCAATTACAAATTATTTGCTGCGAACGGAACACAAATACGTACCTACGGAGAGCGTACATTAGAGCTCAACTTAGGTTTACGTAGAAGTTACAAGTGGACATTCACAGTAGCTGATGTGAAGACTTCGATATTAGGCGCAGATTTCCTAGCAAAACACAAACTATTAGTTGACTTGCATAAAAAGAAGCTCATCGATAGGGTCACAGACCTCACCGTGAACACTATTAAAATACACAATACAGAAGAATCAGTCTACATCATCAACCAAAATCACGACTATCACGACATTCTGAAGCAATTCCCAGACATTATACGACCCATGGCTATCAAATCAACAGCAAAACATAACGTCACTCACCGGATTGAAACAAAAGGACCACCAATATACTCTCGACCACGCCCACTACCACCAGACAAGTACAAAGCTGCCAAGTTAGAATTTGAAAAGCTAATGGAAATGGGCATCTGCGAACCAGCCAACAGTCCATGGGCCAGTCCACTACACGTTGTAAAGAAAAAAGACGGTTCCTTACGTATATGTGGTGACTATAGAAGACTAAATGCTGTCACAATTCCCGACAGATACCCGATACCTAGAATACAAGATTTTACCTACCAACTACACGGAAAATCATTATTCTCGAAGCTCGACATGAAAATGGCATATTACAGTATACCTATCGAAAAAGAAGACGCCGCTAAAACCACAATAACAACACCATTCGGTGCATTTTTTTTCAAAACTATGACTTTTGGGCTCATGAACAGTAGTTCCTCATTTCAACGGTTCATGCATGAGGTACTACGCGGCCTTGACGACATCTGTTTCTGTTTCATTGATGACCTACTCATTTACTCGAAAGACAACGAAGAAGAACACAAACGCAATCTAAAAACAGTTCTCGAACGCTTAAACCACTATGGCGTCACGCTCAACTTAGATAAGTGCGAGTTCGGCAAAAAAAGAATTCAATTCCTCGGTTACGAAGTTTCGTCAGACGGAATCAAACCCACAGACGAACGCATTCAAGCCATACTGAAGTATCCCAAACCAACTACAATACAAGAATTAAGAAGATTTTTGGGTATGATCAACTTCTATCGAAGCTGCCTACCCCACCAAGCCAATCATCAATACCTACTAAATAAATATCTACACAATGCCAAGAAGAATGACAAGTCTCCGATCCAATGGACACCCGAAGCCGAAAAAGCATTTCAACAATGTCAACAAAGTATTCTTGATGCAACCACATTAACTCATCCGATACCAAACGCACCACTATGCCTACTCACCGACGCTTCAGACACTGGTATCGGCGCTGTACTACAACAAAAGGTCGACGGAGTATGGAAACCACTCGCATTCTACTCGAAAAACATGAGCGACACACAACGAAGATACAGTGTATACGATCGCGAATTATTAGCTATGTATACATCTGTTAAGAGCTTACGACGACTGATAGAGGGCAACGAACTCACCATATATACCGATCACAAGCCTCTAACCTTCGCACTCACAAGATCAGCCAACAACAGTGACACGCCGCGAAGAGAAAGACAACTTCACTACATAAGTCAGTTCTGTACGAGTATCAAGTTCATTCAAGGTGAATACAACACAGCTGCTGACGCCTTATCACGCATTACGGAGATCGAAATACTAAACAACACGATTGACTACAACAAATTAGCTATAGATCAAGAGAAAGACACTGAATTAGAAGCATGTAAACAACAAGCAAACCTCAAGTTCGCCCGTGTGAATCTACCCGGTCATCAACCCATACCTATATGGTGCGAAGTATCAACTACAAACATTCGACCATACCTACCAATAGCTTATCGGCAAGCCGCTTTCAAAGCGCAGCACGAACTAAGTCATCCGGGCGTTCGCACTACTAGAAAAATCATCACATCCAAATTTTTCTGGCCTTCTATGAATAAGGACGTAACCACATGGGCTAAATCATGCATCGGCTGTCAGCGAGCGAAAATTCAAAGACACGTGATCAGTCCCCTCGGTGAATTCCAAGAATCATCGCGTTTCGAACACGTACATCTGGACATCGTCGGACCTCTATGCACATCAAATGAATATCGATACATAGTCACTATGATAGATCGATGCACAAAGTGGATGGAAGCTGTACCTACACGTGACATCACCGCCGAAACAGTGACAAAGGCAGTATACGACGGGTGGATATCACGATTCGGATGTCCCCTACGCATCACCACAGACCAAGGCAGACAGTTCGAATCATCACTATTTCGCACACTAATGCAGAGACTTGGTATTAATCGAATACGTACGACTCCGTTCCATCCTCAAGCAAACGGATTCATAGAAAGAAGACACAGGTGTTTGAAAGCTTCATTAATGGCCAGATGTGCAAATACCAACTGGAGTGAAGAGCAACCTACAGTACTTCTAGGACTACGCACAGCACTATGTCAAGATACATCCGTAAGTCCCGCACTTATGACGTACGGATCGACACTGCGAATTCCGTCGGATTTCTTTGTGCCTGCTCAGCCAAACATTGATGACGCAGAATTCGTTCGCCAGCTCACCGAAACGATGGCGTCACTAGCACCAAAACTAAAGGTAAATTCAACAAGACATCCATTCATATACAAAGAGCTAGAAACTTGTACTCATGTGTTCCTGAGAAACGACACAGTGCGACGACCGTTGACCCCACCATATGACGGCCCGTACAAAATCATCAAACGAAGTCAAAACGGCAAGTTATTTACTATTCAACTACCAAATCGTCAAACTTGTGTATCCATAGACAGACTCAAACCAGCATTTATGTATAACGAGACCCCTGAAACAAACGAACCGCAGTCTCGTCGCACAGGTCTAGCAACGAATGTACCCCACGAACCTACGTCATCAAGCGCATCCAATTCCAAGAACTCTACGACTACAAATTACGAGAAAACTACAAGTGCAAGCAACAACCAGCAGAACCCCTATATGACTCGTACCGGGAGGCAAGTAAAACCAAACGTACGTTTCACTTAGAGGGGGGTACCTGTAGGGACACAATACCGATTCACTATACGCATACAACGACAAGCCGCTACACGGAGCTCTCGAACACGACCACGCACGGCGACGGAATTCCTGGAATGCGACGCGGCTGCAGATTGCGGCCATATTTACGTTGGCACATTTTATAGTCGCGATACAAGCGCCACGCGGCAGATTCTGTAATTAAATTGTACATAATAGCTTTAAGGATTCCTTATGTAAATAGCATTAAGTATTTTGATTGGTCTAGCCTAATTGTAAGCTCCTTTTGTACATATATATCTAAAAGAGAAATTTGTCAATATAACCAGGCACTTTTGAGTCAATAAATACAGTCCACAGTTCTGCTCTGTCTTTTACTTTGGCTACGGTAATCCTCCGGTCCAAACATTCAGAGCACCCTAGCAACGGTACAAGGGTTCAGCAGTGAACCTGGCCGGTCTAGGGGCATCAGCAGCTGGCACAGTTCATAGGGCAGTACCTACCTTGCGGGTCAGTGACCCTAACAGCTGAGTATATCAGCCGTGTTAGCTCGGAAGCAGTCAGCTGATCCATAGTCCGGTTAGGCGAAGGCCATAGACCGACACTGTAATGGGTTAATCGTAATAGATTCTTACAGCAAATGGTTGGAGTGTTTGCATATGAGTTGCGGCACTTCTAGTCGGGCACTTATTGCAAAGTTGAAAGAATTGTTTTCTAGATTTGGAATACCGTAAAATGGCCCTACTTTGCGCCTACGGAGATTACTTTGCGCCAAATCGGACAGAAGTTAAAAGCAACATCTAAAAAAACCATAACGTTATTTTTTGTTTTATTTTTTTCTGAACGCATTCCAAATGTCAAAGGTCACTATTGCGATAAGTGACAGTCCGTCATTGCATCTATGGTGTTTGTTATAACTGTCTAATCACGCGCCTACAATTTTGCAAAAAAATATTGTTGCTTAAATCCTGTGCTATTATTGGAATCATTGACACTAAAGAGGTAAGCTAAGCATGATATTATTAGTAAACTATGTTACTAATCGATATAAAGTTGATTTTAGGCCTATAAAAAGCGAATGAATTTTAGTTTTTTTTTTTCATGACAGACATGATTTGCTTCAAAAAGGGGTTACTTTGCGCTGGCGCAATGTAACCCCCTTCTGGTGCTACTGTTTAAAGAATTACCGTTTATTTTTATTTTCACAGGGTAACGCAATATGCCGAGGACATACAAACGTAAGCTTGGTTCTAGACGATACTCGGACTATACTACCGAACAGCTTGAACTATGTTTACAAGCTATAAAGTCAGGACAAATGTCTCAGAGACGAGCAAGTGAACACTATAATATTCCCCGTCGAACTTTGGTATATAAGCTTAAAAAGGTTCATATGGGTATGCCAGGGCCGCCACCCACATTCACAAATGAAGAAGAGGTTGCTATCGCTACGCACATAGAGACAATGAGTATATATGGGTTCCCATTGACAGAGTATGATCTGAAAATTACTATTAAAACTTACCTAGACAAATGTGGGCGCACTATAAAAAAGTTCAAAAATAACTTACCTGGAAGGGAGTGGGTAAAACAATTTTTAAAAAGGCATCAGCACCTTACCGTGCGTTTAGCGACAAATATAAAAAGGAGCCGGGCAGCATTAAGCAAAGATATTTTAGAAGAATATATTACAAATTTAAAGCCTGTGCTTGAAAATGCGCCCCCTTCACATATATTCAATTATGACGAGACAAATCTCACAGACGACCCCGGACAACAAAAAGTTATTGTTCGTCGTGGCTGCAAGTACCCTGAAAAAATTTGCAACTCCTCTAAGGCTAGCACATCAATTATGTTTTGTGGGAGCGCAGCCGGGGAATTGATGCCGCCTTATGTGGTGTACAAATCTATAAAATTATGGAATACTTGGACTGAGAATGGCCCAAAGGGTTGCCATTACAGCAATTCACCATCTGGGTGGTTTGATACTCAAATATTCTCGGACTGGCTTGAAACCCTCATGATACCAAAACTGAAAAAAATGGAGGGCAAAAAAGTGTTGATTGGGGATAATTTAGCCTCCCATTTATCCATACATGTTTTGAAACTCTGTCGGGAGAATAACATAGCGTTTGTCTGTTTACCACCAAATAGTAGCCATATAACTCAACCATTAGATGTTGCTTTTTTCCGCCCGCTTAAGATAGACTGCAGAAGGTTCTAAAAATGCTACAGTACCAAAGCAAACTTTCCCGACACTATTAAAAACATTACTGGAAAATATAGAACCAAATATTGGGGAAAATTTAAAGAGCGGATTTCGAAAATGTGGTATTGCACCCTGCGATATATCAGAGTTGCTGAAGAGAATACCAGGAGAAGGCGAAAGCGTAAACAATGAAGCCATGTCTTCTTCTTTCATTGATATTTTAGAAAAGAAACGGAAGTCAATAACAGATTTGGCACCAAAAGGAAGAAAAAAGAAATTTGAAATACCGGCTGGGAAAAGTATTTGTCACGAATTAAATTTGGACTCGGACGAAGAAACTCCGACAACTTCCAGAATTGTTAATGATCGTGATTCTGATCACTATTCAGTACAGGATGAATCTGATGATAATGGTGGCTTTTTAGAACCAGATAGTGCCGAAGAATCTATAGCTGAACCAGAGAGATTGTCATGTTTCAAGACATTGCAACGTGAAAAAAATGCCTTTGTCGTCGTAAAATATGACAATGGACTATATCCTGGTATGATAATAGATTTTGATGATAAAGGTGCAACAGTGGACGCAATGTGTAGATCCTTGAAATCGTGGAAATGGCCACAAACGAAGGATGTGAATTTTTACGAATGGGACGATATTCTTGGGAGTATCGAGCCTCCCAAGAAAATATCGAAACGTGGATTTTTCAGTGTCAAAGAACTCGATGACTTCTACTAAGCCAGTGGCACAAAGATTTGCGCGTCTGTCTTTGCTCCGCTGATGTTTTACGAACAATTTGTGACTAGTTTTGTATGTGGTGCAAAATAACCCCACAAAAGGGATTACTTTGCGCCAAAAAAAAAAAATTGTTCCTGATTATGTGCCATTCTTAGTAATTAATGATTAAAATATGTTAAGTAACATGTATTCTTTCATTTACCAAGGTTTTATTTCCCAGATGTCAGTAGTTTTTTTTTTAAAACCTTAGCAAATCACCACGACGATAACGAACTGCCCAACCCAAAGAAGAAAAATGGACGGGACGATAATTCGCCTGAAGGCACTTGTAACTTTCCAGGAAGATGAAGCGGCCCACACCTATTCTGAGCATTTTTCGCACTTATATAGCTAAGGTGTTATTTACTAATTAGAAGTATACTTCTATAAATGTATGTATTAAAATGTCGTTTAAAAAAAAAGTAAAGTACAGTCTTGGGACAGTAACTTTACTTGGGACAAATTCGCCCGTTTTTTAATTCCAGAGCTGATTTTTGTCTATGGTTAGTTAAAAACTTTGGTAGATATAGACTTACTTGGTCTGGCAACACTCAGTTTTCAGTCCGTGGAATACTGTCTGATGAGTGAGATAACCTCGAAACTTGGATTCGAAACAGGTATTTTTTTTTGGTCAGAATATCTTTAAATTTATCTCCATACCTATGTTATTTAGTGCAATAGTGCTATTGAACATCAGTAGTGTAGTATATCAGTCAAATATATCCATAATTGTTTGTCTGAAAGCTACTGTGTTTTTAGTGCAATCAAAGAATTTCCAAAAATATACGTAAAGTCCGTTTACTTGGGATCCTAATACTGTCCTAAGTAATAATAAATACTGTATACTGTTAATACATACTGTTCACTTTTGGTTTGTTACACTTAATTCAAATTAAAAATGAATCGATATAAAAGAAGTTACCATTGCTTTCCTAGTCGAACATTAAGTTTAGCCGCTGACGCTGTTGTAAAAGGCATGTCCTATAGAAAAGCTAAACAGAAATTTGGTATTCCAAAGTCCACAATACAAAGAAAAGTAAAATATATTCAGCAAAATCCATTTGGTCGTCCTCCAGTATTCAACTCCTTACAAGAATCGCAAATAAGCGAATGTTTGGCTTTCACTGTCGAATGGGGTTTCCCCTTAATGGGTTTGATATCAAGTGCATAGTAAAGGGATTTTTAGATCGTCAAGGCATTGTTGAAGCAAGATTTAAAAATAACATGCCAGGCAAAAAATGGCTCAAGTGCTTTTTAAAAAGGCAGCGATCCGAACTTAGTTAGAATGGCTCACAATATCAAGTGTGCTCGGGCTTCTGTGACCCCAGAAATAATAATGTGTTATTTTGAAGAGCTTACAAAATCTTTGGAAAATTCTCAGCAGAGGCAATAGTAAACTACAATGAAACTAGTGTGGCGTCTACTTGCATAGGGTCATTTCGCCTGTTCGTGTCCATCGACCAAGTCGCGTCCATTTTGCGATCTCTTCAAAATCTTCGAAAATAAGTTAACTAACACACCAATCAAATGAAAAGTCTTAACCACTTATACCTCAATGTATAAGAGGCACGTACACATGGACAAAAGTTCTATGCGTCAAACCAATCCCGTTTAAAAAAATAAGTAATCTCGGCTCTTCAACAAGGAAGCGCGTAAGCTCGGGATGATTAGCTAAAAATTAGTGTGCAGCGGCGCGTTTGATGGTTAGTTTTTTATTATTTTATGTGAATTTTAGCATACTTTTATTATGAAAAAAGGAACAATATAAATTATGAATTTGCTTATGTTTTTTATATGTAACGAATAAAATAAGCTGGACGCGAATTACTACATCGAATTTTACAAAACTTCCACTTTGCGTCCGCAATGGACGCAAACGATACCTACAAGGAATAATAATAAACCACATTGCGTCCACTATATTTTGTTAAATACTTGCTTGTAAAAATAATTTAACATGTATTGTTTATTATTACTGTACATTTTTATTAAGACCACGTGTTTATAATTCTATTTTTTTATTGAAATGAGTAATTTCTTTCATTCTTTTTTTCATTTATTTAAGTTCTTCGGAGAGAAGAAAGAAGAAGGAAAAGAGAATACACATAGAAGAAGATTTAAAGAAAGCATTAAATGAAACTCAAGCAGAAGAATAAATCGATAAGACAGGCAAATAATATCCAAATTGTTGTATTGTTTTGTTGCTTTAATATAGCCAAAAACTTAATATAATAAAGGCTGATCTTTAGCAATAATAATTGTAATATAGTTGTCGACGCCGATGTTCCCTAAGGTCGACAAGATACCACATGATATTTTATTATATCGAGCCATACTCCACCCACCAATCATATTGCACCTTACACACATACGTCACTTACTCGTCATACACACCTACCCAACACAACACTATTGCAACGACATTCACACATTCGACCTACAGACTGCACACAAATAAGTTGTACCGACCACCTATTTTTCGGAATAAATAAGTTTGTTCCACCAAAAACTCTTTCTTTTGTTCATCGCGAACAAAAAGTGGCGACCGTGACAGGACCTGTATATCAATCGGGTTCTAAGTCCTAGTCAGCGGAGGAAGACACGAACGATCAAAGCCACGCCTACGCAGCGCCTGGATTGCCTGGGCTACTACCAGCAGCAAACCTGAAGTCTACACTGCTCAATGTGCATCAAGATCATCCGTCAGTAATCCGCTACGACGGCCAAACTACATATCTACGAGCTTTACGCCTACTACAGCTGGCAGCACCTAGCAGCCGGAACTACAAGACTTCTCCGTCTCATCAACGCCTGCCTGTCTGTCTAACTGTGAGCTCGTTCCTATTATTTCCTTCTCAATTCTCTTCGATTTGTGCAAATAGTGACGATCACGTCCACTAGTGTTAAAGTCTGTGCAAACTATCGTACCCTAATTATATATCTCAAGTGCCTAAAACAGCTTATTTTAGCTTGATTAAATAAGTAGCAGTTAAAAGGTTACATTTTACTTACAGTTTAATTGCCATTAGAGCTTTTAGCAAGCTTCATCCCTTTTTGCAAATCATCTTCGCACTACCTACCTACTTACATAAAGTTATACAGCTATCACTATATATCAGAATCACAACTTAACTTCGCTGTAAGCTATCTTTATACTGTCTGATTCCTCTAAAAACACTTAATAACTTATAAAACACTTAATTAATTCTTAATCATCACTTCTGCCTGTCCCTTATAGTTAAAACACATTTGAATTTATCTTAATCGGTAAAAGCCCTCTTCTGCTCACTAATAACTGTTGTTTACATCAAATATTGAGCTACGGTTATAACTCATTTCTAGTGCAACGGTGCAGTCCGAGGTGCCATCGCGTGACGTCATCCTTTGTCTACGCGACTACCTGAGACCCTTGCGGCCGGCAGCCGTACGCCCGATCAGCTGGTTGAAACCGGTTCATCGAACGATAACAACATTGCGAGCGAGGAGCGTACCGTATTGTTATTTTTATTTCACTTGCAATCGATTTAATTAACTAACTTTAAACTTATAGACTAGATAATTTCATAAAATGGCGTCTGATAAAGAAGAAGTAAGGGCCGCTAGTAGTGTGTCTTTAAAGGATCCCATTCTCAAGGATCTTAGCACCAGTCGTAGCAACATAAAACGTCGTTTATCAACTTTTAAAAACTACATGGACCAAATTCAAGGCCAAGATAGTCTGTCTGACTTAGATGTACAGAAGACTGAGATGAAATTGTCTAGGACTGAGTGTTTATATAAGCAATTCGACGAGTTGCAGGCACAATTGGAGTCGGTACCCTCTGCGGGGAACGAGTTAGCACTATGCGAAATTATGGAATCGGATTTTGATCACTATATTTCCCTTGCCAGAACCATATTAGCGAAAAATTCTTCATCCAGTCATAACGAGTCTAGTTATTCAAATGCAACTGAACATGTTTCTTGTTGTGGTGATGGTCAGGGCTTTATGGGATTTAAATTACCCGTTATTAAAATTTCTAATTTTAATGGTACATACTATAAATGGCTTGAGTTTAAGGAAACTTTTAATTCTTTAATTCACAGTAACAATAAAATAAAAAATATTTACAAGTTCCATTATCTGATTTCATATTTAGAAGGTGAAGCTTCCCGCGTTATTAGTAATCTGGAAGTAACCGATAAAAACTATATGGAAGCCTGGAAGCTGTTATGCGAACGTTATGACAATAAGCGTCAACTAATTAATAACCATTTGAAATCTTTATTTACATTTGAAAGTGTACGAGAGACCGATAAGTCACTCCGTTTTATTATAGATCACGTTACTAAAAACTTACGGGCTCTCGGCACACTGGGTTTGCCAACTGATAAGTGGGATGTTCTAATAATCTACATGGTCACAGCAAAGTTAGACAACAGTACTCTATTTAAATGGGAAGAGCGGAAGAACCTTCTGTCTGAGATACCCACACTTGATGAATTTTTTATGTTTTTGAAAAATCGTGCGGATGTTTTAGAGACCGTGAGCCGTAGTAAACAAGAAAGGCCAAATAATAATAGCAAGCATGTTGTCCCTAGTAGTAGTAGTTCAAACAAAACGCATAATAAGACTTTCATGTCTACGTCTAATAGCAACTCTGAACGTAAGTTTGAATGCCTTGAAATGAAATGAAATGATGAAATGAAATGATGGTTTATTTGTCAGAATATGGGTGAGTGGGTACAGAGTTTTTGGATGTTTTACATTCTAGGTGCAAGCCATACTCTACCTATGTGTGGCGTACAAAAATATGTCTTACAATTAAAATTAAATTATTCGATAGTTAAAATTATTGTAAACATTATCATGCAAAAAATAATGACAAATATCACAATTTAACATTATTCAAAAATTCGTCAATAGTATAACAACATTTATCCATTAGTAATGTAAATAGTTTTCTTTTAAATGCATTGATCGTATCAATTTCTTTGAGGCTATTTGGTAACTTATTATAAATATGTATTGCCATACAATATACATTTTGACTAAATACATTCACTCTTTGTTTAGGAATTAATAGCTTATGAATATGCCTACTCGCTCTAACTACGGCGTCATTGTGCTTACAAAATAGATGCATATGACTGCGTACGAAAACACAAATCTCAAAGATGTACAGACTAGGCAGTGGTAGTATATTGTACTTTTTAAAATATTCCTTACAACTGTCTGTTTGCTGTAAGCCAAATATTGCTCGTATACATTTTTTCTGAACAATGAATGCTCGGTTGGCCTCTACAGAATTGCCCCATATTATGAGTGCATATCTTAATTTTGACGAGACATATCCGTGATATGCATTGAGAGCAGTTTCTTTACTTGATATTTGGCTCAAACGATATAGTGCATAAACAAACCTCTCTAAACTTAGGCAAACATTTTCAATATGCTGTTTCCAGTTACAATGTTTGTCAATAGTAATTCCCAAAAATGAAGTTGCTTCTAGTTCTTCGACTATTTTGTCTTTATATTGTATATTAAGCTTAGTAGGTTTGCTATTATAAGTCAGAAATTGTACCATATGTGTCTTATTAAAATTAACTTTTAGGTAATTACAATCCAACCAATTAACCATATTATCCAACGCTTTGTTCACCTTATGCTCTAGGTCATTTTTATTATTGTCTTCTATAATTAGAGTAATGTCATCAGCGTATAATACGCAGTTATGTTCAGTCACATCAGGTAAGTCATTTATGTACAAAATGAACAACAAGGGGCCAAGGATACTCCCCTGCGGTACTCCAGAACTATTTAGTAATTGAAAGTCTGACCTGGAGGTTGAATTATATTTTCCAGATATGCTAAGTATTTCTACACATTGATAGCGATTACTTAGGTAACTTTTGAGCCAATCCAGTGCTATTCCGCGGATTCCATATCTCTCAAGCTTGTGTAGTAATAATTTATGGTTCACAAAGTCGAACGCCTTGGACATGTCTAGAAATATTGAAACTACACTGTTTTTCTTATTGAGACTGTCAGTAATTAATTTTGTAAGTTGAAAACATGCTAATGTAGTCGAATGGTTTTTTCTGAAACCATTTTGTTCAGATTTGAGAATATTATTATTCTCTAGAAAATTATATAGTTTGTCGTGCATTATTTTTTCGAATATTTTGGATAAGATAGGAACCAGAGTAATCGGTCTATAATTGTTCATATCACTAGTATCACCCTTTTTATGTATTGGTTTGACGACTGATTGTTTTAATCTAGTGGGGAAGTGTCCTTGCATAAGTGATAGATTAACAATGTGACATAAGGGAGCAGTTATCATTGGTGCACATAATTTCAAAATGTCAGTTCGGAGGTGATCATAGCCTGTTGATTTTGTATTATTTAAAGAATTTATAGTTTTTAAAATGTCAGAATCATTTACCGGGGTCAAAAAAATTGTGTCCATATTATTAGGGATTAATGTCGGGTAGGTAGTCATATTTAAAGTATTTAATTCAGATTTAGTACAGTCAATAGTGGATGTCAAACTTATAAAATAATCATTAAATTGCTGGGCTATTTGGTCTGGGTTTGAATAAACGACGTCATTGAGTTTTATATTGTCTATGTAATTAGTATACTGCTTATCAGATACATTATTTTTTATAATGTTCCAAGCAGCTCTGCATTTATTATTAGCTTTTCTTATATATTTCAAACTATCCGTTTTTTGAGCCTGAATTATACATCTTTTTAGAATCCTGTTATAGTTAGCATATATCCGTTTATTATCAATACTTCTAGAGAATTTATATCGCATGTAGAGGCAACGTTTTTGCTTACATGCTCTTCTAATTCCTCTGGAGATCCAGCGACATTTTGTAGGCTTTTTTGTAGCTTTGATGGTAATCGTGGGAAAACAAAGATCGTAAAACAGAGTAACTAGATCATGGAAGGCGTTAAAGGCTTCCTCTGTATCAGTACAATTATATACATCACTGAATGATAGGACCGAAAGACATGTAATGTATCTATCAACGTTAGCTTTGGCAAAGTCTCTTTTTTTCTCAAACCAAAATTCTCTTTGCTTTGGTTTAGCACAAGAAGTAAGTTCGAATGATATAGTCTGAGCTGTTTCGTGATCAGATAATGCTAGCGCAATTAGGTTAGGCGTTACAGAAGGTAAATTGCTTGCAATAAGGTCAATACATGTTTTTTTTTGACGAGTTGGATACAGAATGTGATTTTTTAAATTATAATTACATAAAATACATTGCAATTCCTTCGCATTTTTATCATTTTTTAAAATATCGATGTTCCAGTCTCCACACAATATAATATTCCTTCCTGTCCGATTGCAAACTTGATTTAGCAAAGTTGGCAAGTTTTTTAGGAATATTTGGGCATTATCACTTGGTACCCTATATATACATATTATAAGTAGTTTAAGTGACAATACTTCAACCGCACAATATTCAAATTGGAAAGGTATCGGTTGTATTGTAAGATTAGGGATTTTACATTCCAGATGCTTCTTTACTAGTATACACGTTCCTCCTCTACGTTTATTTATTCTGGAATATGATGCTACTAGTTTATAGCGCTTTAGTATTAAATTGGATTCCGTACCTCTTTTAATGAATGTCTCAGTAAGACATATTATATCTATATTACATTTTAGTTGCTCTAACGTAATTTCAAATAAATCTCTTTTGCTAAGAACACCAGCTATATTTTGATGTAAGAGAGTGTACATTTCTTTGTTAGGGACGAAAAAGTGAAAGCTGATCAGGTAAATTAGATTCATCCTGATTCATATCTACTATCTTTTTAGTATTTTTAATAATATTAAAATATGATGTAATTTTCGTTTGATCAGATTTATTTGAATTACGCTGTACACCGGGCATACAATTCAATTTATTAGGCAAATTGTTTGATTTAGCCAAATTAATTTTAATCTTATTCATAATTTTATTTTGATAATAATAGTGATCAATTTCAATATTTAATTTATAACATAGATATTTAATGTAATTATAATGATATTTCAGATTATACTTTATATTATTATAGGAGTAATTAATAGGTATTTTGATGTATTTACAATTTTTATAATTTCTTATTACTAATTCTATTTGAGTATTAATCAAAGTTTCATTTAAGTACGGATTACATAATACATTCGTTACAAAAACTGATTGGAAGCGTAATTTATTTAATACAATACACAGTTCAGATAACAGACTGTAGGGGTTTTTATCGTTTGAACCTATTGCTAACACAATAATGTCATTTGGCGTCAAATTGCTTATAAAAGAGTCGTTGCAGCTGCTAAGAACTTGAGCACTTGTTGCATTTGGTTTGATAGTGGATGAAACGACATATGAGTCATTCCATTTGTTCCTTCGCATTTTAATAATGTTTTGCGCTAATCCCTGAACCTGTTGGTCACCAAAAACATATATATTCTGTTTAGTGTCTGTTTGTACTTCTTTATTCGGGTGCATCTTGTTTACCTTAACCCTTTCTTGTGGGCGGCTCGTGTCGCTATTTGGTGTATGAACTATGTTAGTCTTATTTGTCCTCTGTGGCGATAAAATAGAAAAGTGTAAAGGGGTCATCGTCTTTTTATGTGGCGTTATATTTCTCTTCTTTGGAGTTCTGTCAGTAGTAATTTTTATTGTGGCTTTTTTAATAAGCTTTTGTTTATTATTTAAGTGGTCGATCGTTTTTTTTTAGCTCAGTATTTTCTATGGACAACTGCGCAATTTCATTGTGAGCGGATATTAACTCGGCCTTTAGTTGCTCCGTCTCATTTTTGAGGTTTAATATTTCTTCTGATTCAACATCACCTGATATTAAACTGAGACTGTGTGTTGCGCCCTCTAGTGTTGAGTTCAAGAAACTACCACTTTCGTTAAGTGATGTTGTAGATTTTGACAGCTGTCGAGTTCTACGTAAAGTAATATTATCGAAGCAATTCATCATGAAGTACTACAATGCACAAAAAGACTTCTTGTGGGTCAGTAGGATTTGAACCGATGTTACAATGTGTGCCAATCTCGTGCTGATACCACTGCGCCACGCTATTACTTAGTCGACAATTTGAAATACTTGACCATATATAACCAAGTACTTTTCTGTTATATTATTCTATTTCAAAAGGTCCAAAGGTCAATTCTCTGGAATAAATTTGTGAAGGTATTTTGTTTTCAACGGTTCATTTGTAAATTTTGGAGTATACAAATTTAAATTATATCAACCGTCTAACTTTTTCCTCACTTAGCTATAATTTATTTTAGCACATATATACACTTGTTTTATGTCCTTTTATTTAATATATCACTGTTTTGCTTGTTTCAATAGTTATATTATGACTTTCTTCACTAATTTGTTTGATCCTATGTTATTGGTGATATTGTATTGCACTGATTTTTTTTCCTTTCCGCTTTATATAATGTGTCACCAACGTTGTATGTTAATTATTGCACATAAATTAACTGACGACGTACGAAATTACACTCAAAAACTACTTTTTACTATTTTAAAATGAAAATAATATACAGAGCCGATGTTGACGTGACAGCTAGCGCCATCTACACTGTTTGTAAGGAAAACCACCGCCTATTTGAATGTCCTATTTTCAAGGCTAAATCTCCTGAGGACAGGAAGGTAACAGTGACGTCGTTACGTTTATGTGTCAACTGCTTGAGGCCTGGTCACGAAGCTGACAAATGTACTCTGCCAGGGCGCTGCCGTTCTTGTAAGGCTCGTCACAATAGCTTATTGCATGCTACCCATCAACTTGAAACAAATCAGTCTCCCATTGTTATGTCCGCTCTTTCTCAATCGTCTCAGGTCCTGTTGTGTACAGCCAGTGTTCTAGTGACCAACCCTAGTACCAATGTAACCGCTAAAGTTCGCGCTCTACTTGATAGTGGAAGCCAGTGTTCCTTTATTACAGAGTCACTACAGCAACAACTCAATCTACCGATAGAACCATCCAATGTCGACATATTTACAATCGGCAATAATCAACTTAAATTAAACACAAAGCGGTGTACTGTACGTTTACAGTCTAGTGACAATCTATTTAATGTTACAATGTTTTGCTTAATATTACCTAAAATTTCAGAAAATATACCTACGTTATCATTTGATGTTGCTAGCCTAGATTTAACTAATTTCACTCTAGCAGATCCTCGCTTCTATGAGTCATCCCCTATCGACATGCTGATTGGTGCTGATCTATTTTGGGACCTCATTGGTTCCCAACAGCATTCCCTGAGTAATAAGGGGCCAATTCTACGCAGCTCTAAACTTGGATGGCTTGTTGGAGGATCTGTTCTAATGCAATCACACCCTAAATTACCTAAAAAGGCCATACGCTCCTGTCATGCTCACCTACAGGAAGATCATGATTTTCCAACCCTCGAGCGTCAGGTAGCCCAATTTTGGCAACTGGAAAGCTTCCCCCAAGCAACACCCCTCACAAGAGAAGAAAGGCTCTGTGAAAGACATTTTCTTACCACTACTACACGATCAGACAATGGTCGCTTTTGTGTGGGTCTACCTCTTCGTGACGATAGAGAGTGCTTAGGTGACTCATATCAGTCAGCTAAGAAGAGATTTTTGAACTTAGAGTCCCGCTTCAAAAGACAACCCGATCTAAAGGCAGCCTATACCGAATTCATTCACGAATATGCCGCTCTCGGGCATTTGTCTGAAGCACCTCTGCAAAACCCTATATGTTCCTACTTCTTACCTCATCATCCTGTTATCAAAGAAAAGAGCGAGTCTACTAAGCTGCGCGTTGTTTTTGACGCGTCGGCTCGCACTACCTCTGGTATATCAATTAATGATCTGCAAATGGTTGGCCCTACTATACAAGATTTTTTATTCAATATTCTTTTAAGATTCAGACTTCACAAATATATAGTAACCGGGGACGTAGAGAAAATGTTCCGCCAAGTGTCCATGAGAGAGACAGATCGCGATCTACAATTAATATTGTGGCGCGACAATGAAAATGAGCCTCTACGCACTCTGCGTCTCAATACTGTAACCTATGGGTTTTCTTCTGCAAGTTTTCTTACCACCAGGTGCATTTGGCAGCTAGGTGAGGAATGCATAGACCCTAAAATTAAAACCATAATTCAAAGTGATACATATTGTGATGACATTTTGACAGGAAGTGATTCCCCACAAGAATTAAAATATATTCAACGTTCAGTGTCTCATAAGTTAGCTGAAGGCTGTTTTCATCTACGAAAATATAGATCTAATTTGCCTGACCTTTTTTTAGACACTAGTAACTCCGATGAAAGTAATTTAATCATCAGCAATGCCTCTAGTACTTTGGGTATTGGTTGGTGTCCCACTTCGGACGAGCTACATTTCCCATTTCAATTACCTATACCTACAATTATTACCAAAAGGTCTGTTCTGTCCTCTATCAGTAAAATCTTTGACCCACTAGGCCTACTATCACTATACACAATTAAACAAAAAATTACTCTACAGCAGCTATGGGTTCTCAAACTAGGCTGGGACGAACCAGTACCTAGTAACATTTCTAAATTATGGGAATCATTTTCTAAGAACATGATAAAATTTTCTGAACTTAAAATACCTAGACTAAGTTTAATTGATAACCATGTATTTATTGAAATGCATTGTTTTTGTGATGCTTCTCAGCTGGCTTATGGGACTTGTATCTATCTAAGGTCTATTGATGCAAGGGGGGCCATTGAAGTCCATCTTTTATGTGCTAAAGCACGCGTAGCCCCTCTCAAAGCTACTACAATTCCACGTCTGGAGTTATGCGCCGCCGTTCTAGGTGCACAATTAAGCTCAGCTGTAACAAAAGCTTTACGCCACCCTATTAATCGTCACATTTATTGGACGGATTCGCGCGTAGTTTTAGGTTGGATTTCTACGCCAAATAAAACAAAAACGTTTGTAGCCAATCGCATTGCAGCTATCAATGAACTTTCAGACTCGACATCTTGGCGTCATGTACCCACAGCCCTAAATCCCGCAGACCTCGCTTCACGAGGTATAGATTTGCAGGACATGTCCTCTATGCAACCAACCCTATGGTGGCATGGACCTGACTGAACTGAACTAAAAACGGCCTCCGTTTTGGCGGCGGAGGTTGTGCCTTCAGCACCGCTAATCAACTTTACCAAATTTTCTAAATTAAACGCCTACCAAAGAATTTACGCTCACGTGTATAGGTTCATACATAATTCTCGTAACACTAATAAAGTTACAGGTCCTCTACAAGCCGAAGAACTTTCTAAATCACTTAGAGTTCTTGCTAGAATTGCTCAAAGTGAATGTTTTTCTGATGAGCTTAGCCGACTTCAAAATAAAAAGACTCTACCGGTGAAGTCAGCTCTGACGTCTCTAAACCCCTTTATTGACTCAGAAGGACTACTGCGCGTTGGAGGTCGCATTCCTGATTCGAGCTACCCTTATGATAAAAAACACCCTATTTTATTAAAGTCAGAACACCCATTAACTAAAATGATATTTCAGACTGAACATGAGCATCTTCTACATGCTGGACCCCAGCAGTTACTTGCTTCCCTTAGGGATCGCTACTGGCCAATCGGTGGCCGTCAATTGGCTAGGAACATCGTCCGCAATTGCTTCACATGTCGCAGATTTGGGGGTCAGACGTTATCTAATATAATGGGTAACCTACCTAATGATCGCGTGGAAATTGGCTTTCCTTTTGCTACTGTTGCTACTGACTTTGCCGGGCCATTCTTAATCACAGATCGTAAAGGTAGGGGTTGTAAAATAACTAAATGTTACTTATGTATTTTTATTTGTTTTCGGTATAAGTGTATCCACCTTGAGGCGGTTAGCGAACTATCCAAGGATGCCTTTATACTAACATTAAAAAGGTTTATTTCTAGACGAGGTATGCCTAAACTTATCTATTGTGATAACGGACGTAACTTTGTTGCCTCTGCTAAAGAAATAACAACCTTCCTACAGTCACAACGCGACTCCATTTGTGATTATGCAGCTCGTCGCGGCATAGAATTTAAATTTTCACCCGCGTACGCTCCTCACTTCAATGGACTGGCTGAGGCTGGAATTAAATCGGCTAAATTCCATATAAAACGCATTTTAGGAAATGCACATCTGACTTTTGAAGAGTTGTCGTCATTGTTTGCACAAGTCGAAGCTATCCTCAATAGCCGACCCCTTTGTCCTCTCAGTCCCTCACCAAATGACCTTCAACCCCTCACCCCGGCTCACTTCTTGATTGGCAGGCCATTGACATCGCTACCATCGCCTAACGTCGTGGACAGTAATACCAATCATCTCGACCGATTTCAGCGCCTGGAGCAAGTCAAGCAACATTTCTGGCAGCGCTGGGTCAAAGAGTATGTCACGGAATTGCAGCAGCGCTCTAAGTGGCGCACTAAGAAGAAGGAATTGAAGCTCAATGACCTTGTACTGATCAATGAGGACAACTTGCCGCCACTACACTGGCGGTTAGGCCGCATAACAAAGTTATTTCCGGGCTCTGACGGTATCCCCCGAGTTGCGGATATATGTACATCCCAAGGGACGGTAAGGAGAGCCCTCAATCGCCTGTGCCCCCTACCTGCATCACCGGATCCAGAGGAGTCAAGTTGAAAGCTTCAGCTTCTTTCAACGGCCGGGAGGATGTCGACGCCGATGTTCCCTAAGGTCGACAAGATACCACATGATATTTTATTATATCGAGCCATACTCCACCCACCAATCATATTGCACCTTACACACATACGTCACTTACTCGTCATACACACCTACCCAACACAACACTATTGCAACGACATTCACACATTCGACCTACAGACTGCACACAAATAAGTTGTACCGACCACCTATTTTTCGGAATAAATAAGTTTGTTCCACCAAAAACTCTTTCTTTTGTTCATCGCGAACAATAGTATATAATAGTGCCCGGACATGAGGGCAACATGGGCAATGAGACGGCGGACGAACTGGCAAAAAAGGGAGCTGATGAAGATCAGGCGGGCCCTGAGCCCAGACTACCCATTGCCCATAAAATAACAAAGGGAGTCATCAGCCGAAGCACAGTGGCGGAAGCCAATCGAAGATGGAAGTGCTCGCCAGTCATGAGACAGTCGAAGATCTTCATCAAAAGCATTGACACAAAGAAAACAAGCCGACTGTTAAAACTCTCCCGAGGAAACATGAGGCTGGTCGTAGAAGTGATAACGGGACACTGCCGACTAAATAGGCACCTGACACTTATAGGGCGGAAAACTGACCCCACATGCCCAGAGTGCATGGAGGAGGAGGAAACCAGTCTCGACCAAATACCCCATGTATTCAATAATAAGATGGGAAAACATGGGGACGGACACCCTAGAAGAACAAGACCTCGAGGATCTGAAGGTGGAACAGATCGTAAGATTCTGTAAAGAGACAGGTAGGTTCGACGGAACGCCGTGATTGCCGGGTACTTCTTAGCCTCCGAATAGGAGGAATAGGGGAATTGGGTGAAATGGCTCCCATAAAAGGGCAGATCACCCGTCCGGTCTGCGGCGTCCCCCGCTGGAAGTAAGTAAGTAGGGTAAAATTAACAGAACTGATTACTGTTTAATCTTAAAGTTGCAATTACTATTTGCCCACTACTTAGGTGCCTAATTTTAAGTTCAACCACTGTTATGTAGAATTATTTCTTTTAAAGTGATTTTTAATAATAATAATGTTGATTTTTAATATTTATATTCTTAAATAAAGAAATTTTTAAAATATATTTTTCTTTACAAATTCTTAAAAATATCACCCCTATATTCCTTTTTTAAGCTGCTGGACGCTAAATGGTCCACGGGTGGACGCAATATGGATTTTGTGGACGCGAAGTGGGTAAATCGCCTAATTCTAAAGTTTATCTATTTAAAAAGAAAACACAAGATTTTTCCAATAAAACTGAAAGTTAATCTTAAAATAGACTATATAATGAATACATTACACAAATTTTTCATAGAAATTAGTGCAAGGGCATTTTTATTATCGCCGTCAAACTTGCCAACTACACTAAATGGACGCGAACAGGCGAAACAACCCTAACTTTATTTTGTAATTTGTGTTTGTTTACTATATTTACTTATTGTAAAATACTTAGCAATTTAATATTATATCTACATATTGGCCCTACATCATTTTAGATAGTTAATGCGCAGAGCGAGCGCCGTGTGAGTTGAAGGTAAGTACGTACTTACATGCACCGCGGCGACCGGCCGTTCCGAACCGCAGCCCGAAGCCGCGCCGCGGGCAGTCAGCCCCGGCCTCTCAACGCGAAACCACGCTCGCTCGCTAAGCGCACGCGCACTCGCATTTTATATTAAGACCGTATCGACCGATCGTAGACTGTGTCCTTATAGTTCCGTACGAAGTGTTACAGTACTTCTACTTATTAATAAATATAACATTGTGTAAATACCTTCTTTTATTTAGGCGTGCAAGTGCAATAACTTACCGTAACTGCCTCATTGGTGATCCCGTAAGAACATGATGGCTACGAAAGAAAAGAAAACAATTCCTGCGACGCAGTCCCACGATGTATATCGTGTCGCCGTGCGTGTTCCACCATTCTACCCCGAAAAATCGGCGCTGTGGTTCGCGCAGTTGGAGACCCAGTTCGCACTGGCGAATATAACCACTGATACAATCATGCCATCGGGTAATTGGACCCAATGTATGCAGCAGAGGTCGAGGATATCATCACGGCGCCCCACCGCCCCCGACAAGTATGAGATGCTAAAAAAGGAGTTGATAAAAAGACTCTCCGCGTCTCGTGAAAAGAAAGTGCAACAATTATTAACCCATGAGGAGCTCGGAGACCGGAAGCCCTCACAATTTTTACGACATCTGCGACAGCTAGCGGGGCCCAGCGTTCCGGAGGAGTTCGTCTACTACTAGTCTACCCAGGGGCACGCAAACAATTATCGCCACGCAATTAAAGACGCCTCTGAATGAGGTAGCAGAACTAGCGGACGCCATTCATGACGTAGCAGGCCCGCAAGTAACATCTACATCAGCTGTGAGTACTTCATCTAAGAGTAGCAGCTCGGATCCGGTGGCGGCGCAAAACCGCCAACGTAAAAAGGATGTCTGAAGACTTCTGCCAAAAGTTGACTGGTCGGGACTACCCAAAACTCACTTTGAAGGTACTTGTGGCGTGCCTGAAACGGTGCGTTTGTGGCGCGCCTTATGGTGACATTGACAATGACAGGGGCTGTCAACACTCAACCAGTAGACAGATAGACAGAATTGTTGTATTGCTGCGCGGACTCAATTGTATAAGTTTTACATTAAACATCGTTTGCAACCTTCAAACAAACAAGTTTCATTGTACCGGCCTGGTTGGAGGAGGCCGAAAGGTAGCGGCGCTACCACCTCCACATTGGTGACCACCGAGTTGAACTGCAACTGTAAAGGGAGGTAACCGCGGATCCTGCCGTCCTTGCCATCACAGTGACCTGGCTGACGACACCCGCCCTTTTACCCGAAAAGCGCACCTACAATAATTGGATTGGGCTATCTACCTAGATTGTTACCCTCTTGATGGTGAGGACGCGACGTCGCCGTTCCTGCTTTTGCCCGGACTTGGCATACCTACTCCTCGCCCTTTCAATCGTTTGACAATCTACAGAAAGGTACCAATTTTCCGATTTACTTCTGTGACTGTGCATCTACAAACATTCCAAAACATTTGATTGAACCCGTGCTAACCTCAAGTTACTTAAACGTGTGATTGAACTGTATGTTAACTGTGTGGTGTGAAAAACATTCTAACTGCATGCACAAGATCATCTCATTCATTGGTTTACATGGTTACTCCTGAATTATTATTATTTTAACTATTAACAGTGCTCGGCTTAATCTCAGATTTCTTTTTCTGATAAATCTAACTAAAGCTGGTATTATAATTTGGTATCCTTCATTTCTAAGCGGTTGTGTCTAGAACATAAGCTATTAACTGTAAAGTTGTGGTGTGTAATTTTAATTTAAAATTGTTATTATTATTTTCTTTTTTGATTCCTCGACACAACTTAAAAGACCTTACTGGTTACAAACTATCACTACAGTGTTGTGATCCCAGTTTCTTACTATCTAAAGGTATTATTAACTCTAAAAGATTGAACTTCTTATGATTTAAGCTACCTTGCTAGTTTTTCTGACTTGGTTACTTTGGAAAAATTTTAACTGATTTCTTTTGTAATTTTACAAAAAAATTATACCACTTATTGCTAACACTTACATAAACTAACTGTGTCCTGTGTATTTCATAGTGATAAGGTGTTTTGCATGAGACTCGTTCGGTTCTGTTGACTACTGTGTTGTTTAACCTGTCACGCCCAGCGCATGATTTTCACATTGTGTTTTGCATTTCATGCACAGTAATTTGTTAGTATTGTTATTTTAACTAAATCTCGCACCACACTATCCCCGCATCTCTTAAATAATTGCCATTTAAATATTTATTTAAATTTTTGTTTAATATCCTAACATACTGCCGGCTCGGGTTGAGTATTTTGTTCGCTTTTGTTTTCTCCCTAACATTTGAATTTCTTAACATGGCTGAAGACCTTCAGGCTCAGGTTTTAAGGCTGCTAGCTGAAAATGCTGCTCTGCAACAGCAAATTAACAAAAATGAAGTTTGCAAAGTTAGTGTGAAAATGCCTCCGTTTTGGATCGATAAGCCAAATGTTTGGTTTGGTCAAGTCGAGGCACAATTTCGTAATGCTGGAATAACAGTTGACGAAACTAAGTTTAACTACGTCATTGGGCAGCTGGACCAGAAACTGGCAGGAGAGATTGAGGATTTAATCACAAATCCTCCCGACACAGATAAGTATGCTAAACTTAAGGAAGTATTAATAAAACGTATTTAGGTGTCCGAGGAACAGCGAATGAGACAACTGATCAATGAAGAGGAACTTGGTGACCGTAAACCCTCACAGTTTCTTCGTCATCTACGATCACTTGGTTCTTATCTTTCAGATGAGAGGATTCTACGCTCACTCTGACTTCGACGTCTACCTCAACAAGTCCAGGTTGGTCTAGCCATCAAGTCTGATCCGGACCTTGACAAAACTGCTGATCTCGCTGATCAGGTTATTGAGCTCGTTGGACCTAGACCAGTTTATACTCTATCCAACCCGGCAACCACTAACTTGCCTGTATTGGTTCACCTGGTCCAAGAAGTTGCGGATATGAAAAACAGTTTTGCTGCTTTTTCTATGGAACACTCCCGCGACCGTACCCTCCCTAGGCGCCCTCGTTCTTCCGGTGCTTCAAAAGAATCGAAAGTATGCTGGTACCATAAACGCTTTAATGACAAAGCCACAAAGTGTATCAGCCCCTGCTCCTGGAAACCAACGGGAAACGCAAGCCACAATCAGTAGAGGCGGTACCTGATTGTTATTCCGCCAGCCGCCGGTTGTTCGTTACCGACCAAAGTTCAAAAAATAGGTTCGTTATTTACACTGGCTCGGATCTCTGCTGTTTCCCCCGTCGCCTACTCAAGGGTCGCTATTCTACCTCAGACTATGACCTTAGTGCGGCAAATGGTACCTCTATCCATACTTATGGAAATGTATCAGTGCACCTCGATCTAGGCCTACAACGTGACTTCCACTGGAATTTTGTGATTGCTGATGTCAACAGTCCCATTATCGGCTCAGACTTTTTAAGTTATTATAACTTACTTCCAGACTGTCGTCACAAACGCCTCATTGATGGGACTACTAATTTGTCTGTTGTTGCTGGCATTGCACAAATCAAACAGGACAGCATCAAGGCTGTGTCTTTGGGCAACTCATGCTACGCACCTGTGCTTGCCGAGTTCCCTGATATAACGCGTCCTCCTGGTTTGCCGAGGATTGTCAAGCACAACACAGTGCACCACATTAACACCACTGAGGAACCCCCTGTATCATGTCGTGCTCGTCGTTTGGCTCCTCAAAAACTTAATGATGCCAAGAAAGTTTTCGAAGAAATGGTACATTGTGGAACTGCTCGTCCCTCGAAAAGCGCCTGGTCATCGCCACTACATATGACCCCCAAAAAAGACAATACTTGGCGTCCTTGCGGTGATTACCGCGCCTTGAACGCCAGGACCATACCGGACCGATACCCAGTCCGAAACATTAATGGCTTTGCTACCAGTCTGAGTGGTTGCAAAGTTTTTAGTACCATCGACCTGGTTAAAGCGTACCACCAGATCCCTGTTTTCAATGACGACATTTCGAAGACAGCCATCGTTACTCCCTTTGGCCTCTTCGAATTTCCATTTATGACCTTCGGTTTGCGAAATGCTGGGCAGACTTTCCAGCGTTTCATCGATGAGGTCACACGGGGTCTCGATTTCTGCTTTCCTTATCTCGACGATGTCTCTTTTCTCGGGATGCAGATAGTCACAAGCAACACCTAAGAATTATTTTCCAGCGCTTCCAAGATTACGGAGTTGTAATCAACCCTTCTAAGTGCGTACTTGGCGCTGGGGAAGTTGTTTTCTTGGGATGTCTCATCAACGCTGATGGTACCGGTACGAGGTACGCTTCCGCCGAAGGATCGTGTTCAAGCTTTACTGAATTTTACAGCACCTGAAACTGTTCAGGGCATGAGGCGTTTTCTCGGCATGATAAATTTTTATCACCGCTTTATACCACATGCCGCTAAATTTCAGGCTCCTTTGATTGTAGCCCTGGTTTCTACGAATAGTAAGGGAAATAAACTTTATCCGTGGACTCCAAAACTTTTGCAGGAATTTGAAGCATGTAAGAGGAGTCTCTCCGATGCCACCCTGTTGCAGCATCCCGTTAGTAATGTCCCTTTGGGCCTCTTTACTGACGCTTCCAGCGTCCACGTCGGATCCTGTTTGCAGCAATTTATAAACGGTCAGTGGTGCCCTCTTGCATTTTTCAGTAAGAAACTGACTCCCTCACAGTCTCAGTGGCCTGCTTACCATCGGGAATTGCTGGCGGTGTACGAAAGTGTACAGCACTTCCGCCACATTCTCGAGGTCCAACATGCCACTATTTTTACCGACCATAAGCCTCTGCTGTATGCTTTCGTGCAGCGCCGAGACAAGCTTCCTCCTGCACAGCTCAACCAACTGAGCTTTATAAGTCAGTTCACCACCGACATCAAGTATATTAAAGGTGAAGACAATATTGTAGCTGACGCCATGTCTCGAATTGACATGATTTCTCTGGAGCAGGAATACGAATCTCTTGCCAAGTCTCAGGAATCAGACCAAGAACTTGCAAGCTTTTTGCAAAATAGCAACTCAGGCTTACGTTTGACCAAAGTTGTCATTCCTGGCACGGATATTTCTCCAACCTGTGATCTGTCAACTGGCAAAGCTCGTCCGTATGTTACAGCTGAACTCCGCCGCAACATTTTCAACAAGCTACATTCGCTGAGTCATCCTGGCGCTCGTGCTACGATTCGCCTTATCACCGATCGCTACGTATGGCCATCTATAAGGCGAGATTGTAGACTTTGGGCTCGAACATGCCAAGCTTGTCAACGCAGCAAAATCTCGAGACAATTCCGCTCCCCTCGGTACGTTCGATACACCTTCTGGCCGTTTCTTACACGTCCACCTGGACATCATTGGTCCGCTTCCTGTTAGTGACGGATTCCGTTACTGCCTGACGGCAATAGACAGAGTGTCAAGGTGGCCCGAAGTTTGGCCCATGCGTACGATCACTGCAGAAGAGGTGGCGGACACCTTTACCAGGGAATGGATGCCACGTTTTGGTGTACCTTTAGTCTTGACAACAGATCGCGGAGCTCAATTTGAGTCCGATTTGTTCAAACGACTGTTACGAACCTAGCTACAAAACGTATTAGGACAACTGCTTACCATCCTTGCGCAAATGGCATGATAGAGCGCGCCCACCGGCAGCTCAAGGCTTCTTTGATGTGCCATGGTGAACAATGGACCAAAGCTCTACCATTCGTGCTACTGGGAATGCGAACAGCTTTCAAAGAAGATCTCAAATCATCTGCTGCTGAGATGGTATATGGTGAAACGCTTCGTCTCCTTGGAGAGCTACTCGTACCGGTAGTTCAACCTGACACCCTAGACGCGACTGACTTTGTCATGAAATTACGGCGTCATATGTCGAACACTCGACTTGTGCCTGCTTCACGACATTCACGTACCGCGCCTTTTATTTTCAAGGACTTACCCAGTGCGTCTCATATTTTCTTACGTGATGATACTGTTCGGCAACCGCTGCAACCTCCTTACTCTGGCCCATACAAGGTCATTCAGCGATCTAGTGACGGGAAAACCCTTACTATTGATTTTAAAGGCAGGACAGTTGTAGTAAGTGTCGATCGTGTCAAACCCGCGTTCATTGAACATACCGAGGCAGAGCCCGCGAGTAAAGTTCCACCTGACAAGTCATCGACGACTGCAAGGTTTTCAACTCTCGTTCCAGTGCTTCAGCAAACACTTCCAGCTGCTACTCCTGATGTACCTCCACCGGTTTCGCCAGTACTTCCACTACCGTCCCAGAATGATGACGCTCCTAAGCAGCCGTATGTTACCCGGTCTGGCAGACGTGTTAAACTTAAGCGTTGGTAGTTTTTACCCTTCTCCGTGGGGGGGTGGTGTGGCGTGCCTGAAACGATGCGTTTGTGGCGCGCCTTATGGTGACATTGACAATGACAGGGGCTGTCAACACTCAACCAGTAGACAGATAGACAGAATTGTTGTATTGCTGCGCGGACTCAATTGTATAAGTTTTACATTAAACATCGTTTGCAACCTTCAAACAAACAAGTTTCATTGTACCGGCCTGGTTGGAGGAGGCCGAAAGGTAGCGGCGCTACCACCTCCACATACTATCATCCCCATAAGCGATACAGTCAAGAACTTGGGCATATATCTTGACAAAACCATGTCATGGTCAACACAGGTGCAAAACATCAGCCGCAAAATATTCGCCACCGGTGGTTCTCTGAGGAGATTACGTAATTTTCTGCCAACCGAAACTAAAATTGCGCTAGTGCAATCCATACTCCTCCCTATTCTGGATTATGCCGATGTCAGCTACCTCGATCTTAATGAGGACCAACTTGATAAACTAGAGCGACTCCAAAACTTCTGTATACGATTCATTTTTGGCTTGCGCAAATGATCATGTATCCAAATTTCGTAAAAAAACTCAAGTGGTGACCAGTCCGCCTTCGTCGTAATACTCATATACTCACTCTCCTTTTTAATATTTTGTTTAACCCGACTACTCGTCTCTATCTAAAAAAGCGTTTTCAATTTCTGCGAGACAATAACAGTAGAAACTTGAGATCCACGGAAAATTTAACCCTGGCAATAGTGACGCATTCTACAAGCTTCTATGACAAATCCTTCACAATACAAGCTGCACGACTGTGGAACGCGTTGCCTGTAAATATAAGACGAGTACAGTCGCTTACCACATTACAGGGACTAGTAAAAGAGCACTACCTAATGATATGACCGTTTTTTTGCAATTAGGCTATATAATATATATTTTCACGCAATATGTATTTGTATATTGTACATGGATATGAATATATGTAGGTAGCGTATATAATTATATATATATATATGTGTGTGGTATGGTATGTGTGTATAGTATCTGATGTATATATTCTTTAACAGTATTTGTAATTTAGATTTTATCCTTTCTTTTTAATATAAGTATGTAGGTGTATATATATATATATATATATATATATATATATATATATATGTATGTATGTAGGTATTTATTTAATGAATTAAGTACATTCGCCTTCACTTCTGTTATTTAAATAAGAATATTAAGTGCTAATAACTTAGTATACACCATAAGCTACCTATTCTTGCAATTCAGTCCATATACTGGTTGTCTGGAAGAGATCGCAGACCGCGATAAGGCCGCCCATTGTGCAACTTTTTGTCATGTACGTATTTTCTGTAAGTATATTTTCTATGTTTGGTGTGCAATAAAGAGTATTTATCTTATTATCTTATGTCTCGGTTCCGAAGCGGTGACCACGTCCGAAACCGAAGTAAGTCACGCGAGCGAACGCCTACCAGACGTTCAGAGTCGAATTATCGCCAGTTCCCAGTTTGCTGGTACGAGTAGGGTAAATACGCCATACATCGGCCTCCCCCCAATCCTCGGCCGTCTGCAGTTCTGCTCATTATCAGCTTGCGTTTATTCAAAATGAAATTAAGTGGCAATTTTGAATTGCACTCCACTCGAATTGCAATGTTAGTTCATACTCTATACGTATAAACCGGTACTATCCGCTTACGTCACTCGCTCTTCGCACACTGAGCGTCAGTAGCGATGGCAACGTTGAAGCGTCAAGTTCGTAGTTAAGCATAGTTTACACGAAGCCAGTAATGCTGGCGCCAGTCTGCAGACAAGCCAGCGTTGGCCTGGCCCTTGTTGTTTAGACGCGGCCAATCATTCACGGATTTTTTCTTCTGGTGTGCACACGTTTGGAAAAAATAATGAATACGCGGCAAAGGCTGTTGAAAAAGAAATGTTTAAGGAATATCTCTGCACTATTAAGAGAAGAGTTGATTGATTGATATATTACAAAAAAAGGGAGCGAAACGACTTTGGATAAGAAAATGGTTAAGCGATAGACCTGTAACTGGAGCTTCTGCCTTGTTGCTGAAACAACTAAGATTAGAAGATCCTTCTGAGTACAGGTTGGCGTTACGGGTTACTGCTGAAAACTTTGATGAGTTGCTTTCGCTTTTACAGAGCTCGATTTAGCGCCAAGACACTCTGATGAGAGATGCATTACCAGCAAAAATAAATTAGAAGTAACGTTATCGTTCTTAGCATCTGGAATGAGTTATCGAAGCTTGAGTCATTTTTACCGTGTTTCTAAACCATCTATATCACAATTCATACCAGAAGTTTGTCGAACAATTTATGAAGTATTAAAACAGTTTATTAAGGTAAGTGTTTATTTTTTTACTTAAAATTGAAATAATAAGGCACACATTATTACAAAATACAACAAACATATATATTAATATTAAGCGTTATTGAAGGTTTGTTGAATGGCATCACTGTTGTCTACGCTTTCGCCGTAACTGTCATAATTATATGGAGTTTCTGGGGATATGACATTAGTAGTAAACTGGGAACACGAAGAAGAACATGTCGATGGACTGGACTCTGGAGGAGGGCAGATTGTAGGTGTTGTCAGAGAGTATTGGGGTACTATGTAGGACGGAAGAACTTGTGTAGAATTCCAATTAGTAGGTAGCGTATTTTGCGATTGCTGAACCGATTGTTGCACTTGATACGCACTCTTGGCTCGTATATCTGTGAGCATGCATTGAGTCAACATACTCTGTATTTTTTCCTTAGCAATGACTGCCTGCTCCTCTGTCAATTTTTTTAATTGTGCCGAGACGCTTTTTCCAAAAAGGTCAAGATCTGTTTCTTCGCAGCATGTGTTGTCGTTAATTTCCCTTAAGTCATTTATCATGTTAGATATCTGTGATAACTTGCTCCGCTTAGGTTTTGTGGGTGGGGTAAATCGAGGTGTTTCTTCTGCAGACTCATTTTCTAACCCATTTTCAGAGCGTGGAACCAACGATGGTCCTGGTTCATTGCTATTCGATAATCCTGATTCATTGCTATTTGGGGTATCCATGTTAATCCATGTTATCCTGTAATTAAACAAAATAAATTAATGTAATTGTAATGTTATAGATTTTTTTGTTGTGACTAAAAATGGTATTAAATAGGCCGCTTTAATTAGTACCCTTTTTTTACAGGTACCAAACGCAGAAGAATGGAAAAACATCGAAAGGGGATTTAAAACACGATGGAATTTCCCCTTATGTTATGGTTCTATAGACGGAAAACATGTGACTATTAAAGCTCCTCCTAAAAGTGGAAGTTTATACTTCAATTATAAAAAAACAAGCAGCGTCGTATTGTTAGCTATTGCCGATCACGACTACTGTTTTTCGTACATAGATGTCGGCGCGTGTGGTAGCGCATCTGATGGAGGAGTTTTTAAGAATTGTTCTATGTACCAAGACCTGGAAAATAACTTATTACCTGACAACGGAGTCATCGTAGGAGATGCGGCATTTCCACTAAAGACTTATTTAATGAAGCCGTATCCAGGTGTAAACCTCAGTACAGAAGAAAAAGTTTTTAACTACAGGTTATCTCGGGCAAGACGGATAATCGAAAATGTATTTGGAATCTTAGTTAGTAGATTCCGGATATTAGAAAAGCCAATACTAACTAACTTGGAAACAGTAGATGCAATCGTTTGTGCTTGTTGTGCCCTTCATAATTGGCTACGAAAGAAATCAAATTAATACATCACCGCTACTTGTGTTGATAGGGAAGATGAACAGGGAAATATTCAGCCCGGTTCATGGAGGAGCCAAATATTGGCAATCAAGGTAGCAATCATTCAGCAGAAATAGCAAGAGAGAAAAGAGAAGTTTTAAAAAATATGTTTAATAACGAAGGAAGAGTTCCTTGGCAATTAAATAGCATAGATTAACAATCGACTTCGAAAATCAACATTGAAACGGACAAATACACGAGCTTCTTTTGTTGTAGTATGCGTGTGTCTTTAAGTGGCTTTATAATTTTGCTTAAATGTAATTTTCGTTTAAAATAAATAATAATGTGATTTTACTTACTATGGTTTTTCTCCTCATAGAAACCGGCTTTATAAACGAATCATATTCATCAAACCATTTTGCCTTTGGCTTATAAATGCTCCCCCCAGCCCCAGATCTTGTAGATTTTTCGATTTTGTCGAGTTCCAAGTAGTACGTATTTCGAATACTTTTGATTTTTGATTTAACTTCATCGAGAGTCAGTTCTTCTATATTCATTCCTACACGAAGTTGTTCTAGTGCCGAAGCGCGCATTTCTTTATTTTTGTATGCATCGCAACGCTTATCCCACAAGCATTCGTGCTCTCTATAAAGTTGTACGAATTTCAAAGTATCCTCTTCGTTGAATTTTCTCGGCATTTTGTCGCAGAAATTCCAAATAAAACAACAAAGAACACACACCGTATGGACGTTCGCCAGTGACTGGCGAGACTCGTCTACACGTGTCCGCAACGCTGGCGGGGGGTCGAAGGGTATACGGGCGGAGGTCACTGGCTAGAAAAATAGACGGTCGCTCTATTCTCGCCAGCGTTGGCAGCCAGCGCTGGCTTGGCTTGAAAAACTGTTTACACAAGGCCAATACCAAGCCAGCACTGGCTGCCAGTCTTATTGGCAGCCAGTGTTGGCTCCGTGTAAACTATGCTTTAAAGTTGCTTACTTGCTGGCAAAACCCAAGCTTCGGGGATTAACATTACAACGGTAAGAAGTTTATTTTTATTTGTTTTAAGCTTTGTTATCACTAAAAACTTATGTTTAAAATATTTTGAGATAGTTTTTTCAACGTTTTGCGTATTGGTTTAAGGGAAAAATAGGGCGACGTCATTAGAATACCAGTTTCGACTTAAAACCGAAGTCTCGGTCAGGGCCGACTTAAAGTAAATACAGTCTGTTTTATAAATTCCAATTCTACCAATTCCATTGGCTTAAGAAAATTTGCAAAGCTTATTGTAGGTAAATAAATCTATTTTACGTTTAATCGCCAAATACCGGCCGGGGTGATATTAGTTGAATCTCGAGAAATAAGGTACACGAAATAGGGGCCGACTTTAGAAATATTATAGATCATAATGTCGGCCAGCCTCGAATTCGAGTGCCAATAGTGGTGTAGGAGTATAGACAGGCTGATTACTTTTGTATTTTTTCATTCATTTCTCAAAATTGAATATGTATTATTGTAATTTATTAATATTATAAAGAGGTTGTTTGGATGTAGTTGACAATATCGAAAATATATTTTTTATAGCTAAATATGGTTTGGGATACAAATATAAATTGCTCTTTGGAACTTGTTAGTTGTTACGTATCTATTACACTCATATTTATTAGTTTAAAAAAATATAAAGGGTTGGTCGTGAATCATTAATTGATTTATTAACCTGCGTGGGACAAAAAGCTGCCTTTAGCTACTAAGCTGGTTTTCACTTAATACGAGTACTTTGATTTAAGGTACTACAATGACAGAGCAGGAAGATTCAGGGCCTTCAAGAAAGTTATGCGGTTACGATCGCACTAAAATAAAAGAAGCTCTTGAGGCAATAAGTAATGGGATGCCCATTCGTGCAGCCTCTAAACTATTTGGCGTCCCACGAACGACGTTGCAAGACAGATTGGCTGGTCGCATAGATATAGATGTATATGCCGTGGACGAAAATCAGCTCTTGGTGTAGAATTGTTCCTCACCGAACACTACATCACAGCAACAAGCTGAGAAGCGAACAGTTTTGGTGGCTGCAGCGCAAAATACTTTTAGCATTGTACAACACTTAGGTATATAATAACCATTTTTCTTTGTTTTGTATATCAGGCCACTGCAATTCACTGCATATTTTTTGTGGTTCTTTCATTATGTAGTTGCTTACAAATTTAGAGAAAACATAGAAGGATAGGTCCATAGATTGCATAACAATGGCATAGAGTATCTCGATTGCGTCATGGGATTGTGTAATGAATGACTGCAGTTATGGTAGTGAGAGGCAGTGTTGCCGTTGCAAAAAAGGAAAAAAAAAAACATACTAGTTTATTTAATTTTTAAGGAGTTTGTGTCAGCTTATGTGTAATGTACAATTTATTGTCAAAATTGAACCGTTTTGTTATTATCTGCTGCAGCTAATCAAAATAAATGCATTTTTCTTTCTTTCTTTCTTTCTTCTTTATTTAAAACTGGACGTCCGTCGGTTTTAAACCCATCCGAAGAAGAAACATTGGTTTAATGGCTGATACAACTTGCCAAGTGCGGTTTCCCGAGAAAGAAAACCGATTTAATAAACAGTGTTAAGAAAATAATGAAGGCTGAAAACAGACAAAATCCTTTCAAGAACGATACTCCGGGCCAAAAATGGTACGAGCGATGCAAGAGCGATAGTAATAGAAGAATACATACGAAAATGGTTTTCAGACTTCTTAGATTTCCTGACAAAGACAAATAACTTGGACATTCTGGAAGACCCAAACTGCATTCTCAATGGTGAGAGACTAGTGCCTAGAGGACACATCCTTTTCCACCCTTTGGGTACACATAGACCATGGCTCTACGAGTCAGATCTATGTGTGCCTCTACCGCTCCCATACAGGAGATGCCGAGACAACTCGACTCTTTGAATACCTTAGTCAGGCGGCAGATGATGCGCAGGAGCTGTTTCCGAACGCTGAACTGGTGTTTTTGGGGGATTTTAACGCCCACCACGAGATCTGGTTGGGCTCCGCCAAAACAACCCACGCGGGAAGAGCCGCCCATGCATTTGCGCTGGCGCATGGCCTGACCCACTTGGTACACGAGGTCACTAGGATACTAAAAAGGTCGGACCATGAGCCCTCTTTGCTAGACCTTCTCCTGACGAGTCGCCCGGACCAATACAGTGTTTCGGTGAGCGCCGCTTTAGGTGAATCCGACCATTGTCTGGTCCGGTCCGAGGTGCCCATTTTAGCGCCCCCACGTCCCGTGCAGGGGAAGCGGCGTCTCTGGCACTACTCGTCAGCGGACTGGGATGGACTGCGTGATTATTTTGCGTCCATCCCGTGGGTTGAACGCTGCTTTGGAGGTAAGAACCCATCTGAGGCCGCAACTGCTGTCGCCGGTGAGATCAGTCTGGGCATGGAATATTATATCCCCTACACTGATGTCGCCGGTGTCCGCAGGGCACGCCTCTGGTTCGGGCGCGAGTGCGCGGAGGCTGTTAATCATAAACAGTCTGCGTACCGCGCTTGAATGAGGGCGCGCGCTACGTGCGATCCCAACGTGGGCCCCTTCAAGGCGGCGTACAACAGAGCCACAAAGGCCTGCAAGAGGGCTTATGTCAGAGCGGATGCCCAGCGCATAGCGCGGCTTGGTCAGGAGCTAGTAGAGCATCCCACGGGCAGCCGTGGCTACTGGCAACTGGCCAAAGCTGTGCAAGCCAACTTCTGCCAGCCTTCGCTGCCCCCGCTGCGCAATCCCGATGGATCCCTGGCCCATGAGCCGCAAAGGAAAGCAAATTTGCTGGTTAATCTCTTTGCGGCCAACTCCCGAGTCGATGATTGTGGTATGGAGCCGTCGACACTGCCCGTCAGTGACCATGCAATGCCTGATATTCGTATCAGGCAACGTGATATCCGAGCAGTATTGCAGTCACTCCATGTCCGGAAAGCCAGTGGTCCGGACAGTATTCCAGCGGTGGTTCTGCAAAAATGTGCAGCGGAGTTGTCTCCAATGCTTGCGCGGCTGTACCGGCTGTCCTACAGCTCTGGTACAGTGCCTTCGGCTTGGAAAGAGGCGAATGTCTCCAA
Source organism: Eilema caniola (assembly GCA_949126895.1). NCBI lineage: Eukaryota > Metazoa > Arthropoda > Insecta > Lepidoptera > Erebidae > Eilema > Eilema caniola. The sequence continues at coordinate 4,775,723 of OX421485.1, forward strand.
TGCTTGCGCGGCTGTACCGGCTGTCCTACAGCTCTGGTACAGTGCCTTCGGCTTGGAAAGAGGCGAATGTACAGCCGATCCCCAGGAAGGGGGATCGCTCAGACCCAAACAACTATCGACCCATAGCCGTCACCTCAGTGCTGTGCAAGGTGTTCGAGCACATAATTAACAAACAGCTCATGCGTCACCTTGAAGATCACTCCCTAATTAATGACCGGCAATATGGCTTCAGGCCGAAACGGTCAGCGGGTGATCTTCTGGCGTATGTTAACCATATTTGGGGTGAGGCTATGGACAAGCACGGCGAGTCATTGGCAATTAGCCTTGACATCGCCAAAGCTTTCGATAGAGTTTGGCACAAGTCGCTTCTTTCCAAGTTACCAGCCTTTGGTCTGCCTCCTAGACTGTGCGACTGGGTTGCCGGCTTCTTGCAGGAGCGCCGTATTCGCGTCCTTTGTGATGGACGAGCCTCGGAGTTCTTGCAAGTAAATGCCGGCGTACCGCAGGGGTCTCGGATGATAGCACTTTGCACGGGAGTTATCATGGACGTCCTGCGGATAAGCAGACTTCAAGGCAGCTTCTTGTCACCGAGCTTGACCGAATCCTGAACCATATTTCCCAATGGGGCTCTGAGAACTTGGTCGAGTTCAATGCCAAGAAGACGCAGGCATGTGCGTTTACAGCAAAGGTATCTTCTTTCCTTCCCCTTCCCACTCTTCAGAGCACGCCACTGCCACTGCAGGACAACCTCAATATCCTCGGTATGAATGTTCGCTGCAAACTGAACAACAAAAACTACATCGAGAGTATCATCAAAGTAGCCTCGCGTAAACTCGGAGTCCTGAACAGAGTGAGACGGTTTTTCACGCCGGAGCAACGGTGTCTTCTTTACAAGACACAAATTCGTTCCTGCGTGGAGTACTGCTCACATCTCTGGGATGGATCCGCAAAGTACTTATTAGATGCTCTCGACAGGTTGCAGCGACGTGCGGTCCGCATTATCGGAAATCGTGAGGTCACGAGTACCCTCGAGTCTCTGCAGATGCGTAGAGATGTTGCTTCCTTGGCAGTTTTTTACCGTCTCTACCATGGTGAATGTTCTGAAGAGCTATTCCAATTAGTCCCGCCCTCCCCCTTCCTATACAGGACGACACGTGCAGGACTTAGATGTCACCCCTATACGGTGCAGAACATTCCTTCAAGAACCAAGCGGTTCGGTGACTCTTTCCTTTGTCGCACCATTAAGACCTGGAATTCCTTGCCAGCTCACGTGTTTCCCTCTTCCTACAGTCCCGGGTCCTTTAAGCGGGGCGTGAAAAAAGCTGAGTGCCACCATTGTTAACATGGCACGTGTATATAATGGTGGCCCTCTTTCTTGAGACTTTACCTTCAGCTTACCATCAGGCGAGGTAAAGTCAAATTGACGTGTCCTATTTATAAAAAAAAAGTTTTCAAATTTGTCCAAAAACAGGCAAAGTTATAGGACCAAAAGGCTGGAAAAATATCTACGAAGTGAAACGAGGTAGTGAAAAGGAAACTATCACTGTTATGATAGTAATCTCAGCTGCCGGCGAACTTGTAGCCCCGATGGTAGTTTTTCCATATGTTAAAAAACCACCTAAAGAAGTTGCACTTGGTGTGCCACCGACGATCATCTTGGGAATATCGGAAAGTGGCTGGATGAGAGAAGATCTTTTTTACGAATATATTGCTAACGGTGTCAACGCATGGCTCGAAGAAAAAGAAGTAAAGAAACCCGTCGTTTTATTTGTTGACGGCCATAAATCCCATCTCACTTATCATTTAAGTTAATTTTGTGACTCAAATCAAATAATTCTGTACGGTTTACCACCACACCACACCACATACTACACACATCCTCCAGCCCGCCGATGTAAGTGTGTTTCGGCCTTTTAAATCTGAATGGCGAAAAACTATTAAAGCTTGGCAGGATGAGCAGGGAAAACCCTTAAACAAAGTAACGTTTTGTCCATTGTTGCAGAAGGTCTTAGACAAAGATATGTCACGAACAATAAAAAATGGGTTAGAAAGGCGCGGTCTTTAGGGTAGGCTGGTAGGCAATGAACTGCGGGTACCGTATGAACCAGTATAGGTAACAAACGAATGCGACGTTGCCGCTTTGTGCATTCAACGTGTCAGGACTCGCTCCCCATGTTGGTGCGGCTTACTCCAGTCGCCGGCCTGTTGCTATCATAAGCACGCGCGTACGTCGCACGCTGGTCAATCAGCGGAAAATAATCAATTTTACGAAGTACGAATATTCGAATATGTCATACCAGTATTAGATACTACAGGGCTCAATAAACAAAAATGCATAATTATTTCATTTTCTTTACTATAATTTATTAGATTAATAACATTCCAAAGTTGAAGGTTAGAAGATTTTAAGTTTTCATTTGAAAAAAGGCCCTTAGTTAAATGATTGTATGTTCAAACCCGGAAGTTCTTTTTTTTTTCAACTCAAATTTATTAATTCTACACATCTTAAATAATCTTGTAGATAATTAATATTCTTAATAAAGTGATTAGCATGAGTGCAGGGTAATTAGAGATGAGCACTTGCATTTATAAGTAAATTTCTTAGTTTAAACGTACATATCTAGGTAAGCGCTGATTGGCGCCAATTTCTTTTATGATTCATATAATAGGGAACTTTGTGTAGTTAATTAATAAATCACTTCTAGCTGCGATTTTTTGCTAGCATCCATGTTTAAGCCATAATAGTAAATTAACTCATTATTACGTACATTAAGATAACTTTCTTAATGAGGGTAGTTAACTAAAATAATTATTAGTAATAGCTATAAATGGGTTCTAATTTTATTTTGTGTCTCATTACTTGTCTACACTGACACAGTGATACTCATTTTCTTACAACATGAGTGATTTTAGCATTTCATCCGTCGAATTAGTGGAAATTGCATTCAATAGTGATCGTACAGCAAATATGTGTACAGAAATTCTAAAAAACAAGCATGGGAATGTCTCACAGTCTGCGTTGGAAAAAGTTAATGCACATTGAAAGAAAAACTTTCTACCTAAATTTTCAAAAAAGTGGAAGGAGGCATCAAGATACAGAGAGTTCTTTTTTGCTAAAAAATAAAATGTGGCTGTCAAATGTTTTAACGGTTTCAAATGAAGACAGTGAACCAGGACCATCGAAACGACCTTATAGTGGGCGGCCAGAAAAATCTATAGATGAATGTTGTGACCGAACTAAAAGATATAAGGTTAAAAAACTATTTGAAAATAATCCCGCTGAATTGATAACTGAGGCAGCCAAAAGAATTAGTGACCAGTCAAATAAATGTAAAGGCTTCAGTGCGGAAAAGGCATGGGCATTAATGTTAGATGCATCACTTACAAGGCATCAATACGAAATTCTTCGAAAAGCAGCGCTCGAAATAGGAAGTGACATTTTCCCCCCCTATTACAATGTTTTAAATGCAAAAAAAGATACCTATCCATCGTACATAGATGCGAAGGAAAGCTACGCATGCGTGGGTTTACAAGAATTACTGGATCATACTGTCCAGAGGATTTTTAAAACTAAAACCGACGATGAACTGGCTGGAATAAGTGAAGAACAAAAACTGATTTCAAAATGGGGATGCGATGGCTCGTCTGGACACAATGAATATAAACAATCTTTTGTGGAAGATGGTGCCACTGATGCCAACTTATTTCTAACGACATTAGTCCTCTTCGTCTCAATGACCAACGAAACCAATGTTCGGTTCATTGGAAGAATGAATCCCCTTCTTCAACCCGGTACTGTAGACCAGTACAGTTTCAGTTCATGAAGGAAACTACTGATGTCAGTAATAACGAAATAGCGAGAATGGAAAGTGAAATAGCAAATTTAAACGAAACAGTACTCTCCGTAAACAATAAAACTTTTAAAGTGAATCATGAACTTCATCTTACAATGATCGATGGTAAAATCGCGCAAACGATGACAGATACATCTTCTTGCGCAGTTTGTTTTATATGCAAAGCGAAACCTACTGAAATGAATCAGTTGAGTCATTTGAATACAAAAATTGTTAATACGGACGCATATAAAGTTGGTCTTAGTCCTTTACATGCAAGAATTAAGTTCATGGAATGTATTCTTCACATAGCATATAACAAATCATTTAAAAGCTGGAGGACGAATAAGGACACCAAACTAGTTAAAGAGGAGGAGAAGAAAAGAATACAAGAACAACTATTCAAAAGATTAGGAATCAAAGTGGATTTTGTTAAGCAAGGAATGGGCTCTTCCAATGATGAAAATACATCCAGGAGGTTTTTTAGTAACATAGATATAGTAGCAGCTATTACAGGAGTTGATGAAAAATTGATTCACCGATTTTCTGTGATATTAAAAACAATTAACTCTGGGGTTTCAGTTGATGCAGAAAAATTTGGGAATTATTGTGATGATACAGCAAAACTGTATGTTAGCTTGTATGACTGGTATTATATGCCAAATACAGTGCATAAAGTTTTAATACATGGACGTCACATTATAACAGCTGCTGCATTACTGGTGGGAATATTATCAGAGGAAGCCCAAGAAGCCCGGAACAAAGACTATCGTCGATATCGGTTAAGTCATTCTCGAAAATGCTCACGAGAATTAACGAACGCAGATGTTTTTCAAATGCTCATGGCTTCCTCAGACCCATATATAAGTAGTTTAAGGGCCAAGCGCAACACAAAGCATATACCACTATCTGAGCACGTAAAAGCTTTGTTATGTGAAGAAAATTCTTAATTTTCTACATGTAACAAAGCTTTTACATTCTCCATGTAACAAAAAAATATTTTTAGTTTTAATTTATCATGTAATACTACTTTTTAAGATTTGTTTATTTTTTTATATAAGTACAGAATTTCTTTTGTATAATTTCAGTATTATTTTTTTATACTCAAAAAAGTTTACTTAAAAAAATATATAATTTTGTAAAAAAAACTACGTAAATACATTTAATAAAAAAAAGAAAATTATTACATAAGCAAATATCGATGAAAAATAATTTGTTTTATTACATTTTACAAGTATGGGCAACGTAGTCAATAATTTCCGCAGCCCCATACAACATGTACCACTGTGCGTCGCGTTGATGTGTTTTTGTGTGTGAAAACGGCAAATACACGTGAGTTTTGTTTTTTTTTACTTTTATTATTATAGTTCTTACTTTACTATGAGTGCGTTCTGTGTATGTTGTGGGTTTTTGTGCTTTTTTGAGTATATTTTTTAAATAGCTTGGAGTCACTGAATGCCTACAATATTAGCTAAGGTTTTCGAAACTAGGAGTGGTACACAGTTAACCATTTAATCTCGGTACACAATGAACCGTGGTTCAATGTGTACCACATTTATGTTCATTGTGTACTACCTATTTAACATTATTTTTAAGTAATAATAAGTAGGTACCAATGCGTGTTGTAGTACGTGTGTAATTTATGTAGGTACTTAAATAAATACTTACTCTATAAAGCGTTCTGAAAAGGTTCCTTTTTTATTTCAGCATGGGGCGAAACACAGTGGGAAGGGAAGCCCGTAAAAAAGGAGCAATTCCGCCAGAAGACATGCAAAAAGGCATACAACTGCACTTAGCCGGGTTAAGTATCCGAAAAGCAGCAAAAGATGCTAACCTTCCCTATCCTACATTACGAAGATACGTAATAAAATACTTACAAGATCCGTCTTGTAGTTTAGAACCTCATTACAACGCCAGTAAAATTTTTACTGATGAGCAAGAAGAGAGTCTGAAGGAATACGTATTGGATTGTGCAATTAGATTTTACGGATTAACATCTAAATACTGTCGCAGGATTGCTTACCAAATGGCAGTAATTAACAAAATCAATATGCCACCTTCATGGCAGCAGTATGAAATGGCAGGACGAGATTGGATGAGAGGGTTCAGGGCAAGACATCCTCAATTATCAATTAAAAAACCTGAGGCCTGTAGTATGGCTAGAGCTACTTCGTTTAATAAGCACAACGTACAAAAATTTTTCGATAATCTTAAACAAGTTTTAAATCGCAATGCAAGCTTTGCTAATGGAAGTCGTATATATAATCTCGATGAAACATCCACCACCACAGTGCAACGACCTCAAAAAGTTTTAGCAGCTAAAGGAAGTAATGTGTGTAAGGTCACAAGTGGAGAACGTAGAGTGTTAGTTACTACTTGTTGCATTGTGAACGCTATAGGCCAGGCACTACCTCCAGCAATGGTGTTTCCTCGAAAGAATTTTAAGTCGCACATGTTGCATGGGGCACCACCTGGGACACTTGGGCTAGCCGCAGCCAGTGGATGGATTAATGCACAATTATTTGTTGAAGTAATGAAGCACTTTATCCAGGTATTTTGATGGTTATATGGATAAGGTATAGGTACCGTTTGTATGTTCTTATGGCAAAGATAAAATTATGCTTATTAAAATTTATTTGTTTCAGACTTCAGCTTCAAAGGATAACCCTGTTTTACTTATTCTCGATAACCATGAAAGCCATCTTTCCATAGAGGCTCTAGATCTGGCAAAAGCCTCGGGTGTGACTATAATTACACTTCATTCTCATACCACAGCCAGGATGCAACCCTTGGATGTTGGACTAAATGGTCCTTTCAAGACATATTATTATGCAGCAATAGACTCATGGTTACTTCGTCACCCAGGTAAAACTTTGACCATTTATAATGTAGCCGAGTGCGTAGGTATAGCGTATATGAGGGCTATGACTCCGACAAATATTACGCAAGCTTTCAAGAAATGTGGAATATTCCCCTTTGACGATAATATATTTACAGACATAGATTTCGCACCCAGCGACGTCACTAATAGACCAGCACCAGAAAATGTAACAGATGTTGTAGTAGATGGCCGAGAACCTGATGCTAATGAACGTTGTGATTCACCTTCTATACTAACTCCTGGTTTTCATTGTGACGATGATGAAACTGATGCAGAATTAGATCATATTATTGATGAATGTCTCTAAAGCGAGCCAGTACCATCTACTTCATATGTCCAGAAACCATCACAAACATCTATTGATAATAAGCCACGACGAGAATCATCACGTACTAGCATTGCATCCAATTCTAAAATATTACATGAACCTACTACATCCTCGACAGGAGAACAAATAAAATCAGAGACACACTCATCAGACGTCAAAAATCATTCTGATGAAGATGATTCAGATTCAACTATTAATATGTCATCCAACACGGGTACAGATAGATGGGATAGTGCAGGTACGTTGTGTGGGTGTTTCTATTCTACCCAAGTAATTTAATGTTAATGCATTGTAGTGTTGTGCATACACAGTAAATCAGACTCGATAACAAGTAAATAATGCGGTAACTGATTCGTTTTTTTAAGTATATAAGAATGCTTTTTTCTTTAATTTAAGGTACCAGCTCTGCGTGTAAAGATTTGCAATCAGATGCATCTCTCGATTCTTTTAGCAGTAGCACAACAAATAACTCAATATTGGATATTGGCTTGTATTTGGACTTCGGTTATCAAGTCAATGATGATCTACGTTTGAAATTACTCAGACATCCATGGAATCCTAGCAAGACGTACAATTTTAGAAATGATGTTATCTTTGATGCTAAACGAACGTTCCGAATGGCTTACAACATATCCATGGTTAGCATACTCAGCTATAGCAAAGGGACCTCTGTGTAGGATATGTGTTTTATTTCGGCCTTCAGTACAGCGCGGTCTACAAGGACAGTTCATAGTTTCTCCTTGCCTCAAATATCAAAAGTTTCATGAAGCTGCTAAGTCTCATGAGACCAGTAAGTGGTATCGTGACGCACTAGTTTCGTCAAATACTTTTGAAAAGATCATGGATAGAAGGGGACTTAGCGTTCATGAATCTTTAAATACGGCGTATCACAGGGAAATTGAAGAAAATCGTTTAAAACTACGATCTATCATTACAACGATTTTATTTTGTGGGCGACATGATCTTCCACTTCGTGGTAAAATCGACGATGGTTCCGTTTTTACAGACCTGCTACATTTTCGAGTAGACTCGGGAGACAAGATTTTAAAAAATCATTTAGAATCATGAGCAAAAAATTCCTTATACATATCGCATCAAATTCAAAACGAATTGATTGAATGTTGTTCCGATGTTCTTAAAAGCACAATAATTGAGGAGGTGAAAAATGCATCAGCTTTTTCGGTTTTGGCCGATGAGACGGCAGATATTAGTGGCACAGAGCAATTGTCGATAGGTGTTCGCTATCTACGCAATGACAAAGATGAGAAACCAATGATTTGTGAAGAATTTCTCGGATATGTACCGTTACAAGAACTGAATGCTCAAGCTATTTCTGAAACGATTATTCACTTCCTGCAAGATTGTAACCTTGATTTAAATAAACTTGTTGGCCAAGGATACGACGGATGTGCTACAATGGCAGGTCACATAGGTGGTGTTCAGAAAATTATTAATGACAAATATCCTTCAGCCATATTTTTCCACTGTGCAAGCCATGTATTAAATCTTGTCATTAATGAACTGAATACTGTCAGTGAAGTGAGAAATACTGCTGGGACTACAAAGGACATTATACATTTTTTTAGAGAGAGCACGTTGCGGCGGAATAAAATTCCAAATATACCGATATTTTGTGAAACGCGTTGGACAGCAAAGTACAAAAATGTAAGACTCTTTTCTGAAAACTTTCTGACTATTGTACAAGTTTTAGATGAACTTTCGCACGACGCACAGAATTCTAAAACGAAAACCAAAGCTTATCAGCTTTACACGACTGCAACTACTCCTACATACATTGTGACACTTTTAGTAATTGCTACCTATTCTGCCAAGCTTGAACCCATGTGCAATCAATTACAAGAAGTAAATATGAATATAAAGGCAGTACACGATGATATATTTCAATCACATCGCGATAATGCCTCTACGGAGTTTGCCGTCGTTTTCGAGAAGGCTCAAAATATTTGCGAGAAACTGGATGTTGAATTAAAGCGTCCTCGAGTAGTGGCTAGACAGACTTGCAGATCAAATCAGCCGTCTGAAATTGTGGAAGAATTTTTCCGAAGATCTCTATACATCCCTTACTTAGATTCTGTAATTTCTTCACTAAAAACACGATTTTCTTCAACACACAAGAAAGCATTTTCGCTTATGCAGCTTCACCCACAAAATATGACAAAATTAGATAAATCAGAATTTGTATCGATAGCAGAAGATTAACAGAACCTCTACGGAGGTCTTCTACATAATTTTATCGCCGAGGCTATCACATGGTAAGAGGTAATGAGCAAAGAAAATACATCGGTTTTAAATGAATCTATTGAATACGTAGATTTAATTGCACAAGCCACTCCGTTTTATCCAGCGATATGTGAGGCAATCAAAATTGCTTTAACCATTCCAGCAACAACATGTAGCATAGAACGTAATTTAGTACGTTACGACGTGTGAAGACGTGGAATCGCTCAACAATGGGAGACGCGAGGCTAAGTGGTCTATGCATGCTCAGCGTTCACAGGAAAAGAGTGCAGGAGGATACCGAATTTGTTGACAAAGTCATTAATCAATTTGGACGGCAACCTAGACGCCTCCAGTTTTTATTCAAACAATGAGAAAAAATTAATCTGTACTTATGCTTTTTCATCAATGATTACTTGCATTTTTTTTTATGTATTTTCTTTTCTGCCAGGGGGGTGCAAGTGCACCCCCTTGCACCCCTCTGCCGGCGCCCATGTTCTATGGCAAAAGCTTTTGAAGCTGTAAAGAAAAATTAAATGGGCTGGTTAATGGCTTCTAAGGTATTTAACTTGCCACAATCTACTCTAAGAAGACACGCATTGGAACAAAATAAAGGTACCTACTAACTAATTTATATACCTACCAATTTACAAATACTGTTGGTTAACATGATTATAGCGGATTTAATCGTGTTTTTTATTATTTCAGGATTGGGTAGATACAAGAGTTCACTTATGAAATGGAACGAGAGCTGGTTGAGCACATAAAGTTACTGGAAACGAGGTTATTTGGATTCACGCGGAAGGAAGTTCTGGAATTAGCCTACCAGTTCGCAGACGTTAATAATATTCCTCATAATTATTATTCCTAATAATGCGAAGTTGGCAGGCAAAGAATGGTTGGCTTGATTTCGTCGTAGACATCCGGACATATCCTTGAGGAAACCTGAAGCGACTTCAGCTGCGAGAGCCCAAGCGTTCAACAAACCGCAAGTAGCACAGTTTTTTAACACTTACCAAGAAATTATTATGAGCAATAACATTTCTCCGCATAGGCTCTACAATGTCGATGAGTCTGCTTCATCAACAGTTCAGAAACCCCAAAAAGTATTTGCTACTACTGGACGAAAGCAGGTTGGGGCTTTAACTAGTGCAGAAAAAGGGTCGCATGTGATTGTGGTTTGTTGCATGAGTGCAAATGGTCATTTTATCCCACTTTGCTTAATTTATCCTAGAAAAATAATAAACCAGGAGCTGATAGATGGTGCTCACACTGGTAGTCTAGGCATCGCACAGCAATCAGTTTGGATGACTACAGCTGTATTTTATAAATGGTTAGTACACTTTCAGGCGCATGCAAAAGCAAGCCTTGATGACAAAGTGCTTTTGGTAGTTGATGGACATATCAGTCATAAAGGTATTGAAACTCTAACGTATGCAAAAGAGCATGGAATTATTATGGTATGCTTGCCACCTCACTGCACTCACCGCATGCAACCGTTAGACGTATCTTTCAATGGTCCTCTGAAGATCAATGTCAAGAAGTGAGCACTTGGTTACGGAACCATCCAGGCAGAGTTGTTACTCATTTTCAAATAGACTGCATCCTCAACAATGCTTATGGCAAAGCAGCAACGATCCAAACTGCAGTCAATGGTTATCAAAAAACGGGGCTCTAGCCTGTTGATCTCCTGATTATTTATTTGAGGCGGCTGAGACAACAAACATCCCCATGGAACAAAATCAGGTAGAGCCCGAAGAAGATTTAACGGCAGCAGGTCCATCTCAGGTTGAAGGAAGCAGCTCGACATCACTGGTAGTTGCAAGCACATCAGCTGTAGTTAACCCAAGCACCCTGTTAACACCCCAATTGGTAGATACAGCTATTTCACCCCTATCATGCAGGCCGGTACTGCAAGCTAAAAATGTTACAGTCAGCGTGCTATCTCCAGTGCCGAAAGGTATTTATATCGCTGGACAAGGCAAAGAAAGCCAAAAAATAAATCAACAGTATTATTGCTCACTTCAACGCCTAATATTGAAGAGGAAAACCAAATCCGCTCCTCCGCCTCTTCCGAATAAAAGAAAAAAGAAAGTTACAAATGTTTTGGATTTTAGCTCGAACAGTGAAAATGATTTCTCTTCCTTACAAACCTACACTCAAGCCAAAAATGATGATGAAGATTGTCCTTGCATTTATTGCAATGACCTCTACTCCAGATCTAAACCAAGAGAGATTCGGCTACAATGCTTGAGCTGTAGAAGATGGGCTCATGCATCGTGTGCAGATGTTCCCAAGAAGACAAAGAGTTTTATATGTGAACTCTGCAAGTAACGGACTGATTTTCAGTTCAAATTAAGTATGCCATTTAGCCCCTACGTATGTCATTTTACCCACCAAGGGTAGACAAAACGGTTTTTTCATCTTTTTTTAAATAATGCATAATGCTTTTGTTTTGGTTTTAAGCTGTTTGATCTCTATAATTTTAAGTTGGTAACGAACCAAAGAATATTATTCTATGATAATTGTTAAAAAATATTAATAAATAAAGATTTTATGACCAATTTTTTTTGTCATTTTGTACGCCTTTCCCCCACCACTAGACTAGCAATAGGTAATTAATTTAATAAGTTTCTCTTATATTTGAACAATGTGTGTTCTTTGAGAAAATAAAATATATTTAAACCGACAATATTTTCGCTGCCGTGCGATGTTGCCGTTGTGAAGCGGCGCGGGGTGGCGCCAAAAAAAATATTTTTGACAATTATCTCTTGCTTAACATCGTGTTATCATTTCATTTTGCCATGGTACAGCCCCATGTTCAGAAATGAAATAAGTTTTGAAGTTCTCTCTGATGTGCATCGCGTTCACGTTTTGATTACCGGTTATGTCCATGTCATGGCTAACAAATGAATAATTTTGTAAAATGTTGTTATTAGACAGGACAAAGTCTTCAGACCCAAAATCTCCCAAAGTGTAATTATGCAGGCACGTGCATGCCAGAATCATCGTATCTAAAAACTTTGATTGCATTCTCATACGTTTTTGAAAAATTTCAAACTTCTGTCCGAATGAACTTTCCGCTAGACGCCTTGCTCGACTTAAACGATAATTAAAGATTTTCTTCTCACTATCGTTTAACACCTGACTTCCAGGATAAGGTCTCATAATGTGTTCACACAGAGGGAATGCTTCGTCCCCAATAAAAACATGAGGAACTGGTATTATCGTACCTGGCAAGCATTTATTAGGCGGTATACCAAACATATTATTTTGTAATAGTTGTCCAAATTTGGAACTGCTTAATATGCCGCTATCATTGTTACGCCCAAACGCCCCAATATCTACTACAATAAATTTATATTTAGCGTCAGTAATAGCTAACAAGACTGTGCCGATAGTAGTAGAGACTTCCGCTGTTCCAGGGTGCCCTAATATTGACATGTTTGCCGTCAATCGCTCCTATACAATTAGGATAATTCCATTACCTTCTAAAATCATCCCTAATTTTAACCCATGACTCTGTCGTTGGTTTTGGCATAACAATGGGTCGTAAATATTTCCAAATTGCGGCACAAATTTCGTGTACAATCATCCAAACTGTAGCTGTAGCGAGTGCTACTTACACTCACCTTGTTTTTGGAATTCTACGCTTCATGTTAGATTGTTCCATTCCATTTGTACTTTATTGCATTCATTGCACTTGATTTACTTATATAGTAAAACATAATTACACAATTTCAATAATTATAGGTTTGGTTAATGAATTGTTTATACAGCTGTTTGCGTCTGACAATTTCAATCGGTCAGCGATCTGCCACAGATAACAAAATGATAGCCAATTTATGAATAAACTATTTTAATGCATGATTACTTTTAAATATAAATTTTAGTTAGTAATTATATTACTTTAGGATATATAACAAAGCATGTTTTACCGATTCATTTGGATTAAATAATTATGTTTGGTTTCAACTAAGCAATAGTTTAGAGTCTATGATTTGAGTAGCGTTTCTCCATGGTCGATGTCACGTTACACGCAATAAGTAAGTTTCAATACACAATATATGAATGGAAACTTATTCCAAAACATAACGTAATATTTAGCCAATAAAGACTGGTTAATTCTAGTTAAGTATAGGAAAACAAAATGTAGGGTGGTCGCTTGTAAATACGCGTTTCTATTTGTTTGACAAAATAAATGTCCTTGGAATATTCTAGAACGTTGAATTTTGCGAAACGAATAAAACAGTAGCGACAATTCGATAAGTAGGCGGAAATCACGTACTTGTGACGTACCACTGACCGCGTTTTGACATTCGAAGCCCTACAAAGACGAAAAGATGAGCTCCGAAGATTACTTCTTGTCGTTTGGTGTGTGGGAGGTGCCACTAGGGGCTTATAAATACTTCAATAGGACTCGCGATAAAAGGTATTTATGATTATATAAATAATTATCGTGAATCGTAGGAGTGGGAACGTTGTGCGAATTCCGCGTTCTAATGCCATTGTGTTTCTATTTTGCTGCACAGCGGGTCCACCTGGACACTGTCCTGCCTGACAGCCTGACAGCCTGACACCCGTTACGCTCACCGGAGTGGTGCTGACAGCGTCCCCCTGAACAAACGACCCCGGCTTTTGATCAACGGATTTCGCTGGTAAACCGATGTTACACATCGGCTCAATTCTTACCTACATTTCTATTTTTTATGTCGCCAACTACGAATGGCCCACAAATTGAACCTATCTACTTAAACCTTACACGCCGCACCAGTCGTTACCGACAAACGTTAAAGTCATGATGTGCGCAGGGGCGGGCATCATATGATATTAGCTGTTGTCGCTGGACTGGTGGTATTTAACCACAAACGTCGAACTCATGACGCACGTAGGGACGTGTCTCAGACTATATTATATTTAGCTGATCTCAAGATTACAATTTGATCATACAGCCAGCCTAGCAGGTCTCATATCTGTGTAACAACTAGTTATAATTAGTCCATTTATCGATATTGGCGTAGTGCTGTTGTACAAAAATAGTATTGTAATAGAATATAATTACCAAACTATATTTACTGTGCTTTGCATGCAATGTTGTAGTAATTTGCAATTAAATATTGTTGTAAGTATAGAACAGTGTTTTCTTTTCTGAATCCAATGCAACAATGACCAAATAACCACACGATACGGCCCTTAACCTAAAAGGTCCAATGTATCTGCTGGCTTCGCTTATCCAGGTAAATATATACATTTTTCATAACACTCTTATTGTTAGCGTAACAAGTATGAACGTCATCGCCGTTACGCTACATAGCATAGCCCATTCGAAAAGTATGAGCCAGTGCTTTGAAACTGATAGCAGTAGTAAGAAATCTGCAACAAATTAATGAAGTTTACTAGGTACATTTAACAAACTGTTTTTTTTTTCTAGTGCCCGAATGTCAAAAACATTGGAAGAAACTTTGTGACTGTTACAAAAAGGCTCTTAGATTGATACAATATAAAAGCGGTTCTGCTCGAAAAACTGAAAAACCAATTAAATTTGAGAAGGAGTTGGAATTTTTAAAGCCACACCTACAGGACAGATCACAGACATCAAACCTTGATTGTTCTGATAATAGTTTAGACGTAGACACGAAGACATCTCAATTATAGAGTCATAATCATCTGACGTCGGGGAAAGTTCACGCTCTGATTCGGCATTATCAAATCATACTATCAGAAATAAAACACTACCTCTATCGCAGAAATTATTCAGACAATATGTCGAGGCCAAAGGAAAGGAAGAAGATCCATTAGATGCGTTTTTCTATCAATGAGTAAATCAGTAAAAAGATGCCCATACGAATTCAAGCTGAATTAAAACGGGCAATACTTGGCCTGGTTACTGACGCAGAAGTAAAACTTGCCTCCGAGGTAAGTAGCGATACTCCATCATCAATGATTAACTGCTATGGAACACATCAACAACAAATTTATACCTCACCATCAACTTTAACTTACATCCCACCCACTACTTATTGTCCACCACCTACTTCAACCACGCCACCCAACCATACAAATTACGGCACGATATCCAACACAACAGCATCTTCTGCTCCACCATCACCTTACATACCACAACCTATTTCGAGAACACAGCAACAGCGGCAATCGAAATTTGACGAATTCGAAGAATTTACTTATAATGACTGATAATAATGACCTTGTGAAATTGTGATTTTAGATGGTGAATAATTATTTCTAATTTTTAAATAAAGAGTCTTGAAATACAAGCTTGTTTAATTATGCTATTTTGTCTAAGAGATGATAATTGATAAAATTTATATTGAACAACCAAGTATTTAACACCTTGTGCGTAAGTTAATCAAAGTGCTACAATCGTAAGAAAGCGTAAAACTCACCTTAAGCAGACTGATATTCGCTCTTCAACGGTAATGAGTATCGTTAAATTTGTTTCTTGTTTCTTAATGTGTGGTCTCAAAATATTGACTAAGTTTGTAAATTGATCGTAGTCCATTTTATAATAGTCGTAAAAAAAACTTGGGTATCTATATAAATCAACGCAAAAAGTAGTAAATTCACCACAAATTCGTCTTTTCTTCCACAAGTTGTGAACACTATAATTCCGCTTTCTTTTTCTTCTTTCTTCGTTTTCTTCTTCTTCAACTTCAGATATAAGTTATATCATAGCAAGATTAATGTCAACCATTTTTCACACGTTTCAGCTACGAGAGTCACCTGGCAAGTGATTCAATGGCACTGCTGTTGATGCCTATTACTACACGTAAAAGAGTGCGCGCGTATTCTGGCGAATACGCCCGCATTCGTGCGGCTTCGAAGAATTTGACGCTTCGATGCACTTCGACTCTACGCTAGTATATTTTATTAAAAATGTTAAATATATATTAAATTGATGAATTCATCTGCAATACCGGTAAAAAACGTCTAAATTATTAATTTATGAGTATTTTAAATGGTCAGAGTAACTGTTTTTGGCATGTCACGCCCCTTACCACCATTGAATTTGTCGACAATTACTAAAGTAGTACTACAATACTATTAGAAGTTTTGGTGCAACCATACTGTGTATATTGTTGGTGTCACATTAAACTAAATTTATAATAATAGCTCTTAATAAAAGAGGCTAAGAGTACAATTTAAAAAAATGTTCAAATCTGCGTCCAGCCTGACATGTCAGTTTAGTGACGGTTCCTGGTATTCCAAATTATTACTAAATTAGCTTATATTGCCTTAAATGGCAACATTTTGTGAATACGATCACGGCCGTTATTTTAATAATTTAATAATGTAACGGAGAATGTCATGCAAATCAAGAGCAGGAATCAAGGTCGCAGTCAGAATACAAGTCAATCCAAGCAATTCAAGTCAAGTCGTCCAGTCAATACTCAGTCAAATCATCAATCAAGTCACCAGTCAAATCATCAGTCCAGTCAGCAGTCAAGTCGTCAGCCAGGGCAACAGTCAAGTTATCCAGTCACCGTGCATTCATCGGGTCAAGTGGGTCAGCCGAAGAAAAACCACCAGTCAGTCTGTGGTCGGTGTGGACAGACACATCGATACAAGTGCCCGGCAGCCAACAGTCAACGCAGGTCATGTAATTCTTTTGGTCACTTTGCAAGTAATTTTTTTTTCCTTTAACAGTATATCTCTAATTTCAAAGCGATTTCGAATATCTACTAAGTTGATTAAGATAGGAAAAAGTGAATCGCTCAGATGGGACTCGAACCCACGATCTTTACCTTACAGGGGGAATGCTCTGACCACTGAGCCACCGAGCCACACCTGAAGCTATCCAAATCCTATACTACCGTCTTAGGGCGACGGTTGGAGCCATCTACCGACATTCATACGAACTATCGGATACAATGAATGATGTTGCAATCATTTTTAAACATTGTTTTTCGATGACTCCGCCCAAATAGTAAATGCTTCAAAATTTCATTCAATTATCTACTAAGTTATTTGATGGTAACCTATCGATGTTTTGAAAAATGAAACACCTAATTT
Source organism: Eilema caniola (assembly GCA_949126895.1). Lineage (NCBI taxonomy): Eukaryota > Metazoa > Arthropoda > Insecta > Lepidoptera > Erebidae > Eilema > Eilema caniola. The sequence continues at coordinate 4,793,034 of OX421485.1, forward strand.
TAAACACTTAAAACATTTGATAGACAATTTGAAATCCAGACATTATTTTTCACATAATTTTACTATACAGATACGTATATACACCGAACAGAAGTTTCATTTAACAGAAACACTAATGTTCGAATATCAGTTTGTTTTTCTTCATTTGACAGCAATATCTTTAATTCAATGATTTGAAAGAGTTTAAAAGTTTTACCACAAAATTTTGCAGACAGATACTACCTTTTTTATCTCGGCGGAAATTTTCATTTGACAGCAATATCAAGTTGAAGTTGTGACATACCATTTCTTTTTTGTTACTTTGCCCGACTGGATGTTGACTGGATCAAAAGACAGAAGTATTTTCAAACGCAAAACAATTTGAGATTAAAAAAGTAGGTATGTCAGGTATAGGTATGGTAGGTATATACCACGGAGGACAGAATATGATTAAGTAGCGGAGATGCCATAGTCAAATTCCTCTTAAGAAAAACGCGTGACCAAATGCGGGTGGGAAGGGCGACGCGGGGGGCATGACGTCATACCTCGTCCCCGTCTCCATCTAGTGCGTCATAGCGAAACCGAACAGAAACAGACCTTGTCATTTTTGTTATTTAGTTTGACTATTCGCCACTAAGCGCTACACAGAATTCTAGAATAATCTATTATTAGGTAAATAATTTTTTAAAATAAGGCGCCATCTCCCGGGATTATAGCAAAATCATTTAGGGGCTAAATGATTTGGCCTTATACCGACAGATGGCCCAATTTTTTTTACTTTAATTTTCAATTTCTGCTAAATATGCCATTTAATAAATAAAATAACGTTTTTGAAATTGCTAATGAACTCGGGTGAGATTATTGTAATGAAATTTTAATAAAATGAATTGAGTTATTATTACAACTAGTATACATGTAAGACAAGGTTACTTATTTCTTCTCTACGCCAGATGGTTCTGTAACGACATTTTTCTTCAAAAAAATTTAAATTTCAATATAGTGGACTTACTGATGAAATGTTATACCCTTAAAATATTTAAATTGTTTATCTATATACTTTGTGCATCCTTGTACTGCACACTTCATTCTTAAACCAGGTTAAAGCTATTTTTATCGTTGAACTTTTGACCAAAAATCTCACGCTTAGAATTAAAGTACATACACTTGCAGGACTATTACGACGCCATCTATGACGTGACGTTAAGAAACTAAACAAAAAGTAGTGTTATCTCGCTTTTATAAACTTTCGGTCTCTTTCACACTCGTGTCCTTGTTCACCTCATTTGACATAACACTGACACATTCAGTGTTCGTTCAACCATTACAAACTAAACACTATCTCGTTTAATTTAAAAGTCAATTATTAGTTTTAAGATTAGTTTGAGAGTGATATGTAAGGTAAGTTTTATGCAAGTTTTTTGTAATATCTTGACCCTTTATGCAATGAGACTTTTTAATATTAAACTTGTTATAAAACGTTTTCAGTTTTAAGTCTATTCAAAACTAAAAAACAATAATGTTTGGTGGCCATAGTAGTAATTAGGTCTATTTGTTAATAAAAATGAAGTCAAAATGATTTGTATTTGTGTGGGAGCCCCTTATTTCGTAGAAAGAAATTTCATAGAATTTCGTTTCACAGAAAATGTTTCATATAATATTTGGTTCTTATATTTTTATTTCGAATATTATTGTTTCAAAAACAATTTACATATTTCACAGAAACACAATGAGCAGTTTTCCAGTAGGTATTATAATCAATTGGTTTTTAAAATCATCAGAGATGGCGCTAGCATAGCTTTTGGTACTGAACTTGAACATGAACTGACCAAATGTCTTAATTTGATTGATTGCTGTTTCTGAAGCGTTGAAGTTTGTATGTAACATAGTAACCTCAAAAATTTGATACAGTACATAGTTTTAGTTAATAATACATACCTGTATGACCGAGATTCGCTCGGTATTTTTTTGTGTCAACGCCATCTGTTAGAATCTTTAGTGTTGTTGTGTCGTTAAAGCAGTTAGGTGCTCACATCGCCAATAAATATCAGGAAGAGTCACATCTCTTTTTTTCTTTTTAATAAAATGACATGATTCCATAAGATATTACACAACGAAATCAATGGATTAGGGCTTTAAGAATGGATGTGGACAAGGCTGGTCGTCAGCTGGAAAAGTACTTAAAGTAAAGTACCTACTGAAAGTCTTACCAAAAGTGCAGGCCGCGCCATCTAGAGCGTCTTTAGGGAACCTATAAATACCTAGTAGAAAACTGCTCATTAAACGAATTTTTAATCACATTTTTTTGTTTAACAAACTTATCAAACTGTAGAATTATTTTTTAAAGAATATTAAACCACCTTTATGATGTTCCAAATCACATTTATTTTTAACTGTAACATTTACAATATAGTAACACCCCGACTCAGATTACCCCGACTCGGAGAGGTTATTTTTTTATAAACCACCCAGAAGTAGGAGCCCCGCTACGTGGGGCTCCGTCGACCTTGTAAACGCATCAATTGTTTAGTTTATAAAAAAATTATCCCATTTAAATGAGGGTATGCATTTTATGAATTGAAACGTTTAGAAACTGTCACTTTGATAGTATGTTATTCTTTGTAATAAGTTTTCTATTAAATAAACAATATAATGATTAAGAATATTTGATTTGATATTCTATGAAATGATTATTCTAATGTTTAACTTTATATGAAACAAAATTCAATGATTTAAAATTCGTTAAAGTAAGTATTCTGTATATTGATTATTCTATGAAACGAAATTATGCGAAACATTTTCTGTAATACAAAATTATATTAAACAATTGTCTATAAAACAACGCACACCCGTTTTGTGTACAACTTAGTGTCAAATCTATTTATTATAAATATCGATAACATTTTTAGAGTCCTATTTAGTAAAGAGTCTGTACTTTATTATTACTAATGCATATTTTGCTCATAACTTAATATGCGATGTTGTTGTGTTCAGAGTTGGGTCATATTAAAACTAAATAGTTAACAGTTTATTTTGGTTTTGGACTTATTTACGTTTTCTTTCATAGAATGTCTTCGAGGTCACGAAAAATTCTTGATTTAATTCAGACTGAAAATAATGATAGTCCTTCTCAAAATCTAGACGACCAGGTAAGTAATCATTAAATTGAAGGTTATTCATCTATGGTTACCAGAAATTTATGAATTTCCCATAATATATAATATTATTGTTTGCAGGCAGGCATTGCATCTAATGAGGTAGAAAAACCCAGCAATTGTCAAACTCAGAGTATTGATGTCCAGGTAGGTGCTTTCTGTATATTTTATAGTATTTTAGCATAATATTTTTTTTTTGTAAATCTAAATCAATCTTTTACTACCTTACCTTTATTTATGTTATGCGAAAGTGTATATATATGTGCAGAACAAAGACACGAAAGTGCAGTGACTAGAACAAAAGACAATTTGTGTTTGTGTTTATATGATAAATAACAGTGTAATAGTATAGGTAAATAGTATATAAGTTAGTATATAAGGTATTTGTGATAAATAAAGACATTTTTAACAGACAAATAGGGCACTAATGTAAATAGTCTTAAGCAAACTGCCATTGTTTACATTTAGTCGTAAGAATTTTATCATTGATTTCTTATATGAATCTTATTAATATTGAATCCCATTAGCATAAGAATGTAGAAATATAAAAACTATGTACATAGCAGTAGTATATAAGGAAATAAAGGCACGTCAGGATTTTTCATTAGGCCGCATAGGCACTAAACGAGTTAGTTAAACGCAACTGACAAATCAGATTAAAGTAGTCAGAAACAGACGCGTGCCTATATTTCAAGGTCAATCGAACCATATAAAAACAGGTGCCATGTTGGCACAACATCTCAGTAGTCGGATAGAATTTGCACCAATAACAAGTCGAAATAAAAGTCTGCAACATTTCGGCTAAAAAGCGTTTATTTCATCAAGAAAGAACCCCACACTCAGCTCGCCCACACCGAACGAGGTACCCCGCCGAAGGTGTCTTCAGGCTTCAGCCCGTGACGACTCTGCAATCCCAGCAGTTCCCGGCCTTACTCAGCGCACCCGCCGTTTCTGTTTCTGATAAAAGTCTGGCGTTGAGTGTTGGGCCGGGAGCGTGCACATTTTCTGGTCCTTCGAGCCGGATTAAGGAGCGTCACGGACACCAAAGGGTCCTTCCGTTTGTGGGGGTGAGTAGAGTGCAGTGCGCGAGTAAAATCGAGTGCAGTGCGCGAGTATAGTCCGTTTCGTGTGCAATCAAGAATCTGAAGATGCCGACTACGAGGTCAGAGCAGAAGAAAGCAGCGTCCGTCGTGGGGGCAGCTGGACCTGGGGGGGCAGCGGAGACCGCAACAGAAACGTCCGCCTCAGACAGAACCCCGACAGACATCAGTACAGAAACGGTGACCACAAGAGAGGCACCGTCAGCTTCGGAGCCACCGCCGTGTCCCGAAGTCCTACGGCAGTTAAAGATACCAGCACCTCGTCCAGCCACCAGCAAGAGGGGGGGAGGGGGTGCTTCAGCATACTCTAAAGCGAAGTCCGTCAAGATCGCGAAGGCGAGAGAAGAGCTACTCCGTCTGCGCATCGAACTAGCCGCCGCCAAGCTAGCCGCTTTAGAAGACAGCGAAGAAGAAGACCTGGAAGATCAGGATGATCCAGAACAGGTATCAGCAGCAGCAGAGGAAAAGGTTGGGGAATGGTTCAGCCGTCAAGAGCCACCCCAGCCCGCCGTCCTCGCTATTGAAAACACGCCGCATACAGAAGAGCCGAGTGCGACGCAGCCGACAGCGCCACCGGTTCAGCAGCAGCAGCAGCAACAGCAGACACAGCAGAATATCACCGATCTGGCCGTAGCTATTACACAGGCGGTGAGAGCAGCGCAGCGACCGAAGCTCATAGAGCTTCCAAACTTCAGTGGGGCTCATCAGGAGTGGCTACCATTCAGAGCCGCTTATGCAGAAACCGAAGACAGTTACACCGCCATAGAAAACTTGAACAGACTACGAAGAAATCTCCGTGGGAAGGCCAAGGAAGCAGTCGAAAGCCTTCTCATGACCAGTTCACAGCCATCTGATGTTATGAAAACATTAGAGTCAAGATTTGGGCGACCAGAAGCCATCGCGTCGTCTGAGCTAGAAGCACTACGAAACCTACCGAAGTTAACAGAAACACCAAGAGACATCTGCATCTACTCTACGAAGATCACCAACGCCGTAGCAATATTGAAGACTCTCAACTGTGTGCATTATCTATACAACCCGGAAATTTCAAGATCATTAGTAGAAAAATTAACACCAGTTTTGAGGTACCGTTACTACGATTTCGCCGCTACACAGCCAAGAGAGATGCCAGACCTCGTGAAGTACGAAAAATTCATCAGAAGAGAAGCCGATCTGTGTGGGCCATACGCCCAACCTGAAAACTTCGTAGTGCAACATCACAGCGTGCAACAGAGGCGCCCTCAGCGTGTCAACAACGCAACTGAGCCACAAACAAGTAAGAAATGTCTCATATGCAGTGAACAGCAGCATCCGGCTTTTAAGTGTGAGAAATTCAAAAAAGCGGACCTCGATACAAGATGGGACATCGCTAAAGAAAAAAGGCTGTGCTTCAGGTGTTTGAAATATCGTGATAAAAATCATACGTGTACAGAGCGGCGGTGCGGAATAGACAACTGTAGCAAGACTCACAATACATTGCTACACTACAGAAGAAAACCCACTGAAGATAACAGTAATAACACGACTGAGGCTATCAACTCGGCGTGGACAGCAGCCAGGAAACAAACCTTTCTGAAGATTCTGCCGGTTCAACTATCAGGGCCAACAGGTACAGTGAATACGTTCGCATTATTAGACGACGGTTCAACAGTGACTTTGCTCGACGACGCCGTAGCCGACGAAATCGGCGCGTCGGGACCTACAGACCCTCTTCGTGTGCAGACAATTAACAATTCGAAAACAGGATATCAACAGTCTCGTCGTGTCACACTGAAGATCAAAGGGATCAATACAGAACAGAATTCAGAAATTCAAGCTAGAACAGTGAAAAATTTGGTAGTTTCGTCTCAACGTGTCACCTACAGACAGCTGAGAGGATGTAGCCACCTCAAAGACTTGGTAAGTCAACTTACGTATGAAGAGGAGTCGAACCCGAAGATTCTCATCGGTCAAGACAACTGGCATCTGCTGCGCGTCTATAACACCAGAATAGGTCAACAAGACCAACCGGTGGCTTCACAAACGCCGCTCGGTTGGGTGCTGCATGGGAGTGACGCGAAAGCTTCGAGACGTCGCCACGAGTACATCTCTCATATGTTTGAAGAACAGAACGCAGACAACGATCTTGAGAAAATGGTCAAGCAGCACTTCGAGGTGGACAACCTACTCCTCAACCCGAGAAAGCCGAAATCCGATCCAGACGAGCAAGCTTCTTGTATTCTACAGCAAAATACAGTCCACACAGCCGACGGAAGATACGAGACAGCGTTGCTATGGAAACAACAACAATTGTCATTACCAGACAACTACGAAGCCACTCTGAGACGACTACACAACATTGAGAAGAAATTAGACAGAGATCCCGACTTCAATCAGAAGTATACAGAGCAGATGGACGCATTATTATCCAAGGGGTATGCAGAGCTGGCGCCATCTACGAAAACCAAGAACAAGACTTGGTACCTGCCGCATTTTGCTGTTTTTAACCCTATGAAGCCGGGTAAAATCAGAGTCGTCCACGATGCCGCTGCCAAGACGAGAGGTATATCGCTCAATGATACATTGCTGCGGGGCCCAGACCTACTCCAATCACTACCGGGGGTGGTGATGCGCTTCAGACAGCATGCAGTTGCAGTTACAGCGGACATCGGGGAAATGTTTCTACAGGTAAAAATCAGAGAAGATGACAGAGACGCGCTTCGATATCTATGGCGTGGTAATCGCCGAGACAACGAACCACCAACAGAGTACCGAATGACGTCGCTTATCTTCGGGGCAGCGAGTTCGCCGTCGACTGCAATCTACGTCAAGAATTTGAACGCCGAACAGTACAGATCCACTCACCCCGAGGCCGTCTCAGCTATAGTAAAGAAACATTACGTCGACGACTACTTAGACAGTTTTCAGACGTTAGAAGACGCCGTTAAGATCGCCTCTGACGTCCGAATGATCCACCGAGAAGCCAAGTTCGAGTTGAAGCAGTGGAAATCGAACTCACCGCAGTTATTAGATGCTCTCGGCGTGAATCAAGAAGATACAGCTACAGAACTATACAAGACAGAAGAACAGACCGAGCGAGTACTGGGTCTAATCTGGAAGCCGGGTACCGATGAACTCACCTTCAATCTCAACCTCGCACGCATTCCAACGCCACTATGTGACAAGAAGACGCCTACCAAGCGAGAAGCACTTCGGATCGTCATGTCGCTGTTCGATCCGCTGGGGTTCGCATCGCCGGTCACCATTCGAGCCAAACAGCTGTTACAAGACATATGGAGGCGTGGCACCGGGTGGGATGAAGAGGTCGACGAGGACATAGCCGTGAAATGGAAGGACTGGATAGAGCATCTGAAGAACCTAGCCACCATCTCTATCCCGAGAAGATATCTGAGCTACAGTGATTGTAAGTCCCTCCAGTTGCACGTATTTACAGACGCCAGTGAATCGGCCTACTCAGCTGTGTTGTACTGGCGAACAGAAGACTCGAACGGGGAAGTGAACCTGTCACTCGTCGTCGCCAAAGCAAAGGTGGCGCCACTGAAGCTCACTTCAATACCTCGTCTCGAATTACAAGCCGCAGTAATGGGTACAAGACTCGCCGAAACAGTAATAGAAGAACACGAACGTAAGCCCGACTCCAAGACCTTCTGGACAGATAGCCGTACAGTACTCACTTGGATCAAGACTGGTTCCCGCTCATACAAGCCGTATGTAGCGCATCGTTTAGCGGCTATAGAAGACAGCTCAACAGTAAGCGAGTGGCGCTGGGTCCCGACGAAGCTCAACGTCGCCGACGACGCCACCCGAGATGTACCTACCGACTTCAGCACGCAGCACCGTTGGTATAGAGGTCCTGAGTTCCTATACCTACCAGAAGAGTCATGGCCGCAAGACACTTCAAAGATAGAAAATACAGAAGACTCGGAAGAGAAGGTACATCAAATCAACAGTAAAATAACAGATAAACTTTCAGAAGGCCTGCCGGTGGCCTCCTACTTCTTGCTGGGAGGACCTGGAGGTGTGCAGCAGCCGGGCGCCTTCGATGAAAAGGATGGCGCCTCGAAGTCCAGCTGACGAGCAGCTCAACGCCTGGCCGACCTCTTCCGGGCCAGGTGGCTCCGTGAGTACCTGCCGGAGCTTCAGAATCGTCGTGTGCCAGATGGACGTGGACCCACAATAGGCCAGAATGACCTGGTCTTGCTGGTGGATCCCAACGCGCCCCGCAACATGTGGCTGCGTGGGCGAGTCATCGCCGCCTACCCCGGACCTGACGGCGTGACGCGGACCGTCGACCTTCAGACCAAGGGAGGAGTGCTGCGACGACCGGTGAGGAAGCTGATAGTGCTGCTAGCTGCGAGTTCTGCACCGAAAGAGTGCGACTTCGTCCCACGGGGGGAGAATGTGCAGAACAAAGACACGAAAGTGCAGTGACTAGAACAAAAGACAATTTGTGTTTGTGTTTATATGATAAATAACAGTGTAATAGTATAGGTAAATAGTATATAAGTTAGTATATAAGGTATTTGTGATAAATAAAGACATTTTTAACAGACAAATAGGGCACTAATGTAAATAGTCTTAAGCAAACTGCCATTGTTTACATTTAGTCGTAAGAATTTTATCATTGATTTCTTATATGAATCTTATTAATATTGAATCCCATTAGCATAAGAATGTAGAAATATAAAAACTATGTACATAGCAGTAGTATATAAGGAAATAAAGGCACGTCAGGATTTTTCATTAGGCCGCATAGGCACTAGTTTTAGTTTTAGTTTTAGTTTACCTGGGCTGTTCCGCACTTAGCCTCTTGATTGGGCCATTGTGCGTACCATCTTACCTCTTATTCCAACCAACCCAGATCCTCCCAAAAAGCCAGCAGCCTTTTCAGGTTTCCACATGCTTCCCGGAGTGACGCTGGTGACTGGAGGAATTTCGCCCGTTGTGCGGCCACGCTCGTGCACTCTGTAAGCACATGACGTGGCGTTTCTTCTGCCCCCATGCAGCCTCTGCATAGGGGGCTGTCCGTCACACCTATTGTAAACAGATGCTTGTTTAGGGGACAGTGACCGGTCAAGATGCCGGTGACCTTGCGGATTTGGTCCCTTTTTAGCCTAATGAGATTTCGGCTAAACGTTTTTGATGCTACCGGAACTGCATTCCTTGTTTGCCTGCATCCTTCAGTGTTTGTCCATTCTGTTAGATGGGTTTCTTCTGTACTTTTTCGTAGCCAAGTTTTGACCTGTGCTTGAGGTATGGGTAGTATTGGTTCCGGTCCATATACTGTCGACCCTGATCCTCTCTTGGCCAATTCATCGGCTGCGTCGTTGCCGAGGGAGTTGCTGTGTCCTTTGATCCATTGCAGCGTGACCCTGTTTGTGTTTGCAATGGATTGGAGTCTGTTATGACATTCCAATATGAGGACAGAGGTTATGGTGTTACTTTGGAGAGCTTGGAGCACGGATGCACTGTCTGAGATGATCTTTATGTCTAGATCTCTGACATCTCTGGCGGCAATTGTCTCCGCCGCTCTCGTTATGCCAATACATTCGGCTTGAAATATTGTGCTTAGCTTGTCCAAGGTGGTTGTTATTTTGATATTTAGGTCATTCGAGAAGACGCCTGCTCCGGTACCATGTGAGGTTTTGGAGCCGTCTGTGTATATCCTAACTTCTTTGACGCCAGAGCTATCTCTTTTTTCTTCAGAAAGTTGGATATGATACTTCCGTTCGAAGACGTGGTGACATGGTATTCTGTCTATGGGAGCCTCAAGAAGTGGTATCTTCTTTAGGATTCCCTGTAGAATCTTTGAATGCTTTGTTCCAGTATTCTCTTTCCAAAGCCCATTATTTTTCAGTCTTAAGGCTGCTGCCTTGGCCTCCTCCTGTATGATTAGATGCAGCGGTCTCAGGTTTAGGAGGTGCTCTAGTGCGACTGATGGGGTGGTTCTCATGCATCCAGTGGCTGCTGTACTCGCTAGGCGTTGTAAACTCTGGAGCTTTTCTTTCACAGTGATCAGTTCTGTTCTGGGCCACCATACAACTGATCCATAGGTTAGAGAAGGTCTGATAATTGCCGTGTACAGCCAAAGTGTTATCTTTGTGTTTAGACCCCAGTTCTTACCAACGAGTCTTCTGCATTGCCAGAAAGTTATACAGGCCTTTTTCATCTTAGCATTTATGTGGCTAGCCCAATTCAACTTATTGTCAAGTATGATGCCCAGATATTTAACTTGAGTTGTTAGAGCTAGTTTGGTGTTAAATAGTTTTGGTAGTTGTAGTTCTGGTAACTTTCTTTTGTTGGTGAAAAGGATAAGTTCTGTTTTTTTCGGGTTTACTGATAGTCGATGTTCTTCGCACCATTCTTCCACAGTCTGAAGGGCTGAGCGCATGATTTTGCATAGCACGTTCTCAGCCGTTCCGCTTATCAGTATTGCAAGATCATCCGCGTACCCGATGGTGGTGTGTCCTCTCTCATTAAGTCTCTTTAGGAGGCTGTCTACTACTATATTCCATAAAAGTGGCGATAGGACGCCTCCCTGGGGGCACCCTTTGACTACCTTTGCTCTTGTGGTAGTGCTCATCACTATCTGGACCGCTCTTTTGCTTATTAGCTGAGTGATCCAGTCCCTTATGGTTGGTTCTACCCTACGCCTTCGCAAGGCTTCGTTGATGCTGCTGTGTGCCGTTTTGTCAAATGCCCCTTCTATGTCTATGAAAGTAGCTAGTGTTGAGGCTTTATTTGTGATAGCCGATTCTATCTTATGCACTACCATGTGCAGTGCGGACTCTGTTGATCTACCTTTCCTGTACGCATGTTGCTGAGGATGTAGTGGGTTGTCTTTTAGTGTTCCATCCCTTAGGTATCGATCTACTAGTCTCTCCAACGTTTTGAGGAGGAAAGATGTGAGACTAATGGGCCTGAATGATTTGGGATGTGTGTAGTCTTCCTTACCTGGTTTTGGTAGGAAGACTATTTTTGCTTCTCTCCATACTCTGGGTATGTATTTGAAAGCAATGCAGGCCCTGTAGATTGGAAGTAGATATTTTGCTATCTTTGTCAGTTGCCATTGTAGTAGTGCTGGGAATATTCCATCCAGCCCTGCAGACTTGAAAGGTTTGAAGCTTTTAATGGCCCACTCTATTTTGTCTGCAGTTACTACCTTTTTTGCGATTTCCCAATCTTGGGTTGTTGGTACACTGTAGTGTTCCGGTGGCCAGTCGATTGAGTTGGTGAATGGTGTGACCTGACAACCAGGAAAGTGTGTTTCCAGCAGTACTGCGCTGGTTTCACTTTCCGTTGTTGTGTAAGTGCCGTCCTCTCTCTTAATTGAGCCCATGAGGTTGAGTTCCCCCTTGGCCAGGACTTTCCTTACTCTTGCGGCTTGGTTTGTCGAATTTATGCTACTACAGAAACTCTGCCATGCCTCAGTTCTTCGATACCTGATGCGTTTCTTGTAGTGTTTTTGTGCGTTTTTGTATTTATCCCAGTCCTCAGGGGTTCTGGTGTTTTTTGCTCGGTTATAGAGCTTTCTCAGGCCTCCACGTAGTCGCTCGAGTTCTGGCCCCCACCAGGAACTCTTTTCTTGACCTTTGGGTGTCATGACAGGACATGCTGGCTCGTAGCTTTCCAGTAGAGCTGCAGTGAAGGACTGTACGTTATGTTCAATGTTATCCGTACTAAGTGTTGAGTCGGGTAGTTGTGAGTCACTTAGTCTTTTGTTTAGTGCGTTGGTGTACCGTGTTATATCTGTTTTACGGGGGTTACGATATGGGACAGGGTCTGCTAGTTTAAATTGTATTTGAAAGCAAATTCGGCGATGGTCTGCAAAGGATGGGTCCTTTGACACGTGCCAACCCTTAATGAGGTTGGCTGCCGAGTGTGTTGCCAGCGTGATATCAATGATTGTTTGACACCATGAGGTTACGAAAGTAGGTTCCGTGCCTATATTCATAATGTTTAGGTTGGTTTGGAATAGGTATTCAGTTAGTAACTCACCTCTCTTGTTCGTGTCCTTACTTCCCCACAGAGGATGGTGAGCATTGCAGTCTGTGCCGATGATTAAGTCCCAGGTGTGAGCCTCGCAGTGTTGTACCAGGTCGGCTAGCTCCTTTGGAGGTGGTTCACCTTCGCCCGGCATATACACTGAGGCTAGTACTAGGATGGTTGCATTATCTGAATGGATTTTCACAGCAGTGAGATCTCTAGAACAGAATTGGTTAAGCAAAGTGGTATTTATAGCGTTAGGTACAAAGATGCAGGTTCTCGGTTTTTCAACCGTCGTATCTCGTATTAACTTACCGCCTATGTTATTTAGACCGCAGATTACGTTCTTATTGATCCAGGGCTCCTGGATTAGGGCTACGGTCTTTTTATTTACCTCCAGCACTCTACGTAGAGTGGCCGTTGCTGCTTGTTTGTGCTGGAGGTTTGTCTGGATGACGTTTATGGGTTCAGGGGCTGGTGTGGCCGTCATCGTCATCGTTGACGTGTCCTCCCTCTTGCAGCGGCGAGCTACACTCTGGAGCTGGAGTCCCTGCCGCTGTTCCTTCCCCGGCCGGTGCTTCTTCTTGGGAGAAGAAGCGAATGTACCCACTTCCCGACATGTGAGCAACTCGGCGGTCCCTGGTGGTTATGGCGTCCTTCTGGTCCTCGGGAATGCCCAGAATTAGGTGTACCACCTTCTCTTTAGAGTTCGGGTCGGTGGTTTGGTCATCCACTGTCATGTCGTAACACTGCCAGGTATCCACTTTGTACCAGGGATTTTGGGCACAAAGCACTCTGCGCAGTGTTACGGCTTCGGTGATGCGAGTGTGGAGAAGAAGTCCGGCTTTCAGCCGCTTCTTCAGATCACACTGCTTGACTACGGCCAAGGTGGTTTCCGCTATCGGGGACGTAATGCTTCTTACAGCTTTTTCAAGCCAGGTAAGGGCATTTTCGTCTTCACACCACATCGCCAGCACCCCTTCCAATAGGAAGGGTCTTCCGCGGAAAGATGGAGCTTGCTCACCCGAAATTGTTGACGACAGCACCGACTGTAGGATGCTATCGTCAATAGCCTCCCTCAGCTGGTCTGCCTGGAGTTCTGTAAGGTCCCTCGGCGGAACGGTAGTGACCGCTACTCGCAGATGCGACTGACTGGCATCCGCGTAGCTTACCGTCCGCTTGGTTCGCGAGTCAGTTTTCGCGCGTTTGGCTTCCCCTCTGGGGGACCGGGTATCGTCCAGACGAGCGCGCTTCGAAGAAACACGCTTGTTCTGGACGGGGCATAGGCACTAAACGAGTTAGTTAAACGCAACTGACAAATCAGATTAAAGTAGTCAGAAACAGACGCGTGCCTATATTTCAAGGTCAATCGAACCATATAAAAACAGGTGCCATGTTGGCACAACATCTCAGTAGTCGGATAGAATTTGCACCAATAACAAGTCGAAATAAAAGTCTGCAACATTTCGGCTAAAAAGCGTTTATTTCATCAAGAAAGAACCCCACACTCAGCTCGCCCACGCCGATCGAGGTACCCCGCCGAAGGTGTCTTCAGGCTTCAGCCCGTGACGACTCTGCAATCCCAGCAGTTCCTGGCCTTACTCAGCGCACCCGCCGTTTCTGTTTCTGATAAAAGTCTGGCGTTGAGTGTTGGGCCGGGAGCGTGCACAATATATATTATATATAATGTGTATTTATAATTTATTTACATTTCTAATTTACTTTCAGATGCTATGTGATGTTAAAAATATATCTGAAAACCAAAAATATTTAAATGCAGCAGCGTATGAAGCCAATGGCAGCCGTAAGAGGACAATATCATCTGTAGATTATCGCGTTTCACCTATTAATCCTGAAGAAAGCGACGCAGATTTAAGCGATGGTGATCCTACTTTTAGGGTAAATGATTTATTTCCACCTATTTATCGTTCGAGTTCTAGTAGTAATTCTTCTTCAACATCAAGCTCAAGTTCATCATCAACTGATAGCTCTAGTGATGAGTCTGTAGAAGAACACAATCCTGACGACAAAGAAAATACTACTCCTGAGCCATCATTTCAAGAAACAAGTAGTGAGAACCAACATAATTCAATGCAAGCTTCAACTTCAGCAACGGATTCAGCAATTGTTACTAAGAGTAAAGGTAGAAAACGCACTAGACAACCGGAAAACTGGAAACAAAATCTAAAAAAATGAGGAATTTAGGTAAATCTTATATTAATAGCAAAAATAAAATAACTAAAGCTCGTCAACTCAAACCACCATGTAATAATACTTGCAGATTACGGTGTTTTGAGAAGATTAATACAGTTCAAAGGCAAAGTATTTTTGACACATCGTTGATTATGAATATCACCTATTCCCCAAATAGGTGATATTCATAATCAACGATCTTTTATTTTGTCATGTTTAACCGATATTAAACCCAGATATAAATATACCAATGCTTCGACCCCAAGAAATTGCATTTCCATTTTATTGTTGATGGTAATTCAACCCGCGTTTGTAAAACTTTTTTTCTAAATACATTGGATATATACGATCGTATAATTCGTACTGTTAAAAGTAAGACTGATGAACACGGAATTTGTAGACTGATTTTAGAGGAATGACTTGTAACCGTAAATCAGATGAAGTATTGATTTCTGACATAAAATAATTTATTTAACTCGATTCCAAGAACAGATTCCCATTACACACGCCAATCATTGACCCGAGAATACATAGACGGTGGTAAAATAATAGTCGACCTCTTAAAGGATTTTGAAGAGATACAAAAACAAAAAAATAAGCTCGCCGGAAAATATTGCATTTTTTATAAAAATTTTACTACCCAATTCAACATTTCATTCTTCCGTCCGCGCAAATGATCAAATATCAAAATTCTTCGGCTGAGGAAAAGCGTTTAATACAAGAAAAGTATGACTGCCATTTGGAAGAAAAATCCCTCAGCCGACAAGCAAAATATAATGATCGATGTAAAATCGATGTTAATAATAAAGTAATTTTATTTGATCTACAAGCAGTTCTTCAACCACCTAAAGGGGATACTTCCGCTTTCTATTACAAAGTAAACTCAATAGCTACAATTTTACTGTTGCCTCTTTAAACAAAAAGTTGAAGGTAAAATTCAAGATTCATACAACAATGTACATTGTTATATTTGGACCGAAACCGACGTCAGAAGAGGTGCCAATGAAATAGGCTCACGTTTATTAAATTATTTTGAAAATCTTTCTAATGAATCCAGAGCTACTAATGACGAAGGCCTTGACCTAATACTGTATTCGGATAATTGTGGAGGGCAAAACAAGAACAAGTTCATCGTTACAATGTATCTTTATGCAGTGGCTCATTTGAATATAAAGTCTATTACACATAAATACTTAATAAAAGGCCATACACAGAACGAAGCCGACAATGTACACAGTCTAATAGAAAAGGAAATCAAAAAGAAATTGAAATCAGGACCAATATATTCTCCACATTTTTTCACACGACAAAATGGTGCCAGATTTATAGTTGATGAGTGTACTTTTAATAATTTTTATGATTTTAAAAAATTACAAGAAAATTGGGTTTATTATTTCAGTAAAACCAAACATGGGAAAACGTTTTATGGAATGATATAAAAATGATTAAGGTGACAAAAGATAACCCATTTTCGTTTTTTATTAAAGAATCATACAAGAGCCGAAATTTTCTGAAGTATGTGTTCGAAACAGGCGAACTAAAATGTTGCCTTTAAACCAATTATCACTAGATAAGGCTTATACAGGCAAACAAGAGCTGAGCGAAAATAAAAAAAAAAGGTTTACGCGACTTAATTGATAAGAATCTAATACCTAATTTTTATTCTGATTTTTATGATTCCATTCTATAATGTACCTTACACGATGGAATCATAAAAATCAGGAACTAGGACACTTTTTTTTTTTTTTTTTACGTGCGGGAAATCCCCTCGGATACCCACCCCTCCGGAGCCGGAGGGGGAGGTTATGTCGGACTCGAACCGACTAAACCGCACGCCGTCTCTGGGTCGCAGTGCTAGGCCGAAGGTGAGGTTGTCATGCGACATATCCCTCGCACCCCGGCTGACCCAGGGCCATCCCTCTCGGTCTGGCCCTCCTCGGGAAGGGGGGGACCACGCGGTCCCCGACTCTACCGCGGTGTGGGGAGGCGCGCATCGTCCTACGATGCGCGCCGCCGCCGTGGCCTGCTTCTGCTAGGATGACGGGCGGCTCCACCCGTCACCCTCAGGCCCGCGCTCATGGGGGGCGGAGGTCAGTTTGCGCCCTCCGACGCCCGAGCCGCCTTCGGGCGCGTGCAGCGATGTCAGCGAGCCTTTCTCGCTCATCGCGCCGCGCCCGCTCTGCTGTCTCCTTCGCGAGCATGACCTGCTCGCAGAAGGAGGCGCTGGCCGCCCACGCATCCGCGCAGCGGACCATCGCCGCGAGCAGGGTGGAGAGCGTGAGCACTCTCACCCCCACGAGCACTCTCACCCCCAGGAACTAGGACACTGATTTAAAATGTGTATGTATGTAATAAAACTAATGTTACATTTTGTGTTACTTTTTATTGAATAATTATGTAAGACTAATATGCAGCTGTGATTTTTTTTATAGTTACACAAAACTAGTTTTGTGTTTTACACTACTAGTTTTTTTTATGAAACCTTTGTGTGGAAATGATTCGATATTTCCAATGGATATTTCTAATTTGGTAAACGATAAAAGAGGCCCATGGAACTGATTTAAACCAAAGCTTATTAATTAAGAATATTGTGATACAGATTATATCATTTAATTTTGTTAAAATTTAAAACTTATGTTAGTTTTATTGATTATTATCTAATTAAATTATAAAAAGTATTGTAGACAGTAAAGAATTTATGAAGCGGTTGAAAAATAATAATGTTCAGTAAGTAGATGCCTTTATTGATTAAAATATCAAAAACAACGCCTATTGTTTATTCTATTTTATTTTTCAGGTCTAGTAATGTTACTAGAACTGAAAAATAATTACTTATGTCAGTAAAAACAATGTTAATAAATTTTGGAGTACACTATACACTTTTTGTTTAATGTTGATTATATTTTTCCATTAAAAGACACCATACTGAAAAAAAACTGTTATCATTTTTAGTAATAATTTGTCTTATATACCTTAAGTATACGCGTTTACTATTAAAATGGCTCAAAATAAATTGAGTCGCTATACTTTTTGACAAATAACCCACCGTTTACCATTAAAAAGACCTAAAACTACAATTACATTTTCAACAGCCAGTAAAATAGAAAATAAATAAATATAATAAAAAAAATTACTACATCTTAAACTTTGATTATTATAGTATTATAAACGCCAAACAATTATCATCCTGCGGCATTTATAACAAAATAAACTACCCATGTTCTAATTGTAATTTTTTTTTTTTTTCAATTTACCAAAAAAGAGTTTTTTTGATTTCGGTCATTTTAATACTAAGCGTGCGAAATGACAACCGAACGCAAGGACGTTTCACTAGAACTAGATGGTGACGTCACAGACCAATTGAGTCGTTTTGACATATGGAAGGCTCGCGACTCGATTGCCTTGCAACATCTCCGATATCATTTCCTTCTCCATGGTATATATGTAGTAAGGTAATGTACTACACTCTATGACTTAAAAACCACATTCAAGCATCCTAATTGTGATAAAGAAGTAGCATTG
The DNA here is from genome assembly GCA_949126895.1 of Eilema caniola. Classification (NCBI taxonomy): domain Eukaryota; kingdom Metazoa; phylum Arthropoda; class Insecta; order Lepidoptera; family Erebidae; genus Eilema; species Eilema caniola. The sequence continues at coordinate 4,810,966 of OX421485.1, forward strand.
ATATTTGACCCGTGCCATATGATAAAGCTGGTACGAAACACGTTTGAATCAAAAATAATAATTTTCAACGAGTTCGAAAAAGAAATAAAGTTGCATTTGTTAGTAAATTTAAATAATCTTCAAAAAAATCATCGTAATTCGCTGTATTTTATTAATAAAAAGATCTGAAAATTTTGATGTAATCAAAATGATAGTTTCAAATATGGTGACAATATGCACTTACAAATACGATAACATTACTTGCGATGCGCTTGCGACTTAGCAATGCAAAATATGAAAGAGAGATTGTTCGCTATGAAAGATCCAGTCCTCGAATATGGCGATGAAAGTAGTGTTGCCCAAAATCGGTCTTGGTCTTGCAGTCTTGGTCTTGTTCTTGCATTTTCGCAAGACCAAGACCAAGACCGACTTATTGTAGCAAGACCAAGACCAAGACTGACCCCTGCAAGATTTGAGCAAGAACAAGACTTAGCCTGCAAGACTCTTGCGTCTCGCAGTTTAGCCAAACAGATTTGGGCGTTTTTATTTTCTTTTTATGTTTTGTGCGAATTTGTGTACTAATGTATGGTATGGATATTTGTATGTCTGAATTCGTTGGTCTGAATAAATAAATTAAACCTATTTGGTTTTAATCCCGTTTTCTATAGATGCTCAGTATCAAAACCGTATCGTCATAAGTCTAGGTACCTACTTACCTACTTACTCTTTCCAGTAACGGAGTAAATGTTCGAAGTGTAAGCCACTGCGTTGTAAACACAATCGCGCACGTTTCAATAGATTGTCTTAATAATATGGTGTCTCTGTCACTCACTACGTACGATCGGTACGATATTGAAAGCGTCCACCATCGCAGTTATTAAACGCGTCGCGACATTTCGTTTTGATTATATTGCAACATTGTTTTGCACTAATATTGTGGCGCTCCCTAGTGAGTTACAGCCATGACACCTGTCTAAGAATATGAACTAATCGAACACAAACCCGTTATTGAAAACCGCATCAAAATCGGATCATTAGTTTAGAAGATAGGTACATTACTTTGCACAAACGCACACACAAACATCGCTCACCCTAAAACGCATAATTATAATATACCTGCTCCGTTCCGGTGTCACAGCACAGCATTTGATTTACATATATCATACAGTATTGTGACTCGGCCGTATCCTTGAAATAAATGCCTACAGCCGCGCGGTAAGTAAACATGCGATAGGGCTGCCCGCCTCCAGTATTTTAATTACATTTACCTACTTTGTGTTTCCATTTAGTTTTGTGATCGTAAATATACTATTTAAAACAAATAAAATACTTTGTGAATTGAATAGGAAGTGTTCAATAAACATGCGTGTTGATTTTTGATTGATAGATTTAATTTAAAGAGCCATGTTTTTCTTTCGGGACATAAAAAGAAATACTTATCCATTAAAAAGACACACATTATATACCTACCTACTAGTAAATAAAATTATTTTATAGTTTTATCTTTCAAAGCTTCCAGGTAATTAAAAAAATTTATCTCTGGATGCGTTATTGAAAATGAAAATAAAAATAATTTGAAAAATAAAATGAAAATAATTTATTGCCAGAAAACATGAAGGTTACATTAATTGCCGGTGACCCCACACTAGGCAAGCCTGTCCTGTGGGTGCCACATACGTTAGTACATTATCTCTAATACATTGATGTTCGGTATTATGTTGCTATCGATATTTACAGTTGAATTAACAGTAGTGTTACAATTATACAAATCTCACATTGGCATCAAGAAACATAAAATAAAAATAAAGAATAAAAAAGTACAATATGAGTTTAGTATTATAGGTGTTATATAATACAAGTAGGTAATTGATAAGTTAGAGTATGATTAATGTGGTGTATTTAGTGTAGTGTAGTGTTGTGTGGGGCGATGTGGTGTAATGTAGTGTGATGGAGAGGAGTGATGTATAGTGTAGTGTAGTGTAGTGTTGATATTGTGTGCTATAATATATTGATTTTATGTTGATATTGATATGTATTGATATATATTATAAAGCATTCCCAAAGAAAAGTAGGTACTTAAATGGTTTTCAGACCAAGTGTACTATAAGGTCTTCTGTTTCATCGTATGATAATGTGAGCAACCATTGTGTGGTAGTAAATCTAGCCTCCCTAACGGAACACAACTTTATGTCGCACCGTTTTGCAATTCTGTTGTAAATGTATAGATCCTTGTAGGGGCTGAACCGTCTAGCAAAATTGGTTTTAATGGTTGGCAGTGGTAACCTATAGACGCGACGCTCAAGCAGTTTACTATGTTCCTCAGTGTTAATAATTGTGCGATGAACTCTCACTGCTGTTTTGAGGAAACACAATTGACGCACAGTTAATACCTTACTTTCCTTGTAGAGCTCAGTTGTTGGGTACATGAAGGGTCTTTTGAGCATGGTTTTCAAAACACATCGTTGGGCTATTTCTGCCCGCATAATTATTGTTTTTTGTGCACTACCCCAGCAAGTTATGCAGTAAGTTAAGAGTGACTGTGTCAGGGCAAAATAAACCTGTTTTAAAACTGCTGGTGATGCTGCAGACCGAAGTAGTTTCATAATGTTAGCAGTTTTCCTTACTCGGGTTGATACTGAGTTTATGTGTGTTCCAAAGCTAAGGCGCTCGTCAAGAAGTATTCCAAGATACCTAATGGTGTCAGTTTTTAGAAGCTCTTCACAGCTGCAGTGTGCCTGGTTCAAACATATATGTAGTTTAATTTTAGGGTTTTGATTCGGAGCTGTTGCCGCGGTTTTGTGAAAGCATATGTATTTGGTTTTCTTGGCATTTAATGTTAGTAGGTTATTCTGCAACCATGTTGATATCTGTACCATACCTGTTTCAGCCCTCGAGAACGCCTCAGCCCAAGAAGAACCCTCAAAGATAATCACTGTGTCATCGGCGTAACAGATAATTTCTGCGTCTATACTCTCGTGAATATCATTCATATACATGATAAAAAGGGTCGGTCCCAAGATACTGCCCTGGGGAACACCGAAATTAACAGTGAGAAGACCACTTTCTTGGCCTCCCACTTTGACACATTGCTTTCTATTGGTCAGATAAGTTTTAAACCAGTTTAGAGCCAAACCTCTCACCCCAAAGTGATTTTCAAGTTTACGCAACAGGATCGGCGTCGAGACGGTATCAAAAGCTTTGGCTAGGTCCAGGAAGATGCCTATGCTTGCCTGCTTATTGTCAAGATGAGAAGCTACCGTGGAAGTAAGTAACGTTATTGCATCTTCTGTTGATCTTCCCTGCCTGAAGCCGAACTGTCTATTGGAGAGAAGCTTATTTGATTCGATATATCGCACAAGTCTTTTATTTACTATTTTCTCCAGAAGTTTAGAGAATACAGTCAGAAGGGATATTGGTCGATAGTTTGAAACACAGTCTCTAGGCCCATCTTTATGAATCGGTATAATAGATGCTGTCTTCCATGCTTCAGGGAAGACACCCGATTGTAAACTGTGATTCATAATTGCTGTAAGTGGTTGTAAGACAGTTTTCCGTATCTCTTTCAGCATAGTATTAGTGATACCGTCTACACCGGGCGCCTTGCCATTTGCCAAGGATAATATAAGGGACTCAACTTCATGTTCGTCTGTGGGCTGCAGAAAGAAAGAGTCTTTGATAAGCTTATTTTTAACTTTATGTGTCAGTTCCTCCTGACATAGCTTAAGTCTACCTAAGATATCGGCAACCAGCTTTCCTCCGACAGTTGAAAAATACTTATTACAGATATCAAGAGAATCTTTGTGATCAATACTACCCTTTAAGGTTAAGAGTTCTTGCGGTTCTTTCTTAGTTTTGGACATGTGACATATTGATCTAATGGTTTTCCAGAGCTTTTTAGTGTTATTTGTGCTGTTGGATAGTTCACGGTTTGCACGTTCGGTTTTGAGCTTCCGAAGCAGGTTATTGCAGAAGTTTCTGTATCGTGAGTAAATTAAACGTGAGGGGTGATCATCGAGGAACTTTCGTGTGCGTAGGTGGAGACGGTCACGATGTTCCATGCAGCGAATTAATCCTGGAGTAATCCAGGGCTTAATATTATATTTGGAGTGGCTAATTTTTGTTGTTCTGGAGTTGGAGTTCACAATTTCAGTTAGTCGGCTGCAGAAGGAGTTCACTGCGTGGCTTGTGCCTACGTTGTCAATTAGAACGGTCCATTCCTCATTTTTAAGCTCCCTTTTTATTGTTTCGACGTCGTATCTAAGAATAGTTCTGCTACAGTTTTTTTTGTCATTTTTTGAAGTAACCATTCCCAGCATTACGATGTAGTGGTCGGTTAAATTTGAGCGGCAAACTACCCCTGTAACGTCCTGGCTGGTGTTCACAAAAATGTGATCCAGGCATCTCCCATCTCTTGTAGGTATGGTTATTGCAGGCAAGAGTCCATGCTCCGAGGTGAGACATTGATACTCTAGGTCTTGAGCACTTTTTGCCAAGAGCAGGTTGATGTTGATATCGCCTATCAAAATCAATCTGCTGTTCTTGTTTGAATTAACTTTTAAAATAAAATCCAGGGAACTAAAAAATTTTTTGAAATTTGGGAATGACGGTGGGCGGTATACACCGAGGACTGTGACTCCATTATCTAATGTTAGTTGTAGGCAATTTGCATCCTGACATTCCGGTTCCGAGACACTGACGCTGAGGGTATCCCTCACGTATGCTACAACACCAGTATTTTGATTATTTTTTTTGTTTGTAAAATAGGAGGTGTACGATGGTAAGTGAGGGATTACAGTGTTATCATCAAGCCAACATTCTGTGAGAACTATTACATCAAAGGAAGTCCTCATTCTGTGCAACGTCACCATGAAGGCGTTAAAGTTTTTGTTAATACTCCTAATGTTATATGAAATAATTTTAAAATTATAATTTTCAGGGAATGTTGTACGACATTGTGCAGGCATATCTATTAAATGACAGTTTATACCAATCGAATCCAATTCAGCTATTGTGTAATCATTAGCCATGGTAAATGTTATTATCAAGTACTTGTTTTTTAGGTGCATGTGCAACTAGATTGGTAAAACCTTTACCTGGTACAATGTCATATGAATAAGGTTTAATTATTATATTTAGTTTTATAGTTATGCGGTAGTAAGTTTGGTGACAATTTAGATAACATTCTTTGGTAGACTTGGTAGATGGTATTATTCTGTTGCACACAGTGTTTTTTGTGAAAGTGTAATATTGTGGTAGTAACATGTGTAAGTTACATGATTGATTGTCATAGGTGTAAGATGATTTGAGATAAAAGTTGTGTAATGTTATAAAAAATTGTGGACATACCATTAGATATAATATGCTATAATAAGTGACACAAGTAATTAACTCATGATTATAATAGGAACTTATCTTAAAAAACTTCTTTGCAACCGTGGTGCTTGCCGACTCAGTTTTCGCTGGGAGTAGCGAATATACGCAATAGGTCACTGTGCGTGCGGACGAGAAGGGATGGTTTTCCTTCCCGCTGCTTGACAAAAATGCTTCCCTGAGTGACCCAGCAGAAGGTGTATCCGTGTTCCTTGGACTTCGCTCGTACCGCTCGAAAAAGCAATCTGTTTTCTTTTGTTAACCGCTCGTTGTAATAGATTCTCTGGGAGTTCCCGGATGCGCCGAGACCAAAATCGGAGGTAGTGACATCTTTTCTAGATTTTGCCGCTTTTAATATTTCATTTCGTTTGTTACGTCGTAGGAGACGAACTACTATTGGTCTCGGAAACTTGGCACCGTCGTGGGAGGCAACAGCAGATTTCACACGAGGTCCAACCCTGGCCACCCAGTCGATATCACAGTCCTCCAGTCCGACACCAACCTTCCTGGCGGCCAGAAGTGCGATATGATGAAGGCTTTCGTTGTTATTTTCTGGAATACCAGCTAGCTCCAGTTCGTTCTGCAAGTGGTGCTGCGCTTGAGTATTTAATTCTTGTTGAAGCTCCGATACTCGTACCTCCAACATCTTTGCCTCGCGGTCGCGATTTTCAAGGTGTTGGATGCGCGCCTCATTTGATGTAACACTGTCGGCTAGTTCTTCTAGTTTCGCTTGACAGCTGGATAGTGACAATGTAGCATCTTCTAAACGTTGCTTGAGTAAGGAAATTTCACGTGTTAAGCAGCGAACTTCTTCCACCAGCTCTTTTACGTCGGTATTTAAACCAACATCCAAATTTGTTTCGGTTTTCTTTCTCATGGTTATATTTTCCTTTAGCGTTCGCACCGGAGTAGAGCTATTGTCTCCTCCCTTTTTTTGAGTGGCACAACAATCAGGGCATTTCCAAGATTTCTTCTTGTCCGCTGGCATCGTAGATATGTTGAGACACAGTAAACAAAAACTCTTGTCACACGCAGAAGAAGAGCATTTTATACAGTTAGCGTCCTTTGTGCTTTTCAAACATCCGTAACACTTCATCATGGTTAATGCAAAATTAACAGAAGAAATTAATAAATTACGAAAATAAAAAAGATAAATAATCACAAAAAGTGCCAAAGCCCAGGCTCGAACTCGGTGCTATCCGAACCGTAAGGGCCTAAAGTCAAACCGTTTCCCGCTACGCCACGGAGCTTATTAGTATACCTGGCGAAATAATCTCTTGCTAGGTGTTAAAAAGTTATAAAAGTTATTATATGACTTTGTCTTTTGTTTTTTGAAGGTCAAAGACACAACACAACACTCTCGAGCGGAATATTTTAAGCACTTTATTGTTGATAACTTTGCGGATAATAGTTATATCGACAAGATCTTTGCACTGTTTTGTTTGTCTTCTTATTGTTCACACACTGGTACTAATTTTAAGCAACATAAAGCAGATTATACCATTATTTGGAAATAAAATGTGTTGGAGCAAACAGTAACACCACCACTTATGACAACTACCGAACGACGATTAATGACTACCGAACGAATTCATGCAACCAAAAACAGCACAATATATCCTACTCGTCATATTTAATATGTACTTGTTGTTAAAAAACAACACACCGTCCACTCGTCACTGCGGCACAGTCGCGACTGTCGGCGTGTCGAGCGCGTACCGAAATCGTGGCGCGTAGGCATAGCTCGCGTTTCGTCTGTTTGTATGAAGTCGGAATACTGTAGGATAATATTACCGTGTTTATACTGTGGCATTTGTCACTGTTTGAGCGCCGCCGCATTCGCCGCCATTCGAAATAGGTAAAAATTAAGTCCGCTCCTAGACTTTGTGTCGCCGCCGCTCTCATGTCATAGGTCGCCGCCGCTGCCCATCATCCGAAGAATAAGTTTTCGAGTGCTCAGAACGGACACAAATAGATTATGTTCGTAGGTACCTATGTTGACGTAAATTGACGTTGTCTTTACTTACTACAAATAATATCTACCTTGCCTTGAGAATGTAAGGTTAAGGTCACAATCAGAACTTGCATACCTAGGACGGAAGTTCGTCTTTAATGAAAGGTGACAGAGGAAAAACAAGAGGAATTTATTGTATAAAACACAACCTAACTATCTCGTAGGACCTAACTAGGTGCAGCTGGAGCTAGCTAAACCCTAACTAGACTTGATAGATATTATTTGTAGTAAGTGATAATAAAATAATATAGGTAGTTATACCTATTTATAGTATCAAAATCCAATAGGTACTATTAACTTTATAATTATTAGATATGCACTGCAAATTTAGAAGTGGGTGATTTTAATTAACACTTTTGAATCGTGTCAAAACTGTCGAATGAGCGACGTCATATAAATTTACGCATTTTGTCTTTTAAAATCACACACTTCCAAAAATCGAGTTTTGCAGTGGCGATTTATCAACTTCTATCGTACCTACTCTAGTAGCCAGTAACCTGCATAAAACAGTAGGCAACGTAGGTACCTAGGCAAATAATAAATAAATAAATAAAATTCATTTAATTCAGATAACATTGATCCATACAGTACCTACATTTAAAATAAAATAAAATACACAATATTATATGCTGCGCTAGCAGCGGTGGCCCAGCTGTGTCGGCCCCGACTTCGAACCCAGGCAGGCGCATTACTTTGTGTAATTTATTTCATCACCGCTGCTCTCAAAACGGTGAAGGAAAACATCGTGAGGAAACCGGCATGATGTGACATCCGCCAATCCGCACTGGGCCCGCGTGGTGGATTATAGTCCATCCCTCTCCTAGAGAGGAGGTCTGAGTCCCTGCAGTGGGAACATTATTGGCTGATGATGATGATGATAAGCATAATTATCCGCACTTTATTGTTACGTAGGCACAATACCTATCTGTTAACACTTCTGTTTTTCAATCTTTCAAAGAATTATTATCTTTATCAAAGAATGCCGCACTTTCCTTTGTCGGTCTTTCGGCTTGCGTTTATAAATAAGAGTTTTGATTTCAATTTCGTTTATTTCCAATTGAGCTTGCTTCGAGTCAAGTGTCTTATTTATTGTTCTCGCCCATTTATTTAGCTAGGTACTCTAACTATTCCTTATTGCTCTCGGAGTGAAAGTTTACAATTTGACATGAGTGACGAAGATTCAAATAGCTCTAATAGTCGGAGTAGTGAGAGTTGGAGCATTAGATCTAAAAGACCTAAAAGCAAATTTGATGAGTTTTTTGAAATAATTCATGCGTCCCAAATTGGTGTGTGTAAATTGTGCCAACATAAAAGGGTTGAAATAAAAATGAAAAACAGAAACACTTCAGGCCTAAGGAAGCATCTACTATCTTTTCACGAGAAGGAATCGCAAACATTTATTCCTGTAAGAAAACCTACAATAAGTCAAAGTGAAAATATCACAAGCCTTTTAATAACCACTGCGAAAAGTATACAGGTAAGAAAAATAATGTTTCGTAATTAAGTACCTACTATTAATATAATAATTACAATACTTGGTCAGTGGGTCGTCTTAGGGCGGATTTTTTACCTAATTTATCAAAATAAAGTAGGTAGGTACTTTATAATTTGATAAATAGATGAACAAAAAAATGCAATTTTTTTACAAATTATTTAGTAGTGGATAAAGGTAGGTACATACCTTATAACGTAGTCCTCCGATAGCCGTCAAATCTGCCCAGCGCGGCAGCGTGGCAATTATGGGCAACTAACTACCTACCCCCCTAGTGGGAAGGCAGCAGTGGACGTTCTACGGCAGATTTGCAAATGACCAGTACCAACGTTCCTAAATTGTTTTACGATTTTATCTCTATTTCTACCAACATGTGTTTGTATAGTTTGTATTTGTACCTATGTACCTATACTTTTATACTACGTGCGTGTTACAGAAAGGTTTGGTAGATATATCCATTCAAACGGGGTGAAGAGTTTATCTGGTAGGTACCTATAGAATCTGTATTCATTTCAAACTTTCAGCTAAATAAAAATCCGCCGCTAAGGGCCGGCGCCCATATGCGGAAGCGCAGCGCAGAGCATTTTTCACTGTCAAACTGATAACGACGTTGCAAGCGTTGAAATAAAATCGGAAATCATCTACACAACAATTAATTCGTGAGAGCATCGAAGCGACTACATGCGAAAGGTAGCGCGCAGGAGCGCGATTGCGTGAGCACGCGCGCTACTCCGCGCGCAGCCGCTTTCGGTCGCCGCCGGCGAGCCCGGCGACTCGCCGGGCTCGCCGAACGACGCTCGCCGAACGACGCTCGCGCGGCAGGGGCGGGAGGCGCGCCATTTTGTTATCAACACTCGTACCTACCGTACGGTATTTTCGTGCAATGAATATTACGTTGTGATTATTAAAAATATGGACGACGAAAAATTAATATTATTGATTCAAACTCATGATTGTTTGTATAATATCGAGTCACGCAATTACAGTGATAAACATATGAAAATAAATGCGTGGGAAAAAATTGCTGCTGAAATAGGTAAAACGGGTACGTAAAAACATCATCAAAATTGCATTTTTTATTACTTTTAAACTGATATTACAATTTATATTAACATTTATCTATAATATCATCTTGCTAAATAACTCACCCTTCTTCTGAAAAATAATCCTTAAATTTTTCACGTACAAACATTGGTAACAAACCACTACTATCTTGATCAGATTCGATATTTCCTAAAACTGTGCTGTGTGATGTATTATTTATAGCATCCACAAATCTTAAATTTTCGCCATCTAGTATATAATTGTGTAAACATGTACAAGCTAGTATTACGTTATCTAAATATTTGGGCTGTATTCTTAGGCTCCTATCGAAAATTTCAAATTTTTGTCTTAAAATTCCAAAAGCACTTTCTACCATACGTCGCGCCCTACTTAGCCTATAATTAAATATTTTTTTCTTCCGATCTCCTTCAATTTGGTTTCCAGGATATGGGCGCATTATGTTTTCCGTCAAGGCAAAAGCTTCATCTGCCACAAATACGTGTGGTAAAACTTGGTTCGTTCCAGGCAAAACTTTATTTCGTGGTATATTTAGCCTGTTTCCTTGCATCTTTTGACCCAATTTAGAATGTGACATTATGCCACCATCACTGTTGTGCCCATATGCCCCAATATCAACAATTATAAATCTGTACTTTGCATCTACAACGGCTAACAGCACTGTGCTGAAATACTTTTTATAATTATAATACTGACTTCCGCTTTTTAGAGGTGCCCTTATACGAATGTGCTTGCCGTCGATAGCGCCAATGCAATTTGGAAAGTTCCAAATATTTGTAAAATCTTCCTCAACGGCTTTCCATAACTCTTCTGTAGGTTTAGGCATCACGATAGGTCTGAGTACTTTCCAGATAGCTGCACACGTTTCATGAATGATCGTTCGTATAGTACTATATCCCATACGGTAATTGAAAGACAGAGCTTTGAAACTGGTACCGGTTGTTAAGAATCTGGAAAGTATTATAAATAAAATGAGTCATCAGTCTAGGTACAATTTTTTTTTTCAGTTGGGGATACTCAGAAAAAATGGAAAAAAATACGTGATAATTATAGGAAAGCAGTAAAAGCCCGAACTGATGCTAGTGGTTCTGCTGGTGGTAAGCGCCGCCCTATAAAATATGAGAAAGAATTACAATTCTTGCGACCTTTTGTACAAGAGAGACAACAAGTTAGTAATTTAGATTCATCTTCAGAAGAAACAATGCAATCAGATCAAAATGCACATATTTCATCACCTCGGCCACAATCGGAATTATCAAACCATTCCAGTCCCAGGAACTAGTACCGGAATTATCTGTTTTAGATCTACAGCTGAAGCAGAAACACCTCAAAAACATCATTTAGAGGCTGCATTAGGTGTAGTAGTCCCATCACCTTTTAAAAAGAGCCTTTTCTGGCCCGAAGAACCCCAGGAAAAGAAACGAAGGAAGAAAGAAAAGATCCCCTTTGCAATTACGAGTAAAGCTTGGCAGGATTACCACAAAAGAAAAGAAACAGATAAACAAAAACTACAAGAAGAAAAAGAAACAAGAGCAAAAGAAAGGCAGAAAAAAAAGGATTTAAAGGAAAAGGAAAAAGATAAGAACAAGCTAAATTCGAAATCGAAAGTTAAAATTAGTTATGTGGATATAACTTCTGAGGATACGGATACAGGTGTTACATATGCCGAAAGTGATGATAGTGTAGTAAATGAGAGTACGGTAAAACTTAATAAATATCAAAATACTAAGCGTAGAGTAGGTTCTGGTTCAAAACGACTTCGCCGAGGCCAGAACATCTATCAAAGTGATTCAGATTCTGATGACGAACCTGCAAGTAAAATAAGAGTACCTGCAAAATCCACCCCACTGCCTAAGAAAGGACAATTTGTAATTGTAAAATATGAAGGCGAATACTTTCCTGGGCGTACGGAAGATGTAGATGTCACTCAATATGAAGTAAGCACTATGATTTTGTCGACTGGAAATACATTTAGATGGCATGAAAAACCGGATAAAATTTGGTATAACATTGAAAATGTAATACAAGTTATCAATCCACCAGTGCCTCTAAATAATCGGGGATTCTTTAAAGTGAACGAAATGAATAAATACTTGCCTAATTTATACGACATTTAGTTATAATAATATGTGTTTCGGTTCAATTAGGTACATATCATAATAATAATTGATTTCAGTTTAATAATTGATTAGAGATTTATTTGTGTTATATTATTTTAATTTTCTTTAAGTAAGTACTAATTAGTTGATTCTTGTACAAGACTGGTAGTAAAAGACTGTTGATTGAAGATAGATATAAGATGTGACATTAGGAAAAATGCGTAAGTTTATATTATTGAGTTTGAGTTTTGATTAATATGTTACCAGATATTTTTTCACTGATTGGAGGTTTATTTTTGTTATTTTATTTTAATTTGCTAGATGTACCGAAGTACTAAGTACCAAATTTTTTATATAAACAAGAATTGTAATAAAAACTGATTTGAGATATCATGTATTTTTGTTTATAATTTCCTGCAAATAGGGTCAAATTACACTGTCCATCAATGGGTATCCATAATTGGTACTGTCCATGACTGGGGGTCCATTACTGGATTTCTGTTGTCCATTACTGGTGAATTTTAAAGTCTGGAATTTTTTTTTTTTTACAAAGTACATCGGATATTTGGATGTTTTAACCATATTTGAATGTTCGTCATGTATTCTACTGTCAGTAAAAAAATACTTTGTTTATATTAGTCAAACAACGTACCAGGTACAAACATTTACCCAAATGAGCGGCCTTAAACTGTCCATGATTGGTACCTCCACCTTATGTCAATTTAAACTGTCAATGTAAACATGTACCTATACTCTGTTACGTTGTTCTAAGATCTAAACTAACGTGTTTAGTAAATAGCAATAAGCTAATAGGTATTTGCAAGACTTGCGAGACTCTTGCTGCAAGACCAAGACCAAGACTGAGAGCGCAATACCAAGACCAAGACCAAGACCAGGTGTATTGACGCAAGACCAAGACCAAGACTGGCTAAGTCTCGTCTTGGTCTTGCATTTGGGCAACACTAGATGAAAGTGAAACTTTCCATCACGATACCTTAATAATTGAGGAAAACAATATAATGGATTGGTTTGATGAAATCGTTGAACAACAAAAAAGCTTATTTTAGACGCCGACTGAAACACGCAACAAATACTATCTGCCTCACCTAACATCAACTTTGAGAAGATTGCTAATCAAGCTTCCACTGTGGGGTAACGTAATGTGTCCTTTGTATGATACATAAAATAAGTCGCCTACATCCTCCTCAGTAGAGAGTTACTTCAAAACACTTAAGCATTTGTTATTTGAAACTCGCACTCACAAATATAACATTGATAAGTTTTTGAATATTCATTACAATTTTCTACAGGGAAAAACCAAAGTTAATTTTAAGAGTCTGAATGATATTTCATATAATATTAGTTCTAAAGGCAGAAAACGAACGTTAAAGCGAGTCAAAACCATTAGCATAAAGAAAAAAAAAAAAAAACTGCCGTAACTTTTACTTGTGACTCGATATTTGCTGAGGAGCCCTCCTATATCGAAAATTGGAAGGGTGAGGGATATGAAACTCAAAAATAACATCTACTTCAGTCTTATTTAAAAAAATGGAAATATAGTCGAATCTAAAGAAAATGTTTTCAACACTTGCGCGTTTGATTGTTTTTTATGCTGGCACATGGATACCAAACAAACAATTATATTCGCGAAGTCTTCAACACTTGTGAAAATACTTTAACTCGTGATTTTATTGATATATTAGTCCAAAATCAAAATGAAAAGGAAGAAAATAAGCTAAGGCAAAACATTATTTCACTCCATTACGAAAAAAAAACAATTATTACGAATGCAATTGTAATATGGCTTTTGTGTTTGAGCATACACTTTTTGATTTTTTGTATAGTGCTGAAAGAAGTAATAAATGTATAACGCCTTTATGTAGTGAATTTGCAAAAATCCAACTAGATTCATTGTGTTTCTTTCTCTCAATTTAGTAATTATTGACATGTTTGGTATCAGAAGCTTAGAAGACGCCATCGTTATCGATAATTCAGAATTAAAACATTGTTTAGAATGCATAAACAAAAGCATTCAATACAAACACAAATTAAATAATGTTGCTTTATTTGATTTAAATGGTACTCTAAACAGTATACTCATTGAAATACTACGTTACATAAAAATAACGGAACGTAAAACATTCAAGTTGATATGCGCGTTAGAATATGTTATGTTCCTCCGTGTGTTGGCAATGTTTCTTATTCGGGAAAACACCAACTAACTTAATTTGACAAGACTAAACTATTTTTAGTTTAGTCGAATTCAATTTAGTGAAAATCTCCATTTTGCTATTCGGTAAGGCAAAATTTTATTCCTGTCAAACTAAAATCCGACTTATTTTAGTGGCCATATTTTTGGTCGCGATTAAACTAAACTAAACCTTGTTCTGCTGGTTGAAATTTTTAAATTACAGAAAAATGAACGAATATGTTGTGGCCGCTTTTTTCGAGGAGCAAGAAAGGTAAATAAGAAAATTTATCAACTAATTATATGTTTATTTGTTCAAAACTGACCTAGCAGTAAAAAATGCCGCATCAATGCCATTGTGAAGAAGCAGTTGACCGACTCGGACACCATGGCCTGTCATGCTGCAGGAGCGCGGGGCGAATTCCACGGCACGCCAGCCTCAACGACATAATCCGCCGTGCTCTTGTCATTGCTGGTGTGCCAGCTGTGCTGGAACCAAACGGTTTGGCGTGCGACGATGGCAAGCGACTGGATGGTATGTCAATAATGCCTTGGAAAATGGGTAGGACTCTGGTGTGGGACGCAACATGCGTCGACACCATTGCCCCTACCCATACACCTGGCACGGCTGGCTGTGCCGGTGCCGCTGCAGCTTCTGCAGAGGCTGTTAAGCGGCGCAAATACTCCAATCTTATTGGAGATTATGAATTTGTGCAGTTTGGAGTCGAAACGTTTCGGCCTTGGGGTCCGAGCGCCCGCAATCTCTTCAGGGATATTACGAAACGTATGGTTGACGCTTCTCGTGACCAGAAGGCTGGCCTCTTTTTAGGTCAGAGATTAAGTATTGCCATACAACGTGGCAATGCTGCTAGTCTTCTGGGAACGCTACCACAAGAGGCATGCGATGCGGATGAATTGTGATTGTGACATACTTATTTATTTTTCCTCTTTTCACGTGATATTCCATTACCATGCCGCCAAGTTTGTTGTTTTGGTTTGTTTACTTTTTCAGAGGTTTAATTTACGGTCACGTTTGAACACATGTTTTTTGATAAGAAGTTAAGTTGTCTCTCTCACATTTCAACAACTTCTTATTGTGATTGTATCTACCATAGATTTAGTATTTTTGTATCTACTAATTTACCACAATTTACAGCTTAGACGGCCTACTTTCATTCTCTAAGGACGTTGTCATTCGTTCATTGAATTCACAGATTAAAAAGGGTTTATTCAATTTAGTCGTGTGACCTTGACTAAAAATGCATGCACTATTTTTAGTTCGGTAGTCAAACCGAATAGACACAGCGTTGAACTAAACTAAAATAAGATAATTTTTAGTTTAGTTTAGTTTAATCGGGTGGACATGCCGAATTAACACCAATATCGGTCATTACAAGTGTCATTTCTTAATCGACGACCAATGGTTGTGTTATATCGACAACCGAAACAAAACTCATAAAAGTTCAGTGAAGCCCATAACACTGTACAATCTAACTTATAGTCTGATTGATAGTTAAGTTAGTTGATAATAGGTGAGAATTTTGCTAAGTGGAACTAAAATTAGATTTTTATTACATAGAGACTTGTAAAATGATGTTATATAAACTATATAATAGAAGGCTAATATCGAAACTGACTGTGATTTACATGGTATAGGAATCTTTTGTTGTGATTTAATCGTAGTAAGTATTGCTATAATGGTCATAGTAAGACTGATTTGTTTGTAATAATAAAATATTATGATGCTAATCGATACAACAACGTAGGTAAGTTATTCGTTGATTAATTTGTAATTTTAAGTACAATGACAAATTAAACTGTAATGGGTAGTTGTAAATTGTATAATTTTAAGTTTTAGAAATGTTGTTGTTATTGTAAGTCAGATTTTGTTTTTAAATTCTAATTGTAATTGCAATATGAAAACGAACTGTGATTGTTGAATTATGTGATAGTTTAATAAAACTTTATTTATTTATATAATTATAATTTTATGTTATATTAATGTTGTTGCTCTCGTATATCAGGTGTAGTTTTGATATAAGCTACTTTTTTAGCTTATTTATAGTTACAACAACGTAAATTAGTTATTATGTTTTTAATTGTAACTACTATTATTTTATAATTTAAATAAAGTGATTTATAGTTTATGGTAATAATATGTTTTATCTACGAGTATTTATATATTATTTGTTTTATTGTAATAGTTGTGAAAGAAGCTATAAGTATTTATCTGGCTTATTTACATTGCCGATATTATTACCAATTTTTAACATTTAAGTAGGTAAATATCGGTGCCAGAATTGAGGTCAGTGGTAAGTCACCTTGCACTTCAACTCTTGATACCTTTACCCAGGCCTCCGTCACTCGCTTAGCATGTGCTACACGGTTTTAAACGGCGGCTTGTGACAGAATTTTAAAACAGTGTAGATAGTTGTTTTATGCCAAATTTCGTCCTTTAAACACCCTTGGCAGCAAGGCTTGCGTTTGAAACCACTGGTAGAAGCGTTGGTTTAAAACTTGTTTAAACCGTTTAGCCGCTTGTTTAAAACCTCGCAAACGACAGTCACGTTTCAGGGGGAGTCAACTATCTTAGCATCAAATGCCAACACCTGGGCAAAGCTTTCTAGATGAAAAAGCGCTATACAAAAGACAAAGACAACGTGTATGTCTGTAATCCTGTGATCGTCTTTCTGGAACGCAATACGGTCTACTTCAGTTTGACAATATTGACGGCCATCTGACATTCGCCATATTGCATAATTTCGCTTTCTGTGAACCGGTTATATTTTGAATTTATTGTGATACTGTTTATTATTCGTTACCTATCTCTCATTTTGTGATACCTATAGTGATAATTTCTCAGTATCGCATGTTTCTCTTCATGTAAAACCGTTATATTGCGATATTCCGAACCGCTATATTACTTGCATTACCTACATTTCGTTACATACCCATTTTCAATTTTGTGATAATATCTTTGAATTGTTTGTACAATGGCCAACACAGAATTACAAAGAAAGTGTGCAAAATGTCATACTACTGCTGGAAATGACGAAACTGCGAACTTACGATTCCACAGATTTCCTCTGCCTGGAAAACATGGATCTTTGAGGTAAGTTTGTTAACCCGTTTTCCACAGGAATACTTATGTCAGATATTGATTATTTATGATATTGTCAGATATTTGTAAAACATTTATTTACTTTTGGTAGCAGCATGCAAATTTTCAAATTAGGTAATTATTTCAATATTACAATCAATTTCCTAAGTAAGTAATACCAGGTGCCAGGAAATGTACAGATTACCCAAAATGAACCGAGCGTTACACCTCTACCTGCTGAATCCAAGGTATGTCCAATAGAGTTTTAGGCATAGGAGTTTTAGAGCATATAACTCTATCTATAATTCATACTCCAAGCGGGCTATGGAGCGAACTATGCTTGGATTTTCTCTGAAGAACGAAATTTGAAATGAGGTCATATGACATAGAACTTAGCCACTTTTTACTTAACCTTTACAGAATAGAATGGAATAAAACTTTATTTGTACACCATTTACTTAACATTTTAGAATTAAATATAAATTATCATCTATGCCTGCCTTTATAACTTTTTATCTGCACACATTTTTAATAAAAACCTCTATTTATACTCATAGACCAAGACCTAAATGAACAAATCTAAATAAGTGTCAACATGTTACAAGGGCTGTGACGCATCTCATACATAAATGTCCATTCTTCTTTTTGGTCCACTATCATGGACTGCTTAATGGATTTCCCAAAATATCAAAGAGCATGCTATGCCGTTGGTCCGTCATTAAATGAGAATTTGGTGAAATGGCCCCCATACTGGGCTGACCACCAGTCTGGTGAAACAGCATCCCTGCTGGAATGAGTAGTAGTAGGGATATTATATAAGAATCTAATTTCAGGGATTCAAGCCATACTGCAATTTCTGCAGATTTTAATAAATACATTTCATCATTTCCAGGTACCACAGACTGGCAGAGGAATTTTGAGGGAACTGGATTTAAAGAGATCTGCAGAATTAACCCCAAGAAAACGTAAACTATACTTAAGGTGTAGAAAAAATTTGAGTGAGATTATGAGATTAAGGAAAAGAAGTAAGAATCATCAAATTTTACCTAAATTACTAGCAAATGATAATGTTCAAAATTTAATGAACAAGAACATATGAGGGGTCTAAATGCAAATCCTACTCTATCAAAAAAAAAACAAAAATAGTTTTTTTTGTCTGGCAACACCTTTAACTTATTCTCTATATTTCTGTATAATCAGTTAGTGACAAAACCGCCTATATCCTATATTAAAGTGAGTTCTAAAGTCAGAGTGAGATTCAAAAACAACACTATCCACATGCTTGAGATTCAAAAACTACACTATCCACTTGCTTGAGTGCAGAACCGCCATTGTCAAATTTTGACCAATCAGCGAGCAGGAGCCACAATGGCTGCCGGTACTGTTTTTTCGTAGAGTTGTTGAGTGATTTTAATTGATTTCGTGACGTTTTATTGCAAAAAATGGAGGTAAATATCGCTCCAGTCACAGGAAACAAAGCAAGGAAGAGATCCCGCAATGAACAGGAGTGGAAACGTAACAAGAAAAAGCAAGAAAGGTAACTTTTCTAAGGTGCTAAACTGGTTGATCATTTGAATGGTTCATGCAACAACATACAATTCAACCCCAATTAGGAGGGTTCTATGGTTAAACGCAAAACTTGTACGATCGATAGTTCGAAAACGAAAGTTAACTGACGCCTATGACTTCCGACAATTTCAAGACCAATATCCAAGTATTTATTGTACCTATTTTTCAATGCAGATTAAAATAACAGGCTCAATTCAAAATTTATCGATAATGGCTACCTAAAATTATTAACTATGAATTTTTAATTTTTATCTATATTAAAGTATATTTTTCTAACTCCATTTAACTACAGTCTAATATTTTTTGTAGGTATGCACCAAAGACATTACCCGATTTTAAACAATTGGGAGCAAAATGTAAGCACAGAAAAGGAAACTACAAATGCCATGAATTACATCCCCAGGATGTCAGAAAGTTTCATGCGTCTTTTTTCGCAAAAAAAGAGAAACGTCACCAAGATAATTTCATTTTAAAATACATGAAAACTAAAATTCCAGCTCGCCGTAGACGCAAAGTCGGGCAACGTAAAGAATCTCAAACATACACTGCCTTATATGTGAAGACGTTCACTAAGCCATATAAGTTACTCAGGGTGTGTCAAAGAGTATTTTTACTGATACTTAATATTGGCGTTCATAGACTTAGATCAATTTCAAAATTTTTTTTACATTCCGGACAGCTACCTGATGACCGACGAGGTGGAGATAGGGTCTCCCAAAAAATTTTTGAGAAGAAGCGCAGTGTAATGCCGTTTATAGAAACATTTAAATGTATCGAATCGCATTATTGCCGTTCTTCAACATCTGAACGAAAATACGTAACTTCCGACCTCAATATTAAAAAAATGTGGCGCATGTACCAAGAGCAACAGAGCAACGACGCCTTAAAAGTTAAAGAATGCTTTTTCCGAAATATCTTTAATCGACATTATAACATAGGTTTTGATTCTCCACGCGTTGATGTGTGCAGTAAATGCACTGAACTTACTGAGAAAATAAAAAAGGCAAAAAAAGACAAAGATGAGGCCACAAAAGCCAATTTGATGTGCTATTTGCGTATTCATAAACTTAAAGCAAAATGCTTTTATGAATATTTACGAGAGCGTGATGGAACTATGTTAACCATGTCATTTGATTGTCAAAAAAACCAGGTGCTTCCTAAAGTTCCGGACCAAATTGCCTATTACAGTCGTCAATTATATCAATATAATTTTACGATAGTTGTGGGAACTAGCACCAATAAAATTTCCAAAGAAAATGTATACTGTTACGCCTGGACCGAGGATTCACTTGCTAAGTCTTCAAATGAAATAGCTTCGGCAGTATTTCATCAGCTTACAACACATGTGGACTTTACCAATATAAAGAAAGTCAGACTAATGGCCGACGGCTGTGGGTCACAAAATAAAAATAGTACTCTAATTGCAATGTGTGCTCACTGGCTTACAATTTGTGCACCTCCAACTGTGAAAACAGTTGAACTAATTTTTCCTGTCCCAGGCCATTCATTTATGCCGGCTGATAGAGTGTTTGGACTCATCGAAAAAGAAATAAAAGCCAAGGAAGTAATAGTGCAGCCATCAGAGTATATTGCTATCTATGAAAAATTTGGCAAGGTTATAAAGTTAGGATATGACTGCCCTGTCAAAGACTGGAAATCATATGGACTTAACTCTTTGAAGCTCCCTGGACAATACCACTTTAAATTTTCTGAATGTAAAAGATATTACTTGAAGAGTAAAAAATAGTCCGCAAAGATTTATGTTGCGAGGTGAAGTTAATTATAAAGTAGATTGTGGTACCTATAAAAGTGTAATCAAACACAACGTTCTGTCAATGGCAGAATTTGGTGTGAGAGAAATCCCGCGAGATGAAGTCAATGTAGCCACATTGAAACTAGAAGATGTGGACAAACTATTACGTAAACATTATGGGGACAATTGGAAAATTGATCATGGTAATGATATGCTTTACTATTACAAAAATGTCTGTGAAAAAAATACAGATAATGCAGAGAACAATGTGGAAGAAGAAATAGAATTTTGCGAGTATTTAGAAGAAGTAGGTTGTAGAATATAAGATTATAAAGCTCTGAGAGTAAGAGTGGTGTAAAGCCAAATTTTTTTGCTACAACTGATAATTATAAAGAAGGACCATAATTTACGATTTAAAAAAAATAGGCTCGATTTAAAAAAAGGGTCATGTCCATATTTTCGTACAAAAAAGGTTACTTTGAAGTTTGGTTCGCTAGTAATTTGGGTCAACAGTGATTGATCTTAGTGTAATATGATGACGCCCATCCAGAGACAATATGGAGGAGGATCAGATCGCTGTAGATACCAAAATCAGATAGGCCGTTTACGTATCTTTAACGTTCACAAAAAGACAACTAAAAATAACATCGAAATGGGTAGACCACGCAGTCTGGTCTGGGGTGTCTACGGTGGCGTTTGTTGTTTACAGTGGTGTCTGGTTCATCTCCGTGCTTTCTCTGTATGTCAACATCATATTCCCAGATCAGACTGGCGGGGAACCAAGGCTACTACGAGTAAGTAAGCTCATTTGTATGGAAATTTGCCTGTTGCTCGATTTTTTTGCACAAAAGTGTACTTTGTAACATTAAATGCTAAAAATGTGATTTTTCAGAACAATTTATATTTCTATAATAAAATACTAGAAAAAATGAGTAGATATTTATTTCATTTTTAAGATCAGTTTTAAAAGTATCCATTAATTAGCGGTCAAAAATTAGTAGTTCATACCTCATACCACCGTCGACTGATACTGTGTTCATAGCTTCATACTACACAAACCCATCCTTGTGGAAAGTGAAGGACAAAATCGCCTCTATCCGTATGAATGAAGTGCAATACCGCCTTCATCCTAGGCTTAAGTGCAAAACCGCCTCTATCCATATTTCATTGTTAAATTATGCTAGAAAATAATGTAATATTTTAACTACACTTAAACTGAAGCGAGAAAACATTAATTATGTCTTGTGAAATTTCTTATTTTGATAAAGTATTTTGCGATTGGATATCCCTAAAAAAGTTTTTCGCCTTTGGTGTAAAGTTTAAAAAGCTGGATTTGCATTTAGACCCCTCATATCTGGGTCATGTGCCCTACTGTTGCAAAGTCTATTAAAAAATACCTCAAGAAAACTAACTGGACATAGGTGGAGCATAGAGGACAAAGTTATGGCTTTAAGCATTTATAAAAAATCAACTGCGTGTTACAGATTACTCAAGCGCCTTTTTTGTTTGCCTAGTGAAGGTACTCTAAAGGCTCTTTTAAATAGGATGCCCATGAAATGTGGTATAAACCTCCAAATATTTGAAACCATTAAAGGCATAACACAAAATCGGGTACCTGAAGAAAATTTGTGTATTTTGGCATTTGATGAAATGTCTATACGTAAAAATTTGTCATATAACACCAAACAAGACATAATTGATGGTTATCAAGATCATGGTAATCAAGGCAGAACTATGGAGCCAGCAACACATGCGCTGTTATTTATGGCCATTGGCATCAGAAAGAAATGGAAACAACCACTAGCTTTTTACTTTTCTGGTGATTGTGTCACTGCCGACCGATTATCAGCTCTCATCAAAGAGGTTTGTGTTTCTTATATTATAGAGATGTAAAACCTAATATACTCTATACCCTCTTACTTACTTACTTACTTAAGTAAGTAAGTAAGTACACCCTCTTAATAGTAGGACAATTTCCTAAATTAATGCAGTTGTTTTAGAATTCATTGATACTGGGCTAACACAGCTTTTAGTTACTATAGCAGGCAGCCTCTGTGTCGTGGCGGTAGTGCAGGGAGGCAGGGAGGGGTTTGATTTATGATCAGTGTAAATATTTGTGTGCATGACTATTTCTACTTGTATTATTGGATATTCCCGTGCCTCGGAGAGCTTGTTAAATCGTCTGTCTCGGTTGTCATTGAAACATCTAGTGCAGTGGTTATGGAAGAGATGGCTCATATATAGTAGAGCTGATCACCCATTAGGTGAATAATTGTGTTCAAGTACTGTAGTAATTTTTAATTCAAATAACTATCTAAATTTCAGGTACTAGAAGCAAGCTTCCAGGCTGGCTTGAGTATTGTAGCTACTGTCTGTGACAACTTCGGAGTTAATGTCAAAGCCCTAAATTCACTTGGTTCCTCAGTGGCTGAACCATATTTTGAATTCAATGGCCACAAAATAGTCACGGTTATGGATCCACCTCACCTATTAAAATGTTTTCGGAACAACTTTTTAAAATATGATATAGAATGTTCTCAAGTACTGTAGAATGATGGGAAACCAGTAGCAGGTAATTTTGACAGTTATTGCTTTTACTTTGAACTACTGTGATAATAAAGACAATAAACACAGTTAAAAATAATATTGTTAATCTTACAGGTATAGCAAAGTGGGCGCACATTAAGGAATTCTATGAAAAAGATAATGCTAACCCTAATTTTGTGTTTGCTTCTGCATTAACTAAACAACATATAGAACCTAATTTCAAGCAAAAAATGAAAGTTAGCTTAGCAGCCCAAGTACTAAGTCACTCGGTGGCAGCAGGAATGCTCGCAAAAATCGCCAATAGTAAGATTTCATTATTTACTATTTTTATATATATTGAAACACACTTTACCAGTTCCACACAATTATATTTAATTTTGTCACCGTATAATGCTAATATTTGATTTTTTTGATACGGTGACAAAATTAAATATAATTGTGTGGAACTGGTAAAGTGTGTTTCAATATATATAAAAATAGTAAAATGAAGTTCCATCAAGAAGTTTCAACAAATTCAATCAACTACATTTCATTATTTATTTTAGTCATTTACTGAAATTGTTAAAGAACAGAAGATAATGAATATCTGTCAAAGTCATAGTTACAGTAAAATGGTCCTAGCAGGATATTGTTCATATTCGATGGACGGGATCTACAATCAGAATAAAAAGATTAAGTTTCAAAAAACTTTATTGTTGCACAGAGCCTTGATTATTTTTCTCAAATAAGAGTAGCCCAAGTTTCACATTTTCACACACTTTCACATGTATAATATTAGTAAGATTCTGGGTATACATTCATTAAATAATTATTATTTTAACATTACTAATATATACCTTAATTGCATTTATTTGTATAGAGCCTGATAAAATGTATTAAGACCCTTATTTTACACTTACAGATGAACTTCCTCAAGCAGCTGCTGCGACGGCTATGCTAGTCGGCAAAATGGATCAATTGTTTGATGCATTAAATGGAGACACGCCCGACTTGAAAAGAGGAAAAAAATACCTCAGTAACTTGACTCAAAAGAGCCCACATCTGAGTTATTTCAAGTATAACTGTGGTGGGTTCGTGTGTAGTAAGTAAGTTGACGGGTACTCACTATGTTTAGGAAGAATAGAAACGAGTCCAGTTCACAGTACACAGATAGTTTATTGCACACACGCACACAGCAGTTTACAGAAGCAGTAGAAGATTGTAAGCAGTAGGAGAAAGAAGACATTAGGAAACAGTAAACTATAAGAAGCAGCGTAGCAATAAGCGGATACAATGTAGTCGCGGCGGACGTCACGGCGCACGGCTACTCAAAGCTATCCCTATATAAAACGAAGTTTGCTCGTCCGCTACAACGTACAAATATTTATTTTACACAATAATATTACTAAGGTAGTAAACCATACAATCTAAATAAAGATGTAAATATAAATGTAAACATAAATGAAAATATAAATAATTGTTGCATGAATCGCAGGTGTGATGGGCCACGGTCACCACTTACCATCAGGTGGGGGTACGCCACACAAAGAAATGAAAGCTATATTTTAAAATATGACATTCTTAGGTGCCAGGGCCAAGCCGCCATCGATAGATGGGTTTATAAGAACCCTAAATGCCGTGGAGCGGCTTTTTCACAATATGAAAAAATTACAAATAGGAAGTGTATCAACAAGACGGCTTAATCAAGATCCACTGGAAAATTGTTTCGGGTGCATACGCAGCAACTGTGGATGCAATGCTAATCCCAACAGCATACAATTTGTTGCAGCACTCAAAACCGCAATGATTAGCAATTTATTGCATACAAATAAAAATAAAAATTGTGAAGACGACGATAATGCAATTTTAAATAATTTAAAGTCGTTTTTGACGCAAAATATTGCTGAACAGTCATCAAATACTAGTAACATAGAAAAATCTTCTAATTTAATTTATGATGTTGAAGCTACAGTAACTGCTATGCCTCATTGTTCTGGTGAAATACAGGCTTGTGCATATGTGTGTGGGTTTATGTTAAAGAAACTAGGACCCAAGTGCAATCAATGCCAAACTGCAATGCTTGCAGACCAGAATACCGACGTTAGCCATTTATTCACCAGTTTTAAAGAATACGAAAGTATGCGCGCTAGTTTAATATATGTTAATAATAATTTCGTGAAAACTGTCGAGAGTGCTGCAACAATTGTGAGTAAATATTTGAACGAGCATGGTTGTGACGTGTTATTAAAAAAGACCTTAGAAGGAAAATTAAAAGAGCAAATAAATTTTGAGTGGTTGCTTGATTGCGCTGAGCATTATAATGATAATAAAATATACATAATTATGTCCACTATAAGCATATGCTTAAAAAGGTATTGTGTTTTAAAGAATAGGCAGTACACAGAAGAAGCATCTAAAAAGGCGATGAAACGAAAAATAAATATACTGCAACATGTTTAAACCAACTTTCATCGAAATCGGTTCAGTTGTTTAGGCGTGAAAGCGTAACAGACAGTTATTTTCGCTTTTATTTTATAGTATTGATTAAAACTTTACAGATATTGAAAAATGTGTTTTTATTGACCTTGAAATATGTTTTCTTTTATTAACATAATAATATAATCACCTTTGAAGAATGATCAGAAGAATGGTCATACTCAAAATCATAATATTTGACCATTCTTCTGATCATTCTTCAAAGGTCACATGGAATAAAAATTCATAAAAGGATTCTATAATAGCGCGTTTAAAACTCGCGCCAAATGTATTAGTTCCTGGGCATTATTGGGAGGCGCTAGCGTGCTCCGTGTTGGCATTTTTTTCAATGGAGTTGTACTTCTTTCCGTCAGGATATAAGTCTTCTGTGGTCACGTTGCAGCGGCGAGCCCAGGTAGACGCACGCGACGACGACGTTCTCAAAATGGCACGAGAAGCAAAAGAACGAGAAGTAATTACAGAACTTCTCGAGCTATATAGAGACTTGCCCTGCCTTTGGGACTTACTATGTGAGTCGTACAAAGACTCGACTCAAAATTAAAAGATATTCACCTAACGGCCAACGCCGCCTCTGCAAAAAAAAGATAGACAATCTAAGAATTTCTTATATACGGGAATCTAAGAAGGTAAGTAACTTAACTTTAAGTTAATTAAAATAGAACTACATAACAGTTTTGAATGAAAATTCAGTTAAATACTTTACAATGAAGGTAGATACATTATATTACGTTCTATGGGTACCTACCTACCTTTTTGTTCATCTGGTAAGTATTTACTTATTATGACTGTTCTTTAATAGTTGCTTATGTAAAACCAGAATTAACAATTTATTTGTATGAAAATATTTAGGTCCTGATAGTGATAATATTTTTTTTATTAAATTTCGTACCTACCTTAGAGTATGAATAAGTTAAAGCTATACCTACCTACTTACGTTTCCTCATTTAGTTCTACAAGGTACTCACTGAATTTTTTTCGATACCTTTTCAGGTCAAAGAATCAATAATCGCACTGGATCATCCACTAGTGACGTTCATAAGCCAAGTCTTTGGCATTAGGAGTTATTGACATTCTTGGAGAAAAAGAAAAGATGTGAAAAGAAAGGGAATCGATTCCCTCATGAGTGACGACGAAGACGTAAGTTGTATTTGTATATTATGTACATCTATAATTCAGTAGGTAGGTACCTACCTATTCTATACAATAAATAAACATTCTTGGACGAATCAGACAACGCCATCTAGTCCCTAATTAAACTATTAACTTGTAGAGAACTGATAAATAGACACTAATACTTTTTTGTAAATAAATACATGTTATATATAGAAAATACCCAGACCACAACAGACATACTCGTTCATCGTTCATGCACACAAATGTTTGTCTTGTGTGGGAATCGAACCCTTGAGATAAAGTAGCTATTACTAGCCACTCAACTCGATCGCTGTCTACCTCGGGAATAGTACCTATAGAATACCAAAAACGTTTAGGTAATGTGTGTAGTAAGTAATTATTTGATAACATCAAGTAAATATAGATGAAATAATTACTAGAACTACTTTTAAAACAGAGATTTATTTTAATAATAACTAAGTTTAATAATGTTTATTCGGTCCATCTGGCTTACATATGTAATGTAATTATTATTAATATTATACATATACAGGGTCATTTTTAATTCACTAGCATCCTCCCAGGGGTAGGTTAAACCATTAATTGAGATTAACTTTAAATCATCCATGTGGTGGGATATCATCTGACCCTCTTTTCGTAGCCTATGCCCTAACCCTGAATTCACTAGTAAAGTACTAAGTGGGTTCAGGGCTAAGCAGAACCAAAAGGGACTCAGACTGTCCCCTTGAAAAACATCCCACTCTATTGTTATCGGCTCGCCACTACCTAGAGCCTGACGACACCCTGGATAGAAAAGAACCGTCCTCCATTGCCTCATACATGACTTTAAGAAGGTACATAAAGTTGCATTCACTTTATACAACTCTAGCACCCTCAAAAGCCATGTATGTAGCACGGAATGAAACGCTTTCTTGTAATCTATCCAACATGCCGTCAGGTCCTTACGGTTGCGGCGAGCTTGTTGGCTACTAGCCATATCAATGAGGAGGAGCTCCTTAGTACCCCGGGCCCCATTCCTACATCCATTCTGAGAGGCACACATAATAGAATTATTATTAATATGATTGTTAATTTTGACTCCCAGATTGGATTTAAGAAGTCTATAGATCGTTGGCAGACATGTAATTGGTCTATAGTTATTGGGCTCCAGATAGTACTCTGGAGCCAGTTTCATGGAGCAGATGGGTAACTCCTGTCGTCATAAAAGCTGGTAGCGTCCCAGATTCAACAACAGATTGAAATTGTGAAGCTAAAACAAAATGCGAGCTTCGTAGCCACTTTAGCCAAAAATTGTGCAGTCCATTCGGTCCCGGAGACTTCCAATTAGACAGCGAATGGACCGCACAATCTACATCAATGGCATCTATATATACAACATCCATATCCGGTATGGTTTCGCATGCTCTTTCAACCTCACGCATCCATTATTATTATTATATGTAGAAGAGTCGTTTTGATTGGCTTATGGTCGGACGTAACTATGTTTGTCCGTAGGCGGTTTCTTGGTAGCTAGTTTCTCGAGCATTTTCTGTATCGCCATGGGGACGGGCGGAGGGGTTGGCAAGTGGTCGCCTGTAGCAACGAATCCATTCTTATCAGCTTTATAGATCACGTTGATGACCTGTAAACAAGAGACATACAACGTTATTTATAGTGTTATATAATTTTAGTTAGTCGTGTCGAATTCTTGTTTGAAAGGTCTTAAGTTGACTTAAATCTTACGTTAGTTTGATCGCAAACGACTGAATATAACTAACGGCCTGGCCACGACTTTGGTCTTAGCAGCCCGGCGCGGCGAGCGGGGCGGCGTCGGTGAGCGGTGCGTTTAGCACGCCACG
Source organism: Eilema caniola (assembly GCA_949126895.1). Taxonomy (NCBI): domain Eukaryota; kingdom Metazoa; phylum Arthropoda; class Insecta; order Lepidoptera; family Erebidae; genus Eilema; species Eilema caniola. The sequence continues at coordinate 4,839,586 of OX421485.1, forward strand.
TACCCTCAGTAGCATGGGTATGAAAGTTCCCTACATTTATGAAAATCCTTGACACTAGCTCCAAGTTTAAAATCTGCATGTAAATTTTCATTTTTGAATACGTCTCCACATTACCAGTAACATAATAATATTTCTAATGAGTAGAATATACTTTGAAGTTATACCTTTTTATTTTAATATTAATGAGTACTGGTGAACTTAATTTTAGTATAAAAATTAAATAAGAGTCAGTGATTTTTTTTTAATTATACTTATTCGTGAATTATGAAATTATAATCATTTATTTAATTTCTTTGAGATAAACTTTCTTCTAAATTTTGGTAGAAATAGAGATGGTAAGTATTATAACAAATTGACATTAAATTTATACCACTAATTTGTACTACACTAGCTGACCCGGTGAACTTCGTATCGCCAATATTTTTCCGCCCGCATGGCGTCAGATCCCGTTCCCGCTGCACCCGCTACTATTAAACATGTTTTATACACATAAACCTTCCTCTTGAATCACTCTATCTATTAAAAAACCGCAACAAAATCCGTTGCGTAGTTTTAAAGATTTAAGCATACAAAGGGATATAGGGACAGAGAAAGCGACTTTGTTTTATACTATGTAGTGATAATCACTTTAAATAGTGGCAGATTTAACCAAATGCCGCCATTAGGCTATTAAAATTTTGTCCCGCTACCGACATCCACGATATGTCAGTTTCAAAGTTATTTTTACAACCCATTGCATTAATTAAGATTGCACAAGAAATAGTTTTTTACCGACTTTACCGACTTTAGTCGGTTCTATTTTTTAATAAAAGTAATTATTATAATTCTTGATGTTCAAGTATTGTGGAATAAAGCTATTATAATAGTCCAGTCAAAGTACTAAAACTCTAATAGTTATACACATTTTCAATTAATTTTAGAGGATGGTAACACTAATTTACCTATAATAAAAGTTATGTAGTTTGAATTATTAGACAAATGTTAAATTAGTTAAGCGGTTTTTATTTAAAAAAAAAGAAATTGTTTTAAAAAAAGAAACTATAATATTGTTCACTGAGTTTCTTGCTGGTCTCTTCTCAGTAGAACCAACTTACCGAACCAGCGAAAGAATCATTTTCAAATGATTTATTTACTTAATTTAATATTATATTAGTAATTTCTTGACATTATTGTAAAATTTTGACGTTCATATGTGCTCTTTATGTGCCTAAACTGAATAAACGAAATTGATTCTTTGATTCTTCTTTGATTCCTAGATGTTCATCTACACAGTTTCCCTGATCCTGTGAGTGATGCTGAACGGTTTAGAACATGGGTGTTAAAGATTGATGGTGAAATTATTGGATTGGATAATAGCACAATTTACAAAAATCGTAGAGTGTGTCATAAACATTTCCCAGACAATGCTTTATTCCTGAGTAACCGTCTCTCCAAAGTGGCAGTCCCATGCCTTGAGCTACCCGGTAATTTATTTTTGTGTATATAATATGCATTATGATTATTACAAGGTTTCAATAATGGGTGTTTCTGGGGCCTTACCAAGATCTTCGGGGCCAAAGCCAACCTCACCTGATAGCCGGTACACCTTCTGATTAACGGACAAGACACTGACGCAGGCTTTCCTCTCGGGGTTGGAAGGCCATCAGATGGTAGTCGCTCCTATAAAAGCCGTACAAGCCAAATCGAGTTGAGGAGGAGTAAATGAACCCCAGGCTCCGAAATGTAAGCCTCAAATGCAACCGGGAACCACGCTGAGATGATGATGATGACAAGTTTTTCATACAACCAATCTGAAATCAGATGGTAATTGGTTGAATACTTGCATCATATCGTACAATACGCGCCACACAACTTTGCGTCTATGAATTTCGCGCGAAAGGCGCAGCAATGATGCAATTATAGGTGTCACAGGGGTAGCTGCTGCGCAGCGGAAGGGGGCGGGGCGGCACGTGGCCGGCCGAGGCGATGTTAAATCGTGCATCCCGCTCTGAAGTTCGGTAATTTCACCGCTTTCACTCTAACGTACTGTCGTGAACACAATTGTTAAAAGTTTTCGTTGATATTGTTATTAACGAAAGAAAGTAATTTTTTGTGTTATGTATTTCTTGTTGCCTCATTAGTAAAGTCATTATAATTTATCTATATATAAAAAAAGGTTGATTACTCCAGGTAAATTATATAAGTTATTTGCTACATGAATAGATTAAACATTAAACATAATTAAATTAGATGAGAATGACTACGGTAATGAGGATGTTTCTAGACTAAACAATTATAGTACCTACTTAATCTTTAACCAATATTTCACGCTAACAGTATGTAAGATGTATTTTAATACTTAGTACTTTTGTTCGCGACGGTACCTGCGCAACCTTGAGTATGTTGCTAACTTCGTAGGCGCAAAGTTATGTGGCGCGTATAGTAACTGCCATTGATATTACACTGACCTTTTGATTACTTCACAAAGTGCTCCTGCATTCAGTTTTGTGACTATGCTAGGTTATGCTCCTTGTGACTCATTAATAATACCCTAGTGCGGATGTGTTTACAACGTTCATGTTGCATTGTATTTTGTAAAATTATATTTTATTTGTTTTCAATGACAACTCCGCATAAACTCAGCAGCATCATAAACCAAGTTGTTTCCATTAGTGCAACAAAAGCAGATTTGTCAACAGAGCCTACAGCAGTCCTGCAGTCTTTAATGTTGATCCAATTCCTTCAACATCAGAAGCACCTCTATACCTCAGAGGTACCGGCTATGCCGGAGAATCCCTCCTTGTACCACGAAGTGGTGCAAGCTGTCCCGCGTATTCTGGGGGGGACACATCAGCGCAATCCACATCAACAAAGACCACAAAGAACCCATACCAAGAGGTAAGAACCGGGAGATCCGTGTCGGAATCTCTAGGGGACGGCCTCACCAACATGAGCATAGGGGAGAGAACAAACCAAGGAGGCGAGTGGACCACCGTCAAATATCGACGGAAAAGGACCCGCCGAAAGAAGACCTCAGCGGGGCCCTCAGGCCAGATTCAACTCGGCGCGTCGACCAGTTCGGGAGCGATGACCGCGGGCGAGTCAGGTAAGAGGGCCAACAAAATAAAAAGACAGGGCACCGACCCGGAGGAGCAAACGCAGCGTCGTCCCACAAAGCGACCGAGGGTCGAGGGACCACCGAAGCCCACTGCGGGCCAAGGTGAGCTCTCGGTAATCATCGAGCGGGGAGATGGGGCGACAGTAGACGACGCCACTGCTGCGGTGATAAGAACAAGGTTGGTCGACCTGATTGAGATCGCTGCACTGAGCGGAGTTAGCGGCCGGAGTCTGCAGTTCGTCGCCTCGGGCCTAGTGGCGGAGGGATACTTCCTGGTAAGTCCTAGGACCGAGGAGGCGATGACGTGGCTCCTGGGGTGCAACTTCGGTAAGCTCGACGGCGTGTCTCTCAGGCCAAAGAAGCTGGATCTCCACAAGGTGGCCATATGGCTCCCTGGCAACGCAGGTGGGATCCGTATAGAGCCCCTGGATCTGATAAAGGTTCAGAACGGAGACCGGGAAGACGACCTAAAGATATCCGAGTGGAACCTCATCCGCAAGGAAGTACTCCCTCTGGGAGTCCGACTTGTGGTGGGAGTTCCCAAGATAGCGGCACAAGACACGTGGCTTATGTACCAGGCCACGGTCGTCTACGTCCGCGTGCTAGGTAAGCCTCCCCAGACAACACAAGCACCGGACAGGTGCATCTGCCCTGTCCACAACAAAAAAGCACCGGGTTCGGAGCCAAGCGGCAGTACCGATCAGCATGCTGCCCCGAAGGTGGGCACAGCTGAAACAGGCACACCGCACCTAAAGCGCCCCAACCCAAACAGCACACAACAGGCGCCGCACACACAGGTGGCGTTGGCTGAAGGTGGGGGGACCGATCCCCGGCCGGGTCCCTCGAAGGAGGTACCGTCCGGGTCCATGGCGTCCCGCCAACAACCACGCCCAGACGTCAAGGCACACCCCCTCCCTGTAAAGCGCAGTGATCGGACTCCTCCTCCAAGCGTTGCACTGCTGCAACCGCCTTGGATGGAGAAGAGCCCTCCTGCGTAATGCAGTCTAAGGAGGGAACAGCAACACACACCTTCAGACACACGCAACACACTCACATACATATGAACACGAACAGCAACACACCACATACACACACACAAAAAATAAGAATAGTTCAAGTTAATCTCCACCACTGCCGCGATGCAATGATCGAATTCTGCAGACACGTGGTAGAAGAGAAAATAGACATGGCCCTACTGCAAGAGCCGTCCGTCTTCAAAGGACGTGTCTCCGGGCTGAGCTCCCTGGGAGGTGAAATCATCTACCATGAAAATGGTGAGTCAACACCCAGGGCATGCATATACGCCAGCAGCAGGGTAAGATCATTAGGACTAATAAAGGCAGATTGTTACAGTGACCTAGCTAGCGCCACGGCAACAATGCAGTTCAACACAGGTGACAAAGTCAGGGTGCTCATAGTCTCCGCTTACCTACCCAGCGAAGAGGACTATAAACCACCATCGCCAGAAATGGAAGAAATTACAAGGAAATACCACGGTAAGAATATTCCCATTATTCTAGGTTGCGACGCTAACGCCCACCACGTGGTGTGGGGCAGCACCAACTGTAATAAAAAAGGTGAATTACTCTTAGATTTCCTTAGTTCAGCAGGTTTCGACGTTCTGAACGAGGGCAACATCCCGACATTCGTTACGAAAAACCGGAAAGAGGTGCTGGACATCACAATCGCCACCGACAGGATCAACCAGCACATCTCAGAATGGAAAGTGGACGAAAGAGACTCGAAGTCGGATCACAGACGGATAATTTTTAGTCTGGGAGCCGAAATCGAGAAAACCATGACAAGAAATGCGAGGAAAACTGACTGGACGACATTTGAACAGCACATGAAGAAGTGGAATCCAGCAGAACGCAACTCGATAAAGGATATCAAAGACGTAGAAAAAGAAGCCAGCCGACTGGATGATACTCTCAGGGAGGCGTACCACAGAGCATGCCCACTAAAGGAGATAAAACCAGGAAAAGGCCAACCATGGTGGACAAGAGCACTAGAGAAGAAAAGGAAAAAGACCAGGCGAGCCCTCAGGACAGCACTCAGAAGGGGTGATGAGGAAAGCTGGCTCACGTACAGAAGAGAGAGAAATATTTTCAAAAAAGAATGCAGAAGAGAGAACAGAAATGGCTGGAAAGCATTCTGCGAAGGTGTCGAGAAACACCCTGACGCAGTAAGACTTGCCAAAATGTTCCCAAAAACCAGTACCTGCAAATTAGGCAGCATTAAGCAAGGGGACGAACTCACATCGGACCCAGAAAGAATACTGGAAATAATGTTGGATACACATTTCCCAGGAAGTGAGGAGTACGCAGGCAACGAAACAAGTGCCTACACAGAGAACCCGGAGGAAACCGAGGTAAAGACAATAATCGCGAAAGAGCATCTGCTATGGAGCATTCGATCGTTCCAGCCATACAAGGCAGCCGGGCCAGACGAAATCTTCCCGGGAATGCTCCAAAAAGCCATCAAGTACATAGAAGACGACCTTCTGGAGCTATACAATAGCAGCATCAGAATGAAATACATTCCTAGGAAATGGAGAGAAGTGCGGGCGGTATTCATACCAAAACCCGGTAAAGAGACGTATCAAGAGGCCAAAGCCTTTAGATGCATAAGCCTCTCATCATTTCTACTCAAAACCCTAGAGAAGATACTGGATAGACTAATAAGAGAACAAGTCGCCGCAAGCGGATCTCCGCTCCACCAGAACCAACATGCATATACGGAAGGCAAGTCCATCGAGACCGCCCTGCATAACTTGGTTAACAGGATACAGAGATCGATAAGCAACACAGAATATGCACTAGGATGCTTCTTCGACGTTGAGGGCGCCTTTGACAAGGCGACCCCAGTCTCAATTGAGGAAACCCTAAACCGCGAAGGCATAAATAAAGACATATCAGGCTGGATAAGAAACATGCTGAACCAACGACTGATACAGGCTGAGTTAGCGGGAACAACACGCACAGTGATAGCAAGGAGAGGCTTCCCCCAAGGAGGATGCCTATCACCCCTACTATGGTGCCTGCTAATAGACGAACTAGTAAACAAGATAAACAGAATGCATATATACACACAGGTATACTCTGATGATGGTGTGCTTCTGATAACAGGAAAGGTCCTCAGTGTCATATGTAATATCATGAACAGGGGGATCAACAAAGCTCTAGAATGGTGCAGGAGCAAAGGCTTAGACCTGAACCCGGATAAAACCAAACTAGTACTCTTCACGAGGAAAAGAAAACTAGGACGGGCTGAACCAGTAAGACTTGACGGTCACGATCTCGAAAAGGTAAAAGAGGTCAAATACCTGGGTGTGACACTGGACAGCAAACTGACATTCCAGACTCACATAAGCAACGCATGCTCGAAGGCCAAAATGGCTATGATGCAGTGCAAACGAGCTATAGGAAGAACCTGGGGAATAAAACCGGCCATAGCACTGTGGATCTATAAGGCCATAATTATGCCCAGAATCCTGCATGGTGCCCTGGTATGGTGGCATAGAGCCAACATAGGGAGCAATAAAAAAGAACTAGACAAGGCCCAAAGAATGGCAGCGCTAATGACCACGGGTGCAATGAGAACAACACCCACTGCCGCGCTAGAGATAATATTGGGACTAAACCCACTAGACCTAGAGGCAAAAAAGAAAGCAGTTGAACAATGGTTCAAACTAAGAAGCACTGGCCTCTGGACAGCAAACGCATTCGATGAAGGCCATGCCAAGATCAGTCAGGGCTATGAAGACAAACTGTCAATGATTCTCTCAAACAATGACCTAATCAAGAAAGAGAGAACCTTTGACAAGAAATACAGAGTACATATAGGACAGAGAGATGACTGGAAGATAGACACAGATGGCATTGTCTGTTACACAGACGGCTCTAGAAAGGCAACAACGAAGCTCTCTGGCTCCGGGGTGCACATTAAATGCGAAGACGGAACAGAGATAAACAGCTCAACAACATTGGGCAAGTATGCAAGTGTATTCCAAGCAGAAGTCTTTGCCATCAAGGAGTGCGCGGAAATAACTAAAGACCTGAATGCCGAAAAGGTTACACTCTACAGTGATAGCCAAGCGGCGCTGAAGGCCCTAGGCAAGATAGAGACTACCTCGGCAATGGTAAAGGAGTGCAAAAAGGCGCTGGAAAGTCTGGCTAGAGCAACCGACGTGACGATTGCCTGGGTACCCGGACACGAGGGCAACATGGGTAACGAGGTAGCCGACGAGTTGGCCAGAAAAGGAGCTGATAGCAACCAAGTGGGCCCTGAACCCAGGCTGCCAATAGCCCACAAAATCACCAAGGGAGTCATCAGCCGGAGCATAGTGGCAGAAACCAATCGAAGATGGAAAGCATCGCCTGTCATGAGACAGTCGAAGGTGTTCATAAAAAGCTTAGACACAAAAAGAACAAGCCAACTGATGAAATTATCCAGGAAAAACATGAGGCTTGTCGTAGAAGTGATAACAGGCCACTGCCGACTGAACAGGCACCTGACACTAATAGGAGTGAAGACCGATCCCAAATGCCCGGAGTGCATGGATGCCGAGGAAACCAGCATCCACCTGCTGGCCGAATGTCCCATGTACGCGCTGAAAAGATGGGAAATCATGGGAACGGATGAACTAGATCTTGAAGACATTTCCAATCTGAGGGTGGACAAGATTGTAAGTTTTTGCAAGGAAACAGGTAGGTTTGACGAAACGCCGTGATTGCCGGGCACCCCTATCCGTTACAGGATAAATAGGGGAAATGGGTGAAATGGCCCACACCGAAGGGCAGATCACCCGTCCGATCGCGGCGTCCCCTGCTGGCAGTAAGTAAGTAAGTAATACCTCAGAGGAAGCCTATCAAAAGAGGTATTGCTTTTAGATTGTTTCTAGTTATTAGTTATTATATACCTGAAAGGGTAGAAAGACATGTACCCATATTAAGCTTATACATCTTCTGGTCCCACTTAATAGGGCGCAAACATATTGTGTGTGTGTGTGAGAGTGTGAGTGTGTGTGTGTGAGAATGTGTGTGTGTGTGTGTGTGTGTGTGTGTGTGTGGGTGGGTGTGTGTGTGTGTGTGTGTCTGTGTGTGTGTGTGTGTGTGTGTGTGTGTGTGAGTGTGTGTGTGTGTGTATCATTTATGTCAAATATAACCTATTATAAAAGATCAAAAACTTTGAAACTCGATCTTTAGTCATCTAGCTGATAATGTACTAGTTTGATGTTCACAGAAGTTATTGTTACTTTTTGCCCTTTACCTATCTTAACATACTCATATTGTTTCCATTTATAAAAAACAAACATCTGAAAAAAACAATCAAGAACATTCAAATGAACCTCGGAAAGTCTCTTGAAACATGAAATGTCTCTTGTATGCATGAAAAGAATTGAACTTGCAAAAAATATTTCAAGAACAAGGGCTTTTGAAGTTTTATCAAATAAAATGTCGGAAAACGCAACAACACCTATTTATTTTGTCATGCCTGCCCCGCGGCTTCGCCCATGGCATACTTCGCCCCCGTGGCACCCATTTGTCCCATACATGTCGGTAATTAATTGTTCTTCAATAATGTATGGAAATTTGCCCGGTTTGTTGACATTTCTGGATTACTGCTCCGCTCCCCTGGGAAGTAGCGTGATGATATATAGCCCATAACCTTTCCTGATAAATGGACTATCGAACACAAATATAATTGTTCAAAACAGTTATTCTAAATAATCTGTCATCTCATCACGCAGTTGGCTCCAATCTCCGATGACCATGACCATGACCATAGAATATTTAGATACCGACTTATTAATTAATTAAGTGGATAAACAAAGCGTCGAAAAATGCGCAGTAATTGGCTAATGCAGTGGGTAGATAGCAGTAAAAGCCAAAAAAAATAATATAATAACTGTACATTATTTGCCTTCCAGAAAGACAGTATTCAATTGAAGAAGCTGTCCGTGCTTTTTCTCATTTTTAGCGAAAATATGGTTCAAATCTTACCTGATATTTTACTTTCGACTTTGGTTACGTATTTTAAACCACTGGCAACTGCGCGATTCTATGTTTAAAATAGATTCATAGCGTTTCGTGATTTTTACCGCGTAAGGTGTAAAAATTTTCAAGTCAAGAAAAAAGTTATTAGAAAGTGAATTACATAGTAATTATGTTGTTTTTACCGTTTGTATGTGTACAGTGCTACATAAATAAGTGCAAGGTATATTATTTTGGTGAAGTTTCTTTTCCGAGAACTTCGGTAAGTAGATATTGTACCATCCGGAGGGAGAGCGAAGTACTTATGAATCCGAAGGCAGTTCGTCATCTTCGGAAAATCAGGATAGCTTAACCTCGTCATCCCCGAATAATCGGTTCATCCGGTCGAATCACATCGATACGTGTTCGAGACATAAACCCACATACGTAACTTAGACTTAAATTTCACAATAAGCTAAGATTTGCACCAAAAAATTAACCTGTTGGAATTGATAATAATAATGAAATCCACAACATTAATTTACTTACTGATATACTTTAAGCTTAAATCGTTGCTTGGCTGACCCCTCAACGTTCCAAAAGATTGTAACTCCCATCAATTTTAAGCCATTCAGACAATTTTATTTCGGCAGACCTAATAAATCCCCGGGTGCTGACGGTATAAGAGCAATCGATATCCTGCGATTGTCAGATAAAATAAGCGATGCAATTGCGCGCCTAATAAATACCACTTTGGAAACGGGCCGATACCCAAAAGAACTTAAGGCAGGTATTGTCAGACCTATTCACAAAGGTGGTGGTACTGAAGATCACTCTAAGTACCGCCCCATCACAATACTACCAGTGCTAGACAAAATCGTTGAAAAACATGTATGTAAGGTCATTCAAAATTTTTATACAGCGAACGACGTCTTATGTCCGCAACAGTACGGATTTCAGCCTAAAAAAAGTACGACACTCCTGTTATCCCGTTTCACTGACATGGTCAATAGCTGGTTAAATGATAAGAAACATGTAGTCCTGGTTTTTATAGACTATAGTAAAGCTTTTGATACTTTGAGACACGATCAGCTGGTTCAGCGGTTGGATGTCAGTGGTGTTCGTGGCCCTTTGCTCGAGTGGTGTAAAGATTACCTCTGTGACCGTAGCTATCGGGTAAAAGTTGGTCAGGCATATAGTGATAGTGTTGGGGTCACAGAAGGCACAGCTCAGGGATCGGTTCTCGGCCCTTTGCACTACTTAGCCTACGTAAATGACCTGCCTAATGTGATTGAGCACTGCACTATGTTCCAATTTGCAGATGATACTTGTCTGATGATTGCGGATAGGGACCTTAGCGTAGCGCAGGAACAACTTCAAAAAGACTTCACAACCATCTTTAAATGGTCACACGATGCGGGTCTGGTTCTGAACGCGGACAAAACGAAACTCCTCCATATCCACTCAAGCCATAATCCAGATTCCTGTGAGACCGGTGTCAAGATCTCAGTTCACAGCCACGAGTGTCTGCATAAAGACCAAGCACTTTGTACAGACAAATGTCGTTACCTGGCGCAGGTAACTGACGTTACATACCTTGGTCTAGTGATAGATAGCAGGTTCAACTGGGCTAAACACATTGATAGAATCTGCAACAAACTACGAATTATTATAGCTAAATTTCATATTATTAAAAATAGAATACCCTTTCATGTGTTGCTGACTATGTACAAAGCCTTGGTGGAAGGCATTGTATCATACGGGTTGAGCAGCTATGGTCGGACGTACAAGACGTATCTGGACCACATTTATAACCTGCAGTATAGATTGCTTAAACTGATCGTACCAGCTAAAATTAAAATAAAATATAAAGACGACCCACAAGGACTCTTCAAGTACTGCCAGGTCATGCCAATACACCAGAAAGTAGAATTTAGTCTTCTGGTGGAACAGTATTTTAGAACAGAAATTCAAATCCCTAAAACAAACACAGCGGACATAGTCACTAGAAGCATTACCAATAAAAGACTGACAGTGCCGAGATTCAGAAATTTCTACGGTAAAAGAACTTCTCAGTACATCATACCTAACCTTATTAATAAACTGCCGGGACAGATAACAAATAAATTAACAGCACGAAACATAAAAATAACATTGAAAAATTATTACTACCGGTGACCGCAAGAACTGGAGCATCCCGTATAGTACAGGGACTTGTGTCGTGTTGGTGGGGGTTGTGTCTGTAACATGGCCGAACACCCCGCGCCGGGTTCCAAGTATCAATGCTAATGAGATATTTACCTAGATTGAATAATATTCTCCAACTTTCTGTGCCCAACTCAAATCCCAACCATTGTGTAATATAGCAGGCTTGTCTAACATAGCATTAACATGAAACTATCTAACAAAATGTTATAGCAATCTATAACATTCCAAGGCCTGGTAGGCTAATAGAGAAGAAGACTATAGCGTGTCTAGTGACTGAATTCTTACAACCTTGTGCCATCAGTAGAATTTTTAGGATATCACAAGTTATAAGTTGTAAACAAGACTGACTATAAAAATGCTAATGTATATTGTAAAACTAAAAAAGAGAGTTCTAGTAAACACTAAAAAAATTGACTCTCATAAATCTGAAAGGAAGAGTAGTAAGCATAAATGCATGTTATCTTAATAGACCAAGATTTTAACATTTTAATTATTATGTTTCACATAGGGCTGCAACCTGCTAAGCATTATCACCTTGACTAAGACAGGAAAGTTAAGAGGTTCATAGGTGTCACTCTAAGAAATCTAGCGACTCCAAGTACTTTTAAGTAATAGGCACCTGAATAAATAATTCAAATAGGAATCAAGGCTCCTGTGCATAATACCTATAAGGAAAGAAATTTCCAAACTAAGAGCCCTCCCTTTAGGCCTCTCATCATCACCATTGCAACCACAACTAATTGGATTGCGGAAACCCTTTGGAAACAAGTAATGGCCATGGTCTTTTTTTGCTAAATAAATCATCAATATTCTTTTATTTTGATCTTGTTAATGCGATCTTAATGGTGCCATAATAATATTTTGATTCTTGAATAAATCTAAAATATGCCTTATAAACATTTTATGAAAGTCGAACTAATAGGTGAATTCCAAAGATCAATCCACCTTGAATCACTTGGAACTTTAATTTCTAGTCTACTTTAGACAAGTGATATTTTTTCCAAAATTTAACCAAATATGATTTGACTCCAAGCAAAGGTCAACAGCAAAAATCCATTAATAAAAAAAAAGAAGAATAAATAAATGTACAAAATCTACATTGAATTACCTAGTAATGTATCAATGTGATTGACGTGTAAGTAGTTGTATAATGTTTAGAGAATAAAATCAATGTATTTCATATTGGTCATTATTTTAGGAAAAGAAAAAATAATTAATAAATGAAACTACTAATTTACCTACTTTTGCTGTTGACTGTACTATAGTTGCAAGGTACTTTAAAGTTAACCTGCGGTCTAAGTTCAACTTTATTGTCTCAGGATGCAATTGCTCCAAACAGGGCAAACTGAGAGGAAGAAGGGCTCTGCATCCCTTAGTGAGGTGCGATTTACAGGGGTGGCTCAGGAGTGGAGACCACAGCGCAAGGGACACACAGCCAAAAAGGCGACCACTCATTACAAACGCGATTGTCGCGGGCTAGGGAATGCAGTTGAACAACTTTATGTTGTCAAGCAAATGGAGTTAGACCAACAAAAAATGGCACTCCAATATGATGGAATTGTTAGCAGTATATGCAGCAGCTTTACTTATGTACAAAAAGTGCTACTGGTCAAGTCAGACAGCAGCCAACTGGAACAAAAAGGCGCACTCGCCCCTTAACCCGTGTAGAGGTGTCCAGAAAACTTTTCCAATTAACAGAGCAGTTCAATACTGACAGCATGTCACCTTCTAGAGAGGAAAAATGGATTCTTAGACCTCGTCTCAAGAGGCTAAGCCATTAACGAGTGGAAACCTCTGCCAGAAGCCACAATGCCTGTGTTCAAACAATAGCATACGCAACATCAACCCTTTCAGATCAAGGGACTCACCCATTGTCCTCTAGGATGCGGAACTCGAGGACGGTTCAACAACCTCTTGCAAAGTCCGACTGGCACTATCGGTTGGGATTGAGGTTTCCTCCACCCAGTTAATACCTCAGTGGCTGGTTCATCTAAACAGTACTCTAGGCTGGTCGATCTTAGATTGAGAGCTAACCACTAAAGACCCTTTACATTGACTCTAACTAATGAAGGATTTGCGGAAGATCCTTAAACAATGCCAAGAGAACACTTTCTAAATAGCTAGTTGGCGGACGACTACTCTCATTACATACATGCTTTGACGATATTCTGTAAAGACCGTAAAGACACAGTATTCTAACAAAATGCATCACAATATGTAGCTCGAAATATGCCTTATATATGAGTTTAAACTGTCAATGCACGTTATGAAATCCATAGAAATATCACCCAAGTAATACCTATTTTTATGCCGAGTTGTAAAGGCCATTTCTTTCTCTATAGAATTTGACGTATAGTCTGAGCATACAGGGTAACCCTGAAACTATGGGTTATATATTGCATTTTCAGTGACGTTCTTTTATGTTATAGGGCCAGGGTGTTGCTTGGTATCCCAGATATCTTGATTTAAACTATATTTATTTATTTTTTGCTTACAATATGATTAATTTAACAATTAAGATCTGCAGTTCTTTATTTATAATGGAATCTGCAGTCTCAGCATATTGTGCTACAAATGTAGACAATTATTCTAAGGACTTTTTCATTCAACAAGTCCTAAAAGCTACTGCTTTAGTTAAACCCTATGCCATCAACTCCTCTATACGGAATATGTAACAGAAGATGGAAAGAGAAAACTTAGAAAGTTGAAGGTGATTTTTCTGAATACCAGTACCCCGCAATCGTTCATCTCTGCGTTGAAACAACCAGAAACGGTGGCTCGCACCACCGAGACAAATGAAAACTATTCGTCCATTATCAGTATATTAACATTCTTGAGCGACCTCGGGGAGAAGCGCCGTGACGTCGCTGTCCGCCTGGAAAAGCTCAACGCTTCTGGCTATGGACCCAATCCTTGGGTTTTCGAATTAAGAGAGAAGTTCCATCCCCGGTATAAGGTTGTTCGTCCGAATGACCGTGAAGAAGCCCTAGTTGTCAGACTCCCCTTCATCGAGAGCGAATTCTCAAACGTAGATCAGCTACATGTCCATGCACAGCGGGCGCTGGATAACGTTGTACGCGAATCCTTCGCGTTGTACGCGAATCCTTCGCGTTGTACGCTGAGCCCCCATCAAAACCCATAAATGGCACCCTTACCTTGGGCGAGATGTGCCTGCCAGGTGAAAATGTATGTCGCTGTAGTACAGCCATATTATGTAACCCATCGCAATAGGAATATAAACTATAGCGATGGTTTTGCTGCTGAAGGCTTGGATATTTCCGAACTGCGCCAGTCTGCATTGCAGATAAGCCGAGATAAGATGCCCCCCCTTCGGGAGATCGTCATAGCCCACGAAGCGACTCTATTGAATGGGCGTCCAGATGCCTCACCTTATCCGGTGCTGCATGCTAACGATTTGCTAAACGTCGTAGCCAATCCTTTCAACTTGAATTCGCTGTTTGATCACTTGCCTCTTCCCATTTCCTACAGTTCTGAGCTCGTTCTCGACGCTACCATGCTTGAAGTAATAGTAACGCCCTTGTCAGCCTCTCAAATGATGTTTAATTCCGCACAATCAATCTCCAAGATCATGGCGTTAGCAAAATTATCCCTTCTCTGTTTAGAAAGCCGTACACAAGCGTGAGTGTGAAAACTTTTGATTATATTTATTCTGCAGTACATAGAAGTATCTACCTACATTAAATAAATATCTAAACATTAAGTCAACATACCAGTAGTTTCGTCAACATATTAAAAGCTTCGTTTGGTAGGAACCTGGTACACTGTTTTTGTGTTTTCATTTTAAATTAAACTTACCAACATATTCCGGAAAATATTGTTATATTTCTTCCCACACCTTTTTTATAATGTTTTTATAATTATGTTGGGTATGTTTTGACGTCTATATAGTGACTCAAATTAAAATTTCGGTAATAAATGCCTTGTGCCTCGGTATCCATTACCGCCACAAAATCGTCTAAAATTTTTGGTTTTTCTCTACGCCGCTGAGTACGTCACTCCTACGGGTAAAATTGACGCCAAATTATGTTTATTCCTATTACTGGGACGATACAACCCATGCAAAAGGCAGTAATGAAATAATCAGTGCTGTTTACCACTTTCTGCAAAATATTTATTTTACTGACAATAATAAGGTATTAAGAATAAGATCAGATGGATGTTCTGGACATAACAAGAATACCGGAATGATCTCAATGCTCAGTAAATGGCTTTACTCAGAATCGCCAAGGCACATTAAAATAATCGAATTGATTTACCCAATTGTTGGTCATTCCCTCATTCCCTCAGACAGGGTATTCGCCAAAATTGAAAAGGTTCTAAAAACTAAAGAAGTCATTACATCACCATCTGAATGTGTGTCCGTTTTGCAAGAGCATACACAATGTACAGACATCGATATATGACGGGAAGACTAGTTATCAAAATATTATAAAGCCTATTACTAGTTGGCATTTTGCATTTATGAAGTGTAAACGAGTTTTTAAAAACCCGTACTAAGACTGAAAATGTCTTTGTGCAAGGTGAAGTTAATTACCGGGCAGAAAACAATACAAAATGACGATTACTAAGAAAAAAGAAAAATAACTATTATTCAACGTAATATTATTCAACCCACCCACCAACCAATTACAAGATGTTTTGAAATTACTAAAAACCCATTTCGGTGATGATTGTGAATCCTTGGATATATTATATTTTTATAAAACAATTAAAGGAAAAGCACAAGAACCACTAGAAAATTGTGTGAGTCTGGATTTACCGAAAATAATAGCTATGTGTAATAATTTGATGGTGATGAGTAATGAGTTTTTACAGAAAGTCGAGAAAAATGTCAGCTATCCAATGCAGATATTCTCTATCAATACTTGTTTGGAATACCTTCCCCAACACTTTGTTAGGAATATTAATGTTTTTGGGGTTACGCTTGAGTAGACTGACCTGACTGACTGTATTTTGGGCATTACAAATAATGAAAAGTCATAGTTTCAGTTTACTTAGTCAATATCTTAGTTTACTATGCATATTTGTTGAGTAAAAAGAACAACATCAAGCAGTATTGGTGATGATCCGTTGACTCAGGACACTACCCTATTACTTTTAAGTATTGATGTAATGTTATACTGTGCTCATTCTTGCATCAATTAAATATTCTATTCTTATTCTATTCAACATTGCTGTATAACTTCCAGGTCATTCGGCTGCAGTTGAGTCTGGAGTATGTTTTCGAGACACCATTGCAAGTTCCAGCACTGCTATGGATTTAAATCTTGGTCAAAACTTCAGAGATACTC
The DNA here is from genome assembly GCA_949126895.1 of Eilema caniola. NCBI lineage: Eukaryota > Metazoa > Arthropoda > Insecta > Lepidoptera > Erebidae > Eilema > Eilema caniola. Next base: position 4,856,178 of record OX421485.1, read on the forward strand.
CTTCTGATCAGGCTGATTTCACACCCAGAACATTCAAAGGTATATACAGTCAACATCTTAACGTACGGTTTATAACTTCGAAGCTGCACATTTGGGCATAGAGAGAGTCAGGTTTTCGGACTCAATTACAATTGCATCACCAGTGCAATTACATGATGCACCGGTGATGCAATTTTTTGACAATTTTTCGAGCTGGATTGTGTACGAACGTGGCATAGGCCAGCTTTACGACGTCGTAAATAGAACCCTGAGCAAATGAAAGCACTCACTGCACTCGTCGTTGCACCTCCGACTTACATTACGAAGCCCCTTGGGTGCAGATGTCACTTTGCGGGAACATGGCTCGTAAGACTCTACAACAAACTTTTGCAACGATCGAGTATTTAAATGAGCTTGCCACACGTGCTGGGGCTGAGTAGTTAGAAGCCTAGATCTCATGTTCTCACAGAACAAGAGTAAGCACGCCTGGAACAAACATGCTTCTCGTCGCTTTATCTCCTTCGGTCAAACGCACCGGTCGCGCACGTTCCACGCGCCTATACACTACTTTATCACTTTTGCACAATGTGAGCATGACGGTCGACTGCAGCATAGCATACATAGCGAGTAGCCATAACAGCCACTGCTATGGGAATAAACGTTATTTCTTTAACAATCTTATGAACAACTCTCGACGTTGTACCTGTTGAGCCACGCCCTTGTAACGTACACAATGCCGTATATGCTTCATAGGTATGGTTAACCTCTCATTATAATTAGATCTGAACTGGTTTTCCCCACGAGTGCGCAGCAGCACAATATTGAGATCACAATCAGTCGTTATGACGTACAAGTAGTAAAACATCATGATGATTCACGTACAAAACGGGACTTTGTTCCAAACAATGGTACGGCGTTCTTAATCGCAGTTTCTACATACACTTTCCTCACTTGTGACGGTTGAAATTGATATAGACGATCGCTCATATCAGTAAAGTGCATCAATGAATATAGATCGTATAATTATCATAGCAACAAAACATCAACAACGTGGTAAAAGAATAATTTATCTTAAAAATATTCAGCTTTTTTATTTAAGTGCATTTTGACAACCTGCCAGCGACCATTTGGAAAAACCTGATTGGTAGGTACGGGAATCTGTTGATATCTTTATTCTATTTGATGAGGTCACGGGGGATACCATAAATACATCCGTGGATAGCTGATAGTGTACATACACTTTACGGTTGACCACCACGTCGTGAAGACTAACAGTTAAAAATTACACTAACGTTCCCGGTGGATACCTTCACCTCGCGCTTACCCACCATACTGCCCGGGGCCCCTTTTAGCGTGGCTGAATATGTGCAATTTAAAGCTGCATATGATCAGTTTTTCGCCGGGATAGGTCAAGTCGATGTAACTTTTTTCAACGGAGCAATATTTCCGGTGGAGTACAATTTCGACGCCACAAGAATGGAGGATGACCGGCTGCTCATCAATTGGGACTGGCTAGTTCACATATTCGCAATCAGGCCACCAGGAGAAAACAGGTTTGTGAGGGTTGCCAGGATACTGCTATTCGTGAACAAGCGGATTCATCTGGACAAATGTGCGGCCGCCGATGGTGACACCTGCTCATGTGGGAGGAACAAGAAGCAACAAGAAACTCCTAAGCGCGAGTGTAAGCATAGGCATTTCCATCATTATTGTGCCCTGCACATCATTTCGTGGGTGTCGCAATACTTAATGCCGGTGATTCTCTTGAAAGAGTCGAAAACAATGTTCAAAGAGATCATCGCCAAGGTGCACCAACATAACCCAGACGTTATGGATTACTACGCGCCGGGTGATCGCACCGGTACCTAAGTTTTGTTGGAGGCTGCTCGCAATGTGTGTGGTTCCGGATGTAAAACCTAGTCTAGATCTAGATATGTACAGTTTTACTTTATATTATTAAATTAATGTGTCTGATATGTATAGTTTTACTTCTTTGTACTCCTATTAGTTTAGAATGACACCGAGCAGTGAAGCAGAGGTACTGAGAGGCCAGGTAATGGTTGGTGAGGTGTAAATAGCAAAGGTAGGTGTGCATACAGGTTCTAGTAGCCGTTGTAGAGCACGTCACGTAACTCTTAAGATTGTGTCACGAGACGTGATGATTAGAGTCATGTAAACAGACTCAAAGCTTACTACAGACCCCAAGGTGACGTTCCTTATCAGTCAAGAGATAAGAATTTGGGTTAATATGCCGTGAGTATGATATGTCAAGTAACAGAAGTTATACTGGCACGCGAGCTCGGCGTTCACCTTTTCATGTGTTTCTAGTATACCCATTTGAGATAGGTGAGATATAAGGTTTGCTAAACTTGATCCATGAGTAACGACCGAACTCTAAGAAACAATGTTCTCAAGAGGGTTGCTAACAGTTCTACCTGTATAGACATAGATTGTTAGATAATGGCAAGCCAAACAAATATGGCATTAAAATTGTTATGGTAGTAGATAATTCTTCAAAATATATCGTGGACGCAGAGCCCTATCTGGGTTCTTTTACTAAAACAGACAACTTGCCACTCGGGGAATATTTTGTGAAAAAATTGACACGTACGGTTCATGGCTCTAATAGGAACGTAACTATGGACAATTGGTTCACTTCGGTGCCATTAGCCAAAAGTTTACTAAAAGAACCCTACAAGGTGACTTTAGTTGGAACTCTAAGAGCAAACAAACGAGAAATACCGACAGAGTTACAAAACGAGCGCACACGTAGAACTGGTACTGCTATCTTCTGCTATGACAATGAACTCACATTGCTTTCCTACAAGCCCAAACCTCAAAAGGTAGTATTTTTACTTTCAACTTGCAATGAAGAAGGAACGATGGAGGAGACTTATAAGAAGCCAACAATGGTTGAACTTTATAACCAAACCAACGGTGAAGTAGATACGTTAGACCAAATGTGCTCCATTGTTTCTTGCAGCCGCAAACCTCGACGTTGGCCTTTATGCAATTTTTACGTAATACTCAATATAGCCTTCATAAATAGTAACATAATATGTGTAACTACCAATATGGAGGCAAATAAAAAACCTTTATCGAGGCATTAATACTTGAAAAGTTTACATCACAAGTTAGTTGAGCCACAGATACAAAAACGATTACAAGTTCCCACACTTCAAGTTGGTCTGCGCGATTCTATTACACAAATTTTGAATATACCAGGAACTAGTAGATCGAGCTTGACACTTCAGACTGAAGAAGGAGATGGTGCAGGTCATCCTATCGCAAAAAAAAAATGTGCCATATGCCCGTCAGCAAAACGAAGGATGACAAAATCTAGTTGCTACAAGTGCAATAAATCATTGTGTGGCGAGCACAAACTTGATGTGTGTCGTCACAAATGTGTTAGTTCATAATTTTTTTTCCAAATTCTTATTTTTTTTTGTTGATTCTATGTGTTAATTTTGACTATTTGAGTTTCTTTAAAAGTATTGTATTCTTATTTGGTAAGCACTTAAAAAAACAATTATTTTTATTTTGAGCAAAAACTTTGATCTTATTAAAAAGGCTGATAAGTAATAAATATGTGATTTATATAAGTAAAAATGTTCTATTTTCCTTAAAAAGGGATTACAATAAAAAATTATGTAAAAAAAAAAATATTCAATAAAACCTTATAAACCTACTTTTTTGGCAGCGTAGTCGAAACGACGAAGATTAGTAATAAGCGTTGAAAAATAAGTTTAGTGTTCTAGGGTTAATGTGAAGGTCCCTCGCCTTACGACGAGCCGACCTCTGCTAACTCGCCTGAACAGGCATCATTAAAACCAGGTTCAGTCGCCGGTGTGCTCCCTTGTGCTGCCTGTTGTGCTCTCTTTCATTGTTTGCTTGCGCTTTTGCTGGTACGCCAGCGCATGGCGCATGCAAGCACGGTCAATTTCTCTCTGTTCTTTCTTTTTTTCTCTCTCCACCCGTTCTCTATCAATCCGCTTTTCTCTCTCTGTTTCCTCTTCGGCGTCTGGCCGTTGCTCCACCGTAGAATTTTCAGATTTGGATTTCATGTTCACCGTCCAACTATTGATTGCTGAATGCTTTATTCTATTCCCGATTTCCACATTTATAGAGCACACGAGCAGTGGGTGCACATTTAGGTTAAGGAAGATAATATTCCACAATAATACGGAAATTCTATTCCCAGTGTACCTCATTAACGCAGCCAAATATAGTAATAGTAGGTCGAGGAAAACAAATACAGTTTAATATTAATGTTTTAGCCTGATGATATCACCGACCGCAACGAGAATTCAAGTAGCAACCCGTAACTATGCTTTGGTTGGACATTCACTTTAAGTAAATTTCAGGAGTTTCACGTACGAACGCTAACAGCGGTAGTTGGAGTGTTGCTAGGTGAACTGATTGCACGGTATACTCTCGGTGCGTGCGACTTGTCCCGGCAGACGATGAAGAATTAGCTTACAGAGCAAATTCCCAATTGATCGTAAAGTTATTTGGCGAGACCTTTGCTACAACGGACTCCTTATAAGTCCTCGTATTACAGTTAGTCCGTTCCAGTAAAGTGTCGGGCTTCACAATTAGTCCGTTGTTCTGTATACGATCGTGTGTGGCATGGTATCATTCGTAACAGGATGCCTAATATTATCGAACAATGGGATGCTGTTTTATATTTCATAACTATAAATATATTTTGATAAACCTGTGGTTAGTCATCCTATTATAGGTGTACCGTCGATAACATCATCAAACCGAACCGCAATTAAATAGCTTTCCGCTTCAATTGTATGTTAAAAACTATGATAACCCAATGGCGATAAGACTGTTCATGTTTATATTTATACCTGCATTTTTACATTTGTACTGGTCCAAGACAGCACTTGCAGCTTAGCAGTGAAGATTTTCCGTTGTGATGACCTAGGTCCGAGACTTCTTTTCACAACCTAGAAGCAACAACACCTCCAACCAAACACTTACAGCTTGTCTATCGTTGCATCATGCACGCCGCTCGTCCACATACTTCAACATCACGCTTCCAGTCCACCTATCCTTATCTCCAACGTTATGGTGCAAAGTAATTTGTTAGCTTCCGGGTCAGTTGCTGGATTTCAGGATGGAAAACACTTCAATCGATGTAAAAGACTTCATCCGTTGATGTCAGTAGGTCTGGAGATTTTACATTTCAGATCTTTTTTAGACCTTAATAATGTAGAAGTATCAGATACAGATATTGAAGAAATTGCTCGTCTGCAGAATTCTCCAATGTCATCTTTTGAAGTTGAAAATGAAGATTTGAAAGTACTACTAAATAATTATTGCATTTATAAACAACAGACTTTGAACGGTGTGCATGGAAAAACATCGCAGTTTTATTTAATATATATATAAACTTGGTAAATTATTATCTAACTCTATCCAGAAGTGTTCGTATTGGAGATTTCGATCTGTACAAATACGTATTACCAAAGATCACAAATTTATTTTTTATCTTTAACCAACCAAACTGTGCTCGGTGGACTGTTAAATACTGCTCAAATTTATTAAACGTCGCCGAAATTCATCCTGATTTGTATGTAGAATTCCAAGAAGGTTTTTTTGGTATTCAAAGAACCAATAAGCCTTTTTCTAAACAACCAATTGATCTTGTTCTTGAACAAATAATAAACGCTGATGCAGCTAGGAAACTCACTGGTACATTTTACGAATTCAATTTCTACACGTCAACGATGGGCACGCAGTCACGATATTAGATCGACAATAATTAGTTCAATGTATAAAGATTTGGGCCTGCAGAAAGAGCAATTCTTTGAAAAGTTTTGATGCAAGTAATTTACCACCATGTAAAACTGAGTTATTTCAACAATTTCTGCGAGCTAATTACATCTCAAGCATATTTATTTATTTATTTATTTATTTATTCATTTCTCAACATCACTATCCTTACAGGCTAACCTAATGCAATAGTGTGGTCCTTAAAATTTATCCTTATTATAATAACATATTACATGAAGTGCCATTTTTGTGAACTCACTCAGAGAACAAATGAAAAGGTCTGTACCAACCGCTACTTCATTGAGTATATGTAAGGTACGCGTTATCGCAGCTTTACCCAGCAGATTAGTCCTAGCACTGGGTACTGCTAGTAGACGTGGCTGCCGCCTGCGCCATACGTAATTGTTGGGCACACATAGGTTGATCTCCTGTAATACACCTGGATTCGACGTCTTACCACGCAATAATTTAAATATATACGTGGTAAGAGCCAAGTCCCTCCTTGTCTCCAATTTGTTGTATCCAACCATGCCTATAACAAACAAGGTTGGATACATCAGTGGATAAAATGGGTATACCCCATACAGCCTAAGGTACAAGAACCTAGTAAATTTATTTTGAATACGCTCCAACATGAGGCTATATTTAGCTTCATATGGAGCCCAGATAATTGCATTACTTTCTAGCTGGCTTCTCACCAATGCATTATACAAGGTGGATATCGCCGTGATGCTTTTGAACCCCCCCGCCCTTCTAAGTACAAAACCTAAGGTCCTATATGCTTTTTTACATACCTTTTGTATATGATTACGAAATGTCAGCTCAGCGTCCAGGTTTACCCCCAAATCGCGCACTGTGTCCGTCCTTTTCAATACTGTGCTATTCAAGGTATAGTTACCGTAGATGGGATTTTTCTTCCGGCTAAAAGTTATAATTGAGCACTTGGAGGTATTGAAAAATAGTTTGTTCTTCTTGCTCCACACATCTACCCTATCAATATCTCCCTGGAATCTCTCACAATCTCCTTCTTCTCTAATGGTGATAAGGAGTTTGAGGTCATCCGCAAACAACAGACATGTGGCATCCCTGACTACGCCCGGCAGGTCATTTATCATAATAATGAACAGAAGAGGTCCCAAATTACTACCTTGACTTACGCCCGATCTCGTATAGTAGGGTTCGGACTTATAACCTGCATATTCGACATACTGTTTCCTGTCCCTCATGTGATCCGCCAAAAATTTTAGTAATTTGGGAGTGCATCCGATTGTCGCCAGCTTCGTTAATAAGATGTCATTATCAACCATATCAAACGCTTTTTGGAAATCAAAGTATGCGGCGTCGACCTGCACCCCCGAATCAACGTTAGGAACCACATAAGTCATAAAATTTAGCAGGTTAGTGGTCGTACTGCAATCATATCTGAAGCCATGCTGCGCGTCCGATAGCGTAACATTAACCTGCTTCAAAACAGACTGATGAACTACTGTTTCAAATACCTTCGCTGGCGCCGACAGAACCGCCACTGGCCTGTATCCGTTCACTTCCGATCCTCCTTCACCCTTCGGTACTGGTATCACCCTTGTAAGTTTCCAGCGCTCCGGAAAACAGGCCGATTCAAAGCAAGTATTATATATATATAGAAGCGGGTATGTGAGAAAGTTCCTACAGTCCCGAATGATGAATGCCGGGATGCCATCCGGTCCTGCGGAACGCTTCGGTTTCAGCTTTATTAGAGCCTCCCTCACTTGATTCGCATCAAAACTCGCAATATGTACTCGGGCACTGCTTACCCCACTCTCTGCGACGGCCGCCTCCCAGTCTAATTTTGCTATCCGCGGACTGTACACAGATTTAAAAAAATTGGCAAATTCGTGCACGCATTCAGACTCCGCTAAATTATTTCCGTTTTTAGTTATCGTCTTACGATTGATAGGGCCCTTTTTAGATCTTATATAATCCCAGAAGGATTTGGGATCTCTCGTGATATTGCGTTGCACATTGTCCTGGTATTTTTCATGTGTGGATGCTATCAACTTTTTAACCCTTGCCCTACACTGAGCGAACATTTCGTAATCACTTGACAAACCACTAATTTTGTATTGCTTGTGCAGCCGTGCTTTTAATTTTATGTCGCGAATAATTTCAGCCGTGTACCACTCTGGGTAATTGTACCCTGAATTTACACTGCATCGCTTTTTCCTGGGAACACAATCATCTATAATACTATACATAACACCATAGAAATAATTCAGAATATCCTCTATCTTACCTATACTGTAGATAGGCGACCAATCATACACCATTAACATAGAATACAACTTATAAAAATCCGCTTTATAAAAATTCCACTGTAGCCATTCGTCATCATTTTGCAGCATACTTATCTGCGGTTGAGATATAGGTGTTGCATTAGTAGCGGACACATGTTTCCTTACCTGCGGAACGCGAATATCTAGCGGCGGGTGGTGCCTATCTATAGACACGAGCGCCTCGTCAGCCCTCCTGACACTCACACTCTCACCCATACTCAATGAACACAGCACTAGATCCAAATACCTATTATTACCGTTTGGCACCTCATTTCTCTGTGCGAGTTCACAAAAAGAAACAAAATACTCATAATAATTAATTGTATGAGCATTACATGAGTATAGATTGAAGTCTCCTATAACAATAATGTCTTTATATTTAGTACATAACTGTTCTAATAATCTAAACAATAGCATATATTCATTCTCATTATCGTCTGGAGGTATATACAAAACGCAACACAAAAATAAATATTTATCATATGGAATCATGCTAATTAAAAAAAACCAACCATTTTACTCCTGAACACAATGGTTGGAGAATTGAAGAAAACCAGTTCAACTTTCATTGGTTTGATGGTGACCCATTACCAGGAGAAGTTAGTGAATCTCTTCAAAGATTAGGAATTAATAGAAGTTAGTGAATCTCTTTAAAGATTAGGTAATTACTATCCGCAGTTGGATAATTCTTATCGACTTTTAAAGTAACGGAATTCTGGGACAAGAAAAATAGCTTTCCAATAAAATTGTTATCAACAGTTGGACATAGTACATTCTTATTGGCTCGTATTATAGATAAATACAAATCGCCTTTACAACCAAATATTTTTTTCAGAGATTCAGTTTTGTGGTAAAATATGCACCGAAAATACCATTGCCGTTTTAAACAAAAATGCTCATATAAAGTATTTTGTGGAAAGTTTGGCAAATCATTCTCTGAGGAAAGTCTGGGACAAGAAAAATAGCCTTTCAATTGTTGTGCAGCAGCAAGCACATTCATATTGGCTCTATGCATTACGGATATATACTTCACTGCTGCCACCCGCCGTAAACACATTGCAATTTAAATCCTTACATGTAATTAAATTTGCAGAGCACAATCAAACGATAACAGTAGTTACAGAGCACAGGCTTTCTTTCGAAGAGGACACGGAAGAATTATTAAAATCAGCTAATGAAATCAGAAGGTTCTTTGAGGCACACACAACACAGTAGGCAGGCAGGTACTGTGGCACGTCTGTATCTACCGAAAGACGTCTACTCCTTACAAGCAGATCTGTGGAGAATCTATTGTTTCCAGCAAAGTTATTATATCAGTTAAATGTCTTTAAGGACATTTTATCCGAATAACACCAATATACAGATAATAGACAAATAATCCATACTTGGATTGTTTTTCTATTTGAATTTATTAATCATCCTCATTAGAGGCGAGATACAGTAAAGTTGCATGCCAAGGTCTCTGGAACATACCATCGACGATTATTTGTCATTTAAAAGTCATCGTTTTGATGCGATAATTCTACCGCGAACGTGTACCAAGGAGGTGCCAGTGTTATTGTGTTTCGACGGAAATGAAGAAAAAGGATTTCATTTACCATGAATGGGTAAGTAATAAACAGTTTTCAACGCATAGATTGTGTATTTATGAAAAATTTTGAACAGAAATTCTTATGTCAACAAATATTCAATAAATAATATTCAATGCGAATTTGCGGTGACACGGCGGCTTTTACAATTATTCTGAATTATAAATACACTAAGCAAGACTACTGTCCGTATTTCGTTGTTTTATTATTATTACCAAGCATTCAATTAAAAAAATAAATATTCCGGGTAATATTCTAATGAAACCCAAGCAAGCTATAGAGACTCACGCACACATGCACAGATCTGAGTCGAGCGCATGTCGTCGACACCTAAACAGCTGCTTTTCGTTAACGGCTTTTTTGGCGATATATATGGTATGGATAAGACATTTTATATTTTCATGTCTGGATTTTAGTATGTAACGACTTACTTTAATTTAAATTTATTTATAATTTTTTAATAAAACTGAAGAAGTTCAACGATTCTATATAAGATACGCTAGATGAACTAATGGAAAAAGATAAATTTCTGGCAAAAAGCATTTTTAATTGCGAGGAAACCGGTATTTCTGTAGAACACCCACCCTCGAAAAGTATGTGCAGCTAAGGGAAAGTTGGGAAAGGGGAACTATATCAGATTGCTCTACGCCATGAGTGTTGCCAGTGAATACAATCCTCCAAAGTTACCCGGAAAGCGGATGGCCCCAACTTAAAAAAAGGATGGCCCAATAGAATCTGATCGGGATCAGAAGTCTACGCTGGCGGAGCCGCGAACAGCAGTTATTTTATTCTATTTTATCACATACCTTTCCGTCCGGCGCTGTGTACTGGAACTGCCCTTCAACCAGGAAGCTTGGCGCGCCTGTGCTATCTTGCGCAAGCTTCCCTCTCTGCTCGTGGAATATGCCACCTCCTGCGAAAAAGTATTCGTTTATTTACGAGGTCCCACTGAAACTAAACTGTGGATTTAAATGGTTTTTTTTTAACGTCACTATATCACTGTAGCTATCAACCAAAGAAAATAAAATCTGTCATTAGTGCGAATTCATTCATTGCTGCCATTTTTCGAATTCAGACGCAGTGACTTTGTGGTTTGAAAATATGTATAGCAGAACTAGGTAAATTATATAAAATAATTACTGACAAACAACTGTAGAACATATATGTGTAAAGAGTATTTTATGCATAATACAAGAAATAGGTGAAAAACTTTTCACACTTTTGAAGGGATAATTTCATTCTAAGGGCGACTGATATGTTTGTTGTAATTATGTCTCAAATTCATACAATTCATAATAAGCGTTTATTGTATTGATATAAAGCTGTTCTTATTCTGCTGCTCTGCTGTTCTGATATAACTTCTACTATTACGAAATCATGTTTGACAAAATAACAAAACAAGTAATAACCAAAACTCTTCTAGTTGCAGATAACCAATCCACCAATGGATAAAGCAACAAACCACGGAACACTTTCGGGATGCTATGACGAAATGGTGTTAGATGAACCGTCAGAACTTTGAAAACAGTCCGAGTTCCCTCAAGAAGATAGACTGTGCACTTTACTTTTCAATGTAATGTCTCAGACACCTACTGCTATTACTTTTAGTTTCTTAGTATTTCGTAATACTTCATTTTAATATAATAGAGCTGTTTTACATAAAATAAAACAGTTATTATATGCCGAAAGAAAGACAGTATTTAATTGAAGAAGCTGTCTGTGATTTTTAGCATTTTTAGCGTAAATATGGTTCAAATCTTACCTGAATATCTAACTTTCGACTATGGTCATGTAAATAAACCTCACCAACTGACAACTGCGTGCCTCTGTGTTTACCATAGATCATAGGGTCTTCTCGCCAGCAAGGACCTTGCTCGAATACTGTCTTTCTTTCGGCATATAATAACTGTTTTATTTTATGTAAAACAGCTCTATTATTTGCCTTCCAGAAAGACAGTATTTAATTGAAGACCTGTTTGGTTTCTGCTGGTGATGGTAACTGTAACGCTATGTGATAATACTTAAAACGGTATTATTAAAGGTATGAATGAAAAAGGATGCCTTATTATAATTATAACCATAATGAAATGTTTAGACAAAAAAGCCACGAAGATGCAGCATGCTATATCATATTTATAACATTAAACTTAATTACCTAAACGAGACTTTTGATTTTCTCAATTTAAAATCTATGCTATGGGCATGTTTACAAACCAACCTCTGAAGGTCACTGCGGATCGAAACCTTTCTGAAGCCGCATCCATGTGTACTGCATCTAGGAATAGACACTAAATTGTGTCCCGGTAGTTGCTCTTACAGCACCTCTAATTGAGATAAAACGACTAGTTACATTAGTATTTGAAACTGCAGAGTTGAGTATATTGAAGCACAAACAGGCGTTTTGGTGTTCTGACATTAGCACCTGACCTGCCTATGCTATCTACAATCAGTTTTAGAATGTATTACATAATAAATTCTGTTCTCTACATCTTTTTCTCTTCTTCTGTGAAGATATTGCAAGATGTAGCTAGTAAATGAACTTACGCGCTAACCTGTTTGCAGCTAGAAGCATAATAATTGCAACTCTTCTAGAATTCTTAAAAGAGAGCTGTTATATTGTACTGAAACTGGAAATTAAAGTGTGATTTGGGTATGGGTTACTAAGGGATACGGCTGTTTACCAACCAATAGTAGAAATCAGCCAATGATTCTCCATTTGAGCGCAACAGACTCGCTCCATGTTATATGGAACTGAAAAATGTACATAGTATGGGTGGCAAATAATACACCTCTGCCTCCCCTTTGGAGATCCACATGCATGAATATATTAACATATGCCATCTAGGGGAGTTAATGGCCTAAGGTTTGACTAAAGCAGTAGCTTTTAGGACTTGTTGAATGAATAAGTCCTTAGAACAATTGTCTACATTTGTAGCACAATATGCTGAGACTGCAGATTCCACTATAAAGAACTGCAGATCTTAATTGTTAAATTAATCGAATTGTAAGCAAAAGGTAAATAAATATATTTATGTTTAAACCAAGATATCTGGGATACCAAGCACCACCCTGGCCCTATAACATGAAAGAATGTCAGTGAAAATGCAATATATAACCCATAGTTTCAGGGTTACCCTGTATGCTCAGACTATACATCAAAGTCTATAGAGAAAGAAATGGCCCTTACAACTTGGCATAAAAATAGGTATTACTTGGTTGATATTTCTATAGACTAACCGCGGTAGCCTAGTGGTACGGGCAATGGACCGCCGAGACGAGGTCTCGGGCTCGATCCCAGGCTTTCCCTGGCACACACCGATGACTTTTCGATGCTTCTCGAAGTTATGTGTGTATTTATCGCAGGTTTATAAGTGCCCAGTTAATGGCAATAGGCTCGCCACCTATTACATTGGGACCTAAACATAAACCGGCGAAATGCGGGTGCCAGCACCCCTGACTACCCCTTCGGGGATAAAGGCGTGAGTTTACGTTATGTTATGTTATTTCTATGGATTTCATAACATACATTGACAGTTTAGACTCATATATAAAGCATATTTCGAGTCTCTACAGAATATCAACCACGTAAAAGCCAAAGTGTTAAAACATGTATGTATGTATTGAGAGTGGTCGTCCGCCAACTACAACTCAATAACTCCTTTTCTTGTTTATTCCAGTACTTTATTTGTCCCCCCCCCCCCCCTCTTTAAGCAGGATAACCTCCCAGTCCCTGATGAGGGCCTGTTAGAATCTTCCGCAGATTCTTTATTGGTAAGGGTCCATTCAGGCTGTCAATCTGAGATTGACCAGCCCAGTACTCATCCCACAGTAGGGCTATTTGTCATTGTGTAAGGATCTTCCGCAAATCCTTTATTGACAAGACTTAGTGGTAAGCTCTCAATCTAAGATCGACCAGCCTAGAGTACTGTTTAGATGGCCCAGCCACTGAGGTATTAACTGGGTGGAGGAAACGTCAATCTCAACGGATAGTTCCAGTCTGACTGAAAGCTTTGCAAGTCCTCGAGTTCCACATCCTATAGGACAATGGGTGAGTCCCTTGATCTGAAAGGGTTGGAGGTGACATGCCGTCAGTAATGAACTGCTCGATAAATTGGAAAGTTTTCTGGACACGTCTACGGGTTAAGGAGCAAGTGCTCCTTTTTGGTCCAGTTGGATGCTGTCTGATTTGACCAGTAGCACTTTTTGTCCATAAGTAAAGCTGCTTACAATTGCATCATATTCGAGTGCCACTTTTTGTTGGTCTAACTCCATTTGCTTGACAACATAAAGTTGTTCAATAGCATTTCCTAGTCCGCGACCATCACATTTGTAGTGAGTGGTCACCTTTTTGACTGAGTGTCCCTTGTGCGCTGTGGTCCCCACTCCTGAGCTACCACTGTAAATTGCACCGCACTAGGGGATACAGAGCCCTTTTTTCCTCTCAGTTTACCCTGTTTGAAGCAATTGCATCCTGAGACAATAAAGTTGTACATAGACCTCAGGTTAACTTTAGAGTACCTTGCAACTATAGTAGAGTCAACAGCAAAAGTGGTTAATTAGAAGTTTCATTTATTATTCATTTTTTCTCTTCCTAAAGTAATCACCATTATGAAATACATTAACTTTGTTCTCTAAACATTATACAATTACTTATACATCAACTACATTGATACATTACTAGGTAATTCAATGTAGATTTTGTACATATATTTATTCTTCTTTTGCTGTTGACCTTTGCTTGGAGTCAAGTCATATTTGGTAAAATTTTGATAAATAAATCACTTATCTAAAGTAGACTGGAAATTAATGTTCCAAGTGATTCAAGGTGGATTGATCTTTGGAATTTACCTAATTCACCTATCAGTTTGACTTTCCTAAAATGTGTATATGGTATATTTTAGATATATTCAAGAACCAAAATATTATTATGGGACCATTAAGATGGCATTAAGAAGATCAAAATAAAAGAATATTGTTGATTTATTTAGCAAAAAAGGACCATGGCTGTGACTTGTTTCCAAAGGATTTCCGCAATCCAATTAGTTGTCGTTGCAATGGTGATGATGAGAGGCCCAAAGGGAGGGCTCTTAGATAGGAAATTTCTTTCCTTATAGGTATTATGCACAGGAGCCTTCTGTGAGATCATTTTTTTGCATAGATGAAGAACTGCCTGGTACAATTCTTGTCATTCAATCTTCCTGTTGTAGGAATTGAACCCCATCTATTTGGGTGATCAACTGTTATGTTAAGTTCAAATTTTATTAAAATTGTGAGTGAGAAAGAGCTGTTTCTCAAAATCTAATTTGATTCCTGTTTGAATTATTTATTCAGGTGCCTATTACTTAAAATACTTGGAGTCGCTAGATTTCTTACGAGTGACACCTGTAAATCTCTTAACTTTGCTGTCCTAGGCATGGTGATCATGCTTGGCAGGTTGCAGTCCAATGTAATTTAAATGTTAAAATCTTGGTCTATTAAGATAACATGCATTTATGGTTACTACCTACTCTTCCTTTCAGATTTAGAGTGTGAACTAGAACTCTCTTTTTTAGTTTTACGGTATAACTTATAATATAATATTTATAGTTAGTCTTGGTTACAACTTATAACTTGTGACATCCTGAAAAATTCTACTGATGGCATAAGGATGTAAGAATCCAGTCACTAGACACTCTAGTCTTCTTCTCTATTAACCTACCAGGCCTTGGAATGTTATAGATTGCTATAACATTTTGTAAGATAGTTTCATGTTAATGCTATGTTATCAAGCCTGCTATCAACTGATCAGTGCCTGCCATAATCATTACTTTTATTACGGTAACATTTGTTGATTAATCACACATTAAATAGGTGACGAAAGTGGCCAGTAAACTTATATATATGTAAATAGTCTATATATCAAGTGTCTGCCGAGCTAGTATTGTCTAAATGACTTAAATTGCTGGGGAGTTACAATCTTTTTGAATGTTGAGGGGTCAGCCAAGCAACGATTTAAGCTTTATGTATATCAGTAACTAATGAGTGTCTTGGATTTTATAACCAATTCCAACAGGTTAATTCTTTGGTGTAAACCTTAGCTTATTGTGAAATTTAAGTCTAAGTTACGTTCATCTCTCGAACACGTTTCGACGTGATTCGACCGGTTGAACCGCTTATTCGGGGATGGCGAGGTAAAGCTATCCTGATCTTCCGAAGATGAGGAACTGCCTTCGGATTTATAAGTACTTCGTTCTCCCTCCGGAGCAACGATCTGGAGCACTCTCGCTTGCCTCTGCGGTATTCATTAGTATGGTACAATATCTACTTACCGAAGTTCTCAGCAAAGAAACTTCACTAAAATAATATACCTTGCAATTATTTATGTAGCACTGTACACATACAAACGGTAAAAACAACATAATTACTATGTAATTCACTTTTTAAGAACTTATTTCTTGACTTGAAAATTTTTACACCTTACGCGGTAAAAATCACAAAACGCTATGTTCTATGGTAAACACAGAGGCACGCAGTTGTCAGTTGGTGAGGTTTATTTACATGACCATAGTCGAAAGTTAGATATTCAGGTAAGATTTGAACCATATTTACGCTAAAAATGCTAAAAATCACAGACAGCTTCTTCAATTAAATACTGTCTTTCTGGAAGGCAAATAATTATTGCTTATGATATAGTTTAAAGTTGCCTAAACAAATTTACCCCAAAAAAAAACGGGAAAATTTTCTGCCGCACCGAGTTCGACGGATACTGATGGTAAAAAGACCCGTTCACCAGTAGAATCTATTCAAAACCGGGTTACGACTCAGACTCTAAACTGGAGTAGGTACTCAAGTCCCAGTACAAAGGTCCCTACATCGTATAGGTCTCCAGATTATAGCAGGACCTAGCGGCCTAACTTTCATATCTTTGAGATTTGCGCAGTTCCCTTTTTAGAGAACAAGGTTAAAAACATCAAAGTGTGTGTGATCAAAAACATTGTTCGTAGTAAGGAGTGCGTGGAGTTCAATTCGGCAGATTTGGTAAATGGCGTTTTTAAATCTTGTTATGCTTAAAGCCCACATCCCAAGTTACAATTATATTTCGCATGGGAGCAGTAAGAGATATGCCTATGGATTGGACGCTGGAGGCATTAACCAACTACAAAACCATACGATAGATGTTAATGGAACAATGTGTATTACCTCATTCGTCACATGCTGCCAAAGAAGATAGGAGGTGGGTTTCCCCACTGGATGGGCCGTACTCCTCAAATTCAATCCTCCTTAGAGACGAGGCCTACTAGCTGCGTAACAGGTGACCCCTGCTCCTTAGAACCATCAGGACTTTGCTTGATGCTTTATTATTACCGATTATGGTGCGTGTAATTTAAAATGGTAATACGTAAAAGAGAAAGAAGTAATTTGCCGATTTTACAAAAAAAGGCATTTTGGTTTCATTTCTTTTAAAACACCAAAATAGGAGAATCATAGAGAATGAAATTGGCGATATTTCGAACATTGCAGATGAAAGACGTTGCTTGGGGACACGCTCAGTATCAGTTTAATGTCAGAACTGGAGGTACGTACAGGGTTGACTAACCCTAAAAGTGAAATACGAGGGCTAAGTCGTAGCCTGCAAAAATCTGCTGCAATACGCTTAAAACTATACATCACAAATAGAAACACCGGTCCAGTCAGTTTAAGTCTGACATACCCACCGCTGGCTCAAGTGCAGTCAGGCGAAGACCAAAGGGGTCTCCGCATGTAAAAAAGGAGGAAAGAGTATTTACCAGTCTGCAAAGCCCACTTGTAAGAACCATCTTCGTGAGGTCCGTCGAAATCTTTTCTTATGATTTCATTGTCTTCATTTCTATGACACCAAGACACGGCAGCTAGCAATACGATCTGAAACAATTAAAAGAAAAGGAATATCAAATTAGCTGATTGGTAAGACTCAAGTAAGTGCTAGTGTGACGTCGCGTTTCTGAACATCGTTACATCGGGTGTTGTTACTCGTTTTAAAACGAAATTTCATTTTCAAGTTTCTGAACGTGAAGGGAATGACACTCTGACGTTGGGGACATCTGTCACCTTTCTTCCTTACGCTCGAGCGAAATAGCGGATATATTATTTTCTTAAATTTATCTCAAAAAAAATCTCTTAAAAATGAGATGATTTTCTCTTGTGGGACATTTAATTGCCTCCATTATAACAGTAAACTAACATTACGTCCTATTTTCGGTAAGTTGACATTTTCTTATAGGATTTGCCGTGATGGCGACCCTCACATTTTTTATTGGAAAATAATCGTCTAAATCTTATTTTTTCAGTATTTTTTTTACCAAAATACAGTGATTTTACAAATCACTAGTATTATATCAGTTAATTAAGGCGGTAAGCCGCACATATTTCTCTATTTAAGGACCTCATGGAGTCTTGTTAGAATTTATTATAATGACATAATTTTGTTACAGGTCTCCATTGGAACCGCCTTTTGATTTGACTTATTCTTAAACTTGTGCCTTAAACTTAAACCTTATGCCTTCTTAAACTTATGCCTTAATCTCGTATGCTTTTAAGCCTGAACGTTTTCTTTCCCTTTCTTCAGAAGACCCTTATCTTTGGACTTTACTTTTTGACGTTGAGCCACATAGGCTACGCATGGAAATTCGGATGGATTATTGGGCTTCGAGCTTTAGCTTCGCCTGTATGAACCTTCACGTACGGGCCGAAAGAAGCCGTGAGCTTAATCTATTTAATTTTACTTAATTTAATCTTTTAAATTCATAAAAAATTGCAATTGTGACAAGTGACGTTATAATTTAATGTTTAGTCTATAAAATATAGTGAGAATTTAACTTTAATATGCCTTGCACACTGGAGCGTTTAAAATAAAACCTTAAACCTCAGTCTAGTGGTTTTATATTTTCTTGATTTTTTTATAGGAGATCACTTTATACGTAGACAACCAAACATCACCTTTCTTAATTTTATTTTTATTTTTTATTATTACACTAGGAAATATACAGTATAACCGGGATTGTAACCGATAATATCATCGGTTACCTAATTCATCACTGATTGCCACGCCTCACGGAGTGTGTGCTCGATTGTCTCTACTATTGTTCTACCTGCTGCATATAAAACACCAATCAAGCAATCGTAAATTTTGGAAATAGTATACTCTTCTTCAAAAGAATAGAGTTGTTAAGATGGACGATGGCGGTCGAAATGAGCAAGGAGCTAGATGGCACCCAGTTCTAATATTGAAGACATTGTGGTTTTAGCAGGATGAATCTTTCCATGCTCAGTGAGTTCATACACGAAGGTCTCCTTACACAAAAAAAGGTAACCTTTTCTATACCTATATGTAAATGTTATTGAAGAGCAAGTGACATTTAAAAGGATCCTTAATATTTATGAAATTGACATTTAAAAAGCACTTTAATAGGTCTTCTTTTTCTAACCAAATGGTTCTTGATAATTTATTAAAAGAGAAGAAATAATGTTTAATTATAGTGACTACCTAATATCTATGGGATTCGCCTATCTGGAAACATAACATACACCTATCAATTTACATCCTTAGTAAAACTTATTGTATTACACTTTAAAGCGCGTTGACATGATAAGAGTACCCGGACCTAGTGCATTCGAATACCTACTCAGATGCTACTCGTATTGTGACAACCGGTAATTCGGGCATACTCGGATGGCGGCGATCGATCTGTATGACTCGAACCGCGTCCTATTGTTCCGAGCTAACTCGGCTGAAATTGTAGAAGAAAATGCCCGCAAATAACAAATCACAAGCGTATGTTGAAAAGAAAATGTGGTCTGAGCGTGATACTACTAGAATTTGAACTTTACGAAGGAGAAGTTCTCTAGAATGTAAAGTTACGCGAATATAAAAATAAATACGCAAGGAATGCGGCAATACAAAAATTTAATTTCAACATTATTGTCTAAGACTCGGACGCGGTACTATTTTTACGAGCAACTTGTGAAACTTATATATTATAGCTCTGTATTTTTAATAGAAAATTACAATAAAAAACTGGTAAATACATTGTAAAAACCAACTAAATATATAGAACAAATGTAATTAATGCCTATGTGAGTTTTATGCGTTTCATTTTTGTGTACTTTGAGAGAAAATATTCAAAGTTGAGTTAAGTACAGCGTTGTGGAATGTTAAGGTATTATAAAAACAAAGACGCCCAAAATGCTATAGTACAATGCATAATTAATAACCTACACATGCCTGGACTTGCGCTATAACATATCAACAACAAAATTAATAATATTCGGAGTACATGCAACAATTTTCAAAAACTTAGAATATATTCGAAACACGCTTCTGTACAACATCAACCCATTTTCGGATCCAAAATTTTCTCATCATAAGTTTCTTTCTTATCTGCTCTTTTTGTTGCAGCTATTAACATATATGCTACTATTTCCATACTTCGCAGCAGAGCATAGTCATTATCATCAACGGACATCTTGAAAATAATGAAACAACGAGATAAAATTATACTCGGATGCTTTTCAACTCGTAACGTGTCAACTACAATCCGAATGCACCTATACGAGCCAGTTCGTACGAGCGCACTCGGTCCGGGTATACTCGTAAAGTCGTAACGTGTAAACGCCGCTTCAAGGACATTTGCGTAGCTATAGATGAAGCGATTTCGAACCCTATTTCGGGTATCGTAGAAGGCGACTTAGGAATAAGTCTGTTTACCACCCGACAGTGCTGGGATCGAACCCGTGCCTCCTGCGTATCGGCCGCGTTCACTATCGCCATACTACAAAAGATATTAATTGAGCCCTGAGAAGGGGTGCGGTTTTAGTCGGTTTGAGTCCAATATAAATACCCCTATTGATCAGCGGCGGAATCAGTCAAAAATAAAAGTATTTTTTTTAAATATCGAATTTTATTCTTGGTATGATATCAGATGAGTCTTTGAGTTAAAGTGCTTTATTTTGTCAAATTTAATTTATAAGTTTAGATTTCAAGGATTTCCATTCATTTAATTTACCATGTTTGTTAGAGAGATTTGATCCTTATGATTGACCCTATCGATGGATGACATAAACGAAATGCGCGCAAGCGAAGTAAAGCCACTTCAATCAAGCCTAAACCAAGAACGAAATATTGCAAACTTTGGGAATAATGTCATTTTCCCACATAAAAAAAAAGGTTATTCAAGAATTCGATTCTTTTACGAATCAAATAAAGATAGTATGGCACAAATAATGTCATCAGAACGACAGTTGTTTAGAAAACAGTTACAGTTACAAGGTCATTAAAGCTTATCTCGTCGAACTAATAACGTTGAATCTATAACATCGTGATTTTCTTTTACTTTTACTTACTGCTTTTAGGTACGTACCAGAAGCTGAATTTTGAATAAAAAGCTAATGATTTAAATTTTCTTATTCATAGCTATAGAATATGAATATATTCGAAGTATAACTTCAATGAAATCTGCATAGTTTTAAAATAAATTAAGTATATTGGTAAGTAATATTGATTGAACCTCGTTTATTGGCCTTCTAACTAATAAATATGACATAATTGCGGTGGTCGCGAAATGTTTAAGTGAACCGCCACGCCACGCCTAAGTATAAACATTTCAATTCAAATTCCAGCATTTATTATTTTAACATGTGCAATAAAACATAAATAATACTAAATGAGATTTAAAATTAGAAAATATTATTACGTACTAAAACTAAACTTCTTCAATGAGAAAACTTGTACTATTCCACATTGTTAAATAATGTGGAATAGTACAAGTGTTTTCATTGAAGATGTGTAGCAAGTTCCACTAAGTGCCATCAATCAACAGTATAAGCAGTTTAAAGCTAAACTAATTAATAAAATATTTACTTACATAATGCGTCGATAACAAAACCTACATAGACACGATTTATTTATTTTCCCTATTTATAGGGTAAATGTTATTGTGTAGCATTATTATCGGTGCGCTTGTTTGTGCGCTTCACTGAGTGTAAGAACGTAGATGTTGCCTACATATAGTATATAATAATATAATATTCTTTATTAGCTTGCTTTATAAATTAAGTTACAAATAATGTTTGGCCCTGATTCCGGAGCTAGGTATTAACAACCTGTATTTCAGGAGCCAGTGCCTTTTCAAGCTTTACAAAATATTCATGCACAATTCATTCAAATTATAGCGATCTGTCATTGTCAGAGAATAAATTTCAATGATGTATTAGAAATAAAATGAAATGTAATATAAAATGTCAATAGGCCATTGGTGATTTAATTTCAACAGTTGAATAAAAATAATTAATAAATAAAAGTAAAATTTTCAAAATACTATATATAATAAGAATAAGAATCAACAATAACAAATAAAAGCTATACATCATATGGTTTAAATTGATTGATTGATGATTATATATATATATTAGCTGTCGCCTCGGGCAATCGGGGTATGAAAAATAGATGTTGGCCGATTCTCAGTCCTACCCGATGTGCCCACAAATTTCATGAGAATCGGTCGAGCCGTTTCGGAGGAGTTTGGGAACGAAAACTGTGACACGAGAATTTTATATATTAGAAGATTACTTTGGCTTCGATCGCGTCGTTCCGATCGTAAGGGACTATCCGTCTATCTATGCGTTCTTAGTCTAAGGATAGGACTATGTTTGGTCGCAATAACCGACATCTAGATCATTATCATCTAGCAAGAGACAGCTAGTATCAATATAAAGCGGCGGTAGCCTAGCCTAGTGGTAGAATATGGTACATCGAGGTCTTTATGTTATTACCATCAAGCCAATACACCTCTTGATTAATGAACTGACACTTTATTCTTAAAGTTCTGGGGATCTAACTGGTCCGGTTGACAATAACTATGAAACATACTGTCCTTCGGGTCTGCCACCACACAGGAGAGTGGTTACCATGGCCTAAATGCATGTGCAATGCCACACTCGTGCTGACCACCTTTCTAATGCCCTTCTTGAAGAATCCCATATTGTAGTCAGTTGGAAATACCACAGCAGGGAGTTCATTCCACAGCTTAGGCGTGCGTGGGATGAAATTTCTTTTATACCGGATGCCTACTTCCTATACGGGGTAATGGTATATATAGGTAGTACAATTTATCTCACGTTAACAGCAACGCAATACGGACAGGCAACTTCTGTGGTTACACAAGTTCAAAATTATTGTGCAACTATTGTTGACATGCGAAAATAGCAGATGAGTGATAAATGGTGAATGTTGAGATGACGAGATATGGCGTGAAAAAGCATCTGATGAGGCCGTCAAGCTGAGTGCCACCATTGTCAACATGGCACGTGTATATAATGGTGGCCCTCTTTCTTGAGACTTTACCTTCAGCTTACCATCAGGCGAGGTAAAGTCAAATTGACGTGTCCTATTTATAAAAAAAAAAAAAAAAAATGCAGTAGAAGTGGGAGCAAGAGGTATACCAGCAAAACCTAGTTAAAGATCTAGGCCTATCGAGAGCTACAATAATTTCTATTTTATTTTTTTCAATAATCTAAAGCGGAACTAGTAGTTTCGCATCAAATTTGGTTAGGCAGTGAGGGTCACTTGGATAGTGAAGGAGAGTGTTGATGTACATCAACAAAAGTAGCCCCTTCTAAACCTACTCTTGGGTCGCAAGTCCCAGGCACTGTCCCGAGTTCCCAACTCAGCAACGCGATGGACCCGGCGCTCGCACGGAGACTCCATGGATTGCTAAGAATATCGGTCTCATTTTTCTTTCTCTTAAATATCCTACTTCCTACTAATATCATAACGTCAACGTTTATTTAGATATTTGGATGTTTATTAGGTACTCAATCACGCACTTACGGCTGTAAAGATCTGGCTGAAATTTAGGACAGGGATAGAAGGCAGTCTGGAATGACATATAGGTTACTTTAAACCCTGAGAATAGATTCCCATTGGTGCGGGAGCGGGATCAAAATTCCACGCGGGCGAAGCCGCGGGCATCAGCTAGATTTTTAAATAAGTGCGGCATATAAGTATCAGACGACTTGGCTTAGGCTCTAAATGGTTTTGTGATTTGAATCTTAAACCTCTTAATAGCGAGTCAGACACCTTAGCTACTACACCACTGCCGCTTATATTATAAAGTATAAAAACATGAATTTCATTAACCTATATATTAAGCCTACGCCCTCTTTTGGTGAATAAAACTGGTCCGTATTCTAATTGCTTAAAACACATAAAAGCGCCACACGCGTAGGCGCATGAGAATGACGCAATTAATAATAAAATTGTAAATTAGTTGTGTCTGTAGTGTACATTTATAGATATTTCAAAAAATATACTGGAGTTATGTTAAATTAACGATTCTAAGCACGATACACATACGATATCATATATATATGTGTCGCCGCCAGCTTAATCAGCCGTCCAATTAACTGCCTAGGCAGTTAACTAAACGGCGCCATTCAATTAACGAGCTGAATGATATTCAGCCGTCTCGTTTGTTGCATCATTTAATAACCTGGCTGACTAATGCTTAGGCCAATCGTTAGATGGGGCACTACCTCGAAATAAGATAGAAAATTACACACATACATATACATACTAACATCTGTAAATCCCCGAGGGGGTAGACAGAGGTGTATTCACAGTAAATTGGTGATAGGTTTATTGTGATAGCGAGGGGGTAGACAGAGGTGTACTCACAGTAAATTGGTGATAGGTTTATTGTGATAGCTGCGCAATTCGACTTGGTTAGGTTAGGTTCATTCGACGGCAGAGGAAATGCAAAGAGCTGTAGGGATGTTGTAAGCGGGAAGTAATCAATCTCAGGTATCTCGACATTTTGGCATGCAAAGAATTGTTATTTGTCGTCTTTGGCAGCGTTACAATAATACAGGGGAACCCGCTGAACAGCATACAGGCCGTAAAAGGCATCTGCACAAACCTTTGGCTCCGATTTTACGTTAATGCATGACAATGCGTGTTCACATACTGCTCGGCGAACCATTGAATACTTGGTAACGGAGAACATCCGGGTATTGCCCTGGCCTGCACAATCGCCAGACCTCAACCCCATCGAGCACGCATGGGACATGCTCCAGAGACGTGTTTTGAAGGACTTGAACGGAGTGATAACAAGTCAACAGCTGAAGGATTTGCTACAATTCCATTGGGAGCGAATACCGCAAGATGACATTACAGTCTCATTAATTCAATGAATAATCGTTGCCGACAAGTTCTGAATAGCAGATGAGGCCATACTTTGTATTAAATTGTCCTATTCTTTCACAGTAAATTCATTTTCTTTAGAAATTTCATTTTGTAATAATTTTAAAAATAAAATACTACGTTATAATGTGCGGAACCAATCCTAAAATTTAAAATTAGTACATGTTGCTTAGACTTTTCTGATGTGTATATTTTTAAAGATTTTGTTTGAGATGGTCACAAAATCTAATGCAACGATTTTGATGCGGTTTTGTAAACAGAAAGGTTGGACTTAAAAGCGTCATATGTTTGATCGCAATAAACTATGTTGCCGATATAAACAGTTTCGTGATTATTTGTACTTTTTATATATTTCGTTTTATTTTTCCTTCTCTGTCATTCACAATAAAATCTTATGGATGCCTGTAAGAGATTGCCTCAGTGCGATGAGGCCGCCAAAAGAATATTAACGATCGAAATCACTAATATTCTAACCCCCTCCAACTAAGCTAAATTGAATGAAATTTTAAAGCATTTACTATGCTAACTTTTTCAAATCGATTAAGATAGGAAAAAGTGAATGCCCAGGTGGGACTCGAACCCACGATCTTTCCCTTACAGGGGGAATGCTCCGACCACTGAGCCACCGGGCCACACCTGAAGCTATCCAAATTCTCCTATACTACCGTCTTAGGGCGACGGTGGGAGGCATCTACCGACATTCATACGAAATATCGGAAACAATGAATGATGTTGCAATTATTTTTAAACATTGTTTTTGATGACTCCGCCCAAATAATTGAATGAAATTTTGAAGCATTTACTATGCTAACTTTTTCAAATCGATTACGATAGGAAAAAGTGAATGCCCAGGTGGGACTCGAACCAAATTTCATTCAATTATTTGGGCGGAGTCATCAAAAACAATGTTTAAAAATGATTGCAACATCATTCATTGTTTCCGATATATTTCGTATGAATGTCGGTAGATGCCTCCCACCGTCGCCCTAAGACGGTAGTATAGGAGAATTTGGATAGCTTCAGGTGTGGCCCGGTGGCTCAGTGGTCGGAGCATTCCCCCTGTAAGGGAAAGATCGTGGGTTCGAGTCCCACCTGGGCATTCACTTTTTCCTATCTTAATCGATTTGAATAAGCTAAATTGCTTTTGCTATGAGTGGTTCACGTCGGTAGTGTAATGGCCAGGATTCGATCCCGGGACCTCTTGATCGTAAGATCGACTCCTTAACCACTATGCATCCCCTTGCTTACCACAAAAACTGTACCTCTGGTTTGTTGCCTATGTCCTTGGTGAACAATAAAGAGTTATTTTTTATATTATTTAATATTTTGAGAAACATAATGTAAATACTATGACAGCATTAGCCGAGTTGGTAAATTGGCCGAGTAGAATAAACGCGATCCATGCGGGCAGGGCCGAGTGCATCAAAGAATGACATCGTAATAGTAAATCTTTAGTACAACCGGTTCTTGGCTTCGTGGTCACAGTTTCTCTCAAAGGTTACGACCTCTATAGGAGTATTTGCACAATGTATATTGGCTTTAATTGCCTAAGCAGAATTCATGCTTTATGCAGAATTAGGTAAGTACCTATTTATAGAAATTGAAGTGTATAAATATAATAAACGTCAAAATACAAACATGTTATTACATAACTGGCGATGTGCCTCGGCTACGCGCATGGTTTGCCCTTACACTTGTGTTTTTGAAGTGAAAACTTCTTTAGCGGCGTTGGATGGGTAAAAAGTGTTCAACTCGCGTCAGGATCGCTTGACCTTTGAACCGTAACCGACGACTGACGTCATAGAACATTAGGTAAAGACTGTCTATTTTGCAAGATATGATAAATAGCATCGTAGCTTAACGGTAAACGCTTCGGTTTCAGATAGTACCGGGTTCAAACCTAGCCTTCTGAAACTTTTTGTGATTATTATTTCTTTTTGTAATTTATTAATTTTGTGTTTTTTATGTAATAGGTATATTAATTTCTTCTGACAGAAAATTAGTGATAGGTTCTATGATTGGCGCTATATTATAGTTATGGTATGGTATGGTATGGTATGTTCTTTTTATCTTTTTCTATGTATATAGAAGACAGAAAGAATGAAAAAGTTTTCACTTCTGCCTGCACTCCCAGAGTGCAACCCGTCTTTTTTTTTTTCTTAAATATCAGTAACCGAAATTACAAAAATTCCCTCAAACCCCTCCAGTTTAATTAAATTGCTTGTGTTAGGAGCCAATCGCCCATCGATCGTAAGGCCGAACTCTTAACCAGTAAACTAACCCGATCCGACCGACCTTACAGCCGTCTGTCACTCTAGCAGAAGGCCGACTTTTTATGAAAGATAGAGACACCGTAGTTCCACACCCTGATGACCCGGGGCCTTCTATAACCCTGGTTCAGCCGGGTTGTGCGAGGGATATGGCAGAGGTTACCGCACCATCAGCAACTGATAGCCCGTGACAGCCGTGCGGTTTTGGTTGGTTCGAGTCCGATATAACCACCCCCGTTGGCTCAAGCAGAGGGAGGATCCGTGCGGATTACCGCACGTAAAAATTGCCATTGTCATGGCAGCGGAAAGGGTATTTTCACAGGCCAACTTAATTTGGTCCGAGATACGAAACCGTTTGACATTCGAATAAGTCCACACTTGTCTACGAACACAGCGTACATGAAGAATTACGTAAATATTGTAAAATAATAAGGAAATAAAACATCTGTCACGATTTACCACGTATTAATATAATGTGATGTAACACGTCACGTCAATGTGTCTACTTATTATAGTGATATACAATCATTTAACAAACATTTGAAAAACAACGTTTAACAAAATTATACGTGATAAATTTATCATTTTACAAACTATTGTTTAAGCTACTAAGTTTATGCTACTCATTAGACAAAATATTTATTTGGAAAAATTTCATTATGCCTAAACATCATTTCAAGTTTTACCCTTCAATTATTGTCTTGAACAGGCAAAACTTGTGACCCAAAGTTAGTGACAGAAATGAATCTCTGCAAATCTGACGTGGTCTTGTTTGCTCTACCCGTAGAGATTCATTTGCGCCATAGAGCGCTGGCGCGGAGAGGCGAGGCGGCCCACGAGCTGAGAAGCAGGTGGTGAGCGTTACAACCATCTGCGACGATAAGCTCGTGTGGAGCCGCCGGAATCCACAGCGCCGGAGCTTTGACAGAATTTCGGCTCGTTACTGTTGTTTGGAGTGGACGTGTGTCCTGTTATTGCTCCGTGCCTAATTTTGATTGGTTGAATAGATTATTGTAAATTCTCTGTCCTTCCCAAAGAGTTCTTGTGGCTGAGTGACGCCCTTTGGGCGTGTCTAGAGGGAGATATAGTGATATCGCACTGTCACATACTCAAAACCGATTTGAGTGTTTTTTGTGATTGGTGAGAGGATTTGAACCCACGGTCGCTGCAACGCCGAAGAGATTTTGCTGCTGCCCTCGTAGCCACTCGACCAAATCAACACTGTGTGTCGTCATCGAAATAGCGGACAACCTACGGAGCGATATCGTCTACAACTGGGACTACATCACTTTGCTACGCTTTGAGGTAAGCCCCGCCTCTTTAACAAAAGTGCTACGGATTAACATCTGCTACGGGAGTCACCGCTACAACACAACTAATAACTCGTACTAAACCACACTGCTACCTACATCTGCATACTAAACTACGAAATGTCGTCCCTAAAGAAAAGCTCGCCTAAAAAACCTGTTAGGAGCCAGTCTGCTACGATAGATCCAGCGCGATCAGCACCAAATATTGTCCAAGCAATAGATCAAGAATTAACTAGTGCCAATCTTAGCCATAAGCGCCCGAGGTTGGACGACTTCCCGCATGATCAATTGGATGACTTTAAACAGGAAATTAAACAAATGCTGCTATCGTGGAAAGCTGACCATGACGACGCAATGGAGAAGGTGTTAGCAGAGCAATCCACTCTAATAACAAAATTAGTATCCGACTTGTCTGAATTAAAACTCCAGAACTTACAGATCCAAAATACTAACAAAGAAGTCGAAAAGTCTGTAATCACTACTAGCGAACTATATGAAGATATGAAATCGCAAGTTAAAAGGCTACGAGATGATCTTAAAGAGTATAAGCTGTATACGGAAGGACTTGAAAAGACCGTGAAAGACCTACAGCGTAAATCACGCTCCTCAACAGTGGAGATCCGTAATGTTCCAATACAGCCGAACGAGACCACAGCAGAGCTTGCTAAAATCGTGTTTAACATTGGCAAAACTATAGACTTACCTATCTTACCATCAAATGTTCGAGATATATATCGTGCTCCCGGTACTTCGAACAACAAACCAATAATCGCTGAATTTGTAAATGTTCAAGGCAAGACGGACATTATCTCTCGTGTGCGTGGATATAACGCTAAACGTCCTAACAGGGAAGATAAGCTGAACACTCAGCTGCTGGGAATATCTGGTCGAAAACAGCCCATATATGTAGATGAGTACCTAAGCCTTACCGCTAAGAAGCTTTTTTATTCAGCAAGGCAGTTTGCAAAACAGCATAATTATAAGTTTTGCTGGTCTTCAAATGGCAACGTATTCCTACGCAGAGAACAGGGACAAAATCATGTACTTGTCAAATCGGAAGAAACTCTATCCGAACTTTTGAAGAAACTTTGACAATTATCCAAACCTAACATCAACCTACCAATTTTCATGTACAAAGTTTTTATCTTATTTCTCATCTTTCTGTATATGCTGGCTATCGCTCCAACCTTATCAACTACACGCAAACGACACAATGTATCATTACCAAACACTTATAAAACAAAAACTCACACACAAACACATCGTAGGCCCACTCACATACGAATTGATACTACTATACACACACTAACTTACAAAAACACGTCAATCCTCACTATGATTTTACATATATTCATGTTCCAAAAACGCAACTATAATACAGTGCTCGGTATTCTCTCACCAGGTGTATTAACACAGTATAATGGCCAACTTACTTAAAAACATTATGACAGATCTTGACAACATAGAGGTCGCGAAGGCTTATACAAGCTTACCGGACGGCTGTAAAAACTACATAAACATCTTAAGAGGCTCAATAACAGTTCTTCATATGAACATACGCAGTATTAACAAAAATTTCGACCAACTCTTAATATTACTAACAGAAATTAAGGTTCCATGCGACGTAATTATACTCACTGAGTGCTGGCTAAGCAAAATAGAAGACCTACCTATCCTCGACGGATTTAGCTCTCATCACACCAATAACATAAAGAACCAAAATGATGGTATAGTTATCTACATAAAAGATAATATACCATGCAACTTTGAGGAGCCTATTTTCATTAATGGTACATGTCTCACTTGTCAAATAAGTGGTAAGCTAGCAATAGTTGCCATTTATCGATCACCCTCATACGATACTACAGAAGAAGTTGATCTCTTCTTAAGAAGTCTTGATAATGTGCTAACCTCACTTAGCAAACACAAAAATATATGCCTCATAGGTGATACCAATATAGATATTAAACCCTCTAACACAGATCGTCACACTTTCCATTATCTGACACTGATTGCCACACATGGCCTACTACCTGCACACTACTTCCTAACCCGAGAAGAAAAGTGTTACGATCACGTGAACCTAAAAGGAAATATGGATACGACAGTGGTTGTTTTAGAGTCTCACATCACCGATCATTTACCGGTCTTAGTGGCATTTAACAACTTAAATATAACAAAACAGACAGAGCCAACCATCCAAATTCCAAAAATAGACTTCCCTTCTGTTAAGAAAGCTATTGAAAGCCAAGACTTCTCCCAAATTTTAGATATAGAAGATTCTAACTTAGCTACATATAAATTAATTAACATAATTCAATCCATTTTAAAAGAACATACCTCAGTCACCCTCTGCTCTAAAAAGAACAGAAACTTAAAACTATGGATCACTCCTGGCCTACTACGATGCATTCGACACCGCGATAAGTTACACATGAAAGCACGAAAATCACCTAACGACTACAACCTACAAATCACATACAAACGATACCGAAATTACTGTAACGATCTCCTTAGAAAGTTAAAAACATTACATGAAAAAACGGTACTAGAAAAAGCTAAAAATAACCCCAAAGCGCTTTGGAACAAAATAAAAGAAATTACCTATACTAATAAGAAATGTGCTCCTCCAGTAGAACTATTAAATATTAAATCGAATCAAAAAATCTCAATAAACAATGTTTGCACCTTCTTCGCCACAATCGGCTCTAATCTAGCCTCGGAAATACCCAGATCCTCGACATCTGTGATACCTAACACTATTGCACAGAAAATTCTCACCGCGGATTCCTTCGCAATATTCAAAGTGAACGACTCTGAAGTAGAGTCCACTATAATGAATCTTAAACAAGATACTGCAACTGGCTGGGATGGAATACCGGTTGCCTTCTTGAGAATCTGTCGGAATACATTAGTGCCCCTAATCACGCATATTATAAACATTTCTATAACTAGTGGAGTATTTCCGGAATCTTTCAAGATAGCTCTGGTTCATCCGATACACAAGAGTGGGAACAGAGATTGTGTCAACAATTATAGACCTATCTCGGTACTATCTGCAATGTCCAAAGTTATGGAGCGATTAATTAACCGTCGTCTAGTGAACTACCTTAACAAACTCGGTATCATAACTAATAACCAATATGGCTTCAGAAAAGGTGTTTCTACCGAAGACGCCATTATGAACCTGACTGAGTTTGTAACGAGAAAACTAGACGACCGGCAGAAATGCATTTGTATCTTCTTGGATCTAGCCAAAGCATTTGACACAGTCTCTGTTCCTACACTTTTGCAAAAATTAGAATACATAGGCATTCGTGGAAAACCTCTACAACTATTTAAAACATACCTAGAAAATCGGCATCTAACCGTCAAAATAAAGGATCACATAAGTGATTATCAGACCATCTCTTATGGAGTTCCACAAGGCAGCGTGCTTGGACCAACACTATTTCAAATCTACATCAATGACCTCTGCACGTTGCCCCTTAATAAGTCTAAAATTATCACCTATGCTGATGACACGGCGATAATAGTATATGGGTCCACTTGGGATGAAGTGAAAGATAACGCCGAAAAATCCATCCGATTGGTCTCAACTTGGCTGCGTCATAACCTCCTTACACTAAACCTGTCAAAAACTAACTTCATTCCCTTCGCAATAAGCCCTAGAACGGGGGCGCCTGCTGAGTTCAACATCACTGTACACACATGCTCCGTCTCGAGTACGTGCTCATGTACGACTATAACCCGTGTCAACCACACCAAATACTTGGGTGTAGTGATTGATGATGGACTGACGTGGTTCAAACATATAGACTATATCTCCACAAAAGTCAGAAGACTTATCTACATATTTAGGAAACTTAGAGATATCGCCGACCCTGACATCATTACCATGGTATACAAAGCTTTATGTCAGTCCGTCATCACCTACTGCATTGTGGTGTGGGGCGCAGCAGGTAAAACGAAGTTCCTTGAGCTGGAGAGGTCACAGAGAGCTGTCCTTAAAGTCATGCAGAATAAACCATTTAGATTTCCAACTGACGAATTATATGCTTCCTCCAAGGTCCTAACTGTGAGACAGCTCTTTGTGCTTAGAGCCACTATCAGGACACATACAGAAACTCCACTACCAGACACATCAAAAAGAAAAAACAGAACCACATGCACACCAATCATACATAGAACCATGTTTGCACAACGTCAATTCTACATCACAGGATCGTATTTATACAGAAAAATTTCAAAAGTAATCCCCCTGGGACAACTTAGCCAGTACGAGATAAAACAGACGGTTCGGAATTGGTTGCAAGAACTTGATTACACACAAACTGAAATTTTACTTTTTCATCTTTCATAGACGAATATTCCAATCTTTTGACACTACTGTCACACGCGCGCACGCATACACACACACACACACACCACACACACGCGCGTGCACACGCGCACACACACACACACACACACACACACACACACACACACACACACACACACACACACACACACACACACACACACACACACACACACACACACACACACACACACACACACACACACACACACACACACACACACACACACACACACACACACACACACACACACACACACACACACACATACACACACACACATGATATCTGATATGATATTTTTTGCATAACGTTGGTAAAGTGATTAATGGCCATCATGCCATAGAGTGTTCATTTATACTAAGACACACATGTTTAATGAAATCTTTTGTATAGCAGTAACAGCAGAACACTGACTCCCATGTCACAGGATTACCTAGTTTGGGAGCCAGGGCTTATTAAATTTTTGTATAACCTTTACTTCATTGTATTGTGTAAACCATTTAAGACATGCTTGTATAAGGACTATGGCATCAATAAATTTATTTATTATTATTATTAATTTGCTGCCTGCTGCATACTACTTGCCTCCTGTATGCTCCATACCTGCTATACACGTGATTCATGCTTGCTTGTTTGACAGTTTGTTAACTGACTTTATTTTAGTCAATGAACATTTTTAAGATAAAATTTTAACAATTGAAATATTTCCTAAGTGAGTCATATCCAAAAAAGTTGTACATTTTTCTTGAAAGTGGTGTCCTAAAGTGGCATAAGAAGATAACGCGATGTTTTTGCAGGAACAATAGCGAATGACATTTAAACAGTGTAAGTTAGTCCTAAACTAATCACTGTGAATAAAACAGAGGTATTTTACATAAAATTGAAAAAGTAATTTCTATTTAAAAAAATGATAATAACAAAACTGATTCAAAAATATGATGTCCTCCGTTTCCTGTCCCCTATGAATAGTCAAATTCGGCGTATGATATGCTACTTTATTACCTTTTTAAGCTATAACATATCAATAATAAATAAACACAGTCATAATTACATGGTTTATATTAGGGGTTAAAGTATGAAATTGCCGATTTGTACTGACAAATTGAAATTCGTTTTTTTTTTTAATTTAACGTATTTATTTAATCAAAATAATTACCATTATTATCTATACATTGCTGCCATCTAGTAGGAAGGTCATTTATGCCTTTGCGATAGAACTCTGGTGATCTAGATTCGACAAACTGTGTGAAAGCATTTTGTACTGCCTCCTGAGAAGAAAACTTTTTATCACATAGAAAATTGTCCAAATCACGAAAAAATGGTAGTCTGTTGGAGCAAGGTCTGGCGAATACGGAGGGTGACGGATAGTTTCTAATTGCAGTTCCTGTAGAGTTAAAACGGTTTCTCGTATGAGGTCTCGCGTTATCATGGAGCAATAATGGTGAAGATCGATTCATGAGTCGGGGCTGTTTCACTGCTAGTTTTGCTATCACTGTTCGGAGTTCGGCACAGTAGACATCCGTCGTTATTGCTTGACCAGATCGTAGAAAGCTATAGTGAATAACACCATGCTGAGACCACCAAACAGTTACCATTACCTTTTTATTGGTAAGCTTTGCTTTAGGACACTGTTGTGGCGTTTCACCTGGGGTCAGCCATTGCATTTTTCGCTTACGGTTATCGTAAAGAATCCACTTTTCATCACATGTCACAATCCGATCCAATATTCCTTCATTTCTGTATCGATTCAACAAGGCAACACAAGTTTCAACACGCATTTCTTTCTGCAGATCAGTCAAATCATGAGGTACCCATATTTCACATTTTTTTATTTTATTGATTTGACGCAAATGAGTCAATATTGTTGGTAAGGTAACGTTAAACCATGCAGCTAATTCCTGGGTAGTTTGGCTCGGATCGGCTTCCACCATGTCTTTCAATTCATTGTTATTCACCTGTGTGGACGGCTTTCCTCGTGGTTCGTTCTTCAAATCAAAGTTTCCATCACGAAAGCGTTTAAACAGAAATCGCACGGTGCGTTCATTAGCAGTCCCCTCTCCAAACGCAACATTGATATTGCGAGCTGTTTCTGCCGCGTTAGTTCCGCGTCGGAACTCGTATTCAAAAATCACTCGAATTTTCGAAGTATCCATCTTTCTTGTCTAAGCTGAATAAAAAAAACAACTGAAATTCGATAATCGAATGTTGCACATTTTTAAATGAAGAACTACATAGGTACCATGTGGAAAAAGTTTCACTCAAAAATCTCAAACCATGAAGGTTCTATGTCAATTCGAAGTACCTATTACAATGAAACGGCAATTTCATACTTTAACCCCTATTATTTAGTAAACTATGTAAATATCTATAAAAACTTATAAAAAGTATGTGTCCTAGGGGTAGGTTATGTCGGTTCGAGTCCGACATAACCTACCCCTCCGGCTCCGGAGGGGAGGGTATCCGTGGGGATTTCCCGAACGTAAAAAAAAAAAAAAAAAAAAAACCAATGCTTACTATTTACTGACACAACTTAATGACGCAGATTTTTACTTCTACAACTCACGGAGATTTAGTAGCTATATGGAAATAGATTATGGCAACATTGACGCTTGTCATAGTCACTAGAGGCATTAAGGACTTGTATCCAGTTGCCAATAAAATCTTTAAAAAAATCATAGTCACTATAAAAATCTGTTGCCATCTTGTTTTCGTGTCAGTGGTCATCGTTTGTAATTGTTAGTTTGCGCTGGCAAAAAAAAACAACCTGCTTACTGACGGTGTTTTACTAAAAAAAAAGGTGAGTTATAAACATGTTTTACACTGCAAGCTTTGAGCATACAATAGTTTTGAGATAAAAATGATTGAAACTTCTTATATACAATAATTTGCACAAATAAGAGAGAAGTTAGGTCATGGTGCCTCAATTTCCTGATACAATTTCATCACTTTCCTGACGTCAGTAATTGGTAACTCTTTAAGGCCAAGTTCACAACATATTACAATAGGTACATATTTTTATTTGAATATATTTAAAAAAATACAAAAAGAAGATTCTTTAATTACTTTAATTGCTGTTATTTCAATAGTCTGATAAAAAAGAAAAAAAATATAACTTAATGTAAACAACAGTATTTTAACGTTTTAAAAGACCGAAGCAGCGATACACAAAAATACAGACCGAATTAAAAGAAAGGAAGTCATTCAGCAAATGTAAGAGTTATTATTTTATGAATGTATCACCTTTTTAAGTGGTGTTACTTAGATGTTGTAAAATTAAAGCAATAATTAGTCAGCACAATAAATAATATTATTGAATCTTTTTTTGTCACGGTATAAATTTCATTATGTAAGTGAATGTGTTTAAACATGCTTGGTCATATTTGTTGTTAGCAATGGTCTGTCAGGAAATGTGTGAAACCTACTGGACCCACCCTCTGCATGAAGTTTCATTAGACCTGACACTGCTTGTACTTCACCGAATTCTAAATCTAATTCGCACTCGCTAAATGCAGGCTAACCCTACTATAAAAAGTATGTGCATGAAGTTCCTTTTTCAATTCCTAGATGCCGCTAACTGGTGCAGAACGCCAGAAAAGCTACATGGAACGCTTAAAAGCTGAAAATCCTGAAAAATTTGAAGAAGGCGAAAGAAACATCTTGAACAAGTGAAACACAGACAAAAGAAAATAGCAACAATATTCATAACCAAATTTTGTTTTATGTCTAAGACTGAATACCTATTAACAGATAGTGTCAAAACATTGATTAAAGAAATGTATTAAAATACCAGTATTTTTATTACTTACCCTTAACAGTACCATTTCCTAAAATTTATTGACGAAACAATTTCTTAACGATTTCCTGACGTACATTTTTTTTGGATATGACTCAAGTAATACATTGGCGAAACCTGTATTATGTCAAATGATTCATTTTTAAAGTAATATGTTTGCGATATGAAAGTTTGTCAAATGATTAGTTTTTTAAACGTTGTTTGTAAAATCATCCTTTGTCATACGTTTTTTGTCAAACAATAATAAATCCATTATAGTAAAACCAAGGATTCCCGAAATAGGGACTACGGCTGTCACTCTCAAATGCATATTGCAAATTAGAGTCAATTTAGCACGATGTGACATGCTTGAAAAGAAAGTGGCAGCCTGCTTAATTTCACGAGGGTGTTGGTTTTACTATAACGGGTGTAAGGGGAACGCTCCCGCAGCCGAAGGCTCCTAGTAGTACTCCGGGTACACTACATGTAGGCATAACTATTTTTCGATT
Source organism: Eilema caniola (assembly GCA_949126895.1). Classification (NCBI taxonomy): domain Eukaryota; kingdom Metazoa; phylum Arthropoda; class Insecta; order Lepidoptera; family Erebidae; genus Eilema; species Eilema caniola. Next base: position 4,893,287 of record OX421485.1, read on the forward strand.
CGATGAAACAAAACATTTTTTGTTATTTTTCGTTTCTTATTTATTCTCCATCGTATTAGGAAATCTCAATGAAACGAAAATAATTTCATAAAAAACATCACTACAGAAAAAAAGACAAATGGCGCCAAACGCGTGCTTCTATTTGCAGTGATGATTTTTGTTAAGAATTAAACGGTTTTTTTTTTAAAGAAACAAAAACATTTTTGCGCCAATTCGATAAAATGTTATTATTTAGTGTACCCGGAGTACTACCAGGAGCCTTCCGCTTCGGGAGCGTTCCCCTTGCACCCGGTATGTTTTCGGCCTGATTCGACGTGTGGTTTTATTTAGTTCGAGTCCGATGTAACCGCTCCGCTGATCGGCACAAGGTATCCGTGAATTTAAACACGAAAAGGGCAACGATATTGTAAATAAACCGGTTTTATAGAATATGAACATAATGAGATCAAACGAGTAACTTAATACGGAAGACTTTGTTGTTCAATAAGTTACACTCATTGTTACTCATCAATGTTCCGTCAAAGGGTTTTGTTACCTAATTCGTCATGTTCAAACAAGTCAGTTGTCAACTCCGGTTGGTAAACAATGTTTCTTTCAATAACAGGAAGATGTATAAAAGATTATATTATTGTTAGTGGCTAATACAAGTTAATCAAATATTAATCTATATTATGCTACAGAGATACACACACCGTAGATGTAATGGCTATTAATGAAACATGGCAAAACCCGGAGAGGATGGTAGTACGCCACGGGGCATACTAAAACAGATCTAGACATTCAGAAGATAGGGCCGCTCCCTATCTGCTTAATTTCCAGGTATCGGGAATTAGCTTTATCAGTATTTCAAAGCTTCGTTGATGCCACGGTGTCCGCCAAGTTCAAAAGGACCGTTGTATTTAGACTAAGTAAACATTGTAAATGGCCCAAAAGTCTCGTTGAGTTTCTTACCGGAGTCTTCGCAGGTCGCGGACGCATTTCGAACTGGTGTGGTCCATTTGCTAAACAAGTCGTCATACGTCAATATTAGGAATGGGTATTTACAATTTTTTATGCCGTGCTTGCTAGATATTTTGCAATAAATATTTTCTCTATTAAAATAAATATTATAATATTTGCATGAAAATCTACTTATAAAAAAAAAAAAATCATTTTATTAATGGCAATAGGGCCCAATTTGTTAGTTATAATTTTTTTTACATCTATGGTTAGTAAATTACATAAAATCAAATTAAATTAAATTAAACAAAATCAATACAAATTCAATCAAATGAAATAAAATTAATCAAAATCATGTCAAATTCAATCAAATAAAATTAAATCTAAATCCATTAGGTAAAATCAGAACAAAGTCAATAAAATAAAACCAAATATATCATAAAAATTAATTAAATTAAACTAAATTAAATTAAATTAAATAAATTAAAATGAAAACAAATTAAATTCAATAATGGATTCTGTATCATTCACTTATGCAAAGTATTTCCTTATAATGATAATAATAAAATTCATAATCTCTTGGACATTTAAGAGATTAGATTTGATGTCTTTTAAAATTATAGTCCTTATTTCAATGTTACCACTATTTTAGCTTTTATTTGTTGGTAAACTAAAATAGTTATATTCTATATAACTCTTCAAGCTAAGAGTTATATTATTCAATTTTTATTTAAATTGCTTATTTCTATTTTAAAATATTACCTTTTATTCAGTGTTACTCATTTTTTTTGTTGGTAAAGGACCATATTTATGCTCTTCAAGCTTAGATTTTTTATTTAAAATTTTTAATGTAGGAAACTTTGTGTCTTAAATTTGATAAGTGCTCCTATATTAATATTATTCTAAGTAACTGTTTGTTCCTGAATAAATAACTAAAAGTACAGCACGTAATTAAAACGACGCAATTCAAAATCCTTGAATACGAAATGAGACTTTTGTAAATAAAAATGCACAAATTCTTCAATAAACTTATATATTTACAACACAATTATACAGAGATAATATCTATTTATGACATTTAGGTAAACAATAACATTAATTCCATTAAGTTTCAAGGCAAATATTTGTCAATAGTTTTACGAGTGTCATTTACTTAATGTCGATATTTGCTAATGTTCGAAAGTGAATTTGATATTTGAGTTGCCGATAAAAAAAAAATTATTGCCTGTTTTTATTTTATACTAGCTCTTGCCTACGGCTCCGCCCGCGTGGATGTCGGTTATCACATTAATATCGGTCGTCGTTATAAATTGTAGCCGCACGATATCCTTCGAAGCGGCGAGTCTCCTGGCCGGATCGCCACCGTGGATCCTGGAAGCGAGGGCCCTTTCGGCACTATACCAGTTCCGAAAGGAGGCGCGGGAGCGGGGATTCGATCCCGAGCCCGAAGACATTCGGGCCGAGAAATCCCGGCTCCACCAGGTCATGGTGGCCGAGTGGGAGCGACGACTTGGGCAACCACGCGCAGGGCACGCCGTCATTGCGGCGGTAAGGCCCATCATGGGGGAGTGGCTAGAGAGGCCACACGGGAGCCTCTCGTACCGTCAGACGCAGATGATAGCCGGGCACGGTTACTTCGGGCGGTATCTGCATCTGATGGGTATTGAGCCAACGCCCGAGTGCCATCACTGCGACGCGAGCGTGGACTCGGGGCTGCACACGCTCACCGAGTGTCCGGCGTTTGAGACGCCGAGGCGGGAGCTTGTGCAGGCCCTGGGGGTGAGAGTGCTCACGCTCTCCACCCTGCTCGCGGCGATGGTCCGCTGCGCGGATGCGTGGGCGGCCAGCGCCTCTTTCTGCGAGCAGGTCATGCTCGCGAAGGAGACAGCAGAGCGGGCGCGGCGCGGTGAGCGAGAAAGACTCGCTGACATCGCTGCTCGCGCCCGAAGGCGGCTCGGGCGTCGGAGGGCGCTTACAGACCTCCGCCCCCCATGAGCGCGGGCCTGAGGGTGACGGGTGGAGCCACCCGTCACCCTAGCAGAAGCAGGCCACGGCGGCGGCGCGCATCGTAGGACGATGCGCGCCTCCCCACACCGGGGTTGAGTCGGGGACGGCGTGGTCCCCACCTCCCGAGGAGGGCCAGACCGAAAGGGATGGCCCTGGGTCAGCCGGGGTGCGAGGGATATGTCGCAAGACAACCTCACCTTCGGCCTAGCACCACGACCCACAGACGGCGTGCGGTTTAGTCGGTTCGAGTCCGACATAACCCACCCCTCCGGCTCCGGAGGGGCGGGTATCCGTGGGGATTTCCCGCACGTAAAAAAAAAAAAAAAAAAAAATGTGTTTTTCATTAAAAACCATTACAAACTTACAAAGTTTCGCATTTATAATATTAGTACGAGTAGGACTATACAAATACTGTGAAGGGCATAGATTTGTAAGTTTGTATGTAATGAATAAGCTCAGAAACTTATGGGCCGATTTAAAAAAATCTTTTACCATTAGGAAGCTTTCATTTTTCGTGAATAACATAGGCTATATTGGATTTTCAAAACAGTTTTGGGTTTCGTACGATATCCACGGAAACGTTTTTGCCACCCGTGCGAAGCCGGGGCGGGTTGCTAGTGTTTTATATATTATTATTTTGTTTCAGTTTTGTTTTTGTTATGTCGTATGCAATAAATTGTATATGTTATGGACCAAATGATAAATTAGGCATTATGTATAATGCCCGGGCATTATGATAAATATGTAAATTTAAATATTTAGACTTGATTTCATGGCGACTCAACTAGGGTTCATGTATGGATGGGTGGCTATAAAAAAAACCATAACATAACTTCTAACCTATATCTATCCAAGTCGAGACGCGCAGTCTACCTGTCATATTTATCATAATGCCCAATTTATCACTTTGCCCATGACATATGCATTACCTAGAACAAGGCCTAATATTTTCTAAAAATAGAAATAGTGGTTAGTGTTATATTGTACAGTAGTATTTTAAGTAGTCTGTGTAGCCACAACTGCAACACCACGACAAGGTCTTGTCTTCGTGGTGTCGCCTATCCGACAAAATACATAAAAAAAATTATAAACATAATTGATTGTGATCATTGCAAAAATAGTTTGCCGTTTAGTAATACAAATATTGAGTATAACTTGCCTTCAAAGAATTTTAACGAAAATCCAGATGACCACCCTATTTATTTAAAAGTTAGTTTATAAAAAACCAATAATACCCCCTGCAAATTATAAAATATCATCATAAGAATGACGCTTAGGTAATGTAGAAATAATAAAATTATGTTTTACTCTGAGTTATCACCATCAGAATCAGTTAGCATTTCTTCTTTTAAGAAAAGTGTTTCATCTTCGGGTGCCAATTCTATAATATCATCACTCAAAGTTTTCGGTAACGGACCACGGGTTACATTTACCACAGGTTTTTCTATCAAAAGAGCAAGAGGATCATCAACAATATAAGGTTGACCATCCGTTTCTTGGGATCTAATCATATTTGCAATGACTGTTGATTGAGTCGGAGCTTTTAAGCACTCTTTGATGACAAACTCAAAATCGTTAGCAGAAGTTTTATCTAGTTTAAAAGTTTTTTTTACTGTTTTCGAGATAAGCGTTACTAGTTCATCCCTAGGTTGGTCTAGTAGCTCTTGTTCAAAACTTTGTCTTACGCGTTTCTGACTGCGAAGTTTTATTGTAGAAAGAGCGTCCAGTGAGCAATTACATCCTTTCAACAGCGAAGGTAATTCTGTTTCAGAACTCTCTCCTATATGTTTTCTGCGATTACTTAAATTTTCATATAGCTCCGAAGTGTTAAATTTTTGTATAATATTTGTGGATTCTTGTTCTATTGTATATGGCTGATGTAGATTTTGATACTGCATATCGGAGAGGAGACGAAACTTTTTTGACAGCCATTTTTCGTTTTTCTTCAGAAATCTGGGACGCCTGCGTCCAGATGCTTGATATAGTTTTTCACATCTACCGAGAAATGTGCTGATATTTTTAGAAATGTCTCTGGATGTTTGAATAAATTCAGGGATACCTTTAGGGTATAAGGCGTTTAATATTATGGAGTTTCTCTCATTTGTGGAAAGTTTAATTGGTCTCATTTTACGTCCTTGTAACTGAGCTGCTGCTTCTACAACTTTCAATATATCAAGACGCGTCATTATTACCGGTCGATCATCGTTGCTTAATTCATCTCCTATTACCTCCATAGGCACACTCGGAGAGTAAAGAGCACCTATGTTTGCCACTCGCTGACCAACATGAGGGTTGGCGCCCTCATGTCCCTCTTGCACTAAGTCACTCGATCGAGGCTCGAGGTGACATCCCCCAGCAGGAAGGGTCAGCTCCTGTTGAGGCAAAACAGCGCCATGGGTCTTTGACGGCTCCATGATGCCTCACCCCCGCTTCTCCAGCCATCGTGTGCTGGTACTAGGTTTTAGCGTGTGCTTGACGAGGGCGGACCCCTTCCCAATACCACACGAGAGCCTTCATCGAAGAAAAATCGCCTAGTACTCTATGTATTGATCATAACGATTCAGAGTTAATTTAAAAATTAACGATTTTATTTAGACAATGCTACAGCCACAACAATTGCATTTATTCACATCTAACTACTGAATGTAACTAAATGGGTCCAAAGTGACATACAGTAAAGTTGCGTTACATTTTGTCGACCTGTGTAACATTAAAGGTTCACGGAAAATGAAAATTTGAATTTGCCACCACTCAATTCATTCAGCTTCACTAGTCTCTTCTTAAAAAACGATCCTATTTGATCGATATCGTACTGTTACATCTGTATCCCTAAAACTTTGTGCCCATCTTTACGCCTTGTCGTCTTAGACAGCATCTTCTACGTAACCGGCGACATCATCCCACACCTGCACGTCAGAGCGATGAGACCTGTGACATCCAGAGCGTTTATCGTGGTACCAGTTTTGTCACAAAATTAGTTAAATGTACTAAGTCTATTTATATCTAATTCGTTCAAGGACACTCGAATCTCTTATTTAAAAGCCATATTCGGTGGGCCCTCGCATAGGCCTTCGCAATATAAGGTGGCGGCGGTGGGATCGTAACTATTATAAGTAGAATGAGCCTGTTAACCCTAAAAGCACAATGCACAGCATTTTGTAGAAATATGAAACTAGTGTCAGTGTCAGAAATAGTATATAATATACCAGTTTCGATACTAACCCTACAAAAACAATCCTAACACATACTAGCATTTCACTACCAAAGATCATACTAATTCTGGCATCACTATTGGCATATTCCGATACAAAATATATCCTTAAAAAATAACTAAAATGTAAAAGTTCTTGATATACATACTGATTAACCGGTAGCACAACCCACTCATCCTAGATTAAGAATTATCGAAGGTAAGTTTAAGTTCCCTCTGGCCGGAAAGCGTTTTTTACGAAGACTTTCTGCACACTCAGCCAGGCTCCAGAGAGCTCTGGCTACCCTACTCACCACCGCGAACACAATACGAGGTTATTATGGCTGCGGTATTCTGTTGGAGGTACTTGCCAAGTCGGACTTCTCAACTGGAACTGTGTAGGACCACGAGTGTGGTGAAACTAAATTGGAGGGATCAAACATAGTATAAAACACTATTATTAAAAATATATATTAACTTCGTTATTTTTATTAAAAGACACTTTCAGACAAGGGCAAGGCCAAGTAAATGCGAGGCTTTTGACCTAGGCCTTGAACTGGTCTACAAACAATAAGGTTACGATATTTGGACACGATTTACGAAAAATTTTGTTTCGACCGTGTTTTGGTGTGTTTAATTTTTCCAATGCATTTTTTTTATTTCGCCCATTTTGTTTATCTTAAATCTTAATAAAATATAAATATAAATTATCGTTTTGATTACCCGTACAAAAAGTTATAGACCAATTTTGTATGTAATTACATGGTCTACAACTTTGTCCAGTCAACTTTTGAGCTAATCCTTGCTGTTTATAAAAAAATGCAAAAGTCCAATCGATGGGGACTTTTGATATATTTCTTTTATTATGGTGTATTTAAGACCTCTACCAATTTTTAGCTCTATGTGAATTCATGCAATCTTAAGTCAAGCCGTTTAAGAGGAGCTTGCAGACAAATATTGACACGATAATTTTATATCTAGATACCTACTCTAGACAAAAAAAAAAATCTTGCGCTAGTCGCAGGTAGATTTCCATACATTATTCTGTGCATATCTATAATTGGTGTAGCACATACCCAATAATATCTCACCAATGTAACCTATAGAACAATGTTTGTATATACACTGTTGATATGCCTATATAAATAAATAAATTATTTGAAGATTAAAAATTTACAGGCTCAAAGGAATGGTACGGGGTTACAAAATATGCCGGAGCGGGTTGGCTAATATTAGGTATGATTACCATTAACTTGTACTAAACAATGTCTATTAGGTAACTCACCATAAAACATTGACGGAAGTGTTTGTAGACTTAACCTTCAACTCGTCTAAATGCCACGCCTCGTTGCAAAACTAACTAAATATTTTAGTGTTTGTAAGAAGGAGCTATGTTAATCGATCAAATCTCATTGATATGGGTGACCCCTCACTCCGATATTTATATTATTATATTATTGTAGTGTTTGTACATTGGAGATATTTAAAACACCAGAAACAAATATAATAAATCCTTCGTGATATTTTCTAAAGTTTACGCGAATATCACTCATTGATATATAACCACTTTTAAACAGATTTTATCGCGTTTAAATTGTTATTATAAATAAATAATCTATCAAATAAATAATAATGAATGAATCGCGATAAAAGTTTTATTACAATAAAAGGATTCTATTGGGACAACTACCATCTTTAGTCACCCTGCGACCATGGCTTCTCAAAAGTAGCCGAAACGTCGGGCTAAGTGTATGTGGTTTTGTTTCAAAAATATTTGGTTACACTATCGATTTATAAAGCAACCTTTTTTAATTCTTTTGTCCACGATAGACGCAAAGCTTATGAACGGATTCCGTTTTTTTTTTTTTTACTTCTAACCTTAGGTACGTATGTTTGATCACAAACTCGCGATAACTGACATCCACGTGGGCGGAGCCGCGGCCATTGGCTAGTGAAGTAAGATAAGATAATTCTTTATTACCATATTTACAAAGTTCTCATTATAGTTACAGTGTACTTAGGTATAATAAGTAGCTTACAGTACAAAATGTAAAATTGTGTTGACTCTTTACTCTCTGCCATCCAAACTAAGATTTGACTTGTGTTATGAATGACAGGACACTCCTCCTCGTAGCACAAATTAATGAAATATTACGCACGCTAATTAGAATTAAATTAGGCTAAAAATAAATAAAATGTTACACACCACAATTACTTTAATCAAAAATACTATACTATGTTATCTTCAGTCACTACTGGTGTATGTGTTTTTTTTATATACCACTGAGGTGGCAAACAAGCACACAGCCCACCTGGCCTATGGACGTGTGCAACACCAGGGGAGTCACACTCGTGCTGCCGTGTCTACAAAGAGTTTCTGTGCCGTCAGTAGAAGACAAAGCAGGGATAGCCTTGGTCTTCCCACTGACAGCACAACAACTCTCCAGTGAGCTCTGGCTACCCTACTCACCGCCGGGAACACAACACGAGGTTATTATGGCCGCGATATTCTGTAGGGCGGAGATACTTCCCCAGTCGGACTGCTCAATTGGACGGATATACCGTCGTGTCATACCTGTGTGTGTGTATTAGAGCATTGGTTTAAGTAATTTTTCGATCTCCTCATAATTGAGTGTCATAATGTATTTAGTGACTGTCTCTTTGCACTTAAACCTAGTAGTAAGTAGGTATGAATAACTCTACCTTCGTGCCCTCATATATTGAACGCTATAGGTTCATTTTGTACCGTTAATAAAGCAGGCAAACCGAAATCGATAAAAATCATAGTAGGTACTCACTACCACGGACGCCCAAGATCGTGCGAAGTGGAGGAGGAAGAGCAGAAAGCGTACCCTGAGCGCCGAGATCACCCTGGCCTCGGATTCAATAAGGAAAATACGTCTCTATTATGATTTTTTTTTTTAGGTGCGGGAAATCCCCGCGCGTACCCCGATTCGGAGCCGAAGGGGGAGGTTATGTCGGAGTCGAACCGACTAAACCGCACGCCGTCTGTGAGTCGATATGCTAGGCCGAAGGTGAGATTGTCTCGTGACATATCCTTCGCACCCCGGTTGACCCAGGGCCATTCCTCTCGGTCTGCTCGATTATGACCAAAGTACTCGCGCAAAGTCGAAGCAAGACGCTAGTTGTTTACAAAGGTTTTATGATTTCATTTCACATTGACAAATATGGCCCTGTCACTACAATCATAAGTTTACATAATTACATTATATGCTATTTAAATTCCACATATATATATATATATTTCAATGAATATTATAGTAATATAGGTACCGTTACATCCAAGTCAATTAAAATATCATGAATAATTCTAATCATATCGCTCATAACTATTTTTATAACTCAATAAATACACAGAAAACTGTAAAGATGAGGCAACTTCACTTGCAAGGCCCACCTGATGGAAAATGGTTACCGGGGGAACACCAGGGGCGTCATTTTTATGCTGCCGACACTTTTTTATACCACTTAGGTGCCAGACAAGCACATGGACAACCTGATCGAAATTGGTAACCGTGGCCTATGGCTATGAGCAATACCAGGGGTACCACTGTGGGAACCCTCTAATGTCCTTCTAAAAAGAACCCCATATTGTAGACCCTGTAGCAAGATTTATTAAAGAACAAAGGTGTAATAGGAGAGAAACTCCGGTAGGAAAGCCTGCACCAGCATCATATAATCAGCATCTATACAGTAGCCCCCTAGAGTCTACACTTCTCACTTTGTTTGGGTCAACATATATTTGTGAAGCAGCATTTTCGAAGATGAACTTCATTAAGAATAAATTTCGATCTCGACTTACTGATGAACATCTCCAGGATTTAATGTCAATAGCTTGCACCAATTTTACTCCTAAATTCAGACAGATAGCCCGCAACAAAAAATTTCATTTTTCTCATTGATGTGTAATAAACTACCTTTGTTATTTCTGTAATTACATTTGTTTAATAAATATTTTTTCTATAAAATGTTGTGCGGACCGCGATGGTCATTTCATTTCTTAAAACGGACCCCTAGCGAAACTAATTGGTAATCCCTGCCCTAGACTATGGCAATTCGTTAGCCGGCGTATTTTAGAATAGAATAATGAATGTATGGGATTGCCACGTATTTTGACGTTTAACTTTTTTCGTGTGGTTCAGGCCAACCTGTGACAGAGTTGTTCAGGTCATCCATATAGGTCTCCGTCTTGACTCAACGTCTGCTGACAGCCGGGACCGACTTGGAAGGTGCCCTCCGAAACACCACTAAACGGTCACCCATCCCAATGGTAACCTTCGCCTGGGTAGCTTAGTCTACTGATATCGAACATTAAGTGCAACTGGTCACAGTCGTCAACGTATGCCAATCATCGATCTATTCTATTTTAACCTATACTATAAACATTGCCCCATGGCTAGAAGGGCAGGTGAGATTGGATTATGGACCATGATCTAGGTAGGACCCCCATCGTTATAAACAACTTGATATGGAACTTAGACATTTTGTGAGTATTTTAATAACCTATACAGAATATATGATTTTTGTTTTTGACTATATATGTACGACTAACCTATATAAATAGGTTAGTCATACTTGTATGTGATTATTTGAATATATTGAGTCATAAATAAATTTTGTATGCAAATAACGTCCCATCTATAAAACTAGACCTCAATAATTGGGCAAGTACGAGTTTTTATTTTAGAAAAAAGAAGAATTAACAAGATACATATTAGAATAATTGTAAACCATTTAGGGAACAGACAAGTATAACAGTTAGGAGATACATAAGGTAATAAATATAGTGACAAGAATTAACAATTTAATGTAGGTGGGGGACTTTTGTTTTGTATTTTAAATAAAGTATTTTATGAACTTTTGAAGCACTCCTTACTAATAGAGTTATAAATGCGAAAATAACTCTGTCTGTCTTGTAATACGCAGAAGATATCCCTGCGAGAGAAGGAAACCTCGAAATAAAACCCTGTACCTACCCCACTGACCTTGCTTGATGTCATGTTTGTATAATCCTAATTTAACAACATTGGTTTTACTTTCCCAAAATACCCAAGACTCTTCAGTGGCGACGAGAAAAAGGAGTAATAGACGTGTGTTACAATTTACCGGATTAACATAACACATCGACGGTAGGCCACTATACCTGGAGCGGCTGGAGCAATATTACCTGGTCAACAATATCGCAATGGTACATGTTTACCTCATACATTTTTGGCACACCCTAACACAAAGGTGGTATACAAGAATGGCTGCAATCAATAACAATATATTTTAAACATAGTGAGGTGAAAAGCGAACTGACCGCAAAAATAAACTAAGTAAAGGGAGAGTACCAAAAAATACGTAATAGACGAAATGGCAAAACAAAAGTGTGTCACAGTACTTTTGTCACCATAACATTGTGAGCTGAACCCAATGGAATTAATTTGAACAGACTTAATAGGGCGTTATTTCTGGCGAGAAAATAATAAAACGTTTAACATGGTGACTTTAAATAATAATATTAAATATAAATAAATATTTCACATAAATATTCCACAACATTTCACACAACGCTATCTAGACCCATGGTAAGCATAGATTAACTAGCTTGTGTTATGGAATCTAGAATGCGGATAAACATACCTAAATACATTTTTTTTTTGTAAATAAATACATATTATACATAGAAACACCCAGACCAATGCAAATATACATATTAATACATACAAATATTTCCACTGAGCGGGGTTCGAACCCGCACCTCCTGCGTAGCGGCCGCGTTCACTACCGCCACGCCACAGAGCCTCTGTGCGGCTCAAAAATAAAATATTTTGGACCTAGCACATTTTGACCTACATCATTTTTCTTTTCAGATGCATTGAAACAGCTCCCACCTTGGCACGAAAGAAGGGTGCTATAGAAGAATGGCTGCAGTCCAAAAAAAATGGTTGTGATGCTCGCGTTTAACCACTATCTCACCTGTTGGTAAGTGACAATGTGGTCGACAGTGGAGAATGCTTGTCTAGAATTACTCTAGCTCTAGCAGAAGCAGAAGCAGGCCACGGTGGCGTAATATGCGCTTCCCCATACCCGGCGGCTGGATAGGGACCAAACCCGGCCAGCTTGAAAGAGATCGAACGCCGGGGTGCGAGAGATGTCTATGCTAATCCCATCTCTGGCAACCTACGACCCACTGACGGTGTGCGTTTTACTCGGTTCGAGGCCGACATAGCCACCCTCGCCGGTTCTCGGGGTTTATCCCTAAGGATTTTGAGCATGTTAAAAAAACAGTAGGTATTAAGTCTGCCATCTTATCATTGAGAGCTGAACCCGATAGAATTAATTTGGACAGACGTAAAAGGATATGTCGGAAATAATACAACGTTAAAATTTTATAAAATCAATAAATTATTAAAAGATGGATTGGAGTATCTCGCACTTGATAAATGGGCTAATTGTGTTGTAAAAAAAATTGAAAGCGACTAAAAGCAGTAGAATACTAAAATATGACTTGGGACAAGTCGCTTTATTGCAACAGGGATCAGACGTCAGATGCAACCGTAAAACACAAGATAAACCATATCAAGAAAGTAGGCCTAGGAGGGCGGAGCCCAGCCTCCAATTGCGAATTTTAGAGGCAAACAGAATGGTGAAAATAACATCATCAAAAAAATATTTATTGGCAAAAAAATTACTTACCAAAATAAACGTAGTCTTGAAATACATCTTTTTTGTTTTAATATTATTTAATACCGCTATATAACAAACACAGGCGTACAACTCAATTAGAAATACATTCTTATTTAAAAAAATATCCGGCAATTCAAATTAGAAACACTTAAAAATTCCCGCCGATTTATGACAGAAAATATTTTGTTTGGAAACCGAATGCGCTAAGCGACGACGCGCACACAGAGGTTGCGTATTTCACGACCTACGACCTCTGACTGATGCTTTCAAACAATGTTTGGCTTATTTGAAAGCCAAAGAGGTTCCTACTACATTACCTAAGTAAGTTGGCATAAAATTATAATGCTTTAGCCCAAAAATATACCTTAGCAAAAACAAGAATTACAAGAAATTAAGCAGATATGTAAATTAAATATGAAATTGAATATTCAGTTACACGAAAAAGTAAATTATTTATCATTATGAATCATGGAGGATTCGCCGATAGGCGACAACTTGGAACTGTATGAATAATAAAAAACTATTTGAAGCCATATTTGATCTTAAAAGACCAGAGTTCCATATCATTACTCATAAGTTTCGATGACAGTTGAAGTGTCATTTATGTCAGTTCATTCTTACTATATTTTCGTGCAGACGAACAGGTTATCTAAGGGTGGATATTGTTGGGCCAATATTTCGAGGATTTATATAGTAATCAGTCATCGAATTAGGAAATATATACCATCCGCGGGGCGAAGTGCGACCGGAACGATTTCCGGTACAATTACGTCGTGAGACGTTAATTCCTTGCCTTGCACAAAGTGGGTATGGAGCCGTCGGTCATATTCCAGATACTTTAAAAACTTGGTATCAGCCGTATGTTCGTATATCGTACTATCAATAGATACAACAACACTTCGTCTGTCGAAGACCATAAAAGATCAGGGCGGCCGCGTGCTGTTAGAATTACAAAGGGTATTAATGCTGTTAATAATTGATTAATGATTGAAATTAGTAATTTTATGTAAAGTAATCATTATACAGCGTCCAGAACATGCCATAAAAGGCAAACAACAAAAATCAGGGAGAGTAAAGAAACAAAATGCAATAATTAATTCTTTTAGTATTTAGACTAAGTAAACATGTTTGTAAATAGACCCAAAAAGCCCGCTAAATTTTTTTACAGGGTCTGCTCGGCCTCCCCGTCATACTGAAGAGGATAGCGGCAACCCTCATAGGACTATACCTACTCTGCGAAGATTTGCTTTACATGTCTCAGCCAGAAGTTTCCAGAGTTGAAGCTAAATTGTCCCGTAAATGGGCTGAACAAAATGGACAATGCAAAAAATATCCCGTAAAGACGTCTTCAAAGCATAATTAATTGTGTAGACTTTGGCAAACGAGAGGTCTTGCAGGATTACGCCATATACTTAGATGATATCAGACTGCACCGATGTGAAAATTTTTGTCACCCTGAGGGTTTCAAACCATGAAGCTTACCAGAATAAAAATCATAAGATTTATAGAACTATACATATTATTATATTGATTCCACTCCAATACTATAATTTCTGCAGGTTATTGTTGGACTTTCTGGGGAGTTCATAGACATAATGGCACGATTGGGTGGCAGTTCTCATGACAGCCGCTTATTTCTCATAAAGTACACACACAAAATTCTACTCCTATTTTACAGCCCACTCGATGTACCACGCCTAAACGGAAAAATCTAACGAAAGTAACTATAATAATATACTATGGAAGGTTAAAAAGCTTGAAAGAAAATACAACGTCAACGCTCATTCTCGTCAATCAAGGATTAATATGAAGTACAAGGAGTATGCAGAGTGTCTTCTTAGTGGCTGATAGGATGATAGCAGATTTCCATGTTTGACTTACTTATTAACACCCGTCAAAATCCTGACAATTACAGCTGAACCAAATTACAATATTGCTCACCGAAAGACTCGCAATGGTAAAGAACGTGTCTTCAGCACATGGAAATGTCATCGGTTTTTTTTTTACGTGCGGGAAATCCCCACGGATAACCGCCCTTCGGAGCCGAAGGGGGAGGTTATGTCGGACTCGAACCGACTAAACCGCACGCCGTCTGTGGGTCGATGTGTTAGGCCGAAGCTGAGGTTGTCTCGTGACATATCCCTCGCACCCCGGCTGACCCAGGGGCATTCCTCTCGGTCTGGCCCTCCTCGGGGCACATGGAAATGTCATCGGTTATGTCTCCGCCGTTGTTTGGGGAAAAAATTGGCTACCGTATAGTATCATAGTAGCACGTGTGCCGTCTTTCGTGGAGTCGCCTGTCACACAATAACATCGTCGATTATGAACGAGCGTGGGAAATAAACACCCAAAAAGGGTTGGTTTTTGAACAACAGGGAAGTGTTCCAAACGACGCTCGTTTAGATAACTCGCCACGAAACAATGCAAAAATATAGTTAAAACAATAAAATGCGACAGGTTCGCCTTGAGTCAAAAAATAATGGACGGTTTTGCTGTCAAAATAAATAGAAATGATAACAAATATTCAGAAGCAAATTTACAACATTGTACACCGAAAGACTCACAATGGTGTAGAATGTCTTCAGGAAGTGGAAACATCGGTTTCCATGCCTCCTTCGTGGATTGGGGAATAAACTGGACACTGTTTCAGCCATTACAGTAGCATGAGCATTGAGCAGTCCTCCATGTGCCACTCATTACAAACAAATGAAGACTTGCAGCAAATGTAGCTCATGGTCTGAATAAGAAGTCTAATGAAGATGTATCTGAAACATCTGAATGTCGAGAATCAACAAATAGTGCCTGGCAGTCATGAGGATGTTGCTCCACGTCACATACCTTATAGTTTGGAAGAGCGAGTCTTGGATCATTTCGATCGCAACTCAACACAGCTTATGACAAACTGGACCTGAATTTTGAGTAAGCCACAGAACTTTTCATAAAGAAAACCTGCGTGCGTATAAATTTCAAACGATGCAGACGCTGCCTCGCGGTAAGCTTATAAGACTAAACTATTGCAGATGGATGCTTGAAAAATGAGAAAATTCCTGAAGGTACAATCAATCAAATCAGTTACAATCAATCTGATTATAGAAGATATAATAGAAAGCTATGTAAAACAAAACTGATTTAGTCCCATGGTATATTTATAATAGTCTTGACCCCAAAAAAATAGAACCAAACTCCGCAATAAACACTTTGATGAATAGCAATGTTAAAAGGTTAGAGAGGGTTTTTAATTATCCTTGGAACCAGATCAAATTCAAAATAGGGAATGTTTCACTTTCTAGATCTCTTGTCCCTGTTAACCCTAATAATATCAACATTCCAAAAGAATTAATCAAACCAACTATTCTACTAGCTTTAGGCCTTAGCAATATAATAGAATATAATGATATCCCCAAATATTACTTGAATCAGGTGAAAAATATTATTAATGAGAGTAATTTAGATGTAAGGAAGCTTCCTAACTTATTAAATTATATTCAATCTCAAATGGATGACAAGAAAAGATATCTTCCAATTTTGCCAGGACTAAACTCTAGCTTTATATACATATCTCATGCTCTGGTTCAGCCTCAGTATAGGGTAAGGCAGATAATGGAGGAAAGTGCTATTGATAGTAGAGGAAAGAATATGGATGTTACACAAATCTGTATAAATCTTATTTACCATTGCCAAAAGAATTCTTTAGGGTATCCCAACATTAGATCCTTTGTAAAATCCATTACATTACATGAATATCCGTTATCAAAGATCTTAGCAGGGACAGATGAAAACAAATTTACCAGATTCATCAAAGGTTGATTAGGTTTCGAAATAACCCCTAAGATAGAAATTGAAGGGATTAAATTTTACCCTAAGACTCATAAGATATTTGAAAAAGTACATTATTGAGGAGATTGAGTTTAGAAGAATAAACGGAGAAGAAACAGTCCACTTTGAAAGCTCCATCTCAAAAGGGTTTTTTGTGCTGATGCTTTATTGAACGTTACAATAAATAGAACTAATTTAAAGGAGTTAGCATTTGTCCTTTCAAATATAGCTGTATTCATGACCTCCAAGTTTGAATCTACAAGGGGAAAAACTTTTAAGCAAATTAAATACAATTGTAAGAGATATTATTCTAAAAAATATTATGAATTAGTAGGATTAGAAGAGAAAGATGTCAGAACTATTAAAATGAGTATAGAATCAGTGGAAGAAGAGGATATTGAGATAGGTGCATTAAGATTTTCAAATTATTTAGAAATTGAGCAAGGATTTTCTAAGCAGGGTTTATTAATGGGAACTATATTAAGGGTAAAACTACAGGACAAATTCTTTGTACTGCTCCCATATGTAATCAGCTGGCTCCAACAGACATAAATATTAAAATTAGTGACCCTCAATTATATTACCTCATACACCCTATCAATCTATTAAAGAAAGTAATCCAATACAATATAAATATTATTGGCCAAAATAGAAAGAAAATTTTGGAAGGAGCATTCGAGCCATATTTCCCTAGTCTTCATATCTCCCATCTTCCTATTTCCCAAAGGGAGAAATATTCCTCTTTCTTAAAGAAAATGTTATATCAAAAAGTTTCAAACAATACTAGAGACAATTTATTCATTGCCGTTTTTTACAACTTTTGTACGGGCAGATATGTGGATGTGAGAGTCAGAAACTGTGATACAATAATTTACCACCAAAGTAAAATTGATCTTAATTTGTCAGCTAATTTATTGGTCAGGGACATATCAAACAATTTACTATGCAATGGTGATATAAGAATAACAAGCTCCAAAACAAAATTTGCTGGTGAAGAATCTTATTGTTCAATCCTTCCTCATTTCACCATAAGAAAGGTTGATAGAAGGTGTTCCCACAAAGATTGTAGAATGGTTGAATAAAAACGTAGAAAAACTCGAAGAAAACTTTAAAGCAATTACCATCTTTCAAACAAACTACTTCTTAGTACATAAGAAAAATAATGCCTCACTTCATGTTTTGAAGACATTGCAAAGACATTTAGACCTAGGATTGGAAGAAGATACAAGTGTTACCTTCACAAACTACTTGCTTAAGAGAAAATTAGAAGAAGAAGATTCAGGATCAAGCTCTGGAAGCAAGAGGGCAAGATTAGAAACTGCATCTTCAATGTTACTAGTCTTATGTTGTTTTGTACCAATGTTTTATTTTCCGTGACCATTCATTTTGCTTTTGGAGGGTTTTATTTAAGTAGTGTAACGTTGCGTTTATGAATCCCGTTACATCGGCTCCTTTTAGTCGTTTTCAAGTTTTGTTTCCGAATTTTTAGTATGGCAGCTCTGATGTCAAAGTCATGCTGACGTTTCGGACAGACTGCACCTTTCTCCCTACGATCGTTTAGGATGGTCGATATTTTTATTACTATGAAATAATCTTCAGAAATCTCATAAAAATGAGATAGTTTTATATTGTAGACCCTTTAATTGTGTCTCCATGAACATTCTAATGTAGGATTACGTCATATTTCTCGGTAAGTTTGCAATTTCTTCGAAATTGATTTAATGGCGTCCATCATGTTTCGTATCAGAGATTAAGCGTTGCAATCCTTGTTGTTCCAGCATATCTTTTGCCAAAAATGCAGTGATTATGCAAATCATTGATATTATAGTCAACCATATAAGGCGGTAAGTCAAATATTTCTTAAATTATCGATCCTCGTGGAGTTTTGTTTTGTTGGAACTTATTGTAATGATATATAATTTTTCATTACAGGTTTTCAGTATGAAATCGCCTTAAACTGTACCTTAAACTGTACCTTTGGCTATGCCTTAAGTGATGCCTTAAGCTATACTTTAAACTTGAAATCTTCAAATTCAACCTTATATTCTTCCATCGTGCTTTTGGGACGCTTCTGAGGCTTTGTTTGCTTGTGAACCTTCGTGTGCGCGCCAGAGGAATGCCGTGAGCTTGTTCCATTAGTATTAAATTAGTTTAACCTCTTAAATCTATAAAGAATTGCATTGGTGACAAGTTTTAAAACAATACTTTTTAATGTTTATGTATTTTAAATTTAATATGCTTTGGGTAGCCTTACCCTAACTTTAAATGCATACTGGAGCGCAGAATAAATCCTTAAACCTCAGCGTATGGGTTTCATTTTAGCTCACCTCCGGAAGATTAAAGGTACAATCCTCCGTTGACTATCTTAGGCATGACTGTGTATCTCCAGGCGCCCGAATTCTTGGTAACTTATTTTCTTTTTATAACTATAGGAGATCACACAACACTTTGTTTCCATTTAAACACATCAAGGCATAACCTATTAATTTTTTATTATTACAATTGTCGCTTGCGAACAGGGACATGACAGTGTGCAAATTCCTTTAATTTCTTGTCACCTCTGCATTAATTATTTACTTTAACATGCAAAGAACAATGTTTTCTTCATGTTTATTACTGTATTACTGTGTATTTCAGTAAATATTTATTGTTTTCTCATTCTGCAAAACTAATAATATTACAGTTTAGTACTGTTCTATGTATCTCTCAATTACAGGTGAATATTTCAATTTGTATAACATTTACAGTTACTGTTATCATTACTTTATATTGTATAACCTTAGTTTAATACAATTAAGATTATTCTTATAGTAAAATATAACTTAAAGTTCATGAAAACATAGTAATATTTAAATCTTAGTTGTTTACCTTATGTGAACATGAATAATTCAATTTTGTGAATCACTAATGCACTTTTTTATCTTTGTAGGCATTTGACCTTTTACAACAAAACAATAGCTTTCCATTCATTGACTTTGTTTGACCTACTTTTGAGTTTAGCATTTTTCAATCACAACAATGAGTCATATTAACTTTGAAACTTTTATTACTGCATTAATTGCTTAGTTTTATTGTATTTAATACAGCTTTTTATTAGTATTCTCATCCTTTTATATAGTAAACATGGATAAGGAAATACAGGTTCCACCTTTGTTTGAGGTTATTGATAATGCCGTTCCAGTTGGTACATCTACTCATGAGTTGCCTCATGTCATGGCTGATCTGACTGAAGTTGTTGATCCATTTTCGAATAGTCGGGGAGCTGGTGATTATAGTCCAAGAGCCGCATCTTCATTCAATATGATAAATGTTTTATTGAATGAGAATTTGAAGAACTTGCCGTCGGTTTCGAAGTTACCCGATTTAAAACGAAGTAAGCTTTTGTATGATGGTAAAACATGTGTTAGGGAATTTATTACTCAAGTGGAAGAATATTTCTTGTTTAAAAATTTTAATGAACATTTTTTAGTTAGTTCCTTTTCTGATCTTTTGTCAGGCACAGCGCTTAAATGGTTCCGTAGTGTGCGTATTAGTATTGCTTCTTGGCAGGATTTGAAGGCTGCGTTGTTGAAACGTTTCGATAGAATTGAATTTGACTATCATTTGGAACATGAACTCCGTACCCGTAAACAAAAGATAACTGAGTCATTGCCGGATTTTATTACAGATATAATGGATATGGCAAGCCGTTTGTCTATGCCTATTTTTGATTCTACTCTCATAACTATTATTAAACATAATATGTTAAAAATTTACACACCTTTTGTGTTTGGTAGAACTATTTCTACTATTGACCAATTTATTAGCCTCAGCAGAGAATTAGAGAATTTTGTTTCAAGAAAGAATTTGAGTGAGAACAGAATTATTAAAAAAGAAAAGCCTTCTGCTCAAATAAGTGCTGTTAAATCAGACGAATTAGTTTGTTTAAAATGTAAGTCCTCTGGACATTCTTATAAAAATTGCCCTAAATTTCCTGGTGTTATTTGTTTTAAGTGTCACAAAGTTGGTGTCACTACGAAGAATTGCGAAGTATGTAATACTGTTCAGTCAAAAAACGTATCAGGCCCCATCGAGCCCTAGTTTTTGATAAAACCTCAGGTGACTCGATGTTTAAAAATTAAGCAATGCTCCGGATGATGCCACTTGTAAGAAAGAATTTAGTGAATGGTTGGATTATTTGAAAGTTTTCTTTAGTAATATCAAGGCTGCCCCTGTTTTGTTTGTTAAACATAAAGACACTAGACCTTATTTAAAATTTAATATTAATAATAAACTTTACTCTGGTTTGTTAGATAGTGGAGCTTGTAGTTGTGTACTCGGTTCTAATATTCATCAAACATTTTTGCAATTAGGGTATAAATTTAAACCTCATAAAGGTAATGCTGTTACTGCTGACGGTTCGCCACACAATGTTATTGGAACAATGGTTTTACCTATCACTTGTGATAATTTAACTAAAAATGTAGATTTTTTGATAATAAAACCTTCAATTCCTTCTTTTAAACCTTCAATTATTTTGGGATTCGACTTTTGGTTGAAATTTAATCTTGCTAAAGACTTATGGAATAATATCACTTTTGAACATGAATCCACTACTTGCGTAAACGCAGTTACATCTGCTTCTGAACTTTCTCCTTCTGAGAAACAAGAGCTTAATAAAATTATTTCACTTTTCGAAGATATTTCGTATGAAAAGAGAGGCTTAGGTCTTACTCCTTTAGTTCAACACAAAATTAATGTTACTGGTGAACCTTTTAAGCAACGTTATTGGCCACTTAGTCCTGCTAAACAAAAAGAACTTTATGATGAAGTGGAAGTTTTATTAAACGAAAATATTATTGAACCTTCTAAATCTCCTTGGTGTTCTCCAGTGTTAGCCGTTGAAAAACGCGATGGTGGAACAAGATTATGTTTGGATTCTAGACGATTAAATTCAGTAACTATTAAAGATTCTTACCCTTTGCCTTACCCTTCTAGAATTTTAGATAACCTTCGGGGTGCTAATTATATAACTACAATTGATTTGTCTAAGGCATTTTTGCAAATCGCTTTAGAAGAATCTTCTCGTGAGAAGACTGCTTTCGTCGTTCCTGGGAAAGGCCTATTTCACTTCACCCGCATGGTTTATGGCCTAACTAACGCTCCGGCGGAGTTACAAAGGCTAGTAGATAAATTATTTGGACCAGCAGGGCTAACATGCGCGCGTCGTCAAATATCTCGAATCGAGATGAGATATCATGTCGAGTCTTCTCGAGCGAAGTAACGCCGACATATTTTGTCGCGTCAAACTTTTTCAATTGTTGTCTATGGCATACACATTTTTTAAACATTTATCCGATAAAATCGGCCCGATACGGCCATTTGCTCGAAAGCACAGACTAGTTAGGGATGCTAGGTATGAAAAAAAGAGAAAAAATAGTGCAAACAATTTTCGACCTTATTGACATGACATGCTATCGAATTTTTTTTCTTATATTCGTGATCAGCGTCGTCAATTAATGCGAAAAGACACGTAACAAAGGAAATGTCATTAAGGTCGAAAATGGCTTGCAGTCGATGTTTTAGTCCAAAATGAACCGAGCACAAAAATGTTTACACGAGATAACTTCTCGTCGACCAAATGAAAGACGGTAGACAAAACATTTTAATTTAAAAAAGAGAAAAAATAGTGCAAACAATTTTCGACCTTATTGACATGACATGCTATCGAATTTTTTTTCTTATATTCGTGATCAGCGTCATCAATTAACGCGAAAAGACACGTAACAAAGGAAATGTCATTAAGGTCGAAAATTGCTTGCAGTCGCACAAAGGTATTTAATTTTGATCCAAAATGAACCGAGCATAAGAAAAGTTTACACGAGATAACTTCTCGTCGACCAAATGAAGGACGAGAGACAAAACATTTTAAATGTCAAAATTCGAGTAAATAAGGGCACGTATGTTACAATTTGCAGACACTAAGTAGAGATGATTTCTCGAAGTCGAGTTATGTCGACATCTGACAGATCGCCATGAAATTTGCCAAGTTACCAACAGTCGATATCGACATAAAACGGCAAAATGCCTCGAGATAGCTATCTCGTGGCGCGCATGTTAGCCCTTCATGCTACCAACAGTCGTATCAACATAAAACGGCAAAATGCCTCGAGATAGCTATCTCGTGGCGCGCATGTTAGCCCTGCAGAATTTGATAATGTAGCATTCTGTTACTTAGATGATCTCATATTAGTAAATTCTAACTTTTCTGACCACATAGATTACTTAAATAAAATTTATAAAATTCTTAAAGATGCTGGGTTAACTATTAATTTAAAAAAAGTGTAATTTTTGTAAAGATAGACTTCGTTACCTTGGTTATATTGTTGATAGTAGCGGTTTACATACAGACCCTGCTAAATTAGAGTCCATTGAGAGCTTTCCTCGCCCAGAAAGCATTAGACAATTAAGAAGTTTTCTTGGGTTATGTTCTTATTACCGCAGATTCATTGAAAAGTTTGCTGATATTGCTTCGCCACTAACAAAATTAACGGCAGGAAGCAAGAATTCTAAAAAATCTCTTTCCTGGAATGAAGAAGCTGAAGTTGCTTTTAATCATTTAAAACTTGCATTAATTTCTGCACCCGTTTTGCATTGTCCAAATTTTGAGAAACCATTCTTTTTACATTGCGATGCTAGTTCTGTTGGAATTGGTAGTGTCCTGAGCCAAGATGATGATAATGGAGATCCACATCCTGTAGCTTATTATTCTAGATCACTTAATAAATGTGAACGAAATTATAGTACAACTGAGAGAGAGTTGTTGTCAATATTAGATTCTATTGAACATTTCAGACCTTATATTGAAGGAATGAAATTTACAGTTATCACTGATCATGCTAGTTTAACTTGGCTTCTTAAACTTAATAATTCTAGTGGTCGTCTTGCACGTTGGGCTGCTAGAATTTCTCAATTTACTTTTGATGTTAAATATAAAAAAGGTTCTTTACATTTAGTTCCAGATTGTTTATCAAGAATAGAAATTTCTGCTATTAATGATCCTTTAAATAATAATATTGTTTTGCCAGACGAGGATATCGTTGATCTTTGGTATATAAAAATATTTGTCAATTGTCAAAAATTTCCTAGAAAATATAAGAACTTTAAAGTTGAAAGTGATACTTTGTATAGATTTTGTAAAGATAAATATAATTCTAATAATCATTTAAATTGGAAAATTGTCATACCTAAAGATCACATCTTAGACACAATTAGATCTAATCATGATGATATTAATTCCGGACATTTAGGTATTCATAAAACTTTAAATAAATTAAAAGTACATTATTTTTGGAAAGGTATGTTTGTTGATGTTCAAAAATACATTTCTTCTTGCGATATTTGTAAGGCTTATAAATCTTCTACTTATCCTCCTCAAGGAGCTGCTTTCTATTGATATTATTGGAATTCTTCCAAAAGCTTATTCTGGACATAAATATATACTTTCAATTGTAGATGTTTTTACAAAATATTGTTGGATATTTCCTATGACTAGCGCTACTACCAAAGTAATTTGTAGCATTCTTGAAAAAGAAATATTTTTTAGGTTTGGAACGCCTAAAATACTAGTTTGTAATAATGGAAGCCAATTTACAGCGAAGCAGTTCGTAGATTTTCTGAAAAGTTATAATATTAATAAAATATTTTATAATACTTTGTATACACCTCAAAATAATCCTGTACAGAGATATAACAAAACAGTCGAAACATGTATTTCTTGTTTTGTTAAAGATGATCATAGAACTTGGTCAAAATATTTGCCTCATGTTCAATTAGCTTTGAACAATAGTGTGAATCTTGCTACAGATTTCACCCCTAATTTTCTCATGTTCGGTAGAGAACTTATTTTTGATGCTTCATTGCACCGTTTTAGTAATTCTTTTGATAACCTTGATCAACTTGATGTTGTTGATAGGACTTCTTATGCTTTTTCACTTAAATCACTAAGTGACATTTTTATTAAAGTTCAAGCTTCATTGCTTAAAGCTTATAAGCGTAATGCGCGTTATTATAATGAAGGGAGAAAGGCCATTTCTTTTGAGGTGGGAGATATAGTGTGGAGGAGAAATTTTGTTCAGTCCAATGCTCCTGCATTCTTTTCGGCTAAGTTAGCACCTAAGTTTGTTAAGTGTGAAATAGTAGATAAAGATTCCTCTAATGTGTATGTCTTGAAAGACCTAAACAAAAACTATACTGGTCGTTATCACATTAAAGATATAATTAAATATTGAAAATTGTTATTGGTTTTGTCAAAATCTATCTTTGTCTTTGGTATTTTGTTTGAAGTATGAACCCATTAAAAGGTGATGTTTGTAAGGTTTTGGGTTCTTGAAAGGAGATGTATGTTAGGAACTTCACATCAATTTATTAATTTCAATAATAGATTCATTAAAAAATAACTTAGGTCATTTCAGGTCTAGTTTCTGGTAACTTTCTACTCCATATTGACAAAATTATTCCACGTCAAAAGATCTTATATTTTGTTTTTCTTTGTACTATAGGATTATTTTCCTGCATACATTTGTTTCATGTATATTGTATATGTTGTACAAATTTAGGAATTTAGTTTCTACTCTAGTTTTGGAGCGAAATTTAATATTCA
This sequence comes from Eilema caniola, assembly GCA_949126895.1. Lineage (NCBI taxonomy): Eukaryota > Metazoa > Arthropoda > Insecta > Lepidoptera > Erebidae > Eilema > Eilema caniola. Next base: position 4,918,573 of record OX421485.1, read on the forward strand.
TTTTCTACGTTAAATTCACTTAATTTATTTCCACTCACTTAGGGAATGGAAATTTAAGTTTCTTGAACTTAAGATTTTTGTGTAGTTCTGGGTTTATATTCTTAATTTTAAGATTCTCGGATTTGACGCATTTTTATGCATTTACTTTATACCTTGTTATACCATTTTTGGGAAACTGGTTCTACTTGACTTTGACCTTTTGTGCAATTGTGTTTCATACACATAGTCACAACTTTTTACGCATTGTGCACGGAAAGCTGGTAGTGTTGTACCGGTCGCAATTGTCGTTTTCCTTTTTTTGAACAATTGTGTTTCCATACACATTGTTACATTTTTACGCATTGCGCACGGAAAGCTGGTGGTGTTGTACCGGTCGCAATTGTCGTTTTTCTTTTGGACATTTGTGTTTCTATACACATTGTATACATTTTTTATGCTTTGCGCACGGAATGTCGGTGGAGTTGAGCCGGTCGCAAATGTCATTTTTTTTATGCGGTTGTGCTCAGAAAGTCAGTGGTGTTGTACTGGTCACAATTGTCATATTTTCTTTATTTTTTGCTTGTGCTCGGAAAGTCGGTGGTGTTATGCCGATCACAATGCTTATAAATCACCTCTTTATGATGATTTTTTTTTGACGTTTAGCTGTTGGAATTTGGATTTGAAGTCGGCGGTTTTTAACCTAACCGATAATGGGAAAACATCATTGTTTTTACCAATTTTGTTTCAGATTCGGCAGCGTTGGTGCTCAACCGATATCTTTGTTTCATATTTATTTCAGGATTTGCTGGTGTAGAGTCGGTGGCGTAGGAGCTCAACCGCACTTTTGTATTTATGCTTGAAGGCTGGATAAGATCAAGGAATAGATTCGATAGTGTTGGTTGCCTAATCGATATCTGGAATAGAATTTAGTTGGGATTTGTTTCTTTTCATTGAAAGATTTATTTTCACAATACTTTTGGTGTTGGGATAAATTTTCACTCTTTTTGAGTTTGGTTTTGGCCTTGGTAATTCCATTGAGTTGGATAATTATTGTACTTCATTTTCCTTCATATTTGGAAATTACTTTCCAAATTTAATTATTTACTTTTTGAGAATGCTTTCACATTCTTTAACTTACTTTTTTGGATCGTTCTTACCATTTCAATTTTGCATGATGCTTTTGCATTTTTAAATTTGTTTCTTTGCTGAATGTTGCAAGAAATTTTATTTTCTTTTGAAGTTTTGGATTTCGTCTTTAACTTTCATTGTTTTCTTTAAAAATAAAAAGGATGTTACTTTTTCTTTTTTTGGGGAGGGATGTAATGTAACGTTGCGTTTATGAATCCCGTTACATCGGCTCCTTTTACTCGTTTTCAAGTTTTGTTTCCGAATTTTTAGTATGGCAGCTCTGATGTCAAAGTCATGCTGACGTTTCGGACAGACTGCACCTTTCTCCCTACGATCGTTTAGGATGGTCGATATTTTTATTACTATGAAATAATCTTCAGAAATCTCATAAAAATGAGATAGTTTTATATTGTAGACCCTTTAATTGTGTCTCCATGAACATTCTAATGTAGGATTACGTCATATTTCTCGGTAAGTTTGCAATTTCTTCGAAATTGATTTAATGGCGTCCATCATGTTTCGTATCAGAGATTAATCGTTGCAATCCTTGTTGTTCCGGCATATCTTTTGCCAAAAATGCAGTGATTATGCAAATCATTGATATTATAGTCAACCATATAAGGCGGTAAGTCAAATATTTCTTATTAGTTTTGTTTTGTTGGAACTTATTGTAATGATATATAATTTTTCATTACAGGTTTTCAATATGAAGTCGCCTTAAACTGTACCTTTGGCTATGCCTTAAGTGATGCCTTAAACTATGCCTTAAGCTATACTTTAAACTTGAAATCTTCAAATTCAACCTTATATTCTTCCATCGTGCTTTTGGGACGCTTCTGAGGCTTTGTTTGCTTGTGAACCTTCGTGTGCGCGCCAGAGGAATGCCGTGAGCTTGTTCCATTAGTATTAAATTAGTTTAACCTCTTAAATCTATAAAGAATTGCATTGGTGACAAGTTTTAAAACAATACTTTTTAATGTTTATGTATTTTAAATTTAATATGCTTTGGGTAGCCTTACCCTAACTTTAAATGCATACTGGAGCGCAGAATAAATCCTTAAACCTCAGCGTATGGGTTTCATTTTAGCTCACCTCCGGAAGATTAAAGGTACAATCCTCCGTTGACTATCTTAGGCATGACTGTGTATCTCCAGGCGCCCGAATTCTTGGTAACTTATTTTCTTTTTATAACTATAGGAGATCAGACAACACTTTGTTTACATTTAAACACATCAAGGCATAACCTATTAATTTTTTATTATTACAGTAGTAATAAAAAAATAAAAAAATAACAAAAAAAATATTAAAGATTTGCGATTTTTATCAAATGTTTATTGGACAGACAAGAGTACGTTTACTCGTAACGGAATGTGGAATGAACAATTATTGCATCGCTGGAGTGATACAGGATTCGGTGTAGGCGAAGCAAGCTCGACCATCGTCGAACGACAGCACTGGTATATTCGTGGTTCATGACTGGATGTGGATGGAACGACAGCGCTGGTGTTGACACACTTCATGACTGGACAAGGATCAGACCACAGCGCGGCTGTATACACACTTCACAACTTGGATGTGGATCAAACAACAGTGTTGGTGTATACACACTTCATGACTTGGACGTGAATTGAACAACAGCGCTGGTGTATACACTCTTCATGAATTGGATGTGGATCAAATGACAGTGCTGGTGTTTACATACTTCATGACTTGGATGTGGATCAAACGACAGCGCTGGTATATACACACTTCATGACTTGGACGTGGATCAAACAATAGCAATGTTGTATACACCCTTCATGACTTGGATGTGCATCGAATGACAGCGCTGGTGAATAAACATATTATGACTTGGACATCAATCGAACGGCAGTGCTATACTTTGTAAAATTTAGGATGGGTCCTATGACATATGAACATTTTCGGACGACTTTAACATTGTAAAGGCGTCTCTCTTCGATCATTCATTTCTAAGTTTTTATTTCTCGTAGTTACCACCATAGCTCACAAATAAAATGTATCATACAATAATATAACACAATAATAACATAATAATTTGGAAAAACAAACATCAATTAATTAAATAATTGCGCAACATAAAAATATCTTGCCGTTCCGTCAAGGTTACTTGTGTCGGCAGAAATTACTAGTGATGGGACACATCGGTCAACACAGTCAACTGTATGGGGCATAATCGATACATATTATATAACTGCTGTGAATTTTTAAAATTATGTAAAATTAATAGATTTACGTTAGGTATGATTGTAAATATGATGTAGTTCGTGTTGAGTTTGTGATTGAAAGTAGGTAATATTAAAATATATTGGGTGCAACTTTCTTAGATGCCATGCATCGAAATCGAGCAATTTTTAACATATCACTTGTACCCATTTGTGCTGTGTTATGGCAACCCTGGTGAGACGCCGGCGTCAGTACGAGGGCTTCAGCCTTGTATGCGTCACGTGTAAATTTTGTTCTTCACCAGTCATTTGTTTTTATCGTTGTTTGTTATTTGTTACTGTTAAGTTTTGTTGAGTCTTTTGTTATAGTTTAGTTTGTTAGCTTGTTTACTTTTTTGTTGTGCCATAATGCCGAAAAGGACGAAAAAAACTGTTATCAAGAGCGAAATGCGTGAGTTTGTGGTTAATTTGCGACAATACTTTGAACGCGAATTAGAAAATGGCGGACCACTCTTGCCGTTAAATAACGTACGTGATCGCGTAGCTGATGCTCTTGGAATTGGAAAAACCACTGTTTCTCGAATCACGAAGGAAAAGTTTGGGGAATCTTCAATGGAAGAAAACGTCCTAACGACACCAAATAAAAAGAGGAGGCGAAAGCATCCAGTGACTAAGCCAGACAGTTTCGACGTTGATGCTATACGTAATCACATTTACGGTTACTACACGCGTAATGAGTTGCCAACATTAAGAAAATTGCGCACCACTCTCAGAGAAGCCAACCTTTTTAAAGGAAGTTTGCCCTCACTGTCAAAATTATTAAAAGAAGAAGTAGGTTTCCGTTACCAAAAAGCAGACAAAAGAAAAATATTAATGGAACGGACTGATATAGCTCTCGCACGTTGTGATTTTTTACGAAAGGCAAAACAAATTGAAGATTGGGATAAAGTTGTTTTTTTGGACGAAACATGGCTAAATGCCCATCATAGCGTTTCCAAAACATGGAATGATAATACTGCGAAGTCCGTAACAAAGGTGCCAGAAGGTAAAGGGCAAAGACTCATTATTTGTCATGCTGGGACAGCCAAAGGGTTTGTGCCCAACTGTTTATTGGCTTTTAAGTCAGTTAAAACGGGTTATGCGCACTACGTCCCATTCGCGCTTCGTCCTCCGTTCGCAATTTGTCCCATTCGCGGTTGGTCCCATTCGCAGTTGGTCCCATTCGCAGTTTGTCCCATATAAGTAGTTTGTAAGGGAAGAGGTAGGTTTAAGGGCCGAAGTGGGTGACACGAATAAAATTGTCATTAATTTTGCATTTTGCATTGTAATCAAATAATTATACACTTCTGAATCAATTAAATCAGTAGGATATGTGTATACCATAACAACCATACAGATAAAAGAACAAGCGGCGGCGCCCATACAAAACTTTTGAGCAACATATTATCATAAGCGGCGGCGCCTATACAAAACTTTTGAGGAACATATTATCATATAGTATAAATAGACTATTTATACCATAAATAATAGTCTATTTATACTATGATAGTAGTAGTTTATATAGAAATATATAATAGTCTATTTATACTATGATCAAAATACATTCTATTACTAATACATTTAATAAAATTATGTGTGGGTATCTTGAAAAAATTGCGTAAACTGACAAGTTAGTTTACGTGAAAACTATTACAATATCGTTAATGGTGTATTTTTACATACTGATTTCCACTCTAATATAGAATCCACTAATATTATACCAGTCGTCTATGCGCTATTACCCAATAAAACACAATCAACATATGAACGCCTATTTACTTTATTAAAACACAAATTGGGAATTAAAATTATTAATTTTAAATCCGACTATGAAATTGGGCAAATAAACGCCGTATCCAAAGTATTCCCAGATGCAAAAGTTAGCGGTTGCTTTAGGCACTATAATGGTGCAATTTGGAAAAAAGCAAATAAAATGCATTCGACAAATACTAGTGTCGGTCGAAACATAGCAAGACTTTGCTCTATTATGCCACTTGTACCAGCCGATTACATTGCTGAAGCATGGCGTCTTATCCTTAATAAAACAACAGATACACCTGAAATGCAACATTTTATACAGTATTACCAAAAACTGTGGTATCCCACAATATCTCCGGCAGTAATTAGTTGTGCGGGTCAAAAACATAGAACGACAAATGCGCTAGAAGGTTGGCACCGTCGCATGAATAGTCGTATACCTAAAAAACCAAACTTGTTTTTGTTTATTTACAAAATGCGCCAAGAAGGAAAACACTGGGACAAGATTATTGAAAAACAAATTTTTTATAACGAAAAAAGAAAGTACAGAAAAACTGTAGATATTCATTTTGATCGAAAATACAATAAACTCTTAGATGATCTACAGCGGGGATCTTTATCTATAGATGACTTCATGAAAAAAGTTATATTTTTGCAATTAGTTAAGTAACTATGCGTAACTTAAATATTTCCGATTGTGACATACTTTTATTACAATGTTGTTTCATTTATAATACTGATTGTATACTATTTTGGTTGATTTAGAAGTGTTTAATTATTTGATTACAATGCAAAATTAATGACATTTTATTCATCTCATCCATATTTCCGATTGTGACATAATCTTATTACATCATTGTTTTTTGATTGATAATACTGATTGTATACTATTTTGGTTGATTTAAAAGTGTTTATTTATTTGATTACAATGCAAAATGCAAAGGTAATGACAATTTTATTCGTGTCACCCACTTCGGCCCTTAAACCTATCTCTTCCCTTACAAACTACTTATATGGGACAAACTGCGAATGGGACCAACTGCGAATGGGACCAAGTGCGAATGGGACCAACTGCGAATGGGACCAACCGTGAATGGGACAAATTGCGAACGGAGGACGAAGCGCGAATGGGACGTAGTGCGCATAACCCGTTAAAACTGTTGAATACCACGAAGAAATGAATTACGAAAAATTTAAAGAGTGGTTCATGATGTTATTAGCCAATTTAAATGAGCCCCATGTTATTGTGATGGACAATGCCTCATACCATTCCGTGCAAATGGATAAACCGCCAACCAAAGCCAACAGAAAGAACGAAATTTTGGAATGGCTCCAAAATCAAGGTGTTGAGGCTGATGACTCAATGTTGAAGGTGGAGCTACTAAGGCTCGTTAACTTAAATAAGTCACCCGGCGGTCCAAAATATATATTCGACGAGCTGGCAAAATCCTTTGGCCACACTGTTCTCCGTCTCCCTCCATATCATTGCCAATACAACAGTATAGCAATGATATGGGCTCAAATTAAAGGTTCGTATTTTTTTAATAAACTTTATAGTTTTTTTATTTTTTTTATATAAAATCCTTTCATATGATAATCCTTACTAATATGTTACAAATGTGAAAAAGTGTGTTTGTTTGTCATTTTTTTACTCGTTGCAATGGAGCAACAAAGGCAGGAAGGACCATAGCCTACTTTTTATCTCAAAAAAATAATGCAGACTAAGTCCCGGGGTAATGCTAGTTATAAAAAATGTGTTACCTATTTAAAGTTAAGTAGCAAAGAACCATGTACTACATATTTTACTTTTAATACAATAATGAATATTTAACTGTTTTTAGGCTATGCGGCACGCAACAATACCACTCCGCCGTTTACTGCAAATAAAATGATGGGTTTGTTGAAAGAAACTTGCACCAAAGTTACACCGGAGAACTGGAAAAGTGTTGTGGAAAGGACCAAACGTCTCATAATTGAAGACTGGGAACGTGATGTTCGTTTTGACAACCTAAGAGAAAATGAACTAATTATAAATCTCCAAGACTGTTCCAGCGAGTCGGATATAGGAGACGACGACGATGGTGATGATGATTTAGGATGTACTCCATTATCTGATTCAGAATGAATAAATAGTCTTTGTTAATATACATACATGCATTTTCATTGTACCTATACTCAGTATCGACTTAGACTATTACACTTTCACATCTCTAGTAATGACATTTTGACATCTGTCATAGGACCCAAGCTAAATTTTACAAAGTATAGTGAATATACACTTCATGACTTGATGGGACTTCACATGGCAAATGTCACAGTTCACACAGTTCAAACAGTTCACACATAGACTGACTTCTCTCATGGCAAACAATTTTTAATCTTAGACAGAATATTCATACAGGAAACAAATGCAATGAAAACATGCAAAAAAAAAAGTATAATTTATGTGAAAGTTAGTTAAGTCAATCACAATTAAACGGCTGATCAGATCTGGCTGAAACTTGGTATTGGGATAGATTATAATCTGAAATAACACAAATACATCTGGAATAGGTACCCGATAGTTGGCTGACGATATCAGAATTCCACACAGGTTGCAGGCAACAGCTAGTAATCACTGCAATAAGAAACTATAAACTTGGTTTGATAGAATTGTTTTTGCATTTGGGGAATACTACTACCAGCCAGTGGGGATGCCATTGACTGGATGGGTGATTAGCCCTTCTACATGAGCCTCTTTGCTGAAACGTTGCCTTCAGCTTACCATGTGGCATAACATGACAAATTGACATGTCTCTCCGAAGCATGACCAGATCAATGCAAATACCTATATTCATGCACACAAACATTTACAAAGAATGGGGATTGTACCATGCTTGCTGCATAACCATTCACTACTGCCGTGCCACAGAGGCTGTCTCACATTTGGGTTTTACCTAATAACATTACATGACAACAAAATACTAGAGCTTTGCAGTAATAAAACCAAGCAATCAAAGCAAACAGACAGACAAACAATACAACATGAGGGTCCTTCCACCTGGGGAACTTATTTGAATTTCTAGACCACACTGATTCCCTAGAGAGATTTGGCAATGTTAGAAGGGCAAGTATTTTAACCTTTAATGTCTGCGAATTGTCAACATGTTTAAGAAGAAAATAGCTTCCAGTTCCAATGGCTCTCACAGTACAATGTATGCTTATGTGCAGTGAAGTACTATTAAAATTCCGTTAGGTATAGGAAGTTCTAATTTTATCTGATAACTTCCTGTTAAATATTTGTATTTTTTTTGTTACATTTTGTCTGTACTATTTTTATTAAAAGTTTAAAGTTGGTGAGTTTGATGTATGTTGTAGGAGGTAATCTCTAGATCTACTGAACTAATTTAGAAAATTCTTTTATCTCTAGAAAGCCTCATTATTTGTGAAGCTATCAGGCATGGTCAGCAGAGAAAACGGGATCAGAAGTCTCGCGGGAGAAGTCACAGCAGAACAATTATATCGTACAGTATTCCAATGATTATTTAGAAAAAGTTGATTCTTCACGGTGGGTCAGACATAAAAATAGCAAAGTTCGTTCGTTTTTTCATTAATCTGTTTGTAAATGTGCAGAAATCTCCGCAATCCATAATAACATGTAGGTATTTATCATGTAGATAGAGTTATAACACAAAATAAACTTACTATTAATATTGCAGTATCAATGTTTACAATATAAAAAAATACTAGCAGTTTTTAACAAGTTTGCTAGATTTGATTTAGTGTTTTAAATTATTACAATAATATCAATATTTTAGAAAAGATAAAGAATTAAAATCAATTTAAGGGACAGCAGCACGGATCGTATCAGACATAGACGTCACAGACCACACTACCACAGACTAAGTAGTATTTTTTTAATCAATATTTTTGACATGGTTACGAGACCTTTAATCAATGTCCTATTTTATACAGTATGTGGCGAGGTAGAGGGGTCAGAAACTACAATAAAAACAAACTACAAATAATTTTCAATATAATTATTATATTTTAACAGAGTAAAAAATTACGAATTAATTCTCAAAAAAATGTTATCTAGAGGTCTCTAAATCTATCATAGTTATTTCCGCATATAATGTTACAAGCACAGAACAGGTTCCGTGGTTACAAGTTTTCTTTGTTACATTTTTTCGTTAGGATGTATCTAAATCGGTAGATGGCTATATATATATATATATATATATATATATATATATATATATATATATATATATATATCGGATTCACTAATTTGATGTTCACTCGATTAAATGCTTAATTCTTCTTTCAAGCTATGTTCACACGGATTAAGCTGAAATCAGGCACAGGATTCAACATTAATTCTTCATTTCTTTCAATATGCCGTCGAAGGAGGTCGTGCGTCGTCATGAAATTAGTTCAAGTCCAAACCGTAGTTTAAACGCAACACAGAAAAAATCAAAGTGACACACAACATGACATCCGTCGGCTGCATAACTCGTGACAAAAAGAGCGATCCCGAAAATGTTCAATCAGTGTTCCGAGCTTTAATGTCAAATCAATCGGAGCTAGAGTGAAAATCACTGAGTGCTAAAATTGAACCCGTCCAACACTGTTGGATCTTTATAATAGAGAGATCAATCAGCATCACTGGATTCATTTTATGTTCAGATGTGTCACTTTGAGTGAATAGGTAGATGAAAAATCACTCAGCGTTCCGCTAGCTCCATCATGGCTTGCTTTGAGCACTCGTGATGAAAATCTATTCAAAATTCAGCCTCGATCTTTCAAATATAAAAAAAAACGGTTAAAATATCAATGTTATTTTTCAAAATACCGTTTTTGACATTTGGGAGATTTAATTCAGATGGCCGATTCTGTTAATTTATGAAGATTGGATTTCAAAATCAAGGAAGGGTGCTAATTGTAAATTCTATGCTTTCTGTTTTCCTTATATTACTTATTTATTATCATTACAAAATAACTGATCGACTATAGAGAGACTATTATACTAATAATAAAGCTGAAAATATAAAAATTAAAAAGCCTAACAGAACTTGGTACGCTGACCATTTATCTGATTGTGTGGAGAGCAGTCTGCCAGCGTTATTATCTGAACCCACCGAACTTGGTCCGCTCCGCGCCAAGAACGTCAAATAAACAGTCTAAGCTATCTGTGAACATTCATTCAGTTTCCGCCATATTGTCTCTAGATCTGTAGCCGACGGATGATGGATGTTGTGTCTCACGTTGATTTTATTCAGTTGCGTTTAAACCACCAAAAAGAAAACTAATATTGATTTCTAGGAATTTCATTTCGTGAAGTTATAGATTGAAAGAAAATTAAGCATTCAACTTTGTAAATTACCACGTGAGTGACCCGTTGGTGCACATGTGTTTATATATAGTACATTCAAAGCAGCTAATACTGTTTAGTATTTTAATTCAATTCAATTCCTAATGGTATTTTAAACAAGCTACCTACCTAGACAAAAGTTGTTACATTGGCAAAAATCGTAACATAATCCAGAGCAAGATGGACTGCAAGTATGATATTCCAAGTTTGTTACAATTATCGGCCGAAAAAGTGGCGAGTGATGTAAATAAATATAAATCAATGCATAAATACTTGAAACGTATGCAGCTCAGCAAAGTCTATATAACGTGTATAGAAAATAACTTTCTTTATAAGACTAGTGATTTTCCAACATATATCACAGAGAAAATTAAAAACTCCGCTGTATTGACATTAGTGCCATCTGTGGTGAAAGGGCGTAAAAATAATAAATTTAAAATCACAGTAGGTATCGACAAAGTAATATATATCTCATCACTTTTTGATTTTGGCAAAGATATGCTCAAATTCGATGTGCCAGAAGGTGAATATGAATTGTTTCAATTTTATAGGGGATATGTTCTTAAAACAAAGGACTATTCACCGAAAATTCAAGATGCTGTGCAAGTGTTTCCCACTGACTGTAAATTTGCAAGTGAAGAAGTATTAGATAATGTTTTAAAGATATTCAATCAATTTATCAGTGAGCATTTACCACGATACTGGTGGATGGAATCCTTTGGATATCCACGGCGAAGAGTAGTCATTGCTTTTCCTGAGATATATTATTATGTTGATGTTCCTTTATTATTTTATGTAACTGAAAAAATATCCGTTGATGATTTAAATGAAATCACATTAACATGTCCTAGCGCTTCAAATTGCGGCAACATTAGAGTATGTTGGTACGTGTTTCATTCAAAAAAAGGACGAATAGGTATTGCTGTGCTACAGAGACATTTTTTCTATATGACGGACGATTTTAAACCAGGTGTATGTTTATTAAACTCAAATGGATTTCGTGCTGTAGGTAATTTTATACAAGACTATTCTTATAAAGTTGGTAATTGGTGAGAGAGGCATTGGAAACTGATGGCCATTTACATACAATTCGTTAAGTTTGCGGTGAAATTCTGTAAGATACCGATAATTACCGGTACCTTTTAACTAAAGACTTTAGTTTAAGTTTAAGTTGAAATTTGTGTCGTTATATAGTTAACGATCAAATTAGTCGTTATTGACCGTACAGACTACGGCCCCTGTGATATTTTTTTCTGCCTGACAGCTTATCCTTGATATGCCATAGATATGGTATTTTGATATGCAGTTGATGTTCTAAGCACTACGGTCTTTTGTTTGTGGTTGGAACTCGTTGACGTTGATTTTATTGTCATTTGATCATTTGTCAATTGTGATTGTTGTCATAGTTGATTGTTGGATTTTTGTTTACGAAACTGTTTTTTAGCACATAGAAGCCACTCAATAATAGTAATTATTATATAATTCAAAGAAGAATTGAATTGAATTCATTGAAGTTTATTAATTCTGGTTCTTTACATTCAATTTATTTCGGATCGTGATTGTCAATTGGCAGAACATTGTGTCTGTGTTTAGATGCCCGACACAAGGCACCCAGTGTTTTAAATAATGTAGTAACTTGTCAAGGAGCATGATTTTGTCAAGTTTTGAATATCGGTCTTTTACTTATCACCTTGTCGCGGTTTTTTTATACCACTTAGGTGACAGACAAGCACACGGCCCGCCTGATGGAAAGTGGTTACCATGGCCTATGGACGTGTATAACACCAGGGGAGTCACTCGTGCTGCCGACCTTTAAGCACAGTTTCCTTGCCGTCGGTTTAGAAGACAAAGCAGGACAAGCCTTTAGTTTTCCTACCGAAAGCACAAAAACTCTCCAGTGAGTGGTGGTCTGAAATCTTGGTTAGCTCAGGTGAGTTTTCCGCGAGTTCATTACCTGTCTCGGTTGTCCCACCGAATATTGGAATTGTTGGGCAAAACTGTACAAAATATTTGAGCAACATACAACCTGCTTCTTCCTTCACCTTGCATGGAGTGATTCCTCAATTCGAAATGATAAAGCTGTTAAAGAGAGGTAAGCTAACAAGCCTACAATTCAATAACCATGTCCCCAGGCAGATTCAATTCAATCAGGTATCATATCATATGTTATAATTTCAAATATTTAAATTAACAAAGTAAACAAAAAAAACATAATATACTAGCTTTTGCCTGCGGCTTCGCCCGCGTGGATGTCGGTTATTGCGACCAAACATAGCCTATGTCCTTTCTCAAGGTACAATCTACACCTATACCAAATTTCATCACAATCGGTTCAGTGGTTTGGGCGTGAAAGCGTAACATACAGACAGACAGACAGAGTTACTTTCGTATTTATAATATTAGTATGGATACTTTTCCCAGGCCTATAGAAATTTTATTGGACTATCTTAAGGCTTTTGAGGATGACCCCTTAGTACCTGTAATATGTCTGGGGGTGGTCAGTGCCAGCAGTGTTATGTCTAGCCACTAGGCTACATCCAAAAAAGGTTTTAATGCATAATTATGAATAAAGTCTCTTATTTTTAATATAGTCTAACATAGTTACATCTTATTGATGTCAATTCTACTGAACCTAAGGTATCACCACAATGATCTTTGATATCATTTTACAGGGAGTCGTAAGACAACCACACAGGTTGCACACAACAGCACCCAAAAATAGTGCCTGGCTCTACTGACATTTTTATTTTCAAATTGTATACTGTTTGGAATTCTGAGCAAATCGCACACATTTTAAAATCTCTTGAAGTCAAGCAAGTCAGTTGACAGTCAAACTAACATTCCTAAAGGAGATCTACTTTCGGACTAACTCAATGAAATCTTAATATAAATAGACAAAAAGAGGTAATCCAATTTTTTTGTAAACCTATGAAGTACTTTATTTTCAAGTTTTCATTTGTTTAAGATAAATATTGGCCATTATTTTCTTGTTTCTTGGCTACCATTGGAAGCTCAGTCCACACTAGCTTGTAACTATAGTTGAAATAATTAAATAAGTGCATTATGTATGACAAAGGCAGCCAACTTTAAAATAAGTGTGTTGTTGAGTATTAAAAGCTGCCAGATCTAGAAAGGTAAATTTTACAATAAATGTGATTTCTTCTCTGTTGCAGTTACAGAAGCCTATCCATTTTAGTAAATATGTGTAAATATGTCTGTATACTATGTAATTCAACTAACTTTAAGTAAATAATATATATATATATAAAAAATAAATATGTGTAAATATGTCTGTATACTATGTAATTCAACTAACTTTAAGTAAAAAAAAGGGATGTAGTGGATTTTGATATTGGGATATGGATCTGACAATTATTTTTTTTAATATAAAGGCTATAACGTTTTAACTTTGTACTAGTGACCCTGATTTAAGTATTTTAACTCAAAAAGTGAAAACTTTTAAGTAATGAATAGAAAATATTCATTAATCAATTATATAAAACAATTTATGTAGTAACTAATAAAAAGTAAAAAAAAATCTAATTATATAAAATTTTGCTTTCTTCTAGTTTGACACATTCATCTGTTCATTCTGTTCATCAAAATTACATTATTTTCTTCAATGTGGTTATAATATTTCAAACTGTCTATAAACCTCCAGTCCTCACCGAAGTGCTTTTTCAAAAGGTTTGCAACATCTAGTTTGAAATTTTCTTGATGTTTTACTTTATAACCTCTTCGCAAAATTGCGGGGGTCAATTCAGATTATTTTCTTCCACTTTTTGTTACATATTTAGGTTGCTCCATTTCACTCCGATAGTTTTCCTCTCTTTGCATTCTAATGTTTTGCGACCCCTGCGCAGAATAAATTGTTTTGAAGGGTTGAACCTGAAATGCAAACTGGAATGGTATTTGTTTTAGTGACTTCTTTCTTCCAATCACGCACTTCGACATGATCGTCGCCTAAATGATGAACAGTCGCATGTTCCTTACATAATTTACATTTATATTTACATTACATTTATTTACCTACATAAATAAATAGGGAGACTGAGGACACTTGATCCCCCCATTTACTTTTTTGCTCCAAAATGGCAAGTTTAAGTAAATTTAAGGATTTTTTGTAACTAACGGATTCGATATTTATCTAGTTGTATGCTAAATGAGTTTAAAATGGATTGAGTACTATTTCAAATCCAAATTTACCGAAAAGCGAAAGTATAGATTTGTATCCAGTGTCCCATACATGTGGGAGACTTGGTTCACCCCCTACGTTAGACATGATCCGCCCGGATCAAGTCATCCACAAATTGGGGACACTTGTGCGTTTAGATAATTGTACTACTGGGGAAGCAAATTAAAACATACAATATTAATTAAATCCGTTTTATTTAGGAACATACCTTATTTTTAACATTTTGTTCAACAGTTTATCAACTTTCGTTTCTTACATATAGTTATACTTAGCTCTTTAATTATTGTAAACCCTCTAAGTACTTCAAAAACAACTCTCTGAACAGTCTTATTTCAAAATTCTTATTTATTGAATAATTAAGAGTATTAAAATATATCAAAAACATACTTTCACTTTTTCCTTAAAATAATCAGACTAGGAGGCAGCCAAAACTTGACACTAACCTATCGGGTGCTATTGAAATAAAACACCTAAAGCGGTGGGGTTTAAATATCAAAGGTATAAAATAACACCTGTTAATGAAAAAAAAAACATCTAAATTATAAGATCACAAAAAAATACTTCTCTAATACTTAGGTAAAATAATCAACATAAAGGTCCTCAAAAATAATCAACACAAATTTAAAGCACCTTACAAAATGTAAGTAGGATTTACTTCTCTATTTTAAATTGCCTAAGGGACTTTGGGAATTGAAATGCACCAATTCTTTTTGAAGTGGACTTAAAAATAGGTGGAGGGAGCTTCTTCACTACTTGATACTTGCCAATCACACTAGTGTCTGGATTTTGTGGCCATTTGAATCTTTTGTCATCAATTTTTTTAGCAAATTTGATGTCTAGACTAGCCAACGATTCATTTACTATTTGACCCACATATCGGTGTGGTATCTGTCTTTCGGAAACAAAATTCACCACCACCCAATCACCTTCATGAACATTATCTTCGTCGAGATCATTTACGTCTTCTTCCTCTTCACTATCATCTTCATCTTCACATCTTCTATAAAATAATCGGATTCTGGCGATGGTGGCAAGGTTATATCCTCTTCAGAACTACTATCCTTGGAATTTCGTCTTTGTCTTGTCGCTTTTATTAATTTATTAGGTCTTTGTTGCTTCGTTGTCTTTTCAAAGTTCCTTTTGGCTACTTTAGCGAAATTCTTCCTTTTTTTCTCTTCTTTTCTACGAGCTTCTTCTTCCATTTGATTTTTTTCGGGAGTGTCAGTATGTAACGTGATATTTTTCACTGTTGCTTATTGTTTCCTAATATAGACTTCTTTGTTCCAGAGCCACCTAGAGTGTCTCACGGGAACTAGGCAAAATTGTTTGGTGAAAACTTCGTTCCCAGATATTCTGGTAAGTCGTATTCCTCTGTTTATTTGGACACATTACGGGCCTGTATGTATATTCACGGCTTAAGAGTGGTCTGTTTTATACAGGGTCGCTAGTCTGAGCTCGTGTGCCCCTCTGAATCCGCCCTGTCTTACATTTATCTACTGCGTGCTTCGTGGTACATCGGCTGCTGTGAGCTGCATATAGCGGAGAAAGGTCTACTCCGAACATCCCTGAGGCCATCCAGCAATCACCTAAGGCCAGTACACTGCCGCTGTGTGCCTATTACCTGTGTAGCCGTAGCCGTGTAGTACCATTTGTAAAACTTAGTACGCTTAGTAGCCTGTGCTAGATTTCACGTACCTGTTAATGTGTAGCTAGTGCTAAAATTCGTATGCAAATTGTGTGTTCATCTGCCTATTATCTGTGCCTGCTGTGTGTGTTCTTTCTGTCTCACACTTCTGTATTCTGTACCTGTCTGTCTACCTACTTATCACTACGCATCTTCTGTATTCTGTGCCTGTCTGTCTACCTACTTGTCTGTACATATTCTTCTGTCACCTGTATCTACCTACTTCACTACTATATATTTCTCTGTGTGTAACTCTGTGTTCTATTCTATCAAATATATGTGTGTACACCTAAACTACCAGCTGTTTTCATTGGAGCCCTAGCTTCCCTGTGCACGCACCTCTCTAGCTCTGTGGAGAAGGCGCCCTGGGTAAGAGTTCTGCATCAGCCCCTGAGCGAGCCGGTGAGTATCCACCTGACTAGGTCAGTGGTTACAAATTGGCGCCCAACGTGGGGCCCGACTCTGGTACTACTCTGCGGTAGTCTCAGTCTAGTGTGTGTGCATAGGAGGCTAACTCTGATGAAAACAACCTGGGAATCCGTCTGAGACTTCCCAAGACGTTAATTGGTTGTGTTAGCAGCTGAACACGTAATTAATCTTCTTGTCTTTTTCCAGCTACCTACACCTGGGGTGGGAAAAGACGCCCAAAATTCTAAATTTCCAAATTAAAAAACAGCTGTGATTTTGGTAAGATTTTCTGATTTTTTTCGGCATACCCACTTTTTTTCTTTTTTGTTTTTTTCTTTTTTCTTTTTTCTCCTCTTTTCTAGCCTGTTTCTAGTCTTTCTTGCAGATGTGCACATATATATTTGGACTGTAATATAATTTTTTTCTGTGTAATAAAACCTAATAAGATTTTCTGTGTAACTACAAACTTTATAGAAAGTGTGTAGGTACCTTGCATTTTGAAAATTAACTTGAACTTTGTTCTCATAAATGATAGAAACTTTTAATTCTATTAGACAGCCTCTATTTGTATTAAATTATAGCAATCAATTTAAAACTTTAGTTAAATATCAAGCACCTTGTTGATATCTACTTATGAACCTCTGTTTTACATCTTGTATTTAAACCTTGTCTGTTTGACCTACATTGCCAGTTGTGTAACTGACTTTGCATTTGAGTCTAGACTTTAACTTTAGGGTCTTAATAATAGACACCTGTAACTCTAGTATAAATATAAATCATATTATTTAATTTGAAACCATTGTTAGATATCATACACTTTGGTGGAACTTACTTGTTATTTCTGTTTAATACTTTGTGATTGAACCCTGTCTGTGTCATCTACATTGTTACTTATTTAATTGTCGTAATTGAACTTTTACATCATGGCACAGATGCAAAAATATATAAACTATCTGAGAAAAGATGAACTCTCTAACGAGCTGGTTCACATAGGCATTTCAGTGGCACCTGATGCGACGGTGGCTGGCCTTCGGAGTGAGCTGAGGACGGCACACCGACTTGTCCGTCGGGGTAGCATCAAGCTGAAGGCGGTGGTCCCCACTGATGCAGCGGCGGAGCTTTCCATCTGTACGCCTAAGGTCTCGGAACTAAGTGAGGCCCTCCAGTCAGGTGACTTTGTTTCTGATAAGAATTGTCGCATAAGAGTAGCCTTCAGGGCGAACTATCTGCTAACTAGGCTTGCTCGTTGTGGTCTAGATTGTCCTGAACTGGCCGAACTTCGTGATAGGCTTGTGAAGATCGTCGCTGTGGCTGAACCCAGCACTGATTCTGAATCTGACGGGTCAGATGAAGGTGATGATGATTCGGGTCGTGACCGGGTAGAGTACACTTCACCTGCAGTGAGAGAGGACCGCTCGGTACGAGCTAGTTCTAGTAAATCTTGTTCCACGTCTGACAACATAGTGTATAGGGAACGTCCCGTTAACCTATGTTCTTTTAACTTAAAATATGATGGTTCCTCTTGTGTGCGCGTGTTTTTAGAGAGATTAGAAGAGCTTAGATGTGCACGGGAGGTCTCTAAGTCTAAACTCCTTCTGGCTTTCTCTGACCTGTTGGACGGACCAGCTTTGTCTTGGTTCCGTACAAATAGATCTAATTTCATCTCATATGAGGACCTTATTAGTGAGCTTAGAGATACATTCGATATTCCTGACTATGATTATCGTCTCAGAAATGAGATTAGACAGCGTAGCCAATCCCGCTCTGAGTCCTTGGTTAGCTACTTATGTACAATGCAGGCTATGTTCTCAAGGTTGTCGTGTAAAATGCCCAGTGAGGAACAGCTGGACATTCTCATGCACAATATTAGACCAGACTACATGAAGGAATTGGCCTTGCATGATGTCAACTCTATTGATGATCTGAGACGTCTAGGTAAGCGTCTGGAGCTTGCGCGTACAAGGGCGGACGCTTTCCGTGAGCCTATTCTGGACAAATTTGAGATTTCGTCTGATTTACACCAGCACAAGACCAAAGGCGTGCAAAAGCCCCCTAAGCAGGTGTCTGCAGTCGAGACGCCATCTACCTCCAACGAACGCAAATGCTTCCGGTGTGGCGAAAGCGGGCACGCTGCATACAACTGCACCCAGTCGAGAGAGTTGGTGTGCTTCCGGTGCGGTCTCAAAGGAGTCAAGACACCAGACTGCTCAAAATGTACTGGTAAGTCAAAAAACGCGTAAGCCAGGGCCTTATTGTGAACTCTATACATCACTCTGTATCTGAGTCTATTTCTGATAGGGTCCTGTTTACTAAACGGGATAACGATGGTAGACCGTATCTAGTTGTTAAAGTATTAAATTTAAATGTCTTAGGCCTTCTGGATTCCGGTGCCTCTTGCTCCATACTAGGAAAGGGAGCGCACCGTATCTTCTTGGAACTGGGTTTTGATCTTGAAAGTATCAACCCTGCCTTTCGCATTACAACTGCCGACAGCTCATATGTGCAATGTCTGGGTTGTATTTCTCTACCTATTGAGTATAATTCGGTTATCCGAGTTATCAAATTCTATGTTGTTCCGGGAATCACCACCTCCATGATATTTGGAGTGGATTTTTGGCAGCAATTTAAGCTAGGTGATAAACTAATTTCACAAAATATTAGTCTTGATGGTTTTAGTGACAATAATCCTATCGAGTCTGTGTCTCTTAACAGTGGCCTCGAGGATTACAGCAACCTGACTACTGAACAAAGGGGTGTAATCAACGAGATCATTGAAAAGTTTGACTCTTTGAACACGGATAAGGTGGGTTTAGGTCGGACTACACTTGAGCATCATGTCATTGACACTGGTGACAGTAAGCCGATCAAACAGCGTTACTACCCGCTCTCTCCTCTCAAACAGAAAGCCCTGGAAGCCGAGTTGGACCGAATGCTAGAGATGGGAGTAGTGTCCCCGTCTCAGTCCGCATGGAATTCTCCAGTGGTCATGGTGGAGAAGGCGAACGGCGAACTCAGGTTGTGCTTGGACTCTCGCAAGCTCAACTCTGTGTCAAAAAGTGACGCCTATCCCTTACCGTACATTAATCAAATCTTGGACCATCTGAATAATGCTAAATATTTATCCTCTGTAGATCTGAGTGCGGCCTACTGGCAGATTCCGTTCGACTCTCTGCAGTCCGCCGAGAAGACAGCCTTTACAGTTCCCCGTAGGGGGCTGTTTCATTACAATACCATGTGTTTTGGACTCGTTGGAGCTGCCGCCACGATGCAGCGCCTAATGGACCGTCTGTTTGGTCCTGAGTTCGACAATAGGGTATTTGCGTTTCAGGACGACATAGTCTGTGTGTCCAGTACCTTTGAGGAGCATGTAGAGCTCTTACATAGAGTCTATCAGCGACTCAAGGATGCTGGCCTAACTATTAACATGAAAAAGTCTCACTTTTGTCGGAGTGAACTCAAATACCTGGGGTATTATGTGGACAAACACGGCCTTCGGACTGACCCTGGTAAAGTTGAGGTTATTCTCAACTATCCTACACCTACTAACCCAAAGGAGGTTAAGAGGTTTCTGGGAATGGCCGGCTGGTATCGTCGTTTTGTCAATAATTTCTCTAAGATTAGTAAACCTCTGTGTAAACTAACGTCTAAGAATGTTAAGTTCGAATGGACACCTGAAGCGGAACAGTCCTTCAATCTTCTCAAGTCAGCTTTGGTCTCTGCCCCTATATTGAAGATGCCTAACTTTGAGTTGCCTTTCCGTATTCTCAGTGATGCGTCCGCATTTTCAGTTGCTGCTGTGCTGACACAAACTCACGATGGAGTTGAACACCCTATCGCCTACTGCAGCCGTTCTCTCAACAAGAACGAGGTGAACTACAGCACAACTGAGCGGGAACTTCTGGCCGTGATTTTCGCCTTAGAACAATTCAGACAGTACGTCGAGGGCCAGAAGTGTACAGTCGTCACGGATCACTCCTCTTTACTGTGGTTCCATAAGCTGAAAAACCCTACGGGTCGTTTAGCGCGTTGGAGCATGAGGCTAAGTCAATTCGATTTTGACATTGAACATCGGAAGGGTAAAGATCACGTTGTACCTGACGCTCTGTCTCGTATAACGATTGATTCGCTAGATGCTGCCTCCTCTAAAGACCCTTGGTATATCCACACCATGAACAGTGTGCGGAAGAACCCTAGGAAGTTGCCGAATTTTGACATTCGTGACAACCTTTTATATAGATTTTCTAAGAATAAATACTCTCTGACTTCAGATTTCGACTGGAAGTTGGTGGTACCCCAGGAGGATCGCCTGTCCCTGCTCTCTAAGTACCATGATGACACACTTAGTGCTCATGGTGGTGTTTGGAAGACACACAAAAGGTTAGCCCTAAATTATTATTGGCCCAAAATGTACGAGGACGTCAAACAATATGTCGGAAAGTGTGAAGTCTGTAAGCAGTACAAACCCGTAAACACGTCTCGTCCTGGCCTCATGGGTAGCCCGAAGCGGGTGTCGAAGCCTTTCGAAGCTATCTCTGTCGATCTACTTGGTCCCTTTCCTACTTCAAGTAATAGAAACGTGCACCTGATCGTGGTCTCCGACTATTTTAGTAAATACGTCATGTTGTGCCCTATTCGGGTTGCCACAGGCGCTGTGGTCGCGAGATTCATAGAGAAGAGTGTATTTCTTGTTCATGGAGTATGTAAAACTATTTACATGGATAATGGTCCTCAGTTCGTAAGTAAGCCTTTTAAGGATCTACTAACTAAATATAATGTACCCAATATATACTATAACCCTAGGTATCATGCCCAGACTAATCAGGCGGAAAGAGCTATTCGCAATGTTGTCCAAGCGATCTCGTGCTATGTAAGTCACAACACAAAGCATGGGACTCGTTCTTGGTTGAAGTACAGTGCGCTCTGAACACTGCGGTTAGCGAAGCAACTCGCTTCACCCCATACTTTCTGGTGCATGGTAGGGAGTTCATTGGAGATGGAGTTCTATACAGGCAGTCAGACATTGCGTGCCACCCGGCTTCTGTCGCTGTGGACGATCCATCAGCCTTTGGTGTCAAACTGAGAGAAATACAACGCATCTACGACCAGGTGAGGAAACATTTGAACGTTGCCCACCAGCGTAATGAAAAGTATTACAACCTCAGAAAAAGGCATGTGGAGCTGAAAGTAGGACAAATCGTGTACAAACGCACGTTCTACCTGTCAAACAAAGCAAAGAACTTCACTTCCAAGTTAGCCCCTAAGTTCCTTAAATGTGTGGTAACCGCCAAGCAATCCCCTCTGGTATATAGGCTGTCAGATTTAGACGGTAAGGATCTTGGTGAGTACCATATCAAAGACATCCTGAAGTATAAGGAGGAGCCGTCTCCAGTACCTAATGTCAGCGATGTTGCCACTACATAGCACTGTTTATCTAGTCTATAAAACCAGCGCTATGTTATGCTTAATCTGTATAATATCTGTTTTCTCTCTGAGTATCTACGTGACTATAATTTGTCACATTGTAGGTTCCACCATACACCGTACCGAGTGTTTCTCTCTCATTTCGCCTCTCAATTCTCCACAGCTCCTTGTAGTTGTTGGTAGTGTTGGTGTATCTGCAGCGAATAAAGGGAACATTCATTTTCTTTGTAGGACATTTGACTCTAGCTATGTAACCTAACCATTGCGCAAGTCAGTGTATAATCAGGTGTGTGGGAGGAATGTTCTTTAGTTTTGTAATTATAGTTGTCAGTTTGTGTTTGAAATACCCAGCTGTTTATCTATATCTATTGTAAGCATTTTCTGTTTTCTTTGTTGTGTATTTCCAGCGTATCGTGTCCGCAGGAAATACTATTAAGGGGGGGGTGGTGTAACGTGATATTTTTCACTGTTGCTTATTGTTTCCTAATATAGACTTCTTTGTTCCAGAGCCACCTAGAGTGTCTCACGGGAACTAGGCAAAATTGTTTGGTGAAAACTTCGTTCCCAGATATTCTGGTAAGTCGTATTCCTCTGTTTATTTGGACACATTACGGGCCTGTATGTATATTCACGGCTTAAGAGTGGTCTGTTTTATACAGGGTCGCTGGTCTGAGCTCGTGTGCCCCTCTGAATCCGCCCTGTCTTACATTTATCTACTGCGTGCTTCGTGGTACATCGGCTGCTGTGAGCTGCATATAGCGGAGAAAGGTCTACTCCGAACATCCCTGAGGCCATCCAGCAATCACCTAAGGCCAGTACACTGCCGCTGTGTGCCTATTACCTGTGTAGCCGTAGCCGTGTAGTACCATTTGTAAAACTTAGTACGCTTAGTAGCCTGTGCTAGATTTCACGTACCTGTTAATGTGTAGCTAGTGCTAAAATTCGTATGCAAATTGTGTGTTCATCTGCCTATTATCTGTGCCTGCTGTGTGTGTTCTTTCTGTCTCACACTTCTGTATTCTGTACCTGTCTGTCTACCTACTTATCACTACGCATCTTCTGTATTCTGTGCCTGTCTGTCTACCTACTTGTCTGTACATATTCTTCTGTCACCTGTATCTACCTACTTCACTACTATATATTTCTCTGTGTGTAACTCTGTGTTCTATTCTATCAAATATATGTGTGTACACCTAAACTACCAGCTGTTTTCATTGGAGCCCTAGCTTCCCTGTGCACGCACCTCTCTAGCTCTGTGGAGAAGGCGCCCTGGGTAAGAGTTCTGCATCAGCCCCTGAGCGAGCCGGTGAGTATCCACCTGACTAGGTCAGTGGTTACAAGTAATAATTCTTGTTGCACCTTTTTTCCTGCCTTTACTGTTACTTTTACGTGGTCCTGCTTTAGGGTGTGGTCTAATAATATCGGGGCTTACATATTTAAAGGTCGACTTCGACGTCGACGGTAGTTGAAAATCGGTAAGAGTTTTATTTTTAGCTACTTCAAGCTTATTATCATTCATATTTGAGAAGGTTTCATTTGTCTTCTGATGTGTTGTATCAGAAGATAATTGGTTAACAGTGTGCGTGGAAGCAGCCTTTGTGGCATTTATAGACGTTAACTGCGTAATATTTATACCATTGGAGGCTTCTGCGGTTGATTGTGGGCTAAGGGTTAACTTATTTGCCGGTATTGCAAGTGCAGGACAGTCAACAGTACAAGACATGATATGAATGTTCTCTACCACTGCAAGAGACTGTTGCGATTGAGCAGCAGGAAGCGTGTTTTGATCTGTATGAGTCGGTTCAAAAGGTACATCATATGATTCCAGGATTCGGGGAGATGACATTCTATCGGCAACGTTATTGTCGTATACAATATCCTCGGCGTCAGTCATATCATTATCCATATCAATAGCTTGATGGGCAATATTGTTTTCCTGAGCAATTGTTTGAATGTCTTCTGGATCAGCAACACAATCTTCCGGACGGTCAGTAACATAAGAAGAAAGGAATTCGTCGTCAGTGAAAATTTCGCTATTATAGGGACAAATTCCAGTTATTTCGAAACTTTTTACTATGTTTCGAGGCGTCATAGCTGAGGGGTATGCTTTGCCTATACAGCCGCAGATATCATATATTGTCAACGGACGACCAGGGTGAGCCAGCATCCAGTCGTCACATGCCGTATTATAATAGGACTTGAGGGTTCCAAAAAGTATCCTGTCCAGAGGCTGTAATGAAATTCTGTGACGTGTGAGGTGGTATTGTCAATAAATGAATACCGTTTTCCCGAGCATAATTGACCGAATCAATGCTAATGTGGCTCTCGTGGTTATCCATAATTATTAAACATGGATTATCTTTGGAGCACCTCACGTGTTTTGTAAAATGTTTTAAAAACAGCACAAAATTAGGAGCAGTCATCCATCCACTAGGGTAAGCGGCTCCGTTAGTACCGGGGGGACCATTGTCTATCATTCGATTTTGCCACTTTTTGCGTGGAAATATTAAAAAAGGTGGTGTACATATGCCTGCAGCACTTATTGCACAGCAAAGAGTAACTAATTCCCCGCGTTCAGCTGAAGTTACCTTGGAAACCTGCTTCAAACCTTTACACGCGATAATTTTTTTCGGCTTATGCACGGTTGTTAAACCCGTTTCATCTAAATTCCATACGTCTTGGGGCTCAAAATTGAATCTTGTATATAGGCTATGCAAATTTTGAAAAAAATTAGAGACATTATGTTTATTAAAACTAGTAGCCCGCGAAAGGCTAGTGGCTTCTGGCACTCTTAAAGACAGATTACTCTGACGACGCATAAAGCCATGAAGCCAATCGTAGGAAGCAATTTCATTGGTTTTCCATTTTTCTGGCATGTGTTTATTATTTTGTATGGCAAATTGGAATGCCAACTGTCTAGCTCCTTTTGGCGTAAGGCCGTGGTATAGTTTGCTCGCTGTCTCTAAATGTTGCGAAAGATCGGATTCTTCTTTTTTGCTGAAAACCTGCGACTGTTTATAATCAGGTTCGTAAGATGGAGACTCACCCCCTGTAGCTATTGCATCCTTTTTTTTTAACGTATCGCTACAACGTCATTACCGACATATTGTGAGATTTCGCGACACCCCTGAGTGATTTTTCACAATAAATAACATCATAAACAGCTGATTTTAGTTTTTCTTTTCTAATAAGCTCCCTTTTTTTACTACCCTGCTTCGTTTTATAAATGCGCGGCATTTCAAATCTGTAAATAATGAATAAAACTATTGAATAAGGAACTGCCTCTGTGGCATAGCGGTAGTGAACGCGGCTGCTGCGCAGAGGCGCGGGTTCGATCCCGCTCAGTGCCAATATTTGTATGCATGAATATATAAATATTTGCATTGGTCTGGGTGTTTCTATGTATAATATGTATGTATTTACAAAAAAAGTATCAAGTACCTATGTATATCTGCATTCTAGATTCCATAACACAAGCTAGTTAAGCTTTCTTAGGTCTAGCTAGATAGCGTTCTGTAAAAAAGATGGAACTCTAAACCATAATAAATCTTTAGGGGAGACTTGTTCCGGGTACCAAGGCTACCATAACCGAATGTACCATGTCTCCCAAAATGACTTAACACAAGAAATGATATAAAAGTAAGTAAACTATATTAGTATTTACTTGTCACGATGCAATTATTAGGACATTTATGAAATTTGCAATGATATTATCCATCTAAACAACTCGTTTAATAAAGTTAACTTAAAAAAATAAAACAATCAAAAACTCACCAAAATAGATTCCTTGTGGTCGTAAACAATATTTTGACGCCATTTGCAAAAGTGACGGACTATTGACATAAGATTTTTTCTGTCAGTTGGCAGCAATGTCGACTTCGTATTACCATATTATAAAATAGTCTAATACGCTTATTAATAATAATAAATAATAATAATTTATTTATTTATCAAAAAGTGCTGTACATTGGGTTATTACTAGTTTTACAAATAAGGTCGAATATAACTAATTTAAGTATAATAATATCTACATTATGAGAAAGTGTAACACTGTATATGGTAAAAATTTAAAATATAATACCTAATTACATTAACAATTTGGGACCTACCTGACCTAGGTTTTTGTAAACCTGTGTTTCAGGCTATGTCCGTTCAATGATAATTACTTGTTGCAATTAATTAGTTAACATAAACCAAAGAATCTATTGCATATTTACAGCTTAACGCTACCTACTTTAGTATTTCTAGCAGTTTTTCTGTGTCCGCATAATCTAGTTTTTCTAGGTGTTCTGTAATTAAAGCCTTGCAGTTCCAATAACTTAGGCTATGTATGTTTAGTAATTTGTTAAATTTGTTATATAGAAAAGGACCCAAAAACATATAAAATCTATTTACAAACTCATGTTTAGTTTGTGGTTTTTCACAAACTATTCCCTTTCTTCTTTTATCTAAGGTTATTGTTTGTGGAGGAAGTTTGGTATGTTGGTATAGTATGAGGTTTAGAATAAACAATTGGCGCACTGTTAGTACTTTACATGACTTGTAGAGCTGATCTGTGGGGAACCTATATGGTCGAAAAGTGGCTACTTTTAAGATTGCTCTTTGGGCCCGCTCAAGGGGTAATAGGATTGTGCGTCCTGCACCACCCCAGGAAGTTATACAATAAGTAAGAATGGACTGACATAAGGCCCAGTATACCTGTTTAATAATCTTAGAGCCCGCTATTGCACGCAAATTTTTGAAGATATACATTAATTTCCGTATTCTAGCACATAGCAATTCAATATGTTTGCGGAAATTCAAATTTGTTTCAATCGTTACACCAAGATATTTTATATTGTCAGTTTTAGTTAATGTAGGGCAAGCGCATGCAGTGTCAGCGGTTATACAACAATGTGCATTTATATTTATGTTAGTCATAGGTTTGTTAGTATTTCGCATTGTAAATAACATGTATTTTGTTTTATCAGTGTTTAGTGATAGAAGATTTTTCTGAAGCCATTTAGTCACAAAATTGAAACCATTTTGAGCGTGTTTAAATACCTCCTCTCTTGATTTGGCCGCGAATAAAAGAGCCGTATCATCGGCATATGATATGATAAATCCATTTTGAAGAGTCGAACTGCAAAGGTCATTTATATAAATTAAAAATAAAGTGGTTCCTAATACACTCCCTTGTGGGATACCATATCCACTATTTTTCATTTCAGAGCTTACATTTTGTCCAATCTTCACACATTGCTGTCGGTCCTTCATATAATCCGACAGTAGAAGCAGTTGCGTCCCTCTTACTCCGAAAGCCTCGAGTTTTTTTAATAGTAAAGAACAGGAAATAGAGTCAAATGCTTTGGCAAGATCCAGAAAAATCCCCAGGGTGTGCATACCTTTGTCTAGGTTGTTAGTGACATAGTCGGTTAGTGTATGTACAGCTTGGCTAGTTGACCTATTTGGCCTAAAACCAAATTGACAGTCCGAAAGTAAATTATTGTCTTCTAGATATTTTGTTAATCTGGTGTGTATAATTTTTTCTAATATTTTCGATAGGCCCGTTAATACTGAAATAGGTCTATAGTTATTTACACAGGTTTTATCGCCAGATTTAAATATCGGGGAGACGACAGCTCTCTTAAGCGCTATTGGGAATATGCCGTTAGTTAAGCATAGTTCAAAAATATGTGTTAAGGGCGGTGCAAATACGAATTTGAATTTTTTAAGTATGCTATTAGAAATATTATCCCACCCAGTAGAACAAGTGTCCTTTAGCCCCGTGATTATTCTGGTTATTTCTTCAGCGTCAGTACTTAATAAAACAAAGGAGTTTAGCGTAGAAAAGGTTGAGCGTACATTATGGGAATCCAAAGCAGTGGAACCATCCCCAGCGCAGACAGGTTTGATAATCTTTTCTGCTAAATTTTTACCAACATTTACAAAGTAGGTGTTAATTTGATTCATTGTATCGAGTGAGTTCTCTTTAGATAATAAATCGAATGGAGGTTCGGGAGGTTTTGATCTGAACGTATGCTTTTTTATGAATTTCCAAATTTGCTTAGAACTGGTACCTGCCTTTTGCAATTCATTCCTGTCATATTGTACCTTTAGTTTTTTAAGTAGATTATTGCAAAAATTCCTATATCTTTTATATATTAGTGCAAGTGTTTCGTTGTTAGGTGCATGTTTCGCCCTAAGGTGTAGTCTATCTCTATGTCTTATACATCGGACGAGCCCTGGAGTAATCCATGGCTTAATGCTAATATACTTTCTAGGTACTAATTTAGTGGAGGTATTATTTAATATTGCTGATTGTACAGATTCTATAAAGTAGTCTAATGAGGTATTTGGATTGTCTGAGGTGTAAACTGGGTCGAAATCAATGCAGCGTATGTCATTTTCGAGGCTGCACATGTTAACCTTAGTAATGCTGTTCATGCAAGTTTTTCTGGGTGAATATGTTTGTAATGATAATACAATAGCCCGATGATCAGTAAGCCAAGAGTTAGTTATTAATGTCTTAGATACTACTTTAGATTTTATGATCAGATGATCCATGCAAGAACCAGTCTTAAATGTTGGGCAGTAGTGGGTGGGCAGCAAACCGTGAAATGAGCAAATATTGAGATACTTATGTGCTTCAGTCTTGGCTTCCTCGGGGACGATATTAATGTTTATGTCCCCAATGATTACGACAATTCAAAAATATTGGTGTACCTTCTCTCCCATATGTATCAAGTGTCCTCAGTCTCCCCTACTAAATAAATATTCCACAACATTTCACACAGCGCTATCTAGATCCATGGTAAGCATAGGTACTACATAAATTTGCGGATCGCATGTTATTGATTTTTTCTTAGTTTCTTTTTCAGTCTTGGCAAATATGCAATCTGGTGGCAAGAATGATTGTCCTACCATAGGAAATATAATTTCAAGTTGATTTACATATGATGAAACATGTCATACTGTATTCATCGATAATGAAAATAAATGAGGTCATTTTTTTTTCTATATTTTTTTTTTTAATAAATGAAAGTGAATACTCAGTACTTAATACATTTATTGCGTTCCATAATGTGATACCTACATATAGATATCATGTTAATATTCAGTGTTGCCAACCTTACACGAAGTAAAATCTGTACTGGCCCTACAAAATCTGTATAAATTCCGTATAGTCTTTAATATTACTAAGAATATTGAACAAAAATAATAATTGCAAAAAAATCATACAAGAAAGTACTTATTATATAGGTTATTAATTCAAAAAAATACATATTATGTATCTAATATATAATTTGAATGACAAATGAACATAAGATTTGATTTAATTACCTATTTATTACGTAGTAGGTACTTACATTGGGATCAGATGGCGTTGTTTTATAAAATGTCTTTAAATATTTATTTATTTGAAATCATACATAGCTTTTGTGTTCATTTTATTTACAATTGATGAGTTTACTTCGAAATCAAAACAAGCTGTACTACCTAACAAATATTTAGTATATAGCAGTCCCTCTATTGTCTCAGTAGACAACTGATTTCTTTGTTTCGTTTTTATTATATTGATAGCCGAGAAAATTCTTTCCACAGCTGCACTGGAATGTGGCAAACTTAGCAACGATGTAACAAATTTAAACAGTAGTGGATATAAAAAAAATCCATCAGCAGGATTCACGGTCGTCATAATTCGCTGCCAGTACGATTCTACTTCTTTGCTTGGATTTATAATAATGGAACTATTTCTTAATTCTCTCCATTCTGTATCTAGCTTTTGCACATTTTCTTGTTCAACCAAGTTTGGAAAATGAAGCGCCATATGTACAATTGACTGAATTCTGCGTGATGCCACTACTTCGGGACATAAAAATTCCAGGCCTTTAAGTACCTCGTTTTCAAAATCGTAGCGCATTTTAATTTGTTTTGTAGCTTCGATATAAAAATCAAGACATTTCAGTTTGAACGTTTTGACGTTGTCTTCAGTAAGATCCGAATTTGATAATAATTTAATAGCTACTTTAGTTCCCAAATAAATATTTTCAATCGGTTTAAAATTTCGGGGATTCTCATAATTAACATTTTTCAGTTCAGTTCTTGATAAATACGAATCATCGATGTAACAATCTAATAGGTTCCGGTATGTTCTGCATATAGTCTCGTGTAACTTATGAATTTGTGTGTGTTCTGACTGCATAGATTTATTAACATTGGTAAATATTTCCAAAGAGAACTCCAAGAATTCTAAATACATTTTATTGTAGGGGTTTTTTAACATATGCAAAATAGTATCCGCTGATTTCAATCTATCTGAAAAGGCTGCTTCTGTAAAAAATAATGTGAGGGCTTCATATTGCTCCAAAATACGCACAACAGCTGCACGAAGTGAAAGCCACCTTGTTTGGCTTTGATGTAACTACTTATGGGGCTGTAAATCAACATATTCTTGAAATTCTTTTAAAGTTATTATTCTTTTAGGACTGTTACTAATGTAGTTGTAAACGTCTCTCAATAAATCTTCTGGTTCCCGGGGCAGTTTCAGGCAGGCGTATGAAGCACAAAGGTGGAACGAATGACAAATACATTCTACAACGTACAGATTCGCACACCCAGTTCAACAAAGGCGTAAAACGAAATCACTAACTTTACAGGAGAGCAAAAAAACTGTTTAATCAGATATATCTACTATAGTTTTGATACTATGTTCTTTTGTTATATACCAAAAAATAGGAAAAAAATCAAGCTTTTTTTTGTTTATATATGAAATATCTCAATGATCTAGTTAATAAATAAATGAATGTTTAAAGTTTTACGGACGTTTTTCCTATTTATTTCCGACTAATCCACGAACGTAAAGATTCTAACTCCACTCATCGTTTTCTAAATAATTATTATACTGTAACTATTGACGGTTACGCCTTTTACAAAATTCCATACTATGATGAAATACAGAGGGTAAGTACTACTTACGCCATTTTTTGCTTAATTATGGTTTACATTATCGAAGTGTATGACATATTTACAGCTTTATTTGTTAAAAAATAAAGATTAAATATAATGTTAAGTCCGAATATAGACTTTTTAATAGTATTTTTCTGATTATCCATAACTGTAAGGAATGTTAAGCCCCTACATAAAATATATTTCAGTGGTGTAATAAAACAAGTATTTAGAAAATTGCACTTTATTTGTAGTATTAGACAACAGATCCTTTTATATAATAGAAAACTAACAACATTGAGTTATAATCATTCTGTAAAATACAACTTAAAAAGATAACATCTTAAATTTTTCGAAAAAATCTCACAAATCCAGCAATAATAAAACTTTTAAAATTATTTATCATCTCAATTTTATTGGTAATCATACAAAAGAGTAATCAATCATTTGTATTGAAACATAAAATAGGATTCTCACTTATATAATTAATTAATTAATCATACGTACCTACATAAGGTGCTAAAGTTATAAAATGACTATTTTTGTTCTTGAATTTTAAATTCAATTACAAAATAGAAGATTCATGATTATGACCATGACATAAAATAAAAAAGGTGTCAGCAAATTTCCCTAAGGCCAGTGTAACAAGGGTGAGCCTCAAGAAGCGTTGGCAAGAAATACAGGCCTCACAAAATGGCAAAAATAGAACACAATACTCAGTTAAACTAAGTAAATAAAAATTTAAATAATAAAGAAGTAGGTAAGTGTTTCATTATATAAAAGAATAATTTGTTTACATCGAAAATACACAAAATCATCAACATCACAAATGAAGACTAAAACATGTATTTGTGGCTAGATTAAAACATGCTTTAGTCTTCATCTGAATTATCGCTTGGCAATAGATTACGGGTATCGTTTTCAGATGTCAGACTCCTATAAAATCCTTGATAATGTGCCGGAATAGCATTTGAGTCACATAGAGTTTTTAAATCATTGTACAACGCAGTTGACACTGGTAATAATTCATTAAAAGCAGTTTTGAGTACAACATCCGATTGAGTGGATTGGGTTTTCCGTGTTCTCGATGAACAATATTTTTTAGTATCTAATTCAAAATAATCACTTTGCTCGAAATCATATTTGTAAAATAATTTACCAGGAGCGTCAGGAGTAACTTTGACCTCTTTTAACTTCGAAAAATACACTTTCTCACCTCTAGTATCTTTAAGCCAATTTTTATTCGAAGATATTAGTGATTTAAAATCATAAAATAAATTCTGGGACATTTCAGTCACAACAAATCTCTTATTGACCTTAGCGTTAATGATAATTTCGTATAATTGGTCAGGTGTATAAACGACTTTATTTTTTAAATTCTTTTCTACGCAAGCATGCATACAGTCCCCTTCGTTTTGGGTATGACCTGTTTGTAAAAATCTATGTACTATATCCAAATTTAATGTATAAGAAGCATGCATATACATCGCAAATATAAAGCGATTTCTATTCTGACCCGAACAATTATCAGAATATAATGACACTGATTTGATACCATTCTGAGCTTCTTTTTTGAAAAAGTTAAAGAGACAGCTTGAGATTTCATTAGCGCCTCTTTTGGCTATCTGTCCATGCCATAAAAAACAGTAACCTTGTAAAGATAACAAATTGTATATTGTAAAGTTATATACTGGATATTTCCTTTTGTAATGAAAAATGCCTACGTTAGATTGTGGCAAATTTAGCACCTTTTCCAAATCAAACACAGCAACAGTTTTAGTCTCAGGATTAGATG
This sequence comes from Eilema caniola, assembly GCA_949126895.1. Classification (NCBI taxonomy): domain Eukaryota; kingdom Metazoa; phylum Arthropoda; class Insecta; order Lepidoptera; family Erebidae; genus Eilema; species Eilema caniola. The sequence goes on from OX421485.1 coordinate 4,951,444, forward strand.
AAGATTTTTCGTCATCTTTTATTTTGCGTACAATAGATTTATTTTTTAAATGACTTTCGTAATTGTCCTTTAGTTCAATCTTACGGTCAGGGTCAGCATTTTCATAAATACTACATATCTGACACATATCCTTCTTTGGCTTAAAAAATGATAAGTTAAATTGCGAATTAAAAATATTACTATATTGGTATAAACTTGCTACTTTTACTGTGTTCAAACTTTCGGACATCCAAAGTGAATATAATCGATGCATTTTGGCCAGGTTTAAATCAGAAGCGAGATATTGACGGCTTGTTTGTTTTCTTAGTGTGATTCGATACATGGAAATGATTTTATGTGCTGTATTACACTTTGTTCAGTTTCATCACTTGTTTTATGGGGACGGTTGGCATGCTTTCCGCGTAAATCCTTTATTTGTAGGTTATTTGTGTATTTATTCATAGCTGAGTAAACAGTTTTTTCTTTAATACCGAAAGTATTTAAAAACATTACTTTACATACTCTAACTCTTGTAAGATTAGCATCTTTACTAAATGGTAGATAATAAATTAGTGTACGAGATCTAACCCGCTTTCTTTGAACTTTCATAACTTTAGGCTCTTCAACTTCTATATTATTCAGAATATAAAGCCATTGTTTTTCATGGTCTCCTATAGCCCAATAATATCGAAATAGCTCAGAACGAAGTGCTTGAGTAAATGTATCATAACATTTCATCTTGCATTCGCAAGGACTACCTAGTTCCTTACATGGCCGTAATTTCTTTGTATTATTGCTATGATATTTAATCCCATTATTTTTTAATTTTTTTTGCTTACACTTAGACCACTCCTCTGTATTTTTTGTCCTCTTTCTGCATTTAATATTACTTTCAGACGTTAGCAAAGCACGAGAAGAACCAGCGATATCTGTTACATCCCTTTGATCACCATTTGTACGACAGTCCGTTGTATAAATAATATTAGTATTAGAATTATCATCATGAGAATAGGTGTTTTCGGAAGCATAACTAGTACTAGGTAGCAACATATTTTGCGAGTTAATATTATTATATTCTACGTTGTCAATTCGGTTAGCTGCAATTAGGTCTAAATATACCCTATGCTCATCATTATGACTAATATTGTTAAATTCTACTAAATCATTGTTAATTGGAACTGGTTCTAATGGTGTTATTGTTTGATCTAACATAGAAACAGCTTTATCGCGTATACAAATCGGATTTGATAGCAAACTACTTTGTGCATTAGGTAATTGTAAAAATTGATGGTTTAAGTTATCAGAAGAAAGATCTGCTGCTGATCTTAATAGGTGAGCACCATCAAAGTGTCCGCAGAGTTCTGATGTATTATTGTTGGCTGAAATATCATTATTAGATTTATAAATAATAGTAGGTGAAGCAATAAAATCAATATTACAGGGATATTTAGACGGTGTTAGTTCAAAAAGATTTTCTGATCTTGCTGGGGGCGTAGAAAAATCGTCCATCAGCGCCAACGTTACATCTCGCACCAACGAAGACGAAATTGTCATATTAAAACTTCGAGCTGGACTAGAACACCTACTAGGGTTCAAACTAGGTGCATACTCGGATACTGCCGGGGAGAAGGGTTCTTCATTTTCATTCGATGATGTGCTTTCTTGGTATTTTGGTGCAGTTGTGCAAGTTCTCGAAGGACGTGTTTCACTTTCGTCAGATATGTTAAGAGATGAAGTTTCCCCACCTGAAAAAAAAGCTAGTTTAAGTATTTATTATAATGTAATGACGTTCTTTTATTGACAAAATCTATGTAACCTATTTAATTTCATTTTAAACGTGACAGACAGATGGAACGGCACAAGGTAGTAGCTACCTAAAAATATTTAATACACCTATCAGATAGGTCAATATCCGCACAGTCAGCTACAGAGAAGTCTGGCATGCTTCGAGCATGGAGCGCTCTCCTAGCTGTCCACTAGTCCGTACATACTACTGTCAACCTACTTCCCTATCCAATTTTGCAAATTCACTCGCACTGAGTAGCAGGTAAATAGTAGACTTTATAATATCTCGAGGAAAACTAAAAGCTGTCAGTTAATATCAAAACAATCGTTTTACTCCCAGATTTAGAATAGGTACATACATAGTGAGTAGGTAGGTAAGTATAACATTGAACATCTACCAATCAAACAATAATAAATGAACTTTAAGTAGGTACTTAGATTCCAACAGTCTACCAGGTGGTAAATACTAAGTATTAGGATAATTTGCAATAAACAACAGTTAGGTATACTTACATAATACAAAATCCAGCATCTTCCTTGCTCGACTATTTTTTTGTCGCTTAGACATTGTCAAAACAATATTAACACTTTTACTTAATATTTTCTATTATAAAATTACACTCAAACTTATTTTTAAGTAATTCAGGCTTCTTTAATTGTCTATACTTTGTTTATTATGCGGAAATACAAACAATTATGTTCTGTTGTCACTGAGCGGCGCGTGAGTTATGAAAGGTAAACAAACAGTCCGCACGCGCGCATGCGCTGTAAGGATGAATAGCTGCACGTTACGACTTGTTTGTGTGGCGTGTTCGTGAGTACGTCCGCGAACTAAATAATTTTATGTACGGAAAAAAGGCGTAAGCATGATTATTTCAAAAAATATGATACAGGTGTACACGTAAACAAGGAATACGGCATTTTATGTTTGATTATTTTTAAATATGATGAGATGTAATCAGTACCGTGAAATCCTCCAACTTTGGCCATGTTTTATAGAAAATTGGTTGCCATACCAAAAAAATATAGGAAATAGTATTGATTTTATGACCTGAATGTAAAGTATAAATGAGTTACTATGACTTAAGCATAATAATAATAATAATAATAATAATAATAATAATAAATATTCCACAACATTTCACACAACGCTATCTAGACCCATGGTAAGCATAGCTTAACTAGCTTGTGTTATGGAATCTAGAATGCGGATAAACATACTTAGATACGTTTTTTTTTTTTTTTTTTTTTTTTTTTTTTTTGTAAATACATACATATTATACATAGAAACACCCAGACCAATGCAAATATACATATTCATGCATACAAATATTTGCACTGAGCGGGGATCGAACCCGCGCCTCCTGCGTAGCGGCCGCGTTCACTACCGCTACGCCACGGAGGCTGTCAAAAAAAATCTATAAAAAATAATTATTTTTGTACCTTAAAAGTAACTTAAAAGAGCGGCCAAAGTTAGGTCCACTTTCTGTCAACATTATCCACCGCTTATATCGGCTGAACTATAAGCCCTATTTGCATATCATTAAGAGCTATGGTAAAAATCAGGCCATGGAAGGCAACAAAATAAAGTAAATCTCCAAAAGTGGCCATTCTAGCTTTTTATCACAGTGGCCAATGTTACCTGGTAATTTTTGCTAATTTCCATACAAGAGATTTTAGGGACTAGGGTTGACACAAGTAAAGATAAGCAAATTACAACACGGTATTTTGCACAATTGTTTTATTTAAAATCAATACAAGTCGAAATGCGTACTTATAGCGACTGTAAAAAATGGAAACTATAAAATTTATAGTTAAAAAAAAATCGAACTTGAAACTTAATAGTACCTACTTACTACATTTTGGCATCAAATTTCAGGCCCAATAGCGTCGTTTTGATCACGCATGTCGAAGATACTGAGACAACAATAAAAATTACTTAAATCAGAAATCAACGAATTGTACGGTCATAGCGACTGTAAAAAACTAAAATTAAAAATAGTTGGTAATTAGTGAGTCTATAATAGGAGAAACAAACAACTAATTATTCCTACATTTTAGCATCATGACATGACTGGCTCAGCAACGCCGACCTGACAGCGCGCATCGATTATAAGTACTGAGAAATCAACAATTCTAAATTACCTACCTACTTAAATCTTAATTTCTACAATAGACGGTTGAAAATAGCTTGCGAAAGAGCACCTACGCGTCAGCTTCAGAAGCTGCTTGAGCGGTGTTCGTTACTGCAAGCATAGCCTACCGTCTGGCATAAATTTAAGGTTCAAATACTTTACTCAGTCATGTGAGTTTACAAAGCCCACAGTTCCTATTTTAATCAGTCTTAACGTTGACAAACGATGAGCATTTATGATAGGTATACCTAATATAAGACATTTATTTCGATTTATCACATAAGTATCAATGGCACATAAGCGTTTCACAACAACGATTTACTTACTATCAAAATTTGAAATTTTAATAAAATAATAAACTCTTCAAAAACTCACAAACAGATAAAATCTGTATAATATTTTGGAGGTGTTTGTGGTAGGGTACATAAGCTACCTTATAGAATATTTAATCCACTGAAATCTACTTCAAATTTTAAGTAACCCCGGCGGCTATCAATGGGTTGTGGTAATACTTTGACAATGTCAAATAAATACATTTCAGACTCGTCTTTGACTTGAGGCCAAAAAAATGTGTTATTTTTCTTCTTTCTCAAAAAATTTATCGACACAAAGACCCCATCGACTTTTGTAACCTTTCCTACGTAATGTTTAGTACTCTTTTTAGTCATAAATTTTACCAAGACATATGTGTCAACGTGTACATCATGTCCAAAATGATGGTCCAATAACTCTTCATTTTCTGCTGGATCGGATATAGTTTTACTATATTCATCGACGTCAGATTCAACATCTTCAGGAACGTATGTTTCGCTATCAGATGATTCTCTGTAGGAAATAGTCTCGGACACGTCGGTTTCACTGTCACTGTTTCGAGGTAGTCGTCTACATTTTTTTTGTCTTTTACTATTTTCACCACCACTGTTCTCATTTTTGCTAGTTTTTATTGGAGTCATTTTTTGTATTAATATATTATCTTCTTTTGTCATTATTTCTTCTTTTGTCATTATTTCTTCTTTTGTTTCGCTATCCTTATAATTTTCTCTAGATAAGTAAATATATTTCCCTTTGTTTTCATTTTTTATTTTGACCTCTTTTTCTCCCAGCACGTTCTCTTTATCTGTGTTTTGCAAATCCTCGTCACTGTCGGAGTGTAAGATATATTGTGGTCTAAACCACAAATGTGATTTATTTGTCTTTCCGGTTGACGTTGATGGTAGATTTAAAGTTACTGTCGAAAGAACTTTTACCTTATTTTCATTGTTTGTATTTCCAGGTAATTTCATCATTCGGTTGTCCATTATCTTTACTTTCGTTTCTAGAAGTCCCGTCTTTTCATCTAAAAACATATTCATTTCCTTAACGTCATCTTTCAATGAATCTTTAGGCAATTTTGTCAAATTGTTTGCATCTGTAAGATCTCCGTTTTCAGTCCTTTCTATAAACTTCCTTCCATCTTCAAATATATCTTCGAGAAATTGTGTCATGTTAATGTTATCTGTGAGATCTCCATTTTCAGTCCTTTCCATTTGTTCATCTACAATCTTGTCCATCTCATATCTGTCATGTTCACCAGAGTCGACCAGTTTGTGACTGTTGCCAGATTTTTTATATTTTTTCGTACTGGGTTGGTAATTCTTCGAAGTCTTGACTCCACCTCGTACGCTACGTACTGATGATCTTGGCGCATTTGTTTCCTGTCGTAGAAAGTCGCTGACTGTCACTGATTGTCCTGGTTCTGTGACTACTTTTTTATTTCGCCTCAAAATCATGGGCTTCGGTTGTCTAGTTTGTTTTAAATAGTCGAGTAGGGCCTCGTCGACGTTATAAGACCCCAAATCCTCGTGATATTCAGGTATCCGTTTCAACACTTCATGAGGGTTGAAAGGGCTAATTCCAGTAGCTTTAAAACCGCTTTTGATATTCTTCAACTCTGTTAATTGGATCTGTTCCGTCAAAGACTTCAATAACTTTGGAAAGTGGTTTTTATTAAGTGTCGTTTGATTGGGATTCTCGATTTTATATTGGAGTAAAGTTTTTCTCCATAGTTTCTTAAGCGGTCCAAAAAAAGCCACATCGAGTGGCTGCGTCAAATGTGTTGAGTTTGCGGGAAGGAAAACGAAATGAATATCATGACTTTCGCAGAGCTCAATAACATCCACACTTAAATGGCTTGATAAATTGTCACAAATAACAACTTTTTTCCCAGGCAAACAACTCGCCCAATCCAGGACGATTCGTTTGAAGTAATCCTCAAAAGTTTGAGAATCAAACCAGCCTGACTTGGTGTGATTATATCTGGCATCACGAGGCCCGCCCTGAATCCACTCTGAGTATAAGTTGTCGGCTTTATAAACAACATAGACTGGTAAGATTTCACCAGCCGCTGTTCCAGAGAACATGATTGATATGGCTCCCTTTGTGGAGTTGAGGATTCTTTCGGGATATTTTACCCCTCTCCTGAATATGCATTTGGAATTTCCCGGATTGTCACTTAAGTTGGTCTCGTCAAAATTCATTATATTTGTTGCCGGAACTTCTTTAATGGTCTCCCTTAAATTTTCAAAATATGTCATAAATTCATCGACACCTTTTTCAGCTCGGGCTGTTTTAATATTTTGCGTACTGCGGACGGTCAAATCGGCAGCATTTCGCAACAGAAAATTATCTACCCAAGCTTTTCCAGGAGGTTGACCTTCAAACAAGTCCTGTCGGCCATTTTTTTTTAAATATTCGAAAACCACGAGACGTAGGTCTAATTTTGTGAGCGGACAACCAAATGTAGCGGCGGCAATCAGGACTTTTACTAATTTGGATTCTTCTTCTGCCGTTAGACGCGTCGGACACCCTACAGATTTGTTATGTTTATCGTGGATTTTGTTCAATATGGTCTGTTTCGGTATGGAAAACTGTCGTGCAGCTGCTCGTGCCGATAACTGATCCTTTGCTACTAACTCAACTGCCAGTTGAAGCATTTCTTGGCTGTAGTTTTTATATTCACGGGCCCCGAGACACCGACGTCTTTTTCTTTGTTTCAGCCTAGATTTTGCTATTCCATTGTTTCTGAAATAATAAAAATAATAATATTACGGAACAATCCACACACAGTCGTTTAGCCCCAAACTTAGCAATGCTTGTACTATGGGTACTAAACGACTGATAAACATACATAAACATATAGATATGACACCCAGACATGAAAACTAACAGACATGCTCATGCACACAAATGATGGTTTAGGGCGGGAATCGAACCCGCGACCTTTGGCTCACAAGGCAGGGCCTGTCGAAATGAAATAAATAAAAAATAACCCAATGTTAAATACTTATATTGGTAACTAACGTATAACCTTCAAACCATAAATGCAGCCCATCAAAATGAACAACTTTTTCTACGGGACCAATGCTGGGCACTCAAAGATCTTTCGCATTGTCATACAAATTGCCGGTCCGGCCAAACACTTTTGTATTAAAATGTCGATTATTTTTCGAGCTTCCAGCATTGGTCTCGTAGAAAAAATTGTTCATTTTGACGGGTTGGTTTGAAGGTTATGCGTTAGTTACAAATGACCCTGTATAGTTTTTATTATTTTTTATTTTTTTTTATTTTTTTTTTATTTGCGAAAATATAATCGCGTTGAAAATGTAATGGAAAGGTAAAATCAACAAAAACTTGGAGTTTTTGTATATTATTTTATTATATTCGGTAGCATGCAGTCCATCATACTAGGTACCAAATCACTAATTATAATTTTAAATTACAATGTAAATTAATATGTACTTCACTAACTCACCATTATGCAACGTAAAGCTAATAAAGATAAAAAAAAAATAGAGCGAAAACCTCAATAGCATAATAATGTTTCTTTACTAGTAGATGGCAGCCCTAGTGCTTATTTGACAACGGCCAATGTTTACACCCAAGGTACGAAGAATCTGTTTGTAACATTGGTCGCTATCATTTCTCAAACAAAAAAACCGATCGTAACTTATTATGCATATCAAAACGTTCTCCTGACATCATTTCATAACATATTCAAGAACTACTCACCCAGGCTTCATTTTAACAGGATATCAGTCAAAAATCCCAAAGTAAAAATTGGTCCGCACTTCACTGATGTCACTTTGACCACGGCTGACAGGCAACTGAATGACGTAAGCAAACAAACTGTCATTTAATGTTGCCAGAAATATAATCTATTTTCTACCACAGATTACAAAATGTGCCGGTTTTACACCATTCCAGTACTACGAGCTAATTTAATTATTTTTTCGTTTTGGCCAATGTTACCCTTAGAGTCCAAAGTTGGAGGATTTCACGGTATTATTTTTGGAAATTGATTTTTTTATTAATCAAGTAATAGCATATTAGGCAATACATCTATTAAATGTTTAAATTATGAAATGAAACAAAAGTTTGAGTGCGATTAAGTATATTTTGATTCAATTTTACGTGCGTATGCTGATTTAATGACTTCTTTAATTTAAAAAATATTAATAATTTAAAACGTTTAAAATTGGTTTTTTGGTATAAAATTCTATTTACCGCCAAAAATTTAACGGAAAAAATTGACCATATATATTTTGACTAGTACTATTCAAAACTGTAATAAAAAAAAATTGACGTATCTACACTTACGCCTTTGTTGAACTGGGTGTGCGAGATGTGGTATGTCCGATTTAAATCTAGTGAGTAGAGAATTAATACTACCCATCACAATGATATAGCGCCATCGGCAGCATATCCTATCATGTTGTCTTTATACGGAATTTCATTTTCATTGAAAAAAGTAGTTACATGCTCGTAGAGATTTTGGGCAGTGGCATGGTGAAGAGGAATTAGGCCTAAGAAAGCATCAGTAACATTACCGTCCTTAAAAAATCTTGCAATCATACAAAGGTGTTTTATACAACTCCTATCTGTACTTTCATCAAGTAGCAATGAAAACTTATTTAATTTTAAGTATTGAATAATGTTTTCTTTCGCATATGCGCCTGTAACAGATTTTATTATCGCAGTAGTTTTAGTTCTTCCACATTTTTTTTTTTTTTTTTTTTTTTTATAAATAGGACACGTCAATTTGACTTTACCTCGCCTGATGGTAAGCTTATTAATTTCGGAAGGTGTTCCATAACGTTCATAGATATGTTATGTTCCGCCACAAAAGTGGATAAAAGTATTTCACCTTATTTTACACTATCTATGTGTTCTTTTTTATACACAAAAGATGACATAGATTGTTGTGAGGTACTAGGAGTGGCATTCTGATGCTTTGACGTTTTACTGTGTTTATAAATATCGTTTTTACCTCCTGTGGCAATCGAAAGATCGGTCGAACATAGCTTACAATAAGCGAAAGAGTCACCTTTAGTACTGCGTGCCAGCCAAGTTTTAAACCCAACTTCTTCTAACCAGCTAACATTGAAACGTTGCATAATACGTTGCTTTTTAGTTGACATGATGAACACTGTTCACATACACACTGAATTTAAAGGAAAATAACATGAAAAGACGTCACGCCAAATAAAGAACAATAATTAACACAAAACAAAGCAAAGCTCTTCTATCGCCTTTGTTTACATAACATGCAAAGATGATTCATTCGGTTCAGTATGATCCATTCATACAATACTAACGTTTTTCATTCACTAAAAGTGAACGGGGAATTCCCGAAAAAGATCTAGAATTCCCCGTTTATTATGTCAATTTGGTTGATTATTGCCATAATTACGCCTAAAATTTCTCGTATTTCGTATCGTAAGCTAAATTTCTATTTGATTATATAAAATACTAATACTGTATTTATTAAAAATACAAAAATTATAGTTACTGTTATTTTATATTTCGGAACAAAAAATTCTGTATAAATATCTGTAGGTTAGTGTTATCCGTATGTGACATTGAAAATCCGCATAAATACAGAAAAATCCGTATAGTTGGCAACACTGTTAATATTATTAAGTTACAATTATGGACCCTGTCAGGCACAGCACAATGTTTGGAGAGAGGGAGAATTTTCTGTTGTACACAGTTTCGATTCTGTAATTTAATTTTGGACATTTTTTTTTGTATACAACTTAAAAATGTACCTATTGCTTTTAATGTCAAAATTACATAGTCCAATTGGGTGGCCCAATACATGAAATCACTAAGTCCCAAAAGTCATTTTTGAAATAACGGCATTTTACTGTATTAATTGAGTGTTGAAATAATATGTGATGAAGTATTAAAAAAATAAAAAAGTATATTTTAGTGCAAAATACGTAGTTTTGTTTATCTAAAGAAAGAAAATAGAGTTAACAGGAAACTCGTAACAAAATATCAAAAATTTTGGACTTATTTCTAATCCTTGGACTTAGTTATTTTTAAACTTCTTCTTCAGAATCTGATTCTATAGTTATGGAATCGCGAGAATCATTGAACAAATCCTCATAAAAATACCTTTCCGATTCAGGAACAGATTCTAATAATCGCTTGATATCTTGTAGTTTAGCGGCTTTATAGGCAAGGGTACAGCATAACAGTCATCAGGCACTTCATTAATACGCCTGCTGTAACCTACTTTATATAATGAAAACGGTCTCAAATCCTGACCTCTCATAGACATTGAAAACTCTGGTTTACCAATTCTTTTAAATACAACTTTACGGCATTTAGATATTCCAGGCATGTTAGTTTTAATTCGTTCATCATACAACTTTTTGTAGTCTTTTACTTTTAATCCACATTAAAAGCTCATCAAGTACCTAGATTTTTTTTCAATCCTGCCGGACAATTTGAAAATAGCAATAAACATTTCTTCTATGTTTATTGCTATTTTTAATTTAATAGTAAATTTACAAAAAATGAAGATGTAAATATGACACCGTCCACAAAACTGTGGCTTCTTCCTCGAAGTCAAACTTTTTAGTCAAACTAGTTTGACTATGAGGAATTACGTTTTGTGACTGTACATCCATCCCATTAACTGGCAAAGTGCAAATTAATACTAAAAGTAATCTTACATAAACAAGATTCTCATGCCACTCCCTCATCTCACTTATAAGGTTTCTCTCGATAATATGTACAAATAGGAAGTAAGTAGTAGACTAATAGGTAGTCTCTTAATAATTATGAATATGAGTCGACATAGATAAACTTATAACCCAGGTTAGCTCTGTAGCTACTCAAGTATACTACTCACTATAAATAAAATGTGATAAAAAAAGGTATTTTAATTTTAAATTTTAAATTTAATAATCAACTTGAGGAGCCCTAGTGAACAGTTTCACTAGGGCTCCCCATGGTCATGCCACTCCAACAGCCATTCGTGGTAGACGTCGAGGGGTCTTGGCGGAATTATGGGCCTGGAAAGAAGGTAACTGTGTTTAAAATCAAATCATAATATAACATACATAACAATCAGAGAAGTCAATACTTACTGGATGAATTGCTAATGAGTTTATAATTATTACTTCATTCAATGAAGCTTGGTACCAGACATTCTTCTAGACTAAATAAAAATAATTAAAGTAGTGTTCCTATTAGATTAGCCAACCAGTAAATAAGGATATCATAATGACAAGTTTTTATAATTTTATACTCAATAATATCAAAACAATTGTTTCACTTGGTAGAAATATTTAAGCTTATTTACCTCATTATAGTGTACCCATGGGCCACGTCTATGAGGCTGTTCAGTATCCCCATTATTATTTCAAGGTTCTATAAAGGGAAAAGATTACATGTAGGTATAATCATAGAGAGAGACTACAGTCCAGACAATCATATCTACAGTATTCTAAATATTACCTTCATAAGTTCAGCGTGCTGTTCTGCTGAACACCCTCTTTCGCCAAGACCCACGCTGGCGTAGGTGTGCCTTTCGGGCGGCGGCGGCGTATTGAGCGGGACCCGATCCGGTACCTCACGGAGCCGTTCGTATCTAATTTTATACAGAAAAATCATGATTACAAGAAACATTGAGTGCTGAAATGTGTTATTTTTGCTATGAAATCTCTTACTGGTGGAAGGAGTCCCGCTCAGCGTCTCCGTCCCGCCAGCACACCAGCCGGTGCCACCAACGACGGCTGTTGGAGCTGTCCGTTGACCTATAAACAATCAGATAACGTGATTTATTCGCAAATAGTTACTATGAACAAATAAAATAAAAAATAATTAGAATAATTTCACTTACCTGACCATTATTAATTTTCTATTAAAAATTGGCTTTCAAAAATGGCTTCTGGCTCGTTCTTCTTCTTGATGCTTGTGTGAGTTTTGACAAGATTCAAAGATTGACAAGTAGCTTTGACAATTGATTGACAGATGAAATTGGATTGGCTAGATTCGAGCGGTAATGCTGGATGTGGAAATAATCATAGGCTTAAAGTTTGTTTGGGATATGGGTAACCATTTTTTTGTTTGTCTGTCATTATTACGAATCTAAATAAATAAACAATTTTAGTTACCTAAGTAGTAAACATTCGACTTAAATGTATGTTTATTACTTTTTTTTTCTTTGCTGCTTCCGGCAGGAAATGATTCTCTGCTAAGAGGGTTTAAGCAACGAACGGTTCTATGAGAAGTTTGTATAGGCAATGTCCTACGCATTTGTTTTTCCGGGCCGCTAGTATAAAATACATACAAAAATAGTACTTTGCATCCGAAAGCCAATCCCGGGCTCATAACAATTATTTTTAACAATATTTTGAAAATTTTATTAGGTATTCATGTACATAATAATAATAAATCATAATACTGACAAGTAGCCCAGCAAGTAGCTTGCCGAGCGAACGGTTCACAAAAATGCGCACTGACCACCCACGCCGCACCGCCCACCCCTCGTTCATCCGAAGATCAAAGGAACCGACAAAGTTAAAACTGTAATTATAATAACGTCTTAAGTTTGGGGAGGTCACAACTAATGTTGGACACTATAATTATAGGGATAAGGCTGAATTTTACTTTCTCTCGACGATATTCAGGCAAAAGTTTCTATAAGTTCATTACATAGAAAAGTACACGTTATTCCTTTACCGATAAGGTTGATTATTGAACAAAGCGCTTCACCGTACACTCTTATCTTATCAATATTTGCGCAAAAATATATTTTTTTGACAAAGGATTTTTTATCTTTGTTTTGAATAGGAGAGTAATTGTTTAACTTGTTAAATAACCAACACTTACGCAAAAATATTTATTAGACAAAAGAATTTTAAATTCAAATTTTGACATGATTTATTACCTTTGTTTTGAATAGAAGTGTATACTTGTTTTTAACTGACTTCTAAAAAGGAGGAGTTCTCAATTCGATCGGTATCCTTTTTTATTTTTGTATGTATGTGCACCGATTACTTCGAGATTTATTAACGGATTTACGTAATTTTTTAAGTTCGTTGCGGTATAGTTGCCATTTGGTCCCATAAAAGTTTTATATAGGTGATATAAAACTTTTATGGGTGATGAGATAAAGTATTGTATGACTGCATATAATTTGGTCTAAACATACTTGATACTATAAAAAACTCACTAAAACTATAGTGCCAAAATTAATAGTTCGGGCGTTAAATACCAGAAATTCTAAAACACAAAATATGGTGGCTATTTTTTAGTCCAGTAGTGTAACATTCGGGGACTTTCCGATTTAAGTCCAAGATCCGAAACAAAGACGTGGCTTAAAGGTCTTGTAGCCATATTTAAAAAATTAAACATTAAATGAAATTTTGAAGCATTTACTATGCTAACTTTTCAAATCGATTAAGATAGGAAAAAGTGAATGCCCAGGTGAGACTCGAACCCACGATCTTTCCCTTACAGGGGGATGCTCTGACCACTGAGCCCGGTGGCTCAGTGGTCAGAGCATTTTATGCGTTTACATATACTTATTATATGACCAAACAAGGGACTAGCTGTTATACTGGCAAATGATTTACGTGGGTCTATTATTATGATGCCGCTGCATGTTTTGGAAATACTTACTTACTAACAAAAGTTTACTATTTGATTGGTGCTTACTTACTTATTCATATAAACAATTTAAGAATGTGGCAAGAAAGCATGTTGTCTATAAACACTGCCATGCACATTTAGTAATTCCTTGCATTGTATTACTGTTTTACATGTGCGTGGCTCTGGGGAGGCTAGTGAGTTAGGTACCTGGGTCGAATATGGCCACCTTAAGGTTTGGTATGCTTTTTTAATAATAATAAAGCTAAAACAAGAAAGTTTTAGCACTCATTTCTAAAGAGTGGTTATTTATCTTTACAAAAAAGGCAAAAAAATGTAAAGACTTCAAATGATAAAAAAGTATTTGCAACATTTTTAAAAATATAGAAATTGGCCATATTTCCGACGGGGGAGGTAAATATGCCCATACATGTGGCCATATTTACTGTATGAATTAGTTAGTTTAAAAAACTTCTATATAAAATGAAATAAAAATAGTTATTATATTTTAATAGAAGATTTATTTAAAAGATATTCTTTGGGCGATATTCATTACAAATAAGGAACTAAGTACCTTTACAAAAAATTAAATTGAAAGATAAAGTCAACAATGAGACTCAACAAGTCTTTCTTAATTTTAAACTTAAAATGCTAACAGTCTTATTCATAAAAAATGCTTATGGAAGGTTTATAGCGTACATTAGTTAAAACGTCTCATAACGCTATCATACGTATTTTAAAATATTGTATTCATAACTGCTCTATAAACCTTCGATAACTATAGTGTCGCTATAAGAGATTAATAAATGAAAATGTTGCGACTTGGTTAAAAAATTCAGATATCATTGAAATTCTTAAGTCCTTTCTGCCTTGTTATTTGATGAGTCTGTTTATTATGCATTACTGACGCTTATATTATAATAATATTTGCTTCATAAGATCATATTACAAGAACCGGTGAAAGAGCGGTTCGGTACACCGACACGAACACGTGGCGGCGTGGGCTAGTTTACACAATATTATTGGTATTAAAACTTCCCAATATCGCAGACTCCCAATATTTTCAATAGCTTCAAGTACATCTAGGCTTTGTAAAGCTTGCATTGTGGAAGACACTGAGAAACATTCTGCCGCAATAAATTTACCACAAACTCCAAAAAATAACTGACCTAGATTAGTAATAATAATAATAAAGGCTTGTCTGGAAACAAATCAGAGATATTCGAGTTATATTCAATAATTCACCAAACTAATGCGAACAAAGCAACGATGCTAGTCATGCTAAATAAATAGTATTAAAATCAAAGCTTTCATCGATATTTTGCGAACAGCTGTCAAAGTAACATCAGCTGTTGCGCAGGTCGGCCATCTTTTCTCCTAATATTGCTTTATAGCACGGCTATAGTAGGTTCCTGCCTTTCATAACTTATATGAAGTTTATCGAGGGTTTATAGAGCGTATTAGTGCTAAAATGCTGTTATGAATACAAATTTTCGACGATCACCTTATAGCAGTCTTATAAACCTCTCATAACTTTTTATGAATAAGACTAAGTATATTATACTTATAGATAATCAACAAAATTATCAAAAATAAAACGTAAACTTTGAGATCCTTGATAGATAAATCACATTGATATGTTAAACTAGAAAAAAGTAGGTAAATCTAATGAAATAAATATTTAGAATTAGTCCTGACTGCACCGAGTGCAAATAAATTTATCAGTGTCTTCTTTTGTTAAACCAACACAGTCTTCATGGACGTATGTTTGACATAAAAAGCATATTCTCATATCTGCTATTCTATCCTCATCGCAAACGTAACAATACCAAGAGTTTTTAGATTTTTTAGTATGTCCTTTGCCTTTTTGATTAACCTTAGAAGTGACTGCTTCAGTCTTGTTCATTTTAGTAGAATATTGTTTCCTTTTTTGAGAAGACGCTCTAGATGGACCTGGCTTATTTTCAATTTTTTGTTTACTTGCATTGGATGGTCCTGGCTTATTATTTTTCTCTGAAAACATTGATTTTGTTAGCTCCTGTGCCAGACTATTAATAGCTTTTGCTCTAGTTTTAGTTTTTGGACTTGACGTCTTCTCCGGGGTTTTTAAAATTTCACAAAAAGATGAATATGACTCATTAAGTGTAGTGGAGCAGACTTTTGATTCAGTTTTCGAGTCTCTATTATTCTTGTGCTGTTTTAACTTGGATAAAGGAATCTCTTCGCTACTATCGAAATCATCATAAACTCTATCTACTTGAGTTGGGTGCTTTGAATTATTATTAGAACGATTTGCAGTGTTTGGCAATAGATGTCCACGTGTCTGGAAATCTTTTTGATCTGGATGCAGTATAGGCACCGGGTTTTCAACAGAGAAGTAATGATTTCCACTGACATCAAAAGGGGTGCTGTCATTGGGATTATCATTTACATGAGCAGGAATGACCAGATTTTTGCCAGCAACAGCATCATTGCTTTCAGTGTGATCGTCATTTCTTTGAGGAGGAATTAAGATACTTTCGCTAGCATTAGTAGCATCGCTGTCAATATTATTATCATTTCCTTGAGAAGGAATCAACAGATTCTCACTAGTAATACTATCGCTATCATTGGGATCATTATTTTCTTGATTTTGAGAAGGGCTAGGTATTGTGGAATCAAAGGTAGGTATGCTAGGAGCGTATGCCTCTTCGGGTATCCTTTCTGGATTAAAAGGGAAAATTCCGGTGGCTTCAAATCCAGATTTGATATTAGCAGGTGTTGCAGCTTTATCCCACGCCTTGGAAAATAACATCCCAAAACGTTGTTTTGTTATTTTCCTGTCTTCGTGTACTGACCAGTACTTTAAGACTTCCTCGTCCCAGTAATATTCAAAGGATCGAAATACCGATTTGTCCATCGGATGTAATTCATGCGTGGTGTTACTAGGAAGGCAAAAAAGCTTGATTTCAAATTTTTCTGCTGCTTCCACAATCGAATAGTCCAGGTGGCATTTGGCTCCATCGAAGATAAGTAAACAAGGTCCGGGCAATTTAAATTTCGAAAAATGATGAATCCAGTTTACAAACGTTTCAGAGTTCATGCTCCCTTTGGGTGTCATTTGGGCTATTGAGCTGGTTGGTAAGGAATCTATCCATTCTGGCTTCATGCGTTTGCCTTTGAAGAGAATCATAGGCGGAATCGCATGGCCTAAGGCATTGCTACATGAAACTATTGTAACATTCTCGCCGTGTTCTGATGCTACTAAATGTACTCTCTTAGATCCACGTTCAGCCAAAACTTCTGGTGATTTGTGCAATTTAAGTTGGCAACCTTTTTCGTCAATGTTAAATATGCGTTCCGGTTTATTCATAATGTCATTATCTTCCAAGACTTTTTTTAATTTAGCAAAATAATCAGAAACAACGGTTTTATTCAACTTTTGCGCCCTTGCGGGGTTTAGGTTTTGTGCCTTTCGCTTGCTGATATTCTTATGACGTTTTAAAAATCCTCTCAGCCAATCTCGTCCCACCATCGAGTCTCCATCTGACGCTGAAATGTTATTTCGATCACAGAATGTTTTTACGCATGTTACGACGTTGTGTCAATGGGTATCCCACGTTGCACAGGCGAATAATACGGGATGCTAAAATCTTCTCTTGTTCAGGGTTAAGAAGCGGTTTCCGACCCAATGTAGATTTTGTCTCCTTTTTCTCTAGTAAATAACGCCTCAAAGTACGTCTTGGCGCATTATAGTGCTTTGAAGCCGTATATATTTTCATCTTACCGCTTTTGATTGCAGTTAATGCTTGCTTCATTGATGCTTCTGACCAATTACCTCTAATCCCTTTAGATTTATAGCGTGCCATGGTCTAAAACAAAAAAAAAGGTTACTACTTACTTAATATCGGAAATATGGCCACACGGTGGCCATATTTGCAGTCATTCATTTTTTACGTTTTCATATCAGGAATGAAAAACTCATTATTACTTTGGTAATTAAACAAAGAAATATCAAATTACAATCGCCACACAAAATCATAATGTGATTTACAAAGATTCTTAAATTCAAACTAACAAAATACAGGACAATACTTACTTGATGTTTTTATAACCTTAAAACTCGTTTCCATTTAATAAACACTGGGCGACTAGCGGGCGCGCGGGAGGAGTGACAGGTACGCCGTTCGGATACACGCTACACTAGCGACAATTTATGGTCGCGTTCAGGTTATTATAATATTTCGTATTTGAAATAATGGCATGTGGCCATATTTTTCGGCTGGCCATATTCGACCCAGGTACCTTTTTTCTTAAATACTTTCATTTTATACTCTTATCTACCTCAAAATTAACAACAATAATAATATAATGTGCATTTCTAATATTATTGTTGGGAGCTTGCAGAAGAATTAATAAAATGAATCATCTTAGAAAATTTGTTATTTGCAATAAAAATAGTTAAGTTACAGCATCATTTTATCAGTGTTCCCGGTTACATCCAAGGCTCTCACCACAGAGCTTGGGCTCCGCTTACTACTTCTTTGTTTTACTTGCCTTATATGCCTTTTATGGGGATGTTATACCAGCTTGCTTGATCTTAATACCAACTGAATAATAATAGATGCCCGGACAGAGTATTTTAATAATATTGATGTATTCAGTTACTAATTTATGAACAGTTGGAAAGATTTATTTGTTCCTCAATAATATTTGTCAATTCTACATCCATAATTGTTGCAAAAAATACAATACAGTCACACTTCTTTCACATAGGGGTAGGCAGAGACAAGATCTTGCTATAAGCCTGGCATAATACACTTAAGGTTTTTCCTACTTTTATAGTTATTAATAATTTAATTTTATTGGCATTTTATGTATACAGCATTCAAACTAATGACGACTGGGAGGACGACGAGGTGCAGCCAGCTGCACCACGTCGTCCTGCACCACTAGAGCCGGAGGAGGCGGTGGAGGCCATGGAGCCTATAAGGCAGCAGCCACGCCGCCACATCTCCAGCCACCAGCAGCGGCTCTACCAGCGGCTGCTCCTACCCGAAGTGCGGGCGCCGGGGTGACAGCCCCTGCTGGAGCCAGAGCTGCGCGCGATGCAAGAGCGTTGGCGCGCAGCTGTAGCGACGGCGCGCGGTGTCGCCGCGGCGCTCGCCGACGACGTGGAGAGCGGCCGCCGCCGCGAAGCCGGAGGATTCAAATAACGGGCCCTATACAAATGGATATTCCATTTGTATAGGGCCCTAACTTAAATGAACTTGTAAATAAATTTTATATAAAAATGACGTTTTTTTTATTTTCCACAGATTGGAATATGATTGTGTCATATCTTGCGAATATGATAGAATTTCGCAACAAAAAATAGGTACTACAAATTTAATGTCACTCACATAAATAAAAAAACAGGTTTTCTGTAGGTACTTAAGCTGTAAATTACCCAGAACAGGTGAGAGGTATAATCAAAGCAAAGTCGTACGTATGAACGCGATCGCAAAGCGAAATCGCATTTACACCTACGATTTTGCTTTGATAATTCTACGATTAAACTAGCTTACCTTAAGCGAAGTTCAATCGAGACTATACGAAGCCCCTTTCCAAGATGTTAACTTATTGCAGTTATGCCTTGGTGCTAGCGCCATCACACATTTTCAAAAAACAGAAAAAAACAAAACAAGCCCGATTTCCGAACGCTAGGATTAGCGTCAATGTTTGTAGCTGTCAACACTCGTGTCAACGTCATTTAGTTTAAAGCCCGTCATGAACAACCCTATGCTTTGGGCAAAGAATAGGGTGGGCCGGGAGTGACATCTTGGAAAGGAGCTTCGTATAGTCTCGATTGAACTTCGCTTAAGGTAAGCTAGTTTAATCGTAGAACTATACTCCATCTCCTTTCCAAGATGTTAACTTATTGCAGATGTTTGAAGCCAGGGTTGTGAATGAATACGCCTGTGTAATAAAAATATTAAAAAACATTTATTAATTAAAAATGGACAATCATCATGAAGAACTCTACATTGAAGTATTACAAATTGTATTACTAAACTCTAGGGGATTTTGAGATACAGGCCTATTATAAAACCTAGCAAAGGTGGTTGAATGATCTGACCACCCTGCTGTTCTCTTAATCATATCTATGTTTATACCAGCTCTATTTGCCGCCGAGGTTGCGGCGTGGCGCGTACTATGTGCCGTAAAAATAGAAGTATCTACCCCTGCCTCACATAAGGTGGTTTTTATCCATCTGCTAATGCTTTGCGATGAAGCATAAGAGTGAGGTTTTTTAACTGTCAAAATTAAATGTTCTATATCCTGCCTTATCTGTCGTGTAGCTTCTATGTAAGCCTTTAAGGTATCTACAGGACAAATTTCGGTTTTACAAAACTGTCTGAGGTATAGAACTGGTTGAAATGCATTATTTCTTGAAGTTTTTATTATATCTGGGATTTTTATCTGTACCCCGTCTGAAATAAATGTAATATTATTTATTTTAATTAGAGACAATGTTTGAACTCTGTGAGCTGTGGTAAGAGCTAGAATTGTGACAAGTTTTTTAGTTAAAGCTAATAAATCTAAAGATCCATTGGGTCTGCCTAGGTAATTTAAAACTAAAGCGGGATTCCATGTTATGTTATATTTTGGCATAGGTGGTTTAAGCCTAAAAATGCCTTTAAAAAAACGTTTTAATCTATCGTCACTACCAATATTTGTACTAATAATCAATGATAATGCTGACCTCGCAGTATTTAGAGTCCCATAGGAAGCACCCATATCAAACCATTCACTTAGAAACTTAAGTATGTATGGTACAGATGTCTGATATGGGTCTAACTGATTATGATGACAGAAATTCCACCACCTTTTTAGTGCTGACTCATATTGTTTCATAGTATTCCGTGAGATGGAGTTTTGCATGATATGCAGGGCTGATGCAGGAGTCCCACGTCTCATGTACGCCTCGCTGACAGCAGCCCTGCAGCCAGGATAAGATGTTCGAGAAGTGGATGTGTTTGCCTGTAAGGTGACATAAGTAAGGTACTATCAGGACCGAAAATTAACAGTTCTCCTATCTGTAATGTTTTTATCAGTGGGAACCATGGCTGGGATGGCCAGTATGGGAACACTAGAATACCAGTGGCACCATCTTGCTGTATTTTGTGTATACACTTAAGCACTAGTGAAAAAGGTGGAAAGGCATAAAAGAAAAAGGTTTCCCAATTTAAGGTAAAGGCGTCGACTGCTATAGCTTCTGGGTCTCGTTTCCAGGATACAAATTTTTCACATTTGTTATTTATTCTAGGAGCAAAAAGGTCTATTTCAGGATTACCAAAACGCTTAGTAATTTTTTCAAAAGCTTTTTGGGACAGTTCCCATTCTATGTTTATTTTTCTTGATTCGGAATCAGCCTTTACATTTTCTTTTGTGTTTATGTATGAGGCATACACCCAGAGATTTCTGTCCTCACACCATTGCCAGAATTCTCGTGTAATATCATTTAGATGTGGGTACTGTATACCTCCCATTTTGTTAATGTAGGCAACAGCCGTTGTGTTATCCACTCTTAATAAAATCTCCCGGTTATTATAATTATATGCGAAGCACTGTAAACCTAAGAAAGCTGCCTTTAGCTCAAGATAATTTATGTGATATTTTTTCTCAGTGGAAGACCAAGATCCAGAAGTACTATCTTTCCCACAGACAGCTCCCCACCCTGTGGTTGAAGCATCTGTATGAATTTCTAGGCAAAATTTATGCTGTTTAATTAAGTTATAGTTTTTTATATTACATATCCATCAGTCTAACTCTAAGCGCATACTATCTGATATTTTCATTTTTTCTTCGTAATCATCTCCAGATTCTAAAAGTGCTAAATATTTTTTTCTTTCTAATAGTTTAGTATACATCCACCCATAAGGGATTGCTGGACAGATTGATGTGAGTATACCTAATATTTGGGATAGTTCCTTGATTTGGCAGTAATACTTTTTACTAAATTGATGTATTTTTTCTACAATTGATATTTGTTTATCTTCTGGGACAGAAAGTGAGAGAGCTTTTGAATCTAGAATGAAACCTAGATATTTACAATTCTGTGTTGGAATTAATACACTTTTATCAAAATTAATGGTAAAACCTAAATCTTGTAGCAAATTGATAGCAATTGTTACCTCGTATTGACAAACATTTTTTGATTTGTTAAAAATTATTAAATCGTCTAAGTATGAAGTTAATATTATATTATTATATTCTTTAAGGTACGAGCACACTGGTTTCATTATCTTGGTGAATACAAATGGTGCTGTACATAGGCCAAATGGTAGGCAGTTAAACTGGTATAATTTTCCTCTAAACATAAACCTTAAAAATTTCTTTGATGACTCTGCAACTGGTAAACTAAAAAAGGCATTTTTTAAATCAAGCTTTGTCATGTAACAATCTTTTGAAATTAATTTGCAAGCTGTTCTAATATCTTCTAATTTAAAATGATAATTTTCAATGTATTTATTTAGTGTTTTTAAATTTAAGATGAACCTGTAAGTTCCATTTGGTTTAGGTACTATGAATATAGGTGATATGAATTGACCTTTACAGGGGGAACATTCTGATATTGCACATAAATTAATTAAACTTGTAATTTCAGACTCAATGATGTCTGTGTCTCTTGCTGACCACTGTTGTGGTAGGTCTCTCTTACCATTGTGACTGGGAGGTAATGAGATAAATGGTATTTTATAGCCCTGGATCCAATCTAGTATGACTGGATCGTTAGTAATCTCTAACCAATTGTGAAGGAAACTTTTCAGTTTTCCAGTATGTACCTCTAGCGTCGGTGATGTCGTTGCTGGACTGGTGACCTCCGCCTCTGCTGCTTCGCTCGGGGTGCTGTCTGTTGTCTCGCTCGTGGTGTGTTCTGCTGCTGGTTCACACGGGGCTTCACTGGCTGGCGGGTAGATGGCCCGCTGCGACGCTGTTGTGGCAGCGGGCTCTTCCAGTTTAACTTCTTCTGATTTTTATTGTATCTTTCAATGTTTTCCTTAATTTGAGTTGCAGTTTTTTGCATGGCTTGAGCTGCTCTTATTTTATCTGCACAATCTGTGCCAAATAGCAACATCCCTTCAGTTTTTGCATTCTTGAGTGCTTCTTTGACAACAGATGTTGTTCCAGATAAGGCGAAAAACTTTCTAGATTTAGAATCCTGATGTATCACCTCTGCTGTTATTTTGGCTGCATCGCTGAGTTTTTCTATTATTTCCTTTGAGTTTATTTTGCCCCGCATCACATTAGTTATTATCTGCCCGATGCAAGTAATTGTCTTTCCCAACGCATTTTGGCGGGCCATTATTCGCTTATCCCGCTTTATAGATGGCTCTGAAAAGGCTGCCACAATCTCAGGATTCATTTCTGGAGGCACTACTAATTTAAAATTTGATGGTGTAGGATACTTCTTAATAATTGTTGCTGCAGCATCTCTAGTCAAACCTTCCACAATTATATTTCCCCATCTAGCGACTAGCTGTTGATGGATTGCCTGGCCGGTTTCTTCTAGGGATAATCCTTCAGATCCTAGTGCAGTTAGAAACTCACTTGGTATCTCGTCCTCCTCTGTAAGTAGACAGAATAGCCAACAATGAATACTTCTTCCTAACAAAGAAAAATCTACCCGCTATGTGGAAGCGCAAAAAAGGTTCAGACTTTGTCTACCCGCTTGTTGTAGCGCTTAAGTCTTAGAGGTTTTTGTCGCAGATAGTTCGCTTGTGTGATAGCACTTATATTGTATCATGACTATGTCTATCCGCTTTTGTGATAGCACTTATGTTGTATCATGACTATGTCTATCCGCTAATGTGATAGCGCTTTGTCACTACAATGATTTGTAATCCTGTGGCAAGCATTCCTACCCAAGCGTTTGAAGTCATATAGGTCTTGCATAGGCAACTGGTTTGTTCATAAAGAATTATTTTGTAGGTATATGTAGCATACACACCTGGAACTTCAATTTGTATGACAGGTTCTGTAGTGAGTTGAGGTTCTCGGAGTGTAGCCTTCGCCACTGGCGACGGAGATCGTGTATCAGCACCCGAAGACGACGGCGGCGGCGGCGGTGGGCCTTGCGCCCCTTCTTCCTTCTTCTTTAATTTCTTTTGAAGTTTCTTAATCTTCCTCCTTATCTTATCACTATCGTCAGAACTCTTCCTTTTGCCCATTATTGTTTAAATTAACGAAAAAACACTTAGTAAATATGGAGCTCGGTTTCGAATTCAAGAGAATACGAAAAGTAACGATTGACTGACCGGAAGCCGAAAATTAACCGATTTTTCGTCTATGAAAAAGTTTGGCAGAAAACGAAACTTCCCGAAAATAATTTTAATTGTCATTTCCGGTTTATTATTATTCCTAGTATTTTGATTGACTAACAAATGACGATAAAAGAGAAGAAATAAATATGGCCGGTCACGCGTGTCGGCCGGCACAACAACAACATTATTATTATTACGATAAAACTGATTTAAATCGATTAACCTTGCGTAATTTTATTACTAAGGAATCAATTTTTTAAATAAACATACTCACATTTGCGTAATCCTCGTAGAAAAAACATTCGCAGGAACAATTTTCTGCACTTACCAAACAACTCCTTTTCTTTGACTTTCGATGATATGACGCCAATCATCAAAAAAAAATCTTATCACAACATATTTACTCATGATTTAAATCAATTTCTATATACTTTTACACGTTATAATTAACAATTTACCAATTTTTTCAACAATTTTCGTAAACAATACGGTGATGGCACGCACACACAAAACATGAATGAAGTTGACACGAGTGTTGACAGCTACGAACATTGACGCTAATCCTAGCGTTCGGAAATCGGGCTTGTTTTGTTTTTTTCTGTTTTAGGCTTTGAAAATGTGTGATGGCGCTAGCACCAAGGCATAACTGCTATAAGTTAACATCCCTGTCCTCTAGGATGTCTACGCGCCTGCGCCGTGTATCCGCCAACATCGTGACGTTTTCTTCACTTTTACTAAAAAATTTCATTGCCCTATCAACAAAATGATATGGTTACATTTAAGCATTGCAAGCATTTATTTATTTTTTAACTAAAACAAACACGATACACAGAAAGATTGCTAGCCTGGAACCTTGTGCGCAATTCAAGGGTTAGGGTGGTTTG
Source organism: Eilema caniola (assembly GCA_949126895.1). NCBI lineage: Eukaryota > Metazoa > Arthropoda > Insecta > Lepidoptera > Erebidae > Eilema > Eilema caniola. Next base: position 4,976,437 of record OX421485.1, read on the forward strand.
TGTGGGTGGGTTATTAGGGTAATATTTCCATTTTTTGTAGGTATGAATTGTTGTTTGGCTATCTTGTCGAAAATTTTCATATTCAGTGTACGACGTAGTCATTCATATGTAGGTAGGTACCCATGTGAGAGACTCTTAAGCGCGACTCGCATAGTCAGATAGTTTAGTAAGTTAATAATTGTAACAGACCAGTACATAAAGTAATAGGTAAGTACTTACTTTATTTCCTTGTGTTCGCCTTCTCGATTATGTTGGCGTAACATCTTATACTGGTTTTCCACCTCCCGCAATCTTTCTTTAAAGGTGAACTCGTCCATATTTGTAGGTACGTCTGTAGTGATTTCAAGTAGGTACACAGCCACTTTTCGTTCGCACCTTTTTTTTTCGCAAGGTCCATAGTCTTTTTAGATCATACAGCCTAATGTTACCGAAGTTGGTGGAAGGGACTTAATTAGTAGTAATTAATATCTGCGTGCTCTGCGCATACATTACCTTATCTACCTTACTTTACATACATAATTTTTAATACAGTTACTACTTATTTTGGCACAGACTTAATCAAAATCCGATGTTGAAGTCTGTCTTCGTGACATAGCTTAGTAGTATTTTCTATCACATCTAGGGTTGCCAACTTTTAGTACAAGAATGAAAGTATATTTACGTCTATGAACAGTATTTCAACAGTATTTTAGAAAAGTAAACAGTATTCTATTTATTTATTGTTTTAAATACATATCTTTAGTGCTTCTCGCACAACTTACTAATTTCCAATCATTCATAATTATAGGAAATTTAATGTAGATAAATAATGTAGAAGTAGGTAGGTAACTAAAGAGCTATCATAAATAGTCTTCAATATACAAGCAAAAAACTGAAAATATTTCGTTTAATTTAAAACCCTTTTGTCTAAAAAATATTTTTGACAAATATTGATAAGATAAGCATGTATTGTATTTTTTCTACGTATTCAAAACACAGATAATTAAGACAAAATTTTAATTTAAAACCCTTTTGTCTAAAAAATATTTTTGACAAATATTGATAAGATAAGCATGCATTGTATTTTTCTGCGTATTCAAAACACAGATAATTAATCATGTCAAAATTTCAAAAAAATATTTTTGCACAAATATTGATAAGATGCACGTATTGTTCACACGGTGGAGCGCTTTGTTCAATATAGAAAATAAAATATACTTTTCTACGAAAAGAGCACAAATAAACATTCTCCTGGGATATCGTCGAGATCAAGTAAAATTCAACCTTATTTACATACAAATACTGTTCAACATTAGGTATAACATCTATACTCTTAAGACGTTAATATAACTACAGACCTAAGTGTGTCGGTCTCTTTGAACTTAGGCGAACGAGGGGGTGCGGGCCTTGCGGGTGGACGAGCCCGCACATGTGTGAACCGCTTGCGCCCGCTCGCCAAGCTAATTTTGTCAGTATTGTGATAAACTATTAATTTTATGTAAATTGTTAATGTAAATTTATATAAGTAACTTAATTTCATGTACTCAGATAATATTAAAAATATTCTTAAAAATAAATTATTATTGCCCCGGGATTGGCGTTCGGATGGAAAACTACTATTTGTGTATACCTATTTTATAAGTATCTACTAGCAGCCCGGGAATGAATTTGCATCGTTTATCTTATCCTCTTAGTTTCGGAAAATAGCTAAGCACCTAATTATAGATACGATGGATATAAGTAGGCTTTTTATTTCCTACAATATACCTAAACGTCTTAATAGGTATGAGTAGGTATACCTAGTACCTACCTAGGTATCGAATCGAAACCAACGGTGTACACAAATCCGAGCGTCGGCGTCGTAGGTACGAAAGACGCCGTCGTGATACCTATCACCGATGACATAAAAACATAGATTTCTTTTTGTCACCTTTGTCATAAATTCTTTGGTCGATTGTAATACAATTAGGTACTTTTTCGACAGCCACTTGTGCTTGGGGCCTTTGAATAAAAAAACCACATAATATGTGGGTTTTCGTACTGAGGGTGAGAAGTTTAAATCACAGGGTATGTGTGAGTGACGCACAGCTGTAGCATTTTGCTGTTCACAAAATCTTGCTGATCGGGCTCACAACAATCACATTCCTCGAAATCGACGTCAGCATCATCGGCGTTATTTTCTGTGCCTGTATTACCAGCTGGTGTTTCACTGAAAATAATGGTGTTAAACCATTCAAGATCAGGATTTTCTGACCATTGGTCTCCAAACTGCTTGATTAAAGTTTGCTCCACATCCTTCTTCTTCTGTTGCTTAGTTTCATTTACAGCTGGAAGTCTTCGAAGAAGCGACGGGTGGTTTTGTGATGATTTTAACAAAGATACTGTGGTGAGTTCGTCTTCAGAAGTGTTATAAAAATTTGAGACTTTTACGCCACAGTGTATATGAGTTAAACTAGACTCAGCTCGACTCTCGTTTCTTCCTCTAAGTCCTCTGCCTCTGCCATGACGTTGGTGTATTCGCCCCCTGGTTGGCACCGTAAAACCCTGAGGTCTAGTTGACGAGTCGCGTGTATTTTGTGAATCAGCCAAACTTGATCTTCTATCTATTATTATTCGTTTTGCATCTCTGATATTGTCCACCTTTTTATAATAGGTTTCCAGTTGTTTAAAATCATAAAGGTTCCAATCTTCAGTCAACTTATGTACTTTTCCGTGTTTAGTATAAACCTCTTTATATGTGCCTGGGTTCAATATGAACGGTTTTTTTCTTAGGTCTTTTTTAACCCTGCCAAAAACCCTGTTGGCAGGCAAAAAGCTATGACCACGTACGGGAAACGTTAAAATGATTCTAGCCACATTTGTCGGAGCGTAATTTTTTAGCCAGAAGAGTAACATATGCACCACATGCGAGTTTTTGTTTTGCCCTCCGCATCCATCGGCAAAAAGGCGCAACACTTCAACTCCCGACTATCCTTTTTTAGCTTGATCTTCAGTCCAAATATAAAAATGAGGAGGAGGAATGAGGATTTTGTAGGCATGTCTGTAACACAAAATGCATATTTGCCGCAAATAATAAGATTCTTGAATGGGAGTCTTTGGGAGGCATTGAATTTCCTGGAGGTCGAAGCTGATTGTCAAAGAGTTTTCTGGGTTTAATTTAGCTAGTGCAAAAAACCGTTTTGCTCTTATTTTGTGTACACGAAGCTGTACTTTTAAGGATTGCAGTTCTTCGGGATTATTTTCAATTTTTTTGCTTGTTTTTCAGCAGTTCGCAAGTGCTGCAAACATCGCACGATGGAGATGAGAATCCAATATTAAAATCATTTTCGAAGACTATTCGAAACATCGTTTCGGTAACTTTCATCTCATCACCAACAGCTGCATTGTACAATCCCCACAGTTTTCTAATGTTTAACTCGTAGGACAGGTAAACTCGCTTCGACTTTCTTCTATTATAATGCGATTCCTTAGCTGGCAACGCAGCCAGAAATCTTTTGACACTCTCTTTCTTTTCTATGCTTTTAAGACTTTTTCGATCTCCTCCTCGGTTATCATGTGGCGTTTTCAAAAGATTTTCTTGCAATGGTATTGACTCTGTTCTTACCTAAACCAAGAGCAGCTAAGAAAAAATTCTTGCAAACTTTAACCATACGTTTTGAATCTCTTAAAAAAAATTAAGTAACATAGTATTTATTTTTCTGAGGTTTCCTAGATGCGGCCCTGGACCGCTCTCTTTCGATTGGACACGGTGATATAAATCTCACTAAGTGTACATCTTGCTCATTTTTGCTAATTTTCTCATATAACAACTTGCGGTTGTACACTATTTCGTTGATTGTTAACGTTTGGCATTTGATTTTGCCCTTGTTATGATCACATACATTCACAGTTCAAAGCAAGAGGGTCATTATCTGCGAACCTAAAACAAAATTAAATACGATTTAATTTGAAAACCTAACCTCAAAACTACAATGTTACACATAATGAAATAATACTTACTTTGTATTCCTGTTAATTAAAGAAACTCGTACATTTCTTTTTCTTTTACGTGTACCATCATTGATATCAGCAACAGTAGATTCGTTTTCGTCCATTTTTAGTACAAAACTTTCGCAAAACTTCAGTTGAAAACTTTTAACAAGTAATCTGTACAGCTGATTTAATCTTTTTTTTTTTGTAAATAAATTGCCATAATTAAATAAGTGTTTCCGCATAAAAAATGTTGACTAATTTTATTGGACAAGTTTTGTTTAGTTTGAAAATCCATTGATAAGAAAATACTACTATCATTTTTGTCCGGTTTCGATGGAAACCCGAAACATAGCTCATTTTTGTTTAAGATTAAATAGGACAAGTCTGTTTCTGTACGAAAAACCAAATGTCGAAGACGTTTTTCTATAGTAAAGAGTCAGAATTGATTGAAAATCTTTTGGGACTATATAGGTGTTTACTTTTAGACGTTATAAAATTCTAAAAAAAAAAACTGATTGAATGGACAAGTCTGGATTTGTTCGCCTGCTCCTCAAATAGTATTCATCACCAATGTTAGTTACAGGGAGAGGCATTTTTTTAGGTGCGGACAAGATTCTCGTCATGAGGAATGGTGACATCGACAATCAATGCTCGGCGTTCGGATCGGTCTATCACCACAATGTCAGGCTTGTTGGCTACAACAGTCCTATCAGTGATGATACATCGATCCCAGTACAATGTGATATGACTATTTTCTAGAACTGGCTCAGGAACATACCTATAGTAAGGCACCTCAACTTCCACAAGGTTGTATTTCAGAGCAAGTCGCTGATGGATTATCCTGGCTACTTGATTATGTCTGTGCAAATACTCGCCGTTAGCAAGACGAGAACAACCGGAAGTAATATGTCTGAGGGATTCACCAGGTTGGTGACACGCTCGACAGATGTCAACTGTGCCATCCCTCATGATATACTTCCGGTAGTTATTCGTCTTGATAACTTCGTCAGCAATTGCACAGACGAAACCTTCGGTTTCCCCAAAAAGGTCACTGAAACTTAGCCAGGATACAGATGCTAATAGGTCTTCTTCGGGCCTGTGGAGGGCCCGATAGAACCTGCCATGTAGCTCCTTACTCTGCCATACCTCCCTGCGGCTATCAGTGCCAATACCTGTAGGCCTACGCCATTTCCCCTTAGCCAAACCGAGCGGGGTGAGCCCGACATCCACGTTGACTACATCACGATGCATATCCACGTTGGACTTAAGAAAATAGTCTCTGAGATTGCACACCTCGCGATTATGAAGGGTCTTAGCATTTAAAAATCCTCGACCCCCACATTTCCGCGGGATGTACAATCTCATGACTGACGACCGTGGATGATGCATTCGAAATGCAATCAACTGCGTCCGGACTTTCCTATCAATGGTATCGAGTTCAGTCTGAGTCCACTTGAGTATGCCAAAGGAGTACATCAAGAGTGGCATGACCCAACTGTTACAAGCACGCACCTTGTTACCACCTGATAAAAGACTGTTAAGTACCTTTTTCAGGCGGCCAAAGTAACGTTCCTGTAGCATTTGTCTCATGCCGGCCTCATTAATGCATAACGCCTGTGACACACCCAAGTACTTATAGGTCTCAGCTACGAGGAGTGATCTCAGGTTAGTGGAATCAGAGAGTTGTATACCCTCCGACTCCACCACCCGCCCTCGCTTTACATGAACGACTGCACATTTGTCCACACCAAACGCCATTTTGATGGAATTACATAACGTTTCAGTTACCTTCAGTAAAACCATTAATTGAAAATTGGTGTGGGCAAATAACTTTAAATCATCCATGTAAAGCAGGTGGGATACCATCTGACCCTCTTTTCGTAGCCTACAGCCTAACCCTGAATTCACTAGTAAAGTACTAAGTGGGTTCAGGGCTAAGCAGAACCAAAGGGGACTCAGACTGTCCCCTTGAAAAATTTCCCGCTCTATTGTTATCGGCTCGCCACTACCCAAAGCCTGACCACACCCTGGATAGAAAAGAACCGTCCTCCATTGCCCCATGCATGACTTTAAGAACGTACATAGAGTTGCATTCACTTTATACAACTCCAGCACCTTCAAAAGCCATGTATGTGGCACGGAATCAAACGCTTTCTAAATCTATCCAACATGCCGTCAGGTCCTTACGGTTGCGGCGAGCTTGTTGGCTAATAGCCATATCAATGAGGAGGAGCTCCTTAGTACCCCGGGCCCCATTCCTTCATCCATTCTGAGAGGTTATTATTATTATCTTTATTCATTTAAAAACAACTTATAAATTACATTTTTAAATACATATCAAAAAGAAAATATCTATTTAAAAATATAAAAAATAGAAGGCCACCGATAGCGGGGCAGGCCCATGCTACCGGTGGTCGGAGTCACAGAGAGAGAAACCACCGGACAATACGTGCCGTGTCGAGGATGACCGCCTTCTGTATCTGACCCTTGACCCAACCATCTAGCGAGAGCCTCTTGAGGTGTTGGTCGAGGCTTTTCGCTATCAGCCCGTTCGCCGAAATGACTATCGGGATAATGATCGTTGAATCAACATCCCACATGGCGGTTACTTCGTGAGCCAAGTCAAGGTACTTGCTGATTTTGTCCTTCTCAGCCTTCACGAGGTTCTCGTCATGCGGAATAGTGATGTCAACGATCATTGCCCGGCGCTGGGGCCGATCGATCACCACGATATCAGGCTTATTGCAAGCAATAGTCTTGTCTGTAGGTACATAGAGTTGCATTCACTTTATACAACTCAAGCACCCTCAAAAGCCATGTATGTGGCACATATTATTATTATTATTATTATTTAACAGGCAGACAGTCGAAACAACTGATAATGCCCGTATCCTGCCTATGCCCACCAGTGTTTTTTTTTTGTTAAGGTTTTGGTCCAATCTATTTTTGAATTGGTTTATGTTCTGGGCTGTCACAACATAAGGTGGTAGCTTATTCCACTCTCTCACTACCCTATTCCTTATAAAGTTTTTGTGTGGATTGGTATTCGAGAAGCTGGTGGATAGTCTTAGGTGATGGCCTCTGAGGTGGTTATTGTTGCATGTGAACAATTTTTCAAAGTCTTCAATGTCGTAATGTCCACTTAAGATCTTGAAAGTCACTATCATGTCACCTCTGTCTCTGCGTTCTTTTAGCGTTGTAATTTTTAAAACTTTCAAGCGCTCCTCATAGTATCTCTGTTTCAATGAACGTGATATTTTGGTGGAGCTACGTTGTACCTTCTTCAAGAGTTTTATATCTTTATTAAAGTAAGGATTCCAGATTTGAAAAGCGTATTCTAGCATTGGTCTGATAAAAGTTTTGTGGATCTTAAGCATCATATCTGGTGTTGGAACATTAAAAGCTTTTCTAATTAAATAAATTAAACTTCTTGCTTTTTTGACGATTGATGTAATGTGTTCATCCCACTTTAAGTTTTCTGTAACTTTTACTCCCAGGTCCTTTTGTACCTTGACTTCTGTTAGAGGCATGTCATTCTATAGTTTAGGCAAGGATTTCGTTTACCTATATGTAGTACTGTACATTTAGAGCGTGTTGAGGTTTATGAGCCACTCCCTGGACCAGTTGACTATTTGGTTTAAATCATTTTGAAGCTCGTCATAGACAGTTGATGGGACGGCGAATATATTAGGGGTTAAAGTATGGAATTGCCGATTTGTACTGACAAATTGAAATTAGTTTTTTTTTTAATTTAACGTATTTATTTAATCAAAATAATTACCATTATTATCTATATATTGCTGCCATCTAGTAGGAAGGTCATTTATGCCTTTGCGATAGAACTCTGGTGATCTAGATTCGACAAACTGTGTGAAAGCATTTTGTACTGCCTCCTGAGAAGAAAACTTTTTATCACATAGAAAATTGTCCAAATCACGAAAAAAATGGTAGTCTGTTAGAGCAAGGTCTGGCGAATACGGAGGGTGACGGATAGTTTCTAATTGCAGTTCCTGTAGAGTTAAAACGGTTTCTCGTGCTGTATGAGGTCTCGCGTTATCATGGAGCAATAATGGTGAAGATCGATTCATGAGTCGGGGCTGTTTCACTGCTAGTTTTGCTATCATTGTTCGGAGTTCGGCACAGTAGACATCTGCCGTTATTGCTTGACCAGATCGTAGAAAGCTATAGTGAATAACACCATGCTGAGACCACCAAACAGTTACCATTACCTTTTTATTGGTAAGCTTTGCTTTAGGACACTGTTGTGGCGTTTCACCTGGGGTCAGCCATTGCATTTTTCGCTTACGGTTATCGTAAAGAATCCACTTTTCATCACATGTCACAATTCGATCCAATATTCCTTCATTTCTGTATCGATTCAACAAGGCAACACAAGTTTCAATACGCATTTCTTTCTGCAGATCAGTCAAATCATGAGGTACCCATTTTTCACATTTTTTTATTTTATTGATTTGACGCAAATGAGTCAATATTGTTGGTAAGGTAACGTTAAACCATGCAGCTAATTCCTGGGTAGTTTGGCTCGGATTGGCTTCCACCATGTCTTTCAATTCATTGTTATTCACCTGTGTGGGACGGCCTTCCTCGTGGTTCGTTCTTCAAATCAAAGTTTTCATCACGAAAGCGTTTAAACCAAAATCGCACGGTGCGTTCATTAGCAGTCCCCTCTCCAAACGCAACATTGATATTGCGAGCTGTTTCTGCCGCGTTAGTTCCGCGTCGGAACTCGTATTCAAAAATCACTCGAATTTTCGAAGTATCCATTTTTCTTGTCTAAGCTGAATAAAAAAACAACTGAAAGTCGATAATCGAATGTTGCACATTTTTAAATGAAGAACTACATAGGTACCATGTGGAAAAAGTTTCACTCAAAAATCTCAAACCATGAAGGTTCTATGTCAATTCGAAGTACCTATTACAATGAAACGGCAATTTCATACTTTAACCCCTATTATTAGTATCATCATCGAACATACTGACATTGCAGTCTAGACAGTGTTGGAGGTCAAAGGTATATATGATGTACAGAACTGGGCCCAAAACTGATCCCTGTGGCACGCCACTATGTACTTCCATATGATCTGACTTCATCACTGATTCTCACTTGTAGTGTTTTTCCACACAGAAAGGATTCTATCCATGTGAGAAGTTTTCCACGTATGTCTATATGTTCTAATTTGTAGAGAAGTATTTTTATAGGCACTTTATCAAATGCCATTTCATAATCAAGGTAGATGACGTCAATAGGTACTCGTTCATTGAATTTCTCAATCCAGGATGATAAGCATGATAATAAGTTGGAGACCGTGGAACGATGAGGGCAAAAACTGTGTTGTTGTTGGGGAATAACTTTATGGTGAGAAAGAAATTCCCTGACGTGCTTGAATATAATTTTTTCCATTGCCTTGCAAATGACGCTAGTTAAGCTGATGGGTCTATAGTTCGATGGTACTAGTTTACTTCCCTTTTTAAATATTGGTGTCACCAATGCTGTTTTCCATTTATCAGGTAGGTTGCCAGTTTCATAAGAAGTTTGCATTATCGTTGATAAGTAACTAGTTATATTGCATCTCTTTAATATTGCAACTGGAATATCGTCTGGTCCTGGGGATGAGTCAATTTTCATTTCAGAGATAACAATGTTAATTTTTTCAGGAGTAAATGAAATTTGTTCAATGGAGTCCACTACTCTTAGTGATGGGTCAAGGGTAGGTAGATGGTCATTCTGTTCTTTCTGGAAAACACTTGCAAATTGGTTAGCAAATGCCATTGTAATGTCACGAGGTTCTGTCACAGTTACTCCTTGCTTGTTATGTAAAATGGTAGGTATACTGACTTTGGATGTGAGTTGTTTCCTGATATGTGAGTAAAATTTCTTGGGCCCTGCGTTTATTATGTCTTGCTCATAGGCTATGCGGCTTTTTCTGTTGAAATTTATTAATTGGTTGGGATTCTATAGTCCTTATAATGTTCATCGAGGCCCGTTAGTTGAAATCGATTCCACAATGCCATTTTTCGATTTATAAGTATTTTGCTGTCCTTTGTAATCCATGGCTTAGTTTAGTTTAGTTTAGTTTACCTGGGCTGTTCCGCACTTAGCCTCTTGATTGGGCCATTGTGCGTACCATCTTACCTCTCATTCAAACCAACCCAGATCCTCCCAAAAAGCCAGCAGCCTTTTCAGGTTTCCACATGCTTCCCGGAGTGACGCTGGTGACTGAAGGAATTTCGCCCGTTGTGCGGCCACGCTCATGCACTCTGTAAGCACATGCCGTGGCGTTTCTTCTGCCCCCATGCATCCTCTGCATAGGGGGCTGTCTGTCACACCTATTGTTTAGGGGATAGTGACCGGTCAAGATGCCTGTGACCTTGCGGATTTGGTCCCTTTTTAGCCTAATGAGGTTTCGGCTAAACGTTTTTGATGCTACCGGAACTGCATTCTTTGTTTGCCTGCATCCTTCAGTGTTTGTCCATTCTGTTTGATGGATTTCTTCCGTACTTTTTCGTAGCCAAGTTTTGACCTGTGCTTGAGGTATGGGTAGTATTGGTTCCGGTCCATATGCTATCGACCCTGATCCTCTCTTGGCCAATTCATCGGCTGCGTCGTTGCCGAGGGAGTTGTTGTGTCCCTTGATCCATTGCAGCGTGACTCTGTTTGTGTTTGCAATGGATTGGAGTGTGTTATGACATTCCAATATGAGGACAGAGGTTATGGTGTTACTTTGAAGTACGGATGCACTGTCTGAGATAATCTTTATATCTAAATCTCTGACATCTCTGGCGGCAATCGTCTCCGCCGTTCTCGTTATGCCAATACATTTGGCTTGAAATATTGTGCTTAGCTTGTCCAAGGTGGTTGTTATTTTGATATTTAAGTCATTCGAGAAGACGCCTGCTCCGGTACCATATGTGGTTTTGGAGCCGTCTGTGAATATCCTAACTTCTTTGACGCCAGAGCTATCTCTTTTTTCTTCAGACAGTTGAATATGATACTTCCTTTCGAAGACGTGGTGACATGGTATTCTGTCTATGGGAGCCTCGGGAAGCGGTATCTTCTTTAGGATTCCCTGTAGAATCTTTGAATGCTTTGTTCCAGTATCCCCTTTCCAAAGCCCATTGTTTTTCAGCCTTAAAGCTGCTGCCTTTGGCCTCCTCCTATATGATTAGATGCAGCGGTCTCAGGTTTAGGAGGTGCTCTAGTGCGACTGATGGAGTGGTTCTCATGCATCCAGTGGCCGCTGTACTCGCTAGGCGTTGTAAACTCTGGAGCTTTTCTTTCACAGTGATCAGTTCTGTTCTGGGCCACCATACAACTGATCCATAGGTTAGAGAAGGTCTGATAATTGCCGCATACAGCCAAAGTGTTATCTTTGTGTTAAGACCCCAGTTCTTACCAACGAGTCTTCTGCATTGCCAAAAACTTATACAGGCCTTTTTCATCTTAGCATTTATGTGGCTAGCCCAATTCAACTTATTGTCAAGTATGAGGCCCAGATATTTAACTTGAGTTGTTAGAGCTAGTTCTGTATTAAATAGTTTTGGTAGTTGTAGTTCTGGTAACTTCCTTTTGTTGGTGAAAAGGATAAGTTCTGTTTTTTTCGGGTTAACTGATAGTCGGTGTTCTTCGCACCATTCTTCCACCATCTGAAGGGCTGAGTGCATGATTTTGCAGACCACGTTCTCAGCCGTTCCGCTTATTAGTATTGCCAGATCATCCGTGTACCCAATGGTGGTGTATCCTCTCTCGTTTAGTCTCTTTAAGAGGCTGTCTACTACTATGTTCCATAGAAGTGGCGATAGGACGCCTCCCTGGGGGCACCCTTTGACTACCTTTGCTCTTGTGGTAGTACTCATCACTATCTGGACCGCTCTTTTGCTTATTAGCTGAGTGATCCAGTCCGTTATGGTTGGTTTTACCCTACGTCTTCGCAAGGCTTCGTTAATGCTGCTGTGTACCGTTTTGTCGAAAGCCCCTTCTATATCTATGAAAGTAGCTAGTGTTGAGGCTTTATTTGTGATAGCCGATTCTATCTTGTGGTAGGGGATTCCAAGCAGGGATTTCGGGATTTACTAAAGCGCGGCAGATTAATATACAGGGGGATACCTTGTACCCGGTTAAGTACCTCCACAAAACATGAGGCCCATATATAAGGCCGCCCGTGAAGGATACAGGATCAGGTTAGTAAAAAAAAAATGACCATCAGAAATTCTCGAGCGCGTCAGATTAAGGTAGAGTGAGTTAATTACATCCTAAAAAGTGTATAATCCACTAATCTGACAATTTGAGAGTGACGTAAAAAAAGGGGGGGGGGGGCAACAAAGTTGTAAAAAAAAAAACGTCATCTCGACATTCTCGAGCGTAGCTAAACTTTTTTTTTATTTTGAAGGAAATAATTCAATAATAATGAAAAATGTATAATCTGACGATTTCCGCGAGCCGAAATAACAAAAATTCGTCGATAAAGTTAAATGCGTGCAGCTGCGTGATGCCTACATTTCCTTCCCCGCGTTTCTATTCCTCTCTCACTCTTTCTCTATCTATTACTCTCTCACTCCGTCCCCACTCTGGTTTCTGTTGCCATGACGCCATGATTGTCATGACATTTTAATATTAGTTGTGTGAATTAAAGTTTATAAATATTTAATATGAGTGCTATTAATTTGAAATGTGTATTTTGTGGTGAAAGTACCTTACAAAAAACAATTAAATTTACTGTAGAAACATTTAAAAAATGTGTAAATATTTTGGAATATCGTCGGAGCAAGCCGGTTATCCGAAAGTCTCGAGGATCATATGATAACCTCGAATTCTCGATGGAATCATCATTAAATGATTTATATCACGCACAGTGTTATAAATTATTTACTGCAATTAAAATACCGCGAGACTTTCAGTATTTGGAACATGACAATACACCGGAAGTTTCGGGAAATAGCTCCGAAACACATGCTCCTGATTCTGGAGAGTGTTCCGAAACACATGGTACTGTTGATTCCTTGTCTACTGAGGTTGCTGGTACATCGACAGACGAGTAAGTGTTATTTATATCGAATTTGAAATTTTTTAACCAGTATTTTTATTTTATGTTGTACTTAAATTATTGTTATAAAATTTTCAGAGCGGGAGAGTCCAGCAACGTTCAAGAAGGCTTTCAGGATTTCAATAATTCATTCAGTACAGATGAGCCTGTCGCTCATAAGGATTCAGCATCACAAACGTGCTTCATTTGCCAAAAACAGCGTAAACGGCATCGTGGCCGCGAAGTTCGTTTAGCTGTCAATAGATTAAAAACTATTGAGAATTTGAAAAGCGCGGCCATGGAACAAAATGATGTACAAATGTTGGAAAAGGTTCAGTTCTTTCTCTGATGATACCAAAATTCCCTACCATAAATGTTGCAAGGATCAATACTTACGCGATATTTATAAGAATGATAATAGCGAATTTGTAAGGAAAAAATGTTGTTGTTGTCACAAAATGATGTTGTCACTATGTCTGTATATATGTGTGTGTGTGTGTGTGTGTGTGTGTGTGTGTGTGTGTGTGTGTGACTCGCTTATAACTTTTGAATGACTAAACCATTCGGAATCTACTAAACGGTGTTCTAAATATTTCCCTTAAAATTAGATTTCGAGAAATTTTGAAAAATCTCAAAAAAAAAAAAGTTTTTTTTTTTAAAGTGGTTCTTTGGGATAAGTTTTAACCGGCTTTATCGATCAATTTCAAAAAATAATCCGCCTTTGAGCTTGAAAAACCACGTCGATTGCCACCAAGCTAGTCAAAAGCGGTTGATTCGTCCGAGAGATATCGTGAACGAAAGAAACCCAAAAAAGTGTTTTTTTCGTGATTACTCCCAAATTTGTGGTTCAATCAATTAAAATTGCAAAATTACTTATGAGGATGATAAAACTGCGTCGAATGCCGCCAACCGCGTGAAAATTGCTTGATCCATTCAAAAGTTATTGCGGTTTGAAAATTCCAAAAATAGTGTTTTATGAAACTTCTATCAGACTTTCGAGCTGGGAGAGCTCAAATGCATAGAAATATTATTTCTTTGAACTTAGCGGGCTCAAAATATCACATAAATTATATTTTGAGCTCAAAAATGTCATAAGTACAATTTTAAGCGCCCAGCCCCTTTAGACAAGTGGCAATTCGCTAGCTGGCGTTTGGTGGAATAGAATGACGAATATATGGGATTTGACGTATATGACAGTCGTTAACGCATGTCAAATACGTCAAATCCCATACATTCGTCATTCTATTCCATCATACGCCGGTTAGCGAATTGCCACTTGTCTAGAGGGGCAGAAATGGAATTAGCGGGAAGTTGCAGGGATGGCCTTTAAGGTGAACCGTTTTTCTAATTTTTTTTGGTCAGATCAGGCGAATCCCTCTAGATTATCGTCAGATTATGAGACAGTACGTTTAGAACATAAAGATGAACCATATATATCTTAATCTGACGCGCTTGAGTATTTCAAAATGGCGAATTTTTTTTGCATATTATGAAAATGGCCGCGAGTTTTCGTCCCATCGAAATCGTCAGATTAGTGAATGAGAGCTTTTTTTGGTGCACTTAACACTCCCTTAGAAAATCTGACGCGCTCTATAATTTTTTTTTTTTCATTTTCAACCCTTAAATCCAACCACCCGCATCATGCAAACGATCAGATTAACATACGTACATTATTAAAAATACGTAGGGCATTGATGCTATCAATATCTGACGCGCTCGAGGATGTCCATGCAACAGTTTTTTTTTTACATATTTAAAAATCGATAGCCGCTTCCCCCACCGATGTAAAGGTATATATCATATAACATTTTTTTCTTCTCATCATCTAAGCTTTGCATCCCAATAGGTCTCTACGACGCTCGAGTAAATCCCCATTTAGCCTCGTGGGCTCCCCTACTATTGTGCACTACCATGTGTAGTGCGGACTCTGTTGATCTACCCTTCCTGTATGCATGTTGCTGAGGATGTAGTGGGTTGTCTTTTAGTGTTCCATCCCTTAGGTATCGATCTACTAGTCTCTCCAGCGTTTTGAGGAGGAATGATGTGAGACTAATGGGCCTGAATGATTTGGGATGTGTGTAATCCTCCTTACCTGGTTTTGGTAGGAAGATGATTTTTGCCTCTCTCCATACTCTGGGTATGTATTTGAAAGCAATGCAGGCCCTGTAGATTGGAAGTAGATATTTTGCTATCTTTGTCAGTTGCCATTGTAGTAGTGCTGGGAATATTCCATCTAGCCCTGCAGACTTGAAGGGTTTGAAGCTTTTTATGGCCCACTCTATTTTGTCTGCAGTTACTACCTTGTTTGCGGTCTCCCATTCTTGGGTTGTTGGTACACTGTAGTGTTCCGGTGGCCAGTCGATTGAGTCGGTGACTGGTGTGACCTGACAACCAGGAAAGTGTGTTTCTAGCAGTACTGCGCTGGTTTCATTTTCCGTTTTTGTGTAAGTGCCGTCCTCTCTCTTAATTGAGCCCATGAGGTTGAGTTCCCCCTTGGCCAGGACTTTCCTTACTCTTGCGGCTTGGTTTGTCGAATTTATGCTACTACAGAAATTCTGCCACGCCTCAGTTCTTCGATATCTGATGCGTTTCTTGTAGTGTTTTTGTGCGTTTTTGTATTTGTCCCAGTCTTCAGGGGTTCTGGTGTTTTTTGCTCTGTTGTAGAGCTTTCTCAGGCCTCCACGTAGTCGCTCGAGTTCTGGCCCCCACCAGGTGCTCTTTTCTGGACCTTTGGGTGTTACGACAGGACATGCTGGCTCATAGCTTTCCAGCAGAGCTGCAGTGATAGACTGTACGTTGTGTTCTATGTTATTCGTACTAAGTGTTGTGTCAGGTAGTTTTGAATCACTTAGTGCCTTGTTTAGTGCGTTGGTGTACCGTGCTATATCTGTTTTACGGGGGCTACGATATGGGACAGGGTCTGCTAGTTTACATTGTATTTGAAAGCAAATTCGGCGATGGTCTGCAAAGGACGGGTCCTTTGACACGTGCCAACCCTCAATGAGGTTGGCTGCCGCGTGTGTTGCCAGCGTGATATCAACGATGGTTTAACACCATGAGGTTACGAAAGTAGGCTCCGTGCCTATATTCATGATGTTTAGGTTGGTTTGGAATAAGTATTCGGTTAATAACTCACCTCTCTTGTTGGTGTCCTTACTTCCCCACAGAGGATGGTGAGCATTGCAGTCTGTGCCAACGATTAAGTCCCAGGTGTGAGCCTCGCAGTGTTGTACCAGGTCGGCTAGCTCCTTTGGAGGTGGTTCACATTCGCCCGGCATATACACTGAAGCTAGTACTAGGATGGTTTCATTATCTGAATGGATTTTCACAGCAGTGAGATCTCTAGAACAGAATTGGTTAAGCAAAGTGGTGTTTATAGCGTTAGGTACAAAAATGCATGTTCTCGGTTTTTCAACCCTCGTATCTCGTATTAACTTACCGCCTATGTTATTTAGACCGCAGATTACGTTCTTATTGATCCAGGGCTCCTGGATTAGGGCTACGGTCTTTTTGCTTACCTCCAGCACTCTGCGCAGAGTGGCCGTTGCTGCTTGTTTGTGCTGGAGGTTTGTTTGGATGACATTTATGGTATCAGGGGTCGGTGTGGACGTCATCATCATCTCTGACGTGTCCCCCCTCTTGTAGCGGCGAGCTACACTCCATCTCGCTCTTACTCTTTCGAGGAGTCTCTGGTGTTGGCTCTTGAGCTGGAGTGTCTGCCCTTGCCGCGGTTCCTTCCCCGTCCGATGCTTCTTTTCGGGAGAAGAAGCGAATGTACCCACTTCCCGACATGTGGGCAACTCGGCGGTCCCTGGGGGTTATGGCCTCTTTCTGGTCTTCGGGAATTTCCAGAATAAGGTGTACCACCTTCTCTTTGGAGTTCGGGTCGGTGGTTTGGTCATCCACTGTCATGTCGTAACACTGCCAGGTATCCACTTTGTACCACGGATTTTGGGCACAAAGCACTCTGCGCAGTGTTACGGCTTCGGTGATGCGAGTGTGGAGAAGAAGCCCGGCTTTCAGTCGCTTCTTCAGGTCACACTGCTTGACTACGGCCAAGGTGGTTTCTGGTATCGGGGACGTAATGCTTCTTACAGCTTTTTCAAGCCAGGTAAGAGCATTTTCGTCTTCACACCACATCGCCAGCACCCCTTCCAATAGGAAGGGTCTTCCGCGGAAAGATGGAGCTTGCTCACCCGACATTGTTGACGACAACACTGACTGTAGGATGCTGTCGTCAATAGCCTCCCTCAGCTGGTCTGCCTGGAGTTTGGTAAGGTCCCTCGGCGGAACGGTAGTGACCGCTACTCGCAGATGCGACTGACTGGCATCTGCGTAGCTTACCGTCCGCTTGGTTCGCGAGTCAGTTTTCGCGCGTTTGGCTTCCCCTCTGGGGGACCGGGTATCGTCCAGACGAGCGCGCTTCGATGAAACACGCTCGTTCTGGACGGGCCCCGCCCCCTTTTGTTCCTTTTCAGGAAAATTGGGAGCCATCGCAGCGTTTCGTTGACCCCGAGCACCCCTGGGTTTCCTCTTGTTCTGCTTGCTCGGTGGTGGTTGAGGGGCTGTGGTTACTGCCGTCCCCCTTGAGGTGGATGGTGTGGGTTCGCGCTGCGTCTCCGCTGCTGCGGCACCCAACCCTGTTGTCGTTTTTGTAGGTTGCAGGGCCTCCCTTCTCGCGCGCCTGTTGGGGCGACTGCGTTCCGTTCGGCCGAGCCCTTTTTTGGTGGTTGCCGCTGTCGGCTGAGCATCCCTTTTGCAAGGCGCTTGTGACCGACAACGGTCCATTGTACGACGCTCGTGGCGTTCGTAGGTGGTATGGCCTCCGAGAGGCTGGACAGGTCCAGGCTTGAGCCTGGTCCTGAACACAGGTCCCCCCCCCCCAGAATACGAGGGGCAGACTGAGCAAGGCTCAGTGAGGGATTCTCCGCAAGCGGTACTCTCCTGGGGTAATGAATTTTTTTCCTGTGTATTCATTTTTTTTTTAGTTTGGGGCAGAGGTTTACTCACACTTCCTGCCCTAGGTGAGTGTAGTACAGCTTTCTGGGGGGATTTAGTGCCCCACGGCAATGTCTGCCGGGGTGTGGTTTTAGGCCGCCACGGTTCGGCACATTATATGTAGATATATAATATAAGATAGATGCATATATAAGTTGTTTAAGATAAATAAATAGACAATTACATAAATAAACTGCCACGCTTTTAGGGGGTATTTAGCGCCCCTTGGCCTGTGGTGGCCCGGTCGGGTTAGTTGACCGCCGCCCGTTGTTCGGCGTTGTTGCTCAATTAGCAACAACGCCGGGGGACACGTGTAGGGTGGGCCTAGGAATAGGTGGTAAATCCTACGGACGTTGAGCAACCTTAATCCATGGCTTGTTCATAGTATCTTTACGTATGTTTCGGGGTACATGTAAATTAATAGCTTCTTTAAGTGCTTTATGTAACATGTTGAATTGATAGTTCACACTGTGTTTATCTGTAATATTGCCTGGCAATGATAATCGGAGATAGTCGTTTATTTTGTCGTAGTCCGGTTTGTTGTAATTTAGTTTAGTTTTGTGTTGTGTTTGTTGTAGTGCTGCTTGCAGTGCTATGGTGGCTAATAAGCACGTATGATCACTTTTGCCAATTGCGGCCTGTTAATCAATGGTGGCTATGAGCGAGTCTTCGTTTGTTAATATTAGAACCAAGTATGAGGGTTGGTTTCCTTGTCGAAATCTAGTATGTCTATCGACCAATTGCTTAAGGTTACTGTTATTATACCATTGTACAAAGTTGTTTTCTTTTGGTGTCAGGTATCCACTATTTTGCAGTGCCCACTGCACTCCCCCGTAGTTGAAATCACCCATTATTATCACAGTATTAGTCTCAGAGACATGGTGCAGTTGATCCAGTAAACAATTGTCTTGGTCTATTGAAGATTCATGTCCTCTATACACCCCACAAAGGGAAAACTTGGTTGTTCCTATATTAATATCCAGCCATAAACATTCAGAAGCATCATATTTTTTGTTATACATGATATTTCGTTTTATTGTCTAGGCGTCATTTTTCTTTGAAGCATATTTTGTGACTCCTCCTCTGCGTTTACCAATCCTGTCATCTCGGTGCAGCTCGTAGCCTGGCATTGACACAACTGAGTCAAAACACAATTTGATTCTGAGTCTGGCTCAAACAAACCACTTTCTTCGTTCAGCTTCATACGTTTTGGTGAAGTGCCAGAAAATGAGGGTAGATTTAATGTCGGTAACGTATCAATGGATGACAACGTCTGTCCATCGTCTAAATTTACGGTTACATTTTTTGAATTTTGAAGCTGTTGTACCTGAAACCTAAAAGAAAAAAAAAACCTCCAGTTTAAAGCTAAACCTGTAAGTACAGTCCAGATTCAAAAGTGGTTGAACGCCTTAAGTTCTAAATTCCTGTGCGCAGAAATTTTAACGCATACAACGTTACTCCACACTTATGCCCCCAGGAGTCACGGTGCAAGTGGAATGCAGTCGCTTTAACCACCAGGCCAACCAGACACATAGCTTACTTTGTGAAAATAAGAATCACATGAATAATAATATACGAGTGTTCATGTGTGAGCGATGTTTTTGTAGAAGAAGAAAATAAGTCAATAACACTTTTATTCGAAAATTTTAGCGCGTTGGTAAACCACTTCTGTTGCTTACTGTACCTGGCTTAAACATCATTAACTTTTTTGCTTTAATTTTTTTTATAAGATATAATTTTTATGCATTAACCGTTTATACATACCTCTGAGGAACAGCGGGTAGGTGTATGTCATCTAAAATTGTGATGGTTTTATTTTGTTTTGAAATATTCGGTGTCCATTCATCCCCAGATGAAGCGGAATAATCACCAATATTATCATCTGTGTTATCGCCGTTTGCTACTTCCTCAATGAGACCGCTTTCTTGCATTAATCTGTAATATTGAAATAATAAAAACTAACAATGTCTAGTACTTAACCAGCCTAAATTAGGTTACAACTTAACATACGTAGATTATTAGAAAAACATAACAATCACCTGCTTAATTTGTCGTCTGGATCCATTATGTAATTTTATTAACAACACTGTTATTAAATACTAACAAAAGCACAACAAAAAGTTTTGGTAGAAAAACCGTTTTGAAAAGTTTTTATAATCTGACCATTAGGACATAGCGCCGATTTTTCAATGCTCAGTTAAACAACCAGTTTTCAACCACTAGATAAGCTTTAACTGATTGATAAACTCTCTAACTGACTGATAAATTTATCTGGTCGTTCGGACCCCAGTTAGCGACTATCTGTGGAGTTATTTGACGTTTCTGTCATCATCACGCGTGCCATTTGTGCGTTTAAAATATTTTCAGCATGGATTTTTTTGATGCTATCGATGATTTAATGATCGAAGAAGATTATACAGTATTAAACTACTTAAATCCAGATAGGAAAGAAAGAGTCGTAAGAGAACGGCCCGATCATATGGCTCAATGGAACAACATAAACTTTCACAGGCGATTTCGTCTTCAAAAATACACCGTGGAACAATTATTAAAGTTAATTCAAAGCAAAATAGTCAACATAACAAATAGGTAAGAATGAATTCCTTCCTAATCAATGATGTCTCATAACTTTGACAGAATAACTATACTCAGAATCCTCTCATGAGAAAAGAAAGCTTTAAATTATTTTTACATTATATTTCCTTTACTACACACCCGATTCTACTTGACCAAAGAAAGTATAGCTTATAACTATATATCATTTATTTTGCAAAAACCAATCCATCCCACCTTTACAGCAATTACTGCTGACTCTGCGGTTCTACGCTTGTGGTAGTTTCTACATCACCATTGGTGATTTTGCCGGAATACACAATTCGACTGCATATAAAATAATAAAAAAGGGTTACTGAAGCAATCGCCTCTCTTCGTACTGAGTTTATTAAATTGCCTGGTAACAGAGACGAAATGATATTGGTACAGGAAGGATTTTACAACATTGCTCGATTTCCAAGGGTAATTACTGCATTAGACTGTACTCATATCAAAATAAAATCTCCAGGTAAGTTTGTGCCTACATAAATTCAAGTTCATTTTCTTTTCATTGTTCATATTACATTTTTATAGCCATTCTTGGACCTGCTAGTAGAGGGTTAACATATCTTAAGAGCAATGCAAATATTCATAGAGGATCAAATGAAAAGGAGTATGAACAAGAAATCAATTCTTCCACCATATAAACAAAAATGATGTCCACATTTAACACTTTATTGTTCTTTTTAGGTGGGCCTAGTGCAGAAGACTACAGAAATAGAAAAGGTTTCTTCTCATTAAATGTCCAGGCTATGTGCACAAGCGACCTTAACCTTCAAGCGGGCGCGCAGTCATTCGTAACGCCAGCGGTCGCGCGTAATCGAAAAGACCTATGGGATATATGAGAGAAATAAATCATTAAATTATCCAATAATCATTTATTTTTGGTACACAGATACATTATCATTTTATTTAAAGTCTAATTAGTGAAAACAAGTAACTTAAATTAAGAAAAAGAAACAATTATTCAATCAAATAACATAACTCAACTATTCTTTGGATCAAAAAACAGTAATGGCAAAATAGTAATAAAACAAAATTAAACTTTCATTTAGTTTTCATCAGAATCAGTTTCTTCGTTCATATAACATTCATTGCATATGAATGTAGTGTGACTTCTGCAAATATTTCTCCGACATGATTTACATTGCGTCTTCGATTGCCTCCTTTTTTTTGCTGGACATATTTTACAGCTTCCTCTGCACGTGCTGGCACTACTGCTTGCTCCTATATCAGCAGAATCTTCAACATCCATATTCAAATGCTCCCTTATGTTTCTTTTTAGTTTCCTTGGAAGGTTTACCATCGTTGCTCTTCTTTGGACGTACTCTTTTGTCAATTCAATGCCCAATGCCCGTAAATACTTTCGCCTTTTCTGAATAGTCACATTATTTGCCCTCAATATCACTATGGAATTTATTCCAGCAATATCCAGAAGACGAAAGAAGAGTGTCAATGGCCATCTATTATTCTTCCTTGATGTCGAATACATTTTTACTTTTTTATCGACTTCATCGACACCCCCTTTAGTTTTGTTGTAAAAAGTGACGATGCTGGGTTTGCGCTTTTCATTTGTACTTTCATCAATTTCCGCAGCACAATGAAGTGATGATATTAGAACTACAGACCTATTTTTTTTAGGCACGTAAGAGATGAGCGTAGCTGTATCAGAAAATCCAAATTGACTTGAATATTCAGGTCGGCTTTTATCTGTAAAGCAAGGGGGTATTTCTTTCTTGTTTTTACGCATAGTACCCACGACAGAAATCTTACAATCCTTGGCCAAATCGTTCACCAAAGGCACACTGGTGTACCAATTGTCGATTGTTAGGTTTCGTCCAGTGCCAGAAATTGGTGTAATTAGCCTCTTCACGACGTCTGCTGCAGCATTGCTCAACTGGTACGGGCCTTCAGGCTGCTTACCAGCATAAAGTTCAATGTTGAGGACATAAAACGTAGCAGCGTCTACTAGCGGATAAAGTTTTATTCCGTATTTATCGGGTTTTGATTTTATGTACTGTCGAAATGGACATTTTCCTCGAAAACCAGCCATCATCTCATCGATTACAACGTTCTCTCCCACTGAATATGGTAGAAGACAGTTCTGTGTAAACATATCTAAAACCTCTCTTATTGGCGCAGCTTTGTCCAGAGTACGACGAGATGGTCGCGTAGTAGCGTCATCAAACCGCAATGAATTGAGTAGAAATTTCATTCTTTTCAGTGACATAATAGTAGGAAAAATAGGAATGCCTGTCCCATCACTTGTATATAAATCTTCTAAATTGGCGTGTGACGTCTTCAAGGATCCTGCTATATACAGTAATCCGAAAATTGCTCGAATTTCTACAGCATCAGTCGGTTTGCAGTCACGTGGTCTGTCATACGATGGTGTTTTTTTTATTATAAATTCGTTGGTATGCCTAACAACTTTTTCAATAATATTCTCCGTAATGAATAAACTCCAGGCTTGCATAAATGTTGTTACCCCCACGCCATTCCTACGAGTACCTGAATCTTCAGTGAGAATATTTTGTACTTGACGCCTCACCCTGTTGTTGTTGGATTTTTGCCACGTCGTTACTTTATCACGCCCTGTAAAATAGCTTTGTATATCTGAAAGTGGCAAATTGTCCTCATCTGAATCCGAGCTGTTTGATTCCTCAGTAGATTGAGATTCCTCTGAAACGATGTGGTCAGAAGTTTCTGAACCTTGGTCACTGAGCTCTGATTCACTCTCTTCTTCATCTTCTCGTCGTAATTCTTCGAGTATTGCACTTCGTGTTAGCGGTCTACGACTCATTTTATAAATAAAAGCAGTATTACAAGCTTAATTCGATAATATTGGGCGATATCTGAAGAAATACTATATCGCGTTAAGCGTCGCGCGTAACCTTTTCGACGACAGGCGCGTGGTGTGCTTTCGACGCCTGCGTCGCGACTAAAACATCAGCGATCTGTGGGGTAGGGGGAGCGCGGCTTGCGGAGGTAAACTCTTTATTTCGCTCACAACGACAAAGCGATAGGCTACTAGAAATGAGAAATACATGTGACAATTAATAATAATAGTATGAACGAAAATGTATTGAGCACGGTCGATTCGACACCGCGCGCCCGCTTGAAGGTTAAATTTGAAGATATAGTTACAAGATGGCCTGGAACAACTCACGACAGATTGATATTTTCAAATTCTGGAGCCAAATTTCAATTGCACAGTAACAAATTCCAGAATGCAATAATTTTAGGAGATAGTGGATATTTTTTAAACAATTATTTATTGACTCCACTAAGCGATCGTCGGACAGGAGTGGAAAGGTTATATAATGAGTCTCATATACGAACTCGTAATGTGATAGAGATATGTTTTGGAGTTTGGAAAAGGAGATTTCCTATTTTAAGTATAGGACTGCGGTGCCGAATCCCACTTGCTCAAGACATTATTGTGGCAACAGCAATTTTACACAATCTGGCCAGAAGTTCAAATGAGAGTGAGCCACCATTGGACCCTGAAGTCCACATACCCGAAGAACTACAATTTGGCCCTACTATTGCTGAACATTCAGAACCAGAACGTCTACCCAATAGCACCAGAGATTCTATCTAAGAATATTTTGAAAATCTAATAAACCAGCAATCTTGACTGAACAGACCTGTATTACATACAGGGTTTTCATGAAAATAAAAGTTTATATCATGTAATTCAACTTTTATTTTAAACTCAACTTTAATCACATTTTCATATTATTTAATACATTATTTGTGGTTTGGTAATTTTCTGTATTCAACTGACGAACAAGGATTTCATGCAGCTCTTGTTTTCTTTTATCATCATTGAGTAGATGTACCATTTTTAGATTGTGTTTGTCTTCCACAAATGCATGTTCTTTTAATGTGTGTTCTTTTTGCAACTCTACTAATTCTAAGCGAGCTTTCGTTAGCTTATCTAATGTTGCTGTGACGCCTGCTTTGGTTGGATTGGTATTTCTTAAAATGGGGTTCATTTTTGTTTTCAAATATTTTGGCTTCCACGATGACCAATTGTTTGCTGAAAATATAGGTTTTTATTTTTATTTTATTATAAGTTATAATTAACAGGCAGGGTACTACTAATGCCAGTGGGGACACCGTTGACCGGCGGGTGATCAGCCTTCTGTATGGGCCATTGCGCTCATTTTCCCTATATAACCACTGTCATACATGTTTGTATGACGCCGAGTTCTCCGAGTCACGACCAGACCACTACAAATACCCATATTCATGCATACAAATATTTGCACTGAGTGGGGATCGAACCCGCGCCTCTTGCGTAGCGGCCGCGTTGCCACGCCACAGATACTGTCTAAAAGAGACAGGGGAACTTGATAAGCAGGTTAGAATAACACTCATCATTATCAGTTTGTATCATATCATCCTGCTTAGGTTGATTAGCATCCAAAGCGCCTTGGTCTAAAACTAAAAAAAGTTTTAATTACAAAAACTGTACCAAGTTATATAACAACATACAGACACTTAGTACAAAAAAGTTTAAACTAGCGATCAGTGCCAGACAGTATTTATTTGGATGCAAGCTACAGTGTTTAAAAGTAATTTTAACATTGCCTCTTCCATGGGTAAATAAGGCTCTAACCATGTGGTGAATGAGCTGCTTGTGCCATTACATTGTAGTATAAAAAATAGTAAGCAATGTAAACATACCATTTTCAGAACATTGGACTTCTGAATCCCCTTCTAAAATTTGGCCATCACTAATGTCATTTTCACCTTAAACAAAAATTCACATTAACGCATTGTTCATTAAAAAATAGATCATTTGTGGGAACACATAAAATACAAATCATAAATAGGTATAATTTATCACTATACCTGAAGACATTGGCGTGTCATCACTTGGCACAATTATTAACTCGTCCAACAATTGATGAGGCAATTTTGCTTCTTTGACAGCTTTTGTAGGAACTGGCGGTGCTGAAAACAATAAATAAATATTTAAATTACAGTTCCCAAAAAGTTAAAAATAGCTGATAATAATGAGTGCCTTTGTATGTATGTCTCTGTCATGCATGCACGAAAAGTAATTTTATGTCATACCTGGAATACTGTCGGTGTCGTTTCGAGCATCTACCCCTGTGATATTGGAACATATCGCCAAAATCTTCTCCTGAACTTCAGTTAAGTCTGCTCCTGAAGAAGGCCCCCCGCCCGTTCTATACAGCTCTTGGCGATGCTTCGCCATACTCTTCTTCGTCTCCTTTTTAATAGACTCGTAGTTTAGTTTCAAATTCTTTCAATTAGTAGAGTACCACCTGTAGTGGCATTAAAGACTGACGCTATTTTGTTCCAGGCATAGGGTTGCCAGGCCATAAAATGCAAAGGCCGGACTGCGCAATATATAAGGCCGGACATTTTGCCCTAAAAGCCGGACATGTTTTTTTTTATTGCCAAACATAATGTTTTTACAGCTAGGCTGTTGAAAAAAGTATTTATACGTGATTTAAAGTGAGGATGAGATCGAAGATGGAGTGTGCCAGATATATGCATATTCGATATTTATTTAAAGACGGACAAAATATTTATAATAAAAAAACTCGTTTACGAATTTGAAATGTTTATTAAGTTACACTATTACAGTTTTACTTACAAATGAATTATCAGTCTTTTATAGATTATTAAGTATTATTAAAACTAAAAAACAAACGAATATAGCTCTCTTTTGGCATTCTTAAACTATAAACTAAAAAATATAATAAAACATATAAAAATAACCATTCTTCTGGAAAGTATCAAAAAGGTAATATTAATTTTACGCCTAGGTAAGAATTTACTTTATAGTAGGTATTTGTAGAACAATTTAAAATCTTTAAAAAATAACAAAAACTAGTTATATTTGGCACTTGCACCTACTTTTTTATTATTATTATTTATTTATCACCTTAAAAACATCATATATACATAATTATTTACAGTGCATTTAGAAACCACTGAGGTTTGTAATAAATGCAACGAGTTATTTTTCAATAGGTAATACAGGTTACAAAAAATAATCACTAGCAATCACAAAGTATAAATAAAAGAAATAAATGTAGGTAGCTTAATATTATAACGTAGGTGTACCGGCGCAGAATGGCGACACGTACCTACTCACGGCTAAGCAAACATCCTTATTGAAATGGTATATGTTTACAAAAATCCAAAAAAGAATCGCTTCAATACATGTTTAATATTTTTTTTATTTAATTTTTCCTTTACAATATTTGAGGGTAGTTTATTAATTAAACGCGGTACAATGTATTGCGTTGTTCTCTCACCGAATACGTTAGCAGCGCGTGCGGTTTGTAACCGGTTCTGTGAGACTGCTCTTGTGCATACATGATGTTCCACTTTATCACCCAAATAATATTTAAAGTAGTTTTCTTTTAACAAACTATATTTTATTTTTAAATGAATGGGTAATACTTTGCAGTGTTTAAAAAGACCCAGATCATCATTGCTATATTCTAACTTAATTTGCTTCGATATTATTGTCTTTAATATTTTCAGTTGCAGATTATATATTTTATTTATGTGTGTTTTATAGGTCCGTCCATAGCTGGTGAGTCCATACAAAATATGAGACTCGGCTAGAGAGTTATAAAGTAGTATTTTCACATGATAGGGGATACGACGATTTAAGATTTTAATATTTGCCAGGAAGCTTCTCAGCTTATCACATACTTTATCGATATGGAGTTTCCAGTTCAATTTATCATCAATGATGAGGCCCAGATATGTATGAGAGGTAACACGTTCAATGGTTGGACAGCAACAGCCGTCACTATTAGAATTATGTAGGCATGAGTGATCGTGAGCTATTATCTGATTGTTGGCTGTTGAGGACTTTAAGTATGGTGACCTGATATGTAACAGTTTGGTTTTGTTTGCGTTAAGGACAAGCCCTGCATCATGACACCATTTACAGAGGGTATAAAAATCTGCCTGCAGGTACTCGTACGCTTTATCTAGGTTCCTATTACTAACTAGTAAACACGTATCATCAGCAAATTGGTAACAGGTGCTTTGTTCGATACAATCACTCATATCATTGACGTATGTCAAGAAATGAAGAGGTCCCACCACTGATCCTTGTGCCGTGCCCTTGGACACAGTCACCGTATCACTGAAAGCATCATTGACCTTAACAGTATATGTGCGGTCAGAGAGGTAACTTTTAAACCATTTTAGTAAAGGCCCGCGTATTCCACAAGAGTCAAGTTTATGAAGAAGCACCTCGTGATTAAGAGTATCAAAAGCACGGGAGAAGTCAATGAAGAGTGCTAGGGTATGCTTCCTTTGATTCATGGACTCGTTAACATGGTCAGTAAATTGTGATAGGACGTCACTAGAGCCCTTTCCCTGTTGAAACCCAAATTGATTTTTATAAATGATTTCCTTATCGT
Organism: Eilema caniola; assembly: GCA_949126895.1. Classification (NCBI taxonomy): domain Eukaryota; kingdom Metazoa; phylum Arthropoda; class Insecta; order Lepidoptera; family Erebidae; genus Eilema; species Eilema caniola. The sequence continues at coordinate 5,004,452 of OX421485.1, forward strand.
TATAAAAATTATTCACTTGACCACGGACATACTTTTCAACTATTTTGTCGATAGTGGAGAGTAGCGTGATAGGGCGATAGTTGCCATATTCATTGCGAGGACCTTTCTTAAAGATCGGTCTAACGCAGCCAGTCTACTGCGTTCCTTTGTCCACTGGGCGTTTATTAAAGAGAAAACTCTTTCAACGTTGGCATTGTGGCCTGGTATTGCAAAATAATATTCTGCCAACTTTAGCAGTTCCGAATAAAATTCTTCATTATTAAATGATTTAAAATACGAGGTCCACTTCTGATGTGCCAACAGCTTTTTAAAGTCAGAGTTATCTTCGTGTTGCTTTAAAAATTTTATGAAGTTTTGCCACTGATCAAAAAATTTATTGTCATTTAACTGTACATTTTTTCTAGACAAGGTGTCTATTGTTTTTGCCCCTTGTTCCCAGCTTGGAATATTAGCTAAAGTCATCCACTGAAAGTGTTTTAAGTCAGTACAAAATTCACTGGTCCAGGAATTCAGGTAATCTTTGGCAATATTGTACATTCTTCTCATGTTTTGTTTAAAATCTTCTACCTCATCCCGATGAGCCTCCGATAAACGCCGTAAAATTTCGGCCACTTTCATTGGGCAAAAATTTTGTTCCAATCTTTCGTTTATATTTTCCACTATTTGCGAACACTGCTCAATTACTTCATTGACAGAAATATCAGCAGTTTCAGTGCGTTTAATTCGGCTTTGGTATATAGACATGAAAGAATGTAAGAGCCATAAATAACACTCAGAGAAGTCATTTTCGAAAAACATTTGCAATGTTCTGGCCGGATAACTCAGTGAAAGAAAGTATGACTTTAATGGCTCGTACATTTGCAAGGTGGCGGGATAAAGAGAGAGCCAGCGGGTTTTTGAATGGCTAAGCATACGTTTAAAATCAATTTCTAATTCTGAACAAACTTTTTTTAAAGCTTCAGTACGAACTGTGAAGCTGGCAAAATGGTTGTGCATTTCCATCACTATGCTGTCTACACAGATTGGTAAAGATTCGATTGCGTGATGTACGGAATTGCTGAAGATATGTGCAATACATCCAACACCGACCATATCATCGTTTTGAGTAACTGATTTGAGTCTACTGTAGACGCTGTTGGTCCCACTTCTCTCTCTGCCGCCAAAGTTAGTATTGGTGTTGTCAGCTGAAAAAGCAATTAATTTATCCAATAAGTTTTTGTCCGTCAAAATGGCGTGTATGTAAGTGGATATTGTTTCAGCAGTCTCGTTCGGTAAGGCCTGTAGCTCCAGTAATTTAACTTGAATTCCTCCCTTTTCAGGGTTGAAATATTGTATAAGCACAGGAAATAGCTTAATAGCACCATGGTTGCTACTATCTGTGGAGGCGCTCAAGTATCTGATTTTTGACACTTCTTTTAACATATTTTCTTGGGCAAATGGGCCTAAAACATTTTTTAGGATAGCTTCAGCTTTTGAGCGGGAACAGGTTACATCTTTTGCGATTTTCGAATCTGGATATATACTCTTGCAAAGTGGAGCTGTGCAATCTAGTGAGTTAAATGATTCGTGATGTTTAACGGTATGATAAACCAGAGTAGCTTCTGTGGCCCGAACGCTCCGTTGAAGATTTAAGTTCGCATTGGATTCCATGAAAATATCAATTCTTGATGTAGATGCCGTACTACGAATCTTCATTTTGTGTTTTTCGGTATTTAAATGCTTTTCTAAGTCAGCTTTGCCCTTATTAGCAATGGAAATTATTTGATCACAAATTACACATTTTGCGTCCCATGGCTCTTTGCCTGATTTGAACATCTTGTATTGACTTTTTAAACTGTCAGAAAATATACATTTTCTTTTCGACATGACTAATAGAGAGATCTGAAACAAAGATGTTTTACTGGTATTTGAGGTTTGTCAATAACACATTAATGCTACAAATTATTATTATTATATTTTATACTTTGTTTCTTTAACAAAATATTCACACACACTTAGAATAATAACGCATAGAAACGCAATTGCTACAAATAGGAAAATATAAAACTAACTCACCAAAAATACGGTCGCCGCTAACTGAAATACTTAATTGTACGTGAACACACGCCAAGCACGCACAAACGCCACGCGTTCCTAAGGCAGACTAACGGGCGCGAACTTGTCTACGGACGGTGCGGGCAGCGGGGCGGGGTATACACGCTCACGCCACGCGCCGCGCGGCGCGATGCGCGGGCGGAAGACAGTTTGCTCTCCGCTCGCCCTTGTCCGCTCGGGCGCTTGTCCGCCCATCGTCGTACAAATCGCCACTCTGACAAAAAGCCTGACAAAAGCCGGACAGGCCGAACACGTACATATTTGGCCGGACGCGACCGCAAAAAGTCAAACATGTCCGGCTAAAGCCGGACACCTGGCAAGCCTATCCAGGCAGCTTCCTTGTCCTTGTTAGTAACAGCGTCGGTCTTTTATTTTCGATGATCCCGCGATATTTCGTTACTAGTTCAGTTAAAACTCTGACTTCACTTTGATTAAAATTTGTTGCCCGTTCCCGTTTCTTTGTATCCATTATTAAAACCGAAATCACACAAAAGAAGAGAAATTCAACTTTTCGTTTAAGGCTTTTGCAAGAAGAGAAATTGAAAATAACAACACATGAATACTGTCAAATCGAGACACCCGCTGTCACTGCGGCGAAAGTTGGCTGTCTCTTTTTAAAATCTGTAAATGTTCATAAGTGCGTCCTGCTCTCGCTGATTTAGTGTGAAGCTAGTTACAAAAATCAGTTGGTTAGTTATCTGACCGCTATCTGTGCATTGAAAAATTAGAATATTTTATTCGATTGTTAAAATGTCAGTTAATATTATCAACTAGATAGCTACAGTGCAACATAAAAGAGTAGAAAATAAATGAGGGCGCCACCATCGCTCATGTGGCAACTCAGTACGACCCAGCTGATCTCGGTACTTGAATAGTATTTATTTTTTATTTATTTATTAGCTATAAATATTAAGTAAATATTTTAAATAAGAATGTTTATAAATTAATTGCTTTCAATAAGTTCCGCGTAGATAGACAGATAATAGATTTGATATGTAGTAGTAATAAAACTACAAGTTCACTCAAATATTATAAAGTATATTGATCTAATAAATTAAAATCTAAATATTCTACACGCTCGGAGCTTTATTCTTTCTGACAGAATGATAAGGTGCATTGTCCATCACAATAATTGATGGTTCTGTGATGTTGGGAATAAGTTTCTCTGAAACCCATTTAGTGAAATTATGACAGTTCATTTCGGAATGATAATCTTCTTGTTTATTCATACCGCTAAAGAGTAGTAGAGCATTAGGTACAAAGCCTTTTTCATTTCCGGCATGAACTATAATCCATCGCTTTCCCTTAGAGATGTCCGTTGTGAATCCTTCAGTTTCAATTGACTGCCAGTATTTTTTAAGCTTGTAGCTAGAGTGGATGTAGCTTTGATCCAAATATATTATATCCCTCTGAAGCTCTTCAGGAAAGTTTCTGTTTTCCATAATCAGTCTTAAATATTTTTCTCGTTTGTGTGCAATAATAGGTTTTTCTATCAAAGCTTGTCTGTTAGTTTTACATTTTTTATATTGGAATCCAATCTTTTTTAGAAGTTTCCGCAAATGCTCCCATACACATACACACATCACATACACACATACACTTCCATAATAGCCGATATCTTCCCTTAATTGAACTAATAATTTACCAATTGTTGGTACCTCTTTCTTCACAGTAAAAAAAAAATGAATCTTCTGCCGAATTGCATAGGTGTCGAAGTCGTCCAATACCTTTGAGGGACGACCCTTTCTGTGTTTAGCTGGTGTCGAGAATTTCCCACCGGTTTCGATGCCGTATTGTACGATTCTGCGCACTGTGCTTACAGAAACACCTAAAACAAAGCATGGTACTTATAGCTTATACTTATACATATGGTACTTATAGCAAAAAACGTTCTTCGTGATACGCAATTAATTACATTAATTGTTTTTGCCTTACCATCAAGTACCTATCAACGTTGTTAAGTCGCGCTGTTGCACTTAGTGTTTTTATGAATTGAATATTAAAAACTTATATTTTTTTGTATTCTAAAAATGATACTTAGAGACTTTTGCCAAAAACCTCAAATATGCCATTTTAAAGAGAATTAAAAAACAAACAAGACGGTGTTGCTAGCTCAAAACTGTAAAAAATAGACTTAGATTTCACGAATTGGGCCACCCAATCACATATTAAATGTTTTACAAATTAAATGTCATCAGTCATCAAAGCTAAATGTAAAAATATTGAAAAATAATCTATTAACCCGCCCCTCACCGCACCAGGGGCAAAGGTGCCCATGAGGCTTGCGGCATTACCCCGCTGAATAGCCACGGCCAACCTTTGCCCCAGGTACGAGGTGGAGCGAGAGTCACCGGTTTTGTCCCTCAACCTGCGTCCCAATTATCTCATTAGGTTTTTGGCGTCAGCACCCCACCCCAACTACCCATCGTTTTTTTTCCGCCGCGTCTTCGGCAGCGGCTGCTGGAAACAAGACGGTGCGGCTCAGTTGGCTGGAGGCAACCGTGCTGACGCATGTGGCATCCCACAAAAGGCTTCTGCCATTCCTTCACGGCATCAGAGTCATACCGTCTGGTCTTTTGACATCGGATCTACTGAGGCTAGGTGGCTCCAGTAGGCACGGGATATCTGCCGATCCAAAGCTCTCCGCAGTATATCGTTGAGAGCATGGTGACGCGGAAACCTACCCGCGCTTCTACGACAATTCAATGCGTGCTGGCCGTCGTCCCCCACCATGGAGCCGCAGGTGCATCTATGGGATTTGCATACCTTGCAACCCAGGCGGAGGGCCACCGCCACCTCGCAAAGAATTGTCGTCCAGTAAAGTGCCCATGTGAGGCGAAGGCAGCGCAAGCAGCCATGCTCCCGATTCCGGCTGTGAAACCGCCCTAAGCCTCGCCAGATCGGCTCCTCTTGCACCCTCAACCAATCGCTCGCTGAGTCCTGCAACCATACCCTCGTCCCAAGCGCGCTGGGCATGGGTCATGACAGGACTTGACACCGCCAAACTGCGGGCAAGTCAGTCTGTCTCGGCGTCGGCTGCATAGGGCACGGTCACCCTGCCACCATTATTATTTAGGATTGCAGTGACAAGGTCCGCCGCCTCATGTTCCGATGCCAGGAAAGCCGGCCTCCCTGAAGCGGGGAATCAGGGTGCTCAGGTCCTGACAGACGACTTCAGGTGTACCCCCGAGGGTTCCGTCGTCTAGATGTAACATTGTAATTTCAAACTCTCAATATATATTGATTTTTGTGTTTCAGTGCCATCTATCGTATCCCTTAGGAACTATAAACGATAGTGACCGATGAATTGATTGAACTTATCGACCGTGGGGTGGCGCTAGTTGTCCCATAGTTTTGAATCAGTATGTTTGAATATGTTTTAAATTAAAATATAATAAAATAATAACCTCACTTAATAAGCTATATCTTTAAGCACTTTATAATAATAATAACTGTTTAGTACGTAGTTGTTGCTTATGGGTTTTCTATTTCTGTCTATGGTTGTCGTCAGCTAAATGAGTTTGTCGTTGGTCTAATGAATTTCATCGTCATCAGCGTATTTTGAAGATTGTTCGCGAAGCTTCTGAATTTCGGCTATAAATAGACCTGCACCGACCTTCAGCGAAAACTTCTAATTTGTCTCAGCCAGACTCGTAACGTTACTCTGTGTCTTAGTAAATCTCTGTTCTTCGAAGACTAACAAGTGGTCATCTGCCTGTCACATTGCAATAAGTGATAGATTGCTCCCAGATAATCTGGTAAGTTTTTATTTCGCTCGTTAAGAGAACTCGATTCGTCGTATTTTGAAGATTGTTCGCGAAGCTTCTGAATTTCGGCTATAAATAGACCTGCACCGACCTTCAGCGAAAACTTCTAATTTGTCTCAGCCAGACTCGTAACGTTACTCTGTGTCTTAGTAAATCTCTGTTCTTCGAAGACTAACAAGTGGTCATCTGCCTATCACATTGCAATAAGTGATAGATTGCTCCCAGATAATCTGGTAAGTTTTTATTTCGCTCGTTAAGAGAACTCGATTCTTGCCTGTAGTGTTGCTCACAACTCATTTGTTGTCTGTTTCACTACAGGGACCTAAGTTGGAGCTTTGAGAGCCCTCAGAGATCGCCACGATTTCGTGCAAGAACCTCCATCTCACAAGCAAGTGCGCTGCAAACACGAGCTAGGTGTACAGCGAGAGATCCGCCACTGGCAGCAGTAGGGTAGTGGGTCTTCCGCGACCGTCCCCTGGTCTTCACAGCGCAACCCAAAGGCCAGTACACCAGCTACTGTACTTATTACTTGTGTAGCCGCAGCGGTGCGGTGCTTACAGCAGAATCCGCCATGTTTATTGTTTAGACTGTACTGTAATTCGTGTGCTTACTGTGTGTTCTTCTGCCTATATTTCTGTCTCCTGTGCCTGCCTATCTACATTCTTATGTGTATGTCTTAGCTCTGTGTATCTGTCTGTCTACTTATCTTCTTATTTGTATATCTGCTCTGTGTTCTATTCTAAATATATGTGTGTATACTGTGTGTAACCCGTTGTTTTCATTGGAGCCCTAACTTCCCTGTGCACACTCATCTAGCTCTCTGGAAAGGCCCCCTGGGAAAGAGTACTCTATCAGCCTCTGAGCAAGCCGGTGAGTATCCATCTGACTAGTTCAGTAGTTACATAGATACCACACATTCAGGTCAGATTTAAGCTCGGTGATAACTTTGTGGATTGCCAGGCTGAAAACGAGGGGCCCCAGGGTAGAGAGAAGGAATCTGATCCTTGACCTTACTCAGAAGAGCGTCTCTTTCCAGCGTGTTAAAGGCGTTTTGCAGGTCGAGTTTAAGTACAACGCAGTTCGAGTTGTTAGTATCCATGACGTACGTGCGCGTCGCATGGATAGCCGTTTCGCATCCCCGTCGGGTCCCAAAACCGAGCTGGTGCGGCAGTAGCTACTCAGTCATCGCTTCCCTCACTGATCGACAGGCCAGATATGTAATATAGAATGTTGTTTTTGTAGGCTGATAAATTAGTTCACTCCATCAAGAGCATCAGTATATCACTATTATCTGTCTCATTTTCTTCAGTGTTATTGTCCTACGATAAAATTGCACCCCAGAATTTCAAACGTATTAATATTTGCCTGTGTCCCGTCCGTAGTTAAAGACCTCACCGTTATAATATATTAATTTCACTCAGCATACGTACTGCTGTCAGGATAAGCTGAGATTGGACGTACGCAGAAATCTTGTCGATGAAAAAATAAGCGATAAGGCAGACGAATTTTTCTTTTAAAGATACTATCTGAAACACCAAGACTCCTGTAGCAAAAGTTTCTGCATCGCTTGTCAATATTTCGCCTAAGTCAACGCCACCCCAATATTTGTCTGAGCCTTTAGCATATTGTTTGCCAGTTTGATAGCCATTGCGTCAAAAATTAAGGCAACGTTCATCTCATTATTTTCAGCCTTAGCTTTCAGGAATTGCATCACCTCTATCATGAAACACGTTGCATTCATGCGTGGACAATATCCTTCGTAGAGTTGCAGAATGAGGTAAAGGGATACGATTCCTTAAAAATAAATAGGCTTTTCCAGAATAATAATACAGAGATAAAGCGAACGATTTCATTTCATCAGTATATTTGTTTGTCTTGTTGGATTTTGCTGTATTTAAACTTGTATGAATGTTCTCGAAAGTGTGTTGAACCATTTGTTCGACTTCGGAAGAATTATCACATTTCTTTTTTATTATTTTCAATAAACACTTCAGGTTATCAATTGTTGTATCACGTCTTTTCAGGCATTGTTTTAAGACTTTGACAACAGCATAATTAAATTTGTAAAACCAACTTGTTTTTGCGAGCTTGACACATTTCAAATCTTGTCTTATGCTTCAATGCAAAATTTTGTTTTACAGCCGCACAATGAGTTTTTAATCGTTGATTGTATATTTGTTGGCCCCTTTCATGACCAACGTTCCTAACCGTTAGCTAGATGTAAGCTGGGTAATGAAATAAAACTTGTAGGTACTTACATTGTATCACCTTTATTTCACACACACACAGTACCACAACACAATCACTTTATTTTAACTAAGTACATTAGGTGTCCTTACAGTAGAACCTTACAGTAGACAACTTATTCCCTCAAAAATCCAAATAAGACTGCCTGCACTCCACAGCCGGTAGTGCACAAACCCCTCCCAACCATAAACGGCGACACTGGCGCCGTCTATGGTTCTTTTCGTAGCAACTTTTATCAATTAACGTCTTTCCAGTCAAAACACTGCTTTTGATATATATAAAAAGACAGTGTTTTGATATTCAAATAATAATTAAACAAATATAATAACTATTTATATAATATTTTCATAAATCATTAGGTATTTACACAATAATAATTGTAAATGTTTACGTAAGTAATAATTGTTTACAACAGTCGGCCATCCAAAAATTTAAGGATGACCTCATACTTTTACTAAACAAATAAAAAAATCAACATTCATCAATTACATTAACATTAATGAGGAGAACAAATTAATGATTGAGGCACATAATAGTAATATGGTTTAAAACAAAGTGGGTACATTGCTTTACAGATAATTTTAACATTATATCAGGCAAACTGAATTTTCAGTACACAGTAAGAACAGTTTTATATGAATACCAACGCCAGACTATGTCCAGAGGGTATTTGATAAGAGAATACCAACGCCAGAACAAGTCCAGAGGGTATCGATAAGAGTATACCAACGCCAGAACAAGTCCAGAGGGTATCGATAAGAGTATACCAACGCCAGAACAAGTCCAGAGGGTATTTGATTGGATAATACCAACGCCGGAACAAGTCCAGAGGGTATTATGGACATCAAGTTCAAATCTATAATTTCAGTATCAAATCAATAATAACGATAACGTAAACAAAATATTGATTAAGCTGCTAAGGCGCGCAAGGCGTTACTCACCATCACTAGAAGAATCATTCGACCTTTTAAAATTGAGCCATGGTTTTATTTTGTCTACAGCAACAACCGTGGAATAGAGTCTGTTACCTTTTTTTGTAAGTGGTGTGTCCTCGATATGATACCTGTCTAAGTCATATACTTTTGTTATCCTATACGGACCCTGATATTTCGGAATAAGTTTTCTACTACTACCTGTGGCAGGGATATGTCGTTCCACTCTCACTAAATCACCTACCTCATATTTAGGAGCTTGGAGACGTTTCTCATCGTACGCCCGTTTTTGGGCTTCCTGGTATGATTTCACATGAGTATTTATTTGTTCCCTTATGTCTGGCAAGCCTTGGTCGGAAGAGTTAGTAACATCATCTGCTAATTCCGCTCTGATTCGGCTGTCGCTACTACCATACGGCCTAGTACCGAACAGTGCTTCAGAGGGTGTACAATTTATCCCTCTGTTAAAGGTATTGTTCAATCCCCACTGCACATCGGGCAGGTGTTCATCCCATTTGTTCTCGGCTGATCCTATACATTTGGCTGTTAATGATTCTACGAGAGTCCTGTTATAGCGTTCCACCTGCCCGTTTGCTCTAGGGGTTGAAACAGCATTAAGGACATGCTTGATATTGCGCTCAGTATCGAAGTTCTCAAATGACTTGCTAGTAAAGGACGCACCGCGGTCAGTGATAATTCTACGAGGAACTCCAAAAATACCAAAATATTCTTTAAAGACCCGAACAGTTGTATGTGATTTTGTATTTTTGACCGGCTTTAAAAATATGTAGCGGGTAAAGCCATCTATAAGAGCTAGTACATACATATTCCCTCTTGCGCTGCGAACAAATGGGCCGACATGGTCAGCATGAACGGTGTCAAAGGGAATATCTACTTTCTCGATTGGGTGCAGCATCCCAGGCTTCCGTCCACCGGCAGATTTGGCATACGCGCATTCAAGACAAGAATTTACGTATTTTTTTACAAATTTACGCATCTTTGCAAACCAAAAAGTGGCTTTAATTCGGTCTAAAGTTTTGTCAAGGGCAAAGTGACCTATGTCGTCGTGATTTTGTTTCAAAATCTGCCAGCGGACGCCCCTGGGTATGACCCACCTATCGCCTTCAGGAGTGATTCGAAAGAGTTTATTATTTTTGACTTTAAAGTTGGTTTTTATATCTACTACATTGTCCATACCTGGGTCGTTTAGTATTCCTATAATCTTTTGTATCTCGTCATCAGCGCTCTGAACGGTGCTTAGCCAATCTGTATCTGTAACTGTAAGAACCATACGAGTATCTTGAATCGGATTGCGACTTAGGGCGTCAACGTGAGTCATGTATTGGCCTGCTCTATACTCAATGCTAAAGTTAAACTCTTGCATTTGCTCCCACCACCGAGCCACGCGAGGGATCATGTCCCTTTTTAGGAAAGTAGCACGCAAAGAGTTACAATCTGTAACGACTTTGAATGGAACTCCGATCAAATACACGCGAAATTTCTGCAGAGACGCTACGACGGCGAGAGTTTCCAAGTCATAAGACGTATAATTCTGCTCCTCTGGGGTAGTTTGCCTACTGAAATAGGCAACTGGCTTGAGCATATCATGATCGTCTTTTTGGAGGAGAATGCCGGCTACGCCAATTTTACACGCATCCGTATGAAGCTCTGTATAACTCTGAGGATTATATAAAGCCAAAGTTGGTCTCTGAGAAAGCAACCTTTGAATTTGCCTAAACGAGTTCTCTTGATCGTTTCCCCAATCCCATTTAGAATCCTTCTTCAACAGCTGTGTCAAAGGTTTTGCTATGACAGAGAACTGAGGAACAAACCTACGGAAGAAACTCGCAAGCCCAAGGAATTGTCGCACGTTGTGCTGATTTTGAGGTACCGGAAATCGTTCAACGGCCTCTACCTTTTTGGTACCAGGGCGAATGCCCTCAGACGACACCTCAAACCCTAAATACTCCACACAAGAACTAAAGAAGACGCATTTTGACAGCTTGAACGTAAGACCAGCTTTTGAGAAGAGGTCCAAGACTGTGTCCAACCTTTCCATGCCTTCGTCAAAAGATGCACTAGGAATTATTATATCATTGTTGGGTCGGTCTGTCGCCTGATGGTAAGGCTCGACGGGGTGAACGGCCGGAGCCAGTAAAGACACTGAGAACGGTTAAAACATTTACTGATTCGAACTCATGATTACAATGCGCGTGTCCTACCTACTGCCCGGTTCGTAAGCGACTGCCCGTCGCAGCGGGGCCGCACGATCGAGTGCCTACAAAATGCATGTCAGCATTCTGTCCCCACAGTACTCCCCCCCTTTTAAAAAACATGGGTACATTCTAAAAAGATAAAAAAGAAAAAACGTTTATACATTGCAAAAAGTTACATCAAAATCGGTCATCATTACATTCATAACATTATTCTAACAAGTTGACAATAGGTACATACATTGCTACGGTTAAACTGCTGACTCGAGCGCACCGGGCGCCACGCCGTGTTTACAAAGGCGCGTCCGGTGTGGGGCTTATGGTTACAAATACAATGTTTCTGTTGTAACATCACGCTCGCTCCCCTTGCCTGTGTAGGCAGTACTTACATAACTTACATCTAATCTAATCCTAATTCTCATTCATCCCTGATTAATGGTGGCTGCCATGATGACCCGCTCTGCTATAATCAATTACATCCCTGGGGGATCCTCAGCGTCCATCACGACAGCGCCTGCAACTCCTTCCATCCATCACTGCAGATCATACCTCATACTTGCATTCTTGTTACAGTGCGACGGGCCGCGGGCTCTATGTTTACATTTATCATAACAATAAGGCTGTGTTCACATTAATAAAAAAATTGTATTACATACGTGGTTTGCATTACTGAACCTTTTTACACTGTTTTAATAGACACTTGCTGACATCGGTGCTTGCACTGGTACGCTGGGTTCTTTTACACTGTGTAGTTTGACAACTTCTAACATATTGTTCCTTAACTTACGCTTAATGTGTTTACCGCACTTCTTGCTGCACATGTATACACATATGCCTGATATTAGTGCCACAACTATGAATATGAGTATGCCGTATACTTCGATTTTTCTTTCCAACTCGGCTCGAGCGGAGTTGTCGGAGCCTGTCTGTGCAATTACTACTTGATCGTTCTTGGCCTGCTGATTCCCCATGTTTATAAAAATGGCCATAAAAATGCTACTAGTTGCTACTGTGTGTTAACTAGTGCGTGTCTGAATCCATATTTTATATACTTATACTATATTAGTGCTTATTCTGTCTTTTACTCAACTGCTCATGTACAAGTTATTGTTGTGTGCGACCTCGTAACCTATTTTATACTTTGAAACGTGACTTTACAAGTTAAACCTGACCGTTGGCCGAACGGTTCTCCCACTGCGAGTGGTTTTTAATGCTGATTTTAAAGCGGGCTTGTCTGTGTCTGTGTCGGTCTGAGGAATGTCATTGCTGCCCTCATTCCCCTTGTTTGTGTCTCTGCTGGGTACCTCACTGTCGTTTGTGGCCTGTGGTTCCTCTAAAATGTATGCTGGCTTAAGTCTATCAATGGAAATGTTGCTTTGCCGATTGCTGAGTTGTATTCTGAAGACTTTGTCATGCCTGCTTATGACGCGGTAGGGGCCATCATAAGTAGGAGTCAGTGGCTTTCTTACGGTGTCGTCTCTAATGAAAACGTGTGAACATGTATTTAAATCTTTGTAAATGAATAGCTTCCTGTCGTTAGTGTGTGAACGCGTTTGTGGTTGCATGCTACGAATGGTTTCCCTAACCTTATCAGCGTATGTATAGTGATCTATGTTCGCGGGTTTGCTCGTGTCACTGTAAAAATCGCCAGGCAAGCGTAATGCCTGGCCTAGCACCATCTCTGCTGCGCTAACCCCTGTTTCGACTCGCATCGCTGCGCGAATGCCGAATAGAACCGTTGGTAACTCGTCGTCCCACGAGGCTTTACCCGACAGTCTGCATTTCAGAGCTGCCTTCAGCTGCCTGTGGTGTCTCTCTATTTTCCCGTTGCTGCGCGGGTGATAGGGCGTGGTTCTCACCCTCTGTACCCCCAATAGTTTGAGCAAGCTATTGAACAATTCGCTCTCAAATTGTCTGCCCTGATCACTGGTGAGACGCGTGGGGCTTCCAAATCGGCAGATCCATGTCTCGTAGATCGCTTTCGCTATTGTTTCGGCCGTTATATCCGCTGTCGGTACGGCCTCTGGCCAATTCGTAAACCTATCTATTATTGTTACGCAATATTTGTTACCTCTCTGTGTTGTACTTAATGGCCCGACGATGTCGACGTGAATGTGCTCGAATCGCTCGCTCGGCCCGAACTCTCCTGCACCTGAAATTACATGACGATTCACTTTACTTTTTTGACATTGAATGCAGCTTTTAGCCCACTCTCGTACGTCTCGGTTCATTTCCGGCCAGAAATACCTAGAAGCTACCATCTTTAATGTAGTTCTAATGCCAGGATGGCTTAAACTGTGAACCGCATCGAAAACCGTTCTCCTAAAACTGGTAGGTATGTAGGGTCTGATTTTCCCTGTTGATACCTCACAGTATACCATTGTGTTGCTGTTAGGCAATTTCCGCTTACTGATTTGTATGTGGGACGTATTGTTATTCTTTAGCAAGTCTGTAATCTGAGTATCCCTTTCCTGTTGAGTGGCCAATTCTTGGTAATCGACCACCGTCGGGCAAACTATTGCCTCTACGCGCGATAAGGCATCTGCTACAGCGTTGTCGTTACCGCTGACGTGTTGAATGTCGTTTGTATACTCACTAATGTACATTAACTGGCGGATGCGTCTAGGTGTTTCTTTGTCGGAATTAACCTTCGTCAACGCATGAATGAGGGGCTTGTGGTCCGTATACACTGTCAATTGCCTGCCCTCAATCATGCCCCTGAAATGCATTATGGACATGTATATGGCAAGCAATTCTCTGTCGTACGTGCTGTATTTCTGTTGTGTATCTGACAACTTCTTGGAAAAGTACCCTAATGGTTGCCATTTTCCCTTAATTTTTTGTTGTAAAACCGCGCCTACGCACGTGTTGGACGCGTCAGTCATCAGAGCCACTGGTACCTCTGGAGCTGGGTAGGCGAGTGTTGCAGCGCTTTGTAAGCTGACCTTACACTGCTCGAAAGCGGCCTCTGATTCCTTGTCCCATGTGATCACAGTCTTATCCCTTTTCTTGGAGTTATGTAAAAATTTGTTTAGATGCGCGTGGTGACTGGCAGCCTTTGGTAAATGCGCCCTGTAAAAGTTTACCATACCTAAGAAACGCCGGAGGCCTTCTACCGTTTCCGGTTTCTTGTAATATGCAATCGCCTTTACTTTGTCTGGCAACGGGCTTATGCCTTCCTTTGTTACTGTGTGACCTAGAAACTCAACTGTACTTTGACCGAATCGACACTTGGCCACGTTTATTGTTATACCTATGTCGCTGAATCGTTGAAATACCTGGCGTACGTGCTCTTTGTTCACTGCATCGTTTTCTGACGCAATGATGATGTCATCTATGTAACAGAATAATGAACTGTGCACGTGTCGATTGCCCTGTAAAATGGAGATCTGTTCTAATCCCTTGAGTACCTTGTTGTCCATGAACCTCTGGAACGTCTGCGATGCTGAGCGGAGTCCGAAGGTCATGCGGGGGAAGTGAAAAAGACCAAAGGGTGTGATAATGGCGGTCTTCTCGATGTCCTCGGGGGCTATCCTGATGAAGTGATAGGCCCGGTTGATGTCTAGGGTCGTGAACACCCTCTTATCGGCTAAACCGTATGTGAAATCGTGTAACCTAGGTACCGGGTATCTGTCCGGCTTCGTGATCGCGTTTAGCCGTCTATAGTCGCCACACGGCCGTATCTTGCCGTCCTTTTTCGGGACGACGTGTAACGGGCTGGCTCACTGACTACTAGACGGCTCACATATTCCCATATCCTGCATAATACGGAATTCGTCTCTTACCTGTTTGTACTTGTCCGGCGGAAGTGACCTCGCCCTGGCGTGGACCGGCGGTCCTGTCGTCTCAATGTGGTGGTAGACGTCGCTCTCCGGTAGGTCCTTGAAGTTGACCGGCTTGGTGACCTCAGGAAACTGCTCCAGTAGCTCTCTGTATGGGTTATCTGCCTGGACAGTTGTTATGGACGGTTCGTTATGCCTACTGATGGTACCTATTGCGTGCAACGTTGTCACCTGGTCTACCAACCGCCTGTTGTGCAAATCTACCACTAGCCCATGTGTCTTCAGGAAATCAGCACCTAATATCGGTTTACTGACGTCGCAAACAACAAAAGGCCACTTAAAACTACGTCTTAATCCTAAATTTAGTTCTAACGTAATTACACCGTAAGTTTGTATTTCGGTTCCGTTCGCGGCGTACAGTGTGTATGTGCCCTTACTGTACTTATCGTTCTTGTTTTTGTTCCCGAACTTCGCGGGCACTACCGAAACGTTCGCACCGGTGTCTACTAAAAATGTCATGCCGTTCTTATGGTCTCTAACGCACAAGCGATGATTGTCACACACCTCGGCACATTCTCTCACCGCACTAGAATGCACCGGTTTTAGTTTCCCTGTTTCTTCCAGTTGCACGGCTCCTCGCACTGCCGCGCTGCCTCTCGGAATCGGAAATGGTACCTGCATATCCAGTCGCTGCTCTGCGGCGTCCGCCTCGGACCTCGGGACCTCGACCTGGACGGATTCCTGCTGGACGGCCATCTCGGGTTGTAGTTGCGCCTCTGCTGTTCCCTGCCGCGGAGCTCGCACACTTCTCCGCGAAGCGTCTTCACTTCCAGGGATAGGTTTCTCAGTTCAGTCAGCAGCTCCGAGTCGGAACTTCCACTGGGAGTCGTCGTTCTTGTTTCGGCTATCTCTCCGCTCTGTAGATTGTCCATGATCCGGTCCGCCATCCCGGCCAGGTCGTCCAGTTTTGTGTCCGGGCTCACTCCGGCTAACACGGCTCGTACCCATCCGGGTAGTCTGGTCAACCACAGGTTCTTGACCGTATCACCTGTTGTCCCCGTGTTCCGTGCCAGCTCGCGCATCTTGGCGAGCCAATGGGGTGGTCGCTGCTGTCCTAGGTCCAGCTCCTTGACCAACCTGTTGAACTGGGCCTCCGCACTCTCTTGAAACGCTTTTAGCAGCCTTGCCTTGAGCACTGTGTAGCACTGCTGTTCCGGTGGCTCATCTATGAGGTCTGCTACCTGGCTGAGCTCCTCCTTGCCCAGCTTTGCCACCACCAGGTCATATTTGACGCTCTCGCCCTGGTGCTGTGGTCCCATCACTGCCTCGAACTGGGCGAACCACATGCGTGGCATGTCCCGCCAAAACGTGGGGATTCTATGTGTGAGGCTGATCGCCGCCAGGTTCCTGTCCAGCTGCTGCGGAGCTGGACCTTGTGGGGCTACTTGTGGCTGCGGCGCTGCTGGGTTCATCTTGTTGCTTCACTAACTTGTATACGCACTAGCCTTATTACTCTAAAGACACGTGTTTCTACGTACGTGTACGAATGCGCGGCACGCGTTTTCGGCGATGCACGCGATGGGTCGTATATGGGCAGTAGGCAAGCGGGGTCACCACTGTTGGGTCGGTCTGTCGCCTGATGGTAAGGCTCGACGGGGTGAACGGCCGGAGCCAGTAAAGACACTGAGAACGGTTAAAACATTTACTGATTCGAACTCACGATTACAATGCGCGTGTCCTACCTACTGCCCGGTTCGTAAGCGACTGCCCGTCGCAGCGGGGCCGCACGATCGAGTGCCTACAAAATGCATGTCAGCATTCTGTCCCCACATCATCAAGGTAAGCCAAAGCTTCCTTGTGTCGCAAAGAGCCCAACACTTCATTCATTATTCTTTGGAATGTGGCTGGTGCGTTTGCTAGACCGAATGGCATGCGATTGAATTCGTAGTGCCCATCTGGTGTTACGAACCCGGTCTTGGACTTGTCAACCTCATTGATTGGTATCTGATAGTACCCTGAAGCTAAGTCCAGGGTTGTGTAGAATTTATTTCCGGAAAGTAGATCTAATTGGTCATCGATAAGTGGCATCGGATAGTTCTTAATCGAACTTAATTTTTTCATCAAGAAACCATATTTCCCAACATAAGTTGGTCCTTACTCGACGGACAGCGCCTACGGACAATCGCAAGACCTATTAACCTACAGCAAAAGCCGCGCGCCGGTGCTTCAACTTCTTACATACCTATTACACTGGATTGTGGATAAGAGTCATCGATCAGAACAAGTGTGTGATACTAGAATAAAGGCAAGTGGTCTGAGCTAGTCGCATTGAGAAGGTCAGTCTTAAATCGTAATTTTCTTCCCGTATCTAAAATATATAATATACCCGTGTATAGGTTCTGAAGTCACATATAAAGTGTTTATTAACGCCTACATTTATCTAAAACTTATCCGTTACTAGATATTTGTCGTAAATAGTGCATTTAAAAAACGTTTTGCATAGTATTCCACGTGTTTCGAGAATAAGTTAAGCGACCAGTTTTAGTAGGTCCCTGAGCGATTCGTACAGTAGCGTTTACTAAGGTCAAGTTATAGTGGCCTTTGCCTGACAGCTGTCTTGTTGACGAGACGAAATCAAGATTTGCACTTAGATTTATAATTAAATAAATAAGTGATAGCTGTCTATTTCTGTGTTTGTTTGTTATTGATAATTTAAAATTAATAAATAAAGCAACTAATAATTGGATCTAATTGAATATTTGCATAAGTTTAAAGCCGGGAGCCCCTTATTTCGTAGAAAGAAATTTCATAGAATTTCGTTTCACAGAAAATGTTTCATATAATATTTGGTTCTTATATTTTTATTTCGAATATTATTGTTTCAAAAACAATTTCCTTCAATGAAACATATTTCACAGAAACACAATTGAACGAATTTTTATTCATATTTTTTTGTTTAACAAACTTAACAAACCGTAGAATTATTTTTTAAAGAATATTAAACCACCTTTATAATGTTCCATATCACGTTTATTTTTAACTGTAACATTTACAATTTTAACACCCCGACTCAGATTACCCCGTCTCGGATAGGTTAGGTTAGAAGGCTAATGCGGGAGCGGAGCGTAGCGAAGCTCCCGCATTAGGCCTTCGTGGTTATTTTTTTATAAACCACCCAGAAGTAGGAGCCCCGCATAGCGGGGCTCCGTCGACCTTGTAGACGCATCAATTGTTTAGTTTATAAAAACCATATATATGATAATACGCTATTCTTTGTAATAAGTTTTCTATTAATTAAACTTAATAAAAATATTTGATATGATATTCTATGAAATGATTATTCTAATGTTTAACTTTAAATGAAACAAAATTCAATGATTTAAAATTCTTTAAAGTAAGTATTCTGTATATTGATTATTCTATGAAACGAAATTATGCGAAAC
Source organism: Eilema caniola (assembly GCA_949126895.1). NCBI lineage: Eukaryota > Metazoa > Arthropoda > Insecta > Lepidoptera > Erebidae > Eilema > Eilema caniola. Next base: position 5,022,930 of record OX421485.1, read on the forward strand.
ATTTTCTGTAATACGAAATTATATTAAACAATTTTCTATAAAACAACGCACACCCGTTTAAAGCCAAATAAAATATATTATGGAATAATGTGTAAACTGTTTGTACTTTGACAGATGGCCTTTATTGAAGTTATTTACAGGATATTTATATGTGTACCTACCTAAAACATAATACATGTATATTAATCTTGAATATATTTAATAAATAATTTCATATAGTTTATTTCTTTAAAAACTATAATACTTATGGTTTAAGTGTTCAATTTGATTTCTCTGTTTTCTCCTGAAAATAGTTAGAAGTTTATTTAATTATTTGTGATTCATACTCATTGTATTTGCAAGAAATTACCTATTTTATATATTTGTAAAGCTTAATGAATGCAGATAAGTAATTATACTTAGCAACAAAGTACACATGTTATAAATCTAAGATGTCTGAACTAAGTGATTTGGTACGACAGAGAGGGACATTGAAGGCTCGTCTCACGAATTTTGAAAAATACATATTGAGTTATACGGGAGTTACTACATGTACCGAGGTCCAATCAATTGAAATTAAACTTCGCATAGATAAAACCAATGACATTTTTGTGGAGTTCGATGAAGTACAGCGGGCAATCGAGAGTAGTGTAGATGATGATGATGCATTTCAACAAGAACTTCAACGGTCAGAATTTGAATCACAGTATTATCGAAGCGTTGCTCGAGCTGAGGAGTTGTTTCGCTCCTATAAGAAATGTAAACCGCCTAAAAGCTCTAATTCATCATCATCGTCATATCATGAAACAGATGATAACGATCGTACTGTCAAAAATGTGAATTCTTTGAAGGGGGTCAGGTTACCAACAATTAATATACCAAGATTTTCCGGTGATTACAATAATTGGCTTGAGTTCCGCGACACCTTCGTTTCGCTGATTCATAACAATAGTATCATTTCCAGTATACAGAAATTCCACTACCTACGTGCTTCTCTGGAGGGAAGCGCTGCTCAAATTATTAGGTCATTGGAGTTTTCTGCTTCTAATTATACTGTGGCGTGGAGTGCATTGTGCGAACGGTATGACAATACTCAACTTCTAGTACAAAATCATGTTAAGGCTTTATTCAATGAGGAACCAGTCAGAAGGGAATCAGCTGGTTCTATTCGTATGCTACTCGACGCTTATACAAAAAACTTGCGTGCCCTACAAATACTTGGTGAATCTACTGATACCTGGGATACCTTGCTTGTATACATCATTTCATCAAAGTTGGACTCGCGTACTCTCCGAGAATGGGAAGAACATAAAATAGGATCTAAACAAGCGAAAGTTAATACTTTAACTACATTTTTGAAAAATTAAGCTGATCTTTTGGAGACTATTGAACTAGGTACAAACATAAATAAACAAGAGCATAACAAACAATCTAATAAACAAGTTGTAAATAAAAATGTAAAGGCTCTAGCCGCAACTACTTCTAATTCCCAGTCAAATAAACCTCACAGCTGTCCACTTTGTAAAGAGGAACATCTGCTTTATAAATGTGCAAAATTTGCTTTAATGAGTTTAAATGATCGTGAGCAGTTTGTTAAGAAATCTAAAGTTTGTGTGAACTGCCTCAGATCAGGACATCAAAAATATACATGTCGGCTAGGTCCATGTAAGGAGTGCAAGCGTCGTCATAATACGTTCCTACATAAAAATATTGAAAAGGAAACGCCTGTTACAACAACAGCATTGTCTGTCAACAATCTATGAGGACAAGTATTACTAGCGACAGCCTTGATTAACATCAGAGATTTCAATAATATGATGCATGAAGTGAGAGCGGTACTCGATTCAGGTAGTCAGGCTTCCTTCATGACAGAGTCTCTGATGGCCAAATTGGCATTACCTGTACAACAAACAAATGTTTCTGTCGCGGGCATTCATTGAAGAGTATCACTTCATGTCACTTGGTCAACCGTTACCAAATAAAAGTAAATTATTAATAATGAGTCCTTTCTTTGACTCTAGCGGTTTAATGCGGGTGGGTGGTCGTCTGACTAAAGGTAAATTTGATTTTGGTAAAAAACATCCAGTACTATTGTCATCTAAACATCATATAACTAAGCTTATCTTCGAACATGAGCATCGTCGCCTAATGCATGCCGGGCCACAGCTACTTCTAAGTTCAGTCCGAGAACATGTTTGGCCACTTGGTGGACGTAATTTGTCGAAGCAAGTAGTTCACAAATGTCTACGATGTTTCCGTTTAAACGCAAAAACAGTTAACCCAATCATGGGTAACCTGCCGGAGCAGCGCCTCGATCCAGGGTATCCTTTTCAAACAACTGCTATGGACTACGCAGGTCCATTATTAGCTCTTAATAGAAGGGGTCGCGGAAGTAGGACAGAAAAGGTATATGTAGTAGTCTTTGTTTGTTTTACAACCAAATCCATACATTTGGAACTTGTGAGCGATCTTTCAAAGGATTCCTTTTTGTCGGCATTACGTCGTTTTATAGCCAGGCGATTCAAACCGTGTGTTCTGTACTCTGATAATGGCACACAATTTGTTGGAGCCAAAAATGAACTTTATAACTTCATAAAACTTAACAGCCAGTCTATTAGCGACGAATTATGTCGCGAGGGTATTGAATTCAAGTTCATACCCGCATACACGCCTCACATGGCTGGATTAGCTGAATCGGGAGTTAAATCTGTAAAAATGCGCTTGCGTAGGGTTTTAGGCAATGCACATTTAGTGTTTGAGGACTTATACACGGTGTTAGTTCAAATAGAGGCAATTTGTAATTCGCGTCCTCTTACGCCTCTTTCTGCGGATCCCAACGACCTGACACCGCTCACTCCAGGACACTTCTTGGTGGGCCGACCTTTGACCGCTATGCCTGTCCCCACACTTATCGATGCTAAAGAACATCGTCTCACACGGTTTGAACGCCTTGAACACGTAAGACAGCAATTTTGGCAACACTGGCATAAGGAATACCTTGCGGAGCTACAGCAACGCACCAAGTGGCGCACGTCGAAGGGTGGTGATCTACAAGAAGGCGCTTTAGTTTTGATAAAGGAAGATTCTGCACCTCCCATGAAGTGGAATTTGGGACGCATCACAAAGGGTTAAGGATGACTCACGCTAGACCGTGTCGGGTCTGAGCCGAGTGTCGGCCGTAGCACGGTCACCGAGCCGGTTCCGTGTCTGAAATTACTAAAACTGGCCTCGACCGGGCAATCACCGTTGCGCTGTGATGCAGTATACTCGTCCGAGATAAAACAGTGTTGTAACTAGACTACAATCATGTTAAATTTTGACGATCTGGAATTAGCTGCTATTGCGATCGCTCTGGATGACGAAGAATCTGAAGAATCTTCAACTACAAGGAAATGGAGTGTGCATCCACTTTGGAGAGAGCGACAAGAGAAAGGAGAATATGTGAATCTTTGTAAAGATCTACGTAGTTATGAAGACAAATATTGGGACTACTTTAAAATGACTAAAGAATCTTTTGACATCTTACACATGAAAATTAAATATAACTTGACCAAATGCAATACAAAGTTTCAGGTTCCTATTTCATCCAAACATCGATTAGCTCTTACTCTCAGGTACGTATCTTTAATTATTTTTAAGTCTCTTAAGTCTTATATATGTATATATGTGATTTTATACAAGCTTTCCCTAGTTTAGGGTCAGAAGCCGCCCGTGTGTGATTATCCAAGGTATTATTATCATTAAAAAAAATCAATTATTAAAAAAAAACTAAAACCCCGAAGCGCACCGAAACAACTGAAAAGAAAAAAACAAGTTTAGCAGTCTGTTAATAGTAACTTAAACAGTCGAGGCCTTATTAAAATTTATTTATTATTAAAATGTAGACCTATTCAACTTTACAAAATAATGGTCCCCGACTGTTAAAGTTGCTATTAACAGAAGTTGACTGCCAAACTTGTTATTTTTTCTTTTTAGTTGTTTGCGTACCCAGTCGGGTTGTTTGTTTTTTTTTTAATAATTGATTTTTATTTTGGTCTTTTTAGTTAGGTAGTGGTTTAATTATTTTTTATATTGTTTTCCTGTAAGAATTTCGGGATAAAATATATCCTATTATACCCCCGTGATCAAAACGAATCTAATGATACCTCATACATCAAAATCCATCAACCCGTTTAGGCTACAGGAGGCCACAAAGAAACAGAGATACATAATAAAAAGGAGAGACGGTTGGGTTTATGACAGTAGCACAGTCGGTCAGAGGCAGAGAAACCATTTATATTAATATTATTACAAAGAAAAAAAAACATTAATTTAATTTACACGTATATTTGTTGAACAATTACAATCATAATAATTTTAATCAGATATAAAATGAGATAAATAAGTTCCAGCAAAATTTTCTGTAGATATTGATGGCAGATTTTCGTCTAATGGAGCAGGAGCTTGGACTGTAGGAGATATCGATGGCTGCTCTGTACCAGTTGAGTCTTGTGATTGACGAGATGAATCCAAAACAGTCGATGTCGATGCCGATGGTGGAATTTCTGTGTATTGTAACATAATTGGTGTTGAGGCCGATGACGAAGATGTTGATTTATTAATCATAATCGGTGTTGAGGCCGACGGCGACGACGGTGTCGATTCATTATACATCTGTTCGAATTCCAGTTCCTGTACAACTGCAAACAGTCGTCCCTTTGCCACATGTTGGTAATATGGAGAAAATGTTTTCACTGTACTCGACAAACCATTGAAGAAATCATCTATAGGGTGTGATTTATTATATTCATTTTGCTTCTTTGCGTTATTTTCAAGAATGTATTTCATCAAGGTTTCAGATGAGGACTGTTTGTGTGGAACTATACGACGTTTACTCACTTTAGCACTGCAACGGTTACTACTTTGACCACTATGTTGTGTTGTAAATTGATCATTCCTTTGTACTTCTGTGGCCCTGTCTCCTGTAATCCCTCGTTCGCTGTCTGTGTCTTCTTCGTTTCTTATCTCTTGCATGGATTGATTATTGTATGTCCCTGTCTCCTGTGACTCTTGCTCTTGTTGTATCTCCGATGCGTCGTCGTCATCGATGTTGGATATCGTTTTGCGATCTTGAATGTAGGGTAGCAAAAATTGTAAAATGTCCTCATACTTATATTTCTTTATAACGGTAGAACTTTGCCCACTTTTTGTTTTTCTATTGTTTAGTGACCTTTTGAATTGATCTCTAATATTTGACCATCTTTTTTTGCAATTCACATCTGTAACAAATAATAATAATGCAATATTTTTGTGTTTCAGGTTTTTGACTACCGGGGATTCGTTTAAAACGATTTCATTGAGTTATCGGGTTGGTCACTCAACTGTAGCTCAAATCATAAAGGAAACCTGTCGGGCTATAGTCAACAGATTAATAAATGAAGTAATGCCACAGCCAAATGAAGGGACATGGAAAAGTATAGCTCATGAATTTCAAAACCTATGGAAATTTCCAAACTGTATAGGGGCTGTGGATGGAAAACACGTTACTATTGAGGCGCCAGCTAACAGTGGATCTGTATACTTCAATTACAAGAAAACGTATTCCATTGTATTGTTGGCATTGGTGGATGCTCATTACAATTTTATTTTTATCGATGTTGGGTCCTACGGCCGCAATAGCGACGGTGGTATATTTGGAAATAGTTCTTTGGGACAACGATTGAATAACATTTCACTAAATATACCCATCGGAAAACATTTGCCCAATACCACAATAACTGCACCCTATGTCATAGTTGGCGATGAAGCCTTTCCTTTAAAAACTTATTTAATGCGACCATATCCACGTGATCAGGCCGCTACAAATAGTTCTAATGCATATTTCAATCAGAGATTGACGCTGGCTAGACGACTAGTTGAAAATGCCTTTGGCATTTTGACACAAAAATTCAGAATTTATTCTAGAAGAATCAAATCTAAACCAGAAAATGTGGATTACATTATTTTAAGTACTTGTGTACTCCATAATTTTTTACGACAAAGAAACGACATTGGATATTTAAGGCAAGATTCAACAGCTACAACAGACAATTCGCTAAGACCATTGCCCGCTCATATTGGGAGGCCTTCTAATAATGGTTTTGAGGTTAGAGAAACCTTTAAAAATTATTTTGTCTCTGAACGTAATAACGAAATAATGTAATAGGTACTCAAAACGTAAATAAACGCATTAAAAAATCATAATCTGTGCGCGACAAGTTGAGACAGGCGTTTTGAGTGGGCTATTGAGCACAAGTCTCACTTGTCGCGCATGGCTAATAGATAAGTTAGTAAGGTTGATTAATAAAGACAATACAATGTATCTGCTTACCAGTTTGTTTGATTTCTTCGCTTATTTTGACCCATAATGAAGACTTATAATTGGAGTCCATATATTTCCCATCGCTCATGTCATATAATGCTGGATACTTCCTCACAGCCTCAATCAAACGTTCGTTGTTCATTTTCCGACGACGAACAAAACGTCAGAGCACTGTATAGCATCACTACCGACTGCTCGGGCGCAGCTCGGCGGCACTGTATTCATGCAACGGGCCGTGGCCGAGCCGAAGCGGAACCGAGTTGTTTCCGAGCGTTGTCCGTTGCTCGGGCGTCACTCGGTTGCCGCTCGGTATAGCGTGAGTGTGTTCATACAAAATATATATAATATTAATTGACCGTGCTACGGCCGACACTCGGCTCGGACCCGACACGGTCTAGCGTGAGTCATCCTTTATCCAGGCACTGACGGGGTGACTCGAGTCGTCGATCTTAATACGTCAAAAGGAGTTATTCGACGAGCATTCAACCGGTTGTGTCCGCTGCCAATTGAAGACACGACTTTGGGGTTGAAAGGCAAGCATCAAAGGGAACGCATCACTAAGAAAATTTCCTCCCCCGCCGCGATCAAGCCCCTCCGGGGCCCTCACAAGCGACACCGCCATTACTAAGAATTTTTACAGACAAGCTCGACACATATATTAAACTTGTATTTATTCTTTGAATTAAATCACGCATGATAATACCAGACAACTTACTTTTTTCATCAAGAAACCATATTTCCCAACACTCATGACTGCCATAGAATTCCCCCCTTTGAGATTTCCTGCGTTTTGTTTTGCTGTGCTGTGCCTGATTTTTGTCCTCCGATTACATGGTTTTGCTGCTCTCTTGATGCTTCATTTATACGTTGTTTATTTCTTTGATAACTTTTGTTATTTTTCTGTCCATAGCTTTTCGCTTTTTTCTTATGACGGTGTATTGTTACTAGGATCGCGACTAAAACAGCGATCCATACCTTATGCTATTTCCTCCTATATCTTGTATGGTTCCTGTCCGCTCTTGTTTTCGTTGTTTTGAACCATAGTAATTTGTTCCTTTCGTGAGTGGCGCTGTTTCCCATGTTTTTGTTGTTGCTAATTAATGTGTGACTGATGTTCCATTTTTCTATCGCCCTTTTATATTATATTTTAAAACGAACGTTGGGGCGTGATCTTCGTCCGGAACGTGCGATTTTTATGTTTAAGTTCTTGTCTGTTTTATCTTGATCGTCGGGTTTTTTCTTATCTTCCTCGCTAATCAAGAATGCTGGTTTCAGTCTATCTATTGGCACGTTTGTTTCCTTGCCGTTTCGCTGTATCGTGAAAACTTTGTCGTCACGTTTTATAGTGTGCGATACAATGCGTTATTTTGTTAATACACAGAGTACTTGTATGAGTAATACATATTAGCAAGCATTGTGTCGAAATTGTCCAATACAGTAGTTAATTCACTTAACTATAAGTGCTGACCTTAGCTATACAGCGCTAAGTCTGGTAGTACCTACCTGCCTACGTAGCATGTAAATCCTGATGTAAAAATGCGCTATGTGTCGCAATCTCATTACACATGAATTATACATTAACGTGCATGCTGAATACACAATTACACAAGAACAAAAATGAAATTAAATGTCTCTTGACTCGTAAGTATATGAAAAATACATTAGTTCCTGAATACAGGTAAGTTACACGAATCCAAAAAACAGAAAAAAATAAAAATGTATTAGACAATATGATAGTGATCCGAATACGGTTACACAACTATAATATAGTTATACAAGAAAAAATAAAAATCGAACTCACTAACTTTTATTTCCGTAGCCTTTTAACTGTTGAGCCATAGGTGCATTTACGTCGTGCGCTCGACAGTCATCATAACATACGTCGTGTACCTGCTTACTCGGCAAAACGAAGCGGCGGCTTAATAACGCGCCCACTTCGTGATGTCTTGAAGCCTTGTATCCACTTGAGCATGCTCGGGCGAATGAGCCGCTCATACGCCTGAGCATGCTCAGAGGAACAAAATGAATGTTTTGGTCGAACGAGCCTCAACATTGAAAAAGCTGTGCTCAGGCTGCTCAGTATATGCTCGGCTCCGTCATGTCTTCACGTGTCCGTATAGCTGCTGCTGCCTTTATAATCATTCACTGTGCCATAAAAAAGAAGAGAAAACCACCAAGGTGGTGGATGAGAGAAATGTATCCTCATCGAAGAAACAACTCGGCTAATATAATTCGTGAATTGACTTTCGAAGGAGATAACGAACCATTTAACAACTTTACAAGAATGTCAAGGATTGATTTTGAATATTTACTGTCATTGATCAGACCGCAAATTAAACAAAAAGATATACATATGCGTGAGGACATATCACCGGAGGATAAGTTACTGATAACTTTAAGATTTTTAGCTACAGGAGATCTTATACTAGCTCGCAATACATGTTCAAAGTATCTAAACAAAGTATAAGCCGTTTTGTTCCGGTAGTGTGTGAAGCTATTATACAGGCACTCAAAGATTACATTAAGGTAAGCTAATTCGATTATTTATAGTTATATGTTTTTTTTAAACTAAGTAGGTAGGTAAGTTTATCAAATAAATGCAAAATGCGGTTGAAATATTTTTTATTAAATTTTAAAATTATCATAGAGTAATTATGTTGTTATTAAATGTTAAAAAAATTCTGAGAGGTTACCAGCGATTCCGATTCAGTGAATTGGTTATCAGCATTTGCTGTTTCTGCTGGTGATGGTCGATTAGTCGATTCCAAAGTTGGTGACGGTGACGCAGGTGGCGATGAAATAGTTGATTTACTTGTAGTATACCCATATTGTTGTGGCTGATTGTAATATTCACGTGGACAATAGACATTTGGTGAATAATTTCCCATATCTGCCTGGAATATTATATTATTAATGGCATGTTTGACACAGGCCAAGGTACCTTTTACGTATTTTTTAGTTCGTTGGCAATATGCAATCCATAACTTGTGTACGGGTCATCATTTTCCGCTGTTTTCTTCAAAAGTTCATATGCACTCTTTACCATTGGATTGTCATATTCTATTTTCTTTTTCTTAGCACTTTCTTGTATTGGAGGGCGCATTTCACTGCTTGCTTCATTGTCATTAATGCCTTGACTATCGTGAATGGCTAGATATAGGAACTACCCTCATTGTGTTGGGGCAATGGATGGCAAGCATATTCAAATCATAGCACCGCCCCATAGTGGAGCTGAATATCGATACTATAAAGATTTCTTTAGTATTGTATTATTTGCGGTAGTAGATGCTGACTATGATTTTATATATATTATGTTGATGTTGGATGTAAGGGTAGAATTTCTGATGGAGGTGTATTTAAACATACCAATTTGTATAGAGAACTTGAAAATAAAACTTTGAATATTCCGCCACCAAAGATATTGCAAATTCCTTATAATGTAAAAGTACCTTATTGTATTGTAGGAGACAACGCTTTTGCTCTTAATGAATATACAATGAAACCATTTGCTGGTAATAATTATATACGAGGTTCTCTCGAACGAATTTACAACTATCGACATTCAAGAGCTAGACGAGTCGTCGAGAATGTATTTGGTATTATCGCATCCGTTTTCAGAGTATAACGTAAATCGATTGCAATGGACACTAATAATGCGGTTTCAGTTGTAATGGCTATTACGCATTTGCATAACTTCATGCGTCAAAGAAACTATACTAGAGAATACTACTGTCCCATTGGGATTTTTGATAGGGAAGAAAATGGCGAGATAATTCCAGGTACATTTAGGAGCGATGAGCCATTACAATCCTTCTCTTCTTTGCCACACGTACCCAGGAGATCTACCAACCAAATCAAAGAAATTTTGCATATCGCACGGCATTTTATAACAAATGCAGAATTACCTTGGCAATACAATATTAATTAAATTAGTTTACTTATAAGAATTTTCTGAAAATTTGCTGAGCTCAAAAGTGCCATAATATTTTCTGAGTTGGTTGACGCAGTTCATCAGTTCAGTTAATTTTCACAAGATATATAACCACCAGGCATAGTGTACCTCTATATTAGTGAAAGAATTATCCATATTGGACCAGAAGCACCAGAGTAATCTCCGGTAATGTTTGCGAGTTTGTTGTGTTTGTGAGTTCCAAACTCGCAAACATTACCTCTTTATAATATCAGTATAGATTATGAAAATAAATAAACTTACATTGGAACTACCTCGATCATTTGGTTCACTTTTATCCATTAAAAATTTCATCCGATCAAATGCAAACCATTTTGACACATACGCTTGATTTTGAACTGAAACAAAAATATTGAATTTTGTAATTCATATATATGTATATGGTATGTAAATAAATATAACATGTTGACGGATCAAATAAACACTAATAACCCTTACCACTTTCCGTTTTAGAACTTCGTTTTTTCTTTGATCGTTCTCGTCTAAATGAACCTGTCAAGCTTACAATTTTTTTTTTACATCGTCTACACTAATATTTAATGTTTCACTGATATCACGCCAAGCATCTTCTTTTTTTATGCGATTATAGTATTCTTCGTATGTACTATCCCATAACACCCTCTTTGATTCATATGCATCAATTAATGTTAAACAAGTCTCGGTATCACACAAGCCACTCATTTTTCAAATAACAGAAAAAGTAAACGTAATTAAAACTCGGGGAATTCGACGCGCTCGCCTCAAACACAAAAACAACGCGCCGAGCGAATACTGAACGCCTTTGAGCACGGACAAAAACCGACAGATGCCGGCTCGCCCTGAGCGCGCTCGGATTTGCTCGGGCCGATCGTGCTCAGGCGTCTCCACTTGAGCGGCTCGGCCAAATGAGCCGCTCATTCGCCTGAGCATGCTCAAGTGGATACAAGGCTTTAGGACATAGAACATTACTAGAAGTGTCATCTAACCCTAAACTGCAATCTGCTTTAGGATTAGCGTCGCTGTACATGGGATCATCTGTGTCTATCGTGTAAGCGGGCTTGAGCCGGTCGATGGACACAGAGGTTTCTTTATTCCCTATTTTTAAAGTGAAATATTTTGGCTTACGAGCGATTACGATATATGGACCTTCGTACCGTGGTTGCAAGGACCTACGCATGACGTAATTTCGTACGAAAACGCTTCTGCATGAATTTAAATTACTGGGAAGGAATAATGAATGCGAGTTGCTATGACTTTTAGGTCTAGGTTTATATTTGCTAATAGTATTCCTTAACTTGTGCAAATATTCCGAATCCGAGTCCGTTACTTCAACATTGTCATAGAAGTCTCCCGGTAAACGAATTGTCTTACCGTAGGTTAATTCAGCCGCGCTCACTCCACTGTCGCTTCTAGTAGCGGTACGCAATCCTAGTAATACGGTAGGCAATTCGTCTACCCAGTTACTGTTGTTGCATTGTAAACGTGCCATTAAAGCGACTTTCAACGCTCTATGCCAGCGTTCGATCATGCCGTTGCTCTGCGGATGGTAAGGCGTCGTACGTAATTTATGTATGCCCATATCATCAATTTACTAAACAAATCGCTTTCGAATTGTCTGCCCTGGTCGCTAGTAAGCTTAGAAGACTCCAAAACGTGATATCCAACCTTCAAATACTACCCTTGCCCCTGTCTCAGCAGTGATGTTTTGAACGGGGTAAGCCTCGGGCCAACCTGTGCGACGATCGATCATTGTAACGCAGTATCTATGCCCGTCGTTTGAAGTAGGTAGAGGACCAACGGTATCGATATGTAAATGTTGCAAACGCTCTGCTTTTTCGAAATCTCCTACACCGGAAGCGGTATGCCTGATAATTTTGACTTTTTGACACTGCGAACACGCTCTTGCCCATTTCGCTATATCTCTGTCCATGTCAGGCCAAAAAAAAATTTGTTTAATTAAACTCTTACTGGTTTTGATACCGGGGTGACTGAGATTATGTACGCAATATATGTGTTTCTTAACGTCTGGCAACCATATTTGCTTGAATTGCAGACTGTTATTTGAACTGAGCATGGCTTGCGCAAGGTACTCATCACTCAACTGCTTGTCAGGTAATTCTGCGAAATCGAGTAGCGTGGGACAGCTTACCGTTTCTATTCTCGAAAGTGCATCCGCTACCGAGTTATCACTACCTTTGATGTGACGTATGTTCGTGCAAAATTCACTGATATAAGAAAGTTGACGAAGTCGTCTCGGGCTTTTTTTATCACTGTTTAATTTGGTAAACGCGAACTCTAATGGTTTATGATCCGTAAAGATAGTTAACGATCGACCTTCTATTAGGTATTTGAAGTGTTTGACGGTCATAAATACTGCCAATAACTCGCGATCGTGTGTGGAATAATTTTTCTCAGTATCGCTTAATTTTTTTGAGTAATAGCCAATAAGTTCCCTATGGCCTGCAACTTCTAGCTGTAAAACCGCGCCAACGCTAGTATCTGAAGCGTCAGTCATAAGAGCTAGGTTAGTGTCTGGCAAGGGGTAAGAAAGTGTAGCGGCGCTTTTTAAGCTTTCCTTACACTTCTTAAATGCCTGGGTCGCCGCATCCGTCCACTGTATGGGAGTCTTATCGCGTTTCTTAGAATTATGCAAGTATTTATTTAACTCGGCTTGATAATTTACGGCGCTAGGAATATGCGAGCGATAGAAATTGACCATACCTAAAAAGCGACGTAGTTGTTCCACGTTCTCTGGTTCGCTCGTAAAATTTACAATAGCTTGAACCTTGATCTCTAACGGTCAAACACCCTCCGTTGAAACCTCGAACCCTAAAAATTCGAGTTTGGGCACACCAAAAACACATTTGGATAAATTAATAGTTATCCCGTACTCATTAAGCCTTTGAAAAACTGCGTTCAAATGTTCCTTATGTACAGTCTCGTTTTCGCTGCCGATGATGACGTCGTCTATATAATTAAAATCAAATCCTTGCAGCACTACCGTGTCCATAAACTTCTGGAACGAATTTCCAGCTGACCTCAAACCGAAATTCATACGAGGAAATTCCCACAATCCGAAAGGTATGATAATCGCAGTTTTCTCGATATCCTTCGGGGCCACAGGTATAAAATGATACGCACGGTTTAAATCTATACGGGTGAAAATAGCTTTCTTTCCCGCTAAAACGTATTTAAAATCTTGTAATCGTGGGATAGGATAACGGTCTGGTTTGGTAACCGGGTGATTCTTAGTCCGGAATATATTTATTGACGATAAAAAAAATATTGAAACCTTGCGGCACAACAATTATTTATGGCGAGGAAAAATGACGACTGATATGAATAATGATTTTATGATACTTGGTAATGTACGATAACTCGTTTAAAGTTGCAAAAATAATGAAATAAAACAATTCAATTAGAAATCAACAAAACATTTTAATAATAAAATCACAGTTGCGTACCATAATTTTTAGATGTTTAATACTAAATAAACTATTCATTTTTATATTAAGTACACATAATATATTATATACTTATTTATAATTTTAATGGTATTCTTCTCACTTTAACAATAATACTTATACAATAGAATACTTATAACTTAGTATTTGGTAATCATTAACGTTTCTAAATGAAAGTACACAAATTTAAAAACGACAACAACAATACAGGCCCAAAGCACTATCGATGTGACGATCTGATTCCAAAATTAACCAATTTTGGTAATTCACCCGGCCCATTTAAAATGCGCGCTCAAAGATAAGCATCATGTTAATAATATAAAATATTGATTAAAAATAGCATGTAATTTAAAATTTTGATGTTGAGGGTTTTGGTTCCCCATAATCACCATTATAAAATGAGTTACCTTTTGCTAATTTAATGTCAGAAGGAACAACTATTTGCCTATTTGGATTTGGCATACGGCTGCTTTGGTTTCGATTTGCTAATTTAGACAGTGGAGCAACATAATCAGGATCAATGTTTTCAATGTTTCCATGACTATAATTTGGTAGACCTCCTAAATCATATCCATGGATGCATTTTTTATCGGTATTGCAATCAAAGCAGATGAGTTGTCTTAGAACTCTCTTTGGAACATTTATATCCCATATGACCTGGTACACGGAAAGAGTGCCCTTGAAAGGTTTCAAATTTTTAGTAATTAATCTTTCTTTAGTTATTATTTCCTGTTCATTCACCTTCAACAGTTCAACATTTCTTGGTTTCCGGTGGTGTTAGCAGTAAATCACTGACCTGTTCTATCGCCGTTTTCGTGAGCTTGGTGACTACCAAATTTTGATTGGCGGTGTCCCCAAGTCTTTGCCCGTCTATGGCCGCCTCGAACTGCACGAACGACGATATGCGCGACGAAACTGTGATGCTGGCCAATGCTGTCTCTCCTTCTACCTTGACGGACCCGGCTGACGGGGCCGGTTCAGGTACCGGTGGTGGCACTGGTGCCGTGGCGATGTGTTGCTGAGCCATATTACGCACAGATATACACAGACTCTAACTTTAGAAAAAAAATGCACACTGCTATTACTTTTACTGTCCTATGTTACTATTGTAACCGGGGAAAAGTTTGCTCAGTCGGGTCACCACTGTAAGGTTTATACTTCCTATTCGGAGTAACCTTAATCAGAAGGGCAAGGGTGCATGAATAACAAGTCTGAGACATGTGTTCGGTATAAGCGCGTTTATTCGACTGCTTTATTCACGACGCTACTTAACCGCGGCGCAGCCGCTCTAGGTACAGCTTGGCAATAAAGTCGTGAAAATAATAGCGGCGCCACTATCGTGTATGTAGCCACCCTATATACAACGACAATAACGGTTTTGATACTTCGATTTAAATATATTTGTACATTATTTATTACGTTTACGTACTATTCTGTTTCGTCAGTATATTTGTAATAAAGTTCAGTATAAATATTAAATAGTAGGTATATAATATTTTTGTGATCGACAAACATTTGTTTCGGCCTAAGTGTCTTCTTCATCCTAGGGTTAATCCCAGTCGCTTTAGATAGCTTTCAACTTCTGGAAGTCTGGGGTCCGCTGCGCTAGTCTGTAGATTTGGCTGAACTTCGTTATTTTCAATGAAGCGACTGCCATATAACCCATAAGCAATATCGAAGCATTGCAGTTAGACCAGTTGTTGAACTATTTAGGGCTCCAAGTACCTATAACGACTGTCATAGTCGTTCGTATGGCAACCGGGACCGACTGCTTAACCTGGTCTCCGAGGCACGACCAGACCAATGCAAATACCCATGTTTATGCATAGAACTATTTGCTCTGAGCGGGGATCGAACCCGTGCCTTTTGCGTAGCAGCCGCGATCACTACCGCTACGCCATAGAGGTTGTTTCGGCATGAGTGTATGTGCTGTGACATCATGTCTGGAACTGCATCCACGATACAGCAGAAAATATCACAGTGGACAAGTGTGAATCAATAAAAATGGTTTTTTTTAAGAAAAACATAAATCAATTGAACTGAGTGTAATGTAAAACAATTTAATCAATAAAATTGCATTTGTTTTAATCAGAATCTAAAATACTTTCATCTAAGTATTCGACGCCAGAAAAGTCTTCATCTGCGTTTTGGGGTGAGTCTCCTCCAACAGTGTGCTGGCTATCTTCACTTGTGTCACTACTGCTGCTATCATCTTGGAGGTTTATGACGATTCTTTCAATATCGTCATATAGCGTTTGTCCACTTTCGTAATATTCTTTCTCTATTTTCATGACGTGTTGGCATGAATTCTTCCAGTCATCAGCAGTGATGCTTTGAAATGCTTGTTCGGCCACTGCCTATTAAAACAAAAACAATACACATCAAATTATTTATTAGGTTTTAAACTATTTTATTTTTCATTACTATATAAAATTACCTTAATGTCAACTGATCCGATATTATGTGATGCAATTTTATGTTTTGCAATGCCCCAGATCAATTCAATTGGGTTTAGGTCACAATGGTAGGGTGGAAGCCTTACCACTGTGTGACCATGTTCACTTAGAATGTCATCTATTTCATAGATGGGCTCCTGTTTGTGTCGTTTAACAAGCATCAGAAGGTTTGGCTTCCTTGTAGTATCAGAAAATGGTATATTGTTCTCTGACAACCACAGCTTAATTTCACTGACTTTTGATGCAGAAGTGGGTGCCTTATTGCGAACCACTGAATGGTAGGGAGCATTATCCATTACTATAATGGCAGGCTTAGATAGATTTGGTATTAATTTCTCAGTGATCCATTTTTTGAAATTACTCTTATTCATTTCAGAGTGGTAGTCTTCATTTTTATTCTTCCCACTAAATATTAATAAGGCATTTGGTACAAATCCGTTTTCACTCCCGGCATGTATAATTATATACCTAAAAAAGCATTGAATATAAACAAAAGACATGGTAAAAAGAATACTAGTTTATAAAGCTTTAAGATTCAACTACTACTCACCTTTTGCCTTTGGACACATTTTCTTTTATTCCACTAACGTGAATGGATTGCCAGCATTTCTTTAATTTGTAGGATGTATGGACATAGCTCTCATCTAGGTAAATTATGTCTTTTCGTAGTTCATCCGGTAAATTCCTGTTTTTCACAATCTTGTCCAGGTAAATCTCACGCTTTGCTGCAATATTTGGTTTTTCCATCAAAGCTTGTCTGTCAGATTGGCATTTTTTGTACTTAAAGCCCAGTTTTAATAGAATCTTTCGTAAGTGTTCACGGCTTCCACTAAATCCGAGTTCTTCTCTAACCACCGGTAACAGGTTTCGTAAAGTAGGCGCCTAAAAATGATAAAAAGCGAACTCAGTGAACTTGCTATAAACTAAAAAAAAAAACATTTCCTTTAACTAAAAAGTACTTACGATTCTTTTTACTGTGTAAAAAAATTGAATTTTTTGTCTAATCGCACATAAGTCAAAATCATCCAAGTCTTTTCTAGGCCGTCCCGCTCTATGCTTTCCTGGTGTGGAGAAAATACCTTTATTCCTTTGTCCTTCCAATGCGATTCGTCTTATGGTACTGACGGATTTACCTAAATAAGAAAACGAATTTTCTATACAAATAACATAAAAAGGTGCAAGTATACCCTTAGAATCTGCATAATATAATTTTATGGTGATATCATCACAAAAAAGTATCAACATTTTTCGAACACACTATTCTGCAAATGTACTGTAAATAAACATAACCTTACATTCATGGGCATTTATCGAAAAGCAAACCATCATTGTTTAAGAGGTTAAATCTACATTTAGCAAGTTGAATAACATAAATTATATCTGATGAATTAAATAAAACCATGTTTTACCAGTCATTTCAGCAGTTCTCTTATAAACATCATTGAGATCGGATAAACATTGTCCGGCTTCGCATTCTGATAAACATCTCATATAAACTTTGTAAATAATCTCTCTGGCGGAGCTGCGGATTACTGTCCTGTTCATTCTAAGCACTAATATCACCACAATTACACAAATAAGTATCAAATAACAATTGAAACGATCACGGAATTTGTGAAATGACGCAACACGTACTGACTTGACGTGACTGACAACTGTCAGACAGAGTGTTGCCATTGTTGAAATATTTTAGTACCGTTTCACGACTTTTTTGCCAAGCTGTACATAGTCATACATCATAGCGCTGAGTGCGCGCTTTAGTTACTTGACTACAATGTGTCCCTACAGTGCGTAAAGACTGTCATGAAAGCGTTGATTTTAATTTTTTAATGTTTACATTTCAGTATGACATTAGATAAATTTATTTTTGCGATCAAGTCATTAATTATTTAATGTTTACATTTCAGTATGACATTAGATAAATTTATTTTTGAGATCAAGTCATTAATTATTTAATGTTTACATTTCAGTATGACATTAGATAAATTTATTTTTGAGATCAAGTCATTAATTATTGAATGTTTACATTTCAGTATGACATTAGATAAATTTATTTTTGAGATCAAGTCACTAATTATTGAATGTTTACATTTCAGTATGACACTAGATAAATTTATTTTTGAGATCAAGTCATTAATTATTTAATGTTTACATTTCAGTATGACATTAGATAAATTTATTTTTGAGATCAAGTCATTAATTATTTAATGTTTACATTTCAGTATGACATTAGATAAATTAATTTTTGAGATCAAGTCATTAATTATTTAATGTTTACATTTCAGTATGACATTAGATAAATTTATTTATGAGATCAAGTCATTAATTATTTAATGTTTACATTTCAGTATGACATTAGATAAATTTATTTTTGAGATAAAGTCATTAATTATTTAATTTTTACATTTCAGTATGACATTAGATAAATTTATTTTTGAGATCAAGTCATTAAAATAATTAATTTTAAAATATACTTAGGGCAACATGAAATTTTACTGAATATTAATTTTTTTTTAATTTTCCTTGAAAATAACATGACCTCTTCGGGTAATTAAAAGGTTTTCAAGAAACATCACAATGTCGCCATCATGTCTTATAATTGAGATATCTTCAACATCAGGGTAATGAAAGGACTGAATTTTGCTATTCTTAATTAAGCTCAAATACCTGACTTTTGGATTATTGTCTCCCATTGAAATTACGTTACCAAGAAAGTGCTTTACAGCTCTTTTTGTTGGAAATTTTACTTAAAGCCAGTCGTAAACTTGTGGATATCTGCTTGCTGAATTCGTTTCATATTCATCCAAAATGGGATCAGTCCTTTCAATACTATGAGTAGATATTTCTTGAAGAATTGTCGAATTTCTATTATGATCATTGAAGTCACTCTGTAATACATTGTCACAAAAAGTATTCCAATCTTCACACGAATCAGTGTCACTCATTGCTATTTCATCACTACTTTCATCAGAGGAATATAATATAATATTTTTTTTGGTCGTTTCTTACCTTTTGCCTTGGATGCAAGTTTAGTATTTCCTTTCTTTGCTGGTTTCTGTTTTAATTAAATTTTTCTTTAGTCGTTTGTTTTCTTTTTCAGACTCACTTTTTTCTTTATGGGTTTTTTCGTTTTGCAACTTACTCAAAAAATCTTCTCTTGCTATAATTTCACAACCTTTTGCTGCTTTTCTTTTCTTCACCTTATTTGTACTATCAGATCTCTTTAGAGTATCAAGCAATAAATTTTCAAATGAGAGTTGTGCTTGTTCTTTGGTACCGTAAAATGCTGCAACTTTGCATGGATTTTGAGGTTTTTTCTTCATAATC
This sequence comes from Eilema caniola, assembly GCA_949126895.1. NCBI lineage: Eukaryota > Metazoa > Arthropoda > Insecta > Lepidoptera > Erebidae > Eilema > Eilema caniola. The sequence continues at coordinate 5,042,445 of OX421485.1, forward strand.
TTGAAACATATTTATTTCTATGGCTTTTATTAAGTTTAAGAAGGAAAATAGACCTTATGCTATGCCAAATATGATTCAAATCTTTTTTAATCGTGCAGTTTTATAAGTTATATGCTCTCAAAGTTGTAGGCATAGTTGTGTGTAAAAGATACAACTTTGCCCAGAAGCATTAGGTCAATAAATAAACTATTAATCTTTACAGATTTTTTCTCTGTGGTAACGAGACACTGTTCTTGTGTCCAGCAGTCAAATTATAACGTTTGGTTTAATTATTATTTTTTCGCAGGTATTAGGCAAAGTTGTGGCAGGTACTACAGACTTCCCATACAAAAATGACGTTAGATGTAGGATTGTGCCAATAATAAAAAGCCTCATTTTCATTATTTAATAAAATGTATTTACTAGTAACAATCACGAAAATAACTAGTAATAAAAATTACTTTTAAGTAACTTAACTTTTTTGAATACTGCTGAGTAACATAAAAAAATAAGAAGTTTTAAAAGAATAAAAAATCTTCTATCTAATAACAAAAATAGTTGAGTACTACTAATAATTAATACCGGAACACACACAAGTAGTAACTAAATTCCAATCTTTGCTAATAGTGAAACGAACGAAAATGTAAAAATAAAGGGCTTAATAAAAATATATAAAAAAGACGTCCTCTTTTAGCTATAACCGACTCTATTAAGTATAATATAATAGAGGCGATTATAGCTGAAAGAGGGCGATAGAGATATATCTAATCACCTTATATTAATAAAAATCAACACAATACTTTAGAATCACAGGTATCAAAACTCGTAAATAACAATACGTAACCTAAAGTTATTTTAGTCCGCAGAATACAGTTTTGATACTTAAACTTAATCGAAATAAAATGTGTAGTATCAAAATAGAAACATAAAATATAAATAGGTATACACCTATACTATTATAAATTATTGTATGTTATATTTATCGAGATCTAAATTAAATAAGAATTGTCCTCGTCGTGTAATTTGAGGGTCAGGCAATACTGAAATAATATCATTAAAATCTTGTACAGCACATACGTCCTCAATGTTAGGATAAGTGAAGACTGTTTCCTTGTCACATTTCGAGTTTTTAACTTTTCTAGCAAATTTTACTGTAGGAATTTCATTATTTATAAATAAAACCTTCCCGATAAAGTGCTTAACACTTTTTTTTGAAGAAAATTTAACTATTATCCAGCTGTTTTCTTGAAATCCTAGAGGATCTTCCACAATATTCAATATTACTGAGGCCAAATGGGGATACATTTTCTTGATCTTCCTGTTCTTGTAAACATGATGCAATATAGTTATCAAAATTTTCATAGACGGAATCGTCTGCAGCATGAAAAGATGTTTGCGATGACGTTGATCCTGAGTCACTATCGTGCACATGTTTCCTTTTTCTTTTATTTTTAGATGATTGTTTGACTGGAGCAGTTTTTGCTGGTCTTCTTTTTCTTTTATTTATATGTATATCCATTTCTCCCAAAACCATATTCTTTTCAGGGGAAGCTTCTTTTATAACTATATTAGACGTAATTATTATCTTCTTGCCATGGGACTTTGTTTGTGGATCATTTTTAGGCATATTTTATTATATTTTATTTCATTTTAACTTTATTCAGCATTCTCGTGTATCGTTACAGAATGGAACGTTCATTTCGGCACTCTTTGGTAAATCTTAGAGATATTGCATAAATTCACCGGAATTTGACGCTAACGGTTGCAAGCATTCTGGTGCATCGTTACAGAATGGAACGTTCATTTCGGAACTCTTTGGTAAATCTTTCAGATATTGCACAAATTCTCTGGAATTTGACACCAACGGTTGCAAGTAATTATTAATAGCACTAATGCAAAGCCTACAAAGGCTGTTAGGATTTTTGATTATCAATGAAAAATCAGGAGATTGGGAGTATTTATCTATATCATTAGCATCTAATGGTTGTGAAATTGCGTTTTTATGTGTGTTTTTAGTATGTTTCATTTTCTGATTCTTGACAGATCTTATTTTCGACGGTCCTGGTAAACTTTTTTTTGCATTCTTCTTTATATTTTCAGCTTTAGCGAGCTCTTCTGCTTCTTCTGTCGATATAGACTTACCGGGTATTACTTTAAGTCGACTGTTTTGGCCTGTTTTTATAGGTTGTGATCGTCTATTTCGCTGTAAATATTCTATGAGGCTAGCATCAAATTGACGAGTGTTTTCTTCTTGCACCGTTGGTATCTTAATTGTTACTCTTGAAGGATTGAAAGGGTGTATTCCACATCCTTCAAATCCTTTGCGTAAGTTTGTCTCTTTAGTCGTGTCTATTTTAGTCGTAAGTTCGTCTAATAGTTGTGGAAAATGACATTTGTTAATTGTACTTGCACTGCCATAAGTAGCCTTGTAATTAGTTAAAATTTCACGCCAATGACGTTTCATCGGTCCAAAAAATGCAACGTCTAAAGGTTGAGTTAGGTGAGTAGCATTTCTTGGAAGGAAAGCAAATCTGATATTTTGACTTTGACATATTTGTATTGTCTCGACGCTTAGGTGCGATGCCAAGTTATCACCGATGATAAGTTTCATGCCGACTAGAGAGTTTGCCCAAGGCAAAACTATGGTTTTAAACCAATCGTCAAAACACACCATGTCAAACCATCCCGATTTAGTGCGATTATAACGAGCATTTTTTGGACCATTTTCACACCACTTGGACCATAAATGATCGGCTTTATAAACTACGTACGGTGGTAGGCATATTCCGTCAGCAGTTCCACTGAACATAACCGATACTGCGCTTTTGCTCACGTTAACTACCCTTTCAGGGTGTTTTGTCCCACGTTTGAATATGCATTTTTGCGATCTGGGGTCATCAAAAAGGTAGCTAGCCATCAATACATTGAACGAGTTATGTTTGCTTCTTGCTGATGACATCACTTCCATATATTGTTCAGCTGACTCAATAGTTTTCAAAGATTTTAAAAATATGCCATACTTACCGAAGTTTCTGTCACATTGATTATACGAGTGGCCTCTTACTGGAAATACATGCTCTATTGGCATGTTTAAGCTTTTGGCCATGTGGAGAACATTACTACAGTGATATTTTTATTTTGGCCTCCACAAGCATCAGAAAATAACACTATCTTCTTACTATTTGACGAATTTTGCAACTTTTCTTTTATAAAATGATGTATAAATGAACCGACAGTGGTGGGCCCCTTTTTGGAATCAATTTCTAGAAAACAATAAAAGGAACTTGATCCATCATTGTGACAATGAATGTTGAAGTTGAAAAGCCAAAGTAATCTTTTATAAAATTGTGAAGTTATGTTAAGTTTTGGTATGGGCAAATTTTGAGCATAATCAAACTTTAATACAAGTGTTTCTTTGTCAGAATTATTCTGAACTGACTGCAAAAGCTTTTTTTTGAGCGCATTATATGAGTCTATTTTTTTCAAATGCAACATGTATTGAATCTTACATGGATCTTCAGGATTAGTTTACAACAGAACTTAACATTTTGTACAGTAGTAAATACTGTTTTCTCGAAAATATCTGTTATAAGTGTTGTACTTCATTTTTAAGACGGTATGCTTTGGCTCGAAATATAAAGTTTCAGAACTGATAAATCCGGATATTCGAAATATCTCTTTTTACTGGCTCGACCTTAGTGTGATTTCTTGCTAGGAAATAAAGCCCAGTGCTCTTTTATCATATTGTAGACATCCTGACCAATTTTGTTGGGACGATTCATGTCACGAACTGGTTCTCCTAACAATTTAGTTTTTTGGACTACTCTTAACCGTTTTTCCGATATTTTCAGTAGCGACAGTAATAATTTTCTGCAAATATTTATCTTGAAACCGTCTACTGTTAAAAAGTATTTCCATTGATTATCTCGTTTCAACTTGTCAGACCCAACATTCTCTCTCAACTTCAACACTTTTTCTAAACACGACATTAAGAGGGTATCTTGCAGTGCTTTGTCACCTATTTTCCAAAAGTTAGAAAAAAAAAATCTCTTATCATTTTGATCAAGGTTAATATAACATTTTTTGGAATAACACGTGGTAAAATGTTTAAAAACTTTTTAGGTACCTTCTTTCCTCCAGCTGACACATATTCTTCACCCAAACTTCTCTTTAACTTTCGCACATTTTTCTCAACAAGTTTTCGTTTTTTACCTTATTTTTTCCCTTTTGGGAGGGGTTGTAGCTGATGTTCACTCTGGCCAGCATCCGATCTACAGTCACTTGAATCACTCGTTTCAGTCATTTTTACATTAATAAATTTTTACAAACTGCTTACAGGTCCTAACGTGTTCGATTTTAAATGCACTTTTGTTATTTATGCAACAAGGGCTTAGCACCACCTTCGAAATAACTGATCCTCACGCCATCGGGAAGCGATTGATCGATACAAGTTTTTGCGACACGAAACTAGATGGCTTTGTGCATGTTTTGATGTAATAACATCAATAGGAGCTTTGGGTACCAAACGCCCTTGTTGCTCCCAATGCTTTTATTATTCATTGTTTTTAAAATCTATCATGCAGACTGTATGTACATAATGTATATTATACCCGTACTCCATAATATATCTATATATACATTTAATATTTTACCTGTCAATTGTATTTCTAGTTTTTAAATGGGCCTCATTTTAATTTATTTCTTGCTGGATTTGTGGGTTCAGTAGTGGTGTCAGCAAGTATGGCCGGTTTGGATAGGCACTGTCACCAAGCAACCAGCGATTGCCCAAAACACCATCTTCACACTGGGCTCTAAAACAAAATATTGTACTTCAACATAAATAGCAAATAAGTAACTAACATGTGCAAAAGGGTAGGCAGAATTAAATGACAAAAAGTAGTGATTAAAAATGTATAGGATAGGTATAAGATAAACTTACTTTTTAATACAGAATTATTAAAAATAGTAGCATCGTGAGCGGACCCAGGCCACCGTGCAACAACATTCATCAACTTGAGGTATGCATGACAACAGCTTGTACATTAATAGAAAAATATCCTTTTCTATTTCTAAATTCCTCACCAATTTTTGAACCTGAAATACACAATATTTTATCTCATTCAGGTACGCTAATAACTTCCTTACAACAAATCATTTCAAATGCACTAGTTTAATTGAAAATAATAAAACTGTGATGTGTACTTATATGGAGACTGAATGTGTACCTACAATCTGGGAAACTGAGTCATTTTATAAAATTTATCCGTAGTCCTGGGATATAGAACAATGGATTTATTGTATAATTTTGAGATAGCTGCAGATATGACTGCCACTATCGTTCATAACAGATGTTCTTCGAACCGATAATGGAATTCTTGATAAAATGTGTAATTCAGCATCAAACCTCAGTGCCTTACACACCCCAGCACAATGGGTTGGCAGAACGTATGAACCGCACCTTACTTGAGCGAGCTCGGTGTATGCTTATTAATGCTGGACTAGCGAAGCAGTATTGGGCAGAAGCAGTATCAACGGCAGCATATATTACCAATCGATGCCCAACAAGAGCTCTGGCATTCTCATCACCAGAAGAAATATGGACTGAAGAAAAGCCAAAAATTAACCACTTGAAAGTGTTCGGCTGTGAAGCAATGGTGCATGTACCAAAAGAAAAAGCCAAGAAATGGGATTCCAAGGCGAGCAAGATGATATTTATGGGTTACAGTGAGCAGACAAAAGGTTACAGGCTGTTTGATCTCAAAACGAAGAAAGTTATAATAAGTCGAGACGTCACATTCTTAGAAAGTTCAGTTGTGAAGAATAATGCTTCTTTACCATTGTCAGAGGCAATATCAGGAGTCAGTATTGACAAAATTGATCCCATTAGTAGGAACTCGAAAGAACAAAGTGAAATGGATGAGGACTCTTTTCACTCAGATGAAGGATCAGATTATGATCCAGGGCAAAGTATAGATCTTAATAACATTAACACAAACATAACAACTAGATCTAAAAGCAAACTGTTAAGAAATGAAAATCACACTTACATGTGTATAGATGAAGGTGAACAGCAGGATGTCCCTCAAACTTACGGTGAAGCTATTTCTACAGCACAGTGGAAACAGTCCATTGCAGATGAATTGAATTCACATGCTGCAAACAAGACTTGGGACTTAGTGGGAAAACCACCTGGAGTACGGACAATTGGATGCAGATGGGTATTTAGGATAAAAGATCATCCAACTGGCCCGCTATACAAGTCAAGACTATGTGCAAAGGGCTGTGCACAAACACAAGGCATAGACTACAATGAAACATTTTCACCGACTGTAAGAGTCATACCTCTGTTAGGATTTTACTTTCAGAAGCTGCTCATTGATGGTCCAATTTGATGTCAAAACAGCATTCTTGTATGGAGATGTGAAGGAAGCAATTTACATGATACCACCGGAAGGTTTGGAAGCACCATCAAACTTGGTATGTAAACTTAACCGTTCACTGTATGGTCTTAAACAAGTTCCTAGGTGTTGGAATAACAATATTGACTCTTTAATAAAGAAATTTGGTTTTGTAAACAGTAATTCTGATAGATGTGTTTATATTGGTAATGTCAATAATAGTAGAGTATATCTTTTATTGTATGTCGATGACGGACTTCTACTTTGAGATTCTATAAACTCATTAAATATTGTTTTAAGCGAATTAAGTAATAATTTTGAAATCAAAACATGTGAACCTAAGAATTTTGTTGGACTACAGATAGAGAGGTGCAGTGGATGTGTTTTCATTCACCAGACAAATTATATTGAACGATTATTACATAAATTTAATCTTGTTAATGCACATGATAATAATATTCCCGTAGACCCCCATACTATATTAGAAAAGTGCTCTGTAGTGTCAGACCTCAATATTCCTTATAGAGAGGCAGTTGGCTCTTTAATGCACTTAGCAATTGTAAGTAGACCAGATATTATGTATGGAGTTAGTCTAGTTAGTAGATACCTCAATTGTTATGATACAAGTTACGATACCACAATCATTGGAATGTTGTAAAGAAAATTTTGAGATATTTAGATATCTCAAAATTTGGAATTTTAGAAACTAAAAGTTATGGGTTATGTTATAAATCTGCTAAATGTAATAAAGTACAAGCTTATAGTGATGCAGACTATGCCAAAGACTATGACTATGCCGTCGGTCTTTGACTGGGTATGTTTTCATAAAAAATGGAGCTGCTATAACATGGGCAACGCCTAAGGTAGAGATTCCCGTGTTCACCGGACGATATTCCCAATGGCCCACGTTTTTCGATCTTTTTAAGGAGACTATACATAATAACACCGGACTGAGTAAGGCTCAAAAGATGCAGCACTTGAAAGGAAAACTCAAGGGCGAGGCAGAGCGCCTTATACAGCATCTCAACATCGCATCTGAAAATTACGATACAGCATGGGACACCCTCACTCATCGTTATAATAATGCGCATGCTCTATTTACCCATCAAATTGAAATATTTTTAGGCCAGCCTAATATCAATAAACAAACATCATTTGAGCTCAAGCGCCTACATGACACGACAATGGAGACTATACACGCGATCCACAACCTAGGTGTAGACACCCATATTATATTAGAAAAGTGCTCTGTAGTGTCAGACCTCAATATTCCTTATAGAGAGGCAGTTGGCTTTTTAATGCACTTAGCAATTGTAAGTAGACCAGATATAATGTATGGAGTTAGTCTAGTTAGTAGATACCTCAATTGTTATGATCACAATCATTGGAATGTTGTAAAGAAAATTTTGAGATATCTAAAAGAAACTAAAAGTTATGGGTTATGTTATAAATCTTCTAAATGTAATAAAGTACAAGCTTATAGTGATGCAGACTATGCCAAAGACATTATTACTCGTCGGTCTTTGACTGGGTAAGTTTTCATAAAAAATGGAGCTGCTACGAGGGTCAAACTGAAAGTTGTTAGAAAATCAAAAACTGATTACATTAGCCAGTTATTAGTTTTATTATATCTTTTCAAAATATTGTCCATTCACGTCAATACACCGCTGCATGCGATGGAACCACTGGGAAAAGCACTTTGCCCACTCGTCCTTAGGGGTCTCTTCAATGGCATCGCGATACGCAGCCACCGCTTCTTCAGCATTCATAAACCGCTTTCAAAGGAAATTTTTATTTCCAAAAATTAAAGAAGAACTTAAAGAAGTTTTTCTTTAATTTTTGGAAATAAATAAAAATCACAAGGCGCGAGGTCGGGGCTATACGGCGGGTGACCCAGTAATTCAACGTTTGATGTCGCCAAATAGTCGATCGTTCGCTTGGCGGTGTGCGACGAGGAGTTGTCGTGGTGAAGGAGGATCCTACTGCGAGGTCGTTTCTCTCGAACTTTTTCCAAGACAAGTGGCAAACAATTGGTAGTGTACCATTCTGCAGAAACTGTTTTTTGATCCTCTAACACAATTGTTGCGAAATGACCTATCCTTCCAAAGAACGAGGCCACCATTTTTTTTTCCCGCACTTCGATCTCTCTTCACTTTAGTTGGCAACTCCTCGAAAGGAAACACCCACTGAGCAGATTGTCTTTTGGTTTCAGGATCATAACAGTAAATCCAGCTTTCGTCACCTGTTAGTATGTCGAACACAGCATTTGAGTCACCTCCGTTAAATCTTTCAATCATTTTACGGCACCAATCCACACGATGGAGTATTTGAGCCTCAGTCAAATTATGAGGTATCCACCGGGCGCAAAGCTTCCTGACCGCTAAATGTTCGTGGAGGATTTTGTGCACTTGACTCATACCGATGCCTAAGCTTGTCCGAATCTGCTGATAGGTCACTCTTTTGTCAGTCTCTATCATACGCCGCACAACACAGATGTTATCTTCAGTCGTCGCCGTAGAAGGCCGTCCCTCACGTAAATTATCAGTGAGATTAGTGCGACCACGTTTAAACTCATTAAACCAGTTGTAAACAGTAGCACGAGATGGGGCTTCATCGTGAAAGGCCAATAGTAGTCTATCATAACTTTCTTGTTGACTTAAATGACATCGAAAGTCATAAAAAAAATTCATGTTGACGTGACATAGACAATTTTCAATTTGCCGCCAAATCGTAAAAAAAAATTGACAAATGAATGAAATATATACTCAGTAATATTGGCAAAGAGTTCTATTTTCAAATTTTAGAATTATTTTTTTATTATATTGTTTATAAGTGGCTAGTTCTAAGAACTTTCAGTTTGACCCTCGTATAACATGGGCCACGCAACATCCAGAGTGTTGCTTCATCAACTACAGAAGCAGAATTTATGGCTGCTTGTGCAGCAACTAAAGAGGCTTTGTGGTTGAAGAAATTGTTAATAGATATAAGTGCATTTAATCAAAACTCAGTTCGTTTAAATATAGATAATCAAAGTGCAATCTGATTAATCAAAAATGAGAATTATCATAAGCGATGCAAACATATAGATGCGAGATATAATTTTATTAAGGAAAAATATATAGATAAACAAATTGACGTAAAATATGTTTGCTCGAAAGAACAATATGCCGACCTCTTTACAAAAGCTATACCTAAAGATAGGTTCATGTATCTTAGAGATAAAATTGGTGTTACAAAATGAACTTAGTTAATTGCTTGTTTTGTGTAATTATTTTTGTAGTTTTCTAAATAATGAATATGAGTAACTGTGTGACCATATCTTTGAAATGTTGTATAACTATTATGTTGTTTTGGATCCATAGAAAGGTTTTAATTTGGCAGGAGTGTTGTATTATAAACTAGCTGATGCCCGCGGCTTCGCCCGCGTGGAGTTCTGTTACCGTTCCCGTGACGGCGTAACTCTTTTTTATTTTTTTCTCTGCGTAAGAACCATCCTCGTACTGCAAGGAATATTCTAAAATAAGAATTAGCGAAATCTGGTCAGCTGTTCTTGAGATTTGCGCTTACCAACACATTCAGCTATTCATTTTTATATTATAGATAGTAACCTTTCTTAGTAGGTAATAATAAGATTGGCACATCACTAAATTGTTGTCGCCTCACTACTTTATGGTATTGTACTCTCACTGCTCTTTGGTTTCGTTCTCTCTCAATATACACGTTAAATTATTCTCTTGCTTTTATTATAAATTGCCACAAATCCAGTCATCACATTCTTTACCCAGTTAAGTATGGTTATGTTATTTGATACCTTTAGCCAATATGATAAAAATGCATTAATCTCCGACGAGCACCTCGCTTCGATTGACTGTGGTTCCTGGTCGATGACGTCGCTGCAGGCGCTGTCTTGTGGGTCTTCACTGGTCCTCTCTTCCCCCCGTGTTTGACGACTGTTGGCGGAAGGGGGCTGTCCAGTTTTCCTGATAGCGGTTTCTAGTCGCCGATTGTGAAGTTGCTTTTGTGATAGCTTGCTTTTGTGATAGAGCATTCTTTTTTATTTGCAGGCCCTGCTTCTCGATTGTTTTAGAAGCTTTAATCTTGTCGGCGAGCTTAGAACCAAAAAGGGTTACGTCCCTTTTGACGTTTTCAATGACATGAAGGAAGGAAGATGCGGCAACCCTCAGATAGCATCTTTACGTCCTGTACTTTGGTTTCCTTTTCCTCGCCATTCGATACAAGAACTGAAAGGGCTCTAGTGATAGTAGATATTCGCAGGCCTAGTTGCTGTTGCGCCGCTTCGAATTTTTTGTCCCGTGTTCTAGCGCTCTCTGAAATGGCGGCTGATATCTTAGGGTTGAGGGTAGGAGCCCTGAGCAATCTGCAGTTATCGGGAATTGTAAGCTCCTTAAGTAAGGTGTCTTTATTTTCTTTTGATATTCCGCGACGAAGTATAGGTAACCAACGCTCTGAAAGCTTTTGGTGGATTTTTTCCCCATAAGTCGGTTTTTCGTCGATTGGATCTCCCAAAGCCAACAAAAATTCGGAATCTATTTCAGGCGCTACCTCGGCCTCAGTAGTGGGTGTAGGATCCTGGGCTAGTTGATCAGAACTAGTAGGATCTCCTGCTGGTGGAGATCCTGTCGTAGGATTATCCACTTGATCCGTATTTTCTGGAACGTACAGAAGAATACTAGGTTAGAACGGCAAATAATCCTCGTGAAAGGAAATTTAACAATAAAGATCTTCGTGTTAGCTCACGTCTAACCTCCCGATCGTACGATTAAAATATTGGCCTATAAAAGTACCCGTATGTCGTTAAAAGCTTGCAAAACTATAGCTTTAATAATTAGAAGCGGTTATCGTGTTAGCTCTCGTCTAACCTCCAAACCTGAATTTATAATTACGAAAGAAGTCCTCTGTGTTGCCTCTCGGACAACCTCCGGGACGAAGCCCTTTGTGTTGATTTGCATTCAACCTCTAGGGCTATGTACAATATCTCGTCGTAGGTATATTTCCCACTAAGTATCACAGATTCACTTTTTAGATAAAAGTAAGATTACTCACCATTTTCTGAATCCGAATCAGAATATATTATAACACGACGACGTCGGAGTCGTGCAAATTTTCCTTTAATTTTCTAATTTTGTCTTCATAATATTGAATTTTTGTATTATTTTTTCTTTTTGGCATAATGTCAGTAGAGAAAGGTAATATTTGAATTGAGACCGACACAACGTGCTAACATTACCACGCACAGATAAAAGAATGATGGCGCCGAGCGTGGGAGCTGTAGTGTTGGGAACAGTGTGGCCAACTTAAACTTTAAAATCGACTCAAATTATCGATTTAATTACTCTAAAAAACGTGCGATAGTTACCTGTATGGTTAGAGGACTACATAGTGTATTTATATCTGAAGAATGAAGCTACGAAATATAATTGACTTTGCAAAGTCCATTCATTCCAAGAAACATTGTCATTCATATTAAAATCGCAACTCTTTAGTTAAATCGATTTATTGTGACATGAAATACAGTCATTGTAGGCACATTGTTTAGACTTTACATCGCACATGATTTCAGGTAGCAGATCTTCTGTATGCTTTATTTCAGTCAAACCCAGAGCACTGAGTTTCGTAATTTTCATCGCCATATTATCATGTTTAGCACACGCGTATGTTTTGCGATTGCTCAATTTTGGTGGCAAAATATAAAAGGGTCTGTATTTTTTAAAAGTTGAAAATGATAGTCGTCCATTTTCTGATTTATATATTTTATATATATATATCTCAAGGGTGGAATAAATAACGTCTTTGTCGCTTTTCTTTTTTAAAGGTTTTCACTTCCTTCTTACCCCGCTGTCACCCTGCTTATATCGTCTCTCTCGTAGAAAGTTTTTAACGTATTCAATAAAGCACCTCTTTTTTTTTAAACTCGCCTTCTTATTTTTTAATTTATATTTTTAACTACATCGTTTTCTACAATACTTTTTAGGGCGTCTTTTTCGTTATTAGTGCCACTATTGTATTTTTGTGTGAACGAATGTACCAGAACATTATGTTCAAAAATTTGTTTTTTAACCGTTTTTCTCTTCATCTGGTATATTTGAAAAATCGTCTTGTACATATAAATCAGCTTTCGTTTGTGGCGTTTGTTCATGTTGAACAACATGTATTTGTTCATTACTTTGTTTTAATTGTACTTCGTGTGCAGTGATACTCTTGGTCAAACGGTCACATTTTGCTTTGTATCGGTTTAGCTGTTTTTGTAATTTTTTTATATGTTTTTTCTGTAAATCTATGGTATTTTGTAATTTGATATTCTTACGGTATATTCTTTGGTAAGTGAGTTTTACTTGTCGTTTATTTTCTAGTTCTTTTTCGTCATTCTTAATATTTTTCTTTACTCGCTCTTTATCTTCATTTTTCGGCATTCCATCTCTCACGTTTTATCTTTTTTTCTTCTTCAGTGCATTCTGAGATTTTTCGGTTTTTATTTTTCGTTCGTTCAGCATTCTTCTTTTTCACAGCGTCGTATTTTTCTGAATCATTTATTTTAAATCTCTCCCTAAACCTACGTTGCTTTTCTGCAGCAGTTAAAGGCATCTAAAACAATGAGATATTTTTATTAGATTTTGTCAGAAATCAGAAAGCAAATGCTTACGTGAATGAGATCGATCCCTGCCCATCTCCTGGTTGAAGTAGGTCGTGAATATGCTAAAATTAATGTGATTAAGGAGTAAGTACCTCAGTTTCTCAATCTTACCATATTCCTTGAATAATAACTAATAGGCACTGAATACGTAGATATTTAATGTATTTTTACAACACATTAAACAGTTAACATTCAATTCCCATAAAAGAAACAACAAACACTTGATTGAAATTTTTAGTATGCTAACTATTCAAATCAACTTTTTAAGAAATGGAAAAAGTGAATAGTACAGGCGGTATTCGAACCCGCGATCTTCCCTTTCAGGGGGAATACTTTGACCAGTAAGCTAACGTTACCACGCCCCAAAACTATACAAATTATCCACATCTACTTTTATGCTTTCTTTTTCGAGTCTATTCACTTGTTGCTTATCTTAAAAATTTTAAGCACCTTCACTTGTATTGACATAAAATACCACTTTTTTCCACGTGCACTTAGCCTTAGGTAACACAACCAAAACGGTTCTGTTGTGTTACCGCGATAGTAACACAATTGAGGATGTATTCGGTTGTGTTATCCGTGTCACGCGGCAATATAACCTAAATTTTACGTATGTCAATTTAGTCTAACACAAGTTTTTGGGAATAACTTCAATATACAAACAATTATTGTTATAAACTATAAACAAACTTGTACAAATATTTACTTACCTTGACAAAAAACGCTTCTAAAAATTTACTAAATTATAATATTCAATCTGAGCGGCGATAAACAAAACGTTATACCATTCGGCAATATGGCGGAACTGTGACATAATGCATTGATTTATGAACAGGAGTACCAACCTTACCAAATCATAGGATGTTGCCAGCATAAACTGATAAATACTATGAAATAATGGTAACGTTGTCAGCGGTTACACAACCGATAGAAAAATGGAGACACTTTGTTATACTTATAACATTTTGAATTGAAATAAATTTAATTGATGATGTTTTTATATTATTTTATTGTTCAAATCATCTCAATCAAAACAAATCCTCAATTGATTATTTTTACCATAAAATCTAAATAACATGGTGCCGGCGCGTACTGGAGACAAACGATTTTAGTATGAAGAAAAAAATTATTGAATTTGAAATATATTTGATTCCGTGCCTAGAATGCGCTAAAATGTTATTAAGTTACTAAAATGTCGTTCTAACAATAGTGAAGAATGATTTAAGTCTAATTTTAAATGCTTCATTAGTTCTGATGTATCATTAATATCAATTGAAGTTAGGAGACATATTTTAGTAAAAAGTACATATATTCTCGGCCTTACCCGTATAATATATATTGTACCCGTACTCTATAATAAATCTATATATACATCTAATATTTTACCTGTTAATTGTATTTCTAGTTTTTATATGGGCCTCATTTTAATTTATTTCTTGCCGGATTTGTGGGTTCAGTAGTTGCGTCAGCAAGTATGGCCGGTTTGGATAGGCACTGTCACCAAGCAACCAGCGATTGCCTAAAACACCATCTTCACACTGGGCTCTAAAACAAAATATTGTACTTCAACAGTGTAGCAAATAAGTAACTAACATCTGCAAAAGGGTAGTCAGAATTAAATGGACAAAAAGTAGTGTTTAAAAATGTATAGGATAGGTATAAGATAAACTTACTTTTTAATACAGAATTATTAAAAATAGTAGCATCGTGAGCAGACCCAGGCCACCGTGCATCAACATTCATCAACTTAAGGTATGCATGACAACAGCTTGTATGTTAATAGAAAAATATCCTTTTCTATTTCTAAATTCCTCACCGATTTTTGAACCTGAAATACACAATATTTTATCTTATTCAGGTACGCTAATAACTTCCTTACAACAAATCATTTCAAATGCACTAGTTTAATTGAAAATAATAAAACTGTGATGTGTACTTACATGGAGACTGGATGTGTACATGTGTACAATCAATACACCATAAACTTTGGGAAACTGAGTCATTTTATAAAATTTATCCGTAGTCCTAGGATGTAGAACAATGGATTTATTGTATAATTTTGAGATAGCTGCAGATATGTCTGCCACTATTCAACATGCTGCTGATAAAGACACCCCAGCAAAGTCAGTCAGCAGAATTTAACATTGTCCCCAATGCATAAAATCGTAGTGTCAACAAAAGTTGATGTAAAAGTAGTAAAAGAAAACAACATTAATAACTTTAAAATACCTACATAATCATTTATCTTGATATTATTTTAGTTTAGTAACCTAACTAGCCTAGGTTTTTTTTCTATTGCAAACAAATGTTTTGGAATTTATACAAACACTTTAAAAGGCTTACTTACCGCCCGGATATTACTTTAACAAAAGGCATTATTTCATTTAAAACATTCTTTATTGTTGGTTTACCCTGAATCGGAACATAAACTCGGCCTCGGTTAAACTTGCCAAGAAGTTTATTCGCCGGAACGCTTTTGAAGATACAGCTCTTTCTTGTTCGCCGTCGCTACTATCCCAATCCGATAACTCATTACTACCTCACGATCACTATCATCACTTGTAAATATTTCCTGCATGTTGTTTTATTAACTTTTTTACAACGATCGGCCAAATTGAGAGATAGTATAAAAAGATCAAACGCGTAGATCGCTTAGAATGTTACCAGACCAATCGATCGATATTCGATTACCGTCGATCGGAGTTGTACGACTGGTCTAGTAACTTTAATTCATCGTTTAAGTGTTCGACTAACCAATCGATCGATTTCCGGTCGATGGCATCAATCAACGTCGATCGATTTTGATCGACTGGTCTGTTAACTTTAATTGATGAACAGATACTGATCGACCACTGGCACTGGTCGATGTTGATCGATTAACTCAGGCAATATTCCATCAGTTTCTTTCAAAATGTATTCACAAGAGGACGCGTTGTTGTTGGCCAGTACGATGTTGCTCGTACTATTGTTACGGAGACGCAAACGCAGAAGACTCTGGATATCTTATCCAAATGACATTTTAAATAGCGCTTTATTGGATGTATTTCGAAGGAGTCGTGACATTGAAAATCTCTTAAATTGGATACCAATTCGGTATGTAAAGTTTTTTTCAGGTATTTTTTTTATATTTTTTTTCGAAAACTTATGTCATTCGAAAAAACTAATTTCAATATAAATGTTATTTGTTCAGCGTTTATTTTTATATATTTTTTTTACTTTTGTCGAGATACAGTGAAACAGTATTCATAATAGCTCTGATGTCTTGATCTTGACATAAAAAAATGTTGA
This sequence comes from Eilema caniola, assembly GCA_949126895.1. Taxonomy (NCBI): domain Eukaryota; kingdom Metazoa; phylum Arthropoda; class Insecta; order Lepidoptera; family Erebidae; genus Eilema; species Eilema caniola. Next base: position 5,058,762 of record OX421485.1, read on the forward strand.
TTTTCGTTTGACATTCTCCTGTTATCCGTCAAACGCATCCATGTCATCTGTCAATTAATTAGTACAAAATAAATAAACAAACACGAATGAAAGTGAGAGAAAAATTTTCAATAAATAGATGAAGAAGATTTCCTGAAGAAAAATGAATCGTGCGACTTCACTTTGTGCGAAATGTTTTGTACCTTCCTGCAAAAACACCACTACAAATAGTCGCAACAAAGTGTTTGTTGTGGTTAAAGACAGCCTAAAACTTAAGTGGTGTCGAGAATTAAACATCAGATATGAACCGCCACGCAGAATGTTTTGTTGCGAAGATCATTTGAATGTAAGTTATATTTCTCATATAAAGTGTGGAATAAGATAGCTCCTAAGATAGATTTTTGTTCATGATCCTCAATTACAATGCCAATTTATTTTGCAGTTGGAAGAAGACTTGATAAACTATCAAAAGAGGACAATAATGAAGGGGAGAGCAGAACTGAAATCTACTGCTAAACTTCGTTTAAACAAAGTGAGTTATTGTTAGTCATCTTAGATTAATAATAAGTCTCCACGCGCGCCGCGAAGACTTTTTAATATTCTAAGTTAAGCATATAGTCACTGCCACTTGGTGATAAATTATATATAATATATATATATATATATATATATATATATATATATATATATATATATATATATAATATAATATAATATAATATGATATAATATGATATGATATGATATGATATGATATGATATGATATGATATGATATGATATGATATGATATGATATGATATGATATGATATAATATAATAATAAAAATATATAAAAATTGATAAATTTTGTTATAATTTGTTGCAGGCCCCATATTCTGTAGATGACTCACCTGCTCTTAAATCTATATTGAGCAATTGATAATTCGTCTTCCATGAGGCCTAGTGTTTCGTCAACCGCAACTCACCCTGTAGTGGTAAGTGGTTTATTTTGTAAATAACTGGCTTTCTGCCCACGAGGGTTTCGGATTGTGAAAGTCTGACTATCCCTTGGGAACCTTTACACTTTTCCAAGAAAAATTATAGTCAAGTGTGTTAGTTGAGTGCTTGATCTATCTACCTGCCCAAATTTCATTGAAATGGGTTTAGCTATTTAGTTGTGAAAGTGGTTGTTTCACTTTTCACAAACATCCATGCTTTCCCATTTATAATATAATATAAATCTAATATATTTCTGCATGTTTGTTTTTGATTACTATTTTTATTTACTTTCAGGATGATGCTGCTGTTCAATTTCATGTTGATCTTATGGACAAATTACTTCTACAGAGGACTTAAAGAACATGAAAAAGATAAAACCCATACATTCTGTTTCGCCATCATCAGTATCTACCAGTGACATAAAAAGTCCATCACTTTATGGCTGCACAACTGACACAGAGACAACTGTTACACCAGCCATAAATGTACGACCAAGCATTAGTGCTAGAATGCAACTTTTGGAGCTTATTACAAATAATCCCAAACCATACTTAGGTATACTGAAACAGTATTTTTGGCTGATTAACCACATAACCACACAAAGTAAAACAAAGGTATCTGACCTTGAGATCATTATAACTCTCATGAAGATAAAATTAAATGATCCCATAACTAGAATGTGTGACCAGTTTCAGATATCAAGGGTTACATTTTCAAAATATTTATACAATGGCATACAAGTTCTAGCTAGCTTTTTCCAGAATTTAATTTACTTGCCAACTTTGCTACAAATTAAACAAAATTACCTACCTTTAGCTTTTAAAATTAGATATTCAAATGTACAGTTAATAATAGACGCATTTGAAATTGAAATTCAGAAGCCTCACAATCCAATGCGTCAAGCTCAGAGTTGGTCGCAGTATAAAAATGGAAACACCATAAAGTATTTAATTGGCTGTACACCCAACGGCTTTGTGGCCTATGTGTCTAAAGGTTATGGGGGAAGGATCTCTGACAAGGCACTAGTAGGAAAGAGTTGCCTTATTGATTATCTGCCTCATAATGCAGTTATAATGGCTGACAGAGGTTTTAAGGAAGTAGAGGCACTACTTGCTACTAAAGGCATTAAACTTCTGCGCCCACCAAGTGTTTATGCCTCAAATAAGCCAACAAAAGAAGAGGTAATCCAAACAAAAGTTGTGGCCAGCTTAAGAGTGCATGTAGAACGTGTTATAAGAAGAGTGCGTGAATTTAGATTTTTAAAACCATACTCAGTTGTGAGTCATAAGCATATGGGTTACCTAGACCATATAGTGTTGATTGCATGCGGATTAATCAATCTGCAAAATGAAATAATAAAAAGTGAATAAGTTGTAAAAAAGTTTATTTATTTACGTCCTTGCACTATTAATATTTTTTTTATAAATGTAGGTTTCCCAGAAAGATAGTGATTTTTTTATTAAATCTAAAGTATAAGCTACATCGTAATTTAAGTAATACAAAGTAAATCTTTTATTGCTTTCAAACTCCACATCCGCTACGCAGAACACACCTTTCGTTTTTTAGCTGCATGCATTTGTGTTTGCAATTGGGCAACAAATTTTGAATTTATTTCACCATTTAAGACATACTTTTTCATAGTCTTTTCAGAGGTTGGACATTTCACCTCGAGCACAAAATCTTCAGCAACTCCATCAGGCGAAGCTCCCACAACCCCATTAATAAGTATAAATCCACATTCGTGTATTGTCTTTTCAAGCTGTTTTTCAACCTCCTTCACAACTTGATTCTCCAGTCTTTTTCCCCTTTTAATGGCTTCAGTCTCTGGAACTTTATATCCTCCTAATATTCGCTGAACCAAAGTACCATCAGTAGTGCAGCGAGATGCTTCAAAGATTTTTGATGCAGTTATTCTACCCTGTCTAATACTGTGCCATAATTTTGAGTTAGCCTGACCACTCGTTTTTAATTTAATTTCCTTAACCACATTTTCTGATATTTTGTTATTTACAAATGACATATAACTATCAAAATTCTCTTGGTTATGTCTTAAATATTCAACCGTCAAGTCAAATATATTATAACTTGTGCGCGGATTTGAGAAACATGTTGCTAAGGATTGCTCTACAGCATGTGTTTGACATTTTTCTAGAAATTTCGGCAGTACACTGGGTTCTTTTGGATCCAACTTTAGTTTTTTTGAATTTTTAAAAATGTCCTCACACAGTACTGGGTCTGATTTGACACCAGACAAAATAGGTTTTTTCCAGTAGCATGTAACGGATGTTGATGAAGGTTCGTTTGACCTCTTCTCAAGCCAATACAGCACTACTAATGAATGTTTACATCCGCCAGCGGCAGCAGCACAAGCATCACAGGTCGCATCAATAATCTCGTTATCATGTTCATTTATTGTTACATTAACAACATATTGCTTTGTGGAGACTTTATGCTCTGGGACAACTTTGGCTCTTACTGTGCACTCAGGTGTACTCCTTTTGATCTCTACATAGCCTACCGCAGTGTCTACATAGGAGTCCCTTGATGACCTAAAACAAAAATAAGTTTTATTTGCAAATTATTAAGTTACAGTAGGCTTCCATATGCTCCCTACCCTACACTAGGAAGGGCTTTTTGTTATGTCTTCTTCCGAGCGGTGTGCAAACTCGTGAAATAAGCCTTATTGCATGCGGTAATGTATACATCTAAAATAAGCCCTATACTAAAAACAAAACACTTTCCCTTTATATAAAGTTGAAAATATATAGTGGTTCGATTGCTCTTTTTGTTCCCATTGAAATTGTTGTCTGTGACATTTCAATGTTTTCCATCTTGTTCGATTTACGTCTGAGTCTCCAGTGCCTATTAACCTGGAAACTCTCTTTGAAAGGAACACGTGTGCTACATTGCTGAAGTGGTAACCGCTAAGTATGGATGAACATGATAGGGGAGGTATGTAAGGAAGTATGTATGTGTAAGCGTAAGTCAGGCATTTTATTGAGCAGTCCAGTATCGGATTTTTGGGTAACAAAAACCCAGAACTAATTGGGGGGGTATTGTAACGTTCTAGATTTTTAGGAAAGTATTTGAAATAAATTCTTTAAATAGTCGAGATTTTAGTATTTTTCGACACTAAATAACTAATTTGTCTATGGTTGTGCGAGCGAAATTGGGCATCATTATCTAAAGTGTCTATTCACGGCGCTGAAGTGTTCCCTTTCTTCGGCTACCCTTCGCCGTGGAAGGTCCTATCCTTTAGAGAAAATATTCTTTCATTAAATGTATAGACAAGTGCATGTCAAATTTTACTTTGCGACTTATGCGAACTGCTATAGAACAAAAGTGTAGAGTGATGTGTACTAAGTGTTAAGATTGACTTGCACTTGACTATACAATACCGATGAGTACATTATGCACAGTGCGCAACTTTACTTCTTCAGAACTTTTTGGCACAAGGTACACCTACTATCAAAAACAAAAAGTACGTAGGTAGTACCACAGTAGATACTTACATCAGGATCTTTGCTCCTCGTATTTCCGCAATGTTGTGCTTGTCTTTAGAACAAAGATACTCTACGATCATGTAGTTTTCCATCTTAGGTAGGTTTGCAGAAGCCAGTTAAATTCAAAATAAATACTTGTATTCAGCTTCAAGTGCAACAATAGCGGGAGGTCGCGTAATTTTCACGTATTGAAATAAATATCAATAAAACCAAATTCTTGCATCGATAGACAGACAGTGACAGTTGACAGTTTAGTTTATTGATTGACGTGACGCATCATTTGATTGTTTCCACAGATTAATAACTAATAAGGCTTAGGATCGAGGATATTCCGCCTACTGTATGACGTCATTTAGAGGTGAAATGAAGGTCAAGGTTCAAAACGAACTTTTGTTGAAATAAAGGCTAATCTTTAGTTTTAAGAGTTACAAATAGCAAAATAACGTTAAGAAAAGTTAAATCTCGAAATGGTTTTAGAATAAACCTCTTCGATATTTTCTTTACATACCGAATTATAGACAATTTCACCCAAAAATCGGTTTTAAAAATATAGTATATACATAGTATTTCAGATTTATTATATTTTTTTCAGAGAAACAGTATGGTATCGACACGAGCAATTTATACTAAGCTAACTCGTAAAAATGTACTTTACAGGAGACGTTTATGGAGGGAAATTCGTGATAACTTTTATATTAACAAAGATATTGGTTTGTAATTTGGCACAATTCATATTTGATTTATTTATAGTAATTCCTTATATTTATTTTTTCTTAATTATTCATAGTTCTTAGATTTAATTTCATAGTTTATAAATTTCAACATGGTATTATATTTAATACCATGTTGAAATTTATAAACTCTAGGTGAAATTGAGTATAAAGCACAATTTTTTGCAGGTAAATATTATAATTAAAACAAAAATAGCATAGTTATCAACTTCACTGTTTATTAAAATTTCTATCACAAATATATTATGAACAAAAATGGCACATTAATCACTTGTTAATACTTAAATGTTTATTATTTTTATTTACTTATTAATTAGCAATAATATCAGATCAGATCAATCACAGCTCGATTAAGTAATATTAGGTATATTTAAATCACAAATTGCACATAATTAGTTATTCTTACAAAAAAAAACTTTTAAAACTTCTATTCCCGTATACTCGTAAATCACATAATTTAACAATAAGTAGATAACAATAAGAACATTCAATCCTCTTCATTAGTGATGCACGATTTTTCTTTTTGAATCGTTTTTATGGATCGTAATGGTTCGTAAGCCCTTGAATCGATTCGTGGATCGGATCGTATTGTCTTGAATCGATTTCATGAAAATCGATTCAAAAATCAAATCAAAATATGCATTAATTTTAACAAATAAAACATTATTTACACAAATTTAAACTTTAATGAAGTCTAAAAAAGAAAAAAAATCAAAATTTTACTTTTTTAAACATAGAATAAGGTATCTACCCATTTAAATGCATTTAATATGAATATTTTTTCAGCGCGCTAGGCAATTCCTCTAATTAACTGAATGCATAACAGAAAAATAAATGTTGTGCAAAAAAACCAACTGATTAAATAAACATGTCCCATCCCAAAATAACTATAAAATCACACAAAATGAGAAGACCTTTTTTTTTGGAATTCACACTAAAAATGCAATTCATACGCCGTATTTATCACTACATAGTATAAAACAAAGTCGCTTTCTCTGTCCCTATATCCCTTTGTGTGCTTAAATCTTTAAAACTATGCTACAGATTTTGATGCGGTTTATTTTAATAGATAGAGTGATTCAAGAGGAAGGTTTATATGTATAATACATGTTTAATATAGTAGAGGGTGCAGCTGGAACGGGATCTGACGCCACGCGTGCGGAAAAATATTGGTGGTACGAAGTTCGCCGGGTCAGCTAGTGATTTATAAAACAAAAATATGAATTTCTTATCAAAAATACTAACTGGCACACCCAATTTGTATAATTTTACAACTGAATCTTTAATTATTTTTTTTTGACAATGATAACAGTTGTTAGACTAATGACAGTTTATACTTATAAGTTACTTAAATTTGCATGACCCGTTAACGTAGTAGTAGTATTCAAATTATTCATTTTATTCACGTTTATATTTCTCGGTTCATTATTTTGCCAAGACAAAGGATGATGTGTGTTTGTTGTGTTACCTTTTGTTTTTACGACACATTGACATATTTTGCATTGTCCACCATTATCAGTCTTGACAAAATTAGACCACACACAGGATTTGTTAGGTTGAAGCCATCGGTAAAGCACAATAGCACAAATAATACGGTGATACGTGGTTAGTACGGCACAAATGACCATGACCAAAGCAAAATAAAATCAACGATGACTTTTCTGAACTACCTTCATCATATTTCATTATTTTGCCTATCGATTTGCTTGCTTCGCTTCGTACCGTCATAAAATAAACATTGCAGACTATGATGATTAAGATAGACACAAACGAATGGTGAAACATAAATAAATTTAAAGTGTCGGTATTACTTTGTAATCGAACTTTGTATATTAAAAATAATAAATCTTCACAGTAATACACTGTCGGTAATACGATCCAAAGGATTCGATTTCGATTCACTATACTTTTGAATCGATTCGAATAAAGATCGTATTGAAGTGAATCGATTCAAAAAATCGCTAGATCGTATTCCCTTGAATCGATCTTCACAAAAATCGCATCGTATCGTGCATCCCTACTCTTCATCACTTATGTTCTCCTCATCATTTTCAGTAAGTAGATTCCTATAGAATGTGCGGTACTTTTCAGGAATAATATTGTTATCACAATAATATTTTAAATCTCTATATTTTGCTACTTTCATTTAGAGTAAGCTTGTGTACGCTTTTTCGGGAAAAGGCTCCAAGTGGAAGAGTCGAGTAGAAGTCTTTTTAAAACATTGCAATTGATTGCTTTCGTTATCATCTAAACTATACTTATAATCCAACAACCCGTAATTATCAGGAGATACTTCAATTTTTTTAATGTTGTTCCACATTATTTTTCGTTATTTAAGTTTTTAGTCCAATTTTTTTGTTAACATTACTTTTAAAATCAAATATCATGTTTTGATTGACCTCAACAACATTATAAGGAGTCCCATTGACCTTAGCCCATCGTATTAGTGAATACCATTCATCTGGCGAATATATATTTCTACCTCTTGCAGTTTTCTCTATCAAAGCATGGACTGAATCGCCCTCATTTTGTGTATGGCCCTTTTCCATGAAATGGTGGCTAATCTTCATTTCTAACATTTTAGTAGCTAATAAATACATATAGTAAACAATACGGTTACGATTTTGTCCCCCACAGTTGTCCGACCATAGGTTGACTTCGTGAATTCCCTTAGAAGCTAATTTATTAAAAAAGCATTGAACTATATTACTAGCGTATAGAACAGACACCCCGAACCAAAAGTTTGCTTCATTTAGGTAAGAGTTAGAACTATTGTCCGCTGCTGCGCTTAAATAATAGTAATGTCGTCTAACATCTGTTAAAACAGCAGCGCTAGATTGCATTAAGGAATAGTTTGCTCGTGACCAAAACGTCACAAGCGCCAGGAATTTCATGGCGCTTACGCGTTTCGTTCAACAAGTCGCTCCCATAGATTTTTCAACGCAGAAGTGACATAACTTTTGTACCTACTACAAAATAATACTCTGCCCTGTCATAAAATAAATAAAAGAAGTGTAATAAAAGTCCATTGTTGCAATATAAACTTTATTTACACTAATTCTAATCAAGTCAAAACAATTTATGTACTTTTTTAATTGCCTTTAAACAAAATAAGTTTAGTGAGCTTTTGGCGTTTGCTCTTATAATCATTCGTTGTCTTTGCCTCGTGGTGCAATCGAACAGTTGCATATTTGTTTATTATGGCACGTATTAGATACACTCTGTGATTTAATGTAGATGGTTGATCAAATGAATGACCAAGTAAACAAATGAATACGTCTTTCTCAACGAAACATTTCAATGCATTAGATGTAATATAATTGTAGTCGTATTTAGATGACAGGCCATTCTCGCCACTAGACCGAATTAAACGACGTATAACCGTTTCCGTACATAAACAAATTTTGTATACATCTTCAGTGGAGTAGCATAAACCACCCATATCTTTTATACTTATTAGCTTATGATGCGGTGTTTCTGTGTCGTGGTCAAAGAATCAATACATTCCTCACACTTTAACTCTTTGGTCAAACGAGTGCTTACATACCCAGAAATGTATCCAACTATTATTTTAGAAGCTTCCGTTATATTTTCCTCGTTCAGCATATTTGAGAAAATATTACAATTATTTTCAGCCTCTATATCAGTTTCAAGGGCTCTTGTACTTTCCAAAACTTCATATTCAAGATTATCGTGTCTATTAGAGTTTGTTGTGCTATTGATGACATTTTGAGACGAAAAATGTAAAATGCTGAAATTGTCTAAAGGAATACAATTTCCTGTGAAAGATGACCGCAGTTCAAGATGACATAAAATTTTTTTGTATGCAGTTCTAAACTGTAGTACATTTGGGTTATTATTATAGCCACCGTGCTTCCTTATTAACCCAAAAAGAAGTTCCAAGTGATCCTGACTTATGCGATACATAGATATGTACTTTAGATAATTTTTTTCTTCTACTATATGGTTATATAATGTTTTCATAGACTCAATACATATGACGGCACCTAAAAATCCGGTTTTATTTGAAGACTCAACAATATATTTTTTTGTGATATTAATTATTATTCTGGGTATCTGATTCCTTCTTCTAATCACTCTTTTTGATTTGGAATGAAATTTAAGTTGTAGTATATATGTCTTGACTTCATCCAGTAATGCAAAGATTTCAGTTTTGTTTCTATGATCTAAAGGACGTTTGTATCCGTAAAATTGAGACTTTCTAGAATTCATAGTATCAAAGAAATTATTCATTAAAGTAATGAATTTTACTGTGCCCACGGAATCTAGAAATAATGTAGAATTTAATTCTTCTTCACAAAGGGTTAGTGCTTTAGCAACGCTCATACTTAAAAGCTGTGTGGCAAGTTTCACTTTCATTATTTGATTACGAAAATGTATATGACGGGGCGTTAATTTATTAGCAAACTGAAGACCTTCATTTCGCTGCAGTTTGTTTAAATTAATAAGGAGCTGCCATTTAATTTTCTGGCCATCGCCATCAAACAATAATCTTTTTCGTTCAAAAGAGTTTCTAAATAATTTAATTACATGACAGGGATCAATGAAAATGCATATCTTTTCTGATGTACTTGGATGAAGGAAGTATGTTTTCAGGTTATTAACATCAGACAACTGACAACCTAGAATTTCAGCAGCTTTAAAATTAGCAGAGCACCCGTCAAATGTGATATTTGCGACAGTTACACCAACCTGGTGGCACTTCTCTAAGCAAATATTTATTAAGTTGGCTTTTGTTTGTGCTGTTATTCCAGATATTAGAAAGTACCCAACAGGCAGTTTCCAATTCTCATTTAAAGATACGAGCATGAAAACTAAAGCCTGAGTTGCTATTGTATCCTCATCTTCACCTTCCACAGGGCCTACTCCAAAATTAACCACACCAAGTTTGCGTTTTTGATTAAATAGCTTTTGCTTTCTAATCGCCATCTCATCAAATACCAAAGAACACACCACAGGCTTTTCACTTAGTTGACGTTTTTCTTTCAGCACTCGAAACGCTTCGGCAGTAAATCCCGGTTCTGCGTCAACTGATGAATACCATCTGCAGATTGTTCTAGGATGTGGGAGGGATTTATTGTATAAGTCTCTTACGTATTTGTAAGCTGCTGTAGAATAATAGTGCAAGGTCAAGGCGAATTTTCGCAATGGTACGGTGTATAATTTAGGATGTTTATTCTGCTTACTTTGTTGGATCAAAGATTTATGTAACTCCAAAGCCTCAGCTTTACACATTAGATCATTTTCAGCATTCCGATCCAAGCCTTATTTCTCTCTTAAAGTTGAAACCAATGTTTTGTATGATTCACATTTCTTCCTCAAATATCTGTTTTGACGCTGTACTCTCCTTATTTTATCAAATTTTTTTTTTTCGCCGTGCTTTCTTTTAACAGTTTCTTTTTGAGCACAATTTTCCGAGGAGTATCAAAAATCGACTCTGAATCGCTTACTGGTTCAGATATTGGATCCATACTGGATTGATGTGATCTAGAAGGCTGAAAATTAAATAAATATTTATTTATTTAGTGAATTTATTTAAACTGTTATATTTCTATGCGTTAATGTTAATATCTTCTCTTTCCTCTATCCTTTCCTCTACAGGGTCAACAGCACGAGTGTGACGCCGCTGGTGTTGCAAACGTCCATAGGCCACGGTAACCACTTTCCATCAGGTGGGCCGTGTGCTTGTCTGCCACCTAAGTTGTATAAAAAAAATTAACGCATAGAAATATAACCGTTTTAATAATTATTGTTAATTACTATACACTTGTTAATTAAACACAAAATTTTATAGAAATTATGTATATATGTAGAAACCACAATTACCGATATTATAATGGTGTTTTTATCGTATGGTACAGCAGTTTTCTTAAGATAAACTCGTCCTGTTTTTGTATGATGCTTATCCTCATCCTTAAAGTGCAATGAACATATATATGTATGAGGAGTCGGAAGCCATGCTTCTTCATTTCGATTATTTTGCACAAATTTTATCAACGTTTCTCTTTTCTCACGACCCGGCCGTAGAAACCTTCAAAATTATTTAGGTTATTTAGGTAAAAGTCACAATTTACTTATTTTACACAATAATAAATACCACATAATTCTATTGTTAAAACTGAACAACAAAATAGGTACAAATTTGTATTACCTATCTGCGTCTTTTATTTTCCTTACTCTATGATTAGTATTGCAAAAATGGCGGCGGTCTAGAGCCCGATTCTCGTGAGCATTATTACGTCGGGAAAAGCTTTAAATTAAAGAATTCAAAATATTTTAATGTCTACTTACCGATGAAAAGTTAAACCATCACTTTTTTTTGATGTTCTTGAGTGTTTACTGCAGTTTTGAAGAACACAACCAGGCATTTTAATGCTGTAATTTATGCGAAGTAAAATATGACTCGTCTCGTCGGGCGTTGGACGATCACTGGACAGTTGCGGTACAGCGTACCGCAACTCGTGGCGCAAACTTTTGGTTCGGGGTGTCTGTTCTATACGCTAGTAATATAGTTCAATGTAAAAAAGTCTAATAGTGGATACCACAGTTTTTCTTGGTATGACTCTAGATAGTAAACTGCAATGGGTTCTCATATCGCAGCCTTGGCAGGAAGACTTAGCTCAGCTGCCTATGCGGTTAGAAAAATAAGGTCACTGACTGATGAGGAAACGGCACGATTAGTTTATTTTAGCTACTTTCATAGCCTTATGTCGTATGGCCTGATGCTGTGGGGCTCAGCTGCTGATATTGAGACGCGAGCGATACGAGCAATCTATAGCCTCAGACCCCGTGACTCGCTGAGAGAACTATTTAAAGAAATTAATATTTTAACAGTTGCTTGCCAATACATTTACGATAATGTTTTATATGTACGTAAGAACCTAGATCTCTTAAAAAAAAACTCTGACGTACACAATTATAATACTAGAAATAAAAATAAACTTGTAGTGCCAAAACTCAGACTTCAAAAGGTTGGTAATTCATTTGTAGGTATCAGTATTAAAATGTTTAATAAAATTCCTCAAGATTTGGTTGACATGCCACTAAATAAGTTTAAAATCGAAGTAAAAAAGTCTTTAATGAAAAAAGGATATTCCAAAGTAAACGAATACCTCAATGATAAAAATGCATGGTCATCCTAATCTTTTTGCTTGCTCGCACAATATAAATCTATTAAAAAAGAAAATAACAAATGGTTTTAAAGAAATAAACTATAATATTGTTCACTGAGTTTCTTGCTGGTCTCTTCTCAGTAGAAACAACTTATCGAACCAGCGAAAGAATCATTTTCAAATGATTTATTTACTTAATTTAATATTATATTGGTAATTTCTTGACATAACTGTAAAAAATTTTACGTTCATATGTGCTCTTTATGTGCCTAAACTGAATAAACGAAATTGATTCTTTGATTCTTCTTTGATTCCAATAAGCAACTAACCACTTTATTAGCCCCTCTCTTAGCCGTTTGCTCATCCCACATATAACAAAATGCTTCTTTTGATGCCATATTATAAATTGTAAAATTATACACATTGAGTTTACGTCTATAATAATAAACACTTGTATACCATGCGGTGCACACAACACTTTTTGAAAATCGAATACAACACAGGCTACTTCATTATTAGAGATCGCTAATATACATTCTAATTTTAATTTACGTGAAATTTCTTTTTCTGTTTGATGTTTAGCAAATTTTTCATTCAATTCATCTGTAGGGTTTGATGTATTTTTGTACTGATGACAGAGGTCACATTGGTCTTTTTTTTGGTAAATGAAAGCCTATTTTTAAATTACTATTATTACAATATCTCTATACTGCCTTACAGTTTGGACACTAACATTATAATTATTGTCGATACACCAATCAATATACAGCTTAAACATTTTTGAAAAAGATAAAGAAGGATCTAAATAATTACTCGATCGTTTTCTAACATAAAGAGACTCAACAGGGATGAAAGAATTAACGTGATCTATGACATTTTGTTTCATTTCATATGAAATGATATATTTATTATTTTTATGGCGGCCTCTGTCACCAGTAACATTAGTAAAATCATTGTTCATTATGTTTTTTCGTATTGCGGTGTAAACAAAATCTTTACTAATATTGAAGGTGTTTAAAAACATTGTCTTGCAAATTTTTTGTAATATAATGCCATAGTCGGAATTTATGGGAAGATGATAATGTAAAGTGTGTGCTCGACGACTTGATTCGTTTTCAACATTAGTGGCAGTTTTTTTATTTTTTTGTATAACCTACTTGGCGATGATTTGCCATTGTTTTGCATGATTACCAGTACCCCAGAACTTATCAAACAAGTCAATACGCACTTCTTGACTTATTTTATTATAGCATTGCAGACGACAATTGATACAGCTGGCTTTCATACTCCTTGCAACTTTGGTTTTCCCTTTTGACGTGGTATACTCCAATCCTTTATTACACAGACGTTTTCTCTTCCTAACTATCCACTCATCTTCAAGCTTTAGACGTTTGAGACCCACATCAGCTCTCTTTTTAGATCTACGTTTATTATTTTTTGGAGTCGATACGGCAGAATAGTCACTATCATTGTACGTTGCAGGTGAGAAAATAGAGTCACAAGGAGTAGATATTGTAGATACGGAAACCGTGTTGTTGATGAGGCCGTTATCCATTTGGGCATCTGAAAAATCTTGAGCAGATATACCGACTTCAGGTGTGAGAGTTGTATCTTCGGTATCTTGACAAGAAGTGGATATCAAAGTATCGCTTTGTGAAGTTTCCCAAAAGTCACAATAGGGTGATGGTACGGGGTATTATCTATGCTCTCAGAATGATCATTAGTGACGTATCATCGGAGAAGGATTTCGAATAGAAGTCAATACCTTTGGTGAACAAATATTAAGTGGAGTATTAGGCACCCTCAAATCGTTTAAATTTATATCATTTAATACTACATCATTTTCAGAAGTGATAATATCTCGGCTTGTAGAACTGGATATGGAATAATTTTGTTCTTGAATAGGCTCATCAACCATGATGTGATTATACAAAGCCATGAATTCAGGTTTATCAACTTCGGCAGGTAATGGTGACGATACTAAAACAATAGGTATAATGCAATTCATTATTATTATAATAAAGCACGCAGGTACTTAGAACTACGTATAAAATTTCATATATAAAATTTAATAACCGCGGTAGCCTAGTGGTATGGGTAATGGACTGCTGAGACGAGGTCTCGGGTTCGATCCCAGGTTTTCCATGGCACACACCACTGACTTTTCGATGCTTTTCGAAGTTATGTGTGTATTTATCGCAGGTTTATAAGTGCCCAGCTAATGGCAATAGGCTCGCCACCTATCACATTGGGACCTAAACATAAACCGGCAAAATGTGGGTGCCAGCACCTCTGCCTACCCCTTCGGGGATAAAGGCGTGAGTTTATGTTATATATGTTATAAAATTTCAAGCAACTGCAAATAAAGTATATGATGTAGTTTTATTCTATCTACAGGGTCGGCAGCAATTGTGATGCTCCCGGTGTTGCACACGTCCATATGCCACGGTAATCACACACGTCCAAATGCCACGGTAATCACTTCCCATCAGGTAGGCCGTGTGCTTGTCTGCCACCTAAGTGGTATAAAAAAATAGAGTTGCTAACTTGTGCATGACTACGCTAAGTAAATGTTAGCGTAGTGTTATACAGACTTTGAGCAAAATGGCTCAAACTTTCCAAACAAGTAATAAATTATTATTAACCAAATTTGTTTACGTTAATATACATTATAATCTTTGATATCACATTAAACTTACCTTTTTCGTCAGTATAAAGTGGAATCTCATCATTTTCATGAACACTGCTCAATGAATATTCCTCCTTTTTGGTTAATTCCACTAAATATTTAGCTCCATTTCGTGACATGTTTGTAATAACACACTAACACTATAAATATTTCGAATAACTTGTAAATATAACTCTATTATTTATCATTACACTAATAAAGTATTTAAAACCGCGCACTTCCATCTAACAAAGCGCCAAGTAGCGTTAGACTAATGTAAACAAACAAGCGGTGCGTCCCCTCCCCGCGTACACACCGATAATAATAGTTAGCGGAATATAACTCGAGCGATTTAAAAAAAAACATGACATATACTTAGAGCGTTTTATAAAATTTGTAACTTCGTTATTTTTGTGTATTTCTGCATGATTTTTTTTTACATTTAAAATAGCACTTTTTAAGAACTTTGGCATAAAAAACGAATTAACCAAAAAATCGAGTTAGCGTAGTATAAATTGCTGGTGTCGGTATGGTAATAACATATCGTTCAATTTTCTTGCAAAGAGATGAGACACCTTCGAAATTGGCCAATGACTCTACTGTTGTATTCTATCCACTTGTGGATGGAAGGTTGATATTATCCAGCAACAGGCTATATCCAGTTGAATCTCTTGCGTATTGGGAAGTGGATGGAAGGTTGGATTGATTTGAAGATTGTGCATTTGTAGAATACAGCGTGGTGTTGTAGGCTTGATTTTGAGTTTCTGGATAATCATATTTACCAAGTTGTGCTTCGTAAATTAGGTTATTTATATGATGCTGTACGGTAATACGTGCGTAGTTCGTTTTTAGTGTCCTCAATTTAAATGCTATTTGTTCTCCAAACAATGTATACTCATCAACATCTTTTCTATTGCGAATCAAAGAATCAACCATCTCCAACGTTTTTTCTATTGCGGCATCATTTAGTTTGAGGCACCTTTTACGACTACCTTCACCATCAACGGAACTGTCCATCCCCGACTCAGATGCTCATCATCATAGCTTGAAATGCATACCATTTAGAAACGTATATTTCCTCTCGTCCGGCATCTTAAACTATCTTTCATTTTTTAATTTTTTTTTTCGAAAAGGTTGTTTGTAAATTTTTATCTTCTTGTCTACTTCCTCCGTAGTAATTTCAAATGAGTTGGCTATTTCGAGCAGTGCATCATGACGTTTTATTTTATTACAGTAATCATTGTAAATAATGTCCCATAGTAATGGTTTGTTTTTGTACTGCTCGATAAATTCCAAAGTTCTTTCATTCGTCCACGCGGTCGCCATTTTGCGCGTCACTAAACAACCAGTGACCGCGAGCTTCACACAACTGAACACAAAAACTCAAGCAGGCCAGGTTGAAAACGCGCGGTTCGTGGGCAGGCAGCGGGTGACAAATGGGGAGCGGTCGGCGCGCGGCGCGGCTGATCAAGCAGCTCGATCGACGTCGAATATTCCATTCTACCATCGATCGATGCCGTTGATCGACGATCGATCGATTGGTCTGGTAAAAATTGTCCATCGACGTCGACTATTCCATTTTACCATCGATCGATGCCGTCGATCGACGAAAGATCGATTGGTCTGGTAACACCCTTATAGAAAACCCATAACTGTTAGTTTGGTTGAAACAGCGATCTAAAAGCGGCGATCCGTCCCAAAGATCGATTAGAAGAAAGGATCGACAAATCGATCTAAAGATTGCTTTTTGAAATAGTAAAATTAAGAAATGGTTTGATTTATCAATCTCGGATTGCGAAATACGGCTTGAGATTGTATGCGGCCATATATGGCCTAATTCACA
The DNA here is from genome assembly GCA_949126895.1 of Eilema caniola. NCBI lineage: Eukaryota > Metazoa > Arthropoda > Insecta > Lepidoptera > Erebidae > Eilema > Eilema caniola. The sequence continues at coordinate 5,075,599 of OX421485.1, forward strand.
CATTTTGTCTTCTATTTTGATTACATGCGCTATACAATCTTTCCACCTCTGAGCGGTCACTTGACGAAGCCCTTCTTTAAAGAGAATTCGTACGTCGTTAAGTTTAAAAGCTTTATAATTTTTTGCGACATGTCCCTGGGACCTGAGCCCACACTAATTGTATAGGATTGAGCTCATAGTGGTAAGGGGTAGTCGAAAATTAGTAATACCCCGTTCAGCAGCCATCTCATCGACAATATAGCGCTCAAATGCCTTTTTATGGGTTTTGGTAATTTCAATTAATTCACATTTTAATTTAGTTTCCTCGTAATGAATATTTTTTTTTACAAAATTTTGTTTAACACCCGGTTTCTGAGCAAATTGATAAGCTAACATACGTATAGATCTTCTATCTGGAGAAAATCCTGCTTCTCCTAGCTTCAATATGTCTTTAACCAACCTTTTCTCGTTTTCGAACCCAAGAACTGGATATTTCCCTAAAATATTTTTTTCATCGTTAAAAATAAAAGCAAGCTATTTAATTGTACTCATCTGAAATTAAATTATTGTGTTTTGTTTTGAGCAGCATATCGTCGTCGTAATGTTCTGGACGGAATACCAAACTGACAGGATATTTCATTGATACCTAGTTAATTTCTTTCAATTTCATCAAAGGCAGCCTGCAAGCTTTCTGTAGTCCATGGAACTTCTTGAGCTCTTACTCCTTCTTTTCTTTTATATTTTCGTGGAATGATTTATCTTCCTGCAAGCAATAAGTTCTAAACGGGAATAAATAAAAAAGAAATAAAGGTTGTAAGGAACCGCTAACCCCAAAATTTTAGGAAGTACTCCGACCATAGTTCTGAGCACCTCAAGGTAAGAAGTCGAGCCCTTCTAATAGTGATAACTTTGACACACAGTATTCACCCAGCTAAAAATAGTTCCTTCAAATGAATTTTTCTAATTTATTAACTAAAATATTGAGTATTTTTTAGTTTAGGTTCTAGTTAGTTTATTTCATATTTAAATGAATCGTTAGGTATGATAAAAAACAAAATATAGTATAAAGTTGCACTATAATCAGTCTGATTCACGCATGGGATAGATGTCCCTAATGGCACCTATACCCTGAAAAAGTGAGGCAACTATCCTTTTTGATACGGATGGATGCCCTTTATTTATTAAATTTATTTAAGCATATAATGACGATTAATAACACCTTTATGTACACTGAGAGTTCCAATGTAACTGTTGACACCAAAAACTAATCGAATTTGTCACTAAATACAAAATGTTAAACAATGCAATACTCATCTTGAAAATTTTCTAGCGACGATCTCGATCGTTGCCGAATTAATCGCACGCATACACAAGCGAGACGCGTGTTTTTCGTCTGACCGCGAGCGGGGGACTGAGGAGTAAGGCGAGGGAGCTTCTATATTAGCTATTAATTTTTAGTTATGAATTTAGTAAGTTAGGTTTTCGAAAATGGGGCATCTATCCCACTGGGGTATCTATCCCGCCTTTACCCTACCTGTAGCCAGGACCGATGTACTGGTTAAAGCACCTCTTATACGTAGTATCCGTATAATAAAGCAGATCGATATCTTTCAGTGCAATATGAGTGAAATCGCAAGGGTTCTTTTATATACATGGGTGGAAGATTGTAACCTTACCTGGAGGGGAAGTACTCACAATACTGGAGATAGCGAATATAACTCAAAGGAAACGGCATTAATTTTTTTTTTAGAAAATTAGCTTCCCACACTCGGTAATCGAACCTACTAAAATTTGAAAAAAAAAAATAACAATTTGTATTTTTATTATATTATTGGGTTCGTTGTTTCAGCCATACAAGACTGTTTCACGATTTCGTCCAATTGTATTTGTAACTCCATAACTTTTGTAATCATGTTTTGCTGATTTTGAAAAATTGTTTATTGATTTTTATTGATCGTTTTTACGTCATTGACAAGTGTTTTTAGGTCTTCTTGTACTGATCCTACTTTCTGCAAAATTATTGTCAGCGCTTGGTCCGAGTCTATTACATATATTGTTATTAATAGCAACAGTATTCTGAGCAGAAGAAAATTCTGCATAATTTCCAAAGAGTACCATGTTAGACATCAAATTGCTTTCTTCAGATATTAAATTATAATTTGCCACTATATCTACCACATTTTCATGGTTTTCTGTCACAGTATGCTGTTGAATAGAAGTTGGTATGCCACTGTTTATCTCTTCTGAATGAAGATTGAAAGGAGAGTCCTGAAATTATAAATACAGTAATAATAACTGTAACTAATACTAAGGATGGCTTGCACAACATTCATTAATTTCGTTTAAGAAGCGCTAAACACGTTTAAAAGGTAAAACAGACTATATTTCAATAAAAACGACAGTTTTCTAAACGTATTTAGGGATAAATGATATGTTATGCAAGCCACCCTTAATATTTTTTCAAGTAAAACACAAAAATCGAAAACAGTGTCGTCACACCCTCACTTTTTACTTACTGACCAGTCAATAAGGCAATTTTGTTAAGTAAGGCAGAGTGTTTCAGCGATGGTAATATAATCCCAAAATGTAGTTAGTTAGATTCTAGGCGAACAACAAATTAATAGCTTATTGGTAAGTAACATCATAGGAGCTTATTATTTTTAACAAGATTGGCTTTATATTTTATTTAGTTAACATAAAAATATATCTGTATATTTCAACTTCTTTTATACAAATTTCTTTATGAAATTATAAACCATTTGCAACCCGTTATCGAGTGTCTTTTCTCTTTTTTTGGCGCCGGTCTCTCGAGCTGTCAGTTGGCAAGTAATCTATGAGCTGCTTTTGTACATTTAAACAAAAAGTTTGTTATAGGCACGAGTTTTAATGAGCACATTGGAAAAGTAATTTTTAGTCTTTTTTAGTCGCGGTCGCAGTGTATTCACGAAGTGAACGGTCAACGTAATACTAAACGTAAATACTTAGTACCTAGCTAAGGGGCCGTTCAAATATTACGTAAGCAGATTTATTACAATTATTTACCCCCCCATCCCCCTTGTCAGCAAACAAATATTGAGATCATATTTATAATATAATCTAAGCAATAAGACCAGAAGTAACTTTTTTTTAAACATAAGTTTTAATACCACTTAACAAAATATTTTTAACAATCAATGAACTTTAATCCTAATAAACTAAACGCAAAATCATTAACAAATTAAGGAACTAAAAAGCTAGACTTCTTAATAAAAATGATGGCGTAATAACAATCGGACAGAGTGACACCCCGATGTGACGACGCGACGACGGTTGGAACGAAAAGAGAGCGGGGCCGGGGTTGCGTCGCCTTTTATAGGTTTCCCCCACTCTTCTTATTTCATCTCCTACACGGCCTTTCCTGATACGAGGCCGTCCTCGGACTCCTGCATCTTCTAGCTCTGGAGATCAGTCTCCAGGGTTGGAAGCGATGTTCCCGAATCTTCTTCGAGGCACCTCTGTGTGCTGGACGTGCTGGGTTGTGGCCCAATCACATCACCAGGCGTCTCGACTTCGGAAGGCTGGGCGACGCAAGGAGCAGTAGACTCCTCACTTTCATTGTCTGCTTCTGTAATGACATAAAACTACAGCACAAAACCATATCCAAAAAAATAATAAATCACAAAGTGAAATTGACTTTGTTTTGTCTATACAAGATTACAAAACAATCCAACGCATATGTAATGCTAAGCTTGCCTAGCTCGACCTAAGCACATGAGTATAAAACAAACTGGTATCTGTACTGATCACCCGGGGCAGTACCCGTCGGGGGAGTGCCTCCTCACGACTTGCTAGAGGTCTACGTGGACTTCCGTGAGACATAACTTTGCGTGTGTGAATCAGTTCCACATAAAAGCATGTTTCAACCCAAACTATCAATAAAACACAAATAATGTTCGCCACACAAACATGTCTCACGCTACGACTGATCATGGGCCAACTCGTGGCATAGTCTTGCGTGTACCACAGCTCTAAAACAACGTGTCTGAGCGCACTCCAAGACCGTGTTCGAGCACAAAAAATAAAAACACAAACCACCCAAGGCATGTCCCATATACTAGGATCGCATGTCTGAGTGCACTCCAAGACAGCATCCAGTAACATGAAACCGTACCTCACTTGAAGTGTATCTGTCAGCCAGCACAGCATATCTGAGTACGAGGACCTCCGAGACAGAGGCTATCCCGACCGCAAGATAAATCTCAAAATAATAGACAGAGGCCTCGGTATGTAGGCATGTCTACTGTAACATTTCATAAATAGTTCGAGCCAAATATAAGTGAGCCAATGCAAATCGAACAACTCACCATAGAAAAAATCAGCACACACATCGGGAGTCCACTCTCCATGCCACGGAATCATATATTCCGCCGCTACTTGCGTCGACTTCCCATACGAGCCGGCCAAGAGTTGAAGCTCATAGCGACCATGTGGCAGCACTTTAACCACACGATACGGCCCTCGCATGCAGGAGTCCAGCTTCCCGGTCGACTGTGCCTGTTTTCTAACAAAAACTAAGGAATTCAGTTCGAAGATACGGGGCGCTTTGCGACCTCGGTTGACGTAAGCATCTTGACTTTCTTGATTCGAACGTAGACGTTCAGATGCCCTCTGCCGGCGCATCAGACGAAGCGCCTCCCTGTTCGGACTGGAACCTTCAACCGCTACATCACGTACTAGGCTTCTAATAAGTGGTGTAGCCGCATCGATGCCAACCAGCAGGTTAAGAGCAGACTGTCCGGTTGTTCTGTGCTTTGTGATGTTCAGAACTAACTGCAGCTTCCACATGATAGCCGGCCACCTCTGTTGCCGATGATTGCACTCAATACGTACCATGTTTAGTACGGTCCGACAGTAGCGCTCCACCTGTCCATTAGATTGATGCATCTCGGGTGTTATCAGATGCGTATTGCAACCAATATCCTGAACCCAGTTAAGAAAGCCAGCACTTTGGAACATCCTACCCCTATCAGCTACAATTAACTTAGGCGTACCAAAAAGTGAAATTAAATTAGTAACATGACGTTTTAATTCATCGGCATCTTGACGATACATTGGGTACAATAAGGAAAACTTGGAAAATGCATCGACCACGATGAGAACATAACGATAGCCATCGGACTCGGGTAAAGGCCCCAGAGCATCCATATGGACCGTCTCAAAAGGAGCTTCTGGTTTTTCCCAGGAGTGAATGGGCTGAAAAGGAGCACGGGCGACTTTTTTTATGGGAAAGACATACTAGACAGTGTGATATGTACTTCAGTACGAAAGCTCTCAATCCCGGGAACCAGAAGTGTTTCGTGATTAGGTCAACGGTCTTTTCTACATCTAGATGATCGTGTTCATCATGGAAAATGCGCAAAAGGCTAAGTCTGACCTTTCGGGATAAAACATAGCAGTTTTGGTTCTTCACCAGTAGGTGTGGCCTTGAAATACAGAATGTCATTCTTAACAACGTAACGAGAGGATCTAACTGTCCATCTGACAAACTCTGCATTAGGGACCGGGTCTCTTCATCAGAAGCCTGAGCGACCTGAGCCCAGTTTAAGGGTCTTTGAACTGAAATGACATGAACAGGATTCCGACTAAGATAGTCGGCGTGGGACAGAAGTGAACCTTTACGGTAATCAAGACTAAAGTCGAAATCTTGTAGGTATACCCACCACCGAGCCACTCTAGGCAACAAATCTTTCTTACGCTGGGTAAGTTTTAATGCGTTGCAGTCTGTGACTACGGTGAAGTGAACCCCCACAAGATAGTGTCTGAAATGCTGAAGGGCTTTGACAACAGCAAGCGTCTCCAACTCATAAGAGTGGTATTTGCTCTCAGCCCCTTGAGTCAGCCTGCTGAAATAAGATACCACTTGCTTGCGATTACCCTCATGTACTTGCATCAGAACAGCTCCATAACCAATAGAGCTCGCGTCTGTGTGGACCTCTATTGGTAACGAAGGATCATAGATAGCCAGTACCGGCTCACTCGTCAGACATTCCACAATGTACTTTCAAGCAGCCGCTTGTTCCAAACCCCAGTTAAAAGTAACCCCTTTTTTAGTCAACGCAGCTATACATGCAGTTTTCTGGGCAAAGTCAGCTATGTAACGCCTAAAATAGCTGGCTAAGCCCATAAACTGACGGACTTGTTTCACATTTTGCGGTTGAGCTGAGTCAATCAAAGCTCTAACTTTTTTCGCTAATTGTCCGCCCCAAATACTCAATTTCGGTCGCCAAAAATGAACACTTCTTCAAGTTTATTGAAAAACCGGCCTTAGTTAAAGTGTAGAGCACTTTACGCAATAAAGTAAGGCCCTGATCTACCGTTTTACTTAAAATTAAAACATCGTCAATGTAAACGAGGATATCACCAGATTCGATAAACTCGCGAAGCGTTTTTGCGATGATTCGCTGGTAAACGACAGGCGCATTTGCCAAACCGTAGGGCATTTTCAGATATTGATAATGACCTTCGGACGTGACAAACCCCGTGAGCGGTACTGAATCGCGATCCAAGGGAATTTGATGGAACCCAGTAGCCATATCAAGGCTACTGAAGTACGTATTGTGTCCCAAACGGTCTATGTGATCATCTATTCGCGGTAGCGAAAATCGATCTTTAAGTGTTACGTCATTAAGCTTACGAAAGTCAACACACATCCTATCCGACCCGTCTTTCTTTTTGACGAGTAGGACAGGACTTGCGTACTCAGAATCGGATTCTTCAATTATGCGTTAATAATTTCGCGAACTCGAAGCGTCTCGGCATGTGAAAGTCGGTATGGATGATAATTAACAGGTGTGTTGGAATTGAGTCTGATTGACATACACCCTGTATTAACAGTTGAGGTCGCGGTACCGGAAATGAAAAATTTAGAAAACTCATTAATTATCTTTACAAGCTCTTGTAACTGACCATCGACAAGAGGCGTGTTGATGAGAACTGAAGCCTGCAGGGCTAACATGCGCGCGTCGTCAAATATCTCGAATCGAGATGAGATATCATCTCGAGTCTTCTCGAGCGAAGTAACGCCGACATATTTTGTCGCGTCAAACTTTTTCAATTGTTGTCTATGGCATACACATTTTTTAAACATTTATCCGATAAAATCGGCCCGATACGGCCATTTGCTCGAAAGCACAGACTAGTTAGGGATGCTAGGTATGAAAAAAAGAGAAAAAATAGTGCAAACAATTTTCGACCTTATTGACATGACATGCTATCGAATTTTTTTTCTTATATTCGTGATCAGCGTCATCAATTAATGCGAAAAGACACGTAACAAAGGAAATGTCATTAAGGTCGAAAATGGCTTGCAGTCGATGTTTTAGTCCAAAATGAACCGAGCACAAAAATGTTTACACGAGATAACTTCTCGTCGACCAAATGAAAGACGGTAGACAAAACATTTTAATTTAAAAGACACGTAACAAAGGAAATGTCATTAAGGTCGAAAATTGCTTGCAGTCGCACAAAGGTATTTAATTTTGATCTAAAATGAACCGAGCATAAGAAAAGTTTACACGAGATAACTTCTCGTCGACCAAATGAAGGACGAGAGACAAAACATTTTAAATGTCAAAATTCGAGTAAATAAGGGCACGTATGTTACAATTTGCAGACACTAAGTAGAGATGATTTCTCGAAGTCGAGTTATGTCGACATCTGACAGATCGCCATGAAATTTGCCAAGTTACCAACAGTCGATATCGACATAAAACGGCAAAATGCCTCGAGATAGCTATCTCGTGGCGCGCATGTTAGCCCTTCATGCTACCAACAGTCGACATATCAACATAAAACGGCAAAATGCCTCGAGATAGCTATCTCGTGGCGCGCATGTTAGCCCTGCTGAGCTTGAATTGTCATAACTCTATTAGTATGACTGTCGTCCCTCGTTACTAACTGACAATCTTTAGTACGCACGTACCTAACGCCTTCTCTATTCAAAACGTCCGTACCTACTATTACCGGACTGTTCATGTATTGAGACAACACAATGAAAAATCTACATCAAGAGTCAGTCCGTCGAACTTAACTGGCAACGTAACTGTTGTATACGGGACGTTAATCAAACACGGATGCTTAAAGCGTACTGATTTATTCAAGTACCGACACTAATATATAACACTTTTCCCTCCCAAATAGAGTACTTAATTACTATATTAAGTTACTAAACCTTATATCTAAATAGGTATTAATCAAACAACAAAATAATGACTATGAAAGAACCGTTGAATAAACTTAGGTATATACTAGTAGTACCTTCCCTATCTAAGAACACTATAGGTATTATTCAGTAAAGGTATTATTCAATCGACTTAATACACATAAAAACTAATATATTATTATAAAAACTTATGTTATGATTGCTCAGAAATCGGGCATACGAGTAAGAGGTCATTAACGCGTTCATTACATACCTACCCATCACTATCAAAAACCATACACCCAAACCATTACCTACCGAATAGAAAACACGAGACTCGAACATACGCTAGGTATTTAAGATATCACACAGTGATGAATGCAAAGAAACTTCGTTGATAATTACGTAATGTTTTTATTTTTACCTATTAAGCATTATTATTAGAAACTTACATTTGCTTCATTTTTTCAATACAACGTATGGCCGCTTGTCTTTGAACTCGTGTATCACTAGGAAGTGACTGTTGCGTTTCCGTCTCTGGGTTATTATTAATAATATCAGCTGTTTCCTCGCCTACACTGTCAAAAAATTCTTCCCCCTCCGCACGGGATGTTGCATCCGTGTCTGGGGATTTATTCTGAACATTTAAATCGTGCGTTTGGCTGGTATCTATACCTACACTTGCATTTGAGGCCCTACACCGTGAATTACGTTTTTTCACAATCATTTGGTCAATGTGTCGTTTATGTACTTGGCCGTTATTCAATTTAACTTGATATGATACCGGACCAACTCGTTCAGTTACTACACCTTCCGACCACCTGCGCCCTGTCTTTGAATAATCCCGGATGATGACTGATTCCCCTTGGTTAGCGAGACGTACGGGTGCTGTATGTTGTTGTTCGGTAATAAGTTGTGTGGTACGCACTCGCTCGGCAGTATCGGGACGTAAAAGATCTAAGCGCCCGCGCAGCCGTCTACCTACCAGGGCTATTGCTGGTTCTACACCAGTCGTACTCTGCTCGGTATTTCTATATGTAAACAAAAATCGGTGTAGTGCTGTATTTATATCCTCCTTCTCTAATACTGCCTTTTTAAGGACACGTTTGATCGACCGTACTGCGTTCTCCGCAGCGCCATTACTCGACGGATGATAAGGCGGTATTAGTGTATGCTTAATACCGTTACGTTCTAAATAAGTAGCAAACTCATTTGATGAAAACGGGGGGCCATTGTCACTCACAATACGTTTTGGCAAACCAAAACGAGAATATTTCCCGTAAATAGTTAATCACTACTCCTGCCGAATTGTTATTGACCGATTTCACCTCATTCCTCACCTCCATTTAGAATGAGCATCTATCACAATAAAATAGTATTTATTGTGGAATGCTCCTAAAAAATCCACGTGCAAACGCGACCAGGGCTCCGCGGGCCACGGCCACGAGTGCAATGGTGCAGCACTAGGCATTAATCGCATCTCCCGACATGCTATACATTCACGAGTTACACGTTCTATATCCGAATCTATATATTCCCACCAAACATAATTACGTGCAATTTGTTTCATCTTAACAATGCCCGGGTGGCCCTCGTGAATTTCTTTCAATACTATTTCACGCAACGAGGACGGTATTACAATTTTGTAACCATACACTATACAACCCTGATCTATATGAAAACTGTCCTTCCGATTATAATATATTTTTTCTATATTGTTAAGAGATTCACTCGATGGCCAACCGTACATAATGAACCCATAAATTTTGCTTAACAATATATCTTTACCGGTTTCAAACTTAACCTCCTTAAAGCTAATAGGAAATACATCTTGTGCGTAATTTAAATAACTGCAACCCTCACTAATTACGCCGTCATTAAATGATTTTAAAGGTAACCGAGATAAAGTATCCGCAAAACAATTTTTTTTCGACGTTATAAACTCGATTTCAAAATCGTACGCAGCTAATTTTATGGCGTAACGTTGTAAACGGCTCGCCGCTGTTACTGGTATTCCCTGGTTCTTACCAAAAATGTAGCTTAATGGACGGTGATCACTACGCAACGTGAAACGCCTACCGTAAAGATATTGGTGAAATTTCGTTACTCCGTAAACAATCGCTAACGCTTCCTTATCTATTTGTGAGTAATTACATTCGGCCGGGTTGAGCGTGCGACTTGCAGCGCAACCGGTCTCTCGACACCGTCTGTGTCCCGCTGAATCAGCACTGCGCCAAGTCCATACGCGCTACTATCTACTGCACATACAGTGTGTAAGTTTGGATTGTAATGCGCGAGTACCGGTGCACTTGATAAAACTTTCTTAATTCTCTTAAATGCCCTACTGCATTCATTGCTCCATGACCAATTTGTATTTTTCTTTAACAAACTATATAATGGTTTAAGTATATCGCTCATATTAACGCAAAATTTGGAATAAAAATTAACTAATCCCATAAAACTTTTCAATTGCGTAACGTTACATGGCTGGGGCGCTGCTACAATGGCGTCAATTTTATTTTGATCAGTATGTAAGCCCAATTTATTTATTTTGTAGCCTAAATAAGTCAGGTTATCTTGAAAAAATTTACATTTACTAAAATTAATTCTAAGACCATTTTCTTTTAATCTTTGCAGCACCGCCCTTAAATTCTTTAAATGTGTAACCTTATCTTTTGTTGAATGCAAGCCATTTAACGTCTCTTCCATGATTTTTTGGAAGTTTTCAGGTATTCATTTGATTCCAAATGGGACACGCTTATATACAAACGTCCCTACATGCGTAGTTATAGCTGTCATTGGTTGTGAATCTTCATGTAATATACATTGTTGGAATGCGTTAGACAAGTCAAGTTTAGTATACCGCTCTCCCCCTCCTAGTACCGCGAACAGGTCCTCGATCCGTGGCAGCGGGTAGTGATAATCTTTTAATAACGGATTAATAGTAACCTTATAGTCACCGCATATTCTAATACTACCGTTAGACTTGAGTACCGGCACAATAGGAGTTCCATAATCAGACCGCTCAACTTTATAAATGACACCCTCCCGCTGCAAACGTTCGAGTTCCCGTTCCACAGGTTCTTTAAGGGCTAGGGGTAAAGACCTTGCCTTAACAAAAATGGGAGTATTATCTTTTAAGTACAATCTAAATTCTGATTTAAAAGTGCCTAGTCCCTCAGCGAATACTTCAGGGAATTCATTTCGTAAAGACAAAGCAATTGAGTCAATATCGGCCATGTTGTAGCATTCAACAATAGCCAATTTTAAATGTTTAATCCACGTACGACCCATTAAAGGCGGACCGCCGTTTTCTATCACGAAAAGATTTAAATTAGCCTGATGTTTACCACAAATTACATTAACTACAACATATCCGAGTGTCTCAATAATATCGCCTGTGTACGACTTGAAAGATAAAATTTTACTTTGTAGTGGAATATGAGAAAGATGTTTATCGTAATACTTTTTAGATATAACAGAAATTTTACTTCCGGTATCGATCTCAAATGTCCACAAAATGTTTTCAATTTTTAAATTAATGCAATAAGGTCCGTCACCTTCATTCTTAATATTTAAATTATAAAAATTACCGCTATCGTCTGACTCGGAATCATTTAAAAAAAATTGGTTCTTCTTCGAGTTATCTTTGTTGTTATTAGACACACTCGCGTTATTAATCCCTTCTTTATTGCACACTGCCTTTAAATGGCCCCGTTGACCACACACATCGCAATTATAATGCTTAAACCGACACTTGCCTTCTGTATGACCGGGTTTACCACACCTTGGGCACAAACGCTGGTCGTTTGTCGCCCTGGCCTGGGACGCGCGGCCCCCGCCGGCGCCGTCACCGCGAGCGCCGCCGCGCACTCCGCGGCCTCCGCCGCCGCCTGCGATCCGGTGCAAGCCGTCGTCACTGGACGGTGAGCAGCGCACGGCCGAGCCCTGGGCGCCCGGGGCGCACGCCGTCGCCGCGTGCCGCTCCGCCGCCTCCAAAGACTGTGCCAACTCCACTGCACGTTTATAGGTTACGCCTTTCTCCGCGAAGATTTGCGATCTCATGGCTTCATCGTACAATCCCGATACAAATTGATCTCGTAAATTCACCTCTAAACAGCCTCCGAAGTTACAAGTTTTAGCTAAATGTTTTAATGCTTGAAGGTAGTCGCGCACACTCTCGCCTTGTGCCTGCGTTCGCTGTCTAAACAGATGCCTTTCAGCGATTTCAGATGTTTCTGGTTCGAGGTGCTCCCTGACCAGACTCACCAACACATCGTATGTTTTGGATTCCGGTTCATCCGGGGCACATAAGTCGCACATTAATTCGTAACACTCTGCACCAACTATCGTCACTAATGTTGCAACTTTTAACGAATCATCGATGTTATTTAGTCTAATAAATTGATTTAATCGCCTCACATATGCATTCCAATTATGATTGGCAATGCAAAATGCATCCACATGGCCGATCGTCATTGTTTTTTATTAAATTGCACTCGCGTTCGCGTTCGAATAAACTCGTCGCCAGTGATGTATACGGGACGTTAATCAAACACGGAGGCTTAAAGCGTACTGATTTATTCAAGTACCGACACTGATATATAACAGTAACGTAAGAGGTACTTTCCACTTCCTGACTGCCTAATCCTTTCAAAATTCGGAGTGCCGGTTTACGTGAGTAGTTAAAATGTTTCAGCAAGGATGACGACATTAAAGAAATAGTTGAACCGCTGTCTATCAAGACGTCTACCGGCACGTTTTGAATAACAGCCACTACAACGTCACTATTAGTGGAATTTACTATTGCGTTACAAAAATTTACAGTCTCCTTGTTTGTCGCCTCGGATCTTTGTTTGGCGAAACAAGTATCGACTTTGTGGCCCGGCTTTTTACAAAAAGAACACGGTTCGGACCTATTCGGAACAAAAACAGTCTTCAAAGTTGCGGAACTCGAATTAACCGACGAACCACTGGGTCCCGTATCAATTCTAGCTCGCTTAGTACATGAAGCTTGCCTGTGGCCCAGCTGGCCACACGAATAACACTTGACATCACTACTACCCCGTTTTCGCAAAGTATCCGTAGCTTGATTACCTTTTGCATTATTATTCGAAACTGAACGTGTAGGAAAATTCTTAACCGGCTTAGTATAAATCGAAAAAAAATCTATTAAATCGTTTGGCAACAATTTGGCATTCGTTGCAGACGCTCTAATGTTAGGATCAGTAATACCACGTATAATTATCGCCGAAATCAATTCGTCACTTAGTCCCCGCACTATACGTAAACGAAGTAAAGAGCGACGCGCGTAATCCGCATACGTGGGGTACTTATCCGAATTTGTGTTTATAACATCGGCCAATATACCCGCGACGTCGGGTGTTCTCGGACATAATGGCTTAAATTCCCTCTTAAAATTACTCCACGTACGATCATTCGATACCCACTCATTTAACCACGATCGAGCGTCACCTTTTAAACAATTTCCGATGCGTGAAAGACACTCATAGTCATTCCAATTGTTTAGGGATTTAGCACGATCTACTTCCGCACACCAATCATCGATATTATGTAAATTCGGATCAAAATTAGAAATGTAAAAGTGTTGATTCGATCTACCGGCATAATTAATTGAGCGAATCGCGTCAACAATACGATCGGTTACCGTGGAATGCTCTGGTGCCCTGCTAGAAGTGGGATCCGAACCCCGTAGCGGCGGATCTGGTCCGAGAGCGTGGACGTTCATTATGATCACGTGAAGGCGACAAGAACCGATCTCGTGATCGTGACACTAACCTCCTATTAGGTGATGTTAACCTCCGCATATGGCTCAATGGTGACGAACAACGTACATCACGAGATGCCGCGCGACCCGGTGATCGCAAAGCGTTGCGTTTCTGTGACGGTGATACTCGCTCACGGTGCAATGGCGACCTGTTACGGCTTGTACATTCCGGCACTCTAGTGTCATGCTCACCTGAACGCACTGGCCTGGGTGAAGGCCTAGATTTGCCTTCTAATGCCTTTAGACGAGTCAACATTGCCTGCATCTCGAGCCGCAACTTAAAATTTTCGTCCGGCGATGGACTGCGACGTCTACTATCACACCTATTTCGACTACCACGGCTTGGGCTACGACTGCCGCGGCGACTCGCACTATAGTCACGCTCTTGATTCGACATATCAAAACAACAAAATCCGAATAAACAAAACTTAAAAACCACGTCACAAAAACACAGTCAAACTATGGCAAAAGTACGACACCAATAAACGTTTAAATTGAACGCACCTAATACCACAAAACACTTCGGCAAACACTCAAATAAAAACAACCAAAATAATTGCTACTTACCCTACTTGTTTTCTAGAAAAAAAAGAAACTTCAACACTACAAATTGCAAACTCACTGAATCGAAACAAAAGAAGTGGGCAAATTGAGAACTATTCCACTTCTGATCTAAGCAATAAGACCAGAAGTAACTTTTTTTTAAAACATAAGTTTTAATAACACTTAACAAAATATTTTTAACAATCAATTAACTTTAATCCTAATAAACTAAACGCAAAATCATTAACAAATAAAGTAACTAAAAAGCTAGACTTCTTAATAAAAATGATGGCGTAATAACAATCGGACAGAGTGACACCCCGATGTGACGACGCGACGACGGTTGGAACGAAAAGAGAGCGGGGCCGGGGTTGCGTCGCCTTTTATAGGTTTCCCCCACTCTTCTTATTTCATCTCCTACAATAATTTATTAGGTTCAGTTTTATTAACACGTATTTCTTTTATCTGATTCCACATAATTTTTACATTTTTATTATTTTAGTCCATAATTTATTTTTAACTTTACTTTTAAAATTAAAGAAATCTGTCTGCTGCATATTTTGTACTCTGTAGGGATTACCATCGGCCGTTGCCCATCTTACGAGAGTTTGCCATTCATAAGGAGTATAAATGACTCGTGCCTTAAACACACGCTCTATGAGGGCATGAACACTGTCCCCCTCATTTTGCGTATGCCCTTTTTCTAAAAACCTATGTGTTATTGATATATTATACAATGCGCGGCACACATATAAAAATTTCGATTCTGGTCGGCACAATTGTCCGACCAAAATCTGATCTCATCAGCCCCATCATTGGCCTTTCCTTTTACAAAATGTAATAAGCAACTACTGACTTCATTCGCCCCCCTATTTGAAATAGTCTCATCCCACATATAGCAAGTAGCTTGTTTGTTGCCCATATCAAATACGGTGAAGTTAAAGCATGAAAATTTTCTTTTATAATAAAATACACTGATTTGGCCCTGAGGACAAGAAAGCACCTTCTGAAAGTCAAAAACTGCTGTTATTGTTTTATTGTTAGACTGATTTGCTGCATTTTGGTCGTCAGTTTTTAATTTACGAGCAAAGGTTTTGTTGCGGATATGTTTTTCATACAATGTAATCTCATTTTCAGTACAGTTAGTTTTATTTCGTTGAATATGACAAATATCACACGCATCCTTTTTGGGGATATGAAAGCCTATATTAAAGTGTTTAGACACAATATCCCTATATTGCCGTTCAGTAAAAGCCTTGTTCTCATATTTTGAAGAATCAAACCATTCTTTGTATAGAATAAACATGCGTCCGAAGCTAAGATTGCCATCTAAATAAAGCTTGTTTGATCTCTGTCGAACGACGTGATCACATACACTTCGTTCCATTTCATCGTTAAGGACTACCCTATGTCTAGTATGACGACCTCGTCTATCTATGTCTATATCGGAAACACCATCGAATTTTCGAAAAGCTGTTTGAACAAGCCTTTCACTGACGGATAGGGTATTTAAAAACATTGTTTTACATACAGCAATAACTTCAGTTGCAGATGTGTCTGATGTACAGGTTATGGGTAAGTTATATTTGTAAGTAAACTTTCGTGAATTATGTAGAATATACTGCTTCCGGGCTAATTGGCCGTGGTCGATGTGAAACTTGCGTTCCAGACGTTTCGTCGATCACTGCGGTCGACATCTTCAGTGGCGCAGGGCCGGGCGACGACAACTTCTGAGACCTTGCCTCGCCGACGGCTGACGTGCGACTTGAATCACGGCCGTATTTATAGGCACGGTCGGAGCGGGGAATCGACTCACTCGATTCTGATTGGTCGAGCGCTGTGGCGCGGACGTACTCGATCCTGATTGGTTGTTTGCACTGTGATACCGAGTGGCTCTCAGTGCTGGGTACCAATCTTTTTGGAGCTGAACCGAAAAAACGAGGGATTTCAAAGGTGACTATTCCTTCGACAACCGTCAACCGTACCAAACGTATTTTGAATTGAAAACTAGGTCATGACATGGATCGCAAAAAGAAGTGTGCACTTCTGTTATTGCTTAGGAGATACAGGAAAAAGAAACAAAGAAGATTTTGGGTTCATCCATTTATTAATACTATGAATCCCGCTGGGAACTATTTTCATCAAAAATATGAAGCTTTGAAAACAGACGAAAAATATTTTTTTGAGTATTTTAGAATGAGCATATCTTCATCCGAAGAGCTTTTTACCAAGTTTAGTTTTTTCATTGTTTTCTTTTTCCTCGAAATTTGGAAATAAACTTTTACAAACGTCCTTCCAAGCATCTTGTTTGATGAATTTGTTTTTATAATCTTCATTACTAGTGTCCCAAAGAACAGGGCGCTCCTCAATCAGTGATATTAAAAAATCAACGTCGTACTCTGTCATTTTTTTACATACGTCTTGCCCACACGCAGTCCCAGACCGTACTAAAAATGGCGTCAACAAGTGTGACGAAACATCGCAGGAATGCGCGTTGCGAATCAATTCGCAAGTTCTTGCGATGCGTTGTGCGAGGTCGTAGAGTTTTACGATAGGATGTCGCATCGCAGTTTTGTGTACAAGCCCTTAAGGCATCTATATTTTTTAACCTTAAGAGTAAACTTGACTACAAACGCCCACTGTTTTTCTCTGTTACCTAGACTCCAAAACTTTGATTTTGATTGATGAGTAATTTTATCAAAACATTTAAATCGACATTTGCAAGGCTCGCCCATAACCTTTTCATTAACTACTTTACCCCTTTTTGACACATATTTTTTCCTAAATTCGTTAAACATTTTCTTTTGACATCTGACCACGAATCCTTGCACTTCTTACGTTTCTTTCGGCCCGGATGACACAGGGCTGATGTCCGATTCAGACACTGAACTTACTCCACTTAGAGTATCCGGTGAAGATGGTAAAGCCTCTAACCAACTGTGATGTGCACTACATAATACATCTTCACAATTCCTATGAGAATTAGTAGGCGAAGGCATAGGTGTAGGAATTCTCAGTGGTGATTTGGGTGTACCTACAACATCCTCTTCAAATTCCGCTATAATCACAGGTGGAGAGGCTTCAAAGCTAGTGTTTGCATCTTCAATAATAAATGGCGAACTAAAAACAAGCGGCGAGTTAGGTTTTTCATTACACGGACCCTGCAAATCGTGAAAATATTTAGAACTAAAAATAAGTAGAGTAAAAAAACATAAAATTAGTCTCATTTCATATAAACTATGTTTTATTAGCATTTTAAGTAAGCGAACAAAATTGTATGTAAAATTATGTTAAAGAACAATATGCTGCATAAAACATGTAGTCGTACTCCGGAGTACAACATTGTATATCAACGGTTAAAAGGAAATAGGGGATAAACGACAAAAGATGAAATGTTCAGGAGAGCCGTTCAAAGTTTTAAATTTTAGAAAAACTGACGTATTTTTGTCATTTATTAAGATATTGTGAAAAGCGAAACAGTTATAAAATCAGATAGAAATGGAACAGTTACTGGTATTCTTAGTTTTAGTGATTTGACGTTATTTAAAGTAGTTTTTGTCGCTTATAACCACAGCTTATAATTTTTGAATGAGGAAATATGGCATAAGATACAAATGACAAAATCAAATATTAAAGGATAAGAAGCATATGCAACATTCCAATTTATCATTTCGCAAGGTAAAAGGGTATAAGCGACTAGACCGTTCAATCAATATTATAGGAAAAGAAGGATAAGGTACTTTTCATAGTGGTTGCATAAAAGGTAATAGGGCACCAGAAACAGTCGGCATTCAAAACAATACCAGGATATAAGACATTAGTAACACACAATGTTGCTACGAAGCAAAGAAAATATGGATGAAAAGCCACCCTAAAAATAATGAAGTAGCGCAACTAACACAATCCTTCATCAGGAAAATATCTAAAACAGAAATTACATGACACCGTAATTGTGTCTCACTTCTAAAGTAGGGTGAAATTGCTTGGGAGTAAATTTTCACAGAAACATACTAAGGATCTATCTTACTAAGAAGCCTATTACAGTATACCCTGCTATAATTTTACACTAAATGGTAGATTTAAAAGATATAGCTCGTCATTTCATATTTGCTAACGAGCAGATAGTGTGATGTTTTTTGAAATAAAAAAGGAGTTTAAAATACTTTTTAATCAAGAAAATCAAAATTAACCCCCTTACTAATCAAAACACGAATCGCTAATAAATCTATTTTAGCTAAAATACTGTTTTTCTTTCATAACGCTGCCAACATTTGACAGAAAGTGTTAACATTTAAAAAGTAATAAACATTATACAAAAATAAAGCCAGCTTCGCAACTTAAAATTAAAAGGCACCGTTAAACAAAACATAGTATCTTTGTCAAACAACAACGTTTCAAGAAACATGGAAACAAGGGACTATAAAAAAATATTGTTTTCACTTACAACTAAGAACGCTTACTATCTATTATTCATTTCAATATTTCTATTTCCGTACCACTCTTTTCAGCTTAAGAAATTATTAACTTGTTTTTATGCTGTATAGAAGTTTTATACCTACTTAGTGTATCACATTGAATAGGTCAGTCTTAGGTCAATTATCATTGGTAATAATTTTTTTCTTTATAGCTATCGAGATCAACATTAAAAATCACAACTTTTCTTAATCAGTCTTCTTAATTTGGAAGTATTATCTTTATATTCTGAGAAAGCCCCTCAAAATTAAACATTTGAAAAACCCCCGACTTAAGTTATCAGTCATTTTGCAGCGGTTGCCATTTTGGATTTAATTTTTGTATAGTGTATTGTGTTCTGCTACTCAAGCCCTTTTATTTGATACATATATTGAGGTAAATGTGAAAAAATCTGTAGGTAATCCATAATAACACTCTCCAATAATCCACCTTTTAATCAAAAAAATTCTAAATTGAAATCGGTTGATCCTTTCGGGAGCAACGATGCCACAGAAAGACACATACACAGACAGGCAGACAGACAACAGACAGGCGACAGACAGACACCCTGTCGTTTTGCGTCGGGGGTTAAAACAACATAATCACTTCAATACTATTGATCTCCCTCATCTTCGATATCAGATTCGGCCAAACAGTCTTTTGTCTTTTTACTGAATGCTAGATGTAAGTACTCTGCCTGAAACTGTTGAGGTATAACTTTGTCCGTACAAAGCTTCATCAAATCTTTATGTTTAAGCTCTGAAATTGGCAGGACCTTGGGATAGCAGTCCGGCAAATCAAGCAACTTCGTTTTTGATGCGATTTCTATACGAAACACGGGTGCCTCCGGTTCCATCGAGTATTTGACCGTTGCTGATGTGCAGTTCTTTTTATAAGTAGCGACTCGTATTTTACTAATCTTGCCGACAAGATTACCCACAAAGTATTTATCAGCGAGAAGGTCCAATCTCTTGAAGTCTGTGTGATTCAATTTTTCAACATTAAAAGGCTTTGGATTTTTTCTTGCCGTCTGAAAAACTGTATACCATTGCGATGGAGCCCAGATAGTTGTATTTTTAACTTGGTTTTCAATTGTTGCGTGTGCAGAATCGACTGTCATATTTATGTGTGCCCCGTGAGTAAAAAAAATATTTGAACTGATTCAATGTTTTTGCAACGTTGAACAGTTTCGTGGAGCATTGTCAGAATAATTTTGTTACGATTCTGACCAGGACAGCAGTCACAATAAAGAAGAAGTCGATAGAAGTTATGTATTTCCTGAAAATGGTAGCCATTTCGTTAGCACCACGATTACCTTGGCTCTCGTCCCAATAGTAGCAGAAGACATTTCGTGTGCCGTTTTCGTATATCACTGCGTTATAAACTTTCTTGCTTTCTTGAATAAAATAACATCATACTGTCACCGTATGGTGTGTTCAGAACTTTCTGTAGGTCAAAACTTATACAAATTGACGCTGGATCTGTTTTATGAATACTTTTGTGAATCTTGTAGCGGTTGTATGTATGCTCTTTTTCAGCAAGGTGTTCTTTGTGAGCTAGTCTCTCTTCGGATGTAGGGTCAGATAGATTTTCAAAGCGAGAGCATTTGAGGCATTTATCTTTTTTGGGAACGTGGAATGCTATATTAAATTTTTTTTTGAAAATTTTCCAGAAAACGCATTCTGAAACAAAATTTAGTCCTTGGAAACTACGGTGTTCTTTATACTGTCTATACAAATTGGTCAAATTTTTGTACTCAGCTGGAAGGTATACTCGGGTACTGTCCTTCCTACAGTAATGTGACGGCACCGCGGGTAATGATTTAATGTAATTTTTGACAGCTACTAAATCATCATTACTGGTTTTATTAGGCGGTACACTTTTACCTCTTTTCGATTCCTTGGCACTACCGAATTGATCAGTAGTTGAAACCGTGTAATAAATATATTTGTGTGTGTCGTCAAGTGTTTGGCACAAGAATTGCAGACAGACTGGTCTATGAGTTTCATCATCTGTTATATTGTATATGTACGTTGTGTTGCGTTTTTCTGAGTCCTTGCTTCTTTTTCTCTTAACACTAGTTTTTTGAGTCAGACTTACGATCCAATCCTTTCTTCTCTGTTCTGTTAGGCTCCAAAAATGTTTGAAAATGCTAAGTCTCCTTTCTTCCGTAATATCGCCGCAATTATGCCCTCATTTTTTACCAGTGCAAGGGTTTGGTTGAACCTTTTTTGCTTCAGAAACTTTTCCATTTGTTTTTATGTAACTCTGTCTACTTAAGCGCTTTTGAGATATGTCTCTTTTCTTATTCCCCTTTTTTCTTTTCTTTCCTACCACCTACTGTCTCTTCTTCAGGGTCAACTGATAATTTCTTCTTTTTCTTGCCACTTACTTCCGGTTCCCACTCATCAGAGCTTCCAACATCGCCGAAGGCATTTAACAAAGCAACCTCATCATCGGAGATGTAATCTAAATAAGCCGACTTCTTTGTGGGCTGTTCTCAATGTATAGGCTTGTGCATTTGTGGTATCATCGGTTGATATGCTTGGACGAACGTCAACAGATTGCTTCGATTTTCGACTATTTTTCTTTCTTTTTGCCGATTTTATTAAAGGTGAATTATTATTACTTTTAGGCAATTCCGGTGAAGGAGGCAGACTGACTTCTGTGATTGTTGGCGTAAAATTTTCAATGATGGCAGATGTAGGGTCCATCTCATTTTCCTCATCTTCTGGGGCAGAAGGGGTGACGGGAGTGCTTACAGGATCAGACGCAGAGCAGTCATCGGTGGCAGATTTAGGGTTCATCTCATTTCCCTTTGGAGAACTAGGACGGCCATTTGACTCATCGTCTGAGGCAGAAGGGGTGACGGGAGTTGCTACAGGATCAGACGCAAAGCAGATTTCTATTGCAGCATCCAGTGCACAACAGTTAAAATGTTCCGATATAGCATCTTGAGCAGAACTGGTGGGGATGTCCGTCGCAGTTTCCGGTATTAAGTTGATCAATAAAGCAGACTCAGGCTTAGGGCTATTGAAGTGGTATGTATGTGCATTTGGCTCAGGGCTGGCATGTACGGATGTCGCAGCATCGGCATTTAAGCTGGAGAACAGGTCTGATGAAGTACCGACTGACGATTTTGTGAGGATATCAGTTGAATGTTGCGTAATGTTGACTGGCGCAGTATCCGCTTCATAGCTTCTGATGGCTGACGTCACATCTAGTATAGAGCTGCTCAAAAGCTCAACACCTGGACCAGACAACGGCGTGTGCTGCTGCGGAAGAATAAAAAATTGTCTGAATTAATTAATTAATAATAGGTAACGCATGTCCTCACTGTTACTGTAGTAAGTACTATACAATCCAACCAACCAACCCATCCAACCCAACCAACCAACCAACCAATCAATCCATTCATACAACCAATCTAACAATACAACCAAAATAATTGTATTGGTGTAGGTATATATAAATAGTATTTTTCCCGTAGGAATAAAACGTATTTTCGCCGTAAAAAGTATAACATGCGCCTGTGTGTTAATCTTTGGTTTAAACTAACTGAATTTCATCCATTTCCGTTTCTGCTTTTGTGTGAAAGAATAACCAACAAACAAACATACATCCATACATCTCTATATTCTTACCCTCTTTTACGTTTGTAATATGTAATAATATCAGTAGAATATTATAGATGTACTAGATACCTACCTGTTTGGTACAGTCACGTGCAATGATATGTATACAATCTCATTCTATTTTATACCTTATCACAATGTCATAAGATCGCAGTTGTTTACATTTCATGGCTCATGACTGTACATACTGTTACTAGGTTCACAAGGATACTATAAAAAAGGAAATAGTCTTATAAATGCTAGAATAACTACGAAACATTAGACAGCTATAAAAATATCTATCTATGATACCTACAATGTTTCTGCATAAAATGACTACTTATTTACCTTTTTCAAAATAGAGTCATATTTTCGGTTAACTGGTTTAGGTTTTTGTAAACCTGTTGACTTCAAGGCCATTTCTAAAATGTCCCTTTTTCGGCCTTTCCTTCCATTGTTCAACCTAAAATAATACCATTGAATGAAATACGGGTAGCACAGATAACAATGCATGAATAATAAATAATCACAAATAATAAAAAGAGATAGCTTACAATCCTGTGGGGGAGATAGGGGAGCATTGGGCACTTTTTTACTTAAGCCTTAATAAAAATGAAATTTTTTAACAAAATCAACTTTTTACTCCTTATATTAGTAACCCATATATTTGGCTTCAATTATAACGAAGAACACTTATACGATTTTATAACCAGTCTCAAAATTGCAAGAGATTTTCTGAATACTGTCAAAAGTGCCCAAACCTCCCAATGGTCGGGAGGTTTGGACACCTCAATGGGAGGTTTGGGCACTGTATTAAATAGGCCACTTAATGGTAAATTACTTGACTATTAAATAATATAATCATAAAAACTTGCAATAAAATCAACAACTGTTTTGAACTATAAGTACTCAAAACAAAAAAAATACTAAAGATTTAGTACTCAATACTCAGTATTCTTACTTCAGTAATAAAATTTATCTAAGATTCGGTATAACCCAGATGGGCTTATCAAAAGTATACTTAGAGCTGCCACACTTGACCCATATCTTTGGGTTTGGCAATTTGGTTTTGATGTCTTTCAATGGGACACTTGATATATCTTCAATCTCTGGATACATAAATGTATTACGTATCTTACTCATACGCATAAATTTAATAGTTGCCATCGAGTGACGAACTTCTTCAATTTGGCCAACATAGTGATAGACAGTTTTCTTAGTGTCAAATTTCACTAGCACATAATCTTTGACATCTTTATCTAATACAACCACATCATCTTCATCAAACGAATTTTCTTCCTCCAAACATTCATTTTCTATTTCCTCGTCACTGCTTATTTTCCTTTGTTTCTTCTGTTTCGATGTTAAAGATTTATCAATTTTGTTTTTTTCCCTGTATTTTTATTTAAGACAGGGAATTTGCAATGTATCGTAATAAAATGTAATTAAAAGCTTTAAAATTGTAAAACAAATATTTAATGATACTTAAATATTTCAGACTATAGATAAATAGACTAACATACCTGCTTCCAGTGGATCTTCTAATAACATTAATATTTTTTGTGCCCGAGACATGTTTATTAGTTCAGCACATTAAAAAAACACAATCTAAACCAATTACACAGCTTTTTAAAGCAAAGTAATAATTTAGCTGCGTACGTGACCGCTTGCCGTCGAACACGGCCGCTACTGACGAAAGAACAGACGCGGGCGGCGCTCGCTTCCGACCGACAGTGAGGTTATTGACCTTACAGCTGTGTTCTTCGGAACGATTTTGAAAACCGACTTTGTTCTAATCAATATCTCGAAAAATATTCGGAAAATTCTACTATTTCTTGGATGTATCGATAGATTACTAATAACTGAAGACTATTTTACAATAAAAACGATTTCGTTATATTATCACATCCGTCTGTGTTCTACGACAAGGTCGATTTTAGGTTCACATTCTTATGTACACTGATACCTAAATGAAAACATACCTAATATACTTACAACTACCTACATAAATTTGATACTTACTAAATATGCAGAAAAGAAAACAAAACTATGTGATGAATTGATAATCGTGAGTGGCACAAATGTAATCTACTAACCCCGCCCGTTATGCGCTGTTATGTATCCGAACTGTGATTTTGGATTACCGCCGCACCGACTGACAACATGGTACTAACTAACAATGATTTTGTTGATAAAGCGCAAAACACACAGAGGGCGGGTGCGGGTCGGGTCGTGTTCCCTCGCGTGAGACGCGCTGTTCATTGTCTTCATACATAGCGCGGGCGCGGGTCGGCGGCAGCGAGGCGGGTCGGGCCGACGCAGTGTGATTGAAAATGTCGACGGATTCGGACACGGACGATGAGTTACTATTTCTACTTATTTTGAAAAGAAGAATTCGAAAAAGGATATGGCTACATGTAATTAATAAAAAAAGGCTAGAATATGGAGAATACCATCGCCTGTGTAAAGAATTAGAAACATATGAGGATCGGTTTTACAATTATTTTCACACGTCAAAAGCAAGTTTTGAAGAGTTACACAATAAACTGCGTACAAAAATATTCAAACTCGATACAAATTGGAGGTCAGCCATATCTACCAAAGAAAAACTCGCAGTATGTTTAAGGTAATAGCTTTATTAATTATTTATTTATAAAAACAAAATCACACACACAGCTCACGTCTGTACCTACTTCCCATTGGAGGGGTAGGCAGAGTACAAGTTACCAGAAGACAAATTACAAAAATTGGAAAACGTTTAATTATTTGTAGAATAATCAAATATAGAGTACAGTGCTGTACATTACATACATGCATACAGTGTACATTGTGCTTCATCTGATTCAGTGGAAATATTCGTGTCATCAATACATTTCTATATGTCAAATCTTGTGGCATATTAGCAAAAGTTGTGGTGTCTGAATTTGTATTTTCCGGGATTGAGGATAGAATATTTGTACATTGTGCATTATCTGATTGAGTGGAAATATTCGTATCATCAATATTTGAAAAAATATTCATATTCGTCAAGTTTTGCGGCAAATTAGTTAACTGTTCATTACTGAAATAAAAAGTAGTGGTGTCGGAATTTGTATTTTCCGGGATTGAGGATACATGAGTATAAGCTGGTGAATTTTACTGGTATATCGCTCAACTCTGCTTCAGAAAACAGTTTAGCTAGATCCACTTTAAGCAAAGCTTGTTTCTGCTTAGATAATTTTTTAAATGTTTCTGTGTAACTTAAAAACAAGTAGTCTACACCGTCGTGAACATGACTAGGTTTTTCTTTTTTGTTATTCAGATATCTTCGTATCATGTCGTCGACATCTGACTCTGCAATCCTTTTCCCACCACGGGTTGTTTCAGTTGGTCGCAGTGGTTGGTTCAATATTCTAGTCGATACTAGATTCGAACTTGGTGTTGGCGACCGTATGCGCGGTACAGGTGTAGTCGATGCTGGATTTGAAGATGTCCCTGGTGTTGGCGAGCGAGTGTGCAGTACAGGTGTAGCCGATACTGGATTTGAAGACGTTCCTGGTATAGGCGACCGAGTGCGCGGTACAGGAGTAATCGATGGTACATTCGAAGATGTCACTGGTGTGGACGACCAAAAATAATCAGAATTTTTTCGAGTTTGGAGCAATAGAAGGCGGAGTACCAGACGTTTGGTTTTGGCTACTTTCATAAACATTAGAGACGGTTTCTCTGGGACTGATACCACTGTTATACGGAAATTACCGAACGTGGTCGTGTCACTCGTGTCGTTGCGTTGTTCGCATCCAAGGACGTGATCACGATAACTGTGACGATAGGATGTTATCGGATAGCATGTGTTGCCGTAAGTAAATAACCAACTAACGGCGATTGTGCCATTAGATAGTTTCAATAACTGTCTACGTTGCGAAATGACCAACCCAACTGGTTACTAAACAAAACTATTGTGTATCCAATGGATACACATTCGTTTTGTCTTTTGTGCATTTAGAACTAACCCTTCGTCATATGCCCATTGGCACATACGGTTAAGATTTTTTTGCATTTCGATTTCTGCACATGATGTTACTCTGTCTGTCACCATAAGGCTGCGTTTCCACCAGAGATGTGCGAGGATGCATAGCGAGGGATGTGTTTGTAAAGAACCAATAGAATCACTTCATTTACCTTGCCTCGGTCAGCACAGCTCTGGTGGAAACGGCTCAGCGGAGCTAGATTATTGCGCATACAAAACAAGCGCGGGATGTGTGCGAGGGATGTGTACGAGGGAAGTGTTCGACGTATGTGTTGCGAGGAATGTGTGTGGAGAAAGATGTGTTGCGAGGTTTGCGCATACTGTACCAGCCAGTCCATAGACGGAGTTTGTTGAAAGTAGAAGTGCGCAAAATAGATAATAATATGGATAATTGGAAAAAGAAAATACTTTTATATTTAACAATTTGTGATGAAGAAATGGAAGCAGAAGATACGGAGTTTATTAGTTCTATAATTTTGAGCAATAGAAGAACACACAGGTTTTGGATACGTAACCATATTAAATATCATCGATTACATGGAGAATTCCTTACCTTTTTTATACGGCTGATGATGAAACTTGACTCTCTATCTCTGTTGGCTATGTACGGTAAAAGAAATTCCATAAATTTTTGGTATTTCCATTCACGTGTTTTGGTTGTAGCCTGTCCGCTTTTTTTAGATTTCTGCCTCTTTAGCGCGTCCCGATGGCTATCCCGTAGTTGTTTCCAACGATACTTTGCGCTTCTCACTGAAATAATAGAAAATTATGATTAGGTATATAACATTTTTATACCAAGCATATTGTCTTACAGATCGCAAAAAAATCAGTAACAGGTAAAGAGTACTTTTTTTTTAAAATTATTTTTTTAACTATTATTATAAACATTCCTTTTTTTGCAGGTATTTATCCACGGGCTCATCGTTCACACGATTGGCAGAAAATTTTAGGATTGGAGTAGCAAGTGTGTCGAGAATTGTGGCAGAAGTTTGTAATGCTCTTTGACTTGTTTTACAACCTCTTGTTATTCCAAAACCTACCAAAGACGACTGGAAGCGAATAGCAAAGGATTTTCAAGAGCTATGGCAGTTTAAAAATTGTTTGGGGGCTCTAGACGGTAAACATGTTTATATAATGTGTCCTGCAAACACTGGGTACTCTTTTTTTAATTACAAACAAAGATTTTCTATAGTGCTTATGTGCTTAGCTGACGCTAGGAGAAAGATTATAATGGTTGATGTGGGATCCATGGGAAGATTTAGTGATGCTGGAATATTTGATGATAGTGTTTTTGGAAAATATTTGAAAGAAATAAGATTGAATCTTCCAGAACCTGAACCATTATACTCGTATGAAGGAGGTGAACCAGTACCATTTGTATTCATTGGAGATGAGGCTTTTCCTTTGATGGAAAATTTCATGCGCCCATATCCGCGGGACCAGTTAGACCAACAGAAACGTATATTTAACTATAGACTTTCGAGGGCACGTCGCATTGTGGAAGCTACATTCGGTGTATTGGCACGAAAGTGGTATGTGTATCGTAAAGACTTTGAATGCAGAGTGGAAACGGTTGACAAAATCGTAAAAGCCACATGTGTAATGCATAATTTTTTAATTGAAAGACAAACTAATTATTTGGATTCCATTGATAACACAAATACAAGTGTGGAGGTGGTAGCGCCGCTACCTTTCGGCCTCCTCCAACCAGGCCGGTACAATGCAACTTGTTTGTTTGAAGGTTGCAAACGATGTTTAATGTAAAACTTATACAATTGAGTCCGCGCAGCAATACAACAATTCTGTCTATCTTTCTACTGGTTCAGTGTTGACAGCCCCTGTCATTGTCAATGTCACCATAAGGCGCGCCACAAACGCACCGTTTCAGGCACGCCACACCACCCCCCCACGGAGAAGGGTAAAAACTACCAACGCTTAAGTTTAACACGTCTGCCAGACCGGGTAACATACGGCTGCTTAGGAGCGTCATCATTCTGGGACGGTAGTGGAAGTACTGGCGAAACCGGTGGAGGTACATCAGGAGTAGCAGCTGGAAGTGTTTGCTGAAGCACTAGAACGAGAGTTGAAAACCTTGCAGGCGTCGATGACTTGTCAGGTGGAACTTTACTCGCGGGCTCGGTATGTTCAATGAACGCGGGTTTGACACGATCGACACTTACTACAACTGTCCTGCCTTTAAAATCAATAGTAAGGGTTTTCTCGTCACTAGATCGCTGAATGACCTTGTATGGGCCAGAGTAAGGAGGTTGCAGCGGTTGCCGAACAGTATCATCACGTAAGAAAATATGAGACGCACTGGGTAAGTCCTTGAAAATAAAAGGCGCGGTACGTGAATGTCGTGAAGCAGGCACAGGTCGAGTGTTCGACATATGACGCCGTAATTTCATGACAAAATCAGTCGCGTCTGGGGTGTCAGGTTGAACTACCGGTACGAGTAGCTCTCCAGGGAGACGAAGCGTTTCACCATATACCATCTCAGCAGCAGATGATTTGAGATCTTCTTTGAAAGCTGTTCGCATTCCCAGTAGCACGAATGGTAGAGCTTTGGTCCATTGTTCACCATGGCACATCAAAGAAGCCTTGAGCTGCCGGTGGACGCGCTCTATCATGCCATTTGCGCAAGGATGATAAGCAGTTGTCCTAATACGTTTTGCAGCGAGGTTCTGTAACAGTCACTTGAACAAATCGGACTCAAATTGAGCTCCGCGATCTGTTGTCAAGACTGAAGGTACGCCAAAACGTGGCATCCATTCCCTGGTAAAGGTGTCCGCCACCTCTTCTGCAGTGATCGTACGCATGGGCCAAACTTCGGGCCACCTTGACACTCTGTCTATTGCCGTCAGGCAGTAACGGAATCCGTCACTAACAGGAAGCGGACCAATGATGTCCAGGTGGACGTGTAAGAAACGGCCAGAAGGTGTATCGAACGTACCGAGGGGAGCGGAATTGTGTCTCGAGATTTTGCTGCGTTGACAAGCTTGGCATGTTCGAGCCCAAAGTCTACAATCTCGCCTTATAGATGGCCATACGTAGCGATCGGTGATAAGGCGAATCGTAGCACGAGCGCCAGGATGACTCAGCGAATGTAGCTTGTTGAAAATGTTGCGGCGGAGTTCAGGAGTAACATACGGACGAGCTTTGCCAGTTGACAAATCACAAGTTAGAGAAATATCCGTGCCAGGAATGACAACTTTGGTCAAACGTAAGCCGGAGTTGCTATTTTGCAAAAAGCTTGCAAGTTCTTGGTCTGATTCCTGAGACTTGGCAAGAGATTCGTAAATCATGTCAATTCGAGACATGGCGTCAGCTACAATATTGTCTTCACCTTTAATATACTTGATGTCGGTGGTAAACTAACTTATAAAGCTCAGTTGGTTGAGCTGTGCAGGAGGAAACTTGTCTCGGCGCTGCACGAAAGCATACAGCAGAGGCTTATGGTCGGTAAAAATAGTGGCATGTTGGACCTCGAGAATGTGGCGGAAATGCTGTACACTTTCGTACACCGCCAGCAATTCCCGATGGTAAGCAGGCCACTGAGACTGTGATGGAGTCAGTTTCTTACTGAAAAATGCAAGAGGGCACCACTGACCGTTTATAAATTGCTGCAAACAGGATCCGACGTGGACGCTGGAAGCGTCAGTAAAGAGGCCCAAAGGGACATTACTAACGGGATGCTGCAACAGGATGGCATCGGAGAGACTCCTCTTACATGCTTCAAATTCCTGCAAAAGTTTTGGAGTCCACGGATAAGGTTTATTTCCCTTACTATTCGTAGAAACCAGGGCTTCAATCAAAGGAGCCTGAAATTTAGCGGCATGTGGTATAAAGCGGCGATAAAAATTTATCATGCCGAGAAAACGCCTCATGCCCTGAACAGTTTCAGGTGCTGTAAAATTCAGTAAAGCTTGAACACGATCCTTCGGCGGAAGCGTACCATCAGCGTTGATGAGACATCCCAAGAAAACAACTTCCCCAGCGCCAAGTACGCACTTAGAAGGGTTGATTACAACTCCGTAATCTTGGAAGCGCTGGAAAATAATTCTTAGGTGTTGCTTGTGACTATCTGCATCCCGAGAAAAGACTAAGACATCGTCGAGATAAGGAAAGCAGAAATCGAGACCCCGTGTGACCTCATCGATGAAACGCTGGAAAGTCTGCCCAGCATTTCGCAAACCGAAGGTCATAAATGGAAATTCGAAGAGGCCAAACGGAGTAACGATGGCTGTCTTCGAAATGTCGTCAATGAAAACAGGGATCTGGTGGTACGCTTTAACCAGGTCGATGGTACTAAAAACTTTGCAACCACTCAGACTGGTAGCAAAGTCATTAATGTTTCGGACTGGGTATCGGTCCGGTATGGTCCTGGCGTTCAAGGCGCGGTAATCATCGTAAGGACGCCAAGTATTGTCTTTTTTGGGGGTCATATGTAGTGGCGATGACCAGGCGCTTTTCGAGGGACGAGCAGTTCCACAATGTACCATTTCTTCGAAAACTTTCTTGGCATCATTAAGTTTTTGAGGAGCCAAACGACGAGCACGACATGATACAGGGGGTCCCTCAGTGGTATTAATGTGGTGCACTGTGTTGTGCTTGACAATCCTCGGCAAACCAGGAGGACGCGTTATATCAGGGAACTCGGCAAGCACAGGTGCGTATCATGAGTTGCCCAAAGACACAGCCTTGACGCTGTCCTGTTTGATTTGTGCAATGCCAGCAACAACAGACAAATTAGTAGTCCCATCCATGAGGCGTTTGTGACGGCAGTCTGGAAGTAAGTTATAATAACTTAAAAAGTCTGAGCCGATAATGGGACTGTTGACATCAGCAATCACAAAATTCCAGTGGAAGTCACGTTGTAGGCCTAGATCGAGGTGCACTGATACATTTCCATAAGTATGGATAGAGGTACCATTTGCCGCACTAAGGTCATAGTCTGAGGTAGAATAGCGACCCTTGAGTAGGCGACGGGGGAAACAGCAGAGATCCGAGCCAGTGTCAATAAGGAACCTATTTTTTGAACTTTGGTCGGTAACGAACAACCGGCGCACATACGGGTATTTGACCGATCTACGCGGCCAAAAGTCAAATTTATAAAATGTAAACCAGCACAAAAAAACGACTACCTGGGATGCGGAACAGGCTTGAGAACAATACCCAACCCCTCCCGCCTTCCCACGCGAGCGTGCCGCGCGCTTCCCGTGCAGTCGGAATTTGATCGTCCCGCATGGTGTATGTGTCTGTTCTCGGCGTTCGTGTGCAAACAAAGACTTTAACTGTGATTATTTATTATTTCACGATTATTTTGGAAGAAAAAAGTTATGGATCCTGATACAGCAGGTAATTATCTCTTATTTAAACTAGAATTTCGATAGTTTTTATAATTGGAACGATAAGTTTTAGTGTACTG
Organism: Eilema caniola; assembly: GCA_949126895.1. NCBI lineage: Eukaryota > Metazoa > Arthropoda > Insecta > Lepidoptera > Erebidae > Eilema > Eilema caniola. The sequence continues at coordinate 5,107,591 of OX421485.1, forward strand.
AAAGACACGCGTACTATAGAGATTTTTTAAGCTATGTTTTGTGTTTAATCATGAATTCGTTATACTTCCAAGTTAGATCCTGTCATTATTCTTTATATAGGCGAAAGTTTAAAGCTTTGAGTAGTAACTAATCCAAAAATTTGCCGCGGAAAGTCGCGGATAAGTACCTAATTGACCCTTTTTTTTTTTGACGAAAATATGAAAAAGTCTTTATTTATAATAAGTGGTTTTTTAAAGAAAGTCTTATTGTTTTAGGTTCACCAAGTACCTCGGGAGTAAGAATTGTGACCCGTCAATACTTGTTCGACCGCATGCAGAACTTTAATTTGCCTAATTTGGAAGAAAAACTGACTTTCTTGACTGAGGAACTTCTGTCAAGCGAAGACTACTCAGAAGACCAAATTAAGACCTTGAAATGCAACTTATCTCACTTTAAAAGTCAATTAAGACAAAGGTGGTCAAAGGCTCAAAGGAAGGAAGACGTATTTCGCAAATACAATGATTCATGGCTTGAAGGAACTTTTGAGATTCCCGTTGTTGTTGCACAAAATCGGCCAGGCCGCCCACGTAAGTTATTTGGAGAGTCCAGTGAAAGAACCAAAAGGAGGAAGACTAAGGAGATTCGGTCTAATCTAGGAGAAGAAGTGATCGTTCATGCTGCTCAGGTTGAGTTGCGGAAAAGTGGAAAACGAAATGCTTCAGATATATTAAAGGAAATCACTAGTACTACTCCGACACGTGCAACAAAATATAAAAGGGCATTTTCTGAAGCAAGAAAAGAAGAAATTTGCCCTCTTACACCATTACAAGCATTGGCAATGTTTGTAGAAGCTGATTTAACTCGTCGACAGTACGATATAATTAGAAATACTAACAAAAATTTCTACCCTTGTTATAGCCTTTTGCAAAAGGCAAAACAAGAATGTTACCCACCGACAGAGGCATGCAAAGTAACAAGTACAAGCGCCGAAAGCGACTTACAACCTTTGGTTGATCTAACCGTAAGGCGCCTGTTAACCTCCCTGGAAGAAGTCCTGATGACATTAAAAGAGCAAGAACGAGATAGCTTGAAGATAATATGTAAATGGGGCTGTGACGGATCGCAGCAATCTAAGTTTAAGCAAAAATTTGAAAATGATGCTGACTCAGATGCTAATATATTTCAAAGCTGTTTCGTCCCTCTACGATTGGTTTGTGGCCAAGATGAAAAAAAAAATTGTATGGGAAAACCCAACACCCTCTTCTGCACGGTATTGCCGGCCAATACGGTTTCGTTTCGTGAAAGAGAGTACTGATATAACGGAACAAGAAATTAACTATGTAAAAAACTCTGCTGAATCGCTAAACGCAACAGAGATTGATTTAAATGGGAACAAATTTGTAGTAAAGCATGTGTTCATCATGACAATGATAGACGGTAAAGTCTGTAATGCTGCCACAGGCACAAAATCTACAAGCCGGTGCTACATATGCGGCGCAACTTCAAAGGATTTCAACCGGTTAGATCTTAACAGACAGATAATAAATCCTGAAGCTATCAAGTTTGGGCTTTCAGTTCTACATGCAAGAATTCGCTTTTTCGAAAGCATTCTACACTTGGCATATAAATTGCCTGTAAAAAAATACAGAGAGCGGAAAACTGAGAATGAAAAGAAAATTGAAAGCGAAAAAAAACTGGAAATCCAGGCCAGATTTCGAAAAGAAACTGGTTTGTTAGTAGATATGCCAAAGGCAAATTTCGGCAACACAAATGATGGAAACACGAGCAGAAGGTTTTTCGAAGATCCGAAATTGGCTTCTGAAATAACGGGCATCAGTCATGACTTAATATACAGAATAAAAGTCATACTAGAAACGATTTCGAGTGGACATATAATTGATCCAGAAAAATTCGACAAGTACGCCCTAGATACCGCTCGCTTATATGTCGATCTATACGATTGGCACCCCATGACTCCAACCATGCACAAAATTCTCATCCATGGGGCAGTTATAATAAAAAATGCATTGGTACCCATTGGGCAGCTCTCAGAAGAGGCCGCGGAAGCGCGTAATAAGCATTTTAGATTATACCGCCAAGACTTCGCTCGAAAATTTTCTAGAGAAAACTGTAACAGAGACATTTTTAATCGACTTCTGTTGACTTCGGACCCTCTGTTAAGTAGTATGAGAAATGTAAAAAGTAGAAAACTTAATTCCTTCTTGCCAGAAACAATTGCTCTGCTTATGCCTGCGAATCCGAATGATCCTGGTCATTCTTCAGAAAGCGAAGATGAACATGTTTCTGAAAATTTTTAATTTTTTTGTTTATTTTTTTTTATTTTGAATAAATATGCCTTGATTTAATATAGAAACCTTTGTTTTATTTACTAATATCGTTTAGAACCAATATCGACCATAAAATAATTTTGGCCGCGTAGATCGGTCAAATACCCGTATGTGCGGCGGCTGGCGGAATAACAATCAGGTACCGCCTCTACTGATTGTGGCTTGCGTTTCCCGTTGGTTTCCAGGAGCAGGGGCTGATACACTTTGTGGCTTTGTCATTAAAGCGTTTATGGTACCAGCATACTTTCGATTCTTTTGAAGCACCGGAAGAACGAGGGCGCCTAGGGAGGGTACGGTCACGGGAGTGTTCCATAGAAAAAGCAGCAAAACTGTTTTTCATATCCGCAACTTCTTGGACCAGGTGATCCAATACAGGCAAGTTAGTGGTTGCCGGTCTAGGTCCAACGAGCTCAATAACCTGATCAGCAAGATCAGCAGTTTTGTCAAGGTCCGGATCAGACTTGATGGCTAGAGCAACCTGGACTTGTTGAGGTAGACGTCGAAGCCAGAGTGAGCGTAGAATCCTCTCATCTGAAAGATGAGAACCAGCAAGTGATCGTAGATGACGAAGAAACTGTGAGGGTTTACGGTCACCAAGTTCCTCTTCATTGATCAGTTGTCTCATTCGCTGTTCCTCGGACACAGAAATACGTTTTATTAATACTTCCTTAAGTTTAGCATACTTATCTGTGTCGGGAGGATTTGTGATTAAATCCTCAATCTCTCCTGCCAGTTTCTGGTCCAGCTGCCCAATGACGTAGTTAAACTTAGTTTCGTCAACTGTTATTCCAGCATTACGAAATTGTGCCTCGACTTGACCAAACCAAACATTTGGCTTATCGATCCAAAACGGAGGCATTTTCACACTAACTTTGCAAACTTCATTTTTGTTAATTTGCTGTTGCAGAGCAGCATTTTCAGCTAGCAGCCTTAAAACCTGATCCTGAAGTTCTTCAGCCATGTTAAGAAATTCGAATGTTAGTGAGAAAACAAAAGCGAACAAAATACTCAACCTGAGCCGGCAGTATGTTTTTTTTTTTTTTTTTTTTACGTGCGGGAAATCCCCACGGATACCCACCCCTCCGGAGCCGGAGGGGGAGGTTATGTCGGACTCGAACCGACTAAACCGCACGCCGTCTCTGGGTCGTAGTGCTAGGCCGAAGGTGAGGTTGTCATGCGACATATCCCTCGCACCCCGGCTGACCCAGGGCCATCCCTCTCGGTCTGGCCCTCCTCGGGAATCCGGCAGTATGTTAGGATATTAAACGAAAATTTAAATAAATATTTAAATGGCAATTATTTAAGAGATGCGGGGATAGTGTGGTGCGAGATTTAGTTAAATTAACAATACTAACAAATTACTGTGCATGAAATGCAAAACATAATGTGAAAATCATACGCCAATCAGGCGTGACTGGTTAAACAACACAGTAGTCAACAGAACCGAACAAGTCTCATGCAAAACACCTTATCACTATGAAATACACAGGACACAGTTAGTTTATGTAAGTGTTTGCAATAAGTGGTATAAATTTTTTGTAAAATTACAAAAGAAATCAGTTAAAAATTTTCCAAAGTAACCAAGTCATAAAAAACTAGCAAGGTAGCTTAAATCATAAGAAGTTAAATCTTTTAGAGTTAATAATACCTTTAAATAGTAAGAAACTGAGATCACAACTCTGTAGTGATAGTTTGTAACCAGTAAGGTCTTTATATAAGGTTTATACCACAAAATTAAGTTGTATCGAGGAATCAAAAAAGAAAATAATAATAACAATTTTAAATTAAAATTACACACCACAACTTTACAGTTAATAGCTTATGTTCTAGACACAACCGCTTAGAAATGAAGGATTCCAAATTATAATACCAGCTTTAGTTAGATTTATCAGAAAAAGAAATCTGAGATTAAGCCGAGCACTGTTAATAGTTAAAATAATAATAATTCAGAAGTAACCATGTAAACCAATGAATGAGATGATCTTGTGCATGCAGTTAGAATGTTTTTCACACCACACAGTTAACATACAGTTCAATCACACATTTAAGTAACTTGAGGTTAGCACGGGTTCAATCAAATGTTTTGGAATGTTTGTAGATGCACAGTCACGGAAGTAAATCGGAAAATTGGTACCTTTCTGTAGATTGTCAAACGATTGAAAAGGCGAGGAGTAGGTATGCCAAGTCCGGGCAAAAGCAGGAACGGCGACGTCGCGGCCTCACCATCAAGAGGGTAACAATCTAGGTAGATAGCCCAATCCAATTATTGTAGGTGCGCTTTTCGGGTAAAAGAGCGGGTGTCGTCAGCCAGGTCACTGTGACGGCAAGGACGGCAGGATCCGCGGTTACCTTCCTTTACAGTTGCAGTTCAACTCGGTGGTCACCAATGTGGAGGTGGTAGCGCCACTACCTTTCGGCCTCCTCCAACCAGGCCGGTATAATGAAACTTGTTTGTTTGAAGGTTGCAAACGATGTTTAATGTAAAACTTATACAATTGAGTCCGCGCAGCAATACAACAATTCTGTTTATCTTTCTACTGGTTCAGTGTTGACAGTCCCTGTCATTGTCAATGTCACCATAAGGCGCGCCACAAACGCACCGTTTCAGGCACGCCACACAAGTACTCTTGTATCCGTTCCTAGCATTTCCGTCGTCGAGTCAAGTGATGGTTATGAAGTAAGAGAGAAATACTGCTCTTATTTCAATAATCAAGGAAAAGTGTCATGGCAAGATACTCGTATTTCGTCACGAATTCATCGCACACAATAAATACCCAAATATTGTAACTTGTATTTTAATATACCTGATTTTAATACATGATTATTACTTACCATCTTTATATTTTATTTCTTTGACTATTTCCTCCCACGCAGCGTCCTTAGTTTCATTACATTTGTAAAATGACAAAGAAGTGTTCCACAAACACGGAAACTTTTTAACGGCATCAATTAATTTTTCGTCCATTATGCCACGCAACAAAGCAAAGTGAGACGTGAGCCGCAGCGGCAGGCAGGCAGGCGTTCGCGTTACTCCGCTCCCACTACACCGCACCCCCGTCGACACATTTCACAGCTTCGCAACGCATCCTCGCGCCACACATAAATGGGTAATTTTCACGAAATTCCGAAATTCGGCTATCTTAAGATGATAAAAAATATTGAAATTAATTGATATTTATTTTATGTGAATTTGATAGTACTAATGTTACTAGAATTTAAATATGTAGTGGTCCCAAAAATTATCGCGTTTTATGAAAGTTATGAAGACATTTAAAAAAATCAAAGTGAGGGAATGACAATTAAGGTGAGGGAATGATTATTACAGACAAGTCATGAAGCTTTTAAAATGAAATTATTTTTCTTTCAAAGAAATCTTTTATTAAATGAAATTTTGTTCTTAAACAACAAGTAATTCCAGCAAATCAAAAAATTATTGCAGCACTTTAGCATAACTCGAATTTAATCTTATTTTTATTTATTATGTTACACTTAATTAAATAACAATGACAACAAAACCTAAAGATTCAGTTTAACTTAAAGATTCATCTAAACAACAGAAAAACTTCGTATTTTAAACTTTAGTCTCATAGATAAAATGAATGTTTAGTATCAAAATCACCAAAACAAAATCTATAACTTAACCGACAAAAAAAAAAAATTTGTATCTTAAACGATTCAGTCTCCAAGTTACAATTAAAGTCTTCATCAGATATTTTAAACTAGTTTAAGTCTTTTATAAAATAACAACCCTTACTGATTAATTTTGGAGGCTCAATCTTCCTCAGAATGTCATGCCAGGCATATAACTGTTCATCTCTGATTTTAGGCCATTTCCAAGATTTCGTTCCTCTTTTCATACACTTTATTAAAGCGCCTTCTTCAGAAACTGATATTATTTCCCCTGGGTAAACATTATCGTTCCATTTGATAAGTACATAATCACCAATATTATGAGTGATATTACTGTCCGTACAAATAACATCATTTGAAGAATGTCCATCATCATAAGATTTGTTTCGTGTTTTTAATTCAAAGGACTTTAGTTTTTCAATGCAACGTTTTGAAGATTTGTAATATCCCATGTGAAAATGTTTACACTTTTCTGCGCATTCACAACATGAAAGACTTCTGAATTCCAAGACATCATTACTGAAGACAAATTGACGAATTTTCTGGGTTCCACGAAATACAGCAATGATGGTTGACTGTTTGACTAAGTCTTCTATCTTCGCGATATTAGCAGTGGTAACTTCAAATAGCTTTATTGAAGAACATCTTGCCAACAAAATTTCTTTGAGAGATTTCAAATTTACGATGTCTTTGCCTTCAGCCACCGCCTTATCAGCTGTTCTTTTTAATGTGCCACCTACGCCATCAGGAGCACCTTTACCATGGCCTGGTTCCGAATAATTCCACGCAAACAATGTCGCACCCGGAAACAAATCCTTTATATGATGATATACTAGATGAAACATGAACTTGTTCTTGTACTGGTTGACAGGACTATCACTTAGCATGTGTATTCTGTGAATGTTTGGATTGTGATTTTTAAGCTACTCAAAAACTGGTAATAAGTGTGTGTACTGCCGTTGTATCGTGTCTATTATTTTCAGAAAGAGAACAGAACGTGTAGGGTTTTACAGTGTCATTTTCATGTAAATATAATACTCCTGTATGTAGTGTAACTTGTTGTCTTGCACCTCCGAAATGTACTGCCTGAATCTCTTCGTTATATTTGCAACAATAGTTTTCGCTAAAATCTACGTGTATAAGGACTTCATTGTCAGCTAAAGTCTTTTTAAGTTTTGATATGGTCTGATACTGGTGTGTTATTGTGGCAACGTGTTTAAGGAATGAAGGCAAAGTATTTTCTAATTGAAGTACCAATGATCTCAGTGAAACCTTGATCTCTTTTAAAATAGGTTTTCTTACTGTCTTCATCTTTCCATTTTTTTCGTAGGATATAGTTTCATACATCCACTGTTCATAAGTCACTATCCTGTTTGGCTCTGGAAGATGATACTCTACCATTTTGTATGCACAACCTTCACATTCTCGTAACAGACATTTAGTTGAATAGACATTGCATGTTTTCATGGTCAAAAAATTAGTTAGATTACAGCAAGGCAATACTTTATTTTCATGTAACTTCATGATCATCCGTTGAACATTGGCGTGGATTACACATTTGCATGTGTTACGGTCTTTTATGTTTGCCCAAGTCACCCAAAAAGGCCGAAATCTGCAGAAAGTTGTCAAGCTTATTTTATACTCAACTGTAGTCAGGAATGTTTGGTGCAAATTTTTCATGGTATCGCATAGTAAACGTTTTTGTTTTACCTGTCCCTTTGACTTTACAAAATCTTTCTTTCCTGGGCACATCCGAGAACTTTCGTCCTTTTCCAAAAAATCTTGAACATCCTTTTTGACCTTCATCAATTTAGCACTCACTTTCCTAGGAATGCTCTTTTTGTAAGAATCATGTTTGAAAAACTGTTTTGATAAGCTGATTAGTTTATGCTTCTTCAAAAGATCTGGTTTTACTATTTCATAGTACTTTTTCTTTTCACTATGTTTCTTTAAATTACTGTACCTGTCTTTTAGCTGTTTAGTAATAACTTCTGATAGAAGAAGCTTCTTCTTCACAATTTCAGGAACTCGGACGTTCTTTAAGAGAGCTGATACTTTAGCTTCCGGTGAAGTCTGATTATTTTTGTTTTGTCTTTGACATCTCTTACGGAATCTCTCTTTTCTTCTTGTTTCTTGTTTCAGTCTTTCCTGTAATCTGAATATTTTTGCATAAAGTAGTCCTCTACGTCTTCTGAGTTGCTGCCTTCTCCGATTACCTGCCAGATTTCTTAATTCATCATCATTTTGCATAGGTCCTGGGCTTGGAGGTGGCGTCTCATCTAACAGTCTTGCTAAATTCTTTCGTACTTTCACTGTTTTGTCTCTATATGTCTGACTATTTTTCTTCCAGTTTTTCCTTTTTTGCCTACTTTCTCTGGAACTCATTGCGGATATAGGTTTTACTTGACCTTTTTCTTTTTTTTTAGGTATTTAATTCTTTCTTTTTCGCGAAGTTTTTCAAGTGTTACAGGATCAGCTTTAATTTTTTCCCTGCGCTTTCTGTCATATTCTTGCTTTTTTAATTTAGCTTCTTCTTTGCTTATCTTCTTTTTTCTTGACATTTTTTAACCTACAACAATATTGCAGCAATAAATTCAAGAGTTAATAGAAGCAAACAATAAAAAAGCCAGTTAACCCACTCAAAAATCATTCCTTCATATATCATCATTCCCTCACTATAAATTTTTATGAGAGAATGATGGTGAGGGAATGACGAAATAAAGAATAACCGTAAAGAACTCGTGACATAACCTTACTTTTAAAACGATTTTTCTGCTTAAGGAAATTACTCCCAAAAGCCATCTTATCGGTGCAACTTATAATCAGTTAAAGTACTTACCTTTTGTTTTTTTAGAATGTGATGAAATGACGATCAAAAATTTAATTCAACCATAAAATTAATGAAATCTTTTTGCAGCGCACAACCGAGCACAATCACAGAAAATTCGCCATTTTGATAAATTGATATTAGTGCCAACTTTCAAAAACTAATGATAGCGTTCGTATTTTATTTAAAATGCGTTCATAATTCAACTGCCAGTAACAGTGTGAGGGAATGATTTATTTTTGTGAGACACATATAAATATTTAAATTTTTAACGCGTTTTTTACTTTATAACGCTAATTTCGGTTTTTCCCATAAATTTATAATATTTTTAAACAATCCAACTTACTTGAATATGATTCGAATAATTTTTGTGCTTTTTTGGTAAATAAAAGTAAATAAAATTGGTACTTGGGACACAGTGAGGGAATGATTTTAGGAACATTATGGTTATGCATTTTTATTTATTTCTTTACACGGCTCTTAAATCTTATGTGAAACTTTTAGGTATAGTTATGTGGATTGTATAGAAATATTAGTAACATCCATTTCTTTGTTGGATTTTTATATAAGCTCCAAGGACAAGAATTTCGGAATTTCGTGAGAATTACCCAAATGCGCATTTTCACAGCTCCGCTACACATCCTCGTAGGCACATTATCATCGCACAGCTTTGGTGGAAACACCCACACATTTTCACAGCACAGCTAGACATCCTCGCACGACACATTTCCATCGCACATCTCTGGTGGAAACGCAGCCTAATCCATGCATCATCGGAAAATTGGTACATGGAACGCAAATACGGCTCGCACGGTTAGATCGCATACTATACAAAGTATATTTTATTGATACCGACAATGTTGTTGATACATGATGCGGGCTGCGTTCGCTTTGACCTGACCGCAAGCCGCATCCAGTGTGACAAATCCTTAAGTGTCACTAGCACTTTGACGCTGACTGTACTTACTTGGTTCCTGTTACACGCAAATGGAGATTAATTTCCGTGAGAATTTGTTCGACAACCGGCTTTTTAACTTGCATGCATCTAACGTATTAAAATAGTTTACTCTTTCTTTGTAATATTGAATAATAATACACTTTTTCCACACTTTATTTTTTTTTAACCTGACCAGTTTCACCTCACAGCATTATCAAAGGTTTACGAAACAGTGGTTTTAAACTATTATATTTCTAAATACTACATTTTTTTTATGTTTCGGTAGTTTTAAATATGTGTATACCTGGTTCAATTTTTTTCCTCAACAATCCAAAAAAATCTACTAGTTTCTTCATGGGCCCGGCACCGGCATGGCCGTGCACCAGCACTGACGCCGGGGCTTCGTTTTTCCACTGCACTGCTGTCGATGCCGGTTTACGCCCAGTAACAGAACATTGACATTTTATGATTGCGTTCAGACATCAATAAAACCTTAGAGTTGTAAACTGTTAATTTTTTTTAATTTTGTACTGATTTGGAGCAAAGTAATACTGGCAGGCGCAAAATCACCCCAGCTTACGTTACGTGTTAAAATTAGTAATAATATATATTTAGATCACAAAAACAGAAACAAAATATATTAGATCGAACAATCCAATAATACATAAGATAGCTACATAAATAATAAATAGGAGAAATAAAAACATGTATAATTATAACAATAAATATCTAACAGCATTCTTGCCAGGCAACAAACATTAATATACTAGAATACTAAAATTCCAAGTTAATGGTATCGAAATAACATTAACAAACAAAAAAACAATGACTAGAAAGCTAATATCCATATCAGAGAAAAAAAAGATATAAACAAAAGCTTTAATTATTATAAACATTTGAACGGCGTACATGGAACGCATTATTCCTATGTGACAACACCGACAACTTTGACATTCACCGTAAATCAAGGACGTTATATTGTTATTGTTGCGTGTTGTCGTATGTTAACATAAATATTTTTTTCATATAGATGCACATCGGTTATTCATTCCGTAATAAATTCTTGTGCAACACTCATTCAGTTTCGAAATTCAAAGAAACTTGTGAGAAATTATGGAAGTTTACATGAATGATAAACATTGAAAGCAAATCATTTATAAGGATTGCCCCGCGACCTCGGCCGCCGGCCGTTTATAAAAATAGAAAGAATATGAACGAGATAAAATAAAAAATAAAAATAAATGATTATAATTTAAAACATATCACTAGGGCTGTTAAATGTGTATATCTGTGATAAGCGCTTGCATGAAAAATACGTTACCCGGCAATAGATACTAGTGGAGCTACATCTACGAGTATGAAGCGCTTATCTTTTTGATACGGCACGCCGCGTCTTTACAGTGGCGGGCTTGACAGCAGTCTTTTCAATCTCAGAAGACTTTTTTGTCAAGATCACGAAGAGACAGGATTCGATGACGGTTTCCATCCGGGGCCAGTACATATACGGACCAAAGGTTTTCTTTGGTCCAACATTTGTTTACACCGAACTTGTCACAAGCGGCCAAAAATGCACTATGACGCGACTTTGTCAAGAACTCGGAAATAGTGATGCTTGTACCTTTCAGTTTCGTTTTGGAGAACCATACATGGTCCCTCAAAGCAACATTCTAGAGTTTAACCAATATAGCCCTGGTTTTCTCGCTGGTCGTTTACCGTCCCATCCTATGACACCGCGTGACGTCACTGGAAGAAAGTGACGAGCTTAAGTTGTTTTTTAATGGTGTCAGTGGCCACTTCGGCTGTGTCTTCCCCTTTGCGTTCTGCGATGTCATGTAGTAGTAAAAATTTTCGGCGGCTGCGTGTCTTCAGATTGTCCACCTTGTCGAGTTATAGGACTGTTCATTGGGACACTGGGGCTTCGTAATCAATACTTTATTAATTGAACAGTGAGGAGAAGACATGCGGGCTGCGACGCCATCGTAAGAGAGAGCGTCTGAAACCTATGCTTTCTCTCTATTGTCTACATGACATGGATACAACTCTTTTGGGATACCTAACACCTCCCGTTTTTTAAAAGACAATTTATTTATATATGATACTAAAAATTATAGGATATCTCACCTCCTTTAACAAAATTAATACGCCGTGTATCCGAACGTAGTGTTGATTGACAAGTGACAGAAACAGAAACGTCATTCTGACAAGATAAGATAACCTTTACACTAGGATCAAGGATGTACTGGATTAGGCAAGCGCGTACACCCGAAAGGGACAAACACATAGTACTTACTTACAGTTCGTAAAATATAGCTTGATACCTCTGACGTTTGTCAGAATGACATGTAATAGGTATGGGACGTCTTTAGTATTTTATCGATATTTATATAGAATGAGTTTATTAAAAAAATACATTTTAACGATATTGAAAGAAAGAAAAAAGGAAATGAAAGATGAATTTGAAGGTATTTAAAAGTTTAATTGTCAAATGGTGTACAGCCGAGATCAACTTCAAAGTCAAATTCTGATTCATCACTGGAACAGTCCTGTAGATTAATAATTAATTCTTGATCGCATATGTTGTCAAATTGAATATCGCGCTCCCAATCTTTTTGAATCACATTTTTTGTCTTCTCAACTACCTTTTTCCAATCATCAGCATTTACATGTACACAAGCTTCATGTAGTAATGTCAACATTTTGTTTGCTGTGAAAGGCGGTGCTACATTATGTCTGGCAGCGTAACCTAGAAAAAAAAGGTATCCGATCAAACAAAAAACCTACTAAATTCTTTGTAAGCTTTTTATGTATGTTTTTTTTAGATTATACGAACCTTTGACTTGAGCCCAGATTAGTTCTATTGCATTGTAATGGCAATGATATGGTGGTAAACGGATGACGGTGTGGCCCATTTCCTTTGCAATTTCGTCTATAATATATCTTGGAGTGGGGGGCTTATGAATGCTTACTAATCTTAGCAATTCTTTCTTGAGCATGCTGTTGTCGGCTTTTACTCCTTTGTTTTGCAGCCAAGTAATAATTTCAATTTTACGATTGCTTGTCGTAGGCGCCTTATCTTTTTGTACTGAATGATACGGAGCGTTGTCCATCAGAATAAAATGTGGTTCACTCAAATTATTTAGAAGAGTTAGAAACCACTCCTTAAATTTTGTAAAATCCATTTCTTCATGGTACTCTGTTGTTTTTACTGATTTAAACGCCAGTAAACAATTGGGCACAAAACCAGACGATGTCCCCGCATGAGTAATTATTAATATTTGTCCTTTGCCTTCGGGCACCTTGGTGGTAGACTCCGCTTTATCGTCTGTCCACGATCTTGAAACAGTGTGGTTTGTATTGAGCCATGTTTCATCAAGAAAAACCACTTTATGCCAATCTGTTATATTTTTGACTTTGCGCAAAAAGTCAATTCGGCTCAAAGCAATGTCTGTTCGCTCCATTAAAATTTTTCTTTTATCGCTTTTTTTATAAGCAAAGCCGATTTTTTTCAATTTTTTGGACAACGATGGTGGACTTCCTTTAAATAAATCTGCGTCTTTAAGCGAAACGGATATTTTTTTTAACGTGGGAAATTCACCACGTGCGTAATACGCATATATATGATTTCGAATTGCGGCAGCATCAAAGTCGTCAATTTCGGTGACTGGCGAAACTCTCTTCCTTTTTTTATTAGGAGTCGATAATATTTTACCTCCCTCATCTTCGGCCACCATCTCCTTTGACGATTCTCCATACTTTTCTTTGCTAATTTGAGACACTGTAGCTCGTCCGATACCAAGAGCGTCAGCAACTCTATTGCACACTTGCTCCAATGGTAGTAGCGGTCCGCCATTTTGATTCTCGCAGTCAAAATACTCGCGCAAACGAATCACAAACTCGCGACTTTCGCTATTCAAAACAGTTTTTTTTGTTCTTTTCGGCAGTGTGGTGCAAAAAAACAAATAACTAGTAATAACAACAAAATTTAACAAAGCAACAGTAATAACGACAAAACAATATTAATCACGTAGCGATAGCGTATACAAGGCGTGGGCACTCACAAAAGATGGCGCCCGCTTGTTCGCTGCATGCGAAAGCAGTAGGTATTGCAAGACTAAAAAAAATACGAATTTGTTGTGAAAAAATTATTAGATATAATCATTTATACAATTTATATTAATGAAATTGTCATACATTTATTTTATCGATATTCGCTGGCCAGTCGATTACACATCCCTACAAGGCTGCGAAAAGAGTTTACGAAGTAAGCTAAGAAAAAAAATATAAATAATAAAATATAATAAATATTTTAAATTACCTTTGTTTTTACTAGTATCTCCTTGATAACAAGTTCTATTTGAAAAAAGTGTTCTAGATTTCTATACAAATGTCTTATTAATATTTAAAAAATTAAAACTTTTCCAACAACAAATTTATTGTTGCAGTCTTTATAAACGATGTCTCTAAAGTCACAGGTATCAAGCTATATTTTACGAACTATAGTACTTATGATACCAGTGTTGTTAGTCCGTAACAAATTTTACCCCACGACTTTTTGAAATCCGTTAGGTATATGAATTAATGTTTTCTGGTGTTATAGTAATATAATAATAATATATTGTCTTTGTTATACACCAAGGACATAATATCATAAAAACATAAAACAATTTGATAGGTACGTACAATTGGCGGCCTTATCGCCTATGGCAATCTCTTCCAGGCAACCATAGGATGGAGAGAAAAATAGGAGAATATATTTCCGGGCAGTTTGGTGTACATCGATATTATATAATTATATATTAAAAAGATATGAAAAATTAAATAGAACAAATAAACACAATAGCTACCTAAGTATAGGTATACATAAATAAATCAAATATATATACTACATAAACAAATAAAACATATATACTATATACACAAAAAAAAGTACTAAGCTTTTACTAGGAAATTCACATCAGTTAATCTTTTGAATACAGGCAAGGACTGAGCACGCCTAATAGCTACTGGTAGAGCATTTCACAACATTACATTACATTACCATTACATCCTTTAAAAACTTAAATACAAAACAATTTAGGTATAAAGAATACTGATAACTGTAGGTATTTATTAAAATAAAATTAACCTAATTTATACAAACACAAAAGGTGGCATCAGTATATTTTTTGAAGACTTGTTTGAATTAAATTTTTAAGCATCTTTCATGCTAAATATTTAAATCAAATAAAGGAGAAAAAATTGAATCGGTCTAGGCGGGGTTTGAACCCGCGATCTTTGCCTTACAAGGGCAATGCTTTGAATTAAAATTTGAAGCATTTTTCTTGCTAAATATTTAAATCGAATAAGGAGAAGAAAGGGCGGAGTAGTCAAAAATCGATGTTTAAAAAGGATTGAAAAATCATTTATAAGTTCCGATAGTTCGTAAGAACGTCGGTAGGTGCTCCACTTTCGCCTCAAAGACAGATTATAGAAGGAGAAATTATTGAAACGCGCTGGTTTTCGGATCATGACAGACAGTTTTTATTTTTATAATTCTACACCAGTGTCACATAAGGCAATGATAATCAAGTAATACAGCCTAAACATTTTAATACCAACTTCAACACACCCACTTATCAAAATAACACTAACACACTAGGATAGCACAGCAAAAAAAAATTAAATAGGAACAATTCCTAACATATTCATAAATTTATAATGCTTTGCAGCCACTAGACCTTTAGTTAACATATCAGCAGGCATCTCCTGTGTCGAGATATACATTGTTTTAATAAAGTTATTTTTTATTACATCTCGAACAAAATGAAACCTTACATCAATATGCTTTGTTCTATTGACCTGTTGACTCGTTGTCATTTTTAGTGCACTTTGGTTGTCACAGTGTAACACAACAGTACAATTTACTCTTGTTATTTCATACATTAAATTTCTCAAGTAAATGGCCTCCCTGGACGCATCTGAAAGCGCTACGTACTCCGCTTCTGTGCTTGATAAAGCAACAGAAGTCTGTTTTCTGCTCTGCCATGAAATTACAGAACCCGACATGGCAAAACAAAATCCAGTATAGGACTTTCTGTCAAGAATGTCACTGGCCCAATCAGCATCCACAAAACCCTCTAGTTCCAGGCTACCCTTGCTATATTTGAGACCATAATTCTTAGTCCTTTTTAAGTACTTTAAGACTCTTAATGCATATCTATAATGGTTCTCATTATGACAATTGTTAAACTGACTGAAATAGCTTACGCTATAGGCAATGTCCGGTCTAGTCAGTACCGCCAAATACATTAAACTACTAATCAATCTTTGGTAAGGCATGTCAGTTGAACAATTCTCTGATTTATTAACATTTAGTTTACATTCAATCGGAGTATCCATAGGTCTACAATCTTCTATGTCAAATCTAGACAATAACTGCTCTATGTATTGCTGTTGATCAACTGTAATAGTTTTTGTTCACATCAATCCTCATGCCTAAGTATCGCCTCACAGGACCTAGGTCTTTCAGTTTAAATTCAGAGCCTAGCACATTTTTCAGCTTTTGTGTCTCTTGGGGATTGTTTGAAAAAAAACCAAAAAATCATCGACATACAAGGTTACTATAACTTTAACATTGTTATTTATTTTTGTAAATAGACATGGTTCCAAATCACTGTTTTTAAAACCCAAGCTACACAACAAATCCTTCACTCTTTCATACCACACTAAAGAGGATTGTTTTAAGCCATAAACAGCTCTTTTTAGTTTCAAAGCTTTACCATCACTGTAATTTACAACAAGCCCTTCTAGAATTGTCATGTAAATGTCCTCTTTTAAATGACCATTCAAGAATGCTGTGGTTACATCTAGGTGTGTAATGTCCATACCTGACTGCACACTGAGAGCAAAGAGCATTCGCAACGTTGAATGTCTCACTACCGGGGAGAAAGTGTCTACATAGTCAATGCCACTTCTCTGTGTAAACCCTTTTGCCACCAGCCTAGCACGGTAACGCACTTTATCATTGACATCAAACTTTTTGTTAAACACCCACTTGCACTTCACAATCGACGCATCACTGGGAAGATCGACCAGCTCCCATGCATCATTATCTTCGAACGACTGCAGTTCTTCTTCCATGGCTCTCTTCCATTGCTCAGCTTCTGGCCCTTTGATCGCTTCTGAGTAGACGATTTCTTCCATATCCGGAGCAGTGCTGGAGAACCAACCATAGCGTTGTGGAGGTCTCCTCGTTCTCTTCTCTCTCGTCTCAGGAACCACTGGCAATATAACCTCATCATTTGAAGAAGCATCACTCCATTCTGTCTCAGATACAATTGGTGCATCTGTGGTCCCACTTTTTGTGGCATTGTTCTCTTCTGTCTCAGTTGATGAAGTGTCAGTCCCTTCCACAACCGGAACTACAGGAACTACAGGCACTTCAACTGCCTCACCGGTCAAAACGTCTGTTGTTTCCATGACAGAAACTACTGGTACTTCAGCTACCTCGCTGGTTGAAGCATCTGTCCCTTCTGTCTCTGGAATTACTGTTGAATATAGACTCCATATCTCCCCGCCTTCAACAGTATTTTCTATGCCGGCTTTCTATTCCATCACAACAACGTCTCTGCTGGTTGTGACATTATTCTTTCGCGGGTTGTAAACTCGATAGCCTTTCACGTTTTCTGAAAAACCAACTAGAATATGTTCTTCTGCCTTTCTGTCCCATTTTAAGCGTCTTTCTTTTGGAACATGGACCATCACAGGGCTTCCAAACAACCGGATGTGGCTCATATCTGGCTTTTTCTTATGCCATGCTTCATATGGTGTAGCATTGTCTAGACCTGATACCACCGATCTGTTTTTGAGGTATACAGCTGTATTTGCAGCCTCTGCCCAGAACTTTTTCTCTAACTTTGCGTCAAAAAGCAGACATCTCGCCTTCTCTACAACAGTCCTATTGGCTCGTTCGCACATTCCATTTTGCTGCGGTGTATAAGGGTTACTTTTCTGATGCCGAATTCCTTGACTTTTTAAGTAACTGTCAAATTCACTGCTGCAGTACTCTCCACCGTTGTCTGTGCGAAGCACCTTTATCTTCTTGTTCTGTTGGTTTTCAACTGCCATCTTGAATTCTTTGAAGATTTTTAAAACTTCATTCTTGTTCTTCATGAAGTAAATGAATGTCATCCGACTATAGTCATCGATGAACAGGACGAAGTATATTGCACCTCCGATGGACTTTGTTTCCATAGAACCACATACGTCCGAGTGTATTATCTGTAGTACCTCTTCGCTTCTCTGACCAACATGGGTGAATGGTAATCTGACCTGTTTGCCCTCACAACAGATCACACATGTCTCCTTGGTCGAGCTCTCTGGATATGACAAGCCATCCACAAGTCCGTTCTTCATTTTCTTCAAATCACAACTGTTAATGTGCGCAAGACGTCTGTGCCACAGCTCTCCACTTACTGTTGCCGCTGCTGCTAACAAACTATCTCTTTTTTGGATATTCAGTTTGTATACACCGTCTATCAAGCCCGCTGTTGCAACCAACTCATTCTTGTTATTGTATATGTAACAGTGATTCGCTTCAAAAACAACATTGTTTCCGTTTTTGATCAGTTCACTCACGGATAAGAAATTGGTTGTCAGGCTTGGTACACATAGCACATTCTTAACTGTTATGTCGTAGTCACGATCTGTGGTTATTTGTACGTCACCGGAACACAATACTTGCACTTTTGACTCGTTAGCAACGATGATCTCTGGCAGGTTTGGCGAAAAGGTCGCGTCCTTCAACCAATCTTTGTTGACTGTCAAGTGAGTGCTCGCGCCGGAGTCTACGTACCACTCGTCTTTCCTATATTTCCCGTTCAAGAAAACCACACTAAATGCGTTCGACTTCCTGTTCTTCTCTAACAATGGACATTGATTCCGAAAATGTCCAATTTGTTTACATTTGTAGCACGAAACTAACCTCTCTCCTTTCTTTGACGTTTCAGGGGTTTCGTTTCTGCTGTTCTTCTTTCTGTTGTAACTTTTTGCAATGAACGCAGCGCCACTGGAATCCGTTTCAAAATGTGAAACTTCCATGTCGAGCAATTTAGTCTTAATAGCGTCTGTGGTAATCTGTATTCCTGAGTGCTCTATCGCCATGATCATCGGCGCAAACTTTTCCGGCAATCCAGCTAATAGTAACGAACCAATCCACTCTTCACTGATTGCGAATCCTGTGCCATTTAAACGATGCGCCGTATCCACCATTTGAGTTACGTAGCTTGTCATTGACTCGCAACTTTCCAGCCGAATTGAAATTAAATGGCGGAGCAGAGTAATTTTTCTTGCGTAACCCGAGTCATCAAACATGGATTTTAGCTTTGTCCACAGTTCTTTTGACGTCTTCGTATCTTTTATATGCACGTACAATCCAGAGTCAATCGTTAGAATAAGCTTTGCTTTGGTTTTTGCATCGTCAATGGGTTTTATTTCTGTATCGGCTTCTGGCTTGATGTACTGTACCATGCCTTCTAGCACCAACAAGTTTTCGGCCGCAAAACACCATTCTTCATAGTTTTCTCTACCTTTTAGTTTAGGCACACTCGAAATATAGTTCGCAGCCATGATACAAACACAACTTTTCCTATTTCAACTGTAAAACTATTAGTTTTACTGAAATGCGTGGGTTTTGCTCATAACCTATTGAAACGCGTTGGTTTTCGGATCATGACAGACAGTTTTTATTTTTATAATTCTACACCAGTGTCACATAAGGCAATGATAATCAAGTAATACAGCCTAAACATTTTGATACCAACTTCAACAGAAATTTTAATAGGTTAGGGCGAGGTCTGGTAGCTTAGTGGTCAAAGCATTGCCCTTGGAAGGCAAAGATCGCGGGTTCAAATCCCGCCTAGACCGATTCAATTTTTTCGCCTTTATCCGATTATCAGCTTACTTATCCTGAAAGAGGGACGGGGTTTTAGTTCTTTATATCGTGCGGGAAATTCCCACGGATACCTCTCCCCCCGGAGCCGGAGGGGGAGGTTATGTCGGACTCGAACCGACTAAACCGCACGCCGTCTGTGGGTCGCAGTGCAAGGCCGAAAAGATGAGGTACTCGTAGCTATGGAGCATATCCCTAGCACCCCGGCTGACCCAGGGCCATCTCTCGCGATCTGGCTCTTTTCGGGTGGGGGGGGGGACTACTGGGTCCCCAACTAGTTCCCGGTTCAGAGGGGGGGGGGGGGGGTTGATCGCGAACTCATGGGGGACGGAGGTCATTTATCGACCTTCGACGCTAGAGTTGCCTCAGTTGGCGAGTAGCTAGGGCCGCGAGTCTTCTTCGCTCCCGATCCCGCTCCCTTCTGACACAGATACCGCCCGAAGCTACCATGCTCGGTGATCATCTGTGTCAGCCGGTACGAGAGGCAGCCGTGTGGCCCCTCTAGCCACTCCCTCATAAGCCAGGGCGTCAGCCGTGCCCACTAATCTGAGGCGCAGACTTCGAAAATGTGTTTTGAAGTCCCACCTACAGATATAGAGTAGCAACCTATCACTACCTGGTGCATTTATTAATTTAACAGACATTGACGCGACGTTCCTTTGGATTGATAACATTGGTATTATACCTGACCTTAACCTAAATATTTTATAAGATGTGGGCTTAAAGTGAAAAAGTTGGGGATTCCTGGTCCCCAAGGAGCTGAACAGAATTTATTCGGCGTGTTTGAATAAATAAAAAATGACACAAGTTTCTCAAATTTTTTATTGACCTTTTAACAAAATTAATTTGTTGTACATATTTCTCATATTGTCAACTTTATTACAAAAAGATTTTGTGGCATAATGCATACGTACATTCAATTTTTTTTTGCATATGGCTTTAATTAAAAGAGAATAATGGTTTTCACCAATTGGTCGATCCGAATAATCGTGGTCATCGGGAAACAATTTAAGTCCAATATATTTTTTCAAACATTCCTGTATAAGGTAATGCAGTGGATGTTTTTTATTAGGAATTTTTTTTTTTTTTGAACACTTCCTCGGCTATTTCGCAAATTTTTTGAACTGATTTTGATGGATACCGCAAACCACCCTTATCTTTCGTGTATTGAAGACTATCTTTAATTTTTTCGCTGGAGTGTAGTGAAGTTAAGCATTGTTCGCATTTAATTTGTCCCTCCAGTGCTTTTATGACAAAACCTGCTATGTATGTTGTATCAGCTAAATAGTCATGATCGTTAGGTACAACAAGATCAGACTCTAGAGATGGTTGAAGATCCTCGAGATCTTCAGTCAATCTATTATGATCCGTTGTGTTGTTAATTGCGATTTCGGGCCTCGTACAAGTCAAAATATTTAATTCCATCAAAGGAATGCAATTACCTGTAGTTAAATGTTTTAATTGACCGTGAACAAGCATACGTTTACAAGCTGCTTGGAACTGACTTGCGGTGGGGTTATTGTTAAAACCTCCCTTTGCACGGATAGCGCCAAAAAATATTTCCAGATGATCTTGGCTGAGTTTATAAGTGGACAAAAAGTTTAGTTTTTTGGTGGTTATGTATTCTTCGTACAAAAATAAGATACTTTTTATACATAGCTGGAAACCCAGAAATCCTGTTTTCCTATTTGTTTGTACTATATTTGACGTATCCATTTTTAATTCATTTATATAGTTTAACATATTTTCCAAAAAAAGCTTCACGCTTTCAATATTTCCTGGATTCAAGGGTTTTTTTTATAGCCAAATGCATTTAAATTGCGCGAGTTCATTATGTCGAACAATGAATTAAATCTTCTAATAAAGTCGACAGTTGGTTCACAATTACTAAATTGTTCTAGTTTGAGTACCTCATTACAGAACTGAAGTGCATCTGCTACAGATTCACTGAACGACTGCGCGGCCAGTTTCACCTTCATAATTTGTTTTCAGAAGTTAACATGTGCACTTCTGACTTTGTTAGCTAAATGCAATCCTTCATTTTCCTGAAGTTCGACCAAGAGTTTTACATAATTTCACCCTTTTGGATTTTTTAAAAACAATTTATCCCCCAAGGTGTTCCTCACCTCACCTCATTTTTTGATTATTATGCAAAAATACGGGATTTAAGACATCACAATCTACCTGACATCCCAATAACTTAGCCATGGAGAAGTAGGCTGGGCATCCGTCAAATGTTACTGAAGAAACAACAAGACCACACTCGCTGACCAAATCGATACAGGTTTTGAGTAAGTTAGCCTTTTGATCGGCAGTCGTCCCATTTACAAGAAAATAGCCCACAGGAAGCTTCCAGCTGACATATATATAAGTCAGGATAAAAACTAAAGCTTCTTTAGCTATAGGAAGAACATCGGTTTCTAGCTGGTCACCACAGTTAACAAAACCAACGTAATTTTTTCCATTCCATTCAACCTTCTGGCGAATAGCCATTTCATCAAAACATAGGCCGCATATCCACTTCTGTGACGAATTCGAAAACAAAAGTTTGAGAGATGCAAGTGCCTCGGATGAAAAACCGGGTTCACCTTCTATAGTTTGATACCAGCCTGTAAGTGTACGGGAGTGCGGAAGGCAAGTATTAAAAGTATTTCTGACAAAATTATAAGCGCGCGGACTAATGAAATGCAAATTTAACGCAAATTTGCGCACTTCAGGTGAGTATTTGCTTCTTTGAAATTTTAAAAAGTTCGTATCGCCTTGATTCATAGCCGATAATAAATCTGATGACTCTTGATTAATTAACCGTTTTTCTTGCAATTTTTCTATGATAGCGGACAGTTCAGCGTTTTTCTTCTTCTTCTTTTTCGAACGTAATATCGCTAACTTCTTTTTTCGTGTCTGGGCTAAAAGCGTTTGCCGATTTAATTGCTTGAATAGTCTCTGTTTCCGTGGTGTTATCTCAACCTCCGTAGACTTTTTAATCAATGTTGAATGTTCAACCTAAAATTAATTTAAAAAGGTGATTTTTAATTGCTACTAATATAAATATACATTTTCTCGATTCATTGAAACTATTTTTTTTTTTTACATGCGGGATTCCCCTCGGATACCCCTCCGGAGCCGGAGGGGTAGGTTATGTCGGACTCGAGCCGACTAAACCGCACGCCATCTCTGGGTCGTAGTGCTAGGCCGAAGGTGAGGTTGTCATGCGACATAACCCTCGCACCCCGGCTGACCCAGGGCCATCCCTTTCGGTCTGGCCCTACTCGGGAGGTGGGGACCGCGCGGTCCCCGACTCAACCCCGGTGTGGGGAGGCGCCGCCGCCGCGGTCTGCTTCTGCTAGGGTGACGGGCGGCTCCACCCGTCACCCTCAGGCCCGCGCTCATGGGGGGCGGAGGTCTGTCTGCGCCCTCCGACGCCCGAGCCGTCTTCGAGCGCGTGCAGTGATGTCAGCGAGTCTCTCCCGCTCATCGCGCCGCGCCCGCTCTGCTGTCTCCTTCGCGAGCATGACCTGCTCGCAGAAGGAGGTACTGGCCGCTCAGGCATCCGCACAGCGGACCATCGCCGCGAGCAGGGTGGAGAGCGTGAGCACTCTCACCCCCAGGGCCGCCACAAGCTCCCGCCTCGGCGTCTCAAACGCCGGACACTCGGTGAGCGTGTGTAGCCCCGAGTCCACGCTCGCGTCGCAGTGATGGCACTCGGGCGTTGGCTCTATACCCATCAGATGCAGATACCGCCAGAAGCTACCGTGCCCGGTGATAATCTGCGTCTGACGGTACGAGAGGCTCCCGTGTGGCCTCTCTAGCCACTCCCCCATGATGGGTCTTACCGCCGCAATCACGGCGTGCCCTGCGCGTGGTTACCCAAGTCGCCGCTCCCACTCGGCCACCATGTCCTGGTGGAGCCGGGATTTCTCGGCCCGAATGTCCTCGGGCTCGGGATCGAATCCCCGCTCCCGCGCCTCCTTTCGGAACTGATATAGTGCCGAAAGGGCCCTCGCTTCCAGGATCCACGGTGGCGATCCGGCCAGGAGACTCGCCGCTTCGAAGGGTGCGGTATCCCCTGATGGCCCTGGAGGCCATCGTGCTCTGCGCCGTACGGAGCAGAGGCAGGAATATAGCCTCCAGGGTGTCCGCCCACACGGGGCACCCATATAGGGCCATGGACCGCACGACACCCGCGTAAAGTCTCCTGCAGGAGGCCTCTGGGCCCTTCAAGTTGGGCAACAGCCGACCCAAGGCATTCGCCGTGGTCACCAACTTGGGACGCAGACTTCGGAAATGCTGTCCGAAGTCCCACCGACCATCAAGCACGAGCCCCAGGTATTTCAACCGGGGCTTGATGTCGATGGGAGTGCCTCTTACTGTAAGGCTGGCTCCCGGGCCTGGCCTGCGCCGAGGGCCATGAAAGAACATGGCCTCGGACTTGTGCAGAGCCACCTCGAGACCCAGCCGCCGGATCCGTTCGACGACTTGAGCAACCGCGGTCGTGGCCCTCAGGGTCGCCTCGCGGTGCGTAGCCCCGCTCACCGTCGCCAGCGTGTCGTCCACGTTACACGTGACGGTGGCACCTTACGCGAAGTCACCGCGAAGCACCCAGTCGTAACCGATGTTCCACAGTAGCGGCCCCAGGACCGATCCCTGTGGAACATCGCGCGACATATCACGCCTACCGACTCCGGTCGAACTCGGGTAGACGACGGCTCTCTCCGTCAGGTAAGCCCCGACTATGCGGCGGAGGTAGAGAGGCACATCGTGGTACACGAGTACCTCCCTAATGCAACTCCAGGACAAGGTGTTGAAGGCGTTGGAGATGTCCAAGGACACCGCCAACATCACCTCGCCCCAAGCGACCGCGTCCTCCGCCAGAGTCCTCACACGCATGATGGCATCCACAGTGGAACGCCACCGGCGGAACCCAAACTGGGTGTTCGCCAGGTCCGGCCCCACTCTAGAGAGATGCTCGACGAGGCGCTTGGCAATAACTCTTTCGAAGAGTTTGCCCACCTCGTCGAGCAGCACTATGGGCCGGTACCCGGACGGCTCGTCCGCCAGGCATTGAAACTATAGACAACTATAAACATATTGAAAGATAATTTTATGTGTACGTAAGCTATTGCCCGCGACCCCGCCCGCGTGGATGTCGGTTATTGCGTAATGTTAAGCCGACGCTATTGAGCATTAAACTCGCCTCTGCACTAGACTCTCTACTCACTTCTCTACTCGCCTCTCTACTCACTTCATCACTTACCTCTCTACTCGACTCTGTACTCAACTCTCTACTCGCCTCTGTTCTCGACTTTCTACTCACTTCTATATTCGACACTACTCGCCTCTGTTGCCACCAGTCGCTTCAATACTCGAGCCTCTGCTCCTCTCTGTACTCGACTACTACTAGTCACGTAACTTTCATACTAACTTTCATCCCCTAGTCCTATTAACACCCCCCCCCCCCTTATTCCCTTTTACGAGATCAAAGGTGGCATATGTCCGTTCCCAAGCTCTAATCCCTCTTTGTACCAAATATCATCAGGATATCTTCAAAAATGACGAACTTTCATACCCTATTTAACCCCTTAAACCACCCCGTTTCGCGATAAAAGGTAGCCTTTATCCGTTCCCGAGCTCTGATGAAGATTAGCGTTAATCCCAGTCGCATCCGAAGCTTTCAACTTGGAGTCTGAGGTTCGCTTTATACCAGTCCAACTGTGGATTTGGCTAAACTTCGAGATTTTCTGTGAAGCGACTGCCACCTGACCTCCACAACCCAAAGGCAATATCGAAGCATTGCAGCTAGACCAGTTGTTGGACTATTGAGGGCTCCAACTACCCGTAACGACTGCCATAGATGTTTGTATGGCAACCGGGACCGACGGCTTAACGTGCTCCCGAGGCACGACCAGACCAATGCGAATACCCATATTCATGCATACAAATATTTCCACTTAGCGGGGATCGAACCCGCGCCTCATGCGCAGCGGCCGCGTTCACTACCGCTATGCCACGGAGGCAGTCAGATAGTCGGTTCCCAAGCTCTAATCCAGTGCCAAATTTCATCAAGATCGGTTCAGTGGTTTATGCGTAGACAGACAGACAGAGTTACTTTCGCAATTATAATATTAGTATGGATCACCTGCGTAGATATGGACCCGATTTCCATTGGTACTTGTTTAGATGTCGACGCAATTTCCGTTGATACTTGGTTGGCTATAGACGGCATTTCCATTGGTACTTGGTATGAGGTCGACGCGATTTCCATTGGTACTTGGATAGATGTGGGCATGTGTTCCATTGGTACCTGGATGTGAAATTAAAATAAATAAATACTAATTATTAACTGGAATGGGGTGAAAAGTGGATGGACATCATACAGATACTCAAATACAAGAAGCTTAACATCTATATGATTGTGATAATTACTTACATACATGGGGTCCCGTAAACAATGGCTAACCCTGTAACTATCGATAGGCTACATTATTCTCTCTCAAATTTTGACTTTAGTATAAATATACTGTAGAATCAAACACCTTTTGTATCACTTGAATATACTTTTTATTAAACTAGGTACACACTGTATCTCCGATTTCAAGTTACATCTGTCGTTTCCTCTGATCGACTGACCCGCTCGATCGGCCCAAATGTTTTATATCAGGCACCCCCACTCCCGTTCAGTGTGGCCAGCACCAAGATATTAATTTGCCACTAAACCATATAAATTGACAACTTAATCGATTGTATTTAAATTAAATTTGTTAAATTAGTTCTATAAAAATCAACCTAACACTCGTCCATCCTGACGTAGTGTATGGCCTCATACACGCATGATACATTTAGAACCTAACACTTGGCCAATCGACCGGTGCAGCAAACAAACAACAAAAAAAAATTAACACTAGTTTCACAGTACTCTAAATTATACATAAATTTAGTTTCGTACATTATTACCACATTTTATTAATTAACACAATGGCTATGTTTCAAGCTCATTTAAAGAACTAATCACCTGGCAATGGAAATTTAAGGATCCCTGGTTTTAAGTTATTACATCTAATACCTCACAACAACCAACTCAACTCAACCTTTTACTTAGCCTCGTTTACAATATCAAGTATATTTATTGAACTGATGAACTTGCGGATCAATCATATGATCGCATCAACTGGTGAACCAATCACATGGTCACTAAACTGGCGGATCAATCATATGATCGCATCGACTGGTGAACCATTCACATGGTCACAAACTTGCGAATCAATCACATGATCGCATCAACTGGCAAACCAAGCGCACAGTCACTTGCAAAATGGTTACAAAATTCTGTGTGAATTACATAAAACTAAAATCTTTGAAGTTTCTGTTATTGTTAGTAGATTCTCGCTTATTTTCTAATAGAGCAATCTGATCTGATCACAAATTATGTACGACTGTAAACGTAATCATCTCTATTTTGCTTTACGAGTCGTGAATATCATGGCCTTCGCTATCGGAATTGTTATCATTAATACTTAAAGCAGCTACGTGAACCCATGGCTGCATACGATCAGCAGCAACAGTCGTCTTGCGTTTATGTTTGCTATTACTAAAGCCTGGAATTGCAACTATCCTATACCTATCGTTTCCTAATACCGATTTTACTCTATATGGTCCCGTATATTGTGGCAAGAGTTTTTTGCTTTTTCCATCGTTCTTCATGTTGGTGTTAGTAATTTTAACCAAATCTCCTTCAGAATAAATGCGCACCGGGCGCCGACCCTTGTCATATCGTTCTTTTTGTTTTGCTTGTTCAGTATCAATTTTATTTTTAACTTCCTTTCTTACTAGTTCACTACACTCCTGCGTCTGTTGCCTGACTTCATTTAATCTGGGATTTATTTCAACGTTAAGGAGATTACCAAACATTATTTCACTGGCTGTTCTCCCCGTGGTTTTATTAACAGTATTATTGATACCCCATTGAATTTTACCTACCATTTCATCCCAATCTTTTTCATCATGATTAAGATTTTGAGCGGTTAATGAAGCTAGAATTGTGCGGTTATAGCGCTCCACTTGTCCATTTGAACGGGAACTTGCTACTGCATTCAACACATGCTTAGTCCCTTTATCTAGGCAAAACTTTCTAAATGTGTGGGATGTAAAACATGGTCCTCTATCACTAATTATCCTATCGGGAACTCTGAAGGTATAGAAAATTTCGTCTAACACCCTTAAAGTCTGTATGGTTCTAGTATTCCTGACTGGTCTTATAAATAAAAATTTGGTGAACGCGTCCACTAGTACCAAGAGATAACAGTTTCCCTTCTTTGATCGCACGAAGGGTCCAAGGTGGTCAATGTGCACAGTGTGAAAAGGAACCTCGATTTTGGGAATAGGATGCAAATGACCTTCCCTCAATGATGACTTTTTGGAGTAAGCACATTCAATGCAAGCTTCAACATACTTTTTTACAAATTTCGTTAATTTTGGGAACCAATACGTACTTTTTATGCGTTCTAGGGTTTTTTCCACACCAAAATGACCAATATCATCGTGATTCATGCGACAAACCTGCCACCTTGCACCCCTCGGTACAACCCATCGTAAATTTGTCTTATCACCGTCAATGATTCTGTAAAGTCTATTGTCTTTGATAATGTACTCATTTTTAATTTGCTTAAGTCCGTCTGCATCTACATTCGCAGTCAAAATGTCTCGAATCCTAGCTAGTTCGCTGTCTCCTAATTGTAACGTGTGTAACCAGTCATCGTTGGTGATAACCATGACCCTTGGATATTGGTCTGCAACGTCCATTATCTGGTCATCCACACTTTTATCATCAGATACAGGGTTACGTGAAAGAGCATCCACGTGGGTCATTTTACTACCGGGCCTATAATCTACCGTACAATGAAACTCTTGAATAAGAAGGTACCAACGCGCAATCCGTGGAATCATGTCTCGTTTAGTAAACGTGGAACGTAATGCACTACAGTCAGTGATAATCCTAAATTTCTGCCCTAACAAGTATACCCTAAATTTGCGTAAGGAGCAAACTACAGCTAACGTCTCTAATTCATACGCATGAAAATTCCTTTCTTCTGGGGAAGTTTGTCGACTGTAAAACGCAACTGGCTTAAAACTATCACCTTCTTTTGCTCTTTGAAGCAGGATGCCTCCAATACCAAATTTACTGGCATCCGTATGTAATTCTGTTTCCTTAGTTGGGTCATATACAGCTAAAACAGGCCGCGATACTAACTTTTCCTTAAGAGCTTCAAATGAACCCTCCTGTTCATCAGACCACAACCATATAGCGTCCTTCTTTAGTAATTTACTCAATGGATATGCAATAAGCGCAAAATTTTCAATAAATTTCCGAAAGTAACTGACCAGCCCGAGAAATTGTCGTACAGTGTGAACATTGTTGGGGCGAGGAAAGTTCAAAACACTTTGAATCTTCCTATCACCTGGCCTAACACCCAAAGCGCTAATTTCATATCCCAAGTACTCAATTTTATCCTTTAGAAATTGACACTTAGGCAAATTTAGACTAAGATTAGCTTGCTTTAAGAGTTGTAATACATGTTCTAACCTCTTCAAACACTGTTCTGCACTTTCAGCATATATCAACAAGTCATCTATATATGCCGTAGCTTCACTAAACCTAGCTGACCCTAACACTTTGTTCATCATTCTTTGGAACACTGCCGGAGCATTTGCCAACCCAAACGGCATCCTGTTAAATTCAAACTGTCCGTCAGGGGTGACAAATGCCGTCAGGGGTTTTGATTGCTCTGATATTGGCACTTGATAGTACCCTGAATATAAGTCAAGCGTAATAAAATATGCCTGACCGGAGAGTCTAGCAATCTCATCCTCTATCATCGGCATAGGATAATGCTCTTTAACAGTTAAAGAATTAAGTAACCTATAATCTATGCACATTCTCATTCGTCCATCTTTCTTACGCACGAGAATTATAGGACTAGCATATTCTGAGGTAGACTCTCTGATTATCCCAGCTTCTAACATTTCTCCCACCATTTCACGTACCTGACCGCGCTCCTTGTGCGATAACCGGTAGGGCCTATACACGACTGGTTTCCTACTATTTAATTCTATCTGCATTTCCGTAACGCTGGTACATCCCAACTCATTTAGGTTGGTCGAGAAGCGATCCTTATATTTATTAAGTATATTTAATAATCCTAATCTATGTTCATCGTCAATGTGGTCTCCTATATGGACATTATTAATGTCAATGTCATCGTTACTGGCTATTCGTTTTTCCCTAGCAGCATTGAATACCCGATTCACAACGTGAGTATTGATTCCACGACTGATAATCCAATCCTTGTATAATAGACACGACGTCGAGCTAGGTATAATACCCACGTAGACAGTCCCCTCATTACACTTATAAATACCCCCGCAGGTAACTAACTGATTCGACGGCTTGCCTATCATCTTACTATTTATTAATATATATCCGTTCACTCCGGGTTCCGTATAGGCTTTTGTTACTACGGGACCCCAAATTTCTTGATCAGCAACGGTCACTATTTTTATCTGATTGTCATTATATATTTCGACATGGTTGAAAGGTACTTCTTGATTCGTATCGTGAAACTGTAAGTCGTTCGCCGTTTTCAGTACTATTATGTGAGATTGTTCCGTGAAAGTTTGACCCACCAATAACGGAACTTCTAAAAGACTGTCTTCGACTACCTGACAAACAGTATTGGCTTTAACTCCATCGATGACCATGTCTACAGTCACCTTGCCCAAAGAATGTACTATGCCATTTCCGAATCCCTTTATAGGAGTACTCACGCAATCGGATACTAATCCCAAGTTCAATACCTTTGTTTTAGCTAATAGACTTATGTCACTACCAAAATCAACAAAAGCTTTTATTGGTGCGCCATTTACTAAGACATCTTTGTAAAATTTTGAATTTAGACTAGCTGATGCGATGCACATCGTTTTCTGAGTGTTTAATTTCTTATTATTTAGTTCCTCGGGTTTAGTGAGACACTTCTCTGCCTTATGACCGACTAGATGACAAGCATTACACCTGATCAACGGCTTTGGGCACTTACGATATGAATGACCTTTTTCCTTACAGTTAAAGCAGTACGCAGAGTTATCGACAAGTGCGTCATTTGTTTTATTAGTCTTATCACTGGAACCGGTTCCGCTATGGGTTATTCTATTCTGGACTGATCTGTTCCTAATATTCGGTCGGTCGAACGTACTGGAAGATTCCTTATTGCTCATCAAGAATTTTAACAGCTGATCTGGCTTTGAACACCTTAGCGCTAAGGCACTCGACTTTATTGTTCGGTCACTGAGGCCATGAATGATGCAGTCGACTGCACGCCTGCCCACTATATCGCATTGGTTCAACAAAGCTAATTTTTCATAATAATACACTTCGATAGGCTCATGATATTTACTCTTCCGTTTCAGCATGTCTTCCAAGGACTGGCCATAATTCTGCTCAAAAGGGAAAGCATCCGATAATTTTTGCTGCCACTCGGCCCAAGTAAACAAAATTGTATCCAGACTTTCATACCAAGTTTTGGCCAGTCCTTGCAATTTCTGCATTGCGAAATGTACGATGGTTTTGTCGTTTCATCCATACACGGCAGCACACTCATTTACCTTACGTAACCAACTGTCTATGGTATCATTTGTTTCTCTTATATCTTTATCTTTATAATCTTTCTGTAAGTCGTGGTTGAAAGGTTGATCATGAAATTCTCCTTTTTCTTCTTTTTTTGTTAGAGCTAGTTGGTTATTGGTGTTGGCTATTAAATTAAGAGATTCTGTAACAGGCTTAAAAACTGTATCAAGCACTTGTCTGTTATTATCTTCAAAATCCTTCATGTTACGTATTTTTTTTTTTACAGCTTGTGTCGCATCTACAATTTGTCTTTTCAATGATTTTTCCATCATGTATAATAGATGGTAATCGGATAAGAGTTGATTAAAGAATAACAAGAAAGTGAAAGCAGTCTATTTAAATATTCAAATTTTATCTAATTCTACAAAAGTGTCAAATTTTTTTCTATAGCAGCCGTTGTTTTTAGGACAGTCTTTATTAATCACAACATAGTCATAAGGCTCTTTCCATATTTGAGAACACATGGTACGAAATTCCAACCACGTCATGTCAGTGTTAACATGTTCTTCATAAACATGTTTCAAATTAATTTCGTCTTGCTTAAAAAGCACAATTAAGTTAGCGTTATCTCTTATTAGTTGTTTAGGTATTTTGCTATATGTTTGATTTAAATAAAAACTGTCAATCAATTTATGTCTCCCCATGGCAAAATAATCACGCATATTACTTTGATTTTCACATGCTACATCGTCAAAAATAATCACTGAATTAGGTTTTGCATCTGACACTTTCATAACGTCATCATTTGCTTGATATTTCTGAAAAGTGATTCACAGAGGTATAGAAAAGTTATAATATCAATAATTTACTTCGAATTAATACAAATAAAAATAAGAAAAAATGTTATTAGATTAATTTGATGACTGATCTGACTAGAGTTTGGATTTATCTATTTTGATTTTAATACCTATGTACTTACTTTTAAGCTCTAAGTATGACGTTATTCGGGCTTCTCTCAGACATCAGGTTTTCTGTACAATGTCGGAAACATGTATATTACTGTTAACATGTTGCAATAATAATCAACAATTCTTTAAAACCTTTGTCATCGTTTTAGACGTGTGTTTAATGCGTACAAAGAAAAAAGTAGATTCTTCCTTAAATTGACACTCAATTGAGGTATTTTTAAATTAGCAAATTTAAGTATGATTTTTGTTTATTAACCGCAGTTTTGAATACCTAAGTCATTATCATAATCAAGAGCTTCAATATTCACCAAGAAAATGTAAGTAAGTGCTATTATGTATGTGATTATTGTAATTAATATATAATATGTAATTAATGTGATTCAATCAATCAATCAACTAGCCTATAGCAGTCCACTGCTGGACATAGGCCTCCCCAATGTGCGCCATGTGATAAATTCGATCAAAACCGTCGATGGATAAAGTATCCCTGAATTTACTAACTTATTGTTTTCATTTTAATTCAACAGGTCTGACTCAGAGTATGATCAAGCATCAACGAGTTTAAATAGAGGTATAGCAGAAATTTCACGTAAACGATCGACTCCTG
Organism: Eilema caniola; assembly: GCA_949126895.1. Taxonomy (NCBI): domain Eukaryota; kingdom Metazoa; phylum Arthropoda; class Insecta; order Lepidoptera; family Erebidae; genus Eilema; species Eilema caniola. The sequence continues at coordinate 5,140,430 of OX421485.1, forward strand.
TAAACAAACGGAAAAGTCCATCGACGAAGAAAACATCAACTTGTGCAAGGTAATTTTCTTGTGTGTACTATTATTGTTTAAAACGTGTCAACAGGAACTACTTATTCCATACCAAGTAACCAAGTCAATTAGTAAGATGTTTTTTTTTTGTAACTGTTTGTATCTTATTTGCATAATATATTAACTATTGATCTATTTGGCAAAATCCTTACTATGTATTCATAGATATTTAAATGAATAATAACTGATTAAAATAAATGTCCCTATGTTTGTTCCAGAAAAAAACCGAACACGGCTGACATCTTCGGCATTTGTAGAGAAGGAATTGAACCGAACGAAGAAACAAATACGATATCATCGTTCTTCGTGAACCGCGTAGCCAACGGGAACGAACGTCGGTCCACAGACACACGCGGTGATTTTCTCATAGACTTGAAGGTGTACCACGCGAACGATGTTCGAGTCACAGAAAACACAGAGCTCTGGAAGAAGGCTTTAGTGCGTATAAAATTTCAGACTGATGAGGATTCCCACCAATGGCGAAAGCTACAGTCATTGGTGCAGTCTGTAGACGGATTATTTTCTGATCCCCCAAAGTTTATGTCAGATAAATAATTTGTTAAATTACTTACTTATTAAATAAATGTATTACAGTTAAATGTACCTATTGTGTGTTTCAGTTGTCAGTTGTGGACGAGCAAACGCAAACTATATAAATGCCTGTTGGTTCTCTTTGCTATTGCGATGAGCCACTAAACTGTTTTACAGTTGTGGACGAGCAAACGCAAACTATATAAATGCCTGTTGGTTCTCTTTGCTATTGCGATGAGCCACTAAACTGTTTTACAGTTGTGGACGAGCAAATGCAAAATATAAATGCCTGTTGGTTCTCTTTGCTATTGCGATGAGCCACTAAACTGTTTTACAGTTGTGGACGAGCAAACGCAAAATATAAATGCCTGTTGGTTCTCTTTGCTATTGCGATGAGCCACTAAACTGTTTTACAGTTGTGGACGAGCAAACGCAAAATATAAATGCCTGTTGGTTCTCTTTGCTATTGCGATGAGCCACTAAACTGTTTTACAGTTGTGGACGAGCAAATGCAAAATATAAATGCCTGTTGGTTCTCTTTGCTATTGCGATGAGCCACTAAGCTGTTTTACAGTTGTGGACGAGCAAACGCAAAATATAAATGCCTGTTGGTTCTCTTTGCTATTGCGATGAGCCACTAAACTGTTTTACAGTTGTGGACGAGCAAACGCAAAATATAAATGCCTGTTGGTTCTCTTTGCTATTGCGATGAGCCACTAAACTGTTTTACAGTTGTGGACGAGCAAATGCAAAATATAAATGCCTGTTGGTTCTCTTTGCTATTGCGATGAGCCACTAAGCTGTTTTACAGTTGTGGACGAGCAAACGCAAAATATAAATGCCTGTTGGTTCTCTTTGCTATTGCGATGAGCCACTAAACTGTTTTACAGTTGTGGACGAGCAAACGCAAAATATAAATGCCTGTTGGTTCTCTTTGCTATTGCGATGAGCCACTAAACTGTTTTACAGTTGTGGACGAGCAAACGCAAAATATAAATGCCTGTTGGTTCTCTTTGCTATTGCGATGAGCCACTAAACTGTTTTACAGTTGTGGACGAGCAAACGCAAAATATAAATGCCTGTTGGTTCTCTTTGCTATTGCGATGAGCCACTAAACTGTTTTACAGTTGTGGACGAGCAAACGCAAAATATAAATGCCTGTTGGTTCTCTTTGCTATTGCGATGAGCCACTAAACTGTTTTACAGTTGTGGACGAGCAAACGCAAAATATAAATGCCTGTTGGTTCTCTTTGCTATTGCGATGAGCCACTAAACTGTTTTACAGTTGTGGACGAGCAAATGCAAAATATAAATGCCTGTTGGTTCTCTTTGCTATTGCGATGAGCCACTAAGCTGTTTTACAGTTGTGGACGAGCAAACGCAAAATATAAATGCCTGTTGGTTCTCTTTGCTATTGCGATGAGCCACTAAACTGTTTTACAGTTGTGGACGAGCAAACGCAAAATATATAAATGCCTGTTGGTTCTCTTTGCTATTGCGATGAGCCACTAAACTGTTTTACAGTTGTGGACGAGCAAACGCAAACTATATAAATGCCTGTTGGTTCTCTTTGCTATTGCGATGAGCCACTAAACTGTTTTACAGTTGTGGACCAGCAAATGCAAACTATATAAATGCCTGTTGGTTCTCTTTGCTATTGCGATGAGCCACTAAACTGTTTTACAGTTGTGGACCAGCAAATGCAAACTATATAAATGCCTGTTGGTTCTCTTTGCTATTGCGATGAGCCACTAAACTGTTTTACAGTTGTGGACCAGCAAATGCAAACTATATAAATGCCTGTTGGTTCTCTTTGCTATTGCGATGAGCCACTAAACTGTTTTACAGTTGTGGACCAGCAAATGCAAACTATATAAATGCCTGTTGGTTCTCTTTGCTATTGCGATGAGCCACTAAACTGTTTTACAGTTGTGGACCAGCAAACGCAAAATATAAATGCCTGTTGGTTCTCTTTGCTATTGCGATGAGCCACTAAACTGTTATACAGTTGTGGACCAGCAAATGCAAACTATATAAATGCCTGTTGGTTCTCTTTGCTATTGCGATGAGCCACTAAACTGTTTTACAGTTGTGGACCAGCAAATGCAAACTATATAAATGCCTGTTGGTTCTCTTTGCTATTGCGATGAGCCACTAAACTGTTTTACAGTTGTGGACCAGCAAATGCAAACTATATAAATGCCTGTTGGTTCTCTTTGCTATTGCGATGAGCCACTAAACTGTTTTACAGTTGTGGACCAGCAAATGCAAACTATATAAATGCCTGTTGGTTCTCTTTGTTATTGGGCATTACTAGACCGCTCGCAGGAGCCGAGGCGACTGAGAGTGGTCTAGAATGCCCAATAATATACTACTGCTTCAATTTTATTTTTGTCTGGAGCTACACCATCTTTATTAAAAATATGACCTACATAAGCTACCTCTGACTGGTTAATCTTACATTTTTCTTTGTTAAATTTTAGATTGACTTCTTGAGCCTTTCTGGATACATTTTCCAGTCTTTTATTGTGTTCGTCTTCATCTTTTCCACACACAAGAATATCGTCGACAAATATTATTACTCCGGGAAGTTCTGAGAATATGTTTGACATGACTCGATGGAATATTTCACCACTTGACTTGATCCCATATGGTAATCGTAAAAATTTATACCTACCATATTGTGTACTGAATGTTGTCAGTTTAGAACTTTCAGAATCTAATTTCAACATTCAATATCCTGAATTTGCATCTAATTTTGAAAAAATAGAAGCACCCTGTACCTTGGATCTCAAATCATCGAAGGTAGGAAATGGGAAGTGTGGTCTTTTTATAGCTTTATTTAAATTTCGCGGATCTAAGCAAATTCTCAAACTACCATTTGGTTTTTCTACTATGACTAGTGAATTTACCCAGTTTGTAGGTTCAGCAACCTTTTCTATGACTTTTAAAGCGTCCATTTTATCTAACTCAGTTTTTAATTTTGGCTGAAGAGAATAAGGTATTCTACGTACTGGACAGATTTCTGGAATGACTTTGGGATCTATGTCTAGGTGTATCTCATTTGGCAAGCAACCCAAACCCTCAAAAACATTAGAATATTTACTCAGTAAAGTACCTGTATCCACTGTTACGGCTGATGAATCATCCCTTGATAATTTGAAAATACGTTTTACTATGCCCAATTTTTCGCTTGTTTTTGCCCCTAATATATTGTCACTGTCACAATTCAACACATAGAATAGAATTTTGAGTCTTTTATTGTTGTCGAGAACACAATCAATCATACAACAACCCACAACCTGTATCAATTGTCCTGAAAAGGTAAAGATTCTATTTTTTGTTCTAGAAATGTAAATATTTCTATTTGACATGCTTTGTATATGATCTAAGGTTTGTTTTGTTAACACATTTATATCAGCACCTGTATCAATTTTAAATTTGACTACATACCCACAACAATTTACATTTATTTTCCAATTAGACTCGGGTACATTAATATTTTTATTATTTTGACTTACTGAATTAACTACAAAATCAGCACTATTGAAAGAATTTACAACGCTCACCCTTTTCCTTCCTTGCATGTTTTCATTTTTCTTGGTAATGAAAAAACAATATTTTGCAAAATGATTTGGTTTTTTGCAGACTGCACAGGTTTTTCCTAGTGCTGGACACTTATACCTATGACGCTGTCCACATTTTTGTCAATTTTTTCCCTGAAAATTTCTGAAATTAAGACTATTATTAGTTTCTCTATAATTTTTTGTAGATTCATCTCCTTCTCTTGAACTTGACTGTCTTCTTGGTGTAAGGCTTCGACTTCTAAATTGAATAATTTTATTTGATTTCGTTATTCTTTGGACATTTAACTCCTTTTGACTTTGACCTTGACTTGTCAATTTTTTCGATCGTTTTTGTGAAAGTTCAATATTCTTGGCTATTATCAACGCATCATTTACTGTTACTAATTCTTCTTTTTGTAATAATTTTTCCTTACTGTCAGTATTCGATAACCCAATTATAAACATGTCTTTTATTAACGAGTTTTTCAGTTCTTCAAATTTACAACTACCTGCTAAGTTATTCAATATGGTTACATATTCGTCCAATGACTCATCACTATTCTGATATCTCGTGAAAAAATTGTAACGTTCAACAGTAATGTTCTTGCAGGGATTGAATTTCTCGTCAAACTTTTGGATTATCTCTGCGATTTTGATATATTTTCGATCTATATTGAAAGAGTTGAAAATGTCTAAGCCTTGGTCTCCTATTATGTTGAGAAAAATAGCAACCTGTTTTTGTTCCGGCAATCGTTCCAATCCGTGCGCATCCGTATAAATTTCAAATTTTTGTTTGAACAATTTCCAATTATCGGTTTGATTTTTGCCATTGCTTAGGTTCAACGGTTTCAAACTAGAAATAATAATGTTCGGTACCTTTTAGTCTGCCATTTCATCTTCTGACACCATGTTTTATTCTTGTTTTATTGTGGATGAATGGTCGAGTGGGCGTCTTGGCTATCAGGATCTCAGGTGCTCTTCTAGGACGTATTTAATAAAACGACAATTTGCTGACTTATCACTTGTATTGCGAATCCATCTCAATTCTTAATGTCTAACCGATATCCTAGACGGATGCCTTACGTCTATGGACAATTATCATAGACTACAGACACAGATAATACAACATGATGTAACTTTTGATTTTCTTATCCGCCATTATACTAAGTTAAAACCAGATGAAATTATTCTAAGTCTCAAAAATTTTCTAAGTGTTTTTAGTAAGAAATTTTTCTAAGTCCATTTTAAACGAAATTTTTCTAATTCTTTTTTCAACTAAATTTTTCTAAGTCCTTTTTAAACGAAATTTTTCTGATGCCCGTTTGCACTGAACTTAAGAGTATCTTAACCTGATGCCTAAAGTATATAAGACACTCTTAACAAGAAAATGCATTGCACCAACCCTAAGATACTCCTTAACACGCTAAGTCAATCTTAATTCTTATGACACCGAATAAGTAAGTCATAACGTTTTAAGAATCTCCTAACCCTATTTTTTGACAGTTGTCAATCAATGTCCGGTACTGTTATGTACTGTTTGGCACATGACATTAAACTAAATAAATAAATAACCTAAATTTATTTATTATTATTTTTAAATAAATTTAAATACAACGTGACTTACGCGATTTGACTGACGAGACGAGATCGTTTTTTTTTATTATTATTTATTGGGGCTTGGCACAAAGCCATCAGCCTAAACTTTAAATATCTTCAATACAATATTTCTTCATGACGATGACGATGAGTGATGATTTCTGCTTCAGTAAAGTTGTGGGGACTTTACTGAAAGCTCCCCCAGGAGATTTGGAACGAACACGAAATGTCACAATTCACTGTAATATCCCACTTTCCTACACTTGTGTGAATTGTCCAAGACGTTATGTCTAAAAATCCAACATTTTTACACATTAAAACTCGAATTCACACCAATTTCAAAAATAAAATAATACTGCGATGTGCGCTTTCCCGCGTTCGCGCCAAAATTCCGACGAGATCGTTAAAGAAATCATAGACAATCACTCAATTATCATAGGCATTTGACTAATTCATTCGTTCATTTACACCTTCATTCGCTTTACTAGGCTTATCTTAAGTTAGGAATGCCCTTTCGTAAATATGTTGGTGCAATTGAAAATAAAGTTAAGATTATCTTAGACTTAGGAGTCACTTTACAAGGATTAACCTAAGTAGAGTTTAGTGCAAACGGGCATGAGTCTTTTTTAGTTTTAATTCTTCTAAGTTCCTTGACACTGATGTTTCACTAAGGGCCTCGTTCACCATCCTCAAGTAAAGTGTTGATTAGTAACTTCTTAATTAACATTAACTGGTAATTAAAAGTTCTGAGTATCTTTCGCCAGTTTAACAAACGAAACCGATCCTTTGAGTAACAACTTACGGGTTAAGTGAAAGTGTGAAGTCATTCGTTCAATTTTACGTCATTATTGTCGTTTTCTTGTTATGTCAATTACAAAAAGAAGTTTGTTATCAAGAAGTTGCTTATCAAGGATTTCGTTGTAATTTAATAAAATGGACAAAGTTAAACGAGAAAGGAGTGCTAACTTTACTTTACAAGAGAGGGACATTTTAGCCTCTCTTGTTTTGAAATATCAAAACGTTATAGAGAATAAAAAGAGCGATGCTTCCACATCGAAGAACAAAGAAGCTGCGTGGGCAAGCATTCAAAATGAATTTAATGCCATATCTGGAGGTCCATTTAGGTCTTCCAAAATCTTAAAAATAAAATATGATGGCCTAAAACGTACAAAAAATAAAAAAATCTGCTGTATTACGGTCAGAATTATACCGCACCGGTGGTGGCACGAATACAGCACCTCCGCTAGATACTGTGGAGGAGCAGATCAAATATTTGATCGCAATCAACACGGATGGTTTAGAAAGTATGTACGACTCTGATGTACTACCAGTATTACCATTACCACAGGAGAGTCAAGGTGAGTAACTGTTTTCAAATCATACTTGTATGTAAGCTATAAAAGTAATTGTCTTACAATATATTATGTTTTTTACAGATGGCATTAATGTTCCATCCATGGAAGATGTCATCGACATATCTAGATTCACTACTGAAGAGACAGAGGTGAAAATAAATGAAGCAAATCAAATCCGTAAGCATACATTTCATGACCGCTTATATTATCTTACCAAGCATAATGATATCTGAAGAAACAATTTGTCTGTGTTGTGGAATATTGATTATTCAGCTCTCATTTTATCTATTCTGTACAAAACTAATACATTCCTTTGCCTCAGATTTGTAATTTTGTTACTCACAGATTTAACGGATGAAAGTCCAGTCATCTTAATAACAAATGAGTGTGAGATACTGCCATCCACAAGCGCAGAAGTAACTCAAGAGAATCTGAGTGGTATGTTCACTAGTTCGTTTCTAATTCAATTATACATCTTGATTTAACTCATACTTGTATGTAAAGACTTTTTTGTTGTAAGTCTGACTAATGCTATGAAAATGATGAGTAGTTTTCAGTTTGTTATTGGTCATAAATATTAATATGTTATTTTTTGTTGTAGAAAAAACTTTGACCCAAGATATTCCTGTGCAAAACCATTTTGTAACCCCAAGTAAAAAGTGGGATGCTAGTAGTAGGAAAAATTTAAAATCAAGAAAACATCCTGCACTGATTGGTAAGATATTGCCTTTGTTTATTTGAGTGTATATTCTCTTTAATTGGTAAAAAATTCATAATAATAATTTTCTTATTCTTTTCTAAACTTTCTTTTTTTACAGCAAATGTACATAAAAGCCCTTTAGATGAGCTATCTCAAGCAAGATTGTAGCTAGTCAATCGACAAAAAGAACTTTTGGTATCTCACATTATTGAAAAAAAAAAGAATGGGAGTTTCAAGAGAAGGAACGTAAATGGAAGGAAAAAGAATATCAATTAAAATTAGCCATTTTAGAAAAACAGTTAAATTCATAGATTTTATGTTTTTGTTTTATTTAAGAAACATTAAATATTATGAAGTAATTGTGAAAAGTATTCTTGAACCAGTCTATTCCTTACATCATTGTTCATGTCAATACTTTGTATTGTACTATCTTGAAATATTTGTGGATCAGTACTTAAATCATAGTTTTTCTGAAAGCTTCCATCATTTGTGTTTATAACATTATGTAATACCAAGCATGAGACTATTATGGCTTGAACACTATTTAATTTTAATGTAACCTGTCGTCTAAGGACAGGAAATCTATTTTTAACCACTCCAAAACATCTTTCAATGGTATTCCTTGCTCGTATATGTGATTCATGATATAAATTTTGTGCCGGAGATGATGGATTCAAAAAGGGTGTCAAAAGATATTTTTTATCTCTAAATTATCCACTTTCAAATCTTTGTTTCAACGAGGAATTATTGAAAATTGTTTGATCATGTACTGATCCTGGCCATCTTGCTACAATATCCAAACATCTTAATTGACGGTCACAAGCTGCCTGAACGTTGATTGAAAAGTTTGACTTCCTGTCTCTATAATTCTCAGCTGTGTCCCCTCCTGAAATAACAAGTAGGTAGATATTGATTTTTTTTGTTTTTAACTAACATGATGTCGTTTTATAGTGTTCAAATATATAACAAAGGTAGGTACCTGGTGATTTTATTGTAACATGGGTACAATCAATGGCTGCTATTACCCTAGGAAATTTTGCGATTTGATAAAAACTAGCTTTTAGTACACTAATATCGTCTGGGAACTTTATTAAAAGTGGGTGAAGTTGTGCAATAGCTATAGAAACATTTTTTACTATACGACTTGCTGTTGGTGCACTAACGCCACAAAAATCTGCTGCACTTCTTAAAAATGATCCCGTAGCAAGATAACGTAGCGTCAAAAGTAAACTTGTTTTCGAAGAAACTGCATGATTTCTGAAATAAACACGTGATTTTCAGTTATTGAAAAAGAATTTGATATACTATAACCAAACATTTAAAAATGTTTAGTAGCAAATATCACTCACCTTTGCGTTTTGGAAGCTTTTTTTATCAAATTATGCACTATGTTTACAGCGTGCTTTGATAAACGAAATCTAGCCAAAAAATCAGTTTCATCTAGGTCAACAAAAAAATCTACACGAAATTTAAACACACGAATTCTTGGTAATCGTCGCATCGTAGAATGTTCTACATCTAATTGCTGTTCAATTAACTCATACATATCCATTATTTAGTTCGTTTTTAAAAATATATGTTGTTATGATAGTCGTCACAAACACTACTATTAACTAAAGAATGACAGAACACGTAAATGTCAAATAATGTTGTGATCTCTTACTTACTCGTCACTTAAAGTCCCTAATCAGCAGAAAGAGTAGCGAGTAAGTTAATCGTCAGTTTAACCGTTGAGTAGTGTTACTCAGATATTGTGAAATGCGAATATTCAGTTACCGGGGACTTTAAGTTACGATTAGCTTACTTGACACTTTAATCAGAGATGGTGAACAAGGCCCTAAGTCTTTAACACTTGTATTTTACTCACAGTTAATCCGAGATCGAAGGTCCATTTGGTTTATTGAAAAACTTACACTTGTTTTCACTTTAATTTTGCACTGTACTTAAGAAGAAAAAACATGCAGTACATAATTTACGGAGCTATAACGAAACCTCGGTGGAGAGTCTTAACACCGACTTCTAATTTTACCACTAGCGACATCTAGTTGCAAAAGATAGAACTAATGGTTTACTATAAAAAGCTTATGGAGACTCTTGACATCGAATTCTGAAATGGATACTAGCGACATCTAGTGGCGAATACAAAAACTAAAAGATTCATATTATCTAAATTGACTTGAAACATAACAGATCGCATTTAGCGATAAGGCCGCCCATTGTGCATTTAACAATAGCTGCTGTAATCCGTACTACTGTCTCTTGTTATTTAATGTTGGTTTACAATAAAGAGTTATCTATCTATCTATCTATAGGTAAGTGCGCATTCGAACTGGTTTGCGCGACTGTGTATGCAAAAGGTAGATACTTATTTTTATGTTGTGTTGTTTACATTCCTCCAGCGTCTAATGAATCGGAGTATATGATCTTGTTTAGAATTATTGAACTGTTGAGTGTAAAATATAAACAGTTTATTGTTATAGGTGATTTTAATTTATATTGTAGTAATGAAAATGTAAAAAAAATTTTTGACCTTTTGCGAATTCGCTCAGTTAAATGATGCACCTAATTGTAACGAAAGACAATTAGATTTGGTGTTGTGCTCGTCGGGTAAATGCTCGCGTTATGACGTGCGGGTATCCAGGGCGGACTGGGCCGTGGTACGTGTAGACCGCAATCACCCGCCACTCCTCGTGAATATACGGCTTAACCCTAGCGCAGGTGCGCGACCAGCAGCATTGCAGGCCTCGACATTTAACCATAATGTGCACGTTATTGAAAAAGAGACTCAGTGAAACTTTTATAAAACGAATTTTAATTTATTATATTACTCACTTGCGCCGGCCAAATGGGACCCGATCTATGAACTGCAAGAGCCGAATGAAGCTATAGCATATTTTTATAAAATTATAAATGAGGTTTTTAATAACTGTGTACCTAAAAATAGTCCAAACCGGAAAACTCAAGGTACAGTTACCCAGAATGGTATACAAAACAACTAATATCAGATTTAAAATTGAAAGCAAAACTAGATAAGACCTATAAAACAACAAAATTACGTACCGATTACGAGGCCTTCAAAGCATGTAAGGCGCGAATTAAAATATGTATAGACCGCGAGAGTAAAAACTATGGAGATCGAGTACAAAGTGGATTAGTACAGGATCCCAAGTCCTTCTGGAATTTTATTAGGTCCAAAAAAACTTCATACAATAGTAAAACTATACTGAAGGATGGGGCCGTGTTATCAGTACCGGAATGTGCGTAGGAGTTTGGAGACTATTTTTATTCTAACAGCCAGCAGGCGCGGCTTGATGTGGACGAGGCGGTGGCGGCAAACGGCGCGGACAGCGCGCGCGTTCACATCCCTCGGCTGACTATAGACCGGGTGCGGACCGCGCTCACTCGCCTTAAGCCAAAACGATCAGCAGGCCCGGATGGTATTCCAGTATTCGGTATGCGAGATTGCCGTTTTGTGTTAGCCGAACCTCTTACCCATATTTTTAATATATGCTTAAGCAAATCGCATTTCCCAGAAGCATGGAAAGTTACTCGTGTTATACCTATACCGAATTGGGGAGACGGGTCGTCGGTTGAGTCCTATAGACCCATTGAAATTGTTCAGAGCTTCGGGTGATGATGGAATAAAAAATGTGGACTGTATGTAGTTTTGATTTTATAATAATTTAAATAAACATCGAGTCTATTTGTCGGATGGAAGGCGAGTGTCGTGCGCGCCGCTCGGTATTCAAGTGGTGAGGCCTTCCGTGTCCTCTGCGCCCCTCGCTCCGCCGTTCGTCACGTAGCACCGGCAAAGGTGTTCGAATCAGCTGTCAAGTAAAGTTTTCTGCAACGAGTCATATCGCAACTGTAAGATGCCTATCACGGCTTTCGTCCTGCGCGTAGTACGACTAGTGACCTTAAGTTTCAAGAGTGAGGATGATTGCAAACGCCTCCAGCAGGATGTAAATCGAGTCAAAGAGTGTACTAACAAGCTTTATTTTAATGTGGCTAAATGATCAATATTAACATTTAACCAATCCAATACAACTATGACATGGTGGGTGTGCTTATAAACAGGGTGCAAACAGTGCGGGATTTAGGTGTTCGTATGGACAGTCATCTAACATTCCATGAACACATAACGGACATTTGCAAAAAGGCGTATACGCGGCTTGGATTTGTGTTTCGTAGGGCGGGGACATTTACGAATGTGAATGCTATTGTTACGAGTGTGGGGGTCGGTTAAAATAGAAAATGCGAGAACAACCGTTGAAGACAGATTTTATTCAGCTGCACGTAGGTAACAAAGCGCGTAGAAATTCGAAAACTCTTCCTTACACAATACACAGTCACTTGTATAATCGCACTGTGTCGCTTCGCACACTTTATCGCTGTGATCGCTTCGAATACTAGTCGTAGACTGACTGAGCGGAGGCTGCTAGCTCGCCTTTTATATCCGGCGCGGCCGAGTAGCGAAATTTCTCGAAAAGACAGCAACGTTCTGAAATGTTCTATTGGATCTTGTGTCTCTTTCTAGCCTGACGTTTCGTTCTATTCATTCGATTCCTTCTAAAACAGTGACGTCAAGGCATACTGTCTCTTTCTATAGTGCCGTCTCGCTCACTTCTATGGGAATTTGGCCATATTCTGATGTTGACTGTAAAGGCCCATAAGGGGTCCTGAAAATGCCTGAAAAAGGGTTCCCAGGGTGATGCTGCGGATCGACGGGGAGTGGTTTGAAACGGCCTGAAAACTGTTTACAGGCGCCTAAAAATAACGCCAACTTGGTCAAAATTTTGATTCTTCGGGAGGTGAAAGAGCACCTTCTGAAACGTGCCGAAATGTGGTTTCAGCCTCCTGAAAACGTCTCTTACACAGAGAAAATGACGATTGAAGTTGCCAAGCGCCGGGCGTAGCACTATCATAGCTCTTTATAATGCACTAGTAAGGAGCCAGTTAGAAGGTAACGGTATGATATGGGCTCCTCATGAGGCCAAATATAGTCTCATGATGAAGCGCATACAAAATAAATTCACCAGATACCTATATCTAAGACTGTATGGAGTGTATCCATTCTACCCCTTAATGTATCCAACCTTATTTGTATTAGGTATGGTCGGATGCAAAAAGCTGGAAGTTAGGCGGGACTTGGCGACTGTAACATATATTGTGAAGGTTTTCCGTGGATCATAACCAATCCGTGTATATTACAGGGGATAGGTTTATGCGTGCCAGATGGGTATGTACAGCGTCGTAGACGACCGAACTTATTCGAGGTACAGCGCGGTAGAACTAAATTGTTGGACAACACTCCACTTACACGAGCTACATATTACTACCCTCAACATAGTTGCAGAAAAAGTAGATGTGCTCTCGTGCTCACTGAACGAGTTCGTAAAAGCTACCCTATATCATTTATGTTATGTTAATTGAAATTGTATTGTTATTTTAAATTTTATATTGCGTCATTATTGCGTAATATTATTTTAATTGATTATTATATTTTATGTATTATGAAGAATTATTTTAAATTAGAAATTAATATTATTTATGAAGTATGTTTTAAATTAATTATGAGATATGTTACTATTATAATTTTAATTTTGTATTAAGTTACTACTCTGTCGCATTGGGTTTGCCTGTAATGGCGGATGTATGTAAGAAATAAATAAATAAAATTTCTAGATATATACGAGGTTAAGTCAGGAAAAGCGAAAGATTTAAATAAGAGCCTGATTGACTCGCTTAAACAAAGACAAAGTCCTCTGACAAACTTCGTTGAATTTGCTTCAGACACAACAAAGAGCATGGTAGGCGCGCACAATTCTGTGTTTAGCCATTTAAAAAAAGAGATTCCGCATAGTGCCTGTGTAAAGTGTTCATTTCACATGATTCATCTTGCGGCATCAAAAGCATGTTCGAAACTGCCAAAATCAATTGAAAATATGCTAAGAAGCGTTGGCGCACATTTCAGCCGTAGCTCATTAAGGCAGGATAAACTGAAATAGTTTCAAGACTATTTCCAAGTAGATATCCACAATATTTTGAGCCCAGCAATTACCAGATGGTTATCATTAAAGGCCTGCGTAGATAGGGTAGAGGTTCTCGAAGACCCTAGTAAAGTGACCGATCCTATCAGCGTTAAACAATAAATTCACACGCATATATCTCGAATTTATATCGTATGTTTTGGGACTGCTCAAAGATTTAACATTCTGTTTCAATCTGAGAGACCTCTTTTACACATTCTTAAACCGGAACTGCAAAAACTTATCAAAACTGTGGCAAGCAATTACATGAAAATAAATTATTGTAAATCCATCAACCCTTTGAATATTGAATATTCGAATCCTGGATACTTTATTACTTTGAAAAAAGTATAATTGGGAGTAGCCGTATAAGTTCAATAAACGAACGGAAAACAAGTAGCCCAACCACCAATGGAACAAATCCAGACATTTCAAAAAAGTTGCTTAGCGTTTTATATTGAGCTGGTTGGTCAAATTATTAAAAGATTTGATTTCACAGACCCACTTTTTGATGTGGTTGGAAAAATCGTAGATCCACAAAAGCTCAGGCGAACGATCATCAAGTTTTATATGATGTTATTAAACGTTTTCCAAACTTATCAGCTCATATAAACATTCAAGATTTGCAGACGGAATGGACGAACCATGCGCTGTTGGACTCTGTTGATTGTAAAACAGAAAATGAGTATTGGAGAACTATATTTAAAATTAAAAATGCTTCAAATAACCAACCACTCCCCAATTTAAAAAAAGTTGTGAACATGCTTTTCGTGCTGCTTTTTCAAATGCCTGCGTGGAACGTATTTTCAGTCAACTGAAACTTATAAAGACTGATAACAGAAACCGTCTCAACACTAATACGATATCGTCATTAATGGCTGTGAAAACATGTGTTAAAGATGCAGTTACATTCGAGCCCAAAAAACAAATATTGGATAGGAAAATAAAATATTAACCATGATTAAAGGTGCTGAGAAATAAATATTTATTTTTTACATGTTTTTAATATTGGATTTAAATAGCATGGACACTAACACATATTCTTTTTTAAATACGAAAAAACATTTCACCTTCTAGAAAAATGTGTTTGTGTTGTGAAATAGGAGTCTTAATTTATTTTTTATTTTCATTTATTTTATTTATATTATGTAGTAATTTTATTTTCAGAAATACATAGATTTAAATTATAATAATATATCCGGGACATCTTACACATGGTCATCTGTTGTGAATTGAATGTGTACCGACCCTGTGAATTGAATGTGTACCGACCCTGTGAATTGAATGGAATCCATCGGGGATCCCAGGGTTGGGTTAATTCCAATGTTACAGCATCCTTACCATTAGCAGCACATCACACTTCTACATTGTCTGCAGCGAAAACTGGTATGATTGTTAAGCAAGTGTTTCATCAATTAACAAAGTAAAGTACTAAAATGTTACTAAAGTAACATGGTACCTAACTTTGTAGTATAAGTACTCGTATTAGAATTAGAGCCAGTGGCTAACTCATATTTTGTTATTTCAGGCTATGATTATAATGTTATGCAAATGCTAACAACAATTAAAGAACAAAGTACAGTTATCCTAGAATGGATTCGAAAACAAAATGCAAAGGAATTCCAATTTAAACAAAGAGACCTGCAATTGCCTATTGAATTTCCATTAAATGACCATGAACATCTGCTACAACTGAAATCATTCTTAGCAAGCAACCAAACTTTTACAGATTTAGTAAGTATTTCTCGTTTGGTTCTTACATTCACGCTGAATCATTTGTGTTCTACCTATTGATATGATAACATTTTTTGCAGTGTATTCTATACTTATACTAATACTTTGGTGAGCTTGCGGGCCCCACTGTGACAGGAACTGTCAATAGTATTCTGAAGCATACTCTGACAAATCGTCTCGCTGCAATATATAGCTTCAGAGGCAAGACAGAGAAGAGACCATTAGAAGATTTCACTTTATAAACGGCTATTGTTCATAAGTTATTATTTTTTTAATTTACTCATCACTTCTAATCAAACACAAATGACCCTACCTAACGTGGTGTCTATTTCTGCTCACACGTTGCCTCTATTGTGGCTCTTATCGCTGATATAAATATATTTGGATTTACGTATCCACTACAATCACTTAAAGGGGGCGCCAGTAAGCTGAACTGAACTCTGCTCTCCATACAAACTTAGTTTGGTTCTTATTTTAACATGGCGTGCAGAATTTATAATGAGACTGTATTTATGCTTAATGGAATAAGTAATATCTATGTCGAGTATTAGTTTTTGTTGCTTAAAATTGTAACAAAAAAATAGGACGAGTTCTAGGAGTTTCGGGTTTTGTATGAAAAAAAAATGTACCCGAAGTATGTATGTATCCCATTATGTAAACAAAGCGTGATATAAATTTAGGATGTTATTTTACTACAAGAACTAAACTACGTTTGTATGGAGGATCGAGATTACTGGCGACTACAGACGACAGACACGCGCACAAACGCAAACAATAAATTACCTTCAATAAATTGCTCCTGTACATATACATATATACTCCATCCGGATAGGTATTTAACTAAATATAAACAAAAAAAAACCACGTGACTTGGTCATTCAACCAATCATAGCAACCTTTTGTATCTATTCGTTTTAATCTTATTGCCTGAATGACCAAGACACGTGTTGTTTTTCGTTCATATTTAGTTAAATACCTATCCGGATAGAGTATATAGTACCTATATAACCGCATTACCTCCACATTTACGGATTTTGATATGTGTGCAGTCGATGCACCCTATAACGGATGGGAAATTCCTTATTTGAAGGAAATCCCTCATCAACTGCTGCTCTTCTGCAAAGGGGCTTGGCATTTTGATAACAAATGCAGAATGTTGTGCCAGCGCACGCACTACACGGGAGCAAATTCGACTTATCGTAGCTTGGGACAACCCATGATGGTTTCCAGCATCTTTTTGAACCCAGAACATAAACACTTGATTCATAACTGGTATAAGGGATATAAGGGTCAACTTAGGCCGGCTTTGGAAAGCGAGTTGGTGCGATAAAATATTAGTAGAATTCTTTTTTCACGAATGGTTGCAAACCCTGTTAGAGAAGTTCTTTATATTTTACAAGCACAGGCAGACTTATGGCAAAGCTGACCTTTGAAATAGTAGCGAGCATTATAAAAACTTACCTCTCGACGGCCCCAACATCTTATTGCTGTTAGCACTTGTAGTTCTGGCGAGGTACCGTATCCTCTCCGGTCCAATTCCAAACCCTGACGAATTTTTCCGTAATCTTAGAAAAGCGATATCTTTTCCTGAACTCTTCGTCTTCTAGTAGAAAAGGATCGCTCCAATGACGATAAACTTTTGGTCGCGGCTTCCCAATATTTCAATAGCTTCAATTTAATAATTAATTAAATGATTAACGTTGTGGGTCGCTTCCCAGAAATCGCATTTGAATAGAGGGTACTTATTTGCATATTTCTGAATGGAGCCTACACTCGTCCCCGCTGCGCACACGCGCCCCGGGCCAGGCCACTTGCGCTGTCTGCGGATCGATGTAAAACGTATCGCTTCGCGCGTATCCACCTATGATCTAGGAATCGAACCCGCGAATCTCAGTACATTCCTAACGCTGTGAATTTGTGACGTGACTGTGTCTAGCCTTGGCTTTGTGGAACTGTGAGCCACATCGGCGGCGCCTTGTCTTCCGGAGACCATCAGTTACGTGGCGTGATCGGTGAAGTTTGGAGATCGCAGGTGGGTGCCTTATGTTCTGTGCTGACACGGGTCTCGAACCGGCAACGTCAATTTCTAGGACTACGTATCGCGAACCAGCATATATTCCAATATAGCTTTAATTGTATTGGGCGCGCATACATTATCAAGTCTTGTATGCACCATTTTGGTTCTTCGGGTATATCCGTTTTAACTAATATAGCTGGGTATGTGTCTAATTGGGCCTTCGTCATTTATATGCTTAATTATATGTTAAGCATCAAATATTAACATTAATCAACAAAAGTTCTAGACATGTTCCATTATTGCATATCTTCATAATCACTACCAATGCCGGTAGTGATTATGACGATATGCATTTTTATATTTACGAACGCCGCGCCAACGCTGCCGTGCCGGCAGCTGTAGACAATACGGGCTACTCGTAGGTATAGATACGTACACGCCACGGACTCCATACGCATTATACTTTTTTATTTTATTAGGACATTTTATTTTATTTTATTATATTAGGGACAAAAAACAGTTATGCGTTATACTCTCCCCTTTGGAGTCCGTGCGATGGACCATTGCTTATTATAATCGCGCGGTAGCGCGGTGTTTATTTTAGTACTTCAGTGTGCTTCCTCGCATCCTATAACTTGTTAAACAATATAAGCATGTTGTCATAATTCGATATCTTTAATTTCACTCAACCCTTGTAGCCACGCCATGGGCTTTTCTCCAAGAGGCCTTTGATCTAAAGTTTCTGTTGCAGACTGCCAGAGTTTCTATCCGGCCTATTTCTTTTGATTGTAAGTATTTTGTGGCATAGCCTATTATCGCATATTAGCCCCCCTGTTTGCTGGGAGAGGCAAATGCCGCCTGACCCCTGAACCCCAACAAACAGGGTCCCGTTTAATCTTTTTTTTTATATATGCTACACGTTGCAGGCCTTAAACAAAGGAACGATGCTAGTCATGCTAGTATTAAACATCAAAGCTTTCTTCGATATATTGAGAACAGCTGTCAAAGTAACATCAGCTGTTGCGCAGGTCGGCCATCTTTTCTCTTAGTAAAGCTTTATGGCACGGCTATAGTAGGTTCCTGCCTTCCATAACTTAAATGAAGTTTATAGAGCATATTAGTGCTAAATGCTGTCATATTTCCGTAGCTTCGTGCTTCAGATATATAAACAACATGTAGTACTTTAATCCTGCAGGCAACTCGCACGTTTTTATAGACATAAAAAGAATGTACACTAACGCTTCCTAGCGCGCGCGCCGTGCGCCGCCTCGTCATTCTTTTCTCGTGCGCGGCAACGAACGCACACTTCTTACCTTCACACAAAAAAAAATTGCCGAAGCGTAGTTCACTGGAAAGGATAGAAGAATATTACGCCAAAATTAAAAAATTACAGCACAGGAAGGAAAGTCGTCGTCGTGTGATTGTGTACTCATCGTCAGATTCCGAGAAAAATTTACAAATTTACTTTCAAAAATATATTTACATTTTGTGATTATACGATTAAGTAATAACATTTTAAAGCGCGTTTGAAGCTTACCTGGAGGTTACCCGCGGGGTATCACGATGGTTTAGCACGACGCCTAAAACTTACCTGGAGGTTGACCGCGGGTTAACACGAAGGTGTAATACATCTATAAAATTATCGAAGGACTTTACGTCTATAAACGTTCCTGGATGTTAACCAGGGGTTAACACGATGGTTCAGTATGATGTACAAAAAGTAAAAAACTACGAAGTACCTTCAGTTTTCTAATAAAATGTTTTATTGTAATAGAAAACGGAACCAAATGCGGAGTCACACAGCGACGTCTGCCCCCTGCCTGAGGCACCATCACCGCCTCCATCAGAGTCGGCAGCTCCACCGTTATCTCCACCTGCGTTGCAATCTCCTTACGACCCTGTCAAAGATGTTATACCTACACAAGAGGTAAATAGACAAACCACGCCAGAGCTTGCCCCAGGATTATTAAATGCTTTAGGCGACGAAATCAGTGACGCGCCAGTCTATGGCCCAGACATACACCATAAATTAGCCCAACGATGGCTACCTATCTTAAAGAAAGGGCTACAACCCAAAACTAAAGAAAAACTTCTTAAGGAACATACAGTCACGGAGAACTGTAAACTAATGAAGGCTCCGTTATTGAATCCCGCAATTGCGGCAGCCGTTGCAGATTTCATAAAAACTCGAGACCAAAAAATGAAAATCAAGCAAGATCAACTTGGTCTAGGGAATGCGGCTGTAAAAGTACAACCACTTAAGGCCTTGTCCGATACTTGCCGAATACTAACGGATCTGCATTTTATTGAAACCCAAGTAAGAGCAAAACTTCTTACAGCTGGATTGGACAAATCATTCCTGACGATCATACAAGGCCAAGAAAGAGATGAGACTCTCTTTGGCGATTCTCTGGGTGAAAAAATAAAAGCCTCTAAGGCAATTGAAAAGCAAGGTCTTCTAATCAAAAAACCACCACTACCAAAACAGTCGACTTCGTGTGCCCCCGCAACACCGACAGCCACCCGACCCTGATACCAGGGAAACTGGTCGGGCCCTCCTCGATACCAGCAGTCAGCCAGGGGGGGCGCAGCTCAGCGTACCGGAACCAAGGCCGACGTGCTCCAGCTCCGCCTTCAGCATCAAATCGTCGAACAACGTCGACAGCTGCGGCTAACAGGCGTGCCCCGCCGCATCATTAACACAGGTACATGCTGGTAGACTACAGCAATGTTACGATTGTTGGCTTAATGTCACAAAAAATCCAGTTATACTAGACTGGATTTATAACGGCTATAACATACCTTTTACTCAAAAAGTAACTCAGTGTAAAGCACCTTCCAACACTCTTTCAATTAGTGAGGAACAGGAAATGACATTTGCTATTCAGAAATTGATAGAATTAGGATAGAGTTAGGCAATGTAAACCTCAAAGAGATCAGTTTATCTCCAAAATTTTTCTAGCACCTAAATCAACGGGGGACATAGGTTTATATTGAATTTAAAAGAATTAAACAAATTCGTCGCGAATTCCCATTTTAAAATGGAAGATCATAGAACAGCTTCCAAAATGATACCACAAAACGGTTTCATGGCCACTATAGATCTTAAAGAATCTTATCTGCTTGTTCCTATCAATTCTCAACTCAATCTTATGTCTCTTGGCGGCCAGATCCTGACGCCATGGCAATAGATGCCTTTACACTAGAATGGACACCAATGTTTTTCTATGCATTTCCTCCATTTACTATGATTCTCTGAAATGCCTACAAAAAATTTCCTATGACAAAGCCGAAGGTATTTTCGTCTTTCCTTTGTGGCCTTCTCAACCCTGGTTTCCGATACTGAAAACTTTACTTAGATCAGATATTATTCACTTTGAACATAATATTAACTTCTCGTCCCCTTTCAGGACGCAACAACAATGCGCAGAGTTTACTCTGGGTGCAGCGCGGCTCTCAGGACGGCATTCACCATAAGAGGTACTCCAAGCCAGGTCTTAGACTTGACAATGTCATATCTTTCCAAAAATACCCTGCTTCAATATAATGTGACCTACAAACTTTGGTGGGAATATTGCAACGTATATAATAAAAACCCGTATGAAGATTCACTTTCATCGGTTATAATTTTCCTTACCGAACAATTTAACAAGGGCTCTGCATATAAACTGACGGACTCATAAAATGCATCAAAGTTCAGGATTACTTTGAAATGATTTTTTTTAATAAGTATGCAAACTTTTTAGATTAAATTATATAAATATGGAGAGACTGGCTCTTAATCTTAAAAAAAGCATAATTTAAAAATAGAACTGCAGTAAAACAAATGAATATACCCGGGAAAAAAAATTTACTCGTAGTATCAGATTTGCGTGTTATTTAAAGCAAAGTTTTAAATTGATTCGCATTGATTTTTTATTCTTTTGTCAATTGAATTATTGTTACCAGCAGAATTGTTGGGTTAGTTTTTTAACTCATCGAGAGTTTTTGAACCATAATATGGATACTTCGTCCGAACAAGCGGCTCAAATTGTAGCACTGGTGCGGGAGAGCTTGGACCAACGAACGATTGGTATAAATTTAAATTTAAACCAGTTTACGGTTTCTAGAATATACAGAAGGTTTGTGGAGACAGTTTCTTACAGATCGTCGTGATGACCGATTTATTGTTACAACTTCCCTGCGAAATCGTTAAGGTTTAAAGGATGCCGATATCATCCCTTTTAGACCAGCAAATGGTCCAAAGTTGTCTGTAGCTCACAGACAAGCTCGCTTAAGATTTGCGCGTGATCACCTAAATTGGACAGAAGCGCAATGGGCCTCCGTATTGTTCACGGACGAGTGTAGGACATGTTTATGTGGTGCAGATGGTCGCAGAAGAGTCTATCGTCGACGTGGGGAGCGATATGCTCAAAGTTGCATTGATCTGATGATTGCATCGTGTTCCTTTTGGAGGCGGTTCGTGTATGGTCTGGGGTGGCATATCGATGAACGGGCGAACAGAACTTGTGTTCATAGACAAGGTCCGTCAAAACGGTAATAGAGGGTTTGACTGCACATCGTTACATAATAGAGATCTTAGAAGATCACGTGGTGCCTTACATGGGATTCATAGGCAAAAATTTTACTTTAATGTAGGATAACGCCCTGCCGCACGCTGCTGCGCAAGTTCGACAATATTGCGAAGAGGTTGGGATACGTACAATGAATTGGCCAGCACGCAGCCCGGATCTTAATCCCATTGAGCATGATTGGGACAATTTAAAAAGAGCTGTATATGCGAGAAATCCTGTGCCCACGACAGTGGCAGCACTAAGAACACAACAGCACTTTCAGAAGACTGGGACAATATTCCGCAAGATCTTTTAATAACCCTAATAAAAACTATGCGGAACCGATTAGAATCCGTAATAAGGGCACGTGGGGGTAATACACTCTATTAAAACATAAAATTAGAGAATATCAGAATGGGGCACGGAGCTATCGAAATAGGCATTACCGATGCAATCAAAACGTCTGCAGCCGGGCGTGAACAATCTCTACTGGTGTTACCTTATTTTAATGAAAATAAGGCTATCTGCCCCACCACCGTCATAGAAGATTATATGTACGTGTCTCAGAAAATTAGGCCGAAATCAACGACTCATCTTATACTGACGTATAAACGACCACATAAACCACTTTCTTCCCAAACTATCTGCAGGTGGATTTACAAAGTGTTAGGAATGAGTGGAGTGGACGTATCCATGTTCACCGGACATAGTACGCGGTACACCGCCAGATCAGCGGCCCATGCATCCGGCCTTTCCTTAGATACCATCCGAAAAACGGCTGGCTGGACTAGTAGGTCACAAACATTTGCAAATTTTTACCATCGTCCAATATCAAATACAAATAGTTTCGCCAGATCCATCTTGAATACATAATTGTAGTATTTTCTTCGTTCACTTTATTCTTACATTATATAAATGTTACCTAAATCGATAATCTTGTACCAATTTTTATTTTATTTAATGTAAGTATGTACCTAATTATAATTATTGAAGAAATATGCACATAAGGTAAATCAAAATTTAGAATACTTATGATTGTTACTAAGTTGAAAAAATGAAATGTATTATTTACCTACATACTTTTAAGAACACAATTTTTATTCTTCACCAATTTCGGCTCTAAACATCTCAGATATATAAACAACATGTTTATATATCTGAAGCATGAAGCTACGAAAATATAATATGTGATTAAACGAACTTGCAAAGTGAAGTTCGATCAATATTATACGAGTAAGCTTCATGCGAAGATATAAACACCCTCCCTCCCAAACCCTTAAAGAGAAAATTTGTGTGGATTTTACCCTTTCTTTCTTTAAAGAATTGCATTTTTTTTACTATTTTATCCCAGTGTCAAGATTTGGTACCTATCTCAAAATTTTCTTATGCCAATTTATTGGAACTTATGGCAATAATCGACTTTTCAGAGGTTTATTTTGGGCATTATAAAACATGTAGACCACCTTATTGTGTTTAGTTTATAAATAAAAGTAAAAAACAACAACAACAAAAATATTTCCAAATACTGGCCCCGGTGCCAACGACGAAATCACCAACTATCGACACTAGGATCAATAATTAGGTATAACTATGGTGATAAGTGGTGTCATCTTTCCTATGATTTTATTTTCAGTCTACCCGATTTATTTCAACATGCAACCAAAAATTTGAACTAATAGCTCTGGAAAAAATCCCAAAGAAATACGCCGACGTAAAATATACAACTCGGAAAACTTAAATAAGGCCCAGCAAGCTGTCAAGGAAGGAATGAGTAAGAAATTGGCGGCAAAGACTTATTAAGTACCGCGGGCTACTTTGCAATATAGGATTAAGAACCCTGAGCACCAGTCCCGTCCTGGCCCTCCTACTATTCTGACGGAAAAGAAGAATAAGACCTCGATGATTGGATTTCCTTTAGTTGTAGAAAAGGTTTTCCACAACTTAAAGGTGAATTAATCAGTAGTGTGCGAGATGGTACTCGCACTGGGGTGAATTTGCGTTGATTTTATTGCGGATGATAAAATAAATAAAACTTTTGGTCTTCACAATGGTTTACTTGAACGGAATCGAATGCAATTACAAAGGTTTTTTGAACAAATTTTCATCTTAGGTCAACGAACATTTTGGCACTCGCGGATTGGTCGTCCGCAATGTATCACGTCATGACGGCCATCTGTGATTGGCTGCCGATCGCTCGATAAATTTAATGGTGGTGGTGGTTAATGGTAGCTTTCGTAGGAGCTTCCTAGATGGCGTTACACGTTTCTGAACATGCCCCCGGCCTTGGAAGCATCAGCTTACGAAACAGTTGAAGTATCCTCTGCTGTATCCGATGGCTGGTCCCAGAACAGTGGACACACCTTGGCAACGGCACGCCTGACGACTCCAGTGACTGTGCGAATGTCTGCTACTCTCACTATACCATCTTGGCCTGGTATGGTTTTCTCAACACGTCCCATTTGCCATTTGAGAGGAGGCAAGTTATCTTCTTTGATCACAACAAGGGTATTTGGTTTCAAGTTAGCTATGTTTTGCTTCCATTTGTTCCTTGTTTGCATCTCCGAAATATACTCCTTGGCCCAACGCGTCCAGAAGTGCTGGCGGAGCTGTTCCACTCGTTGATATCGGGTAAGTTGATGGACTGGTTGGTCCTGTACGTCATCGCTTGCGGGTGTCGTGAGTGGACGGCCAACCAGGAAGTGAGCAGGAGTAAGAGGATATAGGTCGTGTGGATCAGAGGACAAGGGACTCAGTGGACGCGAGTTTAGAACTGCTTCCACTTGTGCCAATAGCGTGGTTAATTCTTCGAAAGTTAAGTGCGAGTTTCCTAACACACGAAGCAAATGATATTTGCAAGCTTTAATCCCGGATTCCCACAGACCACCGAAATGCGCTGAATACGGAGGGATGAATTTAAATTTAATTTGTTGACTAGAGGCGTATTCAACAATGTCAGATGAGCAATTTTTTAAAAAATTCTTAAACTCGTTCATCAAACCTACGAAATTTCTACCGTTGTCTGAGAAAATTACTTCCGGCTTGCCACGTCGCGAAATAAAACGTTTTAAGGCAAGATGGTATGCGTCCGACGAAAGACTGCTGACAAGTTCCAAGTGTATAGCCCTGGTAACGAAACAGACAAAAAGACAGATGTAAACCTTAACAGTCTTTGCGCCCCTTCCTCTACGGTTCAATGCGAGCACCGGTCCCGCATAGTCCACACCACAACGCAGAAACGGATAAGTGGGCGTGATCCGCTCCATAGGCAAATTTCCCATAATGGGGTTTGCGACTTTACCTCTCAAGCGTGTACAAATAATACATTGATGCATTACCCTTTTTGCGAGATCACGCCCCCTTACCGGCCACCAACGCTCGCGCAGCGTAGACAGCAGTGCCTGCGGAGCGGCGTGCAGCAACTGCGCGTGCTCGTAGCGGAAGAGCAGTACTGAAAAGTGATGTTTACTCGATATTAGCATTGGATGTTTTTTATCATAATTGAAGTTTGGTGAATATACGATGCGACCGCCTACTCGAATTATTTTGTCATCACCAATGAATAAATTCAATTTAGATAAGTTATGATTAGTTTTTAGACTTCCTTTCTCTGACAATGATTTGACCTCTGATGGAAATGATTCCAGTTGCGAAAATCTAGTTAACATTTTCTCAGATTCTCTCAACTCATCAACACTGAGCGAGCCGCTTCTATGTTTATTTTTGTTGCGCAAATTGTATATGAAGCGTAACATGTATGCGGCTGCACGATTCATGCGATTGAATTGAGAAAATCTGTGAAATGGGAATAATGACGTACCTGTTTGTTGTTCTGATACAAGAGAATGCACAGCACTAGGTTTGACTTCTGGTAGTTTTCGCGCATCGATCTCAGTTCGACACGATTCCGGAGCCGAATCAGGTTTATACTCGGGTGTACGTAGAAATAAAGGCCCGTCCCAACAAAGAGACGATTTTGAAAGTTCTGACAAACTGATTCCACGCGAGACAAGATCGGCAGGGTTATCTTTACCACTTACATGTTGCCATGGGAGTCCCTTAGTAAGTTCCTGAATTTCTGTAGTTCTGTTTTGAACAAAAGTTTTTAAGAGGCTAGGAGCCATACGTAACCATCCTAACACTATCATTGAGTCTGTCCAAAACACAACGTGGTCAAATTGACGATGAAGCGATTCGCGAACCTTATCATAAAGTCGAGCACCTAGCAATGCCCCACATAATTCAAGTCTAGGGATACTGACTGGCTTCAATGGCGCGACCTTGCCCTTTGAACACAATAACCGTATCGTCACTTGATTAGCGCTGACCGTGCGAATATATATACATGCACCGTACGCCGTTTGTGACGCGTCAGTGAAAATATGCAACTCGATCCCAGTAGGTATCTTCCCAATCACGTTACGCGGTACACGAATGGCGTTAAGAATGGACAGATTGGTAACAAACCGGTTCCAAGCTCGTACGACGTCGCTAGGCACCTCGTCGTCCCATCCCAACTTTAACAACCACAATTTTTGTAATAGAACCTTCCCAAGCATGACAGCCGGGCTGAGAATACCTAGTGGGTCAAAGATTTGTGACACAGTTGACAAAATTGTACGTTTTGTCACAGAAATAGGTTTGTTTTCAAATTCAGTAGTGAAATGAAATTCATCAGATGAATTGTAGTATCCGAGACCCAATGTTTTACTTTGTTGACTGTACTCGCCTAGTGACAGTTCCTTCGAACATTGGAATGTGGATGATTCCAACTGGTCATCAATCGGGTCAAAGTTGAATGACC
Source organism: Eilema caniola (assembly GCA_949126895.1). Classification (NCBI taxonomy): domain Eukaryota; kingdom Metazoa; phylum Arthropoda; class Insecta; order Lepidoptera; family Erebidae; genus Eilema; species Eilema caniola. The sequence continues at coordinate 5,167,372 of OX421485.1, forward strand.
ACTTGCGCAATGGAAAACATCCCTCTTTGAGTACATTTGCGGTACTTTTACACATTTCTATTAACTTGATTTTGTCATCATGTCCTGTGATCATGTCGTCTACATAGAAATCCTCAATTATTATTCTTTTGACGTCACAGTCTGTACAGTCAGCGGCTAATTGTTTCAAACACCGACAGCTGAGAAATGGCGCGGAGGCTGTCCCATACGTAACTGTATTTAAGCGATACACGTTAATAGGCTGTGATGAATCATCGCGCCAGAGTATCAGCTGTAGGTCTCTTTGTTCCGGCAAAACAAGTACTTGCCTGTACATTTTTTCTACGTCGGCGCAAGCAATATACCTATGCTGCCGAAAACGTAGTAAAATGGCAAACAAGTCACCCTGTATTGGAGGTCCCACTAACTGGATGTCGTTAAACGACTTACCAGTAGTGGATGGGGCACTAGCGTTAAATACTACCCGTAATTTAGTTGTAGTACTGTGCGCTCGGAACACACCATGGTGCGGCATGATGAAATGAGGTTGACCATAGAACTGTACAAGCGACATATGACCCAAATTGATGTATTCATGTATGAATTCCGAGTACAACCTTTTGTAACTAGGTACCCGGTCTAGCCTTTTTTCTAGAGCTACAAATTGCCGTTCAGCTTGAGTATACGTCTTACCTAAGGAATCAGCTGATTCTTTGAGCGGAATTCGAACGCAAAATCTTCCGTCAACTTCGCGTTTAGTATTGTTTACAAAAGATTTTTCGCATTCCAGCTCATTGTCAGTTAACGTATCCTGATTCCTGGGTAGTTCTTCAAGCTCCCAGAACTTGCGTAATTGCGTATCAATTGATTGACTTGCATCATTCAATTGTGTCAAGTTGCAATGTACAAACTTGTTATTTTGCGTGTCCGAATGTAAAGGACCCGATACAACCCACCCTAGTTGTGTGTTTTGTAGGTGTGGGCCGTTAGGTAAGCGTATGTTTCCCTCGATAAGTAAGTCCCAGAATCGATCTGCGCCTATTAAGATATCAATATCTTGAGACTCTAAATATTGTGGATTTGCGAGTTGAACATTGCCTGGAATCCTAAACTGCGCGCTTTGTAAGCTAACGGCAGGCAATGTTGTAGTTATTTGCGGTAAAACGAAACATTTAATGCGCATGGAATAGGTATTAACGCGTGATCTTAAATCTATGTCACATAATTGAGTTGAATGTGACACAAAATTACCCACTCCACGTATTTCATGAGTGGACTGTATTACTGGAATTTCTAATAATTCGCATAATGATTTTTTAATAAAGCATCTTTGACTACCGTTATCGAGAAGGGCACGTGCTAAATGATAATTACAATGTTTATCCGCTATCTCGACTAACGCGGTGGACAATAACACAGGTTGCACACATGGATCTCGCGTGTCAGTATGCACCTTATTCAATTGAATCGACGAGTTGTTATGCGAAGGCGTAGGTATGGTTTCGGTAGCGATAACGGGCGGTGCAATGAATGATGCACTTGGACCGCTCATGGCATTAGTGATTGCGCTCGCTGAGAGTGAGGTCCCGCCGGGACGCGCATCTATTTCGTCACTATGTAGGATCGTGTTATGTTTTTGGTTACATTTTCTACACGGACCGAAACGACAATCGCTTATAGTGTGACCGGAACGCAAACAGTTTTTACATAATTTATTTTTATCGACTACTTCAAGTTTAACTTTAATATTTGAGTCTAGGAACTTTTGACATGAATAAAGTGGATGTTTATTGTTACACATCACGCAGACCACTTTTGTGCGCGGCTGATTGTCATTTTGTTGCGATTTATTGCTAGAAACATTGCAGTGCACTTTAGAGCTTTCGTTTGAAGTGTTTTGTTTTTTATTGTGGTAGTTGTTCTGATTGCCTTTCGAGTGTGATACTAACAATGTTTCCAGCATATCCGCTCTGCGTTTTAGAAAATGAAGCAAATCATCTACCCTGACAGTCACCTTAGTGTCATCGCAATTTTGATTTAAAATTGTGTATTTATATTGTTCCCACTCGCGTTCTGTGGTTTGGTCTAATTTGGACACTACAATATAAATAATTAAAGTGTCCCATGAATCTGTGGGCTCACCAAGTATTTTTAGAGCACGTAAATTTTTTAAAATCGTGTCAATGAGACGTCTAATTAATGTAGGTGACTCCTTGGTAACTGCTTGAATAGAAAACAATGCCCTTACGTGATTGTGTACCAACAAATTGGAATTATTGTAACGGTTTAGAAGCAACTCCCATGCAACGGAATAATTAGCGACTGAAAACTCTAATGAATCAATAACTAGTTCCGCGCTGCCTTTTAGTGATGATTTTAGGTAGTGGAACTTTTGAATAGCACTGATTTCAGAAGACTTATGAACCAGTGACAGGAATGTGTCCCTAAACTCCAACCAATGCTCGTATGAACCATCGAAGGTTGGCATAGAAATGGTAGGTAATTTAACTGAATTATTTAAATCCCTACACCTGGAACTCCCCGCAATCGGTTCACCGGCTAACATACACTCTGCTCGAGCCAGAACACTGTAGTAGCAATCTTCAAACAAATCGCGTTGAGACATTTGGCTTTCTAACTCGTTTTCAGACACAATTTCTTCGATTTTAGTTTGAAAATCGCTAAATTCAGCATACAGGCTCGCAGCGCCTTGGACACGAAGTTTCAAATCGACACGTAATTCCTCAGACAACACTTTATTGCTGGATTTAATGCCATCTAAATAAGTGACAAATCTAGTCAGCCTGCCTTTTATTATGCCTCGTTTTCTAATTAAATTACTTAAGCTAGACTGATCCATATTTACAATAGGAGAAGTTACATTTTCGACCGTTATTTTGCAAGGTGATTTTGAACGTGACTCAGATTCTGAGGCCATGGCAATCAGTGGGAATCAAGGAGTACTTACAATTTGTAGTGATCCGCGAATGCAGCAGGTGTTAGTGATTGTACACTGCCGATGATCACTCACAGAAATAACTCGATGCGCGTATAGACACTGGAATTTGCAATAGGCACACGTATTAGCACAAGTGAAAACCAAGGTTTTGTGGATATTGCGGATGGCTGACCGTACCAATTTATCCTCTTCCCGTGCTGGATGCCGGCAACAACCTTCTCTGGATGGATAACTCGATGTATCTTGCGTGTCCCGGAGATGATGTACGAGGAGTTGGTCGCGTAGTCCTTTTTTTGTGCGGTTCGAAGGTCCAGATGTGCGAGATGGTACTCGCACTGGGGTGAATTTGCGTTGATTTTATTGCGGATGATAAAATAAATAAAACTTTTGGTCTTCACAATGGTTTACTTGAACGGAATCGAATGCAATTACAAAGGTTTTTTGAACAAATTTTCATCTTAGGTCAACGAACATTTTGGCACTCGCGGATTGGTCGTCCGCAATGTATCACGTCATGACGGCCATCTGTGATTGGCTGCCGATCGCTCGATAAATTTAATGGTGGTGGTGGTTAATGGTAGCTTTCGTAGGAGCTTCCTAGATGGCGTTACACGTTTCTGAACAAGTAGTATTTATATGAACAATAGTAACTGGATCAGCGCTTTTAAGAACGGCGAAAAGTGGTATAAACTGTTTCTTCAACGACATTCAAACTTTTCTATATGCGCACCTGAGGCAATTACAGCAGCCAGTGCTGATGTATCAGAAAACGATGTCATAGGCTGGTTCACTCAAATCGAAGTTTACCTTAAAGAAAACGATTTACATAATGTACTTTTAGATCCATCCCGAGTATTAAATGGCGATGAGACGAACTTTCTTCTTTACCCCAAAACGGGAGTCGTATTGGCTTCCAAAGGTAGACAATTCTTTCACCTTTGGGAACCAGACAATGCGTTGGCAAAAAGTTCGTTGACTGTAATGTTTACATTTTGTGCCAACGGAGATCTCACACCTCCAATGGATATCTTTCCGAATAAGCGACTATCTGCTGACATTACGTCCAAAGTTCCATCAGATTGGGGTATAGGGTTCAGCGACAACGGGTGGATGAAAGCCGAAGTCTTTCACGATTACATCGAGAGTGTACTACTTCGTCACTTAATCAAAAAAGGAACTCAATTCCCCGTTATAGTGTTTGTCGACGGGCACAATACCCATTTAACTTATGCCGTTAGTGAGCTATGTAAGAAGAAATTGTTTTGATTGCCCTATACTCCAACTGTCATATGAGGTAAAAAAAAGGGGTCAACCTCGGAATGAAAGATAATAAGCTGTAAATTGGTATAAACCTTTGTTTTGTCGTTCTAAATGTTGTCTCAAAAGTCACAAGTGCCATAATGTCCGCGTCTTAAAATATTGAAGGTCAAAGGTCGTAAAAATCGGGTTTTCGTGAATATTTCGCTTTTTATTACTTAAATGAAATTTGCACCTATTATAAAAGTTACAATTCTCTACAACTTTTGTTTGAATTTTTTTTCAATCGATCAACCATTTTTGCGGTAGACCACGAAGAGTGCGCCGTGTACAGTCATATATAGCCTAATGCAAGGTCAAGCGTGAGTGAGGGTTATCAGTACGTTGTATAAAGTTAATTATTTACAAAAAAAAAAAAAAAATTAAACAATGCCCATTATTTATGTACTGTAAAATAATTACTTGTTAACGCCGTCTACTTGCAAGGGCCCGCAACTATTCAGATCCCGGATATTGAACAAACAGTCTAGGGAGAAAGAAGCTCCAACTCTCAAGGCTAGATAGAGCTTTGCGTGTGACGTCATTTTCAGCAAGGCGGTGTTAAGATTCTCCACAAGCTATTGACGTCGGTCGTGAATCACTACTTTTTGTCTACTACTAGGCAGGGATAATCGATAGTTAGCATCTGAGGATTGCGTTCTACTTGGAACAGACCCTTGGAACTCTCCATACATTATAAATATCGACTGCATTCGATACCTTCGCCCTATTTTGGAAAGGTTTACGGGACCGCCGAACTTCGTAATCGTACAGTCTTTGCATTGTTGTTTGTCGCAAATCTGCAAATACAGTTACCATCTTTCTAGAGATGGGCTGAGTGATGATTTTTAAATATAAATGACTGCATGACAATGGAAGAAAAGTATCGGTGAGTGGAACAATGACAAAATCATCAATGTAACTGTTCGCAACCTACAGTTGTAACTGAACTGTAGGTTGCGAAATCTTTCAGCTGTTTCCTTTCTAAGTTTTCTTAAAACCGTTTTCAATATATCATGTACGCCATCTCTTAATGCTAGTGTGTCTAGTGTTTGCAATAGACCCTGTGTAATGGGAATCACTTCTCCACCCTTGTAATATTTTTCTCCACTCATGCGTGTTGACACTTCTTCAAATGGTTTAAGCACACAACACACATCTTCAATAATCTTCCATTCATGTTTTTCAAGGTATTGTCCTTTGAAGTTGCTGAGTGGTAAAGTTGCAATTACAGCCTCTCTGAGTTCAACAAACCGCTGCAGCATATGAAAATCCGAATTCCACCGAGTTTCCACAGATTGAGTCAGTTTTTTTACTATGTTCGTCTGTGTTTGTTGCAATTGATATTTTACAAATTTTTCTGTGGCTAATGCGCTACGTTTGTAAAAAGCTACAATAGCCTTTACTTCGTGGATTGTCTGTTGAATATTTCATCGTTTAATCCAATCTTGACAATTAAATTTAAAATGTGAGCATAACACCAAAAAGGCGCCAATACAGCTCACTCGTGATAGCGGAAACTATATTACTCGCGTTGTCAGACACAACAATTGTTATCTTCTCAGTAATATTCCAAGTCGATGCACATGTTCTTAATTGAGCTGCTAAGTTTATGGCGGTATGATCTCCATGAAGGACTTCACACTGCAGGAGAAGCGACTTCAAAATATAATTTTGGTCCATATAATGAGCTGTTATGACAATGTATGACTCATTTGCTTTGGATGTCCAGCAGTCGGTGGTAAGGCATACACTCTTTGCCTCTTCGGTAATTTTAATTTTTGTTTCAAACAAATCTTGCTCGAACGTAGATGGTAGTAAAGTGTTCGAAAGATACTTACGGCTAGGAAGTTGGTAAATGGGATTTAGACCATGCACAAATTCAACAAAACTTTTGTCTTCCACACACAAAATCAACAATTAATAATTTCATTAACCGTCTATTTAACCTTTCTTGTTCAAATGGAGTAATTTTTTTCTCTGAGTGTATTGGCCAATTTTCGGTTGTCGAAGTAAAGCCTGTTAAATAACACGTGGTTGTGGAAATGGATGGCCCTCGGCCGAGTCACTGGTAGAAGCAGCAGCGGCCTAATGAGAAAGATTTTGAGATGCTATTGAAGCCACTGAAGGGCCAGGTTCCTGTTCCAACGTTTGTTCTGAACTATTCTGATGCAAATTCCTCCGTACATTTTGGATTTCAACCGTAGGGTGTTTTCTTAAAACATGTTTTTTTAAATTGGTTGAGGGAGTTTTGTAGGATAATTTTATCCTGCACAATTTACATACTGCTGTTTTTTCAGCAACAGATTCTATATCAAAATGAACCCATTCTTAGAGTTGAAGCCATTTTTAATATTTCTAATGACAAATAACTGTACAATACAAGAAGAAAGAGTTTTTTCTATTTAGAAATTCGTTTAATTGAGATCGGTACATAAAACACGCCGTTACATTTTTATGACAATCCCAAGAATATTCAATTCAACTACTTTTGGTGTCGTGGAAACCACAGACAAAATACAGTTATCTATGTTCGGATATGTTGCATATTGTTGTTTGTATTGAACATAGTGGGGCCACGACAAAATGATACATACTGGGGTTCTTAATCGAATATTCCAGTGCTAGAAAACAGAAACAACATGAAAATATAAACTTAAAAACACTAGCTAACCATACAACTTATTTTATAAGAGAACTTATCTTACTTACAAGCTACTTAGCATTACTTCACTGAACTGTTTTTTCAATAAAGATATGCCAAATATATTTATTTTTATTTAATCTTGCCATTACAATACATGAGCATAATACTAATTATTATCAATAGGCAGAGGGCATAACTTCATTATGCTTGTTGTCATGATTGAACCCTTTGCAGTTTTTACATCCAAGGCACGTACCTTTCCGTCCTTGCCTGGCCTTACATCAACTATTCTGCCCATAGGCCATTGTAACGGGGATACATTGTCATTTTTAATTAACACCATAGTTCCTATTTGTAGGTTTGGTTGGACACCTTTCCATTTGGGTCTGCTTTGCAACATTACCAAGTACTGTTTGTGCCATTGATGCCAAAATGTTTGTTGCATTTGCACACACTGCTTCCAAAAGGAAAGCTTTCCAACATTTTCTCCAACCAGATTTAGTTCTGGATAAGAAGTTAAAGTAGAGCCTGTTAAGAAATGTGCGGGTGATAGGTAAGACATATCATCAGGATCTGCTGACATAGGCGTCAGAGGCCTAGAGTTCAAGATTCCCTCGATTTGAACCAAGACAGTATTCAGTTCTTCATAAGTAAGAACAGCCTGACCAATCACACGCTTTATATGGTACTTAACGCTCTTTATTCCAGCCTCCCACAAGCCGCCAAATACTGGGGAATACGACGGAATAAAGTGAAATGAAATCCTTTCCGTATTGCAATAGTCATGTATGGCATCTTGATGGCTTGTGGAATTCTGCAATTTATACAAATCATTTAGAATATTATTTGCTCCTTTGTAATAAGCAGCATTGTCGCAATATATTTTGGTTGGTTTATTTCTGCGAAAGATAAATCTTTTGAGGCAAGCTAAGAATGAGTTTGTTGTCATATCTGAAACCAATTCAATGTGTATTGCCTTAGTGACAAAGCACACAAATATAACAATATATGCCTTTGTAATTACTGGCTTTCTAATTCTAGTCTGCTTTACATTAAAAGGTCCTCCATAATCTGTGCCAATTATTTGGAATGGTCGTGTAACATTCACGCGATCTAATGGGAGGGAACCCATAAGTTGAGTTGTGGCCTTGGCCTTAAGCTTGAAACAAATTATAAATTTGTGTATGACTGACTTTATCTCTCTATTTGCATTTATAATCCAATATTGTTCATTTAGGCTACAAAGTACTAACCTCTGTCCCGCATGCTTTAAACGCAAATGCTCCTTTCGAATAATTAATTTTGTGATATGAGACGCTTTCGGCAATATAATCGGGTGCCTTTGAGCAAACGAGAGATTGGCGTTTTGCAATCGCCCCCCGATGCGCAGCAATGAACTGGAATCAAGAAATGGACTCAAATTGCTCAAGCTTGTTTTTATATTAGATTGTTTTAAATTGAATTAATTAGAATGTTCTTTTAATTGTTTTATCTCAGCATGAAAATGTCTTTCCTGATCAAGTCTAATAATAGCATGCAAGGCGGAGGTCAATTCTTCAGGGCATAACTTATTTTGTTTTTTAATATTCTCCTTTTTACAATTGTTAATGAATCTTTTTACATACGAAATTATTCGTGTAAGTTTTTCTATATTTGAATATTTATCTAGTACAGAGACGAGTGTATTTACATTGTTACAAGTATTACATGATTGCGTCACAGGTTTCAATTCAGGTATAGTATTATTCACCTCGATTTTATCTAGCCTTTTTTTATGTGTATACCCTGCGCTTTGCAAATACTCAGGTCCGTGAAACCATAACCTTCCTACATTAGTCTCCAGTAATTTTGGGGACATTCCACGCGACAAACAATCCGCTGGATTTTCACTAGATTTAACATAGTTCCATATAAATTGGTTTGACAATACATTTATTTTTTCTACTCTATTGGCTACATACACACTAAGTTTTACAGGAGCAATATTCAGCCAGGAAAGCACAATTTGTGAATCCAGGTATAAAAACGTTTTAACAACATATTTTAAGGACAGGGTGTCATGCACCTTTTTGGATAGCATGGCCAATAATAATGCGCTGTTAAGTTCAAGGCGTGGCGTAGTAAGTTTTTTAATTTTGGGATTTATACGTGATTTAGAACACAGAAGATTCACCTTGACTCCATTGTCGGCGCTGATAGACCTCAAATATAGACAACAGCCATACGCAATGTTTGAGGCATCTGCATAACCCACAAGTTCTAATAAGTTGGATGATTCTATATTGATATTTCTAGGAATGGAGACACATGACATGCGCACCAATTCGTTTGCAAATTCAACCCACTGCTTATTGAGTTCGTCAGGTAGAACATCATCCCATTTTAAATCAGTAAACCACACTTGATGCATTAGATATTTAGCTTGAACCAACAATGGACCAACAAGACCTAACGGGTCAAAAAATTTGCTTATGAAACTCAGCATTTGTCTCTTAGTGTACACGTTCATCACTTGTGTTTCAGGACATTTCATATTCAACGTATCGCCAGCTACATCATAAGTGAGCCCTAATGTTTTTATATACTTACTAGCTTTATCAAAATCTACACTGTCAAAACATTGCAAATTCGAAGGAATATCCCTTAAAATTTCACTATTATTCGAACTCCATTTATGTAGCGAAAAACTGGCTTCTCGCATTATTGCAATTAATTCTAATTTTGTTGCCTCTAATTCAGATAAATTATTACTACCACAATTGTAACGTGATATTTCTCACTGTTGCTTATTGTTTTCTAATATAGATTTCTTTGTTCCAGAGCCACCTAGAGTGTCTCACGGGAACTAGGCATAATTGTTTGGCAGTGAAACTTCTAATCTTCGATTAGGTGTATTCTAGTTCTCACACTCGACCGGTGGATGGCGCTGGGTGTCCCACAGCGTATATTGTATTTGATTATTCCATTTATTTATTGTTTTACTTACAATTTAACAATAATAAATAAATGGGACTTACTTTCTCAGAAATTGTGACATATTCGTGAACAAGTCATAATTATAATAAATGTTTGTCATATTTGGTCTGGTCGTGTCTGTGGCCATCAGCGGCTGATTAGTTTGCTTGTCTATTGGCCGCTAATGAGTCAGGTCGTGACCAGCAGAATTTTGAGGTTTGTTCACGAATAGTCGATGGATTCGGGTATAAATAGGCCTGCGCCGATCCTCAAGCGAACTTCTATATCAATCTTCGTAGCTGTCTCTGAGTAAATAAAATCTGTGTCTATTTCTCGTAATAAAATTGTTTGGTGAAAACTTCGTTCCCAGATATTCTGGTAAGTTGTATTCCTCTGTTTATTTGGACACATTACGGGCCTGTATGTATATTCACGGCTTAAGAGTGGTCTGTTTTATACAGGGTCGCTGGTCTGAGCTCGTGTGCCCCTCTGAATCCGCCCTGTCTTACATTTATCTACTGCGTGCTTCGTGGTACATCGGCTGCTGTGAGCTGCATATAGCGGAGAAAGGTCTACTCCGAACATCCCTGAGGCCATCCAGCAATCACCTAAGGCCAGTACACTGCCGCTGTGTGCCTATTACCTGTGTAGCCGTAGCCGTGTAGTACCATTTGTAAAACTTAGTACGCTTAGTAGCCTGTGCTAGATTTCACGTACCTGTTAATGTGTAGCTAGTGCTAAAATTCGTATGCAAATTGTGTGTTCATCTGCCTATTATCTGTGCCTGCTGTGTGTGTTCTTCCTGTCTCACACTTCTGTATTCTTTACCTGTCTGTCTACCTACTTATCACTACGCATCTTCTGTATTCTGTGCCTGTCTGTCTACCTACTTGTCTGTACATATTCTTCTGTCACCTGTATCTACCTACTTCACTACTATATATTTCTCTGTGTGTAACTCTGTGTTCTATTCTATCAAATATATGTGTGTACACCTAAACTACCAGCTGTTTTCATTGGAGCCCTAGCTTCCCTGTGCACGCACCTCTCTAGCTCTGTGGAGAAGGCGCCCTGGGTAAGAGTTCTGCATCAGCCCCTGAGCGAGCCGGTGAGTATCCACCTGACTAGGTCAGTGGTTACAAATTGGCGCCCAACGTGGGGCAAGACTCTGGTACTACTCTGCGGTAGTCTCAGTCTAGTGTGTGTGCATAGGAGGCTAACTCTGATGAAAACAACCTGGGAATCCGTCTGAGACTTCCCAAGACGTTAATTGGTTGTGTTAGCAGCTGAACATGTAATTAATCTTCTTGTCTTTTTCCAGCTACCTACACCTGGGGTGGGAAAAGACGCCCAAAATTCTAAATTTCCAAATTAAAAAACAGCTGTGATTTTGGTAAGATTTTTTTGATTTTTTCGGCATACCCACTTTTTTTCTTTTTTGTTTTTTTCTTTTTTCTTTTTTCTCCTCTTTTCTAGCCTGTTTCTAGTCTTTCTTGCAGATGTGCACATATATATTTGGACTGTAATATAATTTTTTTCTGTGTAATAAAACCTAATAAGATTTTCTGTGTAACTACAAACTTTATAGAAAGTGTGTAGGTACCTTGCATTTTGAAAATTAACTTGAACTTTGTTCTCATAAATGATAGAAACTTTTAATTCTATTAGACAGCCTCTATTTGTATTAAATTATAGCAATCAATTTAAAACTTTAGTTAAATATCAAGCACCTTGTTGATATCTACTTATGAACCTCTGTTTTACATCTTGTATTTAAACCTTGTCTGTTTGACCTACATTGCCAGTTGTGTAACTGACTTTGCATTTGAGTCTAGACTTTAACTTTAGGGTCTTAATAATAGACACCTGTAACTCTAGTATAAATATAGATCATATTATTTAATTTGAAACCATTGTTAGATATCATACACTTTGGTGGAACTTACTTGTTATTTCTGTTTAATACTTTGTGATTGAACCCTGTCTGTGTCATCTACATTGTTACTTATTTAATTGTCGTAATTAAACTTTTACATCATGGCACAGATGCAAAAATATATAAACTATCTGAGAAAAGATGAACTCTCTAACGAGCTGGTTCACATAGGCATTTCAGTGGCACCTGATGCGACGGTGGCTGGCCTTCGGAGTGAGCTGAGGACGGCACACCGACTTGTCCGTCGGGGTAGCATCAAGCTGAAGGCGGTGGTCCCCACTGATGCAGCGGCGGAGCTTTCCATCTGTACGCCTAAGGTCTCGGAACTAAGTGAGGCCCTCCAGTCAGGTGACTTTGTTTCTGATAAGAATTGTCGCATAAGAGTAGCCTTCAGGGCGAACTATCTGCTAACTAGGCTGGCTCGTTGTGGTCTAGATTGTCCTGAACTGGCCGAACTTCGTGATAGGCTTGTGAAGATCGTCGCTGTGGCTGAACCCAGCACTGATTCTGAATCTGACGGGTCAGATGAAGGTGATGATGATTCGGGTCGTGACCGGGTAGAGTACACTTCACCTGCAGTGAGAGAGGACCGCTCGGTACGAGCTAGTTCTAGTAAATCTTGTTCCACGTCTGACAACATAGTGTATAGGGAACGTCCCGTTAACCTATGTTCTTTTAACTTAAAATATGATGGTTCCTCTTGTGTGCGCGTGTTTTTAGAGAGATTAGAAGAGCTTAGATGTGCACGGGAGGTCTCTAAGTCTAAACTCCTTCTGGCTTTCTCTGACCTGTTGGACGGACCAGCTTTGTCTTGGTTCCGTACAAATAGATCTAATTTCATCTCATATGAGGACCTTATTAGTGAGCTTAGAGATACATTCGATATTCCTGACTATGATTATCGTCTCAGAAATGAGATTAGACAGCGTAGCCAATCCCGCTCTGAGTCCTTGGTTAGCTACTTATGTACAATGCAGGCTATGTTCTCAAGGTTGTCGTGTAAAATGCCCAGTGAGGAACAGCTGGACATTCTCATGCACAATATTAGACCAGACTACATGAAGGAATTGGCCTTGCATGATGTCAACTCTATTGATGATCTGAGACGTCTAGGTAAGCGTCTGGAGCTTGCGCGTACAAGGGCGGACGCTTTCCGTGAGCCTATTCTGGACAAATTTGAGATTTCGTCTGATTTACACCAGCACAAGACCAAAGGCGTGCAAAAGCCCCCTAAGCAGGTGTCTGCAGTCGAGACGCCATCTACCTCCAACGAACGCAAATGCTTCCGGTGTGGCGAAAGCGGGCACGCTGCATACAACTGCACCCAGTCGAGAGAGTTGGTGTGCTTCCGGTGCGGTCTCAAAGGAGTCAAGACACCAGACTGCTCAAAATGTACTGGTAAGTCAAAAAACGCGTAAGCCAGGGCCTTATTGTGAACTCTATACATCACTCTGTATCTGAGTCTATTTCTGATAGGGTCCTGTTTACTAAACGGGATAACGATGTTAGACCGTATCTAGTTGTTAAAGTATTAAATTTAAATGTCTTAGGCCTTCTGGATTCCGGTGCCTCTTGCTCCATACTAGGAAAGGGAGCGCACCGTATCTTCTTGGAACTGGGTTTTGATCTTGAAAGTATCAACCCTGCCTTTCGCATTACAACTGCCGACAGCTCATATGTGCAATGTCTGGGTTGTATTTCTCTACCTATTGAGTATAATTCGGTTATCCGAGTTATCAAATTCTATGTTGTTCCGGGAATCACCACCTCCATGATATTTGGAGTGGATTTTTGGCAGCAATTTAAGCTAGGTGATAAACTAATTTCACAAAATATTAGTCTTGATGGTTTTAGTGACAATAATCCTATCGAGTCTGTGTCTCTTAACAGTGGCCTCGAGGATTACAGCAACCTGACTACTGAACAAAGGGGTGTAATCAACGAGATCATTGAAAAGTTTGACTCTTTGAACACGGATAAGGTGGGTTTAGGTCGGACTACACTTGAGCATCATGTCATTGACACTGGTGACAGTAAGCCGATCAAACAGCGTTACTACCCGCTCTCTCCTCTCAAACAGAAAGCCCTGGAAGCCGAGTTGGACCGAATGCTAGAGATGGGAGTAGTGTCCCCGTCTCAGTCCGCATGGAATTCTCCAGTGGTCATGGTGGAGAAGGCGAACGGCGAACTCAGGTTGTGCTTGGACTCTCGCAAGCTCAACTCTGTGTCAAAAAGTGACGCCTATCCCTTACCGTACATTAATCAAATCTTGGACCATCTGAATAATGCTAAATATTTATCCTCTGTAGATCTGAGTGCGGCCTACTGGCAGATTCCGTTCGACTCTCTGCAGTCCGCCGAGAAGACAGCCTTTACAGTTCCCCGTAGGGGGCTGTTTCATTACAATACCATGTGTTTTGGACTCGTTGGAGCTGCCGCCACGATGCAGCGCCTAATGGACCGTCTGTTTGGTCCTGAGTTCGACAATAGGGTATTTGCGTTTCAGGACGACATAGTCTGTGTGTCCAGTACCTTTGAGGAGCATGTAGAGCTCTTACATAGAGTCTATCAGCGACTCAAGGATGCTGGCCTAACTATTAACATGAAAAAGTCTCACTTTTGTCGGAGTGAACTCAAATACCTGGGGTATTATGTGGACAAACACGGCCTTCGGACTGACCCTGGTAAAGTTGAGGTTATTCTCAACTATCCTACACCTACTAACCCAAAGGAGGTTAAGAGGTTTCTGGGAATGGCCGGCTGGTATCGTCGTTTTGTCAATAATTTCTCTAAGATTAGTAAACCTCTGTGTAAACTAACGTCTAAGAATGTTAAGTTCGAATGGACACCTGAAGCGGAACAGTCCTTCAATCTTCTCAAGTCAGCTTTGGTCTCTGCCCCTATATTGAAGATGCCTAACTTTGAGTTGCCTTTCCGTATTCTCAGTGATGCGTCCGCATTTTCAGTTGCTGCTGTGCTGACACAAACTCACGATGGAGTTGAACACCCTATCGCCTACTGCAGCCGTTCTCTCAACAAGAACGAGGTGAACTACAGCACAACTGAGCGGGAACTTCTGGCCGTGATTTTCGCCTTAGAACAATTCAGACAGTACGTCGAGGGCCAGAAGTGTACAGTCGTCACGGATCACTCCTCTTTACTGTGGTTCCATAAGCTGAAAAACCCTACGGGTCGTTTAGCGCGTTGGAGCATGAGGCTAAGTCAATTCGATTTTGACATTGAACATCGGAAGGGTAAAGATCACGTTGTACCTGACGCTCTGTCTCGTATAACGATTGATTCGCTAGATGCTGCCTCCTCTAAAGACCCTTGGTATATCCACACCATGAACAGTGTGCGGAAGAACCCTAGGAAGTTGCCGAATTTTGACATTCGTGACAACCTTTTATATAGATTTTCTAAGAATAAATACTCTCTGACTTCAGATTTCGACTGGAAGTTGGTGGTACCCCAGGAGGATCGCCTGTCCCTGCTCTCTAAGTACCATGATGACACACTTAGTGCTCATGGTGGTGTTTGGAAGACACACAAAAGGTTAGCCCTAAATTATTATTGGCCCAAAATGTACGAGGACGTCAAACAATATGTCGGAAAGTGTGAAGTCTGTAAGCAGTACAAACCCGTAAACACGTCTCGTCCTGGCCTCATGGGTAGCCCGAAGCGGGTGTCGAAGCCTTTCGAAGCTATCTCTGTCGATCTACTTGGTCCCTTTCCTACTTCAAGTAATAGAAACGTGCACCTGATCGTGGTCTCCGACTATTTTAGTAAATACGTCATGTTGTGCCCTATTCGGGTTGCCACAGGCGCTGTGGTCGCGAGATTCATAGAGAAGAGTGTATTTCTTGTTCATGGAGTATGTAAAACTATTTACATGGATAATGGTCCTCAGTTCGTAAGTAAGCCTTTTAAGGATCTACTAACTAAATATAATGTACCCAATATATACTATAACCCTAGGTATCATGCCCAGACTAATCAGGCGGAAAGAGCTATTCGCAATGTTGTCCAAGCGATCTCGTGCTATGTGAAGTCACAACACAAAGCATGGGACTCGTTCTTGGTTGAAGTACAGTGCGCTCTGAACACTGCGGTTAGCGAAGCAACTCGCTTCACCCCATACTTTCTGGTGCATGGTAGGGAGTTCATTGGAGATGGAGTTCTATACAGGCAGTCAGACATTGCGTGCCACCCGGCTTCTGTCGCTGTGGACGATCCATCAGCCTTTGGTGTCAAACTGAGAGAAATACAACGCATCTACGACCAGGTGAGGAAACATTTGAACGTTGCCCACCAGCGTAATGAAAAGTATTACAACCTCAGAAAAAGGCATGTGGAGCTGAAAGTAGGACAAATCGTGTACAAACGCACGTTCTACCTGTCAAACAAAGCAAAGAACTTCACTTCCAAGTTAGCCCCTAAGTTCCTTAAATGTGTGGTAACCGCCAAGCAATCCCCTCTGGTATATAGGCTGTCAGATTTAGACGGTAAGGATCTTGGTGAGTACCATATCAAAGACATCCTGAAGTATAAGGAGGAGCCGTCTCCAGTACCTAATGTCAGCGATGTTGCCACTACATAGCACTGTTTATCTAGTCTATAAAACCAGCGCTATGTTATGCTTAATCTGTATAATATCTGTTTTCTCTCTGAGTATCTACGTGACTATAATTTGTCACATTGTAGGTTCCACCATACACCGTACCGAGTGCTTCTCTCTCATTTCGCACCTCAATACTCCACAACTCCTTGTAGGTGTTGGTAGTGTTGGTGTATCTGTAGTGGGTAAAGGGAACGTTCATTTTCTTAGTAGGGCATTTGACTCTAGCTATGTAACCTAACCATTGCGCGAGTCAGTGTATAATTAGGTGTGTGGGAGGAATGTTCTTTAGTTTTGTAATTATAGTTGTCAGTTTGGGTTTGAAGTACCCAGCTGTTTGTCTATATCTATTGTAAGCATTTTCTGTTTTTTTGTTGTGTATTTCCAGCGTATCGTGTCCGCAGGAAATACTATTAAGGGGGGGGATGGTGTAACGTGATATTTCTCACTGTTGCTTATTGTTTTCTAATATAGATTTCTTTGTTCCAGAGCCACCTAGAGTGTCTCACGGGAACTAGGCATAATTGTTTGGCAGTGAAACTTCTAATCTTCGATTAGGTGTATTCTAGTTCTCACACTCGACCGGTGGATGGCGCTGGGTGTCCCACAGCGTATATTGTATTTGATTATTCCATTTATTTATTGTTTTACTTACAATTTAACAATAATAAATAAATGGGACTTACTTTCTCAGAAATTGTGACATATTCGTGAACAAGTCATAATTATAATAAATGTTTGTCATATTTGGTCTGGTCGTGTCTGTGGCCATCAGCGGCTGATTAGTTTGCTTGTCTATTGGCCGCTAATGAGTCAGGTCGTGACCAGCAGAATTTTGAGGTTTGTTCACGAATAGTCGATGGATTCGGGTATAAATAGGCCTGCGCCGATCCTCAAGCGAACTTCTATATCAATCTTCGTAGCTGTCTCTGAGTAAATAAAATCTGTGTCTATTTCTCGTAATAAAATTGTTTGGTGAAAACTTCGTTCCCAGATATTCTGGTAAGTCGTATTCCTCTGTTTATTTGGACACATTACGGGCCTGTATGTATATTCACGGCTTAAGAGTGGTCTGTTTTATACAGGGTCGCTGGTCTGAGCTCGTGTGCCCCTCTGAATCCGCCCTGTCTTACATTTATCTACTGCGTGCTTCGTGGTACATCGGCTGCTGTGAGCTGCATATAGCGGAGAAAGGTCTACTCCGAACATCCCTGAGGCCATCCAGCAATCACCTAAGGCCAGTACACTGCCGCTGTGTGCCTATTACCTGTGTAGCCGTAGCCGCGTAGTACCATTTGTAAAACTTAGTACGCTTAGTAGCCTGTGCTAGATTTCACGTACCTGTTAATGTGTAGCTAGTGCTAAAATTCGTATGCAAATTGTGTGTTCATCTGCCTATTATCTGTGCCTGCTGTGTGTGTTCTTCCTGTCTCACACTTCTGTATTCTTTACCTGTCTGTCTACCTACTTATCACTACGCATCTTCTGTATTCTGTGCCTGTCTGTCTACCTACTTGTCTGTACATATTCTTCTGTCACCTGTATCTACCTACTTCACTACTATATATTTCTCTGTGTGTAACTCTGTGTTCTATTCTATCAAATATA
Source organism: Eilema caniola (assembly GCA_949126895.1). NCBI lineage: Eukaryota > Metazoa > Arthropoda > Insecta > Lepidoptera > Erebidae > Eilema > Eilema caniola. Next base: position 5,185,370 of record OX421485.1, read on the forward strand.
TGTGTGTACACCTAAACTACCAGCTGTTTTCATTGGAGCCCTAGCTTCCCTGTGCACGCACCTCTCTAGCTCTGTGGAGAAGGCGCCCTGGGTAAGAGTTCTGCATCAGCCCCTGAGCGAGCCGGTGAGTATCCACCTGACTAGGTCAGTGGTTACACAATGTATATCATCAACGTAAGTTGAGTGCTTTAGAACAGCTGCAGCTAGTGGGTATTTATTCTGATATATCTGAGCAAGCTCTATTAGACAGCGAGTAGCAAGAAAAGCTGAACTTTTGACTCCATATGTAACGGTTTGCAATTGTAAGCATTTTACAGCATCATGTGTTGAATCACGCCACAGTATGTTTTGTAGACAGCGAAAGTTGTTTTCTACCAATACTCCTCTGTACATAGATTTAATGTCGCATAGCAGGACGAATTTATTTCGAAAAAGCGTTAATATATCAAATAGTTCACCCTGTACGACAGGACCGTTGAGTAACACGTCATTCAAACAAACACCGCTTTTTGTTTTCATGCTCGCATCAAAGACCGCGCGCACCGGTGTAGTTTTACTATTAGGGTTGAAAACCGGGTGATGCGGAAGAAAGTATACCTGTCCAGCATTCACATCATAGTTTTGTATATCAAAAATCCTTGCGTGACCTTGGTCAATATAATCCTGAATAAATTCTTTGTATTTTATAGACAATATCTCATCTCTAGCGATGTTGGGAACACCAACAAAACATACTGTAATTGTCAGTTGTCATGTTAGAATTAAGATGTCAATGTCAAAAATAAACGCTCTTACGCAACTCTTCAACTGAACCACACGCCTTTTTATTTTTACACAATCCAAAATACAGTCCATTTCAAATAGAAGGAAATTCAGACCAATTGGAGGCAGTGCCTTTCATTTGGTCCTTCGAGGTATAAAGAAGACGAGCAAGTGGAACATCTCAACTCAACACGCCTTTGTGAGCGACCTACGCGAGGACGACGATTACGTAGCACTCCAAGTTTACGTATTACAAGCATCCAGACGGCATCTACAGCATACAAAAGAGCAGTGAGTAGAGACAGCAAGAATCTCCACATATACATACACAACAATTTGACTACAAATTTACAAATATTACAAGTCATCCATTTTACATCGAAATAGTGAAGACAAAGAAACCGCCATTTTGTTTCGTATCATCCATCCAACCCATCAAGCTAGGCAACACACAAAATCAAGCTAGCCAACACAACACTCAAACTCAAGTTAGCCAACATACGAACTTTAATTCAAGCCGAAGAATTTAATTGGCGGATAGGCCTGAAAGTCAAGGCTGCCAACCGCAAAAACGTTCTGATACACGGGAGCTTCAGACAGCAACAGCGGTTCTCGTTTCGTCATTGGCCGCAACCTCGCCAACTTCAAGCAACACATCGTGACTTCGTCGGTCGAGCTCGGCTCGGCTCGGTTTTCTTCGGGAAGTGACGTGTCGTCGCAAGACAAGAGTGCTTTGCGTTTACGTACGTTTGCATCGATCGAACAAAGAGCAATCGCCATTTTGTTTCTGTTCTGTGTATTGCGCAGTAGAATTTGCAAACTTTGTACTAGCTAAATTGTACGTTGTGCATTCCAATTACCTATAACCTAGTAGCTTTTTAAAGCAAGTGTACCTAATTAGTTTAATTAAGTGTACCTATTATAAGGTTGTAACAAAAGATGGATCTCAAACAACTGAAAGCCGCGCGTGGCTACGCCAAAGGCAGCATCACGCGATTGCGGCAGTGGGTTGACTCTCCTGGGTTCCTTATTGCCAATGTAGATACGATTAGATTGAAACGCGCAAGGTTATCGGAAAGTTTTACAGAGTATAATCGACTAAACATCGAAATCCTAGCGCACGTAAGTGCCGAACAAGACAATGAGGACGTGGGAGAGGTGGAGGAGAATTACTTCTATCAGGCCGCCTGCATGGACGAAAAGCTTAACGTGGGTCCCAAGCCCAATAGCGCCGACTGTTGCAAATCTAAGGTCAGCCTGCCAAGGATTGAGATCCCAATTTTTACCGGTAAGTACACGGAATATAAACCTTTCCGGAATATGTTTAACGCAATGATTGATACCGAAACTTCACTCGCGCCGGTACAAAAGTTTTACTATTTACGTAGCTTCCTAAAGGGAGAAGCCCTAACACTGATACAAAGCCTGCCGCTTATAGACGACAGTTACTTACACGCGCTACGAATTCTCGACGAAAGATTTGATAATAAATCATACATTGCGATTGAACATATAAATTCATTATTAGACATACCTAAGCTACAGAAATCCACAGCACAAAGCATGAACTCCTTTGTCACCGCAGCAAAGCAACAAATAGCAGCCTTAAAGGGTTTGGGTGAGCCAACAGACAATTGGGGTATGTTGTTAGTTTGCATTCTCCTTAGAAAACTTGACTTTATCACAGGTAGATCATTCTTCATGGAGCGTGACAAGAGTCAGCCACCGACTGCGAACGAGCTGCTGGAGTATGTGCTCATGAGAGCACAGGCAACGGCCAACTCGAGCCTGGCAGCATCATCGGACACGCACGTCGGGCAGCAATCGGCGAAGAAAGCTGCATCCTTAGTAACAACCGAGGAGCAACAGGCTGAAAAGGTCTGCGACTTCTGCAACGAGGGTGAGCATAAACTATTTATTTGCCCTAAATTCAAACTTGCCACTATAGAAAAGAGGCTGAGCTTTGTAAAAACTAAAAAACTGTGCACTGTATGTCTAGGTACTCATACACAAAAGTGTAGATACCACTTCAAATGTAAAATAGGGGGTTGCAAAAGGCAACACAATACACTTCTCCATCAGGAAGACCCGAACCCCAAGGTGACACTTATTTCCAGCACCAATGACAAAAGCACTCTACTGCCAACTGCCAGGGTACAGCTATATGGTAAGAATAATAAATTAGTAAATCTAAAAGCCATATTCGACTCGGCCTCACAGGTATCCTTGGTTACAAGTAAGGCAGTGAGCGTATTGGGCTTTAAGCCTACGCAGCGGAGCGACATCAACATTATAGGTGTAACTAATACAAAGAATGAGGTTCAATATGCCATCCCCCTGGAAGTTCACTCAACAAACTCGTCATTCAAGACCTCCATCAATTGCCACGTGGTTGAGTCGATAACTTGCAGATTGCCACAAAATAAAATTAACATCTCCAAGTTAAATTTACCTAATAATCTAACTCTAGCAGATCCAGAATTTGGCACCCCATCAGACATTCACATGTTAATTGGAGCCGACGTGTTTTTCCAGGTGCTGCTGCCTATGCCCCAGCAGCCTGAGACAGGACCGTGCGAGACGTCCACGTCAGCCCACAACAATACAGATGGCAGCCAGATTCGACAACAAATAATTAACACAAGGTTTGGTCACATTATAGGTGGCACTCTACCTCACTCTCCGTTTAAACAGAATGTCGCATCACTTGTTTGCACCTCATGCGAATCACAGGTCAATGAAAACATAGCTAGATTCTGGGAGACAGAAAGTGTACAACAGACATTTAATGAAGGGGTAGATGAGCAAGCTATAGCAGAGAGTCACTTCCAAACTTCAACTAAACTCATAGACAATAAGTTCCAAGTAGACCTTCCTCTGAAGGTTCCCATTTCAAGCATGAATGAGGCATTGGGAAATTCATTTGACTTAGCACTCTATAGGTTCATTAACTTAGAGAGAAAATTGCACAAAAATCCCTTATTGCTGACCGAATACACAAAATTCATCGATGAATACATACAGTTAGGCCATGCCACTGTCATAGACATTTCGAAGTACGACCTGAATAACGACCCAGTATACTTTTTACCACACCATGCTGTAGTAAACGAGAACTCTACCAGCACTCGCACCCGCGTAGTATTTGATGCTAGTATGAAATCAAGCAACAGGATCTCACTCAACGACATGCTTTTAAACGGACCAATCGTTCAGCGGGATCTTTTTGATATTATTCTCTTATTTCGCCTGGGAGAGTACACATTCACCACTGACATTCAAAAAATGTTTAGAGGCATGTCTTTGAACCCCCAACACAGGTCCTTGCAAAATATCTTGTGGCGAGAAACCCCAAGCAATGACATTCAGTGCTTGCAATTAAATACCATTACTTATGGTATGAAAAGCTCGAGTTTTCTCGCAACAAGATGTCTCATTGAGCTTGCAAACAAGTATGGAGATAGATTCCCACTAGCAGCCCAGATTTTGAGAAATTTTACATACGTTGATGACATTATTTACTCAAATAATGATCTCTCTACATTAAAAAAGGCAAAAAATGAGCTTACAGAGTTACTAGGGAAAGCCGGTCTCAAAACACATAAATGGTCAGCAAATTGCGCCGAAGTATTAGCCGACATTCCTTCTCAACAGCTTCAATTTGAAAATATTGACTTTCAAAAGGAAAACCTCAACACAAAAACATTAGGTTTGAACTTTGACATCAAACAAGATTGCTTCACAATCTCATCACCTAAAGTAGGTAAAAGCATACCGGTCACAAAACGAGAGGTCCTTAGTTACATAGCTAAATTCTATGACCCACTAGGTTTTGTTAGCCCCATTATAGTAAGAGCAAAAGCCCTAATGCAGAAAATATACGAACAGAAACTAGGATGGGACGAGACCTTGCCAGCTGATATTAAAAGTGAGTGGGAAGAGTTCTACCAAAGTCTTTCAGAAATGGCGCCGATACACTTGGAAAGAAAAGTTCCAGTGCCAGCAGATGCAAAGAAAGTGCAGCTCATCGGGTATGCTGATGCAGCCAGCACAACAGCCTATGGTTGTTGTATATACCTGAGAGTGACAGACAATACAGGTACAATAAGCACACACTTGCTATGCTCAAAGTCAAGAATAAATCCACTTGGTAAGAAGCTTACAATCCCACGTTTGGAGCTCAACGCTGCGCTTTTATTATCACGCCTCATGTTAAAAGTGCACGCTACCATCAGCTTAAAAGTTAAGGTAAATGAGGTTCACTTATACTCAGACTCCAAGATCGTCCTGGCATGGATAAAAACCGCACCGACAAAGTTACAAGCTTACGTAGCTAACAGGGTTGATGTCATTAGTCAGCTGACTTCACAGTGGACTTGGGACCATGTACAGTCGCAAGACAACCCAGCAGACATCATAAGCAGAGGTATAGTACCTGATAAGTTGGAGGCCTGCAGCTTGTGGTGGAAGGGACCGACGTACCTTGCAAACAGTGAGTATACAATAGCTGACCAAACAGACATGCCTACCGACTTACCAGAGCTGAAAGTAGCCTCCGGCAATATAGCAGTTTCTCTTGTGATTCAGAAGGAAAACGATTTACAGACACTTACGCAAAAGTTTTCAGATATAAATAAAACTAGTAGAGTCATCGCGTTTGCACAAAGGTTTGTTCAAAATCTCAAAGCTAAAAGGGCCAAGTTGCCTCTCCATGCAGGAGAGTTAACTGGCACTGAAATAGATAACGCATTAATGCTTATATTAAAAAACGAACAAAGACTCCACTTTCATGAGGAAATAAAAGCTTTGCAAAATAACTTACCTATTACAGGATCACTCAAACCACTGCATCCATTCATAGAACAGAAGGGAATATTAAGAGTGGGGGGGCGCCTTCAGCATTCAGATGTAACATACAGTCAAAAACATCCGATTATCCTAGTAAAGGGTACACATATCACAGATATGCTCATTCAGGATGAGCACATCAAACTTTTGCATGCAGGCCCAAAGCATTTGCTTAGTAGCTTGAACCAAAGATTTTGGTTAATAGATGGACTGAGACAGGTAAAGAAAATCACGCACAAATGTTTAGTCTGCTTTCGTTTAAAGGCTAGAGCATCCAAGCAGTTAATGGGCTCCTTGCCGGAGGCTAGGGTCACTCAGAGCCGGCCATTTCAGAAAGTAGGACTAGATTTTGCAGGACCAGTCGCAGTGAAGAATTCCAGGGTCAGGAGAGCGATAATTGGTAAAGGATACATATGTGTTTTTGTATGTTTTTCCACAAAAGCAATACATTTAGAGTTATGCTCAGATTTAACTACCGCTAATTTTCTAGCCGCGTTTAAACGATTCATAGCGCGCAGAGGACTTCCATCAGATGTCTACTGTGACAATGCCAGCACTTTTAAAGGTGCTAAAAATGAATTGGAAGAGCTATATAAATTAAATAACTCTGAACAACATCAAAAACACATACATCAGTTTTCTGCCAATAAGAAAATTAATTTCCATTTTATTCCTAGCTACTCACCTGTCTTTGGATCAATTTGGGAAGCAGCGGTGAAAAGCACGAAGCACCACTTAAAAGCAGTGGTTCAAAAGGTAATGCTCACATTTGAAGAGTTGAATACAGCCCTGGTTCAAATTGAGGCAGTATTGAATTCTCGTCCACTCCTCCCATTGTCCTCATGTAGAGATGACTTTACGTATCTAACACCAGGTCATTTTCTCATAGGAGCACCAATGACAAGTTACCCACAGACAGATATCTCAGATATTCCGATAACAAAACTTAAATTATGGAACATAATTACACATATGGTCCAATTCTTTTGGAAAGTATGGCACAAACATTATCTCAACATTCTTCAAACACGACCAAAATGGCGTGATGACGTAAATAATATAACAGAAGGATCCTTAGTCTTACTTAGGGATGATGCTCCACCCCTAAAATGGCCTTTAGCGCGAGTTGTACGCACATTCCCGGGGAAAGACGGTAAAGTCAGGGCTTTTGAAGTCAGGACCCCTAATGGTAAAACCCATAGAAGATCCATAACAAAAATTTGTTTGTTACCCATAGAAAATAAGTAAATCTAGCCATAGCGTGCAAAATACATGTTTTCCCAGTTTTCTCAAATATTATAAGAATATAGGTTTTAGATTAAGTTAAAGTATAATAAGAAGGTTTTAGATTAAGTTAAAATACTAACACTAGACTCTCTGTACCTATTACTGTTTTTTATTTACAGTATACCTAAGCCTCTGATTACTGTTTATGTGTAGTAATTTTGCTGTTGAATTTTCAGTTAGAACCAATATGCTGTTACAAGTGTAAAATAATATAGTTGTAATGTTAGTCTATTAATGGCGCCACTGTCTTTGTTAAATATCTTTATCACAAAGAAAGATTGTACTAAGTCTCTTTAAGATCTAGTTTCTCACTACAATTGCTTTAGGTATCCAGAAAGGATTATATTATGCATATTGTAGGTTACCACTAAACTAAGCCTAAGGTTTTTCCTTAAGTAATTATCCCAACGGGAATAAGAATTAAAATTGTAATCTAGGTTATATATATAAAAAATAAATAAAAATAAACACTAGAGTTCTACCTAAGCATTCCTTATGTACACTGTTATGCATATTCTAACTAATATTGAACCTTGCTTTGTAAAAGGTACTATTTCTAAAGTTCCTTAAATTCCTATAGACTTGATTGAGTTAATTAAAACAACGCAATATTAAAATAGTCCATTTTATTGTAATTGTTACAGTTTCATCATAAGCTTGTTTTACAGTTTAAATTAAAAATTGTTTTGTTTGTTTCACGTTAGCCAAGCTCTCGCCGGGCGCAATATGTTGGGAACACCAACAAAACATACTGTCATTGTCAGTTGTCATGTTAGAATTAAGATGTCAATGTCAAAAATAAACGCTCTTACGCAAGTCTTCAACTGAACCACACGCCTTTTTATTTTTACACAATCCAAAATACAGTCCATTTCAAATAGAAGGAAATTCAGACCAATTGGAGGCAGTGCCTTTCAAGCGAATCGCTTTTCAAGATTATAAAACCTTTGTAACGCATAGGAAAAAGAATCCCCCAGCTGCACGTTTTCTAATTCCATCTTTAAAGGTAAGCCAACAGAGAACTTCCTATTTTTTAACTGAACTGATGATTGAAAATACTGCTCAGCCAACTAATGCTCACTATTGCCCTCTTTATAAATAGCGGGTACCTTTTCACATTCCCATAATTTGGAAATGGTGTCATTAATTTCATGCAGCTGAGTATCTTGAGATTTCCTGATAGGCGGCAAATTATTAACTTTGTTACCTTTGACATGTAGGCATAAATTAGTAGCAAAAACCTTGCCAGCTGAGACAGGCAGGCTCCCCGCAACAACATAACCAAGAATGGTGTTAACTAAATAGGGGCCGGAAGGCGTGACGGGCAGCGACTCACGCTGCAAGACCTGAAAAAATATATCACACCCCAATAGAACATCAATTTCACCAACTTTATTATTTATTAAAATTCTTGTCCGCTAATTGGATGTGAGGAGGAATATTGAATTTTGCTATGTCAAAGTTTTGTTGAGGCAAGTTACAGGTTATATTGTTTACCACGCAGCATGAAATCTCAGTGGAGTAATCATTCACAGAAGAATGAATAGTAATTTTGGTTTGCTTAGAAACCTTGTGAGTGCCATCTATGATACCTAAAATTTGTTGATTTGCATCGTAGACACTACATTCAATATTATTAGCTAATTTTTCAGCTATAAATGAGATCTGCGAACCACTATCTAGCAACGCCCTAGCATTTATAAATGTACCATTTTTACCTTTTATTCGGATCATCGCTGTTGGCAATAGGACATCTTTAGCGCATGAAGTATTTGTCATGCTGACCGCAGAATGGTCTGTGCCATGACTATTATTGGAAACTGCCACATGCACTGCTTCATTTTCATTGGAGTGCAAAAGCGTGTTATGCCGTTTTTGGCACACAGCACATTTAAGGCGAAGCATACATTTACCACGGTGCTCATAGAATAGAATAGAATAATAGAATAGAATAATACTTTATTTGTACACCATTTACATTAAATCTTACGAGTGAGATACACTTAATACAATTGTTGTACAAAGGGCGGCCTTATCGCCATAATAGGCAATATCTTCCAGGCAACCTTTGGATGGACTAGAATTAGGTGTAAGAACAGGTGGTAGTTGGTGTGACTGTAAATGATAAAATATGTTAAATGAATACACAAACAAACATATATATACACATATACCTAATCATATACGTACATATATACATCTATACAACATACATACATACACTCATAGATACATACATACATTCATACATACATACATACATACATACATACATATTTTATAATATACATCATAGTGACAAAATATTTATGTCTCTCCAGATCATAAATTTATTATTATTATTTAATCAAACTTTCAGTAGTTGGATGATTATATATTACTAACGTGACAGAAAGTGCTCATGTAAAAGCTTTTTAAAACTTGTGATAGATTGTGCTCGTCTGATAGCAACTGGCAGCTCATTCCACAGACGAACCGCTTCTACGGTGTAGGATCGATCAAAGTAATTTGTGGAATGCGTCGGCATTTTCAGTACTAAGTTCTCCGACGACCGCAAGGACCTCGAATGTGTGTCATGTAGAAACCTAAAACGTTCTTTAAGGTAAGTGGGAGCTTTGGGATTAAAAAGAATATTGTAAAGAAACGTTTTTATTTTTGACAAATTCAGACCTGTCTTTTTCAGAAGCTAATTTAAACTTTGCGCATTCATACAATTTATGAGTACAATTACAAAACTTACATGTTGAATTGGAGGTTGCTGCTCCGCTGACCGCCCTTGTAGACTTTTGAGCCTTTGTTGAGTGCGATGAAGTATTCACCATTTGCTCTTCCTCTCCAGTATTTTCTTGAGCAATTGCTCTCCTTTCTAGAAAGGCCATGAAGTCAGACAATGTTGGAACCTCCTTAGAATTTCTTTCAAGATGAAATCCTCTGATTGTATAATTGTCAACCTTTTTTGCTAAAATATTGATAAGCAGAGCATCCCAATACTGCACAGGCTGTTCGAGATTCTTAAGTGCCGCTAAGTGCATGCTAACATTACCTATTATAAATCGCAAGCTTTGTGCTGTGCATTTTGTGAAAGTAGGCAATTCCAGCATGCTATTTACATGAAAATTCACCATTTTAGAAGTATTAGCATACCTGTTCTCTAGAAGCTTGAGTGCTTCATCATAGCTTACATCAGTGAGAGGTAAATTGTTTTTGATGTCTAATGCCTCTCCCCCAAGCAGCGAGCGAAGATAGTACAGCCTTTCACATGAGCTTAGTTTTTTTTCAGAGTGGATTACTGAGCGAAATAAATTAATGAATGGATAATAATCCACAATACTTTTACCATCAAAACTTTGAATTGATATTTTTGGTAATCTTTTAAACTCACCAGTAGTAGGAGCAAGTGTATTCTTGAGTTCTGCAGTCCCTGTTGTTTGACGTGTCTTCAACTGATAATCCAGCATCGCGATACTTTTGTAATACATATCCTCGTATTCCGAGTAATCTTCCTTATCACCCGGATCGTTCAGAAGAATAGCTTTATTTTGCTCTTCATAATCGTTGAAAGCAGTAACAAACCGATTACGTTTTTCTTGCAAGAGCTCATAGGAGCATGATTTTACGTCATCTGAATCACAAAACTTAGAGAGCCGCGTCATGGATCCCTTGATGTATCCGCGATTTGCTATCAATGCCTTTAATTCAGACATTGTGTTGAACGTGAACCTAAAAGACAAATGCCGACAACAGGGTTTTAAATCAATACAGCGAAGGTTAAGTACCAGCCAGAATTCAACTACTACACGTGATGACGCGTAATTTTAACACTTGTTTTTTCCCTTACCTGCTATTATACAGAGATACAGCTAAAGTAATTAGCATTACACAATACACTGCCCCTAAAACAGTTACAATATACCGTGTATTCAGTTTACAATGACCAGATAAAGTTACAACTTTCAGACAAGTATTTTTTCTTTTTACATTTTACAACATAAAACTGATAGAACACACAGATACAAAATGGCGATTTGCTAGACGGAAATTGAAATCTCTAAAATCAAGGAGATGGAACGTGATTTTTCAATAACTTCAACTCGTTCAACTTCAGATCGATGCGAATTGTTGCTTCGTGATTGGTTGCAGCGCTGCCGAGTAAAAAATTGTCTCTGCCGACCGCGTTCGGATACAATATGTACGGCGCCAAATGGACTTACGTTCCAGATCTTTGCTTGAGGTTGTATCGCCGTCCTCTTCTTCCTTGCAGAGTGAAATTCGCCGTCTCGCTCGCACACGAATGCGTAAAAGATGCTTGCCGAATGATGACTGGCAAAATGCCACGTGAAAAATAAAAACATTTTTCACTTACTTGAAGCCTTCTTGACTTAATCGCGACTTCACCTGGGTAGTAACACACCATAAAACGCCCGAAGTACTGCGTACGTGTGATAGCCCTCTCACGCCACAGTAATTTTCCTTCAGGTGACAGGTAGCAATGCACTTCCAGGTAAATAATTTTCTTGCTTTGACCGCGTCTTCCCCTGGGTAGTAACACACCATAAAACGCCCGAAGTACCGCGTACGTGGGATAGCCCCCTCACGCCACAGCAATATTTCTTCTGGTGGGTAATGCACTTCCAAATGGGAAAAAATTTCAAGGCCGGAACACTTCTTCACTGACGATTATTAATCTTCTTAAACTCGAAGGACCATTTTCTTCTGTACAATACAAGAAGAAAGAGTTTTTTCTATTTAGAAATTCGTTTAATTGAGATCGGTACATAAAACACGCCGTTACATTTTTATGACAATCCCAAGAATATTCAATTCAACTACTTTTGGTGTCGTGGAAACCACAGACAAAATACAGTTATCTATGTTCGGATATGTTGCATATTGTTGTTTGTATTGAACAATAACAATATTGCACAATCCGCGAGCAACGAAAACGTAAACAAAAACAAATTAAAGCTAAACAAAGCATCGTTCCGTCCGAGCGCAAGCGCCTTGTGCGGTCTCGTAACATGTAAGTAACAGAGCCCGAGACGGTCTGTACGAAGTTCGCGTTCATTTCATTTCATTCGAGAAATGATTTAAAAGCTTTTGATTTTATCGTTGTCATTGCATGATGACATGATTTTAAAATATCGATTATTTTTACTTGTGACATGATATCGGACTCATATCTATATCTTTCTACCCGACCGCTGCTGTTTTTCTTCCCTCGCGGGAGGACCCCTTACACTGGCAACCAACGGTGGGCCCGGAACAGTGTTACCAACTACCAACAGCAAATATACTGTTTTATCAGTAGATTTGCTGTTTTCACATTGATGTTCCTGTTTTCTGTTTCATTCCTAATATTTACTGTTTTTCAACTAGCGTTCAGTGCCACCTATTACACTATGCAAACATTTTTTGATAACTACTAGGTAACTAATAAAACGCAATGACACTAGATGGCGGTATCTTCTCCTGTCGGTATTCGAGGGAATTCTCCGACAACATTGTCAGTGCGTATGACTTTTACTTTGTAGTTAATTTGCCTTTTGGCCCAAGCAATAAACCGCTTTATACATGATACTGCCTCACTCTTTTTCTTTAAGAAATAGACCGCCCTGTAGTTTGAGTAGTTATCTTTGATTAGCAGGAAATACCTGGAGCCTCCAACACTCTCCACCTCCATTGGGCCTCACAGATCAGCATTCAATAGTTCTAGAGGTGCATTATCACGATGTTCTCTTTTAGCAAATGGTAGTTTATGCATTTTACCTTCCAGATATGAAACACACTTGAAACTGTCTCCTGTGTACTTGATATTGTTCTTGGTAAGCACTTGTTTCACTTGCTCAACATTTTGATGACAAAGTCTTTCATGCCAGTTTGACAAAGTGGCAACCGCCGAGACACTATTACAAACATCGTTCATCACATTTAGTATGTAGTTTTCACCTTCGCGATTACCTACAGCACACAGTTTATTGTCTTTCTAGAGTAAACACTGACCACACGTCATTTCAACTTTGTGACCTTTTTTGGTAACAGTCGACAAATAAAACGAGCTCACTCGTAATTCCGGCACGTGCAATGCGTTATGGAGTGTTGATTGCACATAACTTTCACCATTATATATATTCAGTTCCACTTTTCCAGTCTCAGCAACGCGTAAACGCCGTCCATCACCGACAATAACCAACCGATTTGACACTGACGTATAGTCCGTAAACAGTTCTCGTTCACCGGTCATGTGCGCACTAGCGCCACTGTCCATTAACGAATCAGAATCTGGCATAACAAAATTATCGTGTTTCCATGGACCATTGACCGTAAACTAGCTCGGCTGACTCGTTAAGAATATTTACGGCTCGCAATTCCACAATAATTATTTTACGTGGTTTGTTACTAATTCCAATTGAATTGAGTGAAAATGAACAGCGAATTAAATCGTGTATTCTAAGGTATCTTTAGCAACAGCTGATTGACAAGATGATTTATCTACACATTTATGTGTATCAAAATACGAAGTCCTGCGAAATATCCCTCGCACCCCGGCTGACCCAGAACCATCCCTCTCGGTCTGGCCCTCCTTGGGAGGATGACCGCGCAGTCCCCGACCCGCTCCCGGTATGGGGAGGCGCGCATCGTTCCGCGATGTGCGTTGCTGCCATCACGCTCATCTTTTGGTGTGACATGAAAATAGCGCAACGTTAAACCGTTGCGCTAATAACGCCTTCTGTTTGGCAAAGCCTTTACTGTTGGTCAAAACATACTAAGTTCTTTTCATAGCAAAAAAGAGGCTTTACTCCAGTAAACTAAAGTTTGTACAGCCATATTATCCATAATATGGCTGTACAAACTTTGCATTGTTATTGTTCGGTATTGTTGACGGTTATACTGCCCCAGGTGCATACTATCGTATGCTCGTCAGCCCAGCCTGGCCCTACGGAATTTGCCAACGAGATTCAGTCTCGATTAAGAACCAATATTATTGAAACAAATCTTATCGAACACCATATCGGCTTATTGGCTAACAACTTTTCAAACAGTTTTTACTATACGGTGTCTATGTGTAGAGTTCGACTTCATGTCATTGTGCGTTAGTGGTGACGCTTACTGTTTGTTGGAGGTTTTATATGAACGTTCGCCATCGTGCAGCATATTATATAATGACAATGTTTTATATGACATTTCATGTCTATGTAAAATCTTTTTACCCTATTGTCGTCATCTAAAACTTAGATCGGTTGATTATATTATATTTTCATAATAAAAGTGCTTGTTTAATTCCATTAGGTTATGGGCCGTACAGAGACCTATACGCGTTAAAATTTCGATACAATAACAGTGTTTTAGTTGGAAAAAGTTACCGTGTATGTAAAGTCGCGTTCTTTTGTTTTCACAGCACAAAATTTTTTCTTCAGTTTTCCGAAGCAATGTCGCGAAATAGTGTTCACATTGATAAACTGAGCGGCCGAGACAACTATTTCACATGGAAGTTCGCTGTAAAAGCTTACTTGTAGCATGAGGATTTGTGGTCATGTTGTATTGATCCCGACTCTAAAGAAGTTGACGTGCAAAAATGTTGACGTGAAATAATGGAAGTAAATCCTGACACATTGCACAACTATAAAGATTCTGAGTATTCGGTTTATAGATGTTTATTTCTCATAAAAACAACACAGTTATCTTATAATGAGATATGATGTAGATTGCTATGACACTTAACAATAATAAACAAGAACATTGTCGCCTCTAGGCCCTTATATTATTGCTGACATTAGGTACATAATTTAATTCAATTTAATTTAATTCATACTATGGTAGGTAATAATAGTGATACAAGTTTACATTACGCTTCTCGCATATGTTCTTTTAGTTTCATTTTGAATATGTTAATACTCTCCGTTTGCTTAATGTTATTAGGCAATTTATTGTACAGTTGTGCTCCTTCGAACATTATCGTCTTTTTTCCGTAATTAATGTGTTAGTCGGAGTTTGCCTTTTTTTGGTAACTGTGTGTTGGACTGGACTTTTCCTTTCCCTTTGTTTACATTTTCAATATTCAGTTACTCTATAGTTGTGCAATTTGTCAGAATTTAGTTCATAATGGCCATTATTTTGTACTTAGTTATTTTGAATTAATTAACATATTTGCCGCATTTTCATATTCAAAGAACGTTAAACCAGTTAATAAGAGCCCTGTTTGAATTTTTTATGGTATTTTTGTACCATGGTTTCCATGCAATTATGATACATATAAAAATAATCTGAAAAGTACTTAATTAATATAAGTTTACTTTTACTTAACCAGTTTGTTAGTGTGAGACAAATCTTTAAAATTAAAATAGAGTAAAATCAGGAGAGATTGACCAGCGGGTGACGTGGACCATCACAATTTCTACAATGCTATTATTTTTTTTTAGCTAGCAACACTAACGCGTACTTGTCATCCTGTTTCTCCCATGATGAAAGCGAGTCTATTAATAACATACGGATTGAAAGGTATCGGAAGTGTGATTTTGTGCATGTGTTTTTAAAATAAAGGTTCGTATAAGATATAGTGTTTGTACAATAAGAATCGATGATTTGTGGTTACTATGTTAATGAATTGATAAACTAACCTTAAAATATTTTGTTCATTTATTGTTATTATAGTATATCGAAGCGGTCCACGTTATGTATAGGTAAGATGGACCAATAGTAAACTATAAGTCCGGCGTTGTAAGTAGAATATACTGCTTCCGGGCTGTTTGGCTGTGGTCCATGTGAAACTTGCGTTCCAGACGTTTCGTCGATCACTGCGGTCGACCGGCCGGCGTTGTAAGTAGAATATACTGCTTCCGGGCTGTTTGGCCGTGGTCCATGTGAAACTTGCGTTCCAGACGTTTCGTCGATCACTGCGGTCGACATCTTCAGTGGCGCAGGTCCGGACGACGACGAGTTCGGAGACCTTGCCTCGTCGGTGGCTTCGCAGCGACTGATGAAGAATCTTCAGTTGCTGGCGTATTTATAGGCGCGATCGGAGGGAGGAATCGACTTGCTCGATCCTGATTGGTCGAGAGCTGTGGCACCGACGTATCCGGGCTATGACCAGTTCGGAGACATTGCCTCGTCGGCGGCTTTGCTGCGACTGATGTAGAATCTTGAGTCGCTGACGTATATACTAGGCGCGGTCGGAGGGAGGAATCGACTTACTCGATCCTGATTGGTCGAGAGGACCAATCAGGATCAGAATCAGGACTGAACTCGTCGTCGCCGGACCTGCGCCACTGAAGATGTCGACCGCAGTGATCGACGACAGCCCGGAAAAAAAATTCATTCTACTAACAAATAACTTAACCATATTACTATATTCATACTAAAATGCATTCGCATTTCCATTAAGAATCACAAAGTGCTAAGACTTATAGTAAGTCATAGGTTACCTATTTTTTCCGGCCGTTAGACGGCCAGTAACCTATTTCACAAATGTGCAGTGTTTACTTATTAATTAGTTCAGTTGTATAACAACTACATACACACGTAAAACTTTTGCTATTTTGTCTTAGACAAGTTCTCGAAGTTTCCATATAACCCGACCAAATTACATTCAGTCAATTGTTACCCGTATCAATTCCAAATTCGCTGTCAAAACAACTAACTTCCGGATTCCGCAAGGTTATATCTACAACAATAAAAAATAATAAAACTACGAGTCATCATTGCAAGCGAGAATCAGCGGGTCTCTGTGACGTCGGGTGCAGTAGGTGGTCATTTTGAAGGATATTGCCGCTTCGCCGTACATTGCATCGGCCCTATACGGTCAGATAACGTTCTTAATTTACTTTGTTTATTAATTTTGTTCATCTGGTTGGTGCATGCTCTCATATTGCCATTATTTTAATTAAATATGGACGAAGAGTAGGTAAAACGGACCCTAAAGAAGGCCTCAAAGACCTTGATTATCAATGAGGCACTATTAAGGCCAGACTCACTCTCTTTCAAAAATATGTCGATAGTTTAAGTAAACATGATTTCGAAGAAATAAATAGCATGCTTATTGGAGAGTTACAGTTAAAATTAACTCGATAGCAAGAATTATTACCTACGTTTGATACCATTCAAAATGATAGAATGTTTAACTTCGGATCTTGATTCTCAAATGGAGGAGCATGACTTCATTGAAACTAGTTTTAGTAAAGTCATAGCTGTAGCTCAAAACATTATAGAAACTTTCAGTAAATCCCAACGATCAGGGTCCTGTTGTAATCGTAACCAACAGGTCATGTAGCTAACCATTCATTTACCCACATTCAATGTTAATCACTTAAAGTGGTTAGAGTTCCGGGATACCTTCGAGTCATTGATTCATAAAAATGAATCTTTGCCAACAATAAGCAAGTTTCACTCTCTGCGCAATTCACTGCAAGGTAGAGCTGCTGTGGTCTTCAAGTCTGTGAGTTTCACATCGTCTAATTATAACTTAGCTTGATCTACACTGTGTGATCGGTTTAACAATAAGAGAATACTTGTAAATAATCATACAAGGGCTTTTTTCTATTTTGAAATTATTTCTAAAGAATCGTATAAGTCCATTCGCTATATAGTTGACTATTATTCTAAAAATTTACGCGCTTTGGAAGAGTTTGGTGAACCGGTTCAGCATACATTAAGTATTTACATTATGGCATGATAGAATTTATTTTGTAAATAAACAGAAACTATGTTAAAATTGTCTCCGTTCTGGCCATAACGTTTCTCACTGTCGTTTGGGTCCTTGCAAATTATATATATATACTTATTGGACTCGCTTGACTCTTTTGACTGACTTTTTCTATAACTTTTGACAATCTTTGACTTCTTAAATGACATTTTGTCCAAATTTGCTGACTTAAATTAGCAACTGGGTTCATAGACTTTAGTTGACCTTTAGCTAACTCCATTGCCAAGGCCTCTGACATGTTTCAAAAGTTAACTTTTCCATAGAAAGTAATTTTCGCTTTATGGCTTGTGACCTAATTCCACAGACGAATTTGTCGCTCCAAGCTTCTTGCAAAACGTTACCAAAGCTGCAGTGTATAGAGAGACTTTTTAACTTTTTATGTAAGCCTTTATATCTTCTCCCGGCTCTTCTACCGCTACCCAGAATTTATATCTCTCCGCAATTTGTAACCTTTTTGGACTGTAATGTTCCTCTAAAGTTTCTTTTAGCTGTGTATAAGTTTTGGAACACGGCTTATCTGGAGTTAAAATATCCTTTAGAGTGGCGTATGCTTCGCTTCCGACTAAATTTAATTCTACCACATTGCACACGAACAATTGTTCTAGACGTGGTTAATATTACTGCTGCTTAAAGCCTGATTTATTATGACCCGGCAATTGGCACAATACTGCTCATTGCGTTTTGAAGTCAATTAGGCGGTTTGAGTGTGACTCCTTGGTCATCATTCATTTCGTCGATTCGCATACGTCACTCATTGAGGGTGGACGCATATTTTTCGATCCTACCATTCTTACCGCATCTCGCAAGGACTTCTGTTCCTAACTTGTCGTGTTACCTATGAACTGCTTTGAACTGTGCTGTGTATATACATATAGAGATAAATAAAGAACTACAGTGACCTGTGAAACAATCCAGAACTATCTTGTCTGCGAGTGACTACATTGCTCCCGTACGGAACCTTCTGGAGATCTCTGCTTACGCTGAACGGCCGAGAGACAAGGTGAGTGGTTTGTGTAGATTGTTGGGAGGATAACAGGCAAACAGCTAGTAGTTATATTGATCAGGAATCTGGGATCAAGGATTGTGCTAGAACCAGTAAAAATACAGGTGCGCCAAAATAGTGGCCCTGACACCCGCGTCGTTATTAAAGCTTCGTAAATACTATATTTATGAAATTAATAACCAAGACGTTCTAGATAAGATGTGATATCACCCGTTTTGGGATAAAATGGCTCAAAACTGCCGATTAAGTTCGACACTTTTGACAGACACGACGTGACGAATATTAACTTATGGGTTATTCACCAAGCGACTTCGACAACTCAGTTTTCGACATAAAACTGAATGAATACTGACTTGCCGTGGACTTGACCGTGCTCGTCGCCAAAACTGTCATGTATTTTAGTTAAATGAAAGAATTTAATACATTTGACTTGACTTTATTTTGCCGTCACAAGATAAGGTAGACATTATTTTTTTTAAAAATGCCAAAATCAACCATAGATAATAAATACAATTCAATACACGTCACAAGTCAAGAAAAATAGCAGAAATTTTATATTCAACTGAAAATATTCAGAATTTGAAGGAACCCCAATCAATGAAATTGGATACAAAGAAAAAAGGAACTAAAAAGGAATTTTCTAGTGAAACTAATCCAGTAGAAAGGCTAAAAAAAGGGAACTAAAAGAAATTTATCTACATCAAAAGAAAATGAAAAAAAAAAAGAAAGAAGAGTGAGGAAGAGGTTATAACTCTGCGTGATAGTCCTGAAATCACAGAATGGGATGACAATGAATGTGCAGGCTGTGGTGAAAATTATTATGATACTCTGAGTAAAATGGCTTCAGTGCACTATGTGTGAACGCTGGTCCCATGAAAGTTGCACCACATATTCCAATATGTGCATACGATGCGGTGACACGGTGACAAAGTAAAAAAATCATTTTCTTGTTTAAATATGTTTTTTTTTTAAATTTTATATGTTTATTCGATTTTTTGAGACATTTAAATAATTATTTTTGTTAGGTCCATCTCTCCTTGCTTGCTGGTCCATCTCACACATATAGCATGGGATAGATGGACCGAGGGTACTTTTACTTACTTAGTTGTTAAGAAATAAAAAGTTACTGAATTTAAAATAAATGTGGTCCATCTCTCCTGGTTTTACCTACCACTTCCTGGTGTTAGAGTGTGCTGAAATTTTGCATAATGTAAACTTGGTGACAAAGCAATATTGTGGTACCATAGAGCTGATCTGATGATGGCACCAGTATATATATACCCTAACATGCCTAATGAAAAGTGCTGATATGGTTGAATTTCGGCTCATTTGTTTTGTTGTTTTGAGTACTCTCTGATAGTACTAGTACATTCAACAAAAAGTACAATCCAGCAAAATCAGCTTGAAATAAGATTTTTATTAAAAATTACTGTACTCGTACCTAACTGCTTACTCTGTTATATATAGAAGTATGCCTCGTAGTCTAACTTATCTTTATCTTATGCCACTGTTTGGGTATAGAAGGATAAATGGAAGTTTTTTTTTTTCGGTTTGTGGCTTTTTACATGTAATTTCATAGGTAAGTAACTATGAAATACCAAAGTAACCACAAAAATATTATAAAAGTTTTGTGCAGATACCCATCAAGCTCAGCCAAACATTACCCAAGAAACCCATTCAATACCAAAAAGTAAGTAAATTACGAGTATAATTAATACATAATAGCCACAAACCCTACCGCCAATAGGATTTCATAAAAATACATCAAATTGAATTGAAGAATTGCAAAAATGAAGGTGATTTGGTAAGGTAACCTAGGCTGGCAGACAGTCTTTTTCACGAAAGAAGACCCGCGGCAAATTGAGGAACTAAATTTGATTAAACGGCCATGTTGACATTGTCAAGTGTTGTGATTGTGTTCGGTTGCTTATGAGGTTTTCATTCATTAGACGTGGTTAAAGTTTTGTAAACAATGCCTAAGGTTGTAAAAGGGGGTGCCTGAGATATAATACTGAATGTGAAGGAGTTTTGTGAAGAAGAAAAGCGAAAACAAGGCGTTTTGATACCATTTAATAACGTTCGCAAACGAGTTGCCGCCATGACAGGTACATTTTTGGGGTTGCTAGTTATCTGTCTGATTTTTACTTATAATAATGCTTTATTTATCGCTTACAGAAATGGTGTAAAGTTCTGGGCAGTCAAAAAATGTTTTTATTTTAATAATATTTAATAATCAAAAATTAGTTGACATACGTTATTATGGCTGAAATAAATTTAATAATGTATGGAATGCAACGGGACTTCCGTTATAATGACCTTAAAATTAGTAACAAAAAAACTACACAAATTAATAATCTCTTGAGGCGGCTACTTTAAAAACGTACTCAATTAAAAATAATTATTCGTGTTCGACCTGCAAATGGTTATAAAATTCATGATATGTCAAAGGAATAACTCCAGATCGACACAGCTCTAGCAAATCGTTGTAATTATCTGCTGATATATGGGTATTGGACCACAGTAAGCTTTTTTGCAAAATTACTCTCGACGAGGTTGCTTTTTTGCCCCTTCGGAATACTTTATTTTTTTTAAATTGTTACTGTCCAAGTCATTTTTAAAATAAATGTGTTCTGGGTCGTCTTTGCGATATTGAAGCCATTAGATTTTTAACCAATTCACAGTCTCCTCATCAGTATCTGTTTTACAGTTCTTAATCATATCAGTTTTCAGTTTCTTTAAATCAGAAAAGTCTTCTTTTCCCATTTCTTGTACTTTGTAAGGATTTCTTCTTGACGCAGTTCTAATAATAGAGTAGTAACTGGATGGATCAAAAATTGGTACATTTTTCTTGGACAGCTCTATAGTAGCGTAAATGTTGTCAACTTCCATCTGACTGTGACTAGGCTCAAAATACTTTTGATTTATTTCCGGTATAACCTAGAAAGTCACACAATACAACATCAAGATAGAAATATACATATTTCGGCATTGACTCGTGCGAGTATCGAACATGAAATTGATCGGTTTACCATTTGCTTTTTCTGTCATGTATTTGAGCAAAGATGATCCAACCTCGTTAGCACCTTTATTACCAACGCCTTCATTCCAGCAATAACATGTAACTACCCTCTTTTCTTTGCCAAAATCAAGTAAAGTACAGTAATACACAGGCAGCCTTCGTTTATAAAAGATTTTTTTGGAAGATAAGGTAGGAATATGACATATAGCTTCCATGTCATATTCGGCGAAATAAACTTCATCATCATGAGCAAGTTTCTTAGCTTCATCTCTGTGTCTTCCCGCTTGAACTTTTCTCTGTAAATGTGCTTCATGTTCAACTTTTTTGGCTTCTTTCTCTTCATCATTCATGTTATTATATGCAAAACATACATCGCACATATCTTTATGTGGCTTATGGAAACCAATATTAAAATCTTTCTTTAAAATATCACGGTATATGTTTATTTTCACAGGTATCACCACATCTTCGTTACACTTATCAACGTATAGTTCATACATCTTCGTGACATTAAGCTCTTGGTCAAGGTACTCTTTTTTATTATCTTTTCTAACATAGTGAACTGGCATGCGCGGAAAAGATTTAATGTGGTCTTTGACGTACTGTCTAGCACTTTCAGGAGTTTTATTGTGTGGACCAAGCAATCCCCTGGCATCAGATTCGACAATTGTTTAATGAAACTTACAATGTACGGCCGTTTCTGTTCCACATTTTCAATATCCCAGTAGGAAAAAAAAATTCTCAGTCGGTCCTGTTCACTTATTTTCTCTGTACATTTTTCTTTTACAGGTTTCTGCACAAATCTTCTCACCAACAGCTTTTCCTGGCTTCAAAACCCCTTTAGATGATGTGTATGGTCCTCCTTTCTGTCGTTTTATCTTACCCTCTTTTTTTTTCCACTCTTGGATTAGCCTGTCCCTTACGTTTACGCTTAAGGTTTTGGTAACCTGGTAACAGGGATTCGTTCATTCATTCATTCATTTATTTAATTCGTGAACACAGGTTAATATAGATGTTTACAGGGTGATTCAGTACATACTATGTTCCGCCGATTGGCATACAAAATAACATGCATATATTAAATTCAATACAGATTGCTCATTAATTTAAAATTTATAATTTTTGTTTTGGAAATGTTAATTTTAAGTTGTTAATATTCAGCCAGTCAATAATTGAAGCAAGACTTGTATTGACGCTGTCTTCTATTTCATGTAAGCTCCCAGAACTAAAGATGATAGTGCTGTCATCTGCAAATAGGGTCATCTGGTGCCCGGTAGCAGCAGGGAGGTCCTTGATATAGCAGAGGAACAACAATGGTCCCAAGACAGATCCTTAAGGTACACCATAGGAAACCAATTTTGTGCTGGAGGAGTATGTGATTTCAGTTTTAGTTTTCATATTTACTTGATTTATTTGTGTTATTTGTGTCCGATTTTCTAGAAAAGATTTTAAAAGATCAAGTATGTTACCTCTTACACCGTAGCTATGAAGCTTATTTAGTAGTAGTTTGTGGTCCACATAATCGAACGCCCTGGTCATATCCATGAACATTGCAACTACAGGTTTCCTGTTGGCTAGATTCTGGTGTATTTTATGTAAAAAATTAAACACGGCCATATTTATGGTTTTATTTTGCCTGAAACCCATTTGTTCATTGCAGAAGATATTATTTTTTTCGAAATAGGTATATAGACTATTGTAAATCGCCTTTTCAAATTTTTAGAAAAGACTGGGATGAGAGCTATGGGTCTATAGTTATCTATTTCCGTTTTATCTCCTCTTTTGAATAACGGTTTAACTATAGCTACTTTCAAAATTTCAGGAAAGATGCCTGTCTGTATCGAGCTATTTATAAAGTGGCTAAATATAGATGCCACAATATAGTCTACCGATTTAACCACTTTGGTGCATATGTCATCGTAACCAGTACTATTCGTATTTTAAGATTTTTTCATTATAATATCCTTCGGAGTGGTTGGGAGCATAAACATAGTTTATACGATTGCAATTGATTTGCATTGTAACTAGTTTGACAGTTGGAACTTGGTTGAACTGAGTCAACAAAATAGTCATTAAGGTGTTGCGCTATTAATTTAGGATTGCTTATGATCCGTTCATTTATTTTAATTAAGCCAACGTTCGTTTTGAGGGTATTTGCTTTATACTGATGATTACCTTCCAGGTTGCCCTGGATTTGTTATAATAGCTTCGTCAATCTCATGACACGTTGGTACCTATCAGAAAATTTCCTGAAAGCACTCATTGCTTTATTGCTACGTGATAATCTATATTGCCATAGCAGGACTCGTCTTTTCCTGCTACAGACTTTGATACCACGCGTTATCCACTTTGGTTTAGAGACTGTGGATATTTTACGTTTTGTGATGGGGAAACATTGGTCATAGAGTAGTTTGAACATGTCAAGGAACGCACAAAAGCCTTCACTCGGGTTGGTCAACTGATAGATGTCACTCAAGCATAAACAAGTCAAATAACTTTTAAATCTGTCAATATTTTCCTTATATTAATCTCTCCTCTTTGTGTAATAGTATTTCAAAATACATGTTCGTTGGACTGGGAACCTTATTAATTGTGCTCTATGATCAGTAACACCCAGCTCCAGTATTCTACTTTTGCAACCTCGTATGTTGTGACAACAGTTGTCCAGACAGGTGCCACTGCTAGGGCGTGTTACTTCTTTTGTCTCTATCTTAATGTTCAATTCTGCCCTAAGTTGAAGGAATTCAGTGGACTCCTTTGTTTTCTTTAGCACATTAGTATTAAAATCGCCACAAATTATTATTTTCTGTTCACTTTTATAACAGAATGACTGCATCAAATTTATCAGACTCTGGAAATAAATATTTATATCGGCCCCGGGGCTTTTATACACACATACTACTATAATTTTGTGATCTATTATATCAATAGCACAGAATTAAGAGTCATTAAGAGTCAAGACATTATGAGTCTGCAGACTGTATGCAGACTCCATCGCTGAATATCTAATGTGGTTGCGTGTAAGTATATTTCGGTTCCGTCTGGAGTAAAAGGTAGCTAAACTATAATTTGGTATATTTAGGTAACAAACCTCACTAGCCTTCATATTGTGCTTCGACAGGACATTCACATAAATTTCATTATTTGATAGTGTATCTAATTCTTCCACAATTATATCACTTTTAGATATCAGTCCATCTATGTTTTGGTGCAATACATACAAATCACCATACACGAAAAAAGTCTTGACTCTGATTGTCGTTAGTGAAAGAGCCAAATGAGTTCTGTGAGTCAAAGGTTTTGTCGTGCTGTCCGAAATTCTCAAATGAAGGAGTAATTACGTCATAGTTAGTAGATATTAATGGCTGTAGTTTTTTAAACATATTTTTAATACCCGCGTTATTGATTTGACCACTGGATCTATGAAACATAGTATAGTCACATGTTAAATCTAGATTCGAGTCAAATACCTTCGCATAGTTAAGGTTATGTATGTCGTAGCATAAGAACTTATTAAACATCTCTATTCTATAATTATACATTGTGGCATAGTAGTCAAACTTATAAGTGGGCAGGCATAGTATTATGTTTGTATGTTTTATTGTTGATAGATTAATTATGATTTCAGAGTAGATATCAGTCTATCTGAAATCCTCCCCGCCTATAAGTATTAAACAATAATCTTTCATTGTGTAGTTACTTAGTTTTGTAGGATTGCAGTGGGTAGTTTTGACAAACAGCTGACTTTTGTTTTGCTCCCAATTATAATTAAATTAAAAATATTTACTAGTTTACTAAGCTAATTATATGTACAATAATACTGAGTAATATCCATCACCTACCAGTGTGAGTGTTATCCTCAATATTCAAGCAGCATTAACCACATTAACACCACTAATATGGAACACATGCAAGAGTCTCTGTGTGATCTGAAGAAGATGTTCCATGAGGGTCTTGCAAAATTTGAGACAAGATTGCAGAAAGTCACTGGTGCATCGGGGGTGGATGACACAGCAGGTATTGCAGCGGACTTTAGTGTGTTTAAAACATTCACATTAAGGGCTCTAAACCTACTGCAGCATCAAGTGGAGAAGATTCACCATCAGGTTGATAGCATAGAAATGCGTGGACGCCGAAAAATTCTTCTTTTTCATGGAGTGACTGAGCTGGAGTCCGAGGTAACTGTTTCTGTAGTTAACGAACTAGTGAAGCACAAAATTAAAATGGCCAACTTCGTTGCTTCTGATATCAGGCGGTGTCATAGAATGGGACGACCATCAGCTGCAAACAAACCAAGGCCCATCCTAGTAAAGTTCGAGAAGGTAGAGATTAGGGACAGGGTCTGGTTCTCTAAAAGTACACTGAAGAGCACTGGTGTGACTGTCTCCGAGTTCCTTACAAAGCCGCGACATGAGGCTTTCCTGGCTGCGCGTGAAAGATTCGGAGTCAGTAAATGTTGGACGCGTGAGGGTTATGTCCACATGATAGGTCCCAACGATAAGCGTCATCGTATTACTTCGATCCATGAGCTCAACAGTATAAAGGATGTGTCCGGAAAGCAGCCTGAACCCCCGAAGAGTACTAGTACTACAGCAACTTCCACTAGTACAAGCTCCACTTGTACTAGTTCCAAAACTAGACGTACTGCTGTAACAAAAAAGTAGCTTGTCTTGTTTTATGTTTCTGTTTCAAATTGCTGCATAATTCGGGTAGTTATATACACATTTTATATTCAGATTTCACCCTCTTTAAGGAACTGATAACTGTAGGTACCAGCACTAGTAAATTAAAAATTCAACGTACAGCAATATTATGTAACGATATCTTGTAGAATTATTTGCCGTATTTGTCAAAGTCCCAAAGTGTCAAGTGTCAAGACATCAAAACAGAATACGTTCCGTTCGATGTTTGGCATTAAGATCGGATACATATCACATTTAGTTTATAAAGTAAGTTTTGTTACGACTTTTTTACCTATCCGATTGGTATTTTGATATTCTCTTATTGCTCAGTTCCATATATCTATTGGTGTTTTCATTTGTTTTCTTTTTTATGTTATTTAATCTTTTTTTTTTATTGTGTGTTTTTTTTTATGGCTTAGCGCCTGTGGTAATTTATAAACATCAATCTCTGACACTCAACTGGCGGGTGGATGGAAATGGTGTTGAATTTGATACACTATTTGTATGCGCTTTATATTATTGTACACTTATTATTTATATATTATATATATATACATATTTATATATATAAATATTTGACTTTTAACATAAAATATTATATATTATTATTAATGACTGAATTGGCCGATACCGATCATAGTAGTGAATGTGATAGTACTCAGTCTGTATCTAGCCTCGATGATATTTGTGTGAGCGGTCCTTCACTTGCAGACACTTTGCGTGCTCAGTTCTCTGATGTTCCTAGAAATTTTAATGTAGTCCACTTTAATGCTCAGAGTATTCCCGCCCATTTCCCTGATATGCTGGCGTGTTTCGACTGCAAGAATATCCATGCGATACTTATATCTGAGTCTTGGCTACGGCCAAGTCACCCAAGTACCGCCTACTCTCTTCCAGGATTTAATTTAATTAGAAATGATCGCGATGATGGTCGTGTTGGTGGTGGCGTTGCAGTTTACCTGCGTACGCAAATTCCTTTTCGCATTATCGATATATCAGCACAACCACCACCCGTAAATGGGGGCGAACATATGTTTTTAGAATTGGACCTGTATCATAGCAAGGTTCTACTGGGTGTGTACTACTGTCCTTCATCAGGTATAAATTTTTTCTCATCATTTGAACGCATTCTGGAAAACTTAACACCCAACTACAGTCACACAATTGTCATGGGAGACTTCAACACCTGCCTGCTAAAAAATGATTCCCGCACTTCTTCTTTTCGGCGCTCAGCTCTATCCTGCAACCTGTCCATTCTTACTCTAAATGCTACACATCACTATCCTAACTGTATTCCAACCCTTATCGATCTTATCCTAGTATCATCCTTGCAACATGTCGCTAAGCATGGTCAATATCATGCCGACATGTTCTCCTATCACGACCTTATATTTCTTTCCTATGAACTTCAA
The DNA here is from genome assembly GCA_949126895.1 of Eilema caniola. NCBI lineage: Eukaryota > Metazoa > Arthropoda > Insecta > Lepidoptera > Erebidae > Eilema > Eilema caniola. The sequence continues at coordinate 5,213,079 of OX421485.1, forward strand.
CCTCCTAGAACCAAGGCAAAAATTCTTAAGCAGCGCAATTTTCGTTACGTGAATGTTGATGCGCTTCGTGGGGACGCTGACGACATTGACTGGGGACCACTACTTGCGTCGGATTGTGTTGATGACAAAGTTGGTATTTTTGTTGGGAACTTAGTCAAACTTTTTGACAAGCATGCACCAGTGCGAGCAATTAAAATGAAACATCCACCAGCTCCGTGGCTCACCGATGCAATTAAGATCTTAATCACCAAGAAAGCTGCGGCCAAATGCAAATATAAGTACCGACCATCTACCGCCAATTTGGAAAGATATGTAGCTATACGAAATCACTGCAATAAGGTGTGTAGGGACGCACAACGCCAATATATCCATGTCTCCATTGAGGGTGGTGAACCATCAAAAGTATGGAAATTTCTGAGAACGATAGGAGTTGGAAAGTCCAAAGAAAATATCACTCAAAACGTTAACATCGAAGCACTAAATCAGCATTTCTCATCTTCGTCCGTTTTTGGAGGTACTGCTAAGGTAAATACGCTTAACTATCTTTCGTCACTTCCGGCTCCTAACTTTTCTCCCTTCGTCTTTAATCAATTCACTGATTGTGATGTTAAGAAGAGCATAATGTCTATAACATCAAATGCCATCGGAAATGACTGTGTTAGCCGTAACATGATTGTGCCAATTCTGGACCAGATCCTTCCCATTATAACTCATCTTCTCAACTTCTCTGTCTCTAGCGGCCTCTTCCCAACTGCGTGGAAAGAAGCACAAATTATACCTTTTCCAAAAAAACGCAATCCTTCTTCTTTTTCCCAGTACCGACCTATATCTATATTACCGTTCCTGTCTAAAGTACTTGAGCGCCTTGTCCACACACAGCTTAGTAATTTTCTTGTAAGAAACTCGCTACTGAATCCATATCAATCTGGTTTCCGCCCTGGTCATAGTACGGTTACAGCCCTGGTGAATGTGACGGATGACATAAGACTAGGCATGGAGAAGGGAAATCTAACAGTACTTACACTGCTGGATTTCAGTAATGCTTTTAACACAGTGGATTTCGAAATCCTACTAGGTATACTACGCTCTATTAACATATCTCCAACGGTGATTGATTGGTTTCACAGTTACCTGTCTGGCCGCCGGCAACGTACGCGCATAGAGGACTCCTTTTCCTCATGGTGCGATATAACAGTCGGTGTGCCGCAGGGTGGCGTTCTATCCCCATTACTTTTCGCGGTTTTTATAAACTCAATCTCAAAACAATTACTTTCATCCTACCACCTTTATGCAGATGATCTTCAAATTTACACTCAAGCGCCTCTGAGTCAACTGGCCGAAGCATTGAACACTCTAAACAAGGACTTGGAACGTGTATGTGAATGGAGCCATAACTATGGACTTCAGGTAAATCCAGCTAAGACGCAAGTCATTGTTGTGGGAAGCCCTTGGATCATGTCACGCATTAATTTTACGCACTATCCCCAAATTGTATTCAATGGTACTGCTCTCGAAATAAGTAGTCACGCAAGGAACTTGGGTATTTACATAGATAGCACTTTGTCCTGGGATTATCAAATACAGGAAGTCAACCGCAAGCTGTTCGCAGCGGCGGGGTCCTTGCGTAAATTGCGAGGCTTACTTCCGACTGCTACCAAAGTTGCACTTGCGCAAACTCTTTTACTCCCACTTCTTGACTACGCCGACGTCAGCTATCTAGATCTCACTGAGGAGCAACTCGACAAGCTTGAGCGTCTTCAGAATTTTTGTATTAGATTTATATTTGGCTTACGCAAATATGATCACGTGTCCGAATTCCGTAACAAACTCAAGTGGCTCCCAATTCGTCTTCGTCGGAATACTCATATACTTTCTTTATTGTACAGCGTACTGTTTAATCCTTGTACTCCCCAGTATCTCAAAGAACGATTTAGGTTCCTTGGTGACACACATACAAGATTTCTGAGATCATCGGAGAATTTGAGACTAGCAATGCCACTGCACTGTACGAGTTTCTATGACAAATCGTTCACTATACAGGCGGTTCGTCTGTGGAATCTTCTGCCACTACAAATAAAAAGAGCACAGTCACTGGAGTCTTTTAAACAAATGTTAAAAGAGCATTATTTATCTTCCCTGGCTTGAGTACTTTGTTATTTTGTGTATTTATAATGTTGTGTAGTATAATATGGATATATGTGTATATGTATTGTATTATGTATATATTTTAAATATGACTGATATTTATCTCGTTTATACATCTAATCTATTATTTTGTCATTTTCACTTCTTTTATAATAATTGTACGCTACCCTGTCATCTCTTCTGCTTCTATCCATCCAAAGGTTGCCTGGAAGAAATCGCTGTTAGCGATAAGGCCGCCCATTGTACATTATATATAAACTTTAAATTGTTATCGTATTATACTGTAATGGTGTACAATAAAGAATATCTTATCTTATCTTATTATGTAAAAGTCTATTTATTCCACAATTTGAGAAAAGATATAGTGGCATGTTTCATGATATGGGAAAGTTGCTTGGCCTATAGGTAATATTCGGTTTATCTTATTACTACTTATAATACATAGCTTGCTTTTAATTTCTTGGGGTCCTCTCTGAAAGTGAATGTTCGCAGTGATGCCGGAGATTGAGTTGACCATCTTGTGTTTTATTGATTTATTGCCAGTTGACGGTAAGTTATGGTCAAGTGTATCCTTCTTGATGGGCAATACTGCTGTCGTTATTTTCAGTTATCTATTCCTATGGTTCATATTTTCAATAATTGTTTTTAGTTCTGCATTTTCAATAGACAGATATCTTATTTCTTCTTGGGCCGTCTTCAATTGTGTTTTTAGATCACGAAGTTGTGTTTAGATGTCTACGGTTTCAATACCTTCATCATCCGATATATTTGGTTCGCTAGTAGTGGCGCCTTCTATTATGGAAGTATGTGAACTACTGTCGTCAAACATATTTGTCACAGATTGGGAATATGATCTACGAAATGTGATGTTCTCAAAGAAATTCATTTCAAGATTCCGTTTCTGGTGCGGCAATTGTGGTCGTTTCTGCCTGTTCTGCTATTATATTATTATTCCTTGATGATATTTTAAAGTAACTGGATTCGGACAGAATACATTCATCCCTTACCACGGTATGAGCACTATCATCGGAATCTGAGATGTTCAGATCTTGAAGCAACAAGTCATAATCCCTAACTGTATCACAGTTTTTGTCAGTCATCTCTATTTTTTGCAATAGTGTGTACCTGGTAAGTGATGTGGACTGTCTGGGCGTAAATGATTGCGTCACAGATGTTCGAGGCCTGCTTGTCCCTCAGTTACATATCGTATGCCATTCTCTCCAGTTTCAAGTTCAATCATGTCCACATTTCGCAATGGTGTGTAACTGGTAGATGGTAGTGGACTCCCTTTGCGTAAGTAAGGAGGATCTTCCTAAACCAAACACAACAAATTGAAACGTAAGTAGTGCAGGAGTTGTCAAAAAAAAGTAAAGTCCCCCGCTCCACAGGGCATGTTCCCACTAGAGAATAACCCCTGTGTAGCGGGGGATTTTACAAATATACAATTAACGGAGACAAAGTACAGCCAAAATACAGTAAAATCCCTGCGTTACAAAGGGCTCGTTCCCACCTGGGTGTGTAACGTAGGATTTTCCATACATACGGTTAACGGCAACAAAGTACAGCCAGACCCGGAAGACTAATTTTATTATGGATCACACAAATAATTGTCCTGTGTGGGAATCGAACTCACTACCTCGTGCACAGCAGTCGCATACTACGACCACTGAGCCACGGAGGCAGTTAATATGTTAATATTGTGTTTTGATAATTCTGCTTACTGTACTGTGTTTACCAATACACACACGCACACACATCCTCCCTCAACTTCACACAAACACACACACACATACACACACAAACCTGTACCTACACTACGCATAATTACGTAAGAACAGGTGACAATACTGCTGTAACGCTGTTGGGGACGAGGAAGACTATCCCTCCGTAATAGGGCAATTTTTTATTTCTTTGTCAGTATGTTTTTTGGCAATGTCCTACCCAGTTCATACGGTATTTCTCTAAAAGTTAAAGCTTTTCGTAATAAAAGTTTTATTTTATTTTTTAAAGACTTTATTAGCTTTAAGAATCCGTATATTAAAGCCTGAATGATAATTATATTTTTTAATAAAATTTATTTTATAGTTTGGTTAATTTATCAATTGACTATGTCCTACTACACAATAGCCATGATTAAATGTTTGTTAATACCGCTTTCTTAAATATTTGTGTTGGAGTAGTTATTATTCTCAAAAAAGAGAATATGTACTTTTAAAAGGTTTCAATAACATAGTTTCTTTTAAATCAACATTATACAAAAACATAATTTATTTCTGGGGCATAAAACAGAACTTGGTGGAAAATCCTATTGAGTTACGACATAATTTGCTCTCTCCTATAAAATTTTACATAAAAAGATGTTATATTTTTTTGAAAAAGCAACTCCTTATATTCTGACTGGACGCCATTTTGACATTCGCGCGTCAGTTTTGACAGTTGCAGTTGCAAAAATTAAGCGTCTGGTGAGACACGTGTTGCAGTGTTACTTTTCATGTTCCATTGAAAAACGGACGTTTATAAGGTATTTTGGATGATTTTGTGTACTAGCTCAAACGCATTTGGTTACTTATTATGTTTATTCCAAAATTTTCATTACAAGTCAAATAAAAAGTAGGTACAATGATATATTTATTGATATTTTTAGATACTCAAGAAACCAGACGTTACGTTCCAATAAGAAATTTCGTAACTCAGTGGAACAAATTGTAACTCAGTGTAAGGCTAAAGGCGCGATACAAGTAAGTAAAATACAATAACACCAGAATAACTAAAATATAATATTTTACATTATACAAATAAAACTGTATAATAATTAGAGTATACTTATACATAATAATGTAATAACAAAGGTAGGTATAATTAATATAATTAGTTTGTTTTTAATTTTGTTAAAATTTTTCTTAATAGGTAATTTTGTCCAATACAATACAAAAAAATATGTTTACCTAGATAACAAACAAACAATACTTACAATAATTAGTCAATTTTGTTTGTTATTTAGGTAAACATAATTTTTTATACCATGAAAGGATATTATTATACCAAAATATGTTCCACTGAATTTATATATATCACCATTAATCTGTTCACTATATTTAATACAATACTAAACCTAAACGTTATAATTTTGTTGTAGATAATAAAACATTACAAAAATGGCTTTGACGCCAGCAGAACGTATGAAAAGATATCGAGAACGGCTTAAACAAAATCCAGAAAAATTGGAAAATATTAAAAAGAAGCACGCTGAATATGTAAAATCTAAAAGTAAAACGGTAAAAGAGCTAACGGAGGAAGAAAAGGAGAAGCAACGAAAAATATGGAGAAATCAGAAGCGTAAGCAGAAACAAAAGAAAAACAACTTGACGTTCAGGAAAAAGAAGGCATACCTAAGAAACCAAAGACGAAAAACCAAAGTAAGTTACTTAAGAATTATAAGGCTGCTATATAAGAAACCAAAAATTGACAAAATTAGTACATACATACAGAAAAAGGCTATATCGCTTAAGGATAACCACTAAGAAACAAATACAGAAGCTTGAAGAAAATAATATGAAATTGAAAGCAAGAGCGGAAGTGTTAGAATTAACTTTAAAGACGTCTTATGCGCAATGTAAAACTGTAAAAGAAAAACAAACCTTAAAAAATTTTATACTAAAAGAGAATATTCAGAAAACAATTAAAAAGAATTATGTGTCAAAGCTATTAGGGTTGAAAGGCATGGTGAGAATGCAAAATAAAAATAAAACCGAAAACAAAATACGAAAAGAAATTGAAATTTTTTACATTAGAGATGATATAAGTAGAATGACCGCTGGAAAGAAGCAATGTCGTACATTTAGAAAGAAAAAAAGGAACAAATTCGATATCTTACCGACACAGTCCGTATTTTATTTACGCGAGGAAAATGCAGCCTTTCAACTTTTTATAAATACAAGCCGTTCTATGTACTATCCCCTACTGTTCAAAATAGGGAAACATGCCTGTGCATCAAGCATAACAATATTGAATTATTGTTGTCTGCCATGAAGAAATTTAAAATACTAAATAATTTCAATACTGTTTTGGACGTTATGAGAAACTTATGTTGTGATATAAATTCAAAAAAATGCATGTATGAAGAATGCAAAGAGTGTAAAATCAAGAAAATAAACTACGAGTCATTAGAAGAAAGGAAAGAAAATCAGATAGAGTGGAGTCAATGGGGAGTAATTGATCATAAATACACAAAGATGGAAAATAACATAAAAAAAGAATTTACATCAAAAAGAACAGCTAAATTGAAAAAAGTAGGAAGTGCAAGCGATCTTGTATCTAGTTTTGAAAACGATTTTAAAGCATTTAAAAGGCATCATTTTAATTGGATTTACCAGCAAAAGCAATATCAAGAGTGTGTTAAGAATCTAAAAGCACACGAGGCTCTAATAATATGCGATTTTTCTGAAAACTACGGGTGTAAATTGGGGGAAGAAATACAAGCAACACATTTTGGGGCTAGCAAAAACCAGATCACATTACACACTGGTATGATATATTGGCCTGACAAATCTCTTTCGTTTTGCACCATATCTGATAACAATTCTCATGAACCTGCAGCAATTTGGGCACATTTGTTACCAGTAATAAAGGAGGCGAGAAAAATATACCCTTTGACAAAAGTGATACATTTCCATTCAAACGGCCCTACTTCCCAGTATCGCCAGAAGAAGAATTTCTACCTGCTCAATTTATTTACGGGAAAGTTAAAACTTGACTATTCAACTTCGTCATTTTCAGAGGCAGGACATGGTAAAGGAGTAGCAGATGGGATAGGAGGTTCTGTTAAAAGAGCTTTAGATCGGCAAGTGGCATTTGGCAGGGATGTTGAGAACGGTTCACAAGCATACGAGCATCTTTTAAAATGCATGAAACTGGTTAAGATTATATACATACCCGATAGTGATATTATAAACTCACAAAAACTTGTTCCAGAAAACCTCAAAACGATTATTGGCACAATGAAAATACACCAACTTTCTTCTTGTTCGATTGACCGCATCCAGTATAGGGATTTTTCTTGTTTTTGTGGCATTAGTAGGGGCCTATGCAATTGTTTTAATCCAAAAACACATGATTTTAGAAACAAATCATCTCAAACGATAACGAATTCTGATTCCTTATTTATTGATATCTCTCCTGATGCCATTACTGATGGACCAAATTATTCATCAAAACTTAAGAGTCCACCGAACATAAATAAAAAATTGTATCCAAAGGCTGATACAAAAGTTAATTCTAATTTTGACGTGATTACAGTTGTTGCTGATGTTCACAGTGACAGCAAAGATTACTCACTTAAACCTAAGATCCCTGACCTACGGGCTTTTTCTAATAAAGAAAACGTAGATATAAATCAATCTAAATTTGACTTACCAATTAACGTAAATGCTGATATTCTGGACTTAGATACAAATTTGAATGACTTTGATGACATCGCAGTGCTGGATGATAAAAATTACCAGGTACAGACGCATTTAAAAGATTTAGATAATATTGTAATAAACTTGAAGCTGGATGAGAAAGAAAATAATCTTATAAATTCTGCGTATGACTTACCTTACTTAGATGCAAAAGACAATGTGATACTATCTAAAACAAACAATACTGTAGAGAGTAACTTAAAATTGTTGTTGGATGATTCTGAAATCCCGGACCCCAACTATAAAAGTATTTTACCCACAGCAAGTTTCTCTTCAGAACCTATTCCTGATGAATCTGAAACTCCAAGATCAACCCTTAAACGCCCTTCAACAGTAGCTATTACGCCTATTCTAAAAAAAATTAAAATATTAGAGAATAATATAATTACAAATAAAACGAACATAAAATTTAAAATAAAGCAAGGACCATCAAGTGCAAGAGCACTGAAAGTGGCGGTTAAACGCACTGTGCCATGCAACAAATGTAAAAATCTTTTTCTTTTTTACAATGCAATGATTAAATGTCACAAATGTGAACTATTATACTGTTCAAAGTGTATAAATTCTAAATTAGAGACTGATGTTGATTTTGTCTGTGATACATGCATGTAAAATAAATAGATTTATAATAATAATAATATGTAAAGATTAATTAATATAAGATTAAGTAGTGTCCAGTTGATCTCCTAAAATTTTCATGACTGATTATGATGGTAATAATTTGTTAATATTTGTGCATTATATTTGTTTTTTTTTTTTAAATATTAGAATAAGTTCATTGCAACTTTTTTGCTTGTTTGGGTTGTTTCCTTTTTTTATTATGAAGAATTATTATTTTTGTTGATTTTAATGTTTAGATTCTATAACGTTTTCTAGGTTCAAATTAGTAGTCCAACTGAACACAGCCTTACTATTTTGTTACGTTCCACTGAGAAATTGTCCTCTATTTTTATAAGTAAAAATTAACAATTTGTTTTCTTTCTATGATAAGTAGAACCATTTTATGATTGTTATTCAATAGAAAATTTTGTTCGCAATTAATTATATTATAATCGAAGTTATTTTTTTGTTCTTTAGTAGGATAATACTAATTAAAATGGCTATACCATATCAGTAAAGTAACTCAGGGGAATTTCTGATGTGAATTCTCAGCTATCTTTCTTTCTTTTCTCAATTTTTTGTGATCATTATTAAAATTGTACCTTATTTTCTTTCTAATAAAACATTATATTTGAACGTCCTGCGTTTCATTCCGCGTTAACAATACCGAACAATTCGTAACTCAGCGGAAAGCTCATACGCGACAAGCCAAAGAAAAATGTAAATATTTCTCAAATTAAGGAATAATTTATAGCTTTTCTTACTTTTTCACGTAATTTAGTTAATAACACGCAAAAATTTGTTATTCAAATCTTTAAAAATACAATTAATTTTTTAAATGAACTTTTAAAAAAATGTACAACAAAATAAAAATTTGCCCAATAGCACAGTGTTACTACTACAATTAGTGGAGAAACGCCTTTGATGTCCGACAATGCCGCCGCTCGCGTAAGTACCTACGCTATTCGTCGCAAATGTGCACGCGTTGTCAGAAAAGAAAAAAAGGAAACAAATGTAATTATTATGCAATCATTTATTTGAAATACATTTACATGTGTTGTACTGCAAGATACTTTCATGATACTTTATTTTCAGACGTTTTTAGATTAATTATTATACACGATAAATCTAATAATTGATGGATACTCATGTAAATCAGCATTCGTTTACATTCGAAAATGCGACGATTGTCGGCTTAGGTTAGGTTAGGTTAGTCTGCGTAAAATATTTCCGGAATCAAAATCCAGAGGTTGTTTTTTTTTTTCATTTTAGTCAGGCTATGTGAAGGAAAGCAAAGCAGCTAACGAAAACTAAGCTAAGCAAATCACATTAGGTGGTGCATTGCTCTTGTTTATCTTCCCAGAGAATTTATGTCAGATGGTTGGTTATATATTTCAGGAGAAAGTATAAAGAGAGAGTCTAATACTACAGCCTTCAGCAATTATTTTCAGAGGACGTGGCTTAACCACACCGCCTATTTATCCGATAAGTGGTATTTCCATAACGTTCGCTACAAAACAAATAATGCGACAGAGTCATGGAATTCAAGACGAAATAAAAATAAAAGCCAAACCTAATATTGCTTTATTATTACGAACATTGACAAAAGACGCAAATAATTATTTTACGTTGTGGAGAAAGAATGAATATAACAAAACGGACAGACGAGGCTGTATTAAATCAACAATATATTGAAAACGTGATGCGAGAGCTAACTGATGGCGAAATTACCTTGGGACACTGCATAGACAAACTGAAATAATTTATGAAGAAATAACGCAGCCAACATAGCTATTACATATTTTGAATGAGGGTTATTGTACCCATTGAAGCAGATAACGTTCATCATCAACCTAGCGTGTCTCCCGGTTGCTCGTCCCGCCTAGCGCGGGAGAACCCAGGGTCCGCTTTCCTACTTAGTCTTTTCCACTTTGCACGGTCTTCGGCATCCTGTTTGGTTTGTCGTTGGCACGCATGTCATCCTGCACGTCATCAAGCCAGCGTTTCTGGGCCGTCCCCTACTTCTGGCGACAGGCAACGTCATGTTGAAGCATTCATTTTCCAAGGCAAGACGTGGCCATACCACCGAAGGCAACTTTCTTGCAGCTTGTCAGCCATGTCACGGATATGGAGACTGCCGCGGATGTGTGCATTCCAAACACGGTCGTTTCGTGTAACGCCACACATCCACCGCAACATATTCATCTCCGAGACATGCAGCAACTGCCAGTGTCGCTCCAGCAACGACCATGCCTCACTGCCGTACGTAAGGACAGGTCTAATGATGGTCTTATAGATCTGTCCTTTTAGCTTGACTGGCATTTTAGGATCACAAATGACTGACTTTCGTCCAAGCCGTTGAAATACGGGCGTTGATGTCACGATCGATGTCTCCGGATGCATCAAGCACAGATCCGAGGTACCTGAAGTGGTCCGTACGCACGACGGTGTCGTCGCCTATACGGACAGTCGTCGGATCTGTGCTATTGCAGGCCATATACTCCGTCTTCGCCACATTAAACTTCAGACCGCCGTTCTCAAGCGTCTCCTTCCACGCACGCACGCGCCGGGTTAGCCGTCCCTTGTCCCCATCCACCAGAGCGATATCATCAGCTTACATGAGCAGCCAAGGCTGTGGGAATTGTTGTACGCTGGCTGACAACTCGTCTAATATCACACTGAAGAGATAGGGGCTTAGGACCGAACCCTGGTGCACGCCAACCGTAATGGGGAAGGGAGTGGTGTCGCCAACAGCAGTCCTAACTATTGAATCGAAATTGAGGTACATGTCACGTACTTCTCCGAACGCAGCGCCCACCAGATCATCTCACAGGGAACACAGTCAAAGGCTTTCTAAGAAAAAGAAAGTGCAGAGGCATGTTCCTTTCCCTGTTTCTCGATGAGGAGCCTTAGGGCGAAAATAGGGTCCATGGTACCGCATCCTGGCTGGAAACTGTACTGGCAGTCCGTCACTGTACATTCCGGCCGGATCCCGGTGTCAATTATGCGCTCAAAGAGCTTCATTGTGTGTGACATTACCATTATGCCGCGGTAGTTACCGCAATCCTGAACGGACCATTTATCCTTGTGGACCGGCGTTATAATACTAAGCCGCCACTGGTCGAGCATTTTTCGGTCGGTTAGGATTCAGTTGTAAAGGTCGGTTAAGATGCACACAGCACGAAAGCTTTCCGATTCTCCATGTGGCGAAGAATTACTTACTGTCCACTAAAGAGTATAGTTTTTTTGAAATATTGTCTTTTAGTTAGTGTAATATTCTCGAGCTTGCTGTAGTAACGAAATCGGATATTGCAATATTTTTGAGTAATACCTCTTGCCAAAAGCGTGACGGGGTTGTATGTAGGACATTGGTCTAGGGAGTGCTTATATAACGATCTAAAATAATCTTCGCCTATTAAACTTTTAAGCGTAGTGCTTACAATTTTGAAGGGCTTAAAGTCTTGTGCATTTAAGTTTTCTTTTTTCATTTTCCTTATCACATTTTCGGTCCGTCAGATGGAAAAATAAGCCTCCCACGGGTTTTCAGTGAAATGAGCTGATGCCCTCCCTTTATTTGTGACCAAGGAAGAGTAAAGAACATTCTTCGCATTTAATGTTCTTTTGTAATGCTCTCACTATGTACCCTGCTATGTATAAGACGATTTGAGTGGTGTCTGAGTATTGGCTATCCAAAGCTTTATTATTTTCCAGTAATGCATCGTCAAAAATACTTTCATCAGCTTCCTGGGTCACATTTGCTATTGATCTTTCTGATGTGCAATTATTAAATCAATAGCATTGAGACTCGAGGAGCATGACAATATCCCTATATTCTCCAATGGAATGCAACTCCCTCTGAAGGAATCCTTCCACTCTGTGTTGATCAGAGTTTTTTTGTAGGCTGCCTGAAACTGTCGTGCTTATTATTTATTAGACCTTCCGTGAGCACGAATATTGCCAAAAAATAATTCCTTCTTATTCAAAAATAATTGATCTTTTGGCTAAACTTGTATAAAGGCAAAACAAGTGCCTTTTGTTCTTGAACCAAACGTAAGTATAATCTTGTTGAGCTTTCTATACAAACTATAATTCCAATTAAACCAGGCTTTTGCAGCGGCGGCCTCAGCGGGAGGCAAGACTGACAGAAGTTTCCCTCGGCAGCTTTGGCGAGCGACCAAAATGCACGGCTGCCAGATGGGTACCGTGCAAGCCGCTTGCCAATTCTACCGTTGAGCTCAAACTTAGCCCTGGCCGTTGCCTTTTTGCAGGACCTCGAGGCAGCATTTAATTCTCGCTTCACTGCAGCGATGTTCGGAACCTGATTGGTAACTGCCGTGGTCCAAGCTTATACGCAGTTCGCTTGCGGCCTCTAGCTTTTCTGCACGGTCTATTAAACCAGAGGCGTTTGCTCGCTCATGTTGCGATCCAGTGGTTGAGAATATAGAATTCCATGCCCGCTAGGATCACATCAGCGAGTATTATGAGCAGATTCAAACAAAATAAAACGATTTTTCAAACACAAGGTCTCCGTCTGGCTAAAGCAAAGATACGGTTTTAGAAGAATCAGACAGAAGGTTTTAATCGGCTGTTTTTTGACAGCAGCTGTCTAATTTTTTTTCTTAATATTTGAATTTTTAGACGATATAATTTCTGTTTCAATGCCTTTTTGTGTGGTGTATCGTGGAAAATCAAAAAAGGCTTTAGCTCCGACACAGGACTTTGCATAGACAAATGGAGCGTTTCAGAATCTTCAGATGTCTTGTAACGTTGTGGATTTCTTATAAATCTATTTCAAATGATTTCTATACCATAGTCGATAATTTAGTATTTTCGACACTAAATAACTAATTTGTCTATGGGTGTGCGAGCGAGATTGAACAACACTAACCTAAGTGTCTATTCACGGCGCTAAAGTGGCCCCTTTCGTCGGCTATCCTTTGCCGTGGGAGGTCACTCTTGACCCCGGCGGCCAACTGCTGTCGGCACCGGGTAAGTTTTGAGATCAACATTTCCTACTTCTTCTACAGGTGAAGACTTTCCAGCGGTGCAGCTTTATGCCTGCTAATATGCATGGCTTATCTATGTTTTATTTTATTATTTTATATTTTTGAATGTGCTATTTCAGCCTAATATTTACTGCCACGAGACCGATGACCTCTACGGTCGGAGGTCACGTCACCAGCTTGCGCTGCGTAATTATTAATCTTTTCTTATAGCTTCTAGCTACGCTGTTCTGCCGCTGGGGAGATTATCTTCACCTGCTATTATTTTAGCGGGTCACTGGACGTAGTTCCCTTGTGACAAACTGACCCGCACTCTTTCTTTTTCCAGGGTCTTCGCACCGGGCTTCACGCCATCATTCGGTCGTGAGGCACACCAGCGAGGACCCTGGCACGCCGGCAACATCAGCAGCCGGGAGTGAACGAGCTAAGTGCATACTACCATCTCTGCACAACGGATCAAACAACGCCTCGGCAGAATATTTATTGCGAATCCACCCTGAGATTCATTTCCAAATCCTAATACCTATTATAAATTCATGTAACGCTATTTTTATATCGATTACAATTATGTCCTAAATTGTTAACCTATCTTATTATTTATCTCTGCTCATACCCTAGCCGGTATAGACATCATCTTCCTTACTTCCACATTTAATTCACTTTAATTCTCTTTATTTAACTTCATTAAAACTTCACTTATTACCCAAGCATAAAACAATTTCATTCGTTACAGTCTGTCAAAATAAATTACCTGTGGCCTTAAATGTATAACTGTTAATTGTGTTATAGGCCGTTTGAAGAAAGAAAGTTTCTTTTAGAGGCAATTTTAGGGCGATAATTAAAAACAGCAAGTTCTTGGTCACAACTGTATTGCGGAAGGGAGAAAAAAATCCAGTGTTGTCATTTTACAAAAATGCACAATAATTCTATGTTTTCAACATAACTCCCAACAAAGCAAAAGACATGGCTTCGTATGTGGACTGTATCATAGGTATTTTCTGGTTCAAAGTGCGGTTACTTTTGCATTTGTCAAGTGTTATACATACTTAATGTAAAACAAATTTTATATTATTTAATTAAATGTTATAACAACACAATGTGTTTTATTATGTATCTAACATGCTTTAAATTATTACTGTTAAATACCTAAGTGCATGATTTTATTAACGTTATATAAAAGGCTACTAATTGTTTTTTGCATTTAATATTATGTAACAAAGTTACAGTGATGCTGTTAGTAAGTAATATGTAAAGAAACACCTAGTGTCTATAAGTAGTTACAGTTTAGTTTTCATTTTTATACTACAATAAATTTTGTTAATAAGTAGGTACCCACCCATTAGGTGGTATTGATGAGAATACAAGTATTTATTTTTACCTATAAAAAGGCAATAAAGTTGCTGCCAAGAAAGGATTTTTAATTGATTCTTATACCTAAGTCTCTTGGCATCCCCTCAGGCGAATTAACCGACCTGAGGAGCATCTAGGCCTACGAGAAGGAACTGGACACCATCCATTTTGTTTTGCAAGCACAGTTCTATATAATTTATTTTCCAAGTCCAAAATATATATTTCCAAGTTATTAGAGTTAAGGCAAAATACAAATTTTTGTTATTATGGTCTTGTGACATTTTCCATTTGCCTTTTTTACTTCCATTGCTCTAATTTTACCATCATGCCCTGGAAATACTTGGGTTATTCTGGCCATAGGCCAAATCATGGGCGGTGTGTCCAATTCTTTCAGGATAACAAGATCTCCTACCTTTACATTTGGTTCATTATCTTTCCATTTGGGCCTATTCTGTAATACATTTAAATACTGCTTTGACCACTGTCTCCAGAACTGCTGTTTTAGAGCAACACATTTTTCCCAAAATTTAAGAGTATTTGTAGATTGCTGTGAAATATCTTTTTCAGGTAATGAAGTTAATGGGGAACCTGTCAAAAAATGAGCAGGGGTGAGATAAGACATATCATTACAGTCTGAAGACATTGGTGTTATAGGTCGGCTATTTAAAATGCCTTCTATTTGTACAAGTACAGTGTACAACTGTTCGTAGGTGAGCACGTGACTACCCAGTACCCGTTTTAAATGGTGCTTTACGCTCTTTACTGCTGCTTCCCATAGGCCTCCGAATACAGGAGAATAACTAGGGATAAAATGGAAGTTAATTCCTAACTGTGCAGTTGCGCTCTGTACTTGTGCTTGATGCTCTTTTGAATTATTAAATTTATACAATTCTTTCAACTGAGGGTTTGCACATTTGTAAGTACTAGCATTGTCGCAATAGACATCTGTTGGCACATTCCTTCGCGATATAAATCTTTTGAAACTAGCCAAAAAAGTGGCGGTGGTGAGATCCGACACCAGTTCCAAGTGTAAGGCCTTTGTGGCAAAACATACATAAACAATTATGTACGCTTTGGTAGTAATTACACTTCGAACTCGCGATTGTTTGACTAGAATTGGTCCAGCATAGTCCATTCCAACTTTTTGAAATGGTCGGCTAGTAGTTACTCTATGAGAGGGCAATGACCCCATCAGCTGTTTGGCTGTGTCAGCTTTGAAACGAAAGCATACCGTGCATTTGTAAATAACACTCTTAATTAACCTTAGAGCATTGACAATCCAAAAACGTTGGTTTAGGCTAGATAAAATTAATTTTTGCCCAGCGTGCAAACGTTTATGATGTTCATTCTTTATAATCATGTGTGTTATTACTGACTCTCTTGGTAAAATGATTTGATGTTTCTGATTATAAGGCAAATCAGCATGTTGCAACCTTCCCCCTACTCTTAGGAGCCCGTGTGCATCTACAAATGGGTTCAAACCTTTCAAATGAGCTTGTACTGGCTTATTGTTTTGCAAAGCAAAAATGTCTTTAGAAAAATATTTATTTTGTTCATGTTTTATAAGCAAGTTTAAAGCATTATTTGATTCAGTAAAAGAAACAAAGTTCTGGTATATTTTAGCAGAATTAGGCCTTAAATTATTACAAAATCTAACGACATATGCAAGTACATGCTTCATTTTGTTAATATCTGAATATTTATTTATTATATTATCAAAAAATGACACGCTTGAGTTCAGCGATGCTGCGCACACTACCTCGTTTTTTGATGCAGGTTTTGTTTCAGGAAGGTCAGTTGGTAATTCACAATTACTACAATTAAAATTATATTCTGAGTCTAACATTTCTGTAGGCCCTGTCCACCACAAAGGATGGTTTGGTAAATCGCAGGGACTCACTCCTCTACTCAAGCAATCTGCAGGGATTCTGTCTGTCATTATGTAAGACCAATTAAAAGTTTCAGTGCAATGATTGATCATTTTAATCCTATTTGCAACATAAGCATTTAATTTGATGGGATTAGTTTTTAACCAGGCAAGTACCACTTGGGAATCTGAAAAAAGATAAACATAACTAACTGACTGCCTTTGACTGATTGAATTGTAAACTTTTGAAGCTAACTTTGCAAGTAGAAGGGCTGCATTTAATTCTAAACGTGGGATAGTTAACTGTTTTGTTGCAATAGGGTTGATGCGAGATTTAGAGCATAAAAGTGACATTTGTACTTTGCCATTTTTGTCAACAGTTCTCGCATAAAGTGCACATCCATATGCCACGTTAGATGCATCACAAAACCCTAACAGTTGAACTTTTTTGGTCATTGTCGGATACATTTCTTTTAATATTAATAGTTGACATATTTATCAGCTGATTATAAAGTAATTGCCATTCCTTATCCAGCTCTGGCGAAGGAATGGAATCCCAGTCTGTTTTTGACAACCAAAGCTTTTGCATGATCTGTTTAGTTTGTACAAAAATTGGACCAATTAATCCAAGGGGATCATAGAATTTACTTATAAAACTTAATATTTCTCTTTTGGTCATGACAGATTGCTTGGGTAGGGGGGCGAATATGAAAGAATCAGAACCTATATCAAAATTGAGCCCTAATGTTTTAACATCATTTTGGAATATCCTGTAAAATATCTTCATTGCTGGCTGACCACTGTGCAAAAAGAAGCTACCCTTAGAAAGCAACTCTATTAGTTGATTTTTTGTTTGTATTATAGAATTGAGCTCATTGTGGCTATACAAAATATCATCTACATAGGTAGAATTAAAAATTACTGGGACTGCCAAGGGATATTCATTTTTGAATCTGTATGCTAACTCATTTAGGCATCTTGTGGCTAAAAAGGATGAAGTTTTTAGGCCATATGTTACACTATTTAGTTGTAAGCATTTTATTGACTCATTTGGATTATCACGCCATAAAATATTTTGCAATGATCTTTGACCTTTCTCTATTGAAATGTTTCTAAACATGCGTTTAATATCGCAAGCAAAAAAGTATCTATTGAGTCTAAATAACAACAATATGTCGAACAATTCATTTTGGACCACGGGGCCGTTTAACATAATGTCATTTAATGAAATTTTATTTGCAGTTTTCATAGAACCGTCAAAGACAGTTCGCAGACGAGTACTGACTGCATTCTCCCGTATGACAGGGTGGTGCGGCATAAAATACACCGCATCTTTAGATAAATCATAGCTAGAAATATCTACATAGCTGGCATGGCCTAGCTCTATGTATTCATGAATGAATTTTTGATATTCATCAAATAATGCACGGTCTTTTTGAAGTCTTTTCTCTAAATTTAAAAATCTACGCATAGCAAGATGAAGAGAATTACCCAAAGTATTATTTACGTCGGAAATAGGAATTTTGAGGGGAATTGAAACTTCAAATTTATTATCAATTAACTGGACCGTGTCCTGAAAGTACTGTTCGCAATATTGTTGTTCAGACGTAAGGTGCTCAGTAAAGATTTCTGGTACAGCTTCAGATTGCCAGAACTTGCTCATATTATTGTTTAAATCTGTGTTACATTCCTGACAAAGTAAAGTAACAGAGGTGTCCTGGGAAGTCTGTACGGGAGCCTTTCCTGCAACTATATACCCAAACTGCGTGTGAACGAGGCAGGGCGTCGCAGGATCGCTGAGCTCATCGTGCCGCTCTTCGAGCTGGGGCAGCAGCGCCTGAAAAAACACATCAGCAGCTAGTAAAATGTCTATCTCGCTTGTTTTATTGTAGGTATCATCAGCAAGGGTGATATTTTTAGGTATTTCGACCAAGGATGCATCAAAGGCAGTTTGAGGTAAGTCTATGGTAATTTTATCTACCACCAAGCAGTTAGTATTGACCTTGTAAGGGTACACACATGAATATATGTCTAACTGTAAAGAGCTTTTAATTTGTTTTTTCAGTATTTGCAATACCCGATACGTCGGTGTTATTAGCCAGCAAATCCCTCCCTAGTGACTGAGCTAATTTAGCTGTGATGAAAGATGATTGACTGCCGGAGTCTAGCAATGCCTTGACAACTAGTTCTTGCCCATTCTTAGTAAGTATTTTTACCTTGGCAGTTGGTAAAAGGACTAGTTTGTTAGTATTCAAGCCAAACAGCAAGGCCACACCTCCTTGAGCATTTTGAGATGATTCTCCTTCACCGTGCAAGAGAGTATTATGATTTTGCTTGCAATGAGTGCATTTAAAATGAAAGCGGCATTTGCCATTGTGCTTGTTTAAGCAGATTTTACATAAGCTTTTACCTTTAATAAACTCTTTTCTCTCTGCAATAGATGTAAGCAAAAACTTGGGGCATGAAAATATTTTGTGATCTGACTTACCGCAGAAGTGACAGTCTACTGTATGCTTTGCTTTTTGTACAGTAGTAGCAGTTGTTGCCTGCACCTTTTTAGCGCTGACAACCTCATCATTGCTGGAGTTTTCAAATGCGAGAGCTCTGGCTTCTAAATATTTAATAAACCCTGTGAATGTGGGAGTTTCAGATGAGTTCCTATCTAAACAATAAGATCTGTTTGTCCCTTGATCAAGTTTGCGAGATAGAATGCACACAAGTATGCTATCCCATTTTTCAACGGGTTGTTCGAGGTTTTTTAAAGCTGCAACATGCTGTTTTGCTACTGATATTAAATTTCGCAAGGAAGCTATACTAGGCTTTGTTTCTGGAACAAGGTCTAATAATTTGGAAATGTGATCGTTAACAATTTTGTGTTTGTTATCAAATCGATCACGCAGAATTGTCAATGCTTCACAATAACTAGTGCTTTGTACTGGTAGATTTTATGAGGTCCAAGGCCTCGGCTTTTAATAAGCCACGCAAGTAAACAAACTTTTGTATATTACTAATTTTGCTGTCATTGTGAATTAATGAAGTAAATAACTCTATAAAGGGTTTATATTCTATATACTTGCCATCAAAAGGCGGAATATGAAGATCAGGTAACTTCAACTTTGACTTTATTTCCGTCGAGAAGGTATTTTCTGTGCTGGCACCGTTCGCGATCTTCTTCTTCTGAAGTTCAGTGCGTAGCAAATCCATGGCCTCAAAGTACGCGTCCTCTACAGGCGTCGGGTCTTGCCCGTCGGCGACTTGTATGTTAAGGTCTATCCACTCCTTCAGTGTTGACGCGGCGAACTGTTGTTTGGTACGTAACATTTGCTCGGACGCAGACAGAAGAAACTCGGGTGTTAGTGAATTGCGTAGGCGCGTCATGCTTCCCTTGACGTAGTTACGTTGTTCTTTTAACTTTTGTTCGCTCCCCATGTTGAAAGCCTGCTTTTAATATTACTATTGCTATCTAAATTGACAATTTATATGAAATTACACTGTAATTTGCGTGAACACGTTCGTATTT
Source organism: Eilema caniola (assembly GCA_949126895.1). NCBI lineage: Eukaryota > Metazoa > Arthropoda > Insecta > Lepidoptera > Erebidae > Eilema > Eilema caniola. The sequence continues at coordinate 5,233,023 of OX421485.1, forward strand.
TGGACTTGGAAAACAAATTTCTGACCGCGCTTGCAAAACAAAATGGATGAAATCGTCTTGCGGCGGCTAGCGGTCACGTAGATCGACGAACGCGGTTGATAAAGAAATCGATCCGCTCACTCACTCAAAGCGAAAATAGTTCGCTCTATAGTACTGGAGAAAGTGAGATAGCGCTATAATATGTAGTTGGCTTCTTCCGGTTTGTGACGCCGTTAAGTTGGCAGCTTGCTGTCGATGTTGCCATATGATGCCTTCCCGCCAAGTAAAAAAGGTGCCGATAGAACGAACGAATGACGAATGGAATGGTCTTACGTATGATGCGTTCCACAGGAAAATGGCGTCTTGGAATGCTTCTTGATATGGCCGCCGCAAATTTTGCGATGAGAATTTTGGTCGAAGTATTGCACCAAAATTGCTGCAAACACTTACGCAGGTACCGCACTGGCTTCTGAAGACGGCGAAAGGACCATGAAGAAAGAAGGTTTCTTTTGGAGGCAATTTTAGGGCGATAATTAAAAACAGCAAGTTCTTGGTCACAACTGTATTGCGGAAGGGATAAAAAAATCCAGTGTTGTCATTTTACAAAAATGCACAATAATTCTATGTTTGCAACACCGTTTACAAAATTATCTAATCGGATATACAGGTTTAGGTAAATTTCATTATAATATACAGTTACGCGCACAAGACCGTGCTGTTTATGTGTGGTATTTTCAAACTTAGAAGTCTAAGAGCTTTGATACAACCATGTCAACGCCGTGGCTGCCACTTCGGACCGATGTGAGCTTCGTAACGCTCGGACCAGTGTGCAACTTTCAGTCTGTTGCATCTGCATGCACTCAATATGTGCAGCCAGACTAGCCAATACCTTACGTATGTCCAAAGCGCAGCTCGGTACCTATTCTACGGGGTTAACGCGTGACCTCATTTCATCCCAAATTCAAAACAAGAAACTGTGGATTATTTTTTATTGGCGAAAAGAATAGGCATAAAGCGTTACATTGTTCTAAGGATACAGGCATAGATAGACATAATACACAAGCATGAAAATAGAAAAACTAACCTATGGGTCTTAAAAACTGTTTTTTTTTTCTCTTATAAACTAAGACACACTCTTACGAACTATGATGTTATGTTGTACCTTAAAAATTATAAGCTAACACAAGACTTGTTCCGTTGTATATATTAAACTAAGAAATTATTATAAACTCTAATGTGTTCTTACCGTCGAACCTAGAAACTAAGATACACTTACAAACTATAATGTCATTTGTTACACTAGAAACTAAGACATACTTTTACAAAGCACATCTATCTCCTATCTACCGACTAACAGACACAGCCTGTGATGAATATAAACTAAGAAATAAATGCAAATGCTGGAGAGTAATTATCGTAGAACTTATAAACTAAGACACGCCATTACTGACTACGTGCCATGTTGTAACTTTAGAAACTATAAACTCTGTAACCTCTTTACTTAGCTGTACCGATACACACATCGACACATAAACTAAGAAACATTCATACTAATTGGATCACCGTCCCGTCCGCTTCAATTTCCTAACTAAAACATGAAAACTTAAACATTATACACTGCAATTCTAGAATTTATGTACTAAGAAACACTACACGATTTGAACCCGTAATACCCGAAATATAAAGTGAGATATGATACCGATGGTGGTTAGCGATTACATGGAAAAAAAAAATAACGTCAGATGACGTGAAATCCGCAACTAATTGGGCCTTATCCAATCCATATGTTACACAAAACCATATTTATTAATAATAGGGCGATGATAACTCTTACAGGCTCATGTTATTTGAAATATTTTAAAAATTAATATTATCTTGGGTACCTATTTCAACATCTTTCCTAGAGTGTTAATGTAGATTGAATATAAAGCACAACTCTGTCCCAAAACTCAATGATAAATATAATGTTTTATTCATCCAGACTGGCACAGTTTAAGTGGGCTTAATCCAGTTCAACATAAAGAGTTCTATGTTGATGTATTTATTGCAGCTAGTAACTTTAGCTCACAGGTCATCTAGACCGCGCGCGTTAAGATAAGGAGCCATTGATAAGAGCGTCCGGTACGTGATTATCCGGCGATGTAGAGCGCTCGGTAACACCTAATGTATCTAGGTCAACACCGAGTGTGTTATGGCTCTAGAAAGAATCATGTATTTTTCTCGGGCCTATAATCCACGGCTCCGGCCCGTGAGAGAGCATGCCACAGTGCACGTACTGCAGTGCAGTGGCATTGAGGAAAGGCTAGTTTCACCCTCGCGGCTCAACCACTTGAGTCAGCCCGGCCGTATTTATATCGGCGCTTGCTTAGGAATGTGGACCTTTGCGGCGGCAGAAAGTGCGCGTCATCGGTGCGTTGGTCGCATGAATTCCAGAGTTACGATTATCCTCATCCAAATATAGTATTGTTGAGACTTATGATATATAGATGTGTGGTAAATATTTTACTTTTAATGAAATAAATGTGAGACAAATGATATCACATTATTACAATAATGTGATATCATCACAGGTAAAGTGTATAATTTCATATTTATGTACATACCTACTCGGGATACTAATGGGCACAATCATCGTGAATAACATGTTTTTTGATAAAATAAATGTAAGGTAAATACATATTGAATTTTACAAATGATATCACCACAGGTAAAGGTGTATATTTCCACATTTAGGTATATATCTACCCGGACACTAATGAGCACTTTCGTCGTAAATAACATGTTTTTTCCTACACGGTCTCATGGTGTTAGACATCCGATAGTACCTAACAGTCAGCAAAATGTAAAATTGACTAATTAATGACGCAAATGTGCCGTATGATTGTAAAATCCCATAGCAACCGTGTAGTGTGCACTTAAAAAAATCCTGCAAGTTAAGGTGCATGTTTGCAACATGAAAGCTACTAAAACAGTTTTCATAAACGTACCGACATGCTGCACCGGCTCAATCTCTCCAAGCTGCACAGTATGACGAACTGTGTCGCTTTTCCATATGCAAGGTATCAAATATTGTATCTTGCGACTCGCTTCAAGCTTATAACATTAATATTTAACGTTTGTGCTCTTTGGACTTACACAGACATACACATACACAGACTCACGGATTGCATACAAGGAAACTTACTTATTGTTTCTATTTACGTTGTGTGAACGTTTCATGATAACTTAATGTGAAGTAGCAAAGGTCTTAAGCACGTACGATGGCCAAGCATCGCTGGTTCTTGACGAGAAGCTCACCAGCCTGTTAGGATCGCAACGTTACGTTACGACGAGTTCAAGTTTTGCGAAACGACGTCCGTCGAACTCATGTGCAACAGCAGTTATTTCACCAATGTGCAACGTCTGGACGTCTTTTGCAGCATTTCATGTCAGGAATCTATTGGGGAACGTGTCACGACACCGTCAGACTCGCCTATAGCGAGAAAAATTTGAGTGCATTATTCCTCCGATGCACCCTAGTGCAATCATGGGTTTGTTACGATTGTGAAATTTGCACTCGCAGCTCGATGTGCATCAAGGAGATATAGGCCCTACGTTCTAAAGATTTTGTCTGTATATTCAAAGGTACTATGCAGGGTGCTACATTACCTCCTCTGCTATATAATATATACACAAGTGAAAATATATTATATTTTTATAGTATTATATATATTATTATAGTAAATAAATTTGTAAATAGTAATGTTGACATTTTACAGTTTGCTGATGACATTGTTTTGTACAGTAGTAATTATAATATATAAATAGCAATTGACAATATTAACAAAGCCATGTCCCAACTATTACACTTACAATAATGTGCTACACTTAAAAATTAATCCCTCTAAAAGCAATGTTATGACATTTGGAAATGAGAACACTAATTCAAAAGTAGTTTATAATAGGTAATTTATAAATTCAGTGAATTCAAAGAAATTTTTAGGTATAATAATAGATAAAAAATAAACTTTTGAGGAACATAAATGTATTCATATCAAAGAATGCACTAAAAGGTTTAAATAAAATTAAATACTTTTCAGGTGTGTCCTGGGGAGCAGACCCGAAAATATTGTCAATTTTATACAAAAGTATGGTTAGGAGTCATTTTGACTATAACTCACTTGTGTATATAAATAGTACTCATGTATATAAACTAGATCTCTTGCAGAACAGGGCTCTGAGAACAATTTCTGGTGCAATGTGCTCTACTCCAATAAGGGCCATGGAAGTGGAGACTAAAATCATGCCTCTAATTTTGACACGTATACAACTCGCAGAAAGATTTTGTCTTAAATTAATAGCCGCAAATAACACCAAAATAATAAATAAAATTATACCTTCTGGAAGTAGAAATCCTGGGCCTCTAACAACAGGAGAGGTCCTCTTAAATGGTAAATCCCCAACATTGTCCAAAATATTGCTAGAGGGCGAAAATAGTTTTGTTAGTATTAGAAAACAGTGCCCATGGCCATGTTACTCATTCTCTTATCAGTGTATTTCACACCCCATTAAAGTTTTGCAAAATCCCATTAATAATAATATAAATAGCTATTAGCAGATAATAACAATTATTATGTTACTTGCACTGATGGTAGTCAAGGGAATGATCATGTGCGTGCTGCAATATATAATCCATATGCAAAATTCTCTCAAAGCTTTGTTCTGCACAATACATGTACTATATTCACTTCAGAAGCATTTGCAATGTATCAGGCATTATTGCATATTCGCGAAATTACCCATTGTAAATACTTTTTAATAGTTTCTGATTCACTTAGTTTGATAACCTTAAAGTTTCGTTTAAGTCAAATTTTATTCTATATTTTATCAAGGAAATAATTCATGAATATTACCTTAAGCAAATTGAAATTGCTTTCCTTCCGGGGGCCTTCTCACCGGGGTATCTCTGGCAATGAAATAGTAGATAAAATCGCATATGAAGGTAATTCTGCTGTTGATGTCAGAAATAGGACATTCCTATGACTGACTTCCTGCAATGTATTGATGAAAATATATGTAATTTATAGTATGGTATGCAACCAAGACTCAAAAGGAAAATGGTACGGAAGTTTTCAAGCAAGATTACCTGTCAAACCCTGGTACAATAAATTGAAGGAAGCCAGCCGAGTCTTTATCACCACGATAAATAAACTGCGCTTTGGTCATAATCCTGCACCGTCACACCTTGCTAAACTTGGCATTATTACAAGCAATACATGCCCACATTGTAAATCCCAAGATGGAACCATGGACCATCTGATATTTGACTGCCAACATTTTTTACTTGACAGATTAATTTTGGCTAGTGAACTCAGTGAGAGTTAATATTAAAAGACAGAAACACTTACAAATCACTATATAAATATATTAAAAACACGATCACAACAATATAAAAAATTAAGATACAAAGTGCAGTGTTTTGGAAAATAAGATGTGACTTAAAGGTCCAGTGACCAGGTCATACAAATTCAATTAAAAAAAAATAAGACTCTGTTCGATCCAAGATGGCGTCATTACAACTGACTTATGTATGTGCTCTTCAAAGATTTAATAAATAAGTAATTAGTGAATAGTAATTAGTAATTAGTGAATAGTAATTAGTGAAAGGAAATACTGGATTCCACTATTTCCTTTCACCATCATAACAGGAAATACAGCCCTATCAAGATATTTTATGTTGGAACTCAATGTATCTTATGTTGTACTTGTAGCTTACAATATGAGATCTGTATTAGATTACATTGGCAAGCAAAATGATCAATGACAAACGTATTTGATAAATGAAAATGATTGGGACGCAGTAAAGATTTTAATTGAGTATTTAAAACCATAACCATACTTGATACCTTGGTACCCATACTTGATATTTTATTGCAGCAAACGTCAAACTATAATAATGACGTCTTGATTAATTGTGCACAAGCCGTGTCAGTTAAATTGAAAGGATTTTCACCTTTGATTTCGCAAAATATGCAATTATATCGACCCTATATTAGGCCCTCGTCTTAAAGACAATTACTTTGCTGATCAATTTTTTAAATTGGTAAATCAAAATAAATTTGCTATAGAAAACCAAAGTTCTAAAGTTGCAAGTCAATCAAGCAACAATATATTTTCTTTAATTTATAAGAACAAACAATGCCGTTGGAACCCGCAAGAACTGATGTCCTTTCCTGGTGAGTACAGCCGAGTAACTGTTAACCTCTGCTCCAGAAACTGGCTTGTTACAGTTTAAGTATTCCGAATAAGAATATTCGAGCTACAATGTGTCTTGCATCCTGGCTGCCTTTTTTTGATGATTGAACGCTTTTATAAATTGCAATTAAAAATGTTGTTTCGAAAACTATGATCCACTATTTTATCATTAATTTTAATACTATTCAATCAATCAATCAAGAATCATCAATGGTTAATAATATGTTGGTATTGCAAACGACATTACATTTTACTAATTCCACACAATCTCCTAGTAATTACTAAAACGTGATAGCATTTATATAATTCCTTTATTCCTAAAATTCATATTAAAATAATGCAAACTTTGATTTAGTTTTTACTTTTGAATTTCAATTTCTTTATTTTGCAAGTCACACACAAAGCTAATAACAAATACATGTGAGTCATGTGGCACCCTGTAATGGCACAGCAATAATTGAAAGGGCATGTCAAATGAATTAATGAAAATAATAACAATTAATTCATTTACGTTATTAACATTATTAAAATCCATTATAAATAAAACACAAGGAAAATCAGTCGTGATGGGTGCTCAGTGCCCCGAGCACGAAAAATTATCGAATTCGTAACGTGACGGTATCGAGGCCTCGATACGAAAACGGAGTATTAGCACAGTATTACTAGTACATACAGTAGCGCGACGAATGTACTTACACACATCAACAGAGGGAAACTTGCGACGCGTCGGGGAGCGCGGATGCGCAGTCCGCCAAATCGTCTGTTTTGCGGGAAACTTCGCTGAGGGCTACCGTAGCCGCGTATAGGTTTCGCTCGCGTGACAATTATTAAGATTTTTTTTAATTTCTTATCATAATGGTGCACTATTGTATCTAAGATTTGTATACCTACGCCTTTGCCATCACCACCTTGCCACTCATACATTCTAGGCAAAGATATTTAAATAATATCGGCCGAAAGTATTGGATGAAACTGCAAGCTATCGAAGAACATTCTTCAGAAGGAGATCCTGATCTGTCCGTCCTGTATGAGAGTACTGTAATGGCATTACCGGCTCTATCTTATCAAAGTCAAACGTTCCATGGTATAGATAGCTCTATTTCTGATACAGTCATACCAATCCAATCACAACTGCAAGCTATCGAAGAACAGTCTGCACAAGAAGATCCTGATCCGTGCAATTCTGTGACGCAACGAGATCATTGCTGAATCTTGTCAACTCGTTCCAATACTGAGAGTACTGTGATGTCATCACCCGCTCCATCTGCTCAAAGTCAGTCATTATATGGTACAGATAGCACTGTTTCTGATATTGTGATTGATAGAATAGCTTACGTACAGCGGTTACATATATTCAAAAAGTTTTGGGAATTGGGAGACAGAAAAAGCCATAGGAATATGAAATAAAGTATACCACTAAGCCGAATCTTTTTCGGCTAGATATTTATACCAAGATGTTATGTATTTTAGTTAAATAAAAGAATTTAAGATGTTTGACTTGACTTTATTTTACAGACCCAAGCCAAGGACATGGACGACATCTAGAAGACATTATTTAAAAAAATTGCCAACATCAAATCAACCATAGATAAAACAATTCACTACAATTCTCCCTTCCTTAATTTAAATTAGAGATTAAGTTTACACGGAGGTTTCAAAACTCTCCCATAACGAGACAATTTAGGTATAGGGCCAGGGGTAGTATTATTATTAATATTATCAACTTGGGGACACTCTGGAACCCTTGTAGAATTAACACTTTTCACTTCACTTAATGGTTTCTCACTTACAGTTTGACTATTATTATTGCTGGAATATTATTTCCTGAATCTAAATTTTCATTGACATTATTTTGTGGTTGCACTACTGAGCAACTAGGAAGAACACTTGTATCATCAGATAAACAGGAGCTAGACCTTATCGAATCAACAATTTATAATATACAATTTTGTTCTACTGACAGCTCATTCTTATGTTTAAAAAAAGGTTTTAAATTTTCATCTTCAACAGTGTTTGGCCATCCCGACAAAATGAAATCTTTGACTTTTAATAAAAGTAAACCTTTGCTGGTTGACTTTCGAATATCATCTGAATTTAAAGGTATTTCACTGACCAAATTAAATGAGTAAATGAATTCAGGGATTTCAGTCTGTTCATTGGATGGTAAACGACAAAATCCATCTGCATTACAAATCTTTGAACCTTTCTTATAAATAATGTCATATTGATAACCAGACAAAATGATAGCCCAACGAGTAATTCTTGAAGCAGCAGTTGTTGGAATATTCTTATTTTTGGCAAAAATAAACTGTCGAACGGTTGATGATCAGACACAAGAGTAAATTTACGTCCATACAAGTATTTATGGAACTTTTTTACTGCAAAAATCAATGCTAAGGCTTCACGCTCAATGTTGCTGTACTTTTGTTCTATCAGCGAGAGTGTAGAACTAGCATACGTTACTGGACGCTCTTCACCATCAATCACTTGACTAAGAACAGCCCCTACACCATAATTACTTGAGTCACAAGTCACATAACTTGGTAGTTCAGGATTGTAATGTGTTAAGACACTATCAGAGGTTAACAATTGTTTACTTAGTTGAAACATTTCCTCACATTCGTTTGACCATTCTTTAGGAAAATCCACACCAACTTTGCACAGATCATAAAGCGGTTTTAATTTTGAAGAAAGCATCGGTATGAATTTTATATAATAATTTAAAAGTCCAAGATAAGGTTTCAACTCTGTGACATTCTTAGGTGATTGAACAGAATTTAATGCTTTTATTTTTTCCTCAGTTGGATGAATGCCTGAAAAATCTATCACATGTCCCAAAAATTCCACACTTGAATCAAAAAATTTGCATTTATTTTTATTCACTTTAACATTGTACTGTTCAAGCCTTTTTAGGACATTCACAACATTTTTGTAACATTCCTCCAGACTACTACCATACACCAAAATATCGTCCAAATAGCATTTTGTATTTTTCAAGCCTGCAAGTATGTTATCGATTACAGTTTGGAAATACCAGGAGCTGAACTGATACCAAAAGTTAACCTAGTATAAGCAAAAAGACCAACATGTGTATTAATGACCAATAATTCTTGTGACTTTTCACTCACTTCAAGCTGTTGGTATGCACCCTTTAAATTTTGAACGTTTTTGACAAGTTTGTAGACTGACTTTTGACAATGTTTGACACTTGTGATTGACCTTCAACTTTAGACATATTCTTGACTGCATTTGACTTTATTGTGTCTGAATTAACCTGCTGACAAGAATTACATGATTGATTTGACTCTAACAAAGCTTGACATGGTTCGGATCTAGACTGACACACATTTTTTATCATTGAAACTTGATTGACACATGACTCATTTTGACTTACCATTTTTGACTCATTTTGACTAACAAAAGACAATTTTTGACGCCAATTAGGATTAAGAATGTTTAACCAGTTTCGCCCTAACAATGGTGTAAATTTATGCTCACTGTCTAATATGACAAGAGGTAAATTAACAATATAATCTTTGACTTTTACAAAAACATCTGTTTCACCTAGAATGTTTACGCCCACACCGGTCAAAACTCTCAAATCATACTTGACTTTAAACAAGCTCAAATCAGGTAAAAATTTCTTAAAATCTTTTACATGCATGACTGACCTACATGCTCCACTATCAATTTCAAATGGAATATATTTACCTTCAACATCAAGTTTCACCTGAACTGGCTTTTCCTTTTGTTTTTTATAGATCGCTGCCAAAAAACCCCTCATATCATCTGAATCCGAAGAGGTTGAGTCACAAATTTCCTCCTCCAGAGCATTGACATTGCCCTTCTTACATACTCGACTGGTGTGACCTTTGACGTTGCATTTAAAACACTCCCAATTTTTTGACGGACACTTTTCAGGATCATGTTTTCTGACTCCACAACGATAACAATTTTTGATCTTATTGGACTCGCTTGACTCTTTTGACTGACTTTTTCTATAATTTTTGTCAATCTTTGACTTTTTTGACTCCTTAAATGACAGTTTGTCTAAATTTTCTGACATACCTGTAGCATCTGGGTGCATATACTTTAGTTGACCTTCAGCTAACTCCATTGCCAAGGCCTCTGACACGGCTGTTTCAAAAGTTAACTTTTCCATAGAAAGTAATTTTCGCTTTATGGCTTGGGACCTAATTCCACAGACGAATTTGTTCCTCCAAGCTTCTTGCAAAAAGTTACCAAAGCTGCAGTGTACTGATAGACTTTTTAACTTTTTGACGTAAGCCTTTACATTTTCTCCCGGCTCTTGTACCGCTACCCAGAATTTATATCTCTCCGCAATTTGTAACCTTTTTGGACTGTAATGCTCCTCTAAAGCTTCTTTTAGCTGTGTTTAAGTTTTGGAACACGGCTTATCTGGAGTTAAAATATCCTTTAGAGTGGCGTATGATTCGCTTCCGATTAAAGTTTATTTATTTTATTTTATTTATTTATTTAGATCGAATCATACATTGTTTTTACAGAATTTATCCAAGATAACAATGTAGTACATAAATATTACATATAATGATCACTTATAATTACAAATAATGACATTAGAAGGTTCCTAATTCTAAACACTGAAGTGCAACCCGCTCAAATTCCGCGAATGAACAACAAAAGATATCCATTTTCTGTGCTATACTATTTAATATACTCATGGCTCGCACGTAAGGAGCATGTTTCAATAAGTTAGTACGGGGTACCGGTACCTCAAATGTCTGCTCCCTTGGCGCCAGCCGCAGCCTGGTGTTAGGGACACGCAGTTTCAACACTTCCAATACTTGCGGGTTAGTTAATTTACCCCGAAAGACCAGAAATATGTACTTAGCCAAAGCCAAATTACGTCTTACCTCCAGCTTATAATATCCAACCATCCCCAGTACGAAGATTGTTGGATACATAAGTGGGTAGAAAGGGACCCCAAACTGTTTAAGGTACAGATACCTAGCAAATTTATTTTGAATCTTTTCCACCATGGAGCTATATTTAGCTTCATAGGGATTCCAAATGATAGCACTCGTTTCCAATCTACTTCTTACTAGTGCGCTATACAGTGCTCGCACAGCAACGGTATTTTCGAAATCCCTAGTTTCTCGAATTATAAAACCTAGGTTCTTAAAGGCCTTTGTACATACGTCTACTGTGTGTTTTAAATGATAATTCATTAGGTAATAACACGCCGAGATCTCGCACCTGTGCCACACGGGGAATCGCTTCCCCCTCCATATTATAATTGTAGTGTATAGGTACTACCGCACGTGTGTAGGACATTATGTTACACTTGGAAACATTAACCACAATCCGTTTTTTGAACTCCATTCTACTACCCGGTTTATATCTCGTTGGAGACGCTCACAGTCCAGCTCGTTGGATATCCGGAAGGATAACTTCAAGTCATCTGCAAACAATAAGCATTTTGCATCCTGGACCACTTCTGGTAGATCATTTATCATGATGATAAACTCCAGTGGTCCAAGATTACTACCTTGACTCACTCCCGTGTAGGTGCTATACGAGTCTGAAGTGTAGCCCCCATACTCCACCTAATGCTTTCGGTTCCTCAAATAGTCCGCGAAAAATTGTAAGAGGTCCGGAGTAAATCCAGCCATCGCGAATTTCATTAAAAGCACGTCGTTATCTACACTATCGAAGGCCTTACTATAGTCGAAATAGGCAACATCCAATTGGGCACCTACTTCAGAATCAAGCACGTGCACTGCCTGGTTCATGAAGCACATGTGGTTTGAACTAGTACTACGGCCCGCTCTAAAGCCATGCTGGGTATCGCTTAGAGGTGAGCGTTATTTAACGTAATCGGTTTCAGTAACTAGTTACGAGGCTGATAATCGTGTAACTAGTTTCGTAGACACAAATGTAACGATTATTTTACATACGCAGTTCACACTCTTACACGCGTAAGCGTTTCGTTCAACAGAATAATATTAGAATGATTATGGTTACACGTTATAACCAAATAACGTTAGACGACTCGGAAACGAGAGTAAAGGATAGGTATGGCTTACACGCAAGATAAAAAGAGAAGGCAATATAATAATCGTTGCGTCTTTTCTTATTTTCATATGCCCATGCAAATATATAATTATGCAATCGGAAAAAAATTAAGTTTATTAAACGCAAAACTAACCAACACTCTACTGTATACAGAAGTAACTAGTTACAAAAATAATCGGTGCAAAACTAACCAACACTACTGTATACAGAAGTAACTAGTTACAAAAATAATCGGTGCAAAACTAACCAACACTCTACTGTATACAGAAGTAACTAGTTACAAAAATAATCGGTACAAAACTAACCAACACTACTGTATACAGAAGTAACTAGTTACAAAAATAATCGGTGCAAAACTAACCAACACTACTGTATACAGAAGTAACTAGTTACAAAAATAATCGGTGCAAAACTAACCAACACTACTGTATACAGAAGTAACTAGTTACAAAAATAATCGGTGCAAAACTAACCAACACTACTGTATACAGAAGTAACTAGTTACAAAAATAATCGGTGCAAAACTAACCAACACTACTGTATACAGAAGTAACTAGTTACAAAAATAATCGGTTTTGAAACTAGTTACTCATATCTATGAAACTACGTATAACCAATTACGCCCAAAAGACGTTACGACCCACGACTAGTATCGCTTAACTGTATACTAACCTGCGACGCCACAATCGAGCACAAAGCTGTCTCGAAAACCTTCGCAAACGTCGACAGTACCGCCACAGGTCTGTAACCACTGATATCCGAGCCTGAAGCGCCCTTCGGCACTAGTGTTACCCTAGTCAGCTTCCAACCTTCAGGATACGAGCGCTCGTTCAAACAAATATTGAAAAGATGTTGAAGAGGTTGTGCCAACACCATTCTGCAGTCCTTCACTACATAGGGAGGTATGCCGTCTGGTCCTGTTGAACGCTTAGGCTTGAGACGCGCGAGAGCCCGGCACACGTCCTCCAATGACAGTTCACCCACATGAACCCGTGTCCCGCGTTCCGATGCCGTCCGCGCAGCGGCTTCAGCATCCAATTGCGGCATGCACGCTCCGTAAACAGAGTGAAAGTAATTAGCGAACTCTTGTGCGCACTCATGCTCTGGTAGTGTACTACCGTCCTTAGTAATACGAGCTTTGCAGCGCTTTGAACGCCTCTGGCCAATGTACCTCCAAAATGATCTTGGCTCTTCAACGAATTGTGTCTCAATACGCCTCTGATACTCATCATATGCAATATGAATTTTGCTCTTAACTGAGGACCGATAGTGAGAAAACTTATCATAATCCGCTCTAAGTCTGCTAGCTTTATAAGATTTATGACACAATGCTTTCCGTTTTATGTCGCCTATTATATCAGCTGTATACCACTCAGGGTAAATGTACCGAGAGTTGCAGGTTTTAGGCATTTTTCTGGGAGTGCTATCATCTACTATTTTATTAAATATATTATAAAACGCGTCATACGCCTCATCGATACTGCTCGTCTCAAACAATACGCTCCAGTCCGCATTCGCTAGCGCATTATACATACCATAAAAGTTTGCTTTAGCAAAGTTCCAGCGAGAGCGGTCGCCTCCAGGTGAGTGCAGGAGGGTGGTGGCGGGCGCCAAGCACCGCGCGCGACTTACGCTCACACGCAACGGTGGGTGCTGCTTGTCTATATGGCTCAGTACCGCCAGCTCCTCACTTACGGCAATCTCTTCGTCTTGCATTGTCGTTAACACAACGTCGAGCATGCGGTTATTGCAATTAATAATGGTGACATTCGCGAAATCTGCAGTAGGTGACAAAGTATTCGTAATAACATTGTACGTCCCGGGTAGCAGAGTACCTATTAAAATCGGCAGTCAAAATAACTTCTTCATATTGTGTACAAAGTTGTTCTAATAAGTAAAACATATACATATATTCAGGATCGGCAGTTTCCGGTGGTATGTACGCGACACAAAATAAAAATAAGAATTTATTACCACGGAATACAGTTGCACAGACTAACTCAAATAAATGACTGTTAAGATTAACATTATCCGGTAAAGAGACTTGACGCAACTCCAGGCCACTGCTTGCCGCCGACGCCAGCAATACTCCACCGAGCTTCCGCCCATCAGCACGATCGCAGCGTAGCAGCGTATATCCGTGCGGTACCAGCTCCCCGTCATGTATAGATTCATTTAATCCGCTTTCAGTAATCGCAACTAGATCCGCCGTGGAAGCTAATATGTTTTTATAAAATGATTTTAACTTTGTACGCAATCCCCTCACATTTTGATAGTAAATTATCAACGATTGCTTACTTTTCCTTTTCTTTGGTGTTTCCACGGGGGCTCCATAACCAAAGCCATTCACTAAAACGCGTATTCACTGGCCATACCTCAGCTACAGCAATAGTTTTGTACTGACTTTCCGGGACTCCGATTTTAAATGATGAATAATCACGTTGCGTCTTTGGTATTATTTTTTCCACCGTCGCGTTGCAATTTTCACCACACACTTCTTCTATATGTGTCAAAATAGCTTCTTGCGATGTGTCAGGATGTAGTGACCAGATATGCAAGTATTTCTTTTTTTTCCACCGCTTGAAGACTATTAATTTGACTGCTTCCACCCCTGATAACAACTGTCCTATTGGCCCTTCTCTCCTTCTTCTTATTTGACACCACATGCCATTCCGGTTGGGTATTCTCACAATTGGGTACTTTCCTGTAGTTAAAATAAATTATTTAGCTGGACTTATTAAATTAATAATGGTAAAAAAGTGAAAACAGTTGCGTCGGTTCTTATTTTTTCGTTCTTATTTATTTTTAATCATCCATCCAACGTTTAATAGTATATGATTTGACTATTAAATATTATGACGTCACAAATATAGTTTTCATACAATTTTCCTTATAAATTACCGTTTTGACGTTTAGAAAAAAGTAACTAATTTGACTGGTCAGTCAAATACCCAATTACTGTTACCTTCTATTTGTGTGCTTTCATTGCATTCTAATCGCTGTTCTAGTTTTCTAAAGCTTTTCTTACAACTTTCCAGTTGAGTACTCCTTTCCTCCTTCCGATTATTACTGGGTTGAGGTCTCACTTTGTTCTGGCCAAGGCCAGTCTGACCATTATTAATAGGAGGAGATATTACGATAGTATTTGATGTTTTCTGAGGTCTTCTATCCTCTTTTCCTTTCTCCATTATGCATACTTTAGCTGAAAGTATTTTATTTTCCTCACGGCATTTCTCTACCATGTCCGTTAAGTTTTTCACTGCCACTTCAATTCTATTTAACACTTCCACTACTAAGCATTGCATTGAGTTTTCAACAACCGCAGTAACCTCTTGTCTAACAATAGCCCTTATTTTATCCTCAGAAAATCCTACTAGATTGCCTTCACATTGTAACTGACTTATACTTTTCTCCTCTTTATTCCTACGCGCTAATTGCCATCCGACACAATAATGCTACGGACCACGAAAGCTTAATTCTATTAGGTTGAAATTTGTTATAGCTTGCAACTTGATGCCGAGTAAGTTGAGCCGGTTTTGTACGGGGCAAGTAGGTCCTTTTGTTCTCACTAATGGGTCCGAAGTTCACTTTTAACACATTTTGCACAATTCTACCGCACAGATTAAGTTTATAAATGTTATATTTCGAAAAATATCCCCCCTTTCACTGTTATTTCTATACCATTCGGTCACTTTAGCACTACCGTTATCTGCCTGTATATTTGTTACAACTAGCAACGCACTTTCGCCACACTTTCAGGACTAAAAATTAGAGGAAACAACCGAAGAAGAAGAGGAAGTTAGCAGCATAGACACTTTCATTTTCTCTTCTATCACATTGCACATGAATAATTGTTCTAGACGTTCTAGATAAGATGTGATATCACCCGTTTTGGGATCAAATGGCTTAATGCTGCCGATTAAGTTCGACATTTTTGTCAGACACAACGAGTCGAATATTAACTTGTAGGTTATTCACCAAGCGAATTTTGTTATAACTGACGAAATAGACTACGACACTGAAGATTTCTTGACGAGGGGTTGGCGATGTGCCTAATTCTTTCAGTTTTGACCAACTGACGCCATTTTCATACCCTCAAAGCATTGTCGCGACAATCGCGAATCTGTCGAGATCGTGTCGTAAGGCGACGCCTTCATATCAAACTCCGTAGTATCCTGTTCGTGCTTGTCTATTATATTTTATCTATGGTAAGAAAGTTTTCATGTTTTAACGAACCATTTATTTTCTTATTTGAATAAATTTTCTATAACTCAGTGCATAATTAAATTGGTTCCTGCGCTGCTGTAAGCAACGGAGAGTTTGAGAGCTAAGTAAGTAAGTGGAGATCGGTGCTACAAATGTTTAAGAATAGGTCATCGCAGAAACACATGTAATATGACCTTGCCTTGTGTAAATTGTCAGTCAAGAGGTCATAATCGAGCATTATGTCCAAGAACCATGGAATCCAGTCGAGGAACAAAGCCTGAACCAGTTAAGACGCTACAGGCACATGAAGCATCTTCTACAATTCTACAAACAGCTATAGTGTATATCGAAGATCAAACTGGTATTCTGAGAAAATACCGTTTACTATTAGATTCCGGATCTCAGAAAACTTATGTATCCAAGAGAGTCGCTACAGAGTTAAATTTGGAAGCAGAAGAAGAAAACCAGTTAGTGATATTCACTTTCGGTGCGAAGAAACCACAAGAAATTAGAAGTCCTTTAGTTAAACTGCGTCTCATAACAAATACAGACAAAACGAAGCTTATATATGCGAATGTAGTATCATCAATTACGGACGGAGTCTCGGGTCCAAAACAAGAATGGATCAAACAGTATCGTGATGATAAACTCGTCATGGCTGATGATGGATCTTTATCAGATCAGATAGACATTCTAATAGGCAATGACTATTACTATGCTCTAATTTCCACAGAAAAGATAAAGCTAGGAGAAAACCTTTATCTCGTCAACTCAGAATTTCGTTGGATTCTGTCAGGAAAGACTGAAGAACTGCTCGGTCATGAACTGAAAGTTCTCACGTATTTTCAATCATCCTATGAGACAAAACTGAACATCCCTGATCCACCCATAGATATGGGCAATGTCAAGAACCTTTGGGATTTAGAGACGATTGGGATAACGGATTCACCTAAAATCGATCAAGATGAAGAAGCCATCAAACGATTTAATGAGACAACTACCGTGAAAGATAACAGATACTGTGTTAGTTGGCCGTGGACGGAATATCCACCTAATCTACCGTCTAATCTAGGTCTAGCATATGGCAGATTGGGAAGTCTGTTGAAAAGACTGGATAAGGATTCTTCACATTAACTGCCAAGGCAATAATTAGAAATGTTAGAAAAAGATTAGATTTTGGTGCCAATTGATATTATTGGTTTCTATTTAAGTAATGTTTAATTTTGGGGTCCATCTGAGTCAGAGTTCCGTAGAAAATTAAAAAAAACTCCATGAGGTCACCGATGACCTACGCGGCGCTCAGAAGTAATTCTATCGATTTTCGTTATTAAAGCGCCAGAGAGGTCATTGTTCCGGGCACCGCCCGCCCGCCACCGCCGCTCACGCACCTCAGTTGTTTGCGCGCACTTGCACAGTACGGGTGTGTGTTCCGTGTTTCAACTACCTAAGTACCTATATTTTGTTACAATGTCGGAGTTAGATACAGACGCAGAAGATCTGTTTTTTACACAGGAAAACTTACTCAAAATTGAATTTACTTGAAAAGGTGTTAGTGACAGAAGACTGTGCGATATCTGATAACGTGTGCCATTTACATGAAGAATTGCATACGGAGAGTGAAGATGAGATTATTCATCCTCCAAAAAAACGTAGACGTCTTTATGTGAGAAGCGATTCGGAAAGTGATTGTGATTCGGTGGAAAATTTTGTCACTGAAAATATATCCCACATGTCGACAAGTAAGCCACAAAAATGGAGAGAACCAAGAGGACTTCAACCAGCTGTGATTGCATTCACAGAGCCAACAGGTAGATATTTATTACACTTATATATGTATTTACACTTAGCTACCTACATTAAATACTAGCATGGAAGTTGTGCGTTAAGTTCATTAGTCTGTCAAAATATTAATACTATTTCTACACCGATTATCCAAACTCCAAACTGAACTTTCGTATATACCCTCTAACGTGCGAACACGTGACATCATCGATATGTGTTGGAGTGAGTAGGTATGAGACACGATTGGAAGGTTGGACGACACTATTGTGGGCTCGCTCGTTTGTTTTGCAAGTATGTAGGTTATAAGTCTACATCGAAAAATAAACATGCGCTGTGTAATCAAAATTTATACATTTTATGTAGTGTAATGTCTGTGTCCTTGTTTTAGGTATCAAACAGCCATATGGAAAAGAATTACGCAAGGCACACCAAGGAGCCTATTTTTCATTATTAGTTCCAGACGAAATTTTCGAAGAAATAGCAATTCAAACAAACCTGTATGCTGAGCGACGTGTAAGCACTAAGCCCTCATCACGTTTGAATAGCTGGAAGCCATCAAACAAAGACGAAATCAAGCGTCTATTCGGACTTATTTTATACATGGGCCTTGTTCAACTGCCCAAAATAAGTTTGTACTGGAGCATAGATAGAATTTTTAAACAAACTTTTGCTCCTTCCGTCATGAGCCGCAACAGGTTTGAACTGTTATTGCAAAATCTGCATTTCGTAGATAATGAAACTGCTGATACCTCCGATATAATCTATAAAGTACGCAGTCTGATAGATAAGTTAAACGCTACATTTCGGCAGTTCTATTCGCCCAAAGAAGACGTGTGTGTTGATGAAAGTCAAGTGCCTTTCCGTGGGAGAATAATCTTTAGGCAATATAATAAAAGTAAAAGGCACAAGTACGGGATGAAGCTTTCCAAATTGTGCACCATCCCAGGATATACTTGTAAATTAGAGCTTTATGCTGGCAAAAACCACGAGCAGGTGAATACAACACCAAAAAACGTTGTCATGTCACTCTGTAGCGATATTCTTGATTTGGGGCACACAGTAGCTACAGACAACTGGTACACGAGCTTGGATTTAGCCAATGAACTTCTTGATAAGAGTACCCATTTAGTAGGCACACTCAGGAAGAATAGAAAGGGCTTACCCAAACAAGTTATAGATGCTAAACTTAAGCCAGGTCAATCAGTTGCAATGGAGAATGAACGAGGTATAACAGTATTGCACTGGAAGGACAAAAGAAGCGTATTCATGCTTTCCACAAAACACTCAAAAGGATTTGCCAGTGTGCATAAAAAAGGAAAAACTGTTCGAAAACACACTGTATAACAAAGCAAAGGGAGCAGTGGATATGAGCGACCAAATGGGCGCCTATTCGTCCTCGTTACGAAAGACGATAAAGTGGTTTAAAAAGCTGGGCATCGAGTTAATTTTAAATACAGCTGTAGTAAATGCCTGGATCATGTATAATGAAAATACGGCTAAACAAGGTATTGTGGAGTTCAGACGACAATTGGTCGAATATCTTGTTGATTCTGGGAGACATGAAACCGAAGAAAGCAGGGGAGATTCTAATAATGTGAGACCTAAAAGACTAAAACATACTTTAATAACAAAAGAAGGAAAAGTTAGCCAAAGCACACGCTTTTGTGTAGATTGCTACAAAAGTTACGTATTACAATTTGGATCAAGAATTGCCAAAACAAGGCCAAAAAAGTGGCACAGTATTGTGCTGATTGTCCAGAGAAACCACATTTTTGCCTACCTTGTTTTAATAAGCGCCATCGTTATTTGTAAGGATGTGTTGTCAAGTCGATCAAGCTCTAAATAAACCAATAAAACACTAAATTTTTTCTAGATGTTCTCAAGAACCTTTAGATCAACCTTAAATTTTATGACATTTTGTTTCTTTTTTTTTCTAATATTAATATTTGTACTAAAAGAGAGGTTTTTTAAATTAAAGTAAGTACATTACAAATTTAATTAGTTTTATTATTAAATATATTTCTCTATTACACAGAACCCATTTTCAACATTTTTTTAGTCAAATTTGATATGAAGTATTGTTTTCAGACAATGGTTTCACTTACCCTTAAATGATTAAAAAAATACTTACGGTAGATAGAAACCGTTTGAAAGTATTACTCTACAGCGCCATTCCGGCCACTTACTAATACGAAACCTATAGAATACGTGACCTCCGGCGAGTAAATCAACTCCAAAAGCAGGTTTACCTTGAGGTCACCCGTGACCTACGCGGCGTCCTAATACTAGATGCCCTCCGGTCACCGGTGCCCTACATGGCAGTTAATGTGTTAAAAGACTATGACCAAACAATAAAGAGTCAACTAGACAAAGAAGTCATTGAGCTTGTGCCTGAAGAAGCAGAAAGAGGTAAACATCCAGTGCATTATTTAGCACACCACATCATCTCATCACCTGGGAAGTCGTTGAGAATTGTCTTTGATGCGTCGGCGAGGTCAGGAGACAATAAAAGCCTTAACCAATGTTTGTATAGTGGTCCTATACTATTGGAAGAGCTAACGGGAATACTAATCAGATTCCGAAGTTATAAAATAGGAAAAACAGCTGATGTAGAGAAGGCATTTCTTCAAATGACTTTACGAGATAAAGATCGGGATGTCACAAGATTTCTATGGGTGAAGGACGTTAACAAACCAGTTGATGAAGATAACTTGCTACATCTTAGATTTACACGTGTCCCATTTGGCATCATCTCATCACCGTTTTTATTAAATGCAACTATAAAGCTACACTTATCCAATTCAACGTCGAATCACGTAAGAAAACTAGCCAATGACATACATGTTGACAATCTTGTTACTGGAACAAATGATATTCAGAGTGCAAAAACTTTGTATGAGGACACTAAGTCAGCATTTCAGCAAATTTCTATGAATATGCGTGAATGGAGTTCTAACTCAGAGGAGCTTATGCAACACATTCAAGATACTAATAAAGACGAAAATGTGAAAGTCCTAGGGCTAAACTGGAATGTTAAGAAAGATACACTTCAATTAAGGTTGAAAGAAGTCAACAATGCTCATACAAAGAGAGGTATACCGAAGACTATAGCATCTATTTACGACCCATGTGGATATGCGGCGCCTGTAGTTTTATCTGCTAAATTGCTATTTCAGTCCCTATGGAAAGACAAGTATCAGTGGGATACACCATTACCAGAAGAAATTGTCAACAAATGGACAAATATTCTAAGAGAATTTGAATTGGCAAAGGAAATATGTTTGCCTCGAAATATATAACAACACACAAACTGTCAACTGCACTGCTTTGCAGACTCTTCTGCAAAAGCTTACGCAGCGGTTGTATATCTAGTGCAAGAAGGTAACGTACAGTTCGTTATAGGAAAAACAAGATTAGCGCCAGTAAAAGATCAAGAACATCTAAAGATACCACGCTTAGAGTTGTTAAGTGTTTTAATCGGAAACAGACTGTTGCAGTACGTAACAAAATACATTAATGTAAATGTTGAACAACAAATCCTATGGACAGACAGCCAGATAGTTGTAAGCTGGTGCTACTCTAATAAACTGTTAATGCCTTTCGTAGCACGAAGAATAGAAGAGATCAAGCGAAACAAGTCCCTAGTAATAAAACATGTTCCTTCGGAGCTTAATCCGGCAGATGTCGCGACTAGACCTATTAAGTCAAAAGAGGATCTAAACAGGTGGCTATGTGGTTGTCCTTTCTTAATGTTAGGTCCTGAAAAGTGGCCTAACAACTTTGTTACTACTACTTCATGCGTCGCGCGGGAGGGTCTTCTTCCGAACGATTGAGTAATACAGGCAAAACCACATTCTGAAGAAGAACTTAGTGATAATACAAGAAATAGTCAGGATGAGGATTTGACGAGGTCAAATGAAAACATGAAGATAAGATCAGAAACACAAGAGTTAGTAGAATTGCAAAAGGTTCACTTTCCTGAAGAAGTAAGAGGTAAAGAGACTAACCTTTCAAGAAACCTGGGACTATTTAAAGATGTAGATAGTGTCTTAAGATGCGAAGGTCGCTTGACACACTCCGATTTATCCTACGACGCAAAGCACCCCATTCTTTTACCAAGGGATTGTGAGTACAGTAACAAAATCATAAAAGATACTCATGAACGTAATTACCATGTGGGTGTACCACACACTCTAAGTTTAGTACGACAAAAGTTTTGGATACCTCAAGGCCGTGCTCAAGTCCAAAAAATGATAAGCAGGTGCCTTCAATATAAGAGACATGGAGGTGGTCCATATTCTTTGCCATCAACTCCTGCTTTACCGCCTGAGAGGGTAAATTACGAATCGCCTTTTGCTTATGTAGGAATCGACTATTTCGGCCCAATGCTAGTAAAAACCGAGAATGGAAAAGAAAAGCGTTGGATTTCTCTTTTCACATGTTTGGTGATAAGAGCCATCCACCTTGAAGTAGTCAAGGATATGACTACAGAAGAATGCTCTTTAGCAGTTAGACGTTTCATCGCTGCTAAGAGTGTCCTAGATTTAATAGTATCGGATAACGCACTTCAATTTAGATTGCTGTCTGAAGTATTAACAAAGGGGTTAGGAAGGAAATTAAATGGAGATTTATCCCTCAGCTAGCACCGTGGCATGGAGGAGTCTATGAACGCTTAGTAGCTATTGTAAAGCACTGTTTAAAGCGTACTCTGCAAAAACATCTATTAGAAGATAATCAACTACTGGCGATTATAAAAGAAGTAGAATCAGTAGTCAACACGAGACCGTTGACATACGTGAGTGGTGATTTAGATCACATTCTCAAACCTGCAGATTTTCTAACACCGGGAAGATGTATCAACCCTCAGAGCATAATGGAAAACATAACGTCATCCACGACTTCTACCAAGCAACAACTCATAGAAGCTTGGACGGACGGGAGCAAGATTGAGGGTCGTGTCGGCGCCGCGTTATCCATTTGGGATAACGGGGCCGAAACAAAGGCCCTCAAACTTGCTCTCTCCCCGTACTGCACCGTCTACCAAGCAGAGGTCCTGGCCATATGCAAAGCGGCCAGTGAGGCCCTCAAGCGCGGCGCGGCCACATTCGGCGCTTTTAGCGACAGCAGAGCCGCACTCATGACGGTTACCAACCGTCACGCCCTCCACCCCCTGGCAGTTGAGGCCAGAGCCACCATCAAGCGGGGATTGACCCAGGGCAAGGAAATATCCTTGTTCTGGGTCAAGGCCCACGCCGGGTTGGAGGGCAATGAGCGAGCCGACCAGCTCGCCAAAGAGGCGGCTCTGCGGTCGAAAATTGCGCCGCATTACAGTTTGTGCCCCGTCTCCTTCGTGAAGCGAGGTCTGCGTCAGACCTCTCTTCACGAATGGAACGAAAGGTACAGGCTGGGCCATACGGCTTCTGTCACCAAGCTTTTCTTCCCTTGCGCTCTGGAGGCATATAGCATCGTCCGCAAGCTGGAGCTTTCCGGCACCACCACCCAGCTCCTAACGGGGCATGGTGGGTTCGCCGAATACTTGACTCGCTTCAAGTGTAGGGAGGACCCATCATGCGCCTGCGGACTGGGGGTGGACGAGACAGTCGTCCACTTATTGGTGGACTGTCCAATTCATCAAAGGGCACGGTACGATTTGGAGCAGAAAACAAATTTAGGCGTAACAGTTCAAAATTTACCACAATTAATAACAAAAACTTACCAGAAACACTTCCTGGAATACTGGGATAAGATAGTAAAGATAGTAAACAAAAGAAACAGTAATTAAGTATCTCGCGCTACTATTAATAAGTAATAATATGTGTGTAGATAACATTTTTAATGAAGAGAAGTGTATAACAAAAAGCAGAGACAAAAGAAAATATAAATATAGTAAAAATTACCCCCTCCCCCCTTTATCTCATGGTATGAAAGGAACAGAATAAAAGTGCGAGAAGAATACGTGTGAGAACTAGGATGACAAAGAGGCCAGAATGAAAGCGTGATACCTTTAGTAAATAGTTAATTAGTACATAACGAACCCTGAGTGGGTCTTAGAGTAGATGACTAGTTACTATGAGCATGTAAAGAATAGGCTTCCACGAAGTGCCCCTGCACGCAGTGGAAGGTGCTAGACAAAAAAAAAAAAAAAGCAGGTCGCTTGACACACTCCGATTTGTCCTACGACGCAAAGCATACATTCTTTTACCAAGGGATTGTGAGTACAGTAACAAAATCATAAAAGATACTCATGAACGTAATTACCATGTGGGTGTACCACACACTCTAAGTTTAGTACGACAAAAGTTTTGGATACCTCAAGGCCGTGCTCAAGTCCAAAAAATGATAAGCAGGTGCCTTCAATGTAACAGACATGGAGGTGGTCCATATACTTTACCATCAACTCCTGCTTTACCGCCTGAGAGGGTAAATTACGATTCGCCTTTTGCTTATGTAGGAATCGACTATTTCGGCCCAATGCTAGTAAAAACCGAGAATGGAAACTACACTATCCATACAATGTTAACGCTGTCGGGCGGGAGTGTCGCGACAATCGCGAATCTGTCGAGATCGTGTCGTATGGCGACGCCTTCATATCAAACTCCGTAGTATCCTGTTCGTGCTTGTCTATTATATTTTATCTATGGTAAGAAAGTTTTCATGTTTTAACGAACCATTTATTTTCTTATTTGAATAAATTTTCTATAACTCAGTGCATAATTAAATTGGTTCCTGCGCTGCTGTAAGCAACGGAGAGTTTGAGAGCTAAGTATACTCTAAAAGACTTAACTGTTTTGAAACCATGAAATGGATTCATTTCTAACTTCGTAACAAGTATGTGCCAGGTATGAAGGCACATGATGGTTATTACTCTGTACTGAAATCTTTTACATATTGATGTTAATGTGAGATTAGTATCATGCTTATTATGTTGATGTTTATTATGATATGTCAGGTTTTAAACTCTTGAGGCTGTCATGAAGGTGACAGGCCTACATAATGGTGAAGTGTTTCCACCAGGTTTTATACTCTTGCGGCTGTCATGAGGGTGGCAGGCCTACATAAAGGTGAAGTGTTTCCACCAGGTTTTATACTCTTGCGGCTGTCATGAAGGTGGCAGGCCTACATAAAGGTGAAGTGTTTCCACCAGGTTTTATACTCTTGCGGCTGTCATGGAGGTGGCAGGCCTACATAAAGGTGAAGTGTTTCCACCAGGTTTTATACTCTTGCGGCTGTCATGAAGGTGGCAGGCCTACATAAAGGTGAAGTGTTTCCACCAGGTTTTATACTCTTGCGGCTGTCATGAAGGTGACAGGCCTACATAATGGTGAAGTGTTTCCACCAGGTTTTATACTCTTGCGGCTGTCATGAAGGTGACAGGCCTACATAATGGTGAAGTGTTTCCACTAGGTTTTATACTCTTGCGGCTGTCATGAAGGTGGCAGGCCTACATAAAGGTGAAGTGTTTCCACCAGGTTTTATACTCTTGCGGCTGTCATGAAGGTGACAGGCCTACATAATGGTGAAGTGTTTCCACCAGGTTTTATACTCTTGCGGCTGTCATGGAGGTGGCAGGCCTACATAATGGTGAAGTGTTTCCACCAGGTTTTATACTCTTGCGGCTGGCATGAAGGTGGCAGGCCGACATAATGGTGAAGTGTTTCCACCAAGATACAATCTATATGGCTAGCAGTGAGCTAGTCAGAGACTGTATGTCGTGAGTGCATGCTTGGTTGACTGGTAAGAGGCTGCCCAGGTGTAAATCTAAGTGAATGATTGGTCGGCTCGTAGGAGACGGTCAATCATATGCCAATTATGTATCTATATCTCAAAATTTAAGTCATTATTCTTTACCATAATTTTGCTGACCCTAATGAAAAGATGGCAATCTGTCTTATGCCCATGAAGGTATACTTGGTGACATTGGAGAAGTCATAGAATCATTTTGTCAGGTCTACACATGCGGACATGAGGAGGCTGGAGAGCCTCATGTCTCACTGAGGAGAGGTCAGCCGACACCACATGAATCTGGATTTATTATCTCTATTAACTTGGAAATAATGTTCTCAAAACTTCACTTTATATGTTATTGCTATACAAGGATATTATAGTGTCGCGTATCCGAACTATTGTTTATTCGTGTCTAGTGTGTATCCAATTTAATTCTTTTGTATTGTGTTTTGACGACTACTGTCAACCCTTTTTTTCATCCGTCACTTCACCATTTTTTAACGTCCTACACACATAGAAAAATTCTGTACTAAAAGATTGTAAAATACGTAATAAACGTTAATAAGCGTAATAAAGGCATTTCATCATTTCAAGATAGCAAACCCAAGCGAAACCTCGATACATAAATTGGACCTTCTAAACCGGATGATTTACTAAGGACTCACGCCAGCTTGACCTTAGCATGACCTTCACGGCGCACCACGCTGTATAAGATTTTTTCCGAAGATTTAGACAAGATTCGCAGAAGGATTCTATCAGGAACGCTGTCCAGAAGCACACATACACCATTGAGAGTTGCAGCGGTACGATTAGCCCATCCATCCTTTTCAAACGCCTGTCTTTCCTTGAGTTAATTTCGTGTTACCTAAATGTTTCAGTAATTGAGACGCAGCGAGCTACCATCGGTTTGCATAGTGTCTAGCAGTGTGTGCCGCAGCTAGCATAACTGCCACTTCCCAAACGTGAGTACTCCATTCTTTACTGAACTTCCAAGATGAGCACTGAAACTACGGCTAGGTCTAAATCTCCATACAAGTTGTGTACAGATGACGAGGAAACTAATAAACTAAAACGTGAGCTAACCAAAAAGCGAGCAATTGTTAAAGGCCATCTTACTCGTTTTACCAATTACTTGAATGCAATTGAAGCTGATGCACCTTTGTCTGTGCAAGCGCGTGCACAGCTAAGGCTACGCACTCAGGGAGCTTCCAACCTGTTTGTGGAGTTTAATCATCTTCAAACACGGCTGGAAGAATTGGTTTTAGATGTAGATCTCGAAGAGCAATTTAACCAACGTGAATTGTTTGAAGATAGCTATTATAATACTGTGGCCAAGGCGGAATGTTTGCTTACTAGTGGAGAAGATAGCTCATGTTGTAAGAAGTCTTCGAATAGTGATATAAAGTCAGTTAAATTGCCTACAATAGCGATACCTACCTTTGACGGTTCTTTTGAGCGCTGGTTAGAATTTAGAGACACCTTTCAGTCGCTTATTCACAACTCTGATCGTATCACTAGCATCCAAAAGTTTCACTACCTAAAGTCTTCACTAAAGAACAGTGCAGCGTTGGTGATTGAGTCGTTGGAATTTTCCGCTGCTAACTACGACATAGCATGGGAACTACTGCTCAGTAGGTATGATAATAGCAGGTTACTTATACACAATCATGTAAAGTCACTATTTACCATCCAGGCATTGACAAAGGAGGCACCAGATCTTTTACGTCATTTAGTAGACACAATATTAAAAAATTTGCGCGCATTAAAGTTATTAGGTGAACCGGTAGACAGCTGGGACACTTTAATAATTTACATTATTGTCACTAAATTAGATAAAGTCACAGAACGCGAATGGGAACAATACAAAAACACTACACTTAAACAATCTGATGACTCCAAGTCGATCCTGAAGGTGAATGTTTTATTAACGTTTCTCAAAGACAGGGCAGATATGTTGGAAACATTACAGGTATCACACACAAGTCCTAACAATAAAAAACAAAACAATCACAAAATTCACTGCAATGTTTCCACAGATAAGCCACACAATCAATCGAAGAAGTCTTGTTTGATATGTAAACAACAAAATCACCCGTTGTATGCATGTCAAAAGTTTCTTAATTATGGTATAGAAGCAAAATTAAAATTTGTTAAAGACAATAGATTATGTGAAAATTGTTTACGCGCAGGGCATTCTGTTAGCGAGTGTAGGTTCGGCCCGTGCAAAAAATGCCAGCAAAAACATAACTCGCTAATTCATAAAGATGTTAATCTGACCGTAAATCGCGACACAGTGTCTGCTACTTCTAGTGACAATAACAAACCGGCTTTGCAGGTGCAGTCGCCCTTCGCCGCGCCCGCACCCCTTGTAGGCCCTAGCTGCGATAAGCGTACGGAGGGCACGCACACTAATGTTCTATGCGCTAATTATCCGTGTGTGCAACCTGTCTTGTTATCAACGGCGTTAGTGGAGGTAAAAGATAGGTACAATAATTATCAAGTAGCTCGCGCGCTTCTTGATTCGGGAAGTGAGCGATGTATTATTACGAAAGCATTATGCGATAAGCTAGGCGCACAATTAATACAGTCCACTCACGAGATACGCGGGGTTGGTAATTCTATAGCACAGTCTACGCAAATATGTGATATAGAAATCAAATCGCGAACCAGCCCATTTATTATGCGAATACAATGCATTGTATTGCCTAATATTACGTCAATTTTACCGGCGATACCCAAAGAATGCGCACAGTTTGGGATCCCTGAAAACATACAGTTGGCCGACCCCGACTTTCACGAGTCTCAAAGCATTGATATCCTAATAGGCGCGGACAAGTTTTGGGACTTATTAGGCGAGGGGAAAATGCGTTTACCTAAAGGCCCTTTTCTACAAAATACGCAGTTAGGATGGATTGTTTCAGGTGCTATAAACATGAAACGAAATCAAAATTACTTTCATTGTAACTTCTCTCAGACGATAGAAGCTCAATTACGCAAGTTTTGGGAACTAGAGGAACCTCCTAAGCTTTTCGTTGCTCGTTCAGAGGAGGAGAAAAAATGCGAAGACCATTTCATCAAAACTACGATGCGCAATAATGATGGTAGGTTTTGTGTCAAAATTCCGCTTAAGTCCTCAACGCAAAGCTTAGGTGAGACGTATCATCAAGCACTGAACCGATTTTTATCGCTAGAAAAACGATTGCAACGCGATCCCGAATACAAACGTTTATACATAGATTTCATTCACGAGTATGCATCCTTAGGTCACATGACGCGCGTAGACTCATACGGCGAGCCTAATTTTTTTCTGCCGCACCACGGTGTGCTACGCGAACATAGCACCACGACCAAGCTGCGTGTTGTATTCAATGCGAGTGCTGCTTCGAGCACGGGAGTTTCGCTTAACGATCTTCAGCTCGTAGGCCCACCTATACAGGGTGACTTGTTAGCTATACTTTTGCGCCTGCGTATACATAAATACGTCGCTTGCGCAGACGTTGAAAAAATGTACCGGCAAGTAGAAATATGTGAAGAGCAGCGCGATTTACAGTTAATCATATGGCGCGATGATCCGAAGCAAAATTTAAGCATTTACCGTCATAATCGTGTCGTGTACGGTACAGCGGCAGCGGCATTTTTGGCATGCAGGTGTCTAAAGCAAACTGCGGTTGATTGCGGTGACCCTGAGGTGCAAAGGGTCATAAATGAGGACTTCTTCGTAGATGACATGATCACCACGCTAGATGACAAATATAAGTTACTTGATTTATGTGAAAAAATATATAAGGTTTTACAATCAGGGTGCTTTCCGCTTCGCAAATGGGTGTTCAATTTTGATCGTGGTGAACGTGCATCCGCAAAATTGTTCGACTGCATTAAGCTGTTGAATTTAGACGAGTCTACCCATTGCAAGACCTTAGGTATTGGTTGGAATAATGCAACCGATGAGTTTTGGTATAACACGCAGTTCAAAAACGATACAAAAATTACGAAGCGTTCTATATTGTCTCATGTGTCTCAAATTTTTGACCCGTTCGGCCTACTTAGTCCCGCTATCATGATTGCAAAAGTTTTATTACAAAGGCTTTGGTTAATAAAATTAGATTGGGACGATCCGTTGCCGTATGACGTCGTGGAGGCTTGGAATCGCTTTGCTGCCGGTTTGACGGCACTAGAGAACATACGCGTACCGCGCCACGTTATAGGTACTGAGGCTAGTTATATCGAGCTTCATTTATTTACAGATGCGTCGCAAACGGCTTATGGCGCTTGCTCGTACGTTCGCGCGGTCAACAATAGGACTGGCAGCACATCGGTCAGGCTGCTCTGTTCTAAGGGCAAGGTTGCGCCGTTAAAGCCAGTCAGCATACCTAGACTCGAACTTTGCGGAGCATTGTTAGGCGCGCAGCTGTATGCTAAAATACGCGAATCATTGCACTGTGAGTTTAAAAATGTTGTGTTTTGGAGTGACTCAACTATAGTACTGGGGTGGTTACGCATGACACCTAGCCTACTTAAAACTTTCGTGCAAAACAGAGTGGCTGAAATTAACGAACTTTCGAAAGACTTACCATGGCGCCATGTTAACGGTAAAGAAAACCCAGCCGACTTAGTTTCACGGGGTTGCTCTGTGCCTGAACTTATATCTTCCACGCTCTGGTGGGAAGGACCGCCTTTCCTACACGATAGGGATTTCAACTGCTCCAGTATAGTTTCAGATGTTAATTCGGCCATATTGCAGGCCGGCGAACTTCCCGAGGTTAAAACCAGCGCCTTAAATGTTCTATTTACCAAACAAAAACCAGAACTATTTCCTTTTGCTAGATTTTCTCAGTTCGAAAGAATGAGGCGTTCTTTTGCGTATATATTACGATTTGTTCATAACGCGCGCAACAAAACAAATCGACAGTCAGGCGTACTTACTGTGGACGAACTGAGAGAATCAGAATTGGGTTTAGCCAGGCTTTCGCAAAGAGAATCTTTTGATGAAGCGTACAATTTGATCTCTAAAAATCATTCGTTAAAGAAAATGCCCAGTCTATTTAAACTGAATTTGTTTATCGACGCCACCAAAATAATGCGGGTTGGTGGTCGAATAAATTACTCTGAAACATTTGACTACGACAAACGACACCCAATTTTGTTATGTGCCAACCATCCGTTTACAGCATTGCTCATGCGACACGAGCACCAACGTTTGTTTCACGCCGCCCCTCAGGCGCTCTTGTATGACATTCGTCAACGATGGTGGCCTGTCGGGGGGGGAAATCTTACGCGAAAAATTGTACACGGTTGCGTTGCGTGCAAGCGATTGAAAGGTACAACTGTGAACCCTATCATGGGCAGTCTGCCAAAGGAACGATTAAGTCCTACCTACCCGTTTCTGTATTGTGGGGTGGATTACGCGGGACCAATACTCACTTTGAACCGCAAAGGTAGGGGTGCTAGGACTGTCAAATCATATATCTGTTTGTTTGTTTGCTTCGTCACGCGAGCCATACATTTGGAACTGGTTAGCGATTTATCTACTGAAGCATACATTCTCGCTTTAAAACGGTTTATTTCACGGCGTGGAAAACCGAATGAAATATTCTCGGACAATGCTAAAAACTTCGTCGGCGCTAATAATGAATTGTCTAAATTTTTAACCAATTGTGCCGATGATATATCCGAGTACGCTCGTAGCCAAGCCATAAAGTTAAAATTTATTCCCCCGTACACTGCTCATTTTGGAGGTCTTTGGGAGGCTGGAGTAAAATCGTGTAAGTTACACCTGTCTCGTGTGATAGGCAATGCGCATTTGACCTTCGAAGAACTAACCACGGTTTTAACTCAGGTAGAAGCCATCCTAAATTCCCGTCCATTATCCCCATTATCATCTGATCCCCATGACTTTCTTCCTCTCAGCCCTGGGCATTTCTTGGTTGGTCGTCCGCTCACAGCACCGGTGTACCAAGACATGCGAGACGAACCTAGAAAATTGCTCAACCGGTATCAGCGAGTGGAGCAGATCCGACACAACTTTTGGGCGCGCTGGGCGAAAGAATACGTATCGGAGCTGCAGATCAGATGCAAATGGAGAGAAAATGCAGATAGTCTGGAGCCAAACACTCTGGTTGTAATCAAGGATGACAAGCTTCCTCCAATGAAGTGGTCACTTGGGCGAATCATCAACACCATCAGCGGCAAGGACGGCGTATCGCGCGTGGCCGACATCCAAACCGCATCTGGCGTAATACGGCGGAGCTTTGCAAAAATATGTCCCCTGTTTCGGGAAGAAGTCAAGCAGCACGAGGAAGATTGACGATCTTTGAAGCTGGAGCTTCCAAGGCCGGGGGCATGTCGCGTATCCGAACTATTGTTTATTCGTGTCTAGTGTGTATCCAATTTAATTCTTTTGTATTGTGTTTTGACGACTACTGTCAACCCTTTTTTTCATCCGTCACTTCACCATTTTTTAACGTCCTACACACATAGAAAAATTCTGTACTAAAAGATTGTAAAATACGTAATAAACGTTAATAAGCGTAATAAAGGCATTTCATCATTTCAAGATAGCAAACCCAAGCGAAACCTCGATACAATAGACATTATATTTAGTTATGTTACATTGCGAAGCAGATGAATAAAGCCCAGAGTTACTTTCATACTTTCAATAATTATAAGAACCGGGCATCTGAAGTTATGTGTGCCTTGATTCCCCTTTAAACTCGGCGACAAGCATCCGACCACAACACGACGACTAGAAACTTCGACGACTCAGTTTTCGACATAAAACTGAATGACTATTGACACGCCGTGGACTCGACCGTGCTCGTCGCCAGAATTGTTATATATTTTAGTTAAATAAAAGAATTTAAGATGTTTGACCTGACTTTATTTTACAGACCCAAGCCTAGGACAAGGACGACATCTAGAAGACATTATTAAAAAAAAATTCCAACATCAAATCAACCATAGATAAAACAATTCACTACACAAGATACAAACAATAAACGGACTTTTACATATAAATATTATCTTCCTTTATTTATCTTTAGATAAAAGTAAGGAGCAAGCGCCTTCTATTAATGTTTGCAAGAATATGTTCTTGAACACTATAAGTTTAAGTGATAGAATAGTTAAAACAGCGTGGAATAAATATGACAATAGCACTACTGTAGAAGATGATTACAGAAGTCGGCACAAAAACTACAGGAAGGTATAAAACATGATTACAAGCGCCAGCGTTTGCGATCATGTGCTGTCAATATTCTGATCATAAAATACAAAATTACATGGAAACTTAGATTTACGTAAGTCCGAATACGAATATACGCGACGCGAATAGACAACACAATTGAGCTACACAAAGGTTAGGAGGCGACTACTGGACGCAGAGAGCGCTCGCTATAGTTTTGCTAAATAAGCATTATGATATGCTACAATGTATAAATGTGTAACACTAGCAAACAGAAAGTTGTTTTTTCAACGGCGTGGGAAGGTAGATCAAGATATATCTTTCTAGACTCTTGGCACCGTATGAGCCACTAAATCGAGGAAAGTCAAGTCCAAGAGGAACAGCGAAAAATCGAAAGGTTACTTGTACCTACCGTCTATATTTAAAAAACTGAGAACAGTGTGTAATTTCAATTGGAGAAAAAAGGCTAAGAAACTTAAATGTTAGGCTGAGTCAAAGAGAAACACCTACAGAGAAGCGTGGTGGGGACGGGAAAGCAGCCAAGTCAAGAAAAAAGTAAAAAAGAAAAGTTAAGAGAATTCTTGAAAAAGTTACCTACTCAGAAAAGTCACTATAACAGACAAAAAGGCAAAATAATATATTTGTCATCTGAACTAAATGCCGCTAGATTACTCAGAATCTATAACCAGTCAGTGCCTAGAAATTTATGGGTTTCCCATTCCATGTTCCACAATATACATACACCAGCAGAATTAGCGGAACACAAAAAAGGAAGAATTAATATATTTTTTTCGTAGCACTGGCCGGTTACATTACTTTTTTATAAGTTTTTACATAAATTTCTTAAAAACGTCATATTTGAAAATGGAACATATTATGTCATTTTTTTCATTCGTTTGTTTTAATTTTTAATTCATACATCTCTATCGACTGCTAAAGTAAATTTTTAATTTTCGTAAATTCCATTTGAAAAATATTGTATTGCAGCTTTATGAGACTTTTGTGTAAGTTACGAACATTTAAAGTATGCCTGATTTAACGCCACCTAAAATCATCAGGACAGATGAAATGAGAAGAAATGGTCAATCCTACAGATCAATTGTCACAAGACTTCGTTTCAAAAAAATAAATCAACCACACTAGCTGCCTATTCATTGATAAAAAATGTTACTAAATGTCTTGATGACCGGAAGTGCGTATCTGCCATATTTTTTGATATGTCCCGTGCATTTGATTTTGTAAGTCATGATATTTTGTTACGCAAATGCAACAGCTATGGCATACGAGGAAAAGCTTTGCAGTGGCTAGAGAGTTATCTCGGTGACCGTCAGCAATGTGTCGAAATTGCTAGACTGAATGAAGATCGCTTAATGACATCCTTCCGATCCTCTTTAAAGTATAACAGATTTGGAGTTCCACAGGGTAGTGTGCTGGGTCCGTTATTGTTTTTAATTTACATTAACGATATTCCTCAAGTGATTGGTCACAAATGTACACTCTTTGCTGACGATATTTGTGTTATAGTACCAGAAGAAAACATCGTAGACAGTACTATTTATGAAAGGTCTCTAAACGTGGCTGTTGCAGACGTAATTCATTGGCTGAACAGAAACAATTTGGAAGCCAACATTAAAAAAAAAACAAATATATACAATTTCACAATTACAACGCTAATAAACGTGATTTCTCCGTAAAATACCAGGGTCTTGAAGTACAAGAAACTGATGAAACTAAGTTCCTTGGAATAACTGTTGATGAACACTGCAACTGGAAGAGTCACATAAAATCAACTAGAACCCGTCTTAATAGATTCGTATTCGCCCTCAAAAGATTAACTACAGTCACAAACCAAAGAACTGCACTCCTTGCGTATCATGGTTATGTTGCGTCCGTATTGCGATACGGCCTCTTGCTTTGGGGAAATTCTGTAGACATACAGCACGTTTTTATTATTCAAAAAAAGTGCATACGCGCCATCTGCGATGCTGGACCTATGCAGTCATGTAGGCCTATGTTCAAAGATCTGAAATTATTAACCTTGGAATCAATGTACATTCTTGAGGTAGGTCTATTCGTAAAGAACCATCCAGACTTATTCAGGAAATGCGTGGATGGTAAAAAATATCTTTCACGGGACCCAACAAAATTGGCTATCCCGACTGTAAGAACTACATTGTTTCAAAGAAACTGCGGATACATGATTGCAAAAGTCTTCAATAATATCCCTAAAGACATAAGAGAGTTGCCATACCTAAAATTTAAAAATAGATTAAGGCAATATTTAATTCAAAATGCATTTTATTCAATCGATGAATTTATGGGATTTAGTAAATGATGAATGATTGCTTACTTTATTGACATTGCCTATAAATTGATATAAATATTGACATTTGTAAATTATTTGAAAATTATTGTTTGCAATTCTTCTGTCTGACGTTAGCATCTATTTTGACATTATTGTAATTTTATTGTTATTATCATGATATCGTGGACATTATTAATGTATTTATTTTGGACATTGTGAATTATCTTGGACATTATGACTATTTTATTATTATTGCTATGTTGACATCTTGTATATATGACATTTTGTATTGTAATCTTATTCTTTTAATAATTGTATTTCAATTTTGTTTTGAATGAAAGAATTTAAATAGAGCCTAATGTAATATTTGCATGCCACTGAATGGTAGATGTGCGGAACTGTATTAAATTTATGTAACATCATGTATGACCACATTTCTGCAAATAAATGAATTTGATTTGATTTGATTTGATCGTTATCAACGATTCATCGTAGCATCAAACGGTACAGATTGACGAATTCTATAGTAAGGAGAAGAGGACAAGGCAGGAAAAGGTGTACTTCAAGGAGAGATGACCGTTTAATACACCTTCAAGTTCGTCGGAACATGAGAGCCACGGCGGTGCAGGCCCGAAATGCATTGGAGGAGGTTCGAGGAGTAAGAGTGAGTGAGTGGACAGTTCGCAGAAGATTCGGGGAAGTTGGTAAAGGCTCATTTATACCCGCCAAAGCACCAAATTTTGAATGAATGAATGAATGAATGAATTTATTTCTATGAATATGGTACATCGAGGTCTTAATGTTATTATTTTGGTCATACATATTCTACCATAATAGGTGTAGAAATATTAAGTTATACAATAATAATAATTTCGAATAATGTCAAATAATTATTCCATTCTATATAGTATGCTTTCAAATTCCTCCAAGTATTCCTTCACCGAATAGGACGTCCTTTCAACCATTATGGCAAGTAATTTCTTTTTAAATAAATTTAAGTGACTTTCATTTCTTAAGCCCAGTGGAAGCTTATTGTATATTTTAGGACCCATGCAGAAGACACTTTTATGGAGTAAAGCAGGGTCTAATGCATAATTTGCCTATGTGACGCTGTCTTGTGCAATGCTCAAACCAATGTAGATTGCATTTTACAAAAAGAGCTGTTTCGTATATATATATAGATGGTAAAGTTAGAAGATTTTTTTTTTTAAATGTGGTTTGCACGACTTTATTTGCTTTAGGCAGGAAATAGCTCTAACGCACCGTTTTTGTGCTCTAAACACACAGTCTAGTGGAGTTACCCCAGAATATAATACCGTACCGAAGAGTCGACGATACGTATCCGTGGTACGATGTTAACGCTGTATCAATATTGACAACTCTAATAAGATTTCTAAGAGCAAACGAATAACTGTTTAATTTTTTACATACATGATCCGTGTGTTGCTTCCATGACATTTCATTGTCAATGTAAATACCTAAAAACTTTGTACATTGCACTTCTTCTATAACTTCCTCTTTATTGTTTATATTCAAGTTTAGGGGTGATTGTTTCTGCCTAAATTGAATAGCTTTTGTCTTGCCTTTTGAGAGACATTACTGCACAAACCGAGTATACTTTACTCGTGAACATCGTCATTGGGACTTTGACGAGTAGGGACAGGTTCTCTTTACTGATGAATGCAGAATTCTGTTAAAAGCAGATTGATAGAAGGCAGCGAATTTGGAGACGCAAAGGGGAGCGTTATTTACAGTCTAATTTCAAAATACAGTGGCATATCGCAGCGGCTCAATTATGATCTGGGGAGGGATATGTTTAGGGGCTCGCACGGAGTTAGTGATAGTCGTCGGCGGAAATCTGACTGCTGTATATTAGGGAGATTTCAGAGGAACATTTTGTGCCATTTGCCCCATTTTTTGGTAACGGCTCACAGTGCTCGCTCAGTACAGGCATACCTAAACCATGTTGGTGTTACGGAGATGGAGTGGCCAGCACGGTCCCCGGATATGAATCCGATTGAACACGTTTGGGACTTGCTAAAGAGGAGTGTCAAATCAAGAATGGCACCTCCTAATAATCTGGGCGAGCTGCAAAACACATTAGTTGAAGAATGGCAGAGGTTGCCCCAAGAAATCATTGACAACATCATTCGCAGCATGCCCGTACGGATGGAAACCTGATTAAGGGCACGAGGGGAAAACACCAGTTATTAAACGTTCATTTAATTAATTTTAAACCGTCATAACTGTTTTCACTACGAAATCTAAGAAAAACGCATTTTGTTTAGTTACATTTTTTTAAATTAAACTTTAAGTGCAAATTAATGTCAAAACATGTAAATT
Organism: Eilema caniola; assembly: GCA_949126895.1. Taxonomy (NCBI): domain Eukaryota; kingdom Metazoa; phylum Arthropoda; class Insecta; order Lepidoptera; family Erebidae; genus Eilema; species Eilema caniola. The sequence goes on from OX421485.1 coordinate 5,270,834, forward strand.
TAACTGTTGTTTCATGTTTAATTATTATTTGTTTAAAAATAAAGCTAGCTATTTTATACTCTCCTTTTTTGTGATGAATTCAACATTGGGAATAAAAAACATGAAACCAATATTCAAAGAAAGCAACATTGATGGTGGAAAAGAGGGCTCATAAACTAAGATCCAATGTTTTCTACGAACTATTTAGACATATTGAGCATAAGGCTGTTTTGATTTGGAGAAGATATTACCATTACCAAGAACACCTTATACAAGACGCACTTTACAGTAGGCAAATTAGTTGCGCATTAGAGGCCTGACGGAGGAAGCAGTCTCACAGGGTGAGGTGGTGGTGGCAGTGTCTCTTGACATCGCCAACGCCTTCGACACCTTGCCCTGGAGCTGCGTTAGGAAGGCGCTTATCTACCATGGAGTGCCTCCCTACCTCCGTCGAATTGTCGGGGCCTATCTCTCCGAGAAGGCCATTACTTACCCCTGGCTAGAGCCGGGTTGTCGAAACGTGTCGTGCGGTGTTCCACAGGGATCACGATTAGGACCGCTTCTGTGGAACATCGGTTACGATTGGGTGCTGCGCGGTCCGCTGCTCAGAGGGGTCGGCGTAACGTGTTACGCTGACGACACCCTCGCTACGGGGCGGTTGCTCAAGTCGTGGGTCGGATGCGGCGGCTGGGTCTCGAAGTTGCCCTTCACAAATCCGAGGCTCTGTGCTTCCAAGGAACTCGGATGGGGCCACCTGCAGGATTTAGCCTACAGGTAGGGGGCGTCAGCATCGGCAACGAGCCCTTGATGAAGTATCTGGGGCTCGTACTCGATGACCGGTGGAACTTCGGACATCACCTCCGAAGTTTGGTCCCAACAAAACATCAGGGGACCCAACGCTCCCTACAGGACACTGTACCTAGGGATCGTGCGAAGTATAGCCCGATACGGGGGCCCCGTAAGGCGGAAACCCTGACGGCCACCAATGTGGCTAGATTGCTGAGCCCGCCAAGGGCGATGGCCGTCAGGGTGATAAGGGGATACCGCATGATCTCAGGCGAAGCGGCATTTCTCCTAACCGGGACCTGGACCTACATGGGACCTGGAAGCGAGAGCCCTTGCGTCTCTATTTAAATTAAAAAAAAAGCTCTACCAGGAAACCGTGCCGTGGAAGGTGCGACTTGATTAACCAAAGGGGGGACGCGCCACAGGTCCTCGTGGTGGGTCTGGACGTGGACACTCTCTCGCTCGCGACCACGGTGCTAACCATGGTCTTCAGCGGGAGTAAGTGGGACTGCGCCTCCTCTTTCTGCGAGCAGGTCATGCTCGCCAAAGAGGCGGCGGGGCGGGAGCGGGAGAGAACTCTCCCACCCGAGTTAGGCGCTGCTGTGTCTTCGCCGAAGACTATCGGCCTTCATGACCGGGGGCCTGAGGACTGTGGGGGCTGCTCACCGTTCTTACAGAAGCAGGCCCATGACGGCAGCGTGACATGAGGGATTCACGCACGAACCCCCCCCCCCCCCCCCCCTAAGAAGCGGGCTGACATCCGAAAACCCCCCATAGTCGCGGGATAACACCCGAACCAGCTTCTAGGCGAGGCGGCCGTAGCCGTAGGTCTGTTGGTGGTCCTGGGATATCCTTCCGAGGGCTTACCCGGGCCTCCCAACCGCAGGCTATTAGGGGGGTACGTGAGGACGCGTCCCCAGGTGGCGGATCGGAGAAAGCTCGTTGGCATTGGAAACAATGCCAATGGGTAAGAGGGAAATAAAATACCTCTCGCGGACCAACAGGCAATCCCTCCAGAGGGCCACTTGGTGGTAAACTGAGAAAGGGCCTGTGGAGGGCAATGGCGTCAGGCAGGACGTCATGCAGGGGATGGCGGCGGAAGAACCCAACAGTCAACGGTGGCATCCCAAGCCCCAGTTAGCACGAGGGGTTACTGTCTTGGCGTCTGGTGGCAGCCGGCCGTAAAACCATAAGCCAACTTTTTTACTTCTGGTCATGAAAAGCACAAATAATAAAAGAAGTGTAACTACTAGGGCGTCCCCCTCAAGCGACGATCCAAATCAAGGGAATGCGGCAAATGCTAGGGCGTACCCCCGAAGCGACGGCAATGTCACTAAAGCCCCTGCACAAGTACCAAAAATGCGGATCGCGAGTTGGAATGTGGGCTCAATGACAGGACGAAGCGCCGAGCTGAGCGAAGTATTACATCGCAGACGCATCAACATATGTTGCATTGAAGAAACGAAATGGAAGGGGGCTAAGTCGCGAAACATCGGGCACAACTACAAACTCATATACCACGGGACATGACCACAAAATGGAGTGGGAATTGTGGTAGATCAGGACCTTCAAGATCGCATAGTGGAAGTGAACAGAATAAGCGAGCGACTAATGTCAATTAAGCTCGCTCTTGACGACCAACCGTGCATGAATATCATATGCGCCTATGCACCACAGACTGGCTGCTCAAATGCAGAGAAAGAAACATTTTGGAACGAGATTAACGATCTGCTACAATTCATCCCGGCGGCGGAGGCTAAATACATAGGCGGTGACCTAAACGGCCATGTTGGAAGCACAACATCCACGTACCAAAGAATACACGGCAACTGGGAATATGGCAATATAAACCCGGAAGGCGAGAGCATCTTGCAATTTGCTTCAACCCACGATCTTGCAATCGTCAACACGTTCTTCTGTAAACGCACCGAGCACCTGATTACATACAAAAGCGGCGGGGCATGTACACAAATAGACTACATCCTAACAGATCGACACCGGCTGAAGACTTTCAGGGACTGTAAAGTAATACCCGGAGAACCGCTCACATCACAACATCGTATCTTGGTCGCTGAATTTACAATGCCTAAATCGATAAAGGTGAAAAGAGAGAAGATCACGCGGATACGCTGGCACAAACTCGAACGTGAAGAGGGGCAAAAGCTGTGTGAAGACATCGCAGAGTACCTTGACTCACAACAAGAGGACACTGCTAATAATATGTGGAGAGACTTCCAAACATATTGCCATCTGAAAGCAAAACAGTACCTTGGCGTATCAAATGGCGCCATTTGCGGCGACAAAGACACAAAATGGTGGCAAGAAGACGTCAGAGAAGCATTGAGCACCAAGAAAACTCTCTTTTAGCAATGGCAAACAACAACAGATGATGCCGATCGCACAGCCTACAGGGGCGCAAAGAAGATTGGAAAACGAACCGTGGAGCAAGCGAAAGCCATGTCAGACGATGATTTTTACGCCAAACTGGAAACTGCCACGAACGACAAAGAAATCTTCAAAATAGCAAAGCAGCGTCACAGGAACAGCAAGGATACAAAGACCATCAAGTACATCAAAAATGATCAAGGCCAACTGCTCACAGCGGACAAAGACATTAATAAGCAATGGTTAGAGTATTACTCTACACTTCTAAATGAAACCTTTCCAAGTGAAAAACTCCGCGATATTCCTGCTACTAAAGGCCCGATACCATGCATATCCCCCGCAGAGGTTCACGCAGCAATTAAGGCTATGGCAAACAACAAAGCCCGTGGACCTGATGATATACCTGCTGAACTGTGGAAGAAACTGGGAGACACCGGTGTAATGTTCCTGAGTAAACTTTTCAACAGGATTCTGACTGACGGAATGCCCGATGATTGGAGAAGGAGTTTCCTGCTACCATTTTATAAGAACAAGGGTGACATCAGACTATGTGGAAACTACAGAGCCATAAAGCTAATATCACACACCTTCAAAATATGGGAAAAAGTCATCAACAGCAGATTACGGCAACTCACCGAGGTGTCTGAAAATCAATGCGGTTTCGTCCCTGGAAGGTCGACAACTGATGCCATACATTCAATCAGAATTCTGTTGGAGAAACACAGAGACAGTCAAACCGACCTACACATGGTATTTATCGACTTGGAAAAAGCATTCGACCGTGTTCCAAGAGAACTTATCTGGCAAGCCCTAAGAGCACAAAAAGTCCCAGAGCACTACATACTTCTGGCGAAAGACATGTATCACGCTGTTAAAACTAAAGTGCGAAGGCCAGCTGGAACAGGCGATGAGTTCGATGTGATGGTCGGAGTGCATCAAGGCTCAGCATTGAGCCCCCTGCTCTTTATCCTCGTAATGCAATACCTTACGGCGGAACTACAGCGCCCCCCACCATGGGATATCCTTTATGCTGACGACATTGTCCTAGTCTGCGAAGACCCCAACAATCTACAGCACATGGTGGAAGAATGGAGAGGAGCACTCGAGAGAGCAGGTTTGCGAGTTAGCAGAGAGAAGACCGAGTATCTGCACTGCAATTTCAGTGGCACCAGCATCAGCAACACTATCCATCTGCAGGGCACCCCACTAAAGGAAGTCGACCACTTTAAATACCTTGGCTCAATCATCTGCAATGATGGGACTATAGATGCCGATGTAACCCACCGTGTAAACACCGGGTGGATGAAATGGAGGGAGCTATCTGGGGTATTATGCGATAAAAGAATGCCCGTCCGCACTAAAGGCAGGGTTTACAAAGCAGCAGTTCGCCCGGCCATGACATACGGCGCCGAATGCTGGCCATTGAAAAAGCAGCAGGAGCAGAAACTTCACGTCGCAGAAATGAGAATGCTAAGATGGGCTGGTGGGGTAACAATGCTGGACCACGTTCAAAATATCCATATTCGGGGCAGTTTTAAAGTAACGCCTATACCAGAAAAGATCTTTGAGAGCCGCTTAAGATGGTACGGTCATGTCATGAGGCGACCATCCGACCACATGACGAGAAAAGTGCTCGATATTGGTACGCAGCCCAGAAGACGCGGTAGACCCCGTCTAACATGGATGTCCGTTATTGACAAGGACCTGAAAAGGACACAATTAACACCCCAGACGACCCAGGACAGACCGTCCTGGCGAAGATTGACCAGAAGAGCCGACCCCAAATAAATGGGACTAAGGCCAGGCAGAAGAAGAAGAGACACAGGCTACTCGTGGGTGTCTAGAAATTGGATCAGCATTGCTGACATACTTAACCAATTTAACTTTGTCTGAAAATGTCACGTCACTGAAGTTGTTCTGTGACGGATGTGGTGGACAAAAAAAAATAGCCACATCCTACACTTACTAATTAACTGGTTAGCCAATAACAATAACACAATTGACGAAATCACAATAACTTTTCCTGTGCGTGGGCATGACATCGGGGACGTTAGAGTTTAAGGGATTTAATACTCTTTTGTAATGATTAATATTAAAAAAATAATTGATTCGAAAAATAATTTTATATGTTTCTCATAAAAGTCTAATTTCAGCTCAAAGTAGAGCTCATTTTCTGTTTTTTTTTTTTGTATTTGTTATTAGAATTGTATACATTTTCATTTCCTTTTTGGATCTCGAGACTGTCAAAACCTACGAAATTTTCAAAAAGGGACTCGAAAATCTACACCTATTTATTGACACCATTTTTATTTCGTTACATATGTAATGGTTTCTGTGTCCTTTGAACTATCTAGGTCATCTGGAACTGGATTAGAGTTTTGATCTATAGGTCAATCAGTAATGAAAATGACTATTTTTGTGTGTTAATAATTAAGGAACCGTTTGAGATGAGTTTATGAAATTTAGAGCACATATGTATCTCGCACGTCTCATTATATGACACATTTGTGTGAAATAGTTTTTGATATAGGGTTATTATATATTTATAAGGGGGTCAAAAGTGGTTCCAAATGGTTCGTGTAAAATTACACACGGTGCTGCTCGCCAGTTCTGTCTTGAACTTGGTTTGACACGCTGCCGCGTGTCTAGATTTCCATAGTATATAACCAGAGCATATTAAAATTGAAAGATAATGGATATAAATCAATTCACAAATCTACTTACATTTAAAAAAATATGTCATGGCCTAAATACAACTAGGAACAAGTCGCTTAATGTAAATAAAATATATTTACAAATGTGGAAGTGTAGAACTTTGTTTTGGTAGATTACATTTTTAATGGTGAATGCATATAGCTGTTTTCTTCTCCAGAAAAAAAAAAGATTGGTGAAATAAAAAGGTTCTTCATTGAAGGGACAAAAAAACTGTCCCGTTCCATTCACTCAATTGCATTGTATATATGGCGAGTTCAACAGTTCAACACAGACTACACATGTTATTCCTTTAATTTATATTGTATTATGCAACAAGAAAGAACAATATAATGTTATATTTAAAATATTAAAATCACAGTTGCCGCAGTTCCAGCCAGAAAAACTTCATTGTAACATGGAGCTGGCTGCATTAAATGCTTTAGAGCTCTTGTTAACGACAACGGACAACGGCCCGATCTTTATAACGGGCGACGGGCCGACGCGCAGTGTTCAATAAGTTAGAGTGAATGTTTGTTAACGCGACGGGCTCATACCCGTTGCAACAAGACTCAACGGATGCACACACGTTGCCCCTCGGCGCGACGGCGAACTGTCCGATGCAGTGAACTACGTCATTTCATAGAAGTGTGTTGACGACGACGGATGTGCGCACGTTTATATTTCTATCTACCTAACCTGTGCTGCTCATTGTGAATATGGAGTTTACTATTGATATGGATTAATTATTAGCCTTGTTCAGAATAAGGCCTATGTTGTGGGACAAGACTATAGAAAATTACAAAAATAAACAAGCAAATTTTGCGGCATGGAAAGAAATCTTCGTAATGCTAAATGAAGATTTCGAGACATTATCTGATAAAGAAAAAAACGAATTCGGTAATTGAACAATGTTTTATTTTTAAATTGGAAAACTCAATATTTTTATTTCATGATTTTTAAACATATTGATTTTGCCACGGCAGTTGCCCTCCAGATGACATGAAATAATCTGCAAACTTATTGCGAATCACATTAGCTGTCAAACTACCTCTTACCGAATTTGAACGAGGTACGTCTGGTAAGTTGGTATCGGTGGTCAAATTATCACCGACTGTGTTACTATGAAATTTTGCAACAAGTAACAGGTTTTCACTATATCGACTGCTAAGTCCAGTGATACGTTCAATGTTCGATGCAAAATTCGCCATTTATTCGCCAATATACCGAATGCACATTCGACATATCGTCTCGCTCTTGTCAGCCGGTAGTTGAATATCTTTTTTACGTCATTAAGTTGATCACCACCAAACGGCCGAAGTACATGTTCATGCAGTGCGAATGCTTCGTCAGCTACAAAAACATAAGGTAGTTCAAAGTCCGCTCTTAGTTTATTTGTTGATGATGGTATGCTTAATCTGTTGAAACATTGATGTTTGGTTGTTAGATTAAATGCAATTATATATACTATTCTTTAATTACCGGTAGAGCAGAGATAAATAAAAGTTTTTCTAAGAACTGTTTAACAACAATATAATCTGATTAGATATATATAAAATTTATAATTATTAGGGCGTGGAGTACAGCATCTCCAGTCGACAAAAGAATTAAATTTTGTGGATTGTGAACAGCCCGCGGTGCGAAGTTGGTGGTGGACACTTAGCTCATCCGCCGCCGAGGACTGGTGGAGCACGTGCCGCGCTGACGCCCTTCTGGTCGCGTGGCCGCTCTGTCACACCTGAAAAACGCAAGCAAAGCTTTTCAGTATGTCGGACAGATATACTGCAAGTGCGGCGTGGCAGGCAGTAGGCAGGAGCAGGTGGTCAAGCTTCCCCAAGGCATGTGGTGCAAAAGTCATTACCGTAAAAGCCACGACTCACAACATCGCAACGAAAAGAAAGGGTGCACAGAAACAATTTGACATGAAGGTATTGACACGAGGTCAGTGATCCCACGACCGCATGGGTCAATGTCCTTTTGACAAGCATGTGAAACAAACCGAAATAAGCCTTGCAACTATATTGCAGAAGCGTTTAATATAAAATAAAACATGATGGACACTGTTCACGTAAAAAACAGCATCCATCTCAGGGTTTTCACCCCGTTACATGCACACACAACGTGGCGTTAAAATATTCCATATATGACACTATATGGACATAATAAAATACGGCACACCATGCTCACGTAAAAAGCATGGTAATTGCCTGGAAGGAGCTTTGCATTAGCTACATGAAAACGACGTGGCACCGAAAATAAATTATTGCCCAATGAGTACAGAAGGTCTCAGGACTAAGCTTTGGTAGGATGCATCGTTTTCATGTCGCTATTGAGCCACCTGAAATAAAAAAGGAGATTAGCACACACTGCGTATAGCTATCAGTAATTCTCACCCAAGCCTTAGCAGGAAGAAGCTGATGTCAAGAGAAAAGGGGCTCGAATGAGGCTGCAGTGGCTTTTATAGCCTCCCCCAGACATCAGCCAGTGGGCGGGCCTACATGACCAGCCTTCTGGTAATGATGGATATGGCGAAATTGCCTCTCCGGGGCTACATATTAGCACTAGTTTTACATCGTCGGTGGACGGCAGCCATTAAGGCTAATAGTATATCGCACACGGCCAGAGACAATCAAACGGTCAGAGACAAATGAAATGTACTGATAGAACGGCAGATTAAAAATGTAGCTAAAATATAATTTTTAGGTCGATACTAATCGACTAAATGTGTAAAAATAATTCAAACTACAATAGACGATTTGCATCGTTACACTGTTATCTATGAGATTTTTCCAAAATTGTGTTTCTTTAATACTGCTGAATCGCATTTTTTTCCGTATGCACCAACATCAATGTAAATAAAATTATAATTTGCGTCTACCACGGCCATCAATGCAATAGAAAAGAAGTGTTTATAGTTGAGGAACATAGATCCACTTTTTTCAGGCTTTATGACTCGTATATGTTTACCGTCTATTGCTCCTAAGCAAAGAGGAAAGTTCGCTGCATTTTCAAAATTATTGGCTATCATTATCCACTCCTCTGTAGATGGAATTTTCATGTAGGTTTCTCGTAATTTAGACCATATCGTTGTACATACTTCTCGAACTATGTAGCTTATAGTTTTTATTCCAATTCTGAATGTGTATTGAAGATCCGTGAATGAATTTCCTGATGCTAAATATCTGCAACAATTTTTTTAAGGTAAACTTGTAATGAAAAAGAGGAGTGCCAAAAAACTGAAAGAGTACAAATCTGGTTCAGGTGCAAAGTCAGTCACTAAATATAAATTTTACGAACAAATGATGTTCTTAAACAGAATTATGGATCATCGACCGACAGAATCAAATATGCCACTTGCAGAGTATTCCAAATACAGAAGAAAATGAAGTACCAAAGGTTACAGTCCCTAAAAAAAGGATGAGAAAAGACACAGAGAATGATGTTGAGAGAAAAATTTCGAGCTTAGTTGATTCCGTCGTAATGTAAGATAACAGCAGAATTATTTCGTTTTTCCGAGGAATCGCACCAACAATTGAAAAATTTAATGACGCTGATATCGTCGAATTTCAGTTTGAGGTTATGAAAGCGATGAGAAACATAAGTCAAAGAACTCGATCCCCTTATGCTTATAATTCGACTCCAGCGCCAAATTATTCCCAAATTGCTTATACTTCAGTTTACCCCGAAAATCAATATAGGGGATATCGTACTGCTACAGCTTCATCTACAAATTATAATGTAAATGATCGCGCGCGTGATTATGAAATATCAATTCCAGAAACACCTGAGAATACACAATCTTTTCATCAAATAGACGACACAGTATCCGAAAATGGCTATTTTGTTTTTGATTTTTCGAAGTCAGTTGATTAATAAATAATTATCTACACATTTCCACAATGACTTGTTATTTAAAAATCTGCTATAGGTGTCTCTTACCATAATCCTAAAACTCCATCGCCCATTGTCAAAATTCTTTATGAAGTTTTAAAATATGAGAATTATACATAGATACCTTAAGGTAACAGCTAATCTTTCAGCAGGTGTAATAGATAGTCGCATATTAGTGTCAGCATGTCGTAATTGATCATATACTAGTTCTAATAATTTGCGAAAACTTTCGTGAGTCATTCGAAAGAAGTTATAGAACTTTCTTCCGTCTTTCTTTAAATCCTCCATCAGAGTATGGAATACTCCATAAGACAAACTGTTTTTTGTATAAATAGTAGGCTAGAATAAGCTTTTTCTTTGCACTCGACATAACGTACGTGCACTTCTTCGCTCTTCAAATATAGAACTGATATCGACAACAACGGACGCGTGCACGTTTTATTTAGCGGATCGTGTACAAAGGTAACCGTTTCGCGTCGGCCCGTTACCCGTTGACAAAAACGTTCGTTAACAAGAGCTCTTGGGCTGAGCGCAGATTGGAGTCACGACAGACTTAAGACAGACTATTGCTTTACAAAATAAATGAAGAGGCGCACACTTTGAACAAAACTTTTCATAGACAAAGCTCTCTATACCTACAAGACGACAAGTCTGACTGACGAATGTCGGCTTCCCTTTTAAATGCGTGCTGGCGCGCACATCAAAGATAAAACAGTCTAGCGGCGGGCTCTCCCTCTCCTAGTCTTATCCGAGCATTCAACGAGGAAACACGTCGCATCATGTTTACAGACTTACAACTCTTAAAAATATTAATTGATGAGGTTGAAAAGAGACCAGCAGGTCTAAAAAGGCCATTCCGTCAAACGAAGCGTATTCCGGCGCATCTTACAGTTCGTTCGCCGACACGCTATACAATTCTTCCGCTGTCGTAAAATGGTACACATGAAAGACGATTCGTCTACAAAGCGGTGCGTTGGAGGATTCGGATTAACATAAAATGTTGCAACTTTAAACATGTAAGCAGCGGTAACTCACCGGTTATTTTTAATGCAAGATTTTAAAATAAAAAAGAGGTTTAAAAGAGTATATGTAGATTGGAATTTATTCATTTTTTATCAATAACCATTTTACCATTTTAAGCTTAGTTTTAAGCTATTAATTGTTTAACATTCAACATAATTTTAACATTATTAATTTACTGGCAACAAACTGTGCTCTGTCAACGAATGTAAACATGTTAATTTGTGATCGAGTAGTGAGAAATTGAAATGATTTTTTGTATTTCTTCACTGAATTTAAGACCCTTATAAAAAAAAATCCACTTATAAGACTACTTAGGACTTGCGCTATGTGTTCCACTTCAAACTTTATTCTTCATCGCGTCGTGGCGTCAGTGGGAGTACCGACCGAATATATTGTTTTCTGTTCATCGCGTATAATCATGCCAACAAATCGGGTCAGTGAAGCACAGTGGGAGATTATTATGGAGTTCATGACGAGGCATCATCAGCTGGCGAAAACTGGCTACAATAATACCGCCCGAGGAAGAGCCGAAAACTTTAGACTTTAGACTCTAAAGTAAGCTGGACAACTGTTTACTTTATTTACTTGTTTAAAATTATTCAATTTCTTCACATATGTACTTTATAAATTCTTGTTTGTAGTATTATCACGATAAACGGAGCAAGCTCAAACAACACGTTGGGGGAAATGTGTTAGACAGCACCGGCACCGGTGGTGGGCCACCACAGGGACGACCTCTTACTGACCAGGAAGAGAGGTGGTGTAATATTTTGGGAGAGAGGTTTGGCCAGGGTGAGGCAAATGTGAGAGTGGATCCCTTTGCATCACAGCCCTCGCTACCTCAACCTTCAACCTCGCAGCCTCAGCCCTCCACCTCTCAGTCGCAGCCTCAGCCCTCAACCACCCAACTTCTCAGTGCTCATCAACCTAGCATACCCGATGAGCCCGAGGAAGAATATCCAGTAATTGTGATTATCGAGTAAGTATAGCTGTCTATAGATAATAGCTAGTGCTAATTATTATAAAGTATGATAAGCAAGGGCCTCTTCCCAAAGTTTAGTAATTAATGTCTATCGTGTGTCTATCGCAGATAACCTATTCCAGATATTCTAAAATATCATTCCTCTTCCAATCTACATGTGTATAAAAATAGTGTATAATAATAATAATATAATAATAATATGACTCTTTATTGTTCACCAAAAAAACATAAATTACAACTCAGAGGTACAATTCACGTGGTACACAATTGGCGGCCTTATCGCACTGAGGCAATCTCTTACAGGCAACCATAGGATGGAGAAAGAAATAGGCGTAGAGGTTTGGGGCAGTTTGGTGTACTTTCAATTGAAATAATGAGTGGAAGTGATTATATATAAATAGGTATTGAAGGTATGCAGATAAAGGTACATTATATAATAAAACATACATACTAATAATATTATACAGAACATCGGAAATATATGTAGTAAATATTTACATAGACTTAGGTACATATTTATAAACTTCCTATATATATAATAATTAGTAGAGTAGTACATAAATATTGCATGCTATTGGACATAATAAGGACATAGTTAGGCAAGACAGAAAGAGAAAGGGAAAAGTATGTAAATATATAAATGGACATCATTTCTCCTGCAGATAATGGGCCGTAACCAATCCTTTGAAGACAGTGTATAGCATTCTCCATACTATGAATTACATCTCTACATTTGACCATGCAGATAGAAACATAGATTAAAATTTGTAACATTAAGCATCGGAATGATACTGTAAAGAATAAGCTCATTGGTAATGGCTTTTTTTTAGGGAGAAAAGTGCTCCAGCTCATGTTTTCGAGCCACCACCAGAGACATCAGCTGTAGCTCCAACAGAGATATCAGCTGGTTCAGTTCTAGCTGAACCCTCACCCTCGGCATACAGCCCAGCTGAAGCGGCTCCAGCACACCCATTATCTAGACAACAACGTCAGCGACCGCGATCACGTTGTAAGTGGCATTTAATTACATTCTAAGACGTCAGATTCGGCAGCACCAGTGTAATGCCCCTGGTGTTACATACATCCATATTCCATAGGCCATGGTAATCACTTTCCATCAGATGGGCCGTGTGCTTGTCTACCATCATAGTGAAGAAGTCAAACTTCAAAACTACTTTTCAAATAAATAAGCATAATAATCATGCATCAGTGTTAAACAAAAAGAACTGGCTGGCATTCTCAAGGTTGAATACCAAATTTCATTCATTCGTTTCAGTGGTTTAGGAGTGAAAGGCAGACAAACAGACATTTTTCCCGGCCGAAAAAAGAGAAGGTTCTCAATTTGATTGAAAATATTTTTTCTCAAACATGCAATGCAATATTGACATTACGTTCCTCTTAATAGGCTGCGAAGTATGACGTTTCAGGCGCGGCTAGGACCAGAGGCCGGTAATGGAATTTCATACAAACCTTGCAAGGCCTAGGCCGGAGAAGTCCTCTTTTTTAATTTCGATTCCACATATATTTGTGGCAAAGGCATCGACACTCTGCCACTATGCGTATCTATTAAAAAAAACAATAAACGACTTGGTATGTACTTAGAGCAGTTTTATTTACATAAAAAATCCACATTAGCTAAATAACACATTATTATCAATTGTTTTCTTAACTATACATATAAACATTGAAATATTAATATTTACCTAATTTAGTTGCAACAAATTGACATTTATAACAATGATAAGTGTCACTATTCGTTCAGAAAAGTGCCTTTATACTTTTTTAAGTAACATGATAATGAACATAAATGTAAATGTTTTCTGTTAAAATCAAGCTAAAATAGACGAAATAGTTATATACACGTGAGTTTTAGTTTTTATCTTGTTTACTTTTAATTTCTTTAAAAATAAATCTATAATTTTTTTGTTGTTTATTTCATTGCCTGTTTGAGAAAAGCACTATACATACCTCGGCGGGAAATATGGGGTTCCCTGCTGTCGCGAAAAGAAAAGGAGTTCGTAATTAGCCTTATCGCGAAACTGAGGGTTTCTTTCAGGGTTCAATAGCTTGAATGCAAGGCATGTCCATGATTGCTGATTACCAGTGATTCTGTCATCTCGCACCGTAGATCTCCTCCTGTAGACAATGAAAATATCTGTTACTCTCAAAGAGTAAGTTGGTAATCCTTGGTATCTTATGGCACACAAGTGCCTAAAAGTCCATAACTACCACACGCTGATTAGCGTCTCCATTGTGTCCCCTCCGTGGGACACAAATGGCACCTCAATGGTACACATCTCACCGCAAGTTAGTTCTAACCCTATGAGTTGCGGGTATTGATCTTCTAGCGCTGTAGGGCGAAAGCTCTCAACCCCTAGCCAGCGTCGGGATGTAAACGTCAGGCAGGTTATGAGACGCGTAACTGGTACAGGACAAAATTGCTACGATGCAAACTAAATACACACAAGGAATACCAACCTTCTATTTCTTCGTACAGACGCGCTATCTCCTAGACACGTAAAATCACACCGTTTGCTTTTGATTTACTCATTGACATAAGTATTTATACTTGACAGTAAAGAAAATAGAATTATATAGATTGAGCTGCCAGTGAAACCAACCAAAGAGTATGAATCCTAAAAAGTTTGTATTTCGTGAAGGAACTTCGCGACACTCCCCACGCGAAAGGAATTGAAAAATTATCACATACCTATCAACTTCTCAAGTAGATTGTGGCATTGAGACCTCGTGACGAAGTCGCGACACCTGCCTCAGACCTCCGGCCGAGCGAAGTCTATATGTCTTCGGCCGGCAACCCCTTTCTTCCCGGCCTCTGTAGTAATGTACTAATTTGGTAGACGATTTGTACTTGTATAAAACTGTCCAACAAACCAAATGCCGGAATGATACAAATCGCCTTGCGAAAAGAATTGCTTTTTTGTATGTTAGCATTTTTCTTGTTGTCTGTACGATTTTTTGCTAAAGCCGAATGAAGTTCAAAATGTCTTATAAATTTATGAATAGTCTCCTAAAAATGATTAGCTGTCGCTTACACACCGTTTATAAAATATATCGTCTGAAAAATATTCCTACTTAAATCTTTTGTCCAATTTTTATTTCAGTAATTGCACCAGCCATAACCAAAACGATTCCGAACGAATTTATTTGCCGGTAATTATCTGTAACATTCCTTCATTAGCTATATATATATCATATGGCACCCCCACCGGGTCCCGCTAAGAGGAGTCAATCCAACAAGTCCTTAACTTGTCATTCATCATGGTTTTTGTTAACTTTTGTAACACCACTCCAGATGAATAAATTACATTTTGTTGAAGGGTTTTTTGTATTCTTATCTTGAAATTGGGTATTGTTAAATGCAGTCTTAATGCATTATTCTAATAAAAGGATAGTGGGTGAGTGTGATTTAAATAAAAGAATATAATTGTTTCAGCACGGCCTCTAGGTCCTTTGGAAGAGGCTAGGCGGGTCCTGTCGCAAATAGAAAGACAGAGGCTGCAATCGGATAAAGTCGAACAAAGTGGGGTTGGGAGTACGAGAGCCAAAAAGGGACCAGGATATACTTAGGTCCTTTCTGAAGCAAGACGAAAATGATAAATATCGAGTGCACGCGATGAATTTGGAAATCCAAAACGAATGGTTGACAATGGGAGAGTTCTGCATACCGATGGCTTTAAAGTGGCGCACCTTGATCTATGAGTGGTCGCCGGCCCTGTTAAAATTCTATCTTAACGCCTTTCAGATGACCCTTCCAGACCAGAGTAATCTGGTAAGGTGGGGGAAAGCCACAGAAAAACAATGTTATACGTGTGGTGAGGCAATAGGGACGGCTAGGCACATATTAGTAGGATGTAGGGTGCTTCTTGATAGAGGCCAATACTCACGCCGCCACGATAAAGTGCTTTTCATCATACGCGAAGCAATGAGTCTGGCAGTAGCTAGAGCCCAAAAAGGATTGACTACTAACAGACGTCATATCAACTTTATGTCTGAAGGTTCATCCATAAAATCCAGGAACAAACCTTATTCAATCTTAGATACTGCCCCAGATTGGACTCTCCTAATCGACACGTATGAAAAGCACTATAAAATTCCGGAGGATGTTGGGGTTTCGTCATCTAGACCGGACATATTTCTCTACTCAAAAACGACTAAATATGTGGTCCTTGTGGAACTTACTGTACCGTGGGAAACAAATATACCGAAGGACCACACACTTAAGAAAAATAAATATTATGATCTCACAAACGAATTAATCAAAAACGGTTACGTGGTTAATTTGTATGCAGTAGAAGTGGGAGCGAGAGGTATACCAGCTAAATCTCTCTATAACCTACTTAAAGATCTAGGCCTATCGAGAGCTACAATAAGCTCATTACTAGGACGAATGTCTAAAGCGGCACTAGTAGGTTCGTATCAAATTTGGTTAGGCAGGGAGGGGAACTTGGGTAGTGAAGGTGAGTGTTGATGTACATCAACAAAAGGGGCCCCTTCTAAACCTACACTTGGGTCACAAGTCCCAGGCACTGTCCTGAGTTCCCAACTCAGCAACGCGATGGACCCGGCACCCGCACGGAGAATCCATGGATTGCTAAGAATATCGTCTCACTGCGGCAGCCTCAGCCAAGTTAGCTGAAAGCATTGGGGAGCTAGCAGGGCATCATGGTCGTGTTGCAGATGAACTGCGTAGTATTAGACAGATCATGGCAAGACAACTGAACATTAAGTTTCTGTAAGTTATATTATACAAACAGAAACTTAATTGTTGTCTTATGATCTGTGTATGTATGTACAAAAAAATGTGTTTAGGATATTGAAATGTATAGATTGTGTACATGGTTAACTTAAGTTTTAAATGGAAATTGACATATTTTGTATTTAATAATGAGCTTTTTTATGTTACTGTACTTAGATTTTATAAAAATTAAACTTCCGTTTTTTAACTACAATATTGTATTAATGTAAACCTTAAAAGCTTAAATAGCTGGAAACTTATATTAATATGCCAACCCCAATTGAAATTTTATGTACGAGCAGCCCATAGCCTTTCAATGAGACTGTTTCGTACCTGTTCACCTGCTGCTAGGGATTGTGGTTCTACATCCCTGTGGATTTCTCTTGTCAGAAAAAGAAATTATAGATTCAATTTCAATTTGAAAATTAATAGCCAACTAAATAGAATAAGAACCATTATTCCCATACCTGTAAAGAGATCTCATTTTGTTCTTCGTCTGGCGTTAGATGGGCATCAGGGACTTTTGCTGCATTTGCAATGTTATGCAACACAACACAGGCATTGGTGATGTACCCTGCTGTAGTAGGATGATAATGTAGTTTCCTGTCTACAAGCAGGCAACGCCATCGCGATTTTAGCACGCCGATGCATCTCTCCACTGTATTTCGAGCACGGACATGCATGTTTGTGTAATATCGCTGGGGGTCCCAGGTTCAGTTGCCACGATGGGTGTCAACAGTGTTTGTCGCAAAGCATACCCTGAGTCACCTAAAACATGAAATTAAAATATGAATAGGCCACTTATACTTGCAATAAATGTGTAATAAGGTTAAATAGAACTGGTAACAAAACGGTAGGTACATAATATTATTACCTAATAGCCATACCGATTCATCAAGACCTTCTAAATATGGTTTCAGAGGGTGTTGGTTCCAAATATAGGCATCATGGTTGGACCCTCCAAAACTTACATCAACACTTAAAATATTTAAATTTGAATCGCAAATCTGGAATGAAAGAGAAACAGTTAGGTACCAACAGACTTACTTATTTAATTATTCCTTATTAGAAAGAAACCTACTTACAATTTGACAATTTAATGAGTGATATCTTTTGCTATTACAATAGCGCCCTCATTTTGGACTGGTCTCACGATGGCAATATGGGTGCCATCCACACAACCAATTACTCCCGGCATGCCAATATTGTAAAATCTGAAATTAACAAACATAATAAGGTGACATTGTTTCAGGTATTTAAAAGTAGATAGGTACAGTACACCTATATCAAATGTGAGATGGCATTGGCTTACCCTTGCTTAATATGATTTCTTTCTTCTCTAGTTAGAGGAAACTTAATATATTTTTGTCTGAAGTGTGTCAGGGCAACGGAGACTGCTCTTACACAGTTTGATACACTGACTTGGTGCATCTTATTGTGTACACTGGCCCCAATAACCCTCTGGTAAGACCCCGACGCATAAAATGCCAAGGCAGTCATCACCTGAATTAATTTAAGCATGTTGTTATTTATACACAATAACGTAATTCTATATACAAATTATAAAACTTTGTAAGTTTGAAGGTTAAGTAAGTAATAACAAGGAACACTATTTAAGTACTTACCTTCGATACCGCACTTATTCCACTTGATCCTGGTACATAGGCTCAATCTCATGGATCAGGTCTAAAGTTACCGGTTTGGTGAGCCTGTATAAGCCCACAAATTCGTCCTCCGGCATTTCAAAGGCAACTTCTTGGTTAGGTCTACCCCGGTCGTCTGTTCTGAAAAGTTAAGTTTTGCGATGGCTCCTATCGTGTGTCTTTTACATAAAGTAAATTTTAGTGTGAAACAGTCACTGCTCTATCGTATCATTTCAGTTCAGAGTAGGCGTCCTGCTCTTAGTGTCCTCTTTTATACTCGCACTCACATCTTAGTATAACAGTTAATTAACTCTTTATTTATCTTCATTTCATTGATTACATAGTTAAAAATTATTCTTTAGTAAAATGGAGTTGACGATGTTGGTGTCACAATTACTAAGTTATATATAAAAATTATAATGTTAGTCATTTATGTGAACACTGTTTGTTGACTTAAATAAATAAATAAAAAAAATAAAAAATAAGTAATGCCGCTCTCCTGCGCCGGTACTGAAGCCTTTCTAGGGCTACTGCATGTTCCAATAAATTCTTATACAAAAATAAATCAGCCATATTCAAGTCACTTGATCGAAATTAAATAAATTTAGCTTATATGAGTCACACGAAACAATCACAACAAATGACGAATTGTAAGACGCTATGTTTGAGTTGCGTTTTACAATGCTACTATTTGACATTTAGGCGATTCGGATTTTGTGAGCCGTTTTACGATTTTCCATACAAACTTGTCAAAAAGACGAACTGCTGAAACCGAAATGCGCCGCGAATAGCGCTTTGTGTTACCATTTTACGAAATGAAATCCGCTTCGTATTTCAATGCGGATACGATTCGTCGAATGTGGCCTTTTTAGCCCTGCTGTACTTTTTAACAAATTGTGTAGGGAATATTCTGATGTCAATTTAATAAATAACAAATGGGATAGGTCACAATGCAACTAGTCGGTATTGTGAGGTGGGGAAAATGCTGGCTGAAGAAAAGCTAAACGCAAGTAAGTATACTCATAATTGAGTTTTTTAAATATACTATACACATTTATATATTCACTATACTTTCTCAAATTGCCATCCATGGTAATTAACCCTAGGGGCTAACAAAATAAGTACACATAAACCGCAATGTATATTTGCATAGTCCAAATGCTTCATCACCAATTACATAATATGGCAGGATCCGACCATCTTCATCGCCTGGTAGCGAATTTCCTGTAGGAATATTCAAAGTACCCTGTTCCAACCGCTTTCCCTTATTAGAATTCTTAATCGTTGAATCCGTCGAAGATCCATATGAACCAATGTCGACAAATACGAATTTATAATTTCCATTCCATCAATACTATAGAAAAGTATTTTTTATAATTAAAATCTTCCAAGCCCGCATTATAAGGTTTCTCTATCCGGATATGCTTGCCGTCTATGACGCCAATAACGTTAGGAAAACCAGATCTAATTGAAATGTTTCGCTATTTTCATCCAATCTTCATTGATTTTTTCAGCCATGTATAATTGCTGTAACACACCATAGCTTATCGCATGTCACCTTAATTATACCTCTCACTGTTGACGGTGCAATGAGATAGTCTAGTGAGAGGTCATGAAAACTTTATTAGGTTGCTAAATATATGTAACAAACAAAAAAACTTACTTTTATCATTTCAGGTAAAGAAGCGCAAAAGCGCTGGCTAAATCTACGCAATTGTTTTTCTAGAGAATTAAGACTACAACGAGATATACTAAGTCGGGGTAGGGCGCCAAGAAAAGACGTATTCTTTGAACGGCTGATGTTTCTATTGCCTACCATAGATCCAAGAGAAACTGCAAGTGACACAAGTAATGAAAGCGATAATGGTGGAGGGACTGGCTGTGTTTTACCTCTGAATTTCTGAATGTGCCTCTGTACATTACTGTGTTGTCACCTCTAACTATCTCTGTGACTATCTCAGTGTACTTTCTGAAATACATGTATGTATATCCCAACTCTGTGTTTTCATTAGAGTCTTAATCCAATCCAAAACACACCACACTCTGAGAAAGGCGCCCAGGGCATAGAGTCTCTGTCAGCTCCTCTGGATTGGCCAGTGTTGTATTAAAAGACGTTGCACCAAACAGCTGATGGGACATTTAAAGTCCCTTTACCTAATGACTTTAATGGCGACATTAAACAAAGTGGCAAAAAAAAAGTATGAATTCAGTGAATTATTGCGCTTTTTTTTCTAAGTTTTGAACGTTGCTGTACCAACAAAACATCTTAGTTGTACCAACAAAATGTAATCTAATATCAGTGATGTCAAAACAAAAAGCTGAGTTTGAAAATATCAACAAAGCGTGCGCATGCACAAGTAGTGTTTTATATTTGTTAAATTATTTTAGTTAATTATACCAAAATAAAAAATGTCAACTTGTAAGAGTGGAGCCAACTACACCCACGAAGAAAAAGCGTTACTGTTAGATCTAATTACGCAGTGAGTACCTATTTTATAATCCTAGCACTGGCGCACGTGTTATTTTACTTGAAGTTAATTTGTTTACCTCGTGGTGTTAATCCATTGCATCTTAATTTCGCAGATACAAAAACATAGTAGAGTGTAAAAGAACTGGTGGGATATATATTCTAAAGAAGAAAGAGGCATGGAATGAAATTACAACTAAATATAATAGTAGCTGTACCAGTGGTCCTAGAGACACAGATCAATTAAAAGCACTGTACGACAATATGAACCAAAAAACTTGTAGAGAGCTTGGGGAAAGTAATGTAAGATTGGAAACCAATATTTATTATACCCTTCAGATTAAAATTAAGATACAACATTTATTGTTTGTATTTATTAAATGTAAAATTCTATTAATATTTCCACAGAAATCAGCATACATCAATGCAGAAGAGGGCCATATGGTGACAGCAGAGGAAATCTCACATGCTGTACAAGTTGGAAAAGAAGATAAGGTATTCATCTTGAATGTGGTTTTTTTTACCGAATATAATTATAATTAAATTATTAACAAAACTGTTTTGCCTTTAGATTGAAATGGGCTTTTGGAAACCCAAGTTAGGTTACAATGATACGAAAGTGCTGGCCAAAATCCAAGACCAGATAGAGCTACTGCACAATCCATACGACGGTGCATCAAATTTCTTTAAAGGTAGATAATATTATTTGCTTCATGCACCTGTACAGTCAGTATCAAATTGATTGTGTCGAAATAAATACTCAAAAGATAACACCTTGGTAATGCGATCTTTTTGAATACTTTGTTATACACCGATCGATGTGATGGTGACTGTACCTTGCTGTATGTACAAACTACAAAATCGATAGTATCCCACATTTACATAGAACTTTATGTGTAAAGGTGGGATACTATCGATTTTGTCGACTGTCATTCAAGTCTTTGACTCTTTCTGCGACTCTATGAACTTATTGTTTCAGAAAGTGTCAGTAATACTATTGACATGAGCAGGAATGTTAACTTTATTGTACCTGCTTATGTTACTACAATGGAGTTAGAAAAGATGGGTATGTATCTATTAAAACTAAAAAGTTTTGCAAATATCCTATGGATTGTATATGTATAATGTATTTAATAAAATATGTTTATTTTATTTCAGCAGAGGATTGTCAGGTGTCTGCAAATTTATATGTGACAAATGCACCTCAAATTATAGAAATCCCAGAACAGACTTATGTGATGAAAAACGGTACTTACCTAATAAAATTAAGTTAACAAATATTGTAAACACAATGTAAAATAATGAAAACTATACTGTAATAATTAACACCTTAGGTAATCTTATTCACCAAGTGAAGTGCAATTGTTACATATTATTATTATATGTCGGAGCTGCATATAGTTATAATGTCTGTATTTCTCATTTCAGTTGAGACAATTCAAGCTTGTGGTAATTCACCTGGGATAAGGGAATTTGGATTGCCAGCTTTTTGTCCAACAGAAGTATCCAAGCCGTCGTTGATGGCAGCTGCTCGGACCGCATGGACATAAACGCTGGTGTCCCACAAGGCTCTGTGTTGTCCCCGAGTAGTCCAATTTAACCCCACTAAGACACAAGTATGTGTATTCACCGCTAAGAAAACCCCATTTATTGTAGCGCCGCAATTCCTGGGCACACCACTTTCCATCTCTTCGAGTATTGGGATCCTAGGTGTCGAAATCTCAAGCGACGTTCAGTTCCGCCACCATTTGGAGGACAAGGTCAAGCTGGCCTCAAAGAAACTTGGAGTGCTCAACAGGGCGAACCAGTACTTCACTGCGGGGCAACGACTTCTGCTTTATAAGGCACAAATTCGGCCCCACATGGAGTACTGCTGTCACCTTTTTGCCGGAGCGCCTGCATACCAGCTTGGCCCCTTCGACTCATTGCAAAGACGGGCGTTGAGGCTCGTCGACAATCCCATACTCACAGGCGATGTGGAACCTCTCAGCTTCAGAAGGGACTTTGCCTCGCTGTGTGTGTTCTACCGCCTATACAATGGTTTGTGCTCAGATGAATTGTTTGACATGATGCCCACCGCTGCATTCTATCATCGCACCACTCGCCATAGGCAGGGAATTCATCCTCACACACTGCGACCGGAAATGGTGCGCACTGTGCGTTTTGAAAGGAACTTCATCCCACGCACGATCAGGTTGTGGAATGAACTTCCTGCCGTGGTTTTCCCAAGCGACTACAATATGGGGTTCTTCAAGAAGGGTATTAGAAGGTATCTACAGGGTCGGTAGCACGATTGTGATGCCCCTGGTGTTGCAAACGTCCATAGGCCACGGTAACCACTTCCCATCAGGTGGGCCGTGTGCTTGTCTACCACCTAAGTGGCATAAAAAAAATACTCCAAAACATAGGAAAATTTTGAAAACAGTTTTAGTTAAAGACATTCATTGCAATACTAGGTACACTAATTAGCATTTACCTGTAATATTTTACAGATATTCATTACTGGTACATATTCGTTGTTTCAGCATCAAAGCAAAGGAACATTATCAAACCGAAAACCTCATCAGCTGAAGCTTTCAAGAGGGTATTTAAAAAAAATGGCAAAATGCTCAATTAGAAAGAAAGCAGCTGATGTTGTAAATAGTTCAAAATAAAGAGAAACACAAGTTGAAGAAGAAGATTTTAAAAAATAAAAAATAAAAAAATTATTGTTGCTTTATTATTTTTCCACTTAGTGCACACATTTTTTAAATATAGTTTGTGTGTCACTGTGACCTTAAGGAGAAGAATTGGGCTCTTGGTTCAGAAGTACAAATGCCTACTAGGGAAATAACTTCTACTAATTAATGTCACCCCTAACGCCTCAAGTAACACGACATTAGACACTCAACAAATCCACTCATAAAGAACCGATTGCGGGACGATGAGACTGGGATTAAGACAAGGATGGGGAGTTTGTTTAGACCTGATTTTATACACAATTTATATTTTCACAAAAATATAATGCCAATAATTTTATTGACCATAGTTACATCTATTACATAAATTTGTAATAGTTTTAATGGTTATTAAGTTAATGATATTATATTTAAGAGACAGAGAATACACTATTTACAATTGCAGTTCGTACTGATGTTTGATAACCCTGTTGTGGTCTAATGAGGAAATCATGTCCATTATCTATATCACCATCAATAGATATACCATTGGGAGGTTCCACTTCATCCAATTCTATACACATATTGTGTACAACTACACATGCCACAATTACTTGTTGAAGTGTTGAGGTCTTGTTGAGAGTAATTCTCTTTTCGAGACATGGGCATCTCCGTTTCAGCACCCCAAAACACCTTTCTACTGTATTTCGTGTTGCAATGTGGCTTTTGTTATAAGCCTCTTCTGTACTTTTCTGGGGGCGCAAAAAGGGAGTCAGCAAGTAATTTTTGTTGAAGTATCCACTGTCTCCTAATAAATAGTAGGCACCATATTTTCCTCTTTCAAAATCTGCACATAGATGTGAATTATTGAAAATTGTGCAGTCATGGACCGATTCAGACCAACGAGCAATGACATCTCTAATTTTAAGAAAAGAATCACAAACTGCCTGCACATTTATACAAAAAAATCTTTTTCTGCATCTATATAATTCAGGTACTGCCTCTCCTCTACTGATAATTTTGACGGGGAAACCATCTATTTCAAAAAAAAAATCTGCAGCTCTTCGTAGATCATTCCCCTCTGGCATTTTAATTTATGTAGAACTCAAACTTGCGAGCTTACGTGTAACTGTTTGCACTATACTCCAAAAAATAAATCGCCTAACAGTTGCTGCAAAGGTCCCGTGGCGAAAAACCTAAGGCCAATTAATAATTGTATCATGCCATCAATTGCTTTATTTCTTCTTGTTACTGGTTCTAAATTAAGAATCTCACAGATTTGTACAGCTACTTTCTTGGAAGTTCTGTATCGGAAATCTTCCCCATGGTGTTTTTCAAACAAATTTATTCTATCTGGAATTTTGCGGCGTCGGGGACCGTATTCCTCCTGATCAGATAAAGATGAAAGACTTGAAAATGACATAATAAAACGAAATGCTGTACGTATATATTATTTACACAAACTTTAACGGTTAAAGACAACTTTAATGGTCGTTGAACCAGACATTAAAAATTATAACCTCAAACTGTCAAGTTAATTACTCATTAGACACTAATGACGTTTTGTGCTGCGTGAATTTATGTTAATTTCCTGATTTGACGCTTCATTAGTAAAACTTAAAGGAGCATTAACATTGTCGTTTAATGATGTTTTGAGCAACGCTTTAATGACGCATTAGGTTATAATGTGCCTTTAAAAATTTAAAGATTGTTTCTGCAACTAGGTGGGTGTATATTGGCGTCGGTAGCTTAGTGGTTAAGGAGTCGGCCTCACGATCGAGAGGAGACCTCTCGATCGTGAGGCCGACTCCTTAACCACTTCAGGGGTTCGAATCCTGGCCATTACACTACCAACGTGAACCCACTCCTAGCACAAGCAATTTAGCTTAGTTGGAGGGGTTAGAGGGAATATTAGTAATTTCGATAATATCGGTTGCTAATATTCTTTTTCAAAAAGAAAAAAAAAAGAATATGTATTAATTTGATTTTTGTAGCTTCTGTATTCATTGAGGTACCGAAAAATGTTTAGTTATGTACCTAATGTATGAGTTTCTCTTTGTATAAGTGATTGAATGATAGGTATTTTTCGAAAATAATAATTTTTTTTTTTCGAGTGGCATCTTATTCTATTTTGTTTCCCACCGCACTGCACCCATAAAACCCAGTCGTTAGACGTCAGTTTCTTTGGCCACTTAATACTATTTACGATAAAGAACTGCATATTTGGTTAAAAAACCAAACCATAGAGTTGTTGCTCATTCGCAAGTGGCTGAAATATTTAAGCTAGCCTATCTACAGGCAGATACAGTCAAGAATAGTTAGAGTGGATTTGCTGCTAGTGGCATCTATCCTCTAAATGAGAACATTTTCCCCGAATGTATGAACCTGTAGATTTATCTGGTCCTGTTCAGTTGGATGACAGTGATATAGAGCAGAATTTACATACACAAACTACCCATCAAAATGACCAAGTTGATATAGAAGTAGAACCTACAATTTTCGATTTTGACAAACAAGCTGAGCGATCAGAGCTTGGCAATTCTGTCTTTGCCTGACTTTTAAGAGCCAGGGCCTTCTGGGTTAGTAATCACCCAATCTATTAGTCGAACTAAGCCAAGTCCTTTAAAGAAATTTCAACGAAAAAGTAATCGTAAAAAGGAAAATATGCGATGCTGGATGCCTCACCAGATATAGCACATTCTAAACAGATTATTGCAGAAAAAGAAGATAAATTTGAGAAAATCTACTCGACCAGTCCTTTTGCCATCTTCAAGCGAAGACGAAGAACCAGTTGCATCAGACAACGAAGATGCATCGTGTCTTTATAGCCTAGAGCTCTAGAGTCATTCTAGTGCTAGAGAATGTTGGCTTCAGTGCCACTAATATGTGATGTTTATTATTAACTTTACCTAAAAACGTGTCAAATAATATTGATTTTGCATGTTTATTAGCTATTTGCCATCTCACCCATAAGCGGTTAGCAATCTCACCGACTGGGGTAAGGTGAGATGGATTTTCGATTCTTTTTTATTATTGATTACACTGCGTTACAAATGAAAAAAAATTGAGTATCCAATTTGAAATGTCATGTTTTTTTATTCGTGCCTACCTTTTTTATTAAAAATACATATGAATTTTCTTTTTATCACGTCTCATTTTTCTTCCATAAGAATGTGCCAAATTATATTAAAAATGAAAAGGCCAACACAAATTTTAAAGAAAAAAAATCATCTTATAAAATTTTACCTCAAAATAACCTGTAATAATAAGTCGCAGGTGCAACGACGAGTGCAGTGAGTGCTTACATTTGCTCAGGGTCCTATTTACGACGTCGTAAAGCTGGCCTATGCCACGTTTGTACACAATCCAGCTCGAAAAATTGACAAAAAATTGCAACGGCGGTGCATCATGTAACCATTACCCTTGAGTCCGAAAACCTGACTCTCTCTATGCCATAATGTGCAGCATCGACGTTATAAACCGTACGTTAAGATGTCGTTGACTGTACATGCCAGTTATTATTTCTAGTATTCCCTCATTTTAGGTGAAAAGAAACAGTTACCTCTTTCGATGTTTTGTACTTTTAATTATCTCGTTTTGCTTAGTAATCATTTTTATTCGATAACGTTGACATCTATGCTAATATTTATTTAAAAATCCAATATGAATACGGGACTAAGTGGTCGTCGCAACTGCCTAAATGCACCAAATAAGTTTTGTTTCGTTTTTTAGGGTTCCGTACCTCAAAAGGAAAAAAACGGAACCCTTATAGGATCACTTTGTTGTCCGTCTGTCCGTCTGTCTGTCCGTCCGTCTGTCAAGACCCTTTTTCTCAGGAACGCGTGGAGGTATGAAGCTGAAATTTATATCAATTACTCAGGTCTACTGTCCCTTGAAGCTGTGAAAAAATCAAACTTCTAAGCCAACGCAATCAAAAGATACAGCCGTTTATGCCGCAAATTTTCGACACTTGCAAGGGAATCAAAACCTACAGGGTGCTTCCCGTGAACTCAGAATCTTGAAATTTGGTACGAAGCAACGTCTTATAGCATAGATAAAGAAAAAATTACGAAAACCATAAATTTTTAGTTACATCACATAATATATATTTTTTAATAATTTTAAACTTACTACCCATTTCCTCATAAACGCGTAGAGGTATTAAATTGAAATTCATACCAAATACTCAGGTCTATAATGCCTTTAAGCTGTAACAAAATCAAACTTCTATGTCAACGCAATCAAAAGAAACAGCAATTTAAGCTGCATATTTTGAAACTCGCAAGTACTCGCAAGGGAATCAAAACCTAAAGGGTACTTCCAGTCGACCTAGAATCTTGAAATTTGGCATGAAGCAACGTTTTATAGCACACATAAAGGAAAAATTCCGAAAACCTTACATTTTTAGTTACATTACAAAATATATAAACTTATTACTTTTTTCCTCATGAACGCGTAGAGCTATCAAGTTGAAATTCATATCAAATACTTAGATCTAATTGCCTTTAACCCGTGAAAAAAATAATTCTAAGTCAACGCAAAAGTACAACCATTGATACCACATATTTTGAAACTCGCAACTACACGCAAGGGAATTAAAACCTAAAGACCACTTCCCGTTGACATAGAATCTCGAAATTTGGTAAGAAGCAATAGCTTACAGCACAGGTAACAGAAAAATTCAGAAAAGCTTAAAACTTTAAGTAGTTATACCACCAAAAAAATTGTGATTGTAAACATAATTGTAGTTAAAGTCGGCGCCGTATTTACCTGGACTAGAATGACAGTTATGTTTTAAGCTAAAGTAGTCTTTACGAACAAGACACAAAGTGTATTATGCGTTGTGTTCATCGTCGAGCAATACTTATGGCAAAATGAGCTTTGATTGTTCGGTAGTAAAGTCGTTTTTTGCTTAAAACATAACTGTCATTCTAGTCCAGGTAATTACTGCGCCGACTTTACAGCAATGACCGCGAGTTATTATACTACTATGTACGAGTATGTATGGGGAGGGCAACATTTTTCAAACGGCAAAGACACGACCTCACTCATCGTCATTCAATCCCGATGTTTTGGTGAATGTAGCAGTATAATCTAAATGCGTCCTAACTGCTTAAAGTGTTATACTTATAATTAAATTCAATGACATTATTATATTTCTTATTGTTGGTTATTATCAGACAGCTTGCTTGTTTTGTCGAAGTTTGATGGGACGCTGGTGGCACGGGAGGCACGCGGGGCGCGGGGCGGGGCATGAACGCGCTCGCACTGGCAGGCGACTGGCCAAGAGAAGGGGTATCGTCACACAGCGAGCGGCAGCCGTGCGCCATTCGCACGAGCGCTCGCATGCTGTTCGCACGCGTTCCGAAATAAGTAAAATTTGCGACAATTTCTCGTCGATTTTGTTTGTTTCTGCTTTGTTTTCCAATTGCAAAACTTTGTAAAGATATAATTATGGCTACAGTTGCATTAATCGTCAACGAAAATACTATTTTACATAGTATAATACCTATGCCTCCCGATGGAAGTTGTTTATTTCATGCAATAGCGTTTTCTATTTACAATTCCACTAATTTTGATCAAACGCAATTACTAAGAACTACAATAGTTAATTATATTTATGACAACTGGAACGAGTTTAATTTGTATACAAGCAATGCCCGGGGAGACCCTTTCTCTTCACGACAAGAGTACAAAGCTACGATGCTCCAATCCTCCAGTTATGGCGGTACTGCTGAGGTGAAGGCAGCAGGATTTTTGTATCCAGCGAGGTTCGAAGTGTATGAACGTAATACGGGTATTCTGAGGGGTGTGTTTGGCAGAGAAGGATATGCAATAAAGCGTTTACTTTTTTCGGGTAATTTATCATCGGGTCATTATGATTTTTCGCCAATCGGGTCCGAAGAATTACTAAATAATACATACGATAATACGCAGGAAAGTTTGGTAAATAAAACGCAAGATTCAAAGGTTGGTCGTCCAAGGCGTAATAAAGGTGGTCGTCCAAAAAAGTCTAAACTCGAGGAATCTCAAGGTCAGCATCTTCAGGTCAATACCGAACTCGTAATCCCTGATACCTCAGTATACTCCATGACCTATACACCTAAGTCACCTACGCCAATATCCATGACGTATACTCCTAAACACTCTGCGTCTTTAGTAGCTGATAAGTCTGGTGATACACTTTCTCAAAAAATTCTATCTATACCTCGGAAACGAAAATCGTCAGAAGACCTTAAAAAATATAATAAAGAGAAAAAACGTGAATCGAGAAATAAAGAAGACGTTAAAATTAAGGAGAGAATAAGAAACAGACTGTCAAAGAGATTACAAAGGTCACAGGAATCTACACGGAAACGTGATAATGTACGTGCTCGTAACACGACTGCTCATCGTGTGTTACGAGAGGACTCTGTATACAGAGAAAATGAACAAGCTCGTAACACGACTGCTCATCGTGTGTTACGAGAGGACCCTGTATACAGAGAAAATGAACAAGCTCGTGACACGACTGCTCATCGTGTGTTACGAGAGGACCCTGTATACAGAGAAAATGAACAAGCTCGTGACACGACTGCTCATCGTGTGTTACGAGAGGATCCTGTATACAGAGAAAATGAACAAGCTCGTAACACGACTGCTCATCGTGTGTTACGAGAGGAACCTGTATACAGAGAAAATGAACAAGCTCGTGACACGACTGCTCATCGTGTGTTACGAGAGGATCCTGTATACAGAGATGAAGAGCAAAGTCATAACACAATTGAACATCAATTAAATAGGCAGGATTCAGATTATGTTGAACGTGAGAAAGAGACGCGTAATTTTAGAAAAAATACTTATCTACGTGATTGGATGGCCGTACGTCAAAATTTTTTTGATAATATCGCAGATGGTCACACGAATATCTGTTCCTGTTGCGGTCGTTTGTGGCACAAAAATTCGCTTAGAGTCATGAGAAAAGATCAGTTGCCTAAAACATTTTCAAATCAAAACCTAAATGATTTATTTCAAATCAATACATCTGGTGGCTGTGGTTCATTTTGTTACACGTGTCAAAAATATCTAAAAGAAGGCAAAATACCAAGGCTTGCCATGTACAATGGTTTAACTTATCCTGTAATTCCAGATGTTCTGCAACAACTTACTCCACTTGAGGAACGTATTGTATCACCACGACATATATTCCTTAAAATAGTCAGGCGAGGTCAAGGTCTCGGTTATCAACATGGATTGGTAGGGAATGTAGTCAACGTTCCAGTCGATGTTAACACTATGGTCTCAGCGTTACCACGGCATGCATCTGATAGTCATATCATAACACTTGTTTTGAAGCGAAAAATGTGCTACAAACACGGTCGTCAGGTGCGTATTCGTCCTGCAATAGTGAGAGAAGCAGCTAAATATTTAGTCCAAACAGAATTATTTAAAGAATTAAATATTACATATGATGATAACTGGGCATACGACGACGAAGTTGATGGTGATAATGATCGTATAGATAACAATGAATGCACATGTGAACTTGGTGAGTTAATAGATGAACCAGTAAATCCCGGTAATGCTGAAACTTTACTTGATAATGAGCAGGATGTCGTCATAACAATGGCACCCGGTGAGGGTAAGTACCCGCTATCACTACTGTATGACGACTTTCTTGAAGAATTAGCTTTCATTAAGATTCACGGTGGAATTAAAAGGCAGTTTAAAATAAAACTAAGTTCTTCTGACATAATGAAATCCGAAATAACTCGGCATGATAGAAGGGCTATGCGGCCAGATTATTTGTTTACTTTATTAAAGAAACAACAGATGACCCAAATAGGTGGACACATAGCTACTTGTCTTCGAAAGAAAACCGTCAACGGCGCTCCTATTTTAGTAAACAACCTTCTTAATGACGACTACTTACAGAACCTCATTCAGCATGACGATGGATATAGAATTCTTAGTAGTGTGAGAAATTCCCCAGCACACTGGGAAGAAGAAAAGAAAAAATTGTTAGCAATGATTCGGCAGTTCGGTGTCCCAACATTGTTTATGACGATATCAGCAGCTGAAACGCAATGGCCTCATTTAATAAAACAGCTTAAAAGCACAGTTGACAAAGAGGAAGTGTCGCTTGAGGAATCACAAAATATTCCATACGCAGAAAAAGTGCGACTCATTCAGTCCGACCCATTTATATGCGCTACTTTTTTTGAAACACGTTATAAAGAACTAAAAAAAACATGGCTGTCTCCCGTTGGGCCTTTTGGTAAACTTAAAATAAACCATCAATACCATCGAATAGAATTCCAAAACAGAGGTTCTCCTCATGCTCATATGATGTTGTGGATAGAAGATGCGCCTATCTCCATTCCTGGAGATCAATCATCAACTGAAAAGGTTATAATGTTTGTTGACCAAATCATATCCTGCAATAGTGAAGATTTAGATGAAGACTTAGTTAAGATACAAACTCACAAACACACACATTCATGTCATCCCAAGCCAAGTCGTCCTTGTAGGTTTGGAATACCTTTTTTTCCAATGGATAAGACACGTCTTCTGACACCTCTGGAAGAAGATAATCCAAGCCTAAAAGAATGGAAAGAAGTATCTAAAAAGTTAAAGGACGACTTGGTGAATATTCCGCCACATTTAACATTTGATGAGTACTTAGCATCGACAGAATTAAATATCGAAAAATACATATGGGCAGTTAGATCAACACTTAAACGGCCCAAAATATATCTACAGAGACGACCAAAAGACGTCATGGTTAATCCATTTTGTAAAAAGGTATTGGAATTACAGCGAGCTAATATGGATTGCCAATTTATACTAGACCCATTTGCCTGTTCCGTTTATATTGTCGATTATATTAACAAAGCTGATCGAGGCATGTCAAATTTACTAAGAGCGGCGGTCGAAGAGGCCAAGAATGGCAACAGTAGCATAAGAGACTCTCTACGCGCAATATCAAAAGTATTTTTAAATTCTTCGGAAATTTCAGCCCAAGAGGCAATTTACTGTCTGGCGGGACTTCCGATGTCACAAGCCTCTGAGAGCGATGTTTACATAAACACATGACACCCCAATGAACGAGTGGGTATTTTGAAATCTTTCATAGATTTGCAGTCTTTGGATCCATCGTCCACAGACATATTTAAAAAAAAATTACTAGATCGTTATAAAAATCGGCCACGTGATAAAACGTTTGATACAATGAGTTTAGCTTATTTTGCAGCGTATTATACTTTTTCAACTAAAATCTCACGTACACATGAAGGTGAAAACACTGACCATGAATGTATAGGAAATTGGATTGAGTTGTTAAATAACGATGGATACGTGCGAAAAAGAAGGAAACCCAGGGTCATACGTTTCCGAAGATATAATAGAGCTCAAGATCCCGACAATTTCTACAGGGAGCAGCTAATGTTATACACAAACTGGAGGGATGAAATTAGTGAATTAGTCAATGACGTTATAAACCTCGAACAGAAATTTATTGAACTTAGTGATGAAATCCGTTCAGAAAGTCTTCAATTTAATCGCTTGGGGGGCCCAGATGAGTTTGAGGCATTATTGGATGCAATTCGTAATGTAG
Organism: Eilema caniola; assembly: GCA_949126895.1. Lineage (NCBI taxonomy): Eukaryota > Metazoa > Arthropoda > Insecta > Lepidoptera > Erebidae > Eilema > Eilema caniola. Next base: position 5,303,689 of record OX421485.1, read on the forward strand.
ATAAAGATGAAGAGGATGAGGATAGTGCAGTGAAAGAAAAAGCTCGTCCTTTAGATGATTATGAATTAGAGACACAAGAAGGTGATCCAGATCATTGTCTACAGTTACATGGAAATCAATCAGATTTAGTAGGAGGAGCGATTGCCCAACCAGCAGTTTTGTGTGAAGATGATGTATTGCGTTTAGTTAGAATATTTAATTGTGATCAAAGACATTTTGTTTTACATGTAGGACATATTTTCACTCAAGAATCACCACCACCTTTTTATTATTTTGTTAGTGGTGGAGCCGGCGTGGGCAAAAGTTTGTTAATTAAGGGTTTGTATCAATATTTAATGCTTATGTTCAATAGAGTTCCGGGTATAAATCCTGATGATGCTAGAATTTTACTTTGTGCATACACGGGAAAAGCTGCTTTTGGAATCGGTGGTCAAACTGTTCACAGTACGTTTGGACTGCCAGTATCCCAATGTGGTCAAACAATGCCCGAATTATCAGCAAGCATCGCGAACACCTTAGCATGCAAACTTGCAAAAGTAAGATTAATTATTTTGGATGAAATATCAATGTTAGGTAGTAGAACTCTGAACCAAATTAATAGGAGATTGCAGCAAATATTTCACACAGATACGCCATTTGCTGGTATGTCTATTATAAGCGTCGGGGACTTCAATCAGTTACCACCGGTAGGAGACAACTGGGTTTTTCAGCCAAACAGTAGTCGAAATCCATTGGCACCCCTAGCTGGTGCTCCGTTGTGGGAACCATTCCGTCTCTTTATGATGACTGAAATAATGCGGCAAAGAGATGATCTGGCATTCGCAATAGCCTTAAACAATATGGCTGTCGGTCGGATGACTTCTACGGATATAGAGTTAATTAATTCTAGATGTTACAGTATTAATACTTTACCTATTGAGGCACATGGAGCGATACACTTATTTGCGACCAACAATGAAGTCGACAAATACAATAATCAAGTATTGTCTCGAATGAACACTGAAGGGTACTCGGTTAAAGCACTTGATGTGGTTTCTGGAGCACCAAATCCGCAAGCTGCTAAAAAAGCCTTGCAGTCTGTAAATACTCTACCTACAATGCAGACCTACGGTCTTCCTAAGAATTTGTTTTTACGAGTTGGTGCACGTTATATGGTAACTGTGAATATTGACACTACAGATGGCCTTGTGAATGGTACTACCAGAATATTGAAGGCTATTGATTACGGTCGACACAAGAAAACAAGTGAAAAGCGGCCTTTACGTATTTGGGTTCTGTTCGATAAAAGTACGGGAATAGCTACAAGAAGTAAATGTCAAGTAACTTCGAAAACATCGTCAATATCTCAATTCGAATTGGACGCCATTAGATGCCGTCACTTATACTGTGAAAAGGTGGAAATCTTCAAATCTTGTAGTGCAGCGTACTCAGTTTCCAATAGTACCAGCAGAAGGTATTACAATTCACAAGTCGCAAGGTGCCACCTTAGAAAAAGTTGTGGTCCATATTTCTAAAAATGTAAAAAGATCGATGCTGTATGTAGCTTGTTCTAGAGCAATGTCATCGTTTGGACTGTTTTTAGTCGTGAATTCAGGTACATTTAAACCTCCCTCTGAAATATCAGAATCGAGTGCTGTAAGTATAGAAATGAGAAGACTAGAACAAAACAAATTGGTACCATATTTTAAATTTTTGCAAACACCTGAAGATAATGCAGTTCAAATTGTATTTCATAACGTGCAATCATTGCGCAAACATTTTTCAGAAGTCATCATAGATCCTATTATTCATTCCTCCCATGCAGCATTGTTTGTTGAAACCTGGGGATGTCGTAGAGATACTTTTGAACTTGATGGTTTTTATGAGGTGTGCAGAGTAGATGGTCCAGCTGTATCTAATGCAAATCCAGGTTGGGGATCTATCGCGTATGTACGTCGCAATCTTAAGGATGCCGTGACAGATGGATCATGTAAAAGATATTATTTAAATAACCCAGGCGCTGCAAACGGCCATTGTGAATGCTTGCATTTTGAAATGTTTAATATCAGAGTGATAACTGTATATAGGTCACCACAATGTCAAATTAATGTTGCAATAGAATGTATAAATACAACAATATTCGGCAGCAACCTCAATATGTACACTTCATCTTCTCGTCTGATTGTTGTGGGAGACTTCAATATAGATTTTAGAATGAATCCCCAAAATGGAATTTCCTCATATTTTTCATCCATAAACATGTTTCCGTTAATAAACAGTAGCACTACACGAAGTTGTACAACTATTGATAACGTTTTTTCGAACTTCAATGTTCAATGTGGTACTATTCATAACTTTTTCAGTCACCATTTACAGGTCTGGTTCAAATTTAATACGTAATTAATATTTTTGAACCAGATTTCTAAATAGTGACTAAAAAACTTAGTAAATAAATAACTTTAATAAAATAACTTTCGCAAGTCTGCTGCAAGGCTAGTATAAGTGTTTCAGTTATATTATAGATAAATGATATGTGTTAATATAAAATAAAGGATTACTTAAACGATAAAGAGATCTTTGTCTTAAATTTATGCTCCTCCATCTTTCCCCATTGTAATGTTATGAATTTCATTTTGCAATAAAAATACCATAGTTATGACTCGATTGTCGTAATGAACGAACTTTGTAAACCTTGCAGGTTTGTACGGAACCCTCGGTGCGCGAGTCCGACTCGCACTTGGCCGGTTTTTTTTTTATTTCGGACGTGTTATTAATCAAGATAAGCCATGGAAAACAAAGCCAATCAAAGTTTTATTTAAATTTCGTGCTATGCTACTTCTAATATCTTGGTTAAATGGGAACAAGACGTCAATGTCATTTACTATACCAGCTTTATGGCGTGAACCTAGTAATCATTTTAATGATTGCTACTTTTGCATGACTGACATACGTGGTTTTACAGTCACGAGCAATAATATGTATACATTGTCAAGGCTTCTAAAATATGTAAACACCTTCGACTCCAAAACAAAGTGCTCAACGTGAAGAGCATAAAATTGTAACCACGGGTTCACATCATAAATATGTATACACTCATTGCTTCATTAAATTATGTCCACTAAGAAAGGAATTAAATCATGTATGCACGTTTGCATCAATAACATGTATTCACGCGTTGTTCATTTTAAACAAAAATATAATACACAATGTATCCACCAATAATAAGTTTACAACTAAAACTTCATAACTCCGTATACAAACTATTTTTAAATTGTGAAAAACAAATGCATGTTAGTTCCTGTCTGTGGTCGGGCACCTTCGCGAACCATACGAATATCACCGATCTATTTTCTCAGAGAAATTCTTTATTATTCGTTGTGAGACTTTAGGTAATTAGGTATATATAATATGTACAAAAATGCAAAAGTTTGTTTGTTTGTTTTCTTTAAAGTGCCGTATAATAAATATTAGAGTGTTAGTTAATCGATCTGAAACCTTTGCACGGGTTGTTTGGTATCGCAAACTCGAATGTGTTTTTAACCGACTCCAAAAAAGGGGAGCAGGTTCAGACGATCGCTCATATCAGCACAGTGCATCAATGAATATAGATCGTGAATATTATCATAGCAACAAAACATCAACATCGCGGTAAAAGAATAATTTATTTAAAAAATATTCAGCATGTTTATTTAAGCGCATTTTGATCACCCGCCAGCGACCATTTGGAAAAATGTAATTGACAGGCACGGGAATCCATTGCTATCTTCTTTGCCTGTGATGACGTCACGGGGAATACTATACATACATCCATGGATAGCTGATAGTATACACTTTACGGTTGACCACCACGCCGTGCGGAATAACAGTTAAAAAACGCAACAGTCGCGGATTATCAGGAGCTCACCGTCATATCCAACAAAGAAAGACCACTAACGTTCCCGGTGGATACCTTCACCTCGCGCTTACCCACTATCCCGCCCGAGGCCCCTTTTAGCGTGGCTGAATATGTGCAATTTAAAGCTGCATATGATCAGTTTCTTGCCGGGATACGTCAAATCAGTGTAACTTTTTTCAACGGAGCGATACTTGCGGTGGAGTACAGCTTCGACGCCACGAGGATGGAGGACGACCGGCTGCTCATCAATTGGGACTGGCTAACTCACATATTCGCAACCATGCCACTAGGTGAAAAGAATTTTGTTAGGGTTGCCAGGATACTGCACTTCGTGAACAAGCGGATTCATCTGGACAAATGTGCGGCCGCTGATGGTGACACCTGCTCGTATGGGAGGAACAAGAAGCAACAAGAAACTCTTAAGCGCGAGTGTAAGCATAGGCATTTCCATCTTTATTGTGCCCTGCACATCAGTTCGTGGGTGTCGCAATACTTAGTCCACCAACATAACCCAGACGTGATGGATTATTACGCGACGGGTCATCGCACTGGTGCCGAAGTTTAGTTAGAGGCTCCTCGCAATGTGTGTGGTTCCGGATCTAAAACCAAGTGTAGATCTGAGTAAAGTGATGTTAAACATGTAGACGTAATGTTTATATTTTTGAATTAGTGTATTCGATATGTATAGTTTTACTTTATATTATTAAATTAATGTGTTTAATATGTATAGTTTTACTTCTGTATACTCCTATTAGTTTAGAATGACAGCGAGTTGTGAAGCAGAGGTACTGCGAGGCGAAGGTAAGGTTGGTGAGGTGTAAATAGCAAAGGTAGGTGTGCATACAGGTGCGGATAGCCGTTGTAGAGCACCTGTATGCACGTTACTCTTAAGTTTGTGTCACGAGACGTGATGATTAGAGTCATGTAAACAAAGACTCAAAGCTTGCTACAGGCCCCAAAGTGACGTTCCTTACCAACTAAGACATAATAACTTGGGTTAATATGCCGTGAGTATGATATGTCAAGTTACAGAACAGTTAGATGTAAATGGAACACACTACACCATTATGCTGGCACGGTAGCTCGGCGTTCACCTTTTATGTATTTCTAGTATACGAATCTGAGATAGGTGAGATATAAGGTTTGCTTAACTCGATCCCTGAGTAACGACCGAACTCTAAGAAACCATGCTCTCAAGAGGGTTGCCAACAGTTCTACCTATATAAACATAAATTGTTAGATAATAGCTAGCAACGTCCGTTCGAGTGTCTTTAGAATTGAAAACGGATTAGTGGTCATCCTGACTTTGTAAATAGCGAAGCGACTATACAGGGTGTAATCGTTAAGTGTGTCCAGGCGATTATTCCGTAACTATTACAGATATCAAAAAACTTTAAACTGATATCGAAAGTACGTTACCTAATGAGTAAAATGACATCAATAACTTTTTAAAAATCAAACGAGAGGTATCTAAAATTTTGACATTAAACACTCCCATACATTTAGTATGAGATTAGTAGAAAGGTTTTAGTTTCCTTATTTTAAGTGATCTAGTACCCATTTTACCTTAATCATATTTTATAATTACGTATAATATGACAATGATTATTTTCAAATAGATACATGTGTAAAATAATTAACTTAGGTACCACTTGAAATTAGTAATAAACCGTGTTTTAATATTGCATTAAGTAATTTGAGCTAACTGAAAAGCACTAGAAAAAAAAAGATACTCTTTGGTGTTCGTTATAAATTCAAAACTTTTATCTCGGGTTGTTGTTCCCACCAATTTATCGTTGTTTTTTTTTTTAATTTGCGTTAATAATCGTGATTGCAAAATGGCATATTCCAAAAGAGAAAAGTGAGATATGCTAAAAATTGACTACAAAAATGATTGTAACAAAAGAGCGGCCATTATCGTCTACAGAAGAGAGTACCCAGACAGAGAAGTCCCTTCTGGTGTACGTACCTAAAACCTTTCTACTAATCTCATACTAAATGTATGGGAGTGTTTAATGTCAAAATATTAGATACCTCTCGTTTGATTTTTAAAAAGTTATTGATGTCATTTTATTCATTAGGTAACGTACTTTCGATACCAGTTTAAAGTTTTTTGATATCTGTGATAGTTACGGAATAATCGCCTGGACACACTTAACGATTACACCCTGTATAGTTCTTTGCACATGATTGATATACTTTTTGATCTGATGAATTCAAAATCATCCTTTGGAAAAGGTTCTAAGTCACCATTATCGTTGAAAAACAAAACCTATTGGGAACTTATATTTAATGAAACTGAAATGTATTTAAAATCGTTAACAATAAATAGAAGAGGTATCGTAAATCATCCTAGAAAACTTTTGTATTAGTGTTTTTAATGAACATCCATAGCTTGTCATTACTTGTTAACGATTTGTGTACAGTAGAGAAAAATCTAATACTTGTTGACTATTAAGTGCTCTAGAACTTCTCTAAAACTTTTTTCTTGCATTAGGGCTCGTGGTCGGGCGCAAGATAATCCGAGTCCTCTCGAGTTTCGGTATATAATGAGAAAGATGTTGTCCAGACATTCCATTCAACCTTCCATCAATGCCAACTGCGTAGAAAATGGTTTCGACACGTCACACGTGTTTGATTTCAATAAACCAAAAGTTTGTTTCAACCTCGGGAAGAACCTGACTGTCAACAAGACATTGAAAATGTTTTTGAAAATTTAGAAACAATTCAAACTAGGCCATTTCAGGAAAATATATTATATTATGTGACTGGCTATATTATCAAACAAATTCTTACCCATATTTCCTGTGAACATTGTAAAAGTGCTCTAGCAGCGCTTAAAGATATTGCAACAGTTGATCATACTTATCATATAATTGTGAATAAATTTAATTCATTTACTACATTTGAGAACCGAGGCAAACTGTGTCTTCCTTCTGCAGCAGTTTACAAAATTGTTTAATATTGTGACCAAGTTTTTCAACGAGCTAATTTGATGGGCCAACTTAGAATTAATAATATTGTAAATAAATAAAATTAAATTTTACTCCTGCATTGCAGCTAATGTTCAACCATTCGATCACAGACTCAATTATTTGTAATGATTTGCACGAAAGTATGTTATCACAACAGCAGAGGCGCTAGAGGCGGCAGGTCCTGGGCTTTTAACAGGTGAAGAATTTACACAGATGATGGAGATGGGCAGAGACAACCTTTACAAAAACAAAGTCAGCTGGTTCTGTCAGTTGTAAGCCATGAGTGGCACTGAGGGGGACGTGAAGGAGAAGAAAAGCGGGAGGGATACAGTGAACCGGAAGGTGAGGCGCTGGGACAGATGTTACTCAACGTGGGGTCTGGCGCGCTAGAGGCAATATGGCCAGAGCGCATAATAGACAGATAGATGCAATGCACTGAAAGAACGGGAACATACACTTCATAATAGACTACCGGGCTAAAAGGTGCGATTGCAGCCTGCATGAACAAAGCTCTTCTCCCAGTCAAGCACAAGCATTGCATCGTAGCGGCTGACATGAGTAAGGTACGTGCTGCTCAAAAGGATCTGCTAATGCTAACTTATGCCAGCACCATTAGTAATGGGGTCCAAATGGTATCAACAAAAAGCAAATTCATTATTCAAAATGCGTAAACGTGCTTTCTTAAAAAATCATACTTGTTGGCAACACTACCCAAGTGCTGGCCACACTTTTCATTGAAGCTATGCTCCTCGTGGTGTAAATGTCAGACCTCAAAGGAATAAAGCTGGTGGCAGAGGAAAATCACTAATAAGAAAATGGCTCAAAGTGAAAATTTTGCGGAGGTGATTGGATTGCAGACGCAGCTTCTGCAATCAATGCAAGAACAAATCAATGCTCTGAACTCAAACGTAAATGTCAATGTGCCCTGGCCAGCTCCAGTGAACATAAATATAGATCCGGAGGATGCATACAAAGCTTTTGAGACTACTTGGAATACTTACTGTCACGCCACCCGCATGGACGAGTGGCCAGCAGCAAACGAACAAAGAAAATTCGGTGTTCTTTTTGGCGCCATCGGGGAGGAGGCCCTATCAAAATATGGCTATTTCGGCCTCAAATCGGACGAGGCTCTCACATTGTATACAAGTCCTTAATGCAATGGGAGCGAAAATGGTGCCTAAAAAGAATATTATCTACAATAGGTACATCTTCTGGAGCCACAGTCAATCTGATGAAGGATTTGATATCTGTTAAAACTAGTTACAGAAGGTGATTATAAAGATAATAAAGATGATATGATACGAGACAAAATTGTATTGAAAAAAGAATTATTAAAGAAAAATAATTTTACTCTGGAGAAAGCAGTCAACATAATATGCAGATCGTCAGAAGCAACTAATACACAGCTCAAAAATATATCTGGACGCATCTCTGAAGAGAATATCAAGAAAATCACAGAAGAACAAAAACGTAAATGCCGTTTCTGTGGCAATACTCATATTTTGAAAAAAGAAATGTGTCCGGCCTGAGGCGAAACATGCTCTAATTGTAAGGGACGCAATCACTATGAAAACGTGTGTAAGGAAAAGCAGATGAAAGAAATAATTGAATAAAAAGGAAGAAATTATATAGTCAGACAACGTGAAAGACATGCTAATAATAATAATAATAAATATTCCACAACATTTCACACAACGCTATCTAGATCCATGGTAAGCATAGCTTAACTAGCTTGTATTATGGAATCTAGAATGCGGATAAACATACTTAGATACTTGTAGAATATACTGCTTCCGGGCTGGTTGGCCGTGGTCCATGTGAAACTTGCGTACCAGGCGTTTCGTCGATCACTGCGGTCGACATCTTCAGTGGCGCAGGGCCGGGCGATGACAACTTCGGAGACCTTGCCTCGCCGGCGGCTGACGTGCGAGTGGCGCGATGGCTTGAGTCACGGCTGTATTTATTGGCACGGTCGGAGCGGGGAATCGACTCACTTGATTCTGATTGGCCAAGCGCTGTGGCGCGGACGTTCTCGATCCTGATTGGTTGTTTGCACTGTGATACCGAGTGGCTCTCAGTGCTGGGTACCAATCTTTTTGGAGCTGAAATCCCTCGTTTTTTCGGTTGAAGTTATATTTTATAGTTATATTTTGGAGAGTCTTAGGCGTTTTGATATGGAAGATTGCAAAAGTGTAGCAACACCCATTGAACCTGGTGTTAATTTACATACACTTGATGACGAGCCTATTGATAATGTTCTTTATCAAAACTTAATAGGTTATGTATTATACATTTATGTATTTATCAGTTAATACTAGACCTGATATTTCTTTTGCTGTGAATTATTTGAGTCAATTTAATAATCCGCACTCGTATACTCATTGGAAGGCTGCTAAGCGTTTTCTACAATATTTGAAAGGTACCATTGACTCTGGACTTACGTTTAGAAAGGCTTCTGGTGATAGTCTTCTTTCTGGTTTTGTCGATGCTGATTGGGCAAATGGCATAGACTTTTGACTATTCCCACCGATTGATAGCTGTGTGTTATTAAAAGATCTTGCATTACCTTAAAATGTGTCTTGATGCCCGATGAGCTTAACGTGTGCAGCGGCTCTTCGTTGATTGGCCAGAAGTATCGTTGTCTGCCGGAACTTGCGAAATCTCTCCTTGTTCTTCCCAACGCCTGTAGCTGTAGCCTCTTGTCCTCGGGAACACGTTGCCAATGAATCCCTTGACGATCCTACTGACTGCGCCAGTTATCGAGTAGGTGAATACTTTGATTGATACTGCGGTTTGAGTCGTGGTGGCAACGCGGCGGAGTTGGGTGTCGGAGACAAACGACTGAAGACTTTATTTAAGTATAACAAGAACTTAAGACGACGAAACTAGGAATGATCTGTTAAGAAAAATCGATGGCTATTATCGCCTCTCAGTTAATATGCGTAAAACTATGAAATTAATTTATGAGTCAACCTTTTCTAATTTGGTTTTACGACTTTTTTTGATATATGAGGGGGCAACAATGTGATACAATGTAAGACGCTGATGGTGAAATCATGTCGCAATCCTCACCTCGATTTCTCTAATTTGTGGAAAAGTACTTCACTTTAATTACGTCGTAAAGCTGGCCTATGCCACGTTCGTACACAATCCAGCTCGAAAAATTGTCAAAAAATTGCAATGGCGGTTGCCATGTACCCATTACCCTCGAGTAAGAAAACCTGACTCTCTCTATGCCGTAATGTGCACCTTCGACGTTATAAACCGTACGTTAAGATGTCGTTGACTGTGAATAAACATTTTTTATACACACTCTTCCCCCAGCATGCTTTGGACAGGGTGCGCATTGTCTTACATAACTTTTCAACTCCGATCATCGGAGGTCCGAAAATGATTCTCATACCATTAAAATAAACTAAATGTTTATGCAAATAAACTTTGATTTGATTTGATTTGAAAAACATAATCATTTAAATTCATAATATCACAAATCATACACTTAGTTTATACTAATATTTGTTTTAATATATTTGTTTATACTAATGATCGAAACTCATAATCATTTGAATAAATAACTATAATATTCATAAATGTGTTTTATTCTATTTTTTTTTAATTTCTTAATCATAATTGCTACCAGAAACTAGATGCTACTAGACAAGTAGGTTAGTTTAGGTTAGAACTGTGAGCACAACAACGCGCGAGCCGAGCGAGCGTGCCGGGGCAGCGGCTGGCGAAGCGCCAGAAATTAATTTTTGTTAGAAAAGTAGACAGAATTTATGCAAAAAGAATTTTTAAATCGGTCCAGCCGTTATTGAGAAACACATGTAACAGACGGACACAAGGAATTGATAGAACGCAATATGATAATTATCTGTTATGAAGTAAGCTATTCTGAATAACGGCGTTATGAGTTGAAGTATGTTCGTAGTAACAACATAATTAATTAAAGCAATATGATAATAGAATGTTATGAAGAAAAATATCTGAAAGAAAATTATGGATTTAAACTGGTTCTTGGTAGTAACACTATTAATAAAAAAAAAATCATTAACTGTTATGAGTTCCGATGATAGTAATAAAAATGTATGAATAAAAAAAGTATGAACAGTAAAATTATGAAGATTGATGATTATGAACACAAATCGGTAGTAAGAAAAAGAATAAGGTTAAAAATTTTATTTGAGCCAAAATGGACCGCTTTGGCCATCCTTCAATCCTGTAAGACAGTCGTCAGCGGCTGTGTCGAGCAAGCAAGTAGTGACGTGCCAGTCTTGATCCTTCCTGTAGCTTAATTTGCACTGTGCGAAATTCTTATACTGGTCAGCTATTTTGTTTATAATCATCATATCATAGTATCTAAGTATATGTCTTCAGGCTTTCACGGCCGGCGTTGCATGTAGAATATACTGCTTCCGGGCTGGTTGGCCGTGGTCCATGTGAAACTTGCGTTCCAGACGTTTCGTCGATCACTGCGGTCGACATCTTCAGTGGCGCAGGGCCGGGCGATGACAACTTCGGAGACCTTGCCTCGCCGGCGGCTGACGTGCGAGTGGCGCGATGGCTTGAGTCACGGCTGTATTTATTGGCACGGTCGGAGCGGGGAATCGACTCACTTGATTCTGATTGGCCAAGCGCTGTGGCGCGGACGTTCTCGATCCTGATTGGTTGTTTGCACTGTGATACCGAGTGGCTCTCAGTGCTGGGTACCAATCTTTTTGGAGCTGAAATCCCTCGTTTTTTCGGTTGAAGATTGGTACCCAGCACTGAGAGCCACTCGGTATCACAGTGCAAACAACCAATCAGGATCGAGAACGTCCGCGCCACAGCGCTTGGCCAATCAGAATCAAGTGAGTCGATTCCCCGCTCCGACCGTGCCAATAAATACAGCCGTGACTCAAGCCATCGCGCCACTCGCACGTATAAGAATTTCGCACAGTGCAAATTAAGCTACAGGAAGGATCAAGACTGGCACGTCACTACTTGCTTGCTCGACACAGCCGCTGACGACTGTCTTACAGGATTGAAGGATGGCCAAAGGGGTCCATTTTGGCTCAAATAAAATTTTTAACCTTATTCTTTTTCTTACTACCGATTTGTGTTCATAATCATCTATCTTCATAATTTTACTGTTCATACTTTTTTTATTCATACATTTTTATTACTATCATCGGAACTCATAACAGTTAATGATTTTTTTTTTATTAATAGTGTTACTACCAAGAACCAGTTTAAATCCATAATTTTCTTTCAGATATTTTTCTTCATAACATTCTATTATCATATTGCTTTAATTAATTATGTTGTTACTACGAACATACTTCAACTCATAACGCCGTTATTCAGAATAGCTTACTTCATAACAGATAATTATCATATTGCGTTCTATCAATTCCTTGTGTCCGTCTGTTACATGTGTTTCTCAATAACGGCTGGACCGATTTAAAAATTCTTTTTGCATAAATTCTGTCTACTTTTCTAACAAAAATTAATTTCTGGCGCTTCGCCAGCCGCTGCCCCGGCACGCTCGCTCGGCTCGCGCGTTGTTGTGCTCACAGTTCTAACCTAAACTAACCTACTTGTCTAGTAGCATCTAGTTTCTGGTAGCAATTATGATTAAGAAATTAAAAAAAAATAGAATAAAACACATTTATGAATATTATAGTTATTTATTCAAATGATTATGAGTTTCGATCATTAGTATAAACAAATTTATTAAAACAAATATTAGTATAAACTAAGTGTATGATTTGTGATATTATGAATTTAAATGATTATGTTTTTCAAATCAAATCAAATCAAAGTTTATTTGCATAAACATTTAGTTTATTTTAATGGTATGAGAATCATTTTCGGACCTCCGATGATCGGAGTTGAAAAGTTATGTAAGACAATGCGCACCCTGTCCAAAGCATGCTGGGGGAAGAGTGTGTATAAAAAATGTTTATTCACAGTCAACGACATCTTAACGTACGGTTTATAACGTCGAAGGTGCACATTACGGCATAGAGAGAGTCAGGTTTTCTTACTCGAGGGTAATGGGTACATGGCAACCGCCATTGCAATTTTTTGACAATTTTTCGAGCTGGATTGTGTACGAACGTGGCATAGGCCAGCTTTACGACGTAGTTAAAGTGAAGTACTTTTCCACAAATTAGAGAAATCGAGGTGAGGATTGCGACATGATTTCACCATCAGCGTCTTACATTGTATCACATTGTTGCCCCCTCATATATCAAAAAAAGTCGTAAAACCAAATTAGAAAAGGTTGACTCATAAATTAATTTCATAGTTTTACGCATATTAACTGAGAGGCGATAATAGCCATCGATTTTTCTTAACAGATCATTCCTAGTTTCGTCGTCTTAAGTTCTTGTTATACTTAAATAAAGTCTTCAGTCGTTTGTCTCCGACACCCAACTCCGCCGCGTTGCCACCACGACTCAAACCGCAGTATCAATCAAAGTATTCACCTACTCGATAACTGGCGCAGTCAGTAGGATCGTCAAGGGATTCATTGGCAACGTGTTCCCGAGGACAAGAGGCTACAGCTACAGGCGTTGGGAAGAACAAGGAGAGATTTCGCAAGTTCCGGCAGACAACGATACTTCTGGCCAATCAACGAAGAGCCGCTGCACACGTTAAGCTCATCGGGCATCAAGACACATTTTAAGGTAATGCAAGATCTTTTAATAACACACAGCTATCAATCGGTGGGAATAGTCAAAAGTCTATGCCATTTGCCCAATCAGCATCGACAAAACCAGAAAGAAGACTATCACCAGAAGCCTTTCTAAACGTAAGTCCAGAGTCAATGGTACCTTTCAAATATTGTAGAAAACGCTTAGCAGCCTTCCAATGAGTATACGAGTGCGGATTATTAAATTGACTCAAATAATTCACAGCAAAAGAAATATCAGCTCTAGTATTAACTGATAAATACATAAATGTATAATACATAACCTATTAAGTTTTGATAAAGAACATTATCAATAGGCTCGTCATCAAGTGTATGTAAATTAACACCAGGTTCAATGGGTGTTGCTACACTTTTGCAATCTTCCATATCAAAACGCCTAAGACTCTCCAAAATATAACGCTTTTGATTGACTCTAATTTCGCCTTTCTCTTCATCTGAAGTAATATGTAAACCTAGACAGTAACATAAATTGCCAATTAATTGAATATTTAGTTAAGCCATTTTGCCAGCAACCGAAAACACGTAAAGGTCAGGTTTACTATTAAACCATTTTTCATACTGTGTAGAATTATGTAAGAACCTATGAGGACATCTATTTTTAAGATAAACGGCAGTGCGGATGGCTTCTTCCCAAAATGTTTTAGGAAGACCAGACTCTTGAAGCATACACCTAGCTTTCTCAACTATGGACCTAAGAGTTCTTTCTGCAGCTCCATTTGAGGAAGGACAGTGAGGCACCGTGGTCTCATGAACTATACCTTGACTCTTCAGATAAGATGTAAACTCAAGAGTTCACATACTCAGTCCCATTATCTGTTCTCTAACGTTTCATTTTCAGACCAGTTTGTCTTTCTAATTCAGTCAGAAATTCTATAAACTTAGACCGTACTTCTATTTTAGATTTTACGAAGTAACAAAGTATAGCTCTTGTAAAATCATCCACAAAAATAAGTAAATACTTGTTACCTTCTAACGAAGTAGTACTAAAAGGACCACAAAGATCAGAGTGAATTAATTCTAATTTTATTAAACTCTTCTTATACGTAACTGGTTTGAAGGGTTTTCGGAACTGTTTGCCTTCAACACTGGTACACAGGGATTGTTGTCAATACTAGTATAATTAATACCAATGGCCTTACCTTTACGCAGTTCTACTAGTCCAATTCGATACAGATGACCCAATCTGCGATGCCGTAAGTCCGAAGAAGGCGTGGATGAAACCAGAACATTCTCGTTCTGCTGTTTCACCTCACAGTTATCTAACCTATATAAGCTATTATAAAAAGTCGCGTGGCCTAACTCATGCCCTGAAATTTTGACTTGATTGTGCTTATACAAAGAACAGCCCTTCTCGTTAAAAACAACAGTAATTCCCTTATCAACAACTTTCTTGACAGATATTAAATTGGTGCTAAGGCTAGGTACATACAGTACATCCTTAATAGATTTTATGGTAGACCTATTATTGTCTTGTAATAAAATATCATCAACACCTGAGCATAATTTTCTATCGTTGTCAGCTAATACAATCTCCTTATAATCATTTGTATCACGATAATTCGCTAACCAGTCTTTATGACAAGTAAGATGGGTAGAAACGCCAGAATCAATGTAAAAATCCTGTTTATTCAAAGAACGCCAGCTTCTAAAGCAGACAGAAGTGTTGAAGCATCTTTTGGCTTAGAGTCCCCTGCCTTGAACTTTTTATTCTTCCTAAGAGGACATTGAGGACGCTTGTGCCCAGGCTGGTTACAATTATAACAAATGATCTTCTTCACTGAAGCAATGCTACTATTTTTGCTCGTAGAAGCCGTCGACGTCATCGCCGACTCATTAGACGCACGTTTTTCACTCTCATTCAACAGCTTGGACTTAACGAGATCAGTAGAAATTTCTACATTCGAATTCTCTAGAGCCATCACTAAAGGATCAAAATCCTGTGTTAATCTATCAAGTAAAATAGCAGCATCAGACGTATCATCGATTTGTTTACCGATATCAGCAAGATCTTGAGCATTACTGAGCACTGCATTTATATATTCCTCGATAGACGGGCAATCCGATAGGTGGTATCATCTATATAACTTACGCTCTAGGCTTAGTTTCCTGTCAATACCTTTGTCATCGTAAACTCAGGATAACGATTCCCATACCTCTCGCGCTGTAGTGCAGCTACGAACATGAGTAATAGCTCCGCCATCAAGAGTGAGACATATTTTAGTCATGGCTTTCATATCTTTGAATTTTCGTAATTCCTCTGAAGTGGTATCGGTAGGCGGGTAACCGACGATGGAGTACATAGTTCCTCGTGCATGAGAAACATTTTGGTTTTGAACTT
The DNA here is from genome assembly GCA_949126895.1 of Eilema caniola. NCBI lineage: Eukaryota > Metazoa > Arthropoda > Insecta > Lepidoptera > Erebidae > Eilema > Eilema caniola. The sequence continues at coordinate 5,319,576 of OX421485.1, forward strand.
CCATTGTGGATAGTTACTTCTATTATTAAGTGTACCAATACTACCAATAGTCATACCTCCAGCAGGTGTGTTTATGGCCTTATCTCCATGAGACATGTCAAAGCCAAAAATCGAGTTCACCAAGAAAAAATACTAAGAACAACTATTTTCGTCTAAAATATCAGAGTAAAACAGTTTCTTCGTGATTGCACATAATCTATAGTAGAATATCACTCTGTTTTAACTATTTAAATGATACTCTGGTTAGAATTAAATAAAATTATATTTTTTACGTCTTCACAAAAGTACATTTTTATAAGAGTGACAGATTAGACATGGAAGCAACCAAATCTTATTCAAATCATTACCTTTTAAATGTTCGATGATTACAAGTAGGTTTTACCTACAACAAAACCGAATCAAATTATAGTAAACAATTGGAAGAGAGACCTAACAAAAATAGAAGTTACAAATTTATCTAGGGGAAACCAGAAATTTTTGGAAATAAGACTCCCCTTAAATAATGAAAATTTTATTAAAGAATTTTTAAAAGAACATCTAGAACACTGGAAGAAATATTATATCTATTATGATAATAAAGAACAAAGTCCCTTGTTCAATGAAATAATTTCAGAATTATTCCAAAGTAATCAAATTAAATTTGTGGAATGTACTGAAAGAGTATTCTATGTCGAAGAAGAAGAACAAAAATGTATTGTGTTAGCATATCACGAGGGGAAAACGTGCCACCGTGGCATAAGGGAAACTATTCTTAGATTGAGACGTAATTAATTCTGGCCCCATATGGAGCAAACCATCTCAGCCGTTATTAATACATGTTGTGATACTTGTAAAAGAATGAACTATGACAGAAATCCAATAAAAACACAACCTCAGTTAACGCAAACTCCAAGTAAACCATTCGAAAAAATCTTTATAGATATCTTTTCGCTAGAGATGAATATCTTTCCTTACATTAGTCGATTCCTTTTCGAAATTAGGGCAAGCTATTGAGATTCAAAGCAAATCGACTCCAAAAATATTTAGAACTTAATTTAAATACTTTTCATTTTATGGAGTTCCGGGTAAAATAAGTTGTGACCCAGGCACCGAATTCAATAATAGTTTAATGAAAGAGACCTTAATATTTTATAAAATTGGGACTCCTAAAAACCCAAACTCTATGGGAATATAAAATGGGAAGTAAATATAATAAAAAACTATGTATATCTATCTTGATGAGATTCGGAAGCGGGACTATGTATAACTCATATTGGTTTTGCATGGTCTTGCTGTTGATTTTCATTAACATACTATAAACTGAGTATGAAATGGACCTAAAGATTTCACATTGACATCTAATATTGACATTTTAGTGTTTTGTATTTGACATCAAATGTTGTGATCTTTTAATTTTGTATTGTCATCAAAAATTGACATTTTTGTATTCTGTATCGACACCTAGTATTGACATTTTTGTATATATATATATTTTTTGTTTTGTTAATAAGATTAATATAAAACGGGAAGTAAATATAAAGAAAAAAAACTATCCTATTTGTTGATGAGATTTAGAGGCGTGACTATGAATGACTGATATGTATCTGCATGAATGATATGAATGGACATAGAACATATTAATATTGTATCAAATACTTTCAAACAGTTAATAAAACATCTACTCACATCATCACTCATCAAACAAAATGAAATAAAATTGAGACTATTACAATAAATTAATGGAAACAAATAGATAAATAATAATTATATCCAAAATAAATTATAGATTCTAAACTGTGAACAACAGAAAATTGTCCCTCTCTCCGAACATTGTGTGCCCGACAGGGTCCATAATTGTAACTTAATAATATTAACATGACATCTGTATGTATCACATTATGGAACGCAATAAATGTATTGAGTATTGAGTATTGAGTATTGAATTATTGAGCGATTTCAATCAAATATTACGGACAATACCGAATAGCTAAATACCAGCATAAAATACCTGACGCAGCTTCGGTAATTTTATTATGGCTATTATGGCTTACAACAACACAATTCACAGCGCTACAAACTTAACTCCATTCGAGGTAACCTATGGTCATACAGGTTCTAGTAGTACCCTTAATAATAATTTTGAGCATACTTATATGCAGAACCTAATAAAGAAATATAGGGATAGAAGCATAGAGTTATACCGGAATATAAGAGGTAAACTAAAGACGGACAAATCAAATAGACAAAAACAGGGACAAAATATAGAATTCCATCAAATGGATCAAATTTATACTAAATTAGTAAATTAAAGAAAGGGGAAAGATAAACCACGCTATGAAAAGGCAGTAGTATTAGGTGATGTAGAACAAAATATAGTACCAGAAGAAATTCGAAATAGAACTACAAAGACACGAGTTAAAAATATTAAAGGCCTACTAAAATTTAATATTACTATGATGTTCTAATAAAGCACACATAATGAATAACCCCAACGAAAATGTAATCTTTAGATAATAAGAGCGTATTTTCATAATATAATATAGTGTTAAGGGAATTTTGTGGCACGTTGTATATTCGCATTGTATAATTTAGCATTTATTGAAACTTCATTGTCATTGCATGTTAGAATTAATGGACTTTTTAATATAATGTATTGTACGGGTTATTAATATGATAAGAACTAAAAAAACTTAGGATTATATAAGTTTTATTATAAGATATACCTGATAATTATTCTTTTGTAATCAACAAGAAAATGGGAATGATAGTATTTTTGAAATTTGTCTTCAGTAAAATTTTCCTTCGATAAATTTCAAACTTAGGTAGGTAGGAGTTAAAGTGAAGTACTTTTCCACAAATTAGAGAAATCGAGGTGAGGATTGCGACATGATTTCACCATCAGTGTCTTACATTGTATCACATTTTTGTCACTCATATATCAAAAAAAGTCGTAAAACCAAATTAGAAAAGGTTGACTCATAAATTAATTTCATAGTTTTACGCATCATCCCTACTAAAAATTTGCAGTAAATAAAGCCCTCGATTTTTATAAACAGATCATTCCTAGTTTCGTCTTCTTAAGTTCTTGTTATACTTAAATAAACTCTTGAAGAAGTCTTCAGTCGTTTGTCTCCGACACCCAACTCAGCCGCATCGCCACCATAACTCAAACCGCAGTATCAATTGTAAGTATTCACCTACTCGATAGACTGGCGCCATACATAACTACGTCGTAAATAGGACCCTGAGCAAATGTAAGCACTAACTGCACTCGTCGTTGCACCTCCGACTTACGTTCCGGAGCCCCTTGGGTGCAAGTGTCACTTTGCGAGAGCATGGATCGTAAGACTCTACAACAAACTTTTGCAACGATCGAGTATCTAAATGAGCTTGCCACACGTGCTGGGGCTGAGTAGTTAGAAGCCTAGATCTCATGTTCTCATAGAACAAGAGTAAGCACGCCTGGAACAAACATGCTTCTCGTCGCTTTATCTCCTTCGGTCAAACGCACCGGCCGCGCACGTTCCACACGCCATACACTACTTTTACACTTTTGCATAATGTGAGCATGACGTTCGACTGCAGCATAGCATACATAACGAGTAGCCATAACAGCCACTGCTACGGGAATAAACGTTATTTCTTCAACAATCTTTTGAACCACTCTCGACGTTGTACCTGTTGAGCCACGCCCTTGTAACGTACGCAATGCCGTATATGGTTCATAGGTATGGTTTACCTCTCATTATAATTAAATCTGAACTGGTTTCCTCACGAGTGCGCAGCAGCACAATATTGCGCTCACAACAAGTCGTTATGACTTACAAGCAGTAAAACTTCATGATGATTCTCGTACAAAACGGGACTTTGTTCCAAACAATGTTACAGCGTTCTTAATCGCAGTTTCTACCTAGACTTTCATCACTTGTGACGGTTAAAATCGTTATAGACGATTGCTCATATCAGTAAAGTGCATCAATAAATATAGATCGTACATTTTACCATAGCAACAAAACATCAAAATCGCGGTGAAAGTATAATTTATTTTAAAAATATTCGGCATGTTTATTTAAGCGCATTTTGATCACCCACCCGCCAGTGACCATTTGGAAAAATGAGATTGACAGGCACGGGAATCCATTGCTATCTTCATTTCCTGTGATGACGTCACGGGGAATACTATACATACATCTGCGGATAGCTGATAGTATACACTTTACGGTTGACCACCACGCCGTGCGAAATAACAGTTAAAAAACGCAACAGTCGTGAAACATCAGGAGCTCACCCTCATGTCCAACAAAGAAAGAGCACTAACGTTCCCGGTGGATACCTTCACCTCGCGCTTACCCACTATCCCTATCCTTCCTATCCCAATATGTGCAATTTAAAGCTGCATATGATCAGTTTCTCGCCGGGATACGTCAAATCAGTGTAAGTTTATTCAACGGAGTGACATTTCGGGTGGAGTACAGCTTCGACGCCACGAGGATGGGGGACGACCGGGTGCTCATCAATTGGGACTGGCTAACTCACATATTCGCAACCATGCCACCGGGTGAAAAGAATTTTGTGAGGGTTGCACTTACTGCACTTCGTTAATAAGCGAATTCATCTGGACAAATGTGCGGCCGCCGATGGTGACACCTGCTCGTGTGGGAGGAACAATTTGCAACAAGAAACTCCTAAGCGCGAGTGTAAGCATAGGCATTTCCATCATTATTGTGCCCTGCACATCAGTTCGTGGGTGTCGTACCTAATACTTAGTGCCGGTGATTCTCTTGAAAGAGTCGAAAACAATGTTCAAAGAGGTCATCGTCAAGGTGCACAAAAATAACCCAGACGATATGGATTACTACGCGACGGGTGATCGCACTGGTGCCGAAGTTTCTTGGAGGCTGCTCGCAATGTGTGTGGTTCTGGATCTAAAACCTAGTGTAGATCTGAGTAAAGTGATGTTAAACATGTAGACGTAATGTTCATATTTTTAAATTAGTGTGTATTCGATATGTGTAGCTTTACTTCATATTATTAAATTAGTGTGTTTGATATGTATAGTTTTACTTCTTTATACTCCTATTAGTTTAGAATGACAGTTGTGAAGCAGAGGTACCGCGAGGCGTAGATAATGGTTGGTGAGGTGTAAATAGCAAAGGTAGGTGTGCATACAGGTGCTGATAGCTGTTGTAGAGCACCTCACGTTACTCTTAAGATTGTGTCACGAGACGTGATGATTAGAGTCATGTAAACAAAGGCTCAAAGCTTACTACAGGCCCCAAGGTGACGTTCCTTATCAGCCAAGAAATAAGAACTTGGGTTAATATGCCGTGAGTATGATATGTCAAGTTACAGAACAGTTAGATGTAAATGGAACACACTACACCATTATGCTGGCACGGTAGCTCGGCGTCCACCTTTTATGTGTTTCTAGTATCCGAATCTGAGATAGGTGAGATATAGTTTGATAATAATCCATGAGTAACGACCGAACTCTTAGAAACAAGGTTCTCAAGAGGGTTGCCAACAGTTCTACCTATATAGACATAGATTGTTAGATAATAGCTAGCAACGTCCGTTCGGGTGTCTTTTGAATAGAAAACGGACCATGTGTCACCACTGAGACAATATGATAATTTGATTTAATCGAGCTCTAATTGAGTCACTATTATGTTATTACTGGCAAGCATATTTAGGTCAGTGATAAACTTTGCGGTCTGTAATACGATCTACACTTAAGTTTAATATTCACCTTATACACCTTATTAGTAGATAAAGATTTGACCCACGTCAAGTATGCCGTGCAACTGATGAAATATTTCCTCACCAACCTCACGTAACGTGCGCAGCAGCTACCTGTCGCTGCACCGCATGTCACGTTAGCCATACAATCGTTTCACTAAGCGTTAAGATGTGCACACAATGTGTCCGGTAGCTAGTCTAATATCAGGTAAAGCACAGTAGGTTTCTTATCACTAAGGTATCGTATACTAAGAAGGAAAAAGAATATGAATTGAGAGGCAAGTTTTTAATTAAAATCTATAATAAGTGGCACGAGTTGGTTGAGGTATTAGAAAAGAGAGAATGTGAGGGTCAATTACAAATTAAGAGATAGTCGCTCTTCCTTCTGCTGCCTCGTTTGCTCTCCCTCTTCGTCTTGCTTGAGCCTCTCTCTTCTTGCTCTTTAGGAAACCTTTTTGGCCTCTCGCTGATGGGCTGCAGCAGAATCTGCAGATTAGACGTTGCCCGGCTTATGGGTTAGAGAGCTTTGGCTAATTTTATTTCTTCTAATTCTTCCAATGCTCCCCCTGCAGCAGATGTAATGCCAGCGCATATATCATGCAAGCAAGGTCGAGTTTTCTTTCCTCCATTTTTTTTTTCTTTTTCTCCTCCCGTTCTCTATCAATCCGCCGGTTCTCTTCTTCCTCCTCGGCGTCTGGCCATTGGACCGGAGCAGAATTTTCGGGTTCGGTTGTCATGTTTAACGTTCAACGATTTATCGATGAATGTTTTATTCTATGCCCGATTTCCCAGTGTATAGAGCACACGATCAGAGGGTGCACATTTAGGTTAAGGAAGAAAATATTCCATAATTATAAGGCAACTCTATTCCCAGTGTACCTCATTAACGCAGCCAAATATGGTAACAGTAGGTCGAGGAAAATAAATACAGTTTAATATTAATGTTTCAGCCCGATAATAACACCGACCGGAGCGAAAATTAAGGTAGCAACCCGTAACTATGCTGTGGTTGGAAATTCACTTTAGGTAAACTTCGGCAGTTTCAAGTTCGATCACTGACACCGTTACTTGGAGTGTTGCTAGGTGAACTGATTGCACGGTATACCCTCGGTACATGCGACTTGTCCCGGCACACGATGAAGAATTAGCTGCATAGCAAATTACCAATTGATCGTAAAGTTATTTGGCGAGACCTTAGTAAATCTTCGTATTACAGTTAGTCCGTTTTAGCAGTGTCGGGCTTCACAATCAGTCCGTTGTTTTGTATACGATCGTGTGTGGCATGGTATCGTTCGTAACAGGATGCCTAATATTATCGAACAATGGGATGCTGTTTCATATTTCATAACTATAAATATATTTTAATAAACCTGTGGTTAACCATCCTATTATAGGTGCCCCGTCGATAACATCATTAAACCGAACCGAAATCGAATGTTTTTTCCGCTTCTAATTCTTATGTTAGGAACTATGATAACCCAATGGCGATAAAACTAATTAGGTTAGGTGCGGCCGGAAGTCCCAAACAAAACCAATTTGATTTAATTAAATTTAATTATAAAGTACTTTTACAGAATAAAAATTATAGCTAGTAAGAACAATGATAATGCTTCGAAGTGTTAAACAAATATGAATGCAAATTACTAGCGGTTTCTCGGGAACGGTGCCGATGATGTCAAAGCGATGCACGTGTCGCTGATGGTGCACTGTGTCGTCAGGCGCAGCTTGGGCACGATTCGATGTTATTTCAGTAGATGTACAATTAATGTTATATAGTTCACCTTCTATAGGGCGATCTATTGAAAAGATAAGATCATTAGATGAAGTGTTAGAAATTTCTACCCAGCCTCTATTATTAGTCGCAGTGGTTAGACAATCGGAGATAAGGCAATTACAGATGATTTGATTCTTTATAAAAATTTCACCATCAAGTGTGTTGACAGGCAACTTTAGTAGCTTTGAAGAGTTCGCAAGAATAATCTCCTCGTAGAGATTTACGTTGCGAGAATCATACATCTCTATGGGTATCTGTGCACTCCGAGTAATAAGCAATTTGTTTTTAAGATCTATTTTTGATCCCCAGTTTTCTAATAAGTCAAATCATAAATATCCGTCGAAATAATTATGGAAGTTATAAACATACAAAGTTATGTCGTCGTCTGTTTCATTGAACTCTGGAAAGCAGGGTAAAGTTAAGGAGTGGTCATTCCTACTAGCCCCGTGAACGTTGGTCACTTCAAAAGGCTCATAATTAAGAGGTAAATGACTAAAATGCTTGGTTACGGCGGCAGGGCTGATAAATGATTGATTAGCACCGGTGTCAATTAACAGTTTCAGAGGGGGATTACTATTCAGATCAGTATATAAAATTAACAACACCAGATATGCTTACAACACGTTTATTCCTCCAATATCCAACTTATGGCTATTACTAGGTTACCTCGTATAATAGTATAGTGACAGGTACAAAGTACAATGTTATACTTGATTATCTTGTAGGTACGTAGTGACTTGTCTTCAAGATGCCTCCCCCGAGAATGTTGGAATCGAATCTCCAAGTATCTCCAAGTAACCGCCGCCCCACCCGTCGCTTAGTGTTGCCAGCTTACAAATCATCAATTACCTTACAATAAATTATAGTCAATAATATTAGGTACTTTTATGTTTTTCAATCCCCTAAAAATAAACCTAACACTCGTCCATCCTGACCTCGTGTATGTCCTCATACACGCAAGATACAGGTTAACCTAACACTTGGTCATTCGATTCCAACAACAGTAACCAGAATAATAATGAATAACATTGTCAGTAAAGTATTTTGATTTTAACTTAAGACTAATATTTACCTGTTTTAAACAACTCTGAATAATTACAGGATAACAACTCTTAATAAAAACTGGATACCTATTTAACTTTATCATTTTGTTTACAAACAAAATAATCACATTCAAAGACAAATACAGGTTTATACTTGCAATTTTATAAGGTTGTATTACTTTATCAGACTGGATTAACAAAAATACAATTTCTACGTTATTAAGTTGCTAAGCTAGGTATTTAATATCACATCGAATAGCTAAAGACTAGGATTGCAACTCTGTCAAATACAGGGTAACAAATTTAACATAAAAACTGAAAATCTTGTAAAGACAATTACACAAAACATTAATAAAATTTGAATTAGGTAAATTAAATGTAACATCTTACCACAATCTTACTTCTATCACAAACTTCTGAATCCAATATCTCAGAAACTGGCGACCCAACTATGGTCGCTAAGCTGGCGAATCTCACATCGCATGAACTGGCGAACCAACTATGGTTGCAAACTGGCGAATCTCACATCGCATGAGCTGGCGAACCAAATATGGTCGCTAAACTGGCGAACCAACTATGGTCGCTGAATATTCGTAAGTCAGAAACTTTTACAATACATAAATATGGTCGCTAAACTGGCGAATCTCGCATCGCATGAACTGGCGAGCCAAATATGGTCGCTGAACTGGCGAACCAAATATGGTCGCTAAACTGGCGAACCAACTATGGTCGCTGAATATTCGTAAGTCAGAAACTTTTACAATACATAAATATGGTCGCTAAACTAGCGAATCTCGCATCGCATGAACTGGCGAGCCAAATATGGTCGCTGAACTGGCGAACCAAATATGGTCGCTAAACTGGCGAACCAACTATGGTCGCTGAATATTCGTAAGTCAGAAACTTTTACAATACATAAATATGGTCGCTAAACTGGCGAATCTCGCATCGCATGAACTGGCGAGCCAAATATGGTCGCTGAACTGGCGAACCAAATATGGTCGCTAAACTGGCGAACCAACTATGGTCGCTGAATATTCGTAAGTCAGAAACTTTTACAATACATAAATATGGTCGCTAAACTGGCGAATCTCGCATCGCATGAACTGGCGAGCCAAATATGGTCGCTGAACTGGCGAACCAAATATGGTCGCTAAACTGGCGAACCAACTATGGTCGCTGAATATTCGTAAATAAGAAACTTTTACAATACATAAATTACATTGCAAAAATACATAATAATAATCATAATTATAAATAAATATAAATAAATAAATAAAAATGTATATTTGAATAGCTGGAACTTGGTATCTATGTTTGTTTTTATTTAAATATTATGTTTTATTGGTCGTCATCGATATCTCGACCTTCTGTATCTGAACCACTGTCATTTACATCCAAAGCAGCAACATGAACCCAAGGTTGCATACGGTCGGCGGCAACGGTAATACTTTATGTTTACTTTTTGTAAAGCCTGGAATTGCTACTATTCTATATCTGTCGTTTCCTAAGACTGATTTGATACGGTAGGGTCCCGTATACTGTGGTAATAGCTTTTTGCTTTTGCCATCATTCTTAAAATCCGTGTTGGTAATTTTGACTAGCTCTCCCTCCGAATAGACACGGGCGGGACGTCTGCCTTTATCATACCTTTCTTTTTGCTTCACTTGCTCTTTGTCGATTCTGTCTTTAACTTCAGTTCTAAGTTTTTCTTAGTCCGTATTTTCGTGCGTTTCCACAATAATTTCATTTAGTCTAGGATCTAACTCACTTCTCATACTAGGGCCGAACATTATTTCCGTAGCTGTTCTACCTGTGGTTTTATTGACTGTATTGTTAATTCCCCATTGAATCCTACCGACTTTATCGTCCCAGTCTTTTTCATCAAAGTTAAGATTCTGAGCGGTTAGAGATACAAGGATCGTACGGTTAAATCGCTCCACTTGTCCATTCGAACGTGGGCTGGCTACCGCATTTAACACGTGATGTATCCCTTTGTCTAAACAAAATCTTTTAAACGCGTGAGATGTGAAACAAGGCCCTCTGTCACTGATTACTCTATCGGGGACTCTAAAAGTATAGAAAATCTCATCTATTACTTGCTACCAGGGTTTTAGTGCTTCTAACTGGTTTTATGAAAACAAATTTAGTGAAAGCATCTACTAGCACTAGGAGATAACAATTTCCCCTCCGTGAACGTACAAAAGGTCCGAGATGGTCAACGTGCACCGTATGAAATGGAACTTCGACTTTAGGTATTGGATGCAAATGACCCACTGCTGATGAAACCTTCTTGGAATAGGCGCACTCGAGACAGGCCTCAACATATTTTTTAACAAATCTTGTCAACTTTGGAAACCAGTACGTACCCTTTATACGCTCAAGAGTCTTTTCTACTCCAAAATGACCAATCTCGTCGTGATTCATACGACAGATTTGCCACCTTGCACCTTTTGGCACCACCCAACGTAAGTTGTTCTTATCGCCATGAATACATCGGTAAAGCTTGTTATGTTTAATAGTGTAGTCATTTCTAATTTGTTTTAACCCCTCAACGTCTAAATCTGAAGTTAATATGTTTCGAATCCTAGTGAGCTCGCTATCCCCTAATTGTAATGTATGTAACCAGTCATCAGCTGCGATGACCATGACCTTGGCGTAATGGTCTATATCGTCCGTGGTCGTATCAAAATCATTTCCGTCGTTTAAGACTGGATTACGAGACAGAGCATCTACATGGCTCATTTTTTTACCTGGCCTGTACTCTATGGGACGCTTGCTATTCAGTTCTATATGCATTTCAGTAACGTTGGCGCAACCCAATTCATTTAAAGTTGATGAGAAACGATCTTTGTACTTGTTAAGTATCTTAAGTATTATTCTAATTTTTGGTAATTGTCAACATGTTCTCCTATGTGTACCCTGCTGACATCAATTTCATTAGCACCCCCTAACTCCTCATATAGAATTGGGTTAATCACCCGATTTACGACATGAGCAGTGCTTGCACAACTTACAACTGCACCTTCACATAGCTGGTAATGAGTTGATGTGGGTATAATATATACATAAGCTGATCCCTTTTTAGATTCGTATATGCCACCGCAAACAACGATTTGATTCAATGGTTTTCCTATTATCTTACTATTCAGTACAACATGGCCATCAATTTGGGGCTCAGTCAAAGCCTTTATTACAGTAGGACCCCATATATCTACATCGGCAATAGATTTAATTTTTACCGATGGGGAACTATCTATTTCTTGTTTATTGAAGGGTATTTCTTGGTTCATATCGATAAACTGCAAATTATTGGCTGTTTTCAATGCCATTACATGGGCTTGTTCTGTATAGGTTTGACCCACCAGTAACGGCACTTCTAAAAGATGATCTTCAACTATTTGGCAGATAGTATCAGCTCTGACGCCGTCGATCGTCAAGCTCACAGTAACTTTCCCTAAAGAATGGAACACACTGTTACCAAACCCCTTGATTGGAGTACTTATCTCATCAGACTTGAGCCCCAACCTGCATAACTGTGATAGAGCTAATAGGCATATGTCACTACCGAAATCTATAAATGCCTTTACTATTACATCATTGATTTCAACATTCTTGTAAAATTTAGAGTTAGGGCTAATTGACGTGATGATGCACGAATAAATGCAAAATCTTTTGAATATTTGATATTTTATCATTTTCTTTTACAAGTTTTGTAGGACATTTATCTACTTCCATCCCCCCCCGCTCGGTGTCACGGAACAGACGTGTTCATAAACGGCTCGTAATTATTAATTTGAAATAGTTGGCAAAGTTTAACTTCAGTGTAAAAGAATAACACCAGTGTGTGAACAATCAAAATACAAAAGTAATCGGTGTTACTACGGTGTCTAAGCACAAAGAAACCACAAAGTTACAACCGAGAAACTGTTAAGGAATTTGTTTTGAAAGTGAATCAGTGGCTGAATTGAAAGTTTTGTACCCTCAAATAAATTATTCCACCAAAATCTCCGATACTTTGCTGCGAAACTTCACACATAACACTAGGTGGATATTTTCAAAGTGAAGCTTAATGTCACGATAGCTTCGGCCGTAGAGTGCGTGGTAGCGGACGGAGTGGCTTGAGTTCGATTCCGGCTCACGTGTACTCTTTTTGTGTTTGAAATATAATCTGCCTACTAATAGGAAGCAATTGGTGCCAATTCTACGTATTTACTTATTTATTTATAAATAATAAATTCCATTATCCATTTTTTTTCTCAGAATGAAATGCTATGGTTGTTTAAAAAACACAAAGGAGAACTGTATAAAATGCTCAACCGATGCATGTGCAAAAAGTTTTTGTTCTCAATGTATTAAACTGAATACGTTATCAACTGAGAGGATTAAAGTGTGGAAATGCCCGGACTGCTGTGCTATGCAGAAGAAAGGAGGGGACAACAGTTCAACACCCGTACGTTCCACGGATACGAATGTCACTACGAGGAAAAAGACCGACACTTGCACAGATGTTAACATCAATTCTGAGGTCAAGGAACTGATCGAAGAGGTACGGCACCTAACGCGGGAAATATCTTCATTGAAAAAGCAACTTGAAGATGCCACGGAGTCGTTAGTACATTGTCATACTAAGCTGGCAGAATTAGGGTCAACTGTGGGTGCTAATGAAAAGCGAATAAAGCAATTGGAAAAGCGTGAAGAGGACATGAAGCTGCTCGAATCGAAGGTTACAGAACTAAAGCAAGAACTGAACGGGCAAGCGCAACAACACCTGCGCAATGAACTGGAATTAGCCGGAGTTCCTGAACATCCGAATGAAAATCTACACCATATTGCACTTTTAGCGGCACGGAAGATTGGTGTTGAGTTAAGCGACTGCGACATTGACTGGGTTGCCAGAGTGGGTCCCCGTATTAAGTCTGCATTATCTGCCGAACAAAACGTTAAGTTTTCAAGACCAGTAGTGGTGCGCCTTCTGCGTCGGAGCAAACGGGACCAGATAATAAAGGCTTCGAAGTCTAGAAGGAACTTGACATCTGCTGATTTAGAAATTGCTGGTTCCTCACAAAAAATCTTCTACAATGAGCGCCTAACCAAGGAAAACCGACTCCTTTTTCGTGAGGCAAGAACAAAATCAAAGGAAAATGACTACTCCTTCTGCTGGTGTACACAGGGGAATATTTATGTCAAGCAACGTGAGGGCAAGCCTGCCCTGCAGGTACGCACACACGACGATCTTCTGCGTATTTTCAGTTCACCCATCTGAACTTTTTTATAGGACCTCATCTCATGCACGCTTTTATAAGCCTATTATATACAATATACATCTATATCATACATTATACATCTTCTTATATCCAATATTATATGATAGTGATTTCAGTACTTATACCACACTACACAACATTATCCGTTTATCTGATAATATAATCACGTTATTATTTTATTATATTTATTACTATTCTAACTATATTATACAAAAAATGTGCAGTATCACAACAAATAAAATAATATTATTAAATTATATCTTGGGCAATGGCAACCATTATAATCATTGTTCTATGTCTAGCCTTCCTGAGACCTTAGTATTATTACACCCATGATTGATAAACACGTTGAAGAGTTAGATTCTTTAAGTATAAATTGTCTTACAGTGCCAATGCCTGAGAAATGCGCATCAGTAATAACAAAGAACTATAACTTTAAAATATTGACATTCAACATTAGGAGCATCACGAAAAATTATGACCAATTTATTGTATTTCTTGCACGAATGAACATTTCCTTTGACATATTAATTTTAACAGAATGTTGGTTGGATGACTGTACTATAATACCACAAATGTCATCATACACCAGTTTTAATACAAATAAAATTATTAACCAAAACACAGGCGTAGTGGTTTACGTTCACGATTCACTGAGCGCAAGTGTCACAGAGCCAGATGTTAGCGATGCTAGCGTACTGCAGGTAGAACTTAGCAATATGATCACTCTCCTCGCTATTTATCGACCACCCTCGGGTCACTGCAAACGGTTCCTGCGATCCTTGCATTGCCTCCTAGACAAAATCTCAGGCAAATCAACGGTACAAATCCTTACCGGTGATGTGAACATAAATTTACTTTCACCGAAATGTGAAGAGGATCTAGTAGAATATTTGTCCATAACTGCAGAACACGGCCTTTTTCCTGCAATTTCAAAATCAACTAGGGCGGATGCATGTCATGATCATATATTTGTAAACACCGTCAGAAATGTGGTTGGTGTAGTCTGTACATCTAATATAACTGACCATGACATGGTGTTGCTTGGCATAATTGGAAACGGAACTGTTAAGCATTGCCTGGACCGAACTATCACCAAACGTGATACAGAGGCTATAAAGAAAGAACTTGGGGAGGTTGACTGGCTCCAATCGTTAAGCAGTGCTGGGGTGAACCAGAGAGTAACTAGTTTCTGTGCGCAGCTAACCGATATTGTTAGCAAGCACACACATGTGACACGAATATGCCACTCAAAATACAACATCAAACCATGGATCACACCTGGTCTTATTCGATGCATGCAACATAGGGATCGATTACATCTCAAGGTCAGAAAAACACCGAGCGACTGCCTCTTGCGGATAATTTACAATAGATATAGGAACTTTTGTAATGGCTTGTTGCGTAAGTTAAAAACCGATTATAATAATAATGAACTCTCGAACAGCATAAAGAGTCCTAAAAAGATGTGGAAAACCATAAAAAACGTTTGCAACCTATCAGCAAATAAAAAAGAGCCTAAGGAACTTCTAACTACATCTAATGGTACAGACGCCGTACAATCACTGAACAAATGTAGTATTTATTTTTCGACAGTGGGGCAAAATCTAGCCAATGAGATATTGAAACAGCTTCAGCAGAGCCAGAAAGCATTAGCAGCTAAGATCAGTAGCAGACTTATAACCAACTCATTCTTTCTGCAACCCACTGACGAAATTGAAGTAGAATCTCTGATACTATCATTACAGACTGATAAAGCACCGGGTAGTGATGGATTGACTAACAGCTTCATAAAGGAAATAAAAAATCTCATTGTACCACCCCTAACTGATATATTTAATTTGAGTTTACAATCTGGTATATTTCCTGATGCCTGGAAAACAGCGTCGATTTTGCCAATTTACAAGCACGGCCCTAAGGATTCTCCGGAAAGCTACCGACCGATCTCACTACTGACAGCTTTTTCGAAATTACTCGAGAAGCTGGTTAATGATAGATTGATTAAATATATAGAATCTCACAATCTTGTCTCCGATAGGCAGTTCGGGTTTAGAAGAGGCAAATCGACTAATGACGCCGTAACTCTGTTAACGTCAACAGTTTCTTCTCACCTTGACAAAAGGCGGTTCGCCATAGGTGCATTTTTGGACCTGGCTAAGGCGTTTGATACCGTTTCAGTTCCGATCCTTTTAGCGAAATTGGAAAAGAAATTTGGCATTCGTGGTATAGCATTGCAATGGTTTGAGAGCTATTTATCGGGAAGGAGACAGTTTGTTAAAGTGGGTAACTCTAAAAGTGATCTGCATTCTATCAACTTTGGCGTCCCCCAGGGTAGTGTGCTTGGCCCAACGCTTTTTATAATGTATATGGACGATATTGACGATGCGATCAATGCCAACACAATATGCTATGCCGATGACACTGTTGTCATATTTGATGGTGCAAGCTGGGCTGAGGCATTTTCGAAAGCTGAGACAGGACTGAAGCAAATATCAGAATGGTTGCGTTATAATTTATTGACACTGAATAACAGTAAAACTAAATATGTTTGCTTTCACAAAACAGCTGCATCGGCCCCTTGCACGTCTCTTGGCATCAAATTACACAACTGCAAAGAAACGAAAGGTTGCAGCTGTGAATTCATCCAAAGGGCAGCTAGCATTAAATACCTTGGTGTAATCATTGACCAAAATTTGGACTTTAAGGAATATATCACCGTTTTGTCAAATAGAGTGCGGAAAACCGCAAACATAATGAAAAATCTGCGTTCTTCAGCGCCAACTGACGTCCTGAAAGCCGTTTATTTTGCCCTGAGTCAGTCACTGGTGACCTATTGTATAGAAAGCTGGGGTGCTGCTCAAAAGACCTTCCTTATGCAATTAGAAAGAGCCCAACGCGGAGTACTGAAAGTCATGTACCAAAAGCCTGTTAGGTATCCCACAACACAGCTCTACAAGGACAGCAGGGTACTTACCGTACGCCAATTGTTTATATTGAGAATGTTTCTTAAAGCACATCAAACTGTTATAAATAGTGAACACTATGAAATTTTTCTTAAACGCCGGGTATATAGAGTGACGGTACCTAAAGTTAATACCACATTTGCAGAACGGTTTGGCCCACACATTGAGTATTTTATATACAATAAGGTAGCTAAGTTTTGTGACATCAGAAACTGCTCGCTAAAAGAGGCGAAAATGGTGGTTACAAAGTGGCTGATTTCACTGACATACGAGGCTACAGAAATGCTTCTACTGCACTAAGTTAGAATAACTACTAGGATTTGCTCAATATTTATTTATATATACATACAATATACATAAATATATATAAATATACATATTCCATACTACTATTATATACATGTATTTCATATCCTTTTTATTTTTTCTTCTATCTCTTGTAAGTATGATTACAATAAACCTTATGGACCGAGCACTGAAACCGAATGAGGCAAACGTCACGGTACCCACAGGACAGGCTTGCCTAGTGTGGGGCCAATGGGAAACGTTTCCAATATGTAAATGTTTTTAGGAAATAAATTATTTTTATTTATTTTTATTTTTTTATTTTTTATTACTTTATGACCCACCAGGTGACAAAGATTGCACCTAACCAATGGTTTTGTACATTTGCGATATGTATGACCTTTTTCTTTACAGTTATAACAATATGTAGGACCATCAACTGGGGCATTATCTTGTTTGGATTTACTACTGGCATTAGCTGATCCTAACCTATTTCCTAGCCTACTCTTGTCGTTAGAGCGGTCTCCGACATTATAAGAATCTTTATTGCTCATTAAAAATTGTAGCAATTGATCAGGCTGTGAACATCTCAAAGCTAAAGCACTCGATTTCATCGTTCTACCGCTTAAACCGTGAATTATGCAATCGACCGCCCGCTTACCGCCTATTTCACATTGGTTAAGAAGGGCCAATTTTTCATAGTAATATACTTCGATAGGTTCATGGTACTTGCTCTTCCGCTTGAGCATGTCTTCCAGGGACTGGCCATAATTTTGTTCGAAAGGGAAGGCGTGTGACAGCTTTTCCTGCCATTCATCCCAAGAGTATAGTATTGTGTCAAGGCTTTCGTACCAAGTTCTGGCCAGTCCCTGCAATTTCTGCATGGCAAAATGAATAATGGTTTTCTCATCCCAACCATAAACAGAGGCACATTCATTCACCTTTTTTTTTAGCCATATGTTAATGCGTTGATTTTTTGAAGATGGGTCAAAGTCTGGTAAAATGTTTTTGTGATTAACCTTATTAGGCTGAATGAATGTGTCCGCTGAAAGTGGTTGGTTCTTAAAGGATTTTAAAAGATTAATAACATCGTTACTCGAAAACGTAGGAGAATCCCTTTTGTTACGTGATCTACTATCGTCAGCACTTACTTCTATAGTAGGGCTTTTTATACTGTGTTGAGGGGGTCGGCGGTGGCTTGAACTAGAGCTCCGGCTCCGCCTGTTTGAGCTGCATCGGGAGGTTCGGCTACGCAGCGGGCTCCGGCCGCGGAGACGGCGTTTGCTGCGTACTTGGCTACGGCTGCGTTCTCTGCTCCGGCTGTGCAGACGGCTCCCTCTGCGTGGTCGACTACGGCTGTGCAGGCGGCTACGGCTGCGCTGTCGGCTGCGCTGTCGGCTACGGCTGTGCAGGCGGCTACGGCTGCGCAGTCGGCTGTAGCTGCTGACATCCCTGCCATCGATGCTTTGCGACTGACGGCTGCGCAAGCATGCAGGTGGCGTTCGCAGTGGGTGCTGCTCTTGCATTTCGGGGTCATAATTCATGACTGCAACTCAAAAATGAAACAAGCATGAGTATTACTACTAATAATGAAACCAATAACACTAAAAATATAGAATATAAATGGCAATACCAGAAGCTCTGTAGATCTCTTGACCCAATTAAATTAGAAAAGAAATTAAAAATAGGAGTACCTACAAATATTTCAATATTCGTCTTGATATTATTATAGATTAGCTGTATAGGTAGGTAGCATCTAATCCACATATTGTGCGTATCATTACTAGAGAATCAGCAACCTCTATCATAATCATACCCTCGCTGTTTAACGAAATTCACATAAACCCGACAACACCTTTCTACAGTCACATTAATCTATTTAAGTAATAACCTTAAAATACGCTGGTAACTATGAATTCACAACTGCTAGTGTTTAAATTTAGTAAGACGCGATTAAAATGTAGTGATTATATTCTCTTCGAACGCGATAAGCTAATATGCATGTATTTGTATTATAACTCGTAACTTATGACGGTGTTTCGAAAAAAAAGAAAACGCAAATTATAATCATCGTATGAAGTATTCCAATTACGAAATGAATATACCGAGATGATAGGTAATTGAAATACACACTAATATCAAATTAAAATATTATCTTTGTAAAAGATGCCAAGTTGAGGGTATTTTAAAATTGCACAACATTATTCACTAAAGAAATTACATAAACACTAAGATATAAATATGTGAGCATGTATGCACTTACCACTTCTGAAGTATAAAATTAACAACACCAGATATGCTTACAACACGTTTATTCCTCCAATCTCCAACTTATGGCTATTACTAGGTTACCTCGTATAATAGTATAGTGACAGGTACAAAGTACAATGTTATACTTGATTATCTTGTAGGTACGTAGTGACTTGTCTTCAAGATGCCTCCCCCGAGAATGTTGGAATCGAATCTCCAAGTATCTCCAAGTAACCGCCGCCCCACCCGTCGCTTAGTGTTGCCAGCTTACAAATCATCAATTACCTTACAATAAATTATAGTCAATAATATTAGGTACTTTTATGTTTTTCAATCCCCTAAAAATAAACCTAACAAGTAGTCATTGTATGTGCAGGTTTAATTCTATTTTGGTTCGTCTGATTGGGGGCTTTGCTGAAAATTTTCAGCCTGACCTGATACGTTAATGCTCTCCTGATTTACGGGCTCTATCGCAGAACGTTTAGGATACGGTTGAGAAGTGTCGTAGTAAGTGTAATCCAAAGTCTCATGATATTGACCTATCGAATAATCGTATTCTTGTTCGTAGTCCGCATAATTATAGTTCCCATAGTCATAGTCATAGTCATAACCAAATTCATTAAAATTGATTTCCTTGTTTTAAAATAATTACTAGGTCGAGGATTGCCATGCATTCTCCAGTCACGACCTGTAGGTGAAGAGGTTTTGTAACAAAATTGCTTACGCCACTCATAGGACGTGGCCCATTGAAGGGTTGTTGGGGTTGAGGCCTGTTAGGTATATTTAAACGCATTACTATTAGGATTACAGTTCGTTAAAGGGGCACGCATCATTTGCTGGGTTCTGGACAGTCCTGGGGGTTGTTGAATCTGTGGTTATTACTTGCATTCCAACCTTGCGGAAGGGGTTGCATCGACTGCTGTCGAGAAGGACCAAGGACATTAAAGAAGGGTGGCGTCAATTGCCTAGGCATACCAAAAGTGTTAAAAGGAGTTTATTTCGGAGTAAAGCTATTAAGGGATAAATAAAATTTATAAGATTGTAAATGAGCCTAATCTTTCCTACTAGACGGCCCGCCTTCGTTACGGTTCTGTAAGTAAAGGATTTTTAACTCGTCTTGTACATATTCAAGTGCTTTTTCCATGGTCTCAGGCTATAATATGTTTATGTTTAATATCTTAAACAGGACGTTTCCATAAGCGAACGACACAGTTCGTCTTGTTGTGCGCTCGAAGAGATTGCACGCAGAGCTTAACTCGCAAGATTTTTTTTAACTGCACACTACACTATCGCTCGCTATGGCATTTTACAATTACCACGGCACATTTACGTCATTTTTTTTTATTTTATTTTTTTTTTTTTATTTAGAACTCATACAGTCGTATACAAACATGTTATGTGCTGATTAAAACTAAGTATTAGAACAGACCTGAAGGTTCATTGAAATAATTTTCAAAAGTATACAATTCAAGCACGGTATCGGACCTTAAAGAGTGAGGTAGGTATGTAGTAAGGTTATTAAAATATGTAACACGAGTAATACGTACAACAGACGAAGGCACGGTACCCACGCAATAAGGGCCAAAATCAAATTAGTTAGTTAACAGCTTGGACCTAACATGTTTTTTAATTGTATACAAAGAATCGTGAAAAGGATCAACTTCACTTAAATTAACATTAAAATATTTGCAGACTCGTCTGAAAAAAGTATATTTTACATAATTGGTACGAGCAAAACTAACATGAAATAAAGCATTTCGCGGGCGACAACGTCTTAATGGTACACTCAACTTTATGTTTTGCAAGAGGTTTGGACATTTTATTTCGTTTTTTAATATTTTGAAAAGGAACATTAAATCAAGATAAAGTCTCCTGTTATGAAGAGTAGGTATACCAAAATGTGCCCGGGATGCCGAGGCGCTATCCGAGTAGTAATTCGTTCTATAGGAAAGGGACTTAAGAAAAATATTTTGGATTCTCTCTATACGATCAATATGAATTTGATAGTGTGGTGCCCATACTACACTAGCGAACTCGAGAATACTTCTTACGAATGAATTCTAAAGGATTTTGTAAGTACATGGTCGTATAAAAGGCTTACCAATGCGGAGAATCATACCTAAATTTTTATATGCTCGATTGCATATATTATTAATATGTTTGAGAAAAGTTAGTTGGGAGTCTAAAGTCACACCTAGGTCTCGTATCGACGTTACACGCTGAAGTTGTCTACCACCAATATTATAATTAAAATTAATTACCTCCCGTCTACGGGTAAAACTGATAACAAAACATTTGTCAAGATTTAAGTAGAGGTCATTATCAGTACAGTATTTGTAAAAGCTTACCAGATCAGATTGAAGTAACTGACAGTCGGCTTCAGATGAAACAGCTCTGTAAATTTTGGTGTCATCTGCATAGACAAAATGACCTGATTCTAACAGGCATGTAGACATATCATTTACATATAACGTAAAAAGTAATGGACCAAGGTGTGACCCCTGGGGGACGCCAGAAGGTACTGGAAGAAAACAGGAGGTATAACCCTTCAAGGCTACCGCTTGGCTACGATTGTTTAAGTAAGATTTTATCCATCTAAGGAGATCTCCGTGTATACCGAGCCCCTCTAACTTTATAAGTAACATGGAATGGTTTATTTTATCAAAACATTTTGAGAAGTCGGTATACACGGCGTCCACTTGCCATCCGTCACACATCTTATTCAAAACAAAATCAGTAAAACTCAACAAATTTGTGTCGACGCTACGCCCCCGATAGAACCCATGCTGCGTAATTGATATATGCTGACAGACTGTGGCTGCGATAGTAGTAGTGATAATTTTTTCGAAAACCTTGCCAAAAATGTTTAACTTACTGATAGGCCTATAATTTGTAACCAAACTTGCGTCACCGCTTTTATAAATTGGTGTGATTAAAGCTTTTTTCCACACTAAGGGAAAATGTCCTTCTTTTATTGATTTTTTAAAAATTTTTGCGAGAGGATTGGCAAGCTCCTTCGCGCAGGATCTTATAAAAATAGGGTGAATGAGATCTGTGCCACTACCTTTAGTGGTCTCTAGTTTCTTTAAGAGCTTAAACACCTGGTCCTCCGTGATTTCAACTGAAGATAAATCAAGTAAGTTATTTACCGACGTACTGGGACTACAGGTAGAAGACGTGTTATTAGATACAGGAACAAATACGGAGTTAAAATACTCATTGAAAAAGTTACCAATAGTTTGGCCATCACCAGAGGTGTTCCCTAGATACGATATGTGATCAGGTATGCTATTAACAGGAAATTTAGATTTCATGAAGGACCAAAAGTAGGTAGGAGATTTGAAAATTAGATCCTCGGCTTTAGAGATAAAATTACTATAACGCTCAGCTTCCATTTCGTGTTCCAATTTCCTTAAAGATTTAAACTCACTTTCATCTAATGGATTCAAGTAAGTTTTCCATCGTTTATGTACTGACAATTTTTTACGTCTCAATTTAATCAATGCCCGAGAAAACCACGGAGGATATCCAGTGTTTCGACTTATTCGCTTTTGCGGAATAAACTTTAAAATTAATTTATTAATTACTGTATATAGAAACGTCACAGAACCCTCACAATCTAATGTGTTCATACATGACCAGTCCGTTTCAGACAAACCACATCGTATTCGTTCATAGTCACCTAACCGAAACATAGGTTTAGTAGCAATGTTTTCTTTTAAATGCGGTAAGAAAGTTGATATGCTTAGTCTCACGCAAATTTCCAAAGCTTTATGATGAGGATCCTTCGGAACTAAAGGGTTTTGAGACTCGGTTACGATACAAGAAATGTTTGTCAAGACTAGGTCCAAAATACGGTCATTTAAATTTTTGTGGGGATTAAACTGGAGGATTCCGGTAGCAGCCATAAAGTCAGATAATAAAATTACGTTATTATTATCATTTGTTGTCAAGGTTAAAAAATTTACATCAGGTTGCGGGTTCCAAGAGGCATGTGTGATATTAAAATCACCAATAAAAATAAAATTATCGTCGGGGTTATTAAGCATTAATATAGTTGCCTTATCAAAAAAGCGTCGCAATGAATTATGATGGTCAGCTGTCTGAGAAAAATAAACACAGGCAATATGAATAGGCGCGGAGGGTCTCAGCGCGGCAGCAGACGATGAGCGACGCGAACGCGGAGGGGCGGGGGCGGCCGTGCCGGGCGCTATGGTCAGCCACATTTCCTCCTGGCATGGGCCAGCACACCACTCGTCGCGCCGCGTCACGCATAGGTCCCTACGCGCGCCCACCATTACTCCACCGCCGCACCGGCGCCCCTCCGCATCCCCTCCCGTTGCATAACGATCACGTCTATATACATTGTACCTGCTGTCAAAGTATTCACTACTAAAGAAATCCAGATTAAGCCAAGTTTCGGATATAAAAATTAAATCGTAATTACTATTTATAACGCTCGACAAAAAATTGTGTGATTTTGTTCGCAAACCTCTTGCATTTTGATAATAAATAGATAAGTCGTTATGAGTCATTGCATATGTAATAAGAATAAGTACAAAATGAACAGAAAAGCATTATCAGACGGTTCATGCATAGTAAGGTAATAGTCGAAAAGTATCCAACAATTATTATATGAAGCACACTTATTTTTTATAGAAAACCAGTTAGCAAGCGAAAAATTAAACAAGAGAGGACCCGCGCATACACAATAAAGCGTAAACAAAAGTAGTCATTTTATTTTGTTAAAGTCTGTTTCATTAGAAATGTAGTGAGTTTTAGAAGTGTCGTTCTTTCGCATAAAAATCTTGCACTCTTTCACCCATACGTATTTGTAGTGTAATTCCTTTTTGATGTCTCTGGCTCGCTTTAGCAGAAGCTTGTTCGCAGCAGTGAGGTGTTCATTTAAATAAACGGTGGTAGCAGGGCCCGTCAACCCAGCATCCGCTGTAGTGAGTGTACGACGCGCTCGCGCCGCCGATAATAGTTCATCCTTTCGGCGCCTTTGACAAAAACGAACAATAATTGCGGGGTGACGTAGATCGGCATTCTGTTTACCATCGGCTGTAGTAGAGAACCTGCGTACCCGATGAATTGTGTCGATATCGGTATCACGCAACTGAAAGCCTATGGTCACCGAAATGCTGCTGAGAACAGATAGTAGGTTTTCCCCGGCAAGTTTAGGTACTCCGCTAATTTCCACATTATTGAGCCTGCAAAATTGATCTCGCTCGCGCTCACTTTGTTTAAGAACCACCAAATCAGACTTTAACTTTTTTAGATTATCTTCAAAGGTAGGTAATAGCTTGTAATTAGTCTCGACGACGGTGAAACGGGTTTCGAGGTTATCTATTCGACACTCAATTGCACTAATTTTGCAATCAATGCCGGATATTCCTGTGTTAGCTTGATCCAACCCACCTTGCATGGTAACCATTTGCGTTTTGAGACTATTTACCGCCTTCAATAACTCATCTTGTGAGTTGTTTTCCTGTCGACGACACGAGACACACCGCCAATTTGCAATTTTATCGGCGTTCATCCTTTTATATGTCGATTCCTGCAGACCTGCACATCTAAAGTGATAGAATTCTGAGCACTGGGAACACAAAACATCACCATCGTCCCCAAAATCTCCGGCACATTTTTTGCACGACGACATGCTGTCGATTAGTATTCGACAAACAATAAACGACTATAACACCGCGGCGGTAGGGTTGTTTACTTGATACTATGTAAACACTCGTTTTCGCTTTAAAGGACAGAACCGGTCTCAACCGCGCTCGATCGCTTGATCTCTTGATCGCTAATTAGAGAATATTAAATTTTGTTAACTATTAGGTACTATCGGATGATAAACCGTGCAGGAAAAAACATGCTATATTTGTGATAGATGTTGATGCTCGATCATTAGTGTCCCGAATATGTGGATAAATATGAAAACATACACTTTTACCTGTGATGATATCATTCGTAAAAGCCATGTTTTGCCTCACATTTATTTAATAAAAAGTAAAATGTATACCAGACTTCTATACAAGTCTCAACAATACTATATTTGGACAAGGATATTCTCACTCTAGAATTCACACGACCACCGCATTAACCGCAGCGGTCAACATTATTAATACCGCCGGGCTGACTCAAGTGGCTGACTCGCGAGTGTGAAACTAGCCTTTCTTCAATCCCACTGCACTGCGATACGTGCATCGCGGCATGTTCTCTCACGGGCCGGAGCCGTGGGTTATAGGCTCGAGAAAAATGCATGATTCTTTCTAGAACCATAACACACTCGGTGATGACCTAGGTCCATTAGGTGTTATCGAGAGCACGTACCGAACGCTCTTATCGATGGCTCCTTAACTTAACGCGCGCGGTCTACATGACCTGTGAGCTAACGAGTTACTAGGTTCAATAAATGCATCAACATACTGACGTTTTATCGATCACAAGAACTCTTTATGTTGAACTGTATCAAGTCTTGCACTTAAATTGTGTCAGTCCGGTCAAATTGTATCCGTCATTGAGTTTTGGGAAAGAAATGTGCTTTTTTTTTTTTTTCATGTACGACAAAATATATACAATACATATTCAATTGACGTCAACAGTCGAGGAAAGATGTTGAAATAGGTACCCAACATTATATTAATTTTACAAATATTTCAAATAGCATGACGCAATAACGCGGATAAAAGTTATCATCGCTGATTATATACTAAATATGGTTTAATTTGTGGTTTGGATAATACCCAATTGGTAGCGAATTTTACATTTTTTGACACCATTATATGGAGTATATTGTTACCGAGAGGTGAAGTATATAAAGTCCCGAATGGCTCTGTGAATATCACTAGATACCCGATAACCTTCACACCAACAAGTCTACACTGCTTGTTCTAATCTGAAAGCAAGTACTTGACAATATATTAATCAATTTTTTTATGAATTTTTATTTAACATGCATTTGTCCACTCCTATACGCTCCTTCTGGGAACCGAGGCTCTGTTTTACAACTGAAATTAACATTTTCTTTTGTTTCATTTGCACTTTGTATTTTAACAGAATGAAAATCATCGCTATCATCATTTTGTTCATAGTAACAATGAGTGAAGCGAGACCGGCGGGTCCCCCAGCATCTAGCGAAAGTAAGTATCTCTGTTCTTACAGACTCTCAGTCAGAACCTCTGAGCAATAGTGTCAATGTTCACTTTTGTCTTCAGTATACGGTGCCCGAGAGGCCGGTCCCCCAGCATCCAGCGAAAGTAAGTATCTCTGTTCTTACAGACTCTCAGTCAGAACCTCTGAGCAATAGTGTTAATGTTAACTTTTGTTTTCAGTATACGGTGCCCGAAAGGCGAGTGTCATGCTGGGGCACTAGAATCGGCAATCCACGAGGTGAGGACCTCAACTCATCAAATATATAATAGTTGATATAAATATTAAAATATTTATTTGAGGTGAAGACCTCAACCTCAACACATACTGGGGTTAACAACCCCAGTATATCAACTTTTATATATTTTATATATATATATATATATATATATATATATTTTAAAAATTTATAATATCTATATATTATTTATATAATATGTTTATTTTTTAATATTCTTTTTATATATTTCTATTAATTTTTTTCCATGTAATCGCTAACCACCATCGGTAAAGACTAATATTAATATCTTATGTATCCACTTATGACTTTGTATACGCTTTAGAAGACTGTCATAATTTAACTGCTTAACCGTTTCTGCATAATGTTTTAGTTTGTAAGTTGTCGATATCCATCGACGACATAAATATTTTTAGGACAACGAACCACATCAATTTTTCGCTCGCAGTTTAGAGTTTCACAACATCTTATATGTTGGTGGTTAGCGCCGGGATTACTGTTCGTAGTATCATAGCTCACTTTATAGTTTGAGTATCACGGGTTCAAATTGTGTAGTGTTTCTTAGTACATAAATTCTAGAATTGCAGTGTATAATGTTTAAGTTTTCAAGTCTCAGTTAAGAAATTGGAGCGGACGGGACGGTGATCCAATTTGAATGAGTGTTTCTTAGTTTTAAGTTTCTCATGCGTCGATGTGTACATCGGTACAGCTAAGTAAAGAGGTTACAGATTTTATAGTTTCTAAAGTTACAACATGGCACGTAGTGTGGCGTGTCTTAGTTTATAAGTTCTACGATATTCATCACAGGCTGTGTCGGTTAGTCGGTAGATAGGAGATTCCATGGCGTATGTTTATAGTTCCTAGTGTAAAAAATGGCAGTATAGTTTGTAAGTGTATCTTAGTTTCTAGGTTCGACGGTAAGAACACATTAAAGTTTGTAATAATTTCTTAGTTTAATATATACAAAGGAACAAGTCTTGTGTTAGCTTATAATTTTTAAGGTACAACGACGTAACCTCATGGTTGGTACGAGTGTGTCTTAGTTTCTAGGTTCTACGTTAAGATATCACATGAATGTTTGTAATTGCTACGCTACAACGTAGCATCGTAGTTCGTAAGAGTGTTTCTTAGTTTGTAAGAAAAAAAACAAAAATTTAAAAAAAAAGTTTGTAAGACCCATAGGTTAGTTTTTCTATTTTCAGGCTTGTGTATTATGTGTGTATACTTAAAACAATGTAACGCTTTATGCGTATTCTTTTCGCTAATAAAAAAATAATCCACAATTTTCTGTTTTTAATTTGGGATGAAATGAGGTCACGCGATAACCCCGTTGAATAGGTATCGAGTTCACGGGCGGGCGTAGCTAGCTGCGCTTTCAACATACGTTAGGTGTTGGCTGGTCTGGCTGCACATATTGAGTGCATGCAGATGCAACAGACTGCACTTTGCACACTGGTCCGAGCGTTACGAAGCTCACATCGGTCCGAAGTGGCAGCCACGGCGTTGACACGGTTGCATCAAAGCTCTTAGACTTCCAAGTTTGAAAATACCACTCGTCGATACCCCCAGAGGCTTTACTTTCAAGTTATAAGCAGCACGTTCTTGTGCGCGTAACTGTATGTGTGTACACTGTATCAACCTGTTGTTTTCATTAGAGCCCTATCTTCCGTGTGCACACACTCATCTAACTCTCTAGAAAGGCGCCCTGGGAAAGAGTTCTCTGACAGCCTCTGAGCAAGCCGGTGAGTATCCATCTGACTAGTTCAGTGGACTTAGTGGTTAAGGAGTCAGCCTTACGATCGAGAGGTCCCGGATTCTAATCCTGGCCATTAAACTACCGACGTGAACCCACTCCTAGCACAAGCAGTTTAGCTTAGTTGGAGGGGTTAAAGGGAATATTAGTAATTTCGATAATTTGGGTTGCTGATTTTCTCCTAAAAAAAAAAAACGACTTTTGACTCCCGAAAGCTCGCGAACCGGCCCGCGAGTATCCTACCGACTGCGTCAATTACGTTAGGTGCAGTCGGAGGTCCCAACAAAAACCAATTTCATTTAATTATAAAGTAATTTTACAGAATAAAAATTATAGCTAGTAAGAACAACGATAATACTTTGAAGTGTTAAACAAATATGAATGCAAATTACTAGCGGTTTCTTGGGGGAACGGTGCCGATGATGTCAAAGCGATGCACGTGTCGCTGATGGTGCACTCTGTGTCGCCAGGCGCCTTGCGTCGCAAAATTGTGTCTCAAAGTTCCGTGTGCAATGTTTATTGAGGTTGAAGTTGACGCAGCGATATCCATAGATTAAGGATGCGTAATGCACTTGTTTACGTTTATATTTAACCATTCGTGTTCATATTTATCCATTCGTGTTCCTATTTATATTTTCGTGTTTATACTTATACGTAAAGCATTTGTGCCGGTCCAAGATGGATTTGCAGCTTAGCAGTAAAGATTTTCCGTTGTGATGACCTAGGTCCGAGACTTCTTTTCACAACCTAGAAGCAAGAACACCTCCAACCAAACACTTCCAACTTTTCTATCGTTGCATCATGCACGCCACTCGTCCAGCCATCACGCTTTCAGTCCACCTATCCCTAACTTTTCGGCTGTAGCCCGTACGTTTTTATGTAGTCAATTGTACCTCGAAACCCAGACGTGATGAATACCACATTTGTTAGGAATATTTAATCTATGACTCATTACCTATTAATTCCAGCTTACCGTTAAAGGGTACTAAAATCGTGTAACGCAGTGTTATTTCTCTAAAAATAATAATTAATATTTGACTTTGAGACTGATTAATACCAAAGAATAAATTACTTTTTTTATATAAAATGGCTTTTTATTTTTATTTCTATTTTAGATTTTTTATAAACGATGAATTCAAAGTCTATACCTTCTCATGTTCACCTAGATAAACCATTGAAAAATGCTTATTTCGCTGGTTCGGTAGGTTGGTTCCACTGAGAAGATACCACCAAGAAACTCAGAGCACTATATTATAACTTCTAACTTTTCTATGAAATATGGTTTATACTCTGTCCATTCGTTTATTTTCTTTTTGACAGTTTGAGACAGTTCGAAATTAGTGACGCCCTCGCACGTTACCGATTCTATTCAAAATAATTATCGATTTTATTTAAGAACAACTTTCAATCGATTTAATACATCGACATAATTTAATATAGATAAATATTAACTAGCATTTATCTGGTTTTCAAAAATTATATAAGAAATAAATAAATAATAAATCAATAAAATTATACTATTTATACATATAAAAAATATAAGCTATAAGCGCATTATAAACAGGTTATCACTAGCAATATCATAACACATTGCGTCACTGACCCGGCGACGCCATATTGTTGTTACTTGCCATGCGACGCTTGTGTCACAGTCACTGTTTTTCGGTTCATTGTGTATTCTTTTACAATATCATAAGTTGAGTTGAGTATTTATATTCCTCCTTATCGATACGTAAATTCTTCAGTTGAGCATACTTAGTTCTCAATATGCCGAAAGGAACTGTGTTAAAAGGACAATCGAGGGAGTTTGTGAGACGCCTTCAAGAATACTTTGAGAAGGAATGTCGTAATGGTGCACCGCTACTACCAATATCGCAGGTTCGAAACCGTGTAGCTGCCGCCTTAGGAATCAGTGTTCCAACAGTTACAAAAATTGCCAAAGAAGCCTACGGCAGCAGTGGTATGCAGCATAATACGTCTTCGAATTAATATGGGCACAAATCAAAGGGAAGGCAGCAAGAAACAACACAACGCCGCCGTTTACAGCGAATAAAATGATGCAATTATTAAATAGTGCGTGTGGTGATGTGACTTCTGAAAACTGGGCCAGTGTCGTGGAGAGAACAAGAAAAATAATAATATCTGATTGGGATCGAGATGTTGCAATTGACCAATATAATAGATCAAGAATTGATTATTCGTGTAACAGAGGACTCAACTGACGAGTCTAGTGTAACTTATGAAGAAGAGTCTGATGAATCAGTGGAATAAATAATATTAATAAATTTACTTGTTTAATTTGTATACCGAATAACCTAGCTAGTTTGTTAAATAAATATATGTGATTTTCCAAGTATATTTGTTCATAACTCTTGATTTAAACTTGACGTAGACGTTATTAGCTATGCGTTTTAAAATTAAATTTCACTAACACGTGCATACTTACAATCTAAGGCAGCTGTCGAAAAGAAAATAAATCAATTTACAAATAATCGATTAGAAGACAATTGATCGATTTATCATTTATATCAAGATCTGTTTTATAGTCTCTGTCTGTTTGTTATACACAGGGCACTTCACTAAGTTTTCGGTACACTATAACCTTGTACGTGCATAAGCGTCATATTTTTATAAAATAATCCATACATATTGTAAAAAAGACGCTCGTACAAGTTTTCACAGGATCTGTCAAAAAGAAAATAAACGGATGGACAGAGTGTAGTTTGCGATTTATATTGTGCGAGAAAGCAAGGGATTAGAATGACCATGCATTGTTCCCATTTTTCATTAAAAAATCACTTCTATTTTAAATTCATAAAAAAAATGATTTTTAAATATTTATATAACGAGTTAAGTGAATTAAGTCCGAGTTTGGCACTGCAACTTTGTTTTTATTTCATGAATAAAAATTATGTTCGTCAGATTTGTTTTGAAGAGATCTATGTTCTTCCGTACAAATAAGATATTGTCGTATTGTCGGCTACCGCCAATCATCATTTATCATTGTAAAAAACAATGCTCGAGAGCGCGGTATTAAGCCTCCTAATATGTAAAGGCTGATTGTAGTTAAGCCAGATTAAGTCGAACAAAAATGGCAAGAATAAACACGTGATGACGGCAACAAACATGAACATTCACAATAATACAGTACACGAGAAAACGTCTACGGTAGCCAATTTTAGCATTATCGCCAATAATCATTTATCATTGTATAATACAAGGTCGCAAAGCGCGGCAGTAAGTAAGACTCCCTAATGTAGAAAAGCTGGCTTGAGTTTAACCAACTGATGTCGAACAAGGCTAGCAAGAATAAACACGCGATGATAACAACAAACATGAACATCCACAATAATACAGTAGACAAGAAAATATCCACAATTGTCACATTTAGCGTTATCGCCGATTGTGTTAGTTACACTATTTATAACTCAAGAACGGCTGAACTGATTTGGCTGAAAATTGATGGGGAGGTAGCTTAGAACCAGGAGAAGGACATAGGATTAGGATATAGGACTTTTTTATCACGTTCCCGTGGGACGTGACATAAAACGTGTTATAATAAAACTGATTTGGAATAACAAAACGCAACTGAAAGCAATTTATCAGTAAAAAAGAACAGTATAGTCGTTCATTTGTTAAAAATGGTATAACAAAACAAAATGCAACTAACAGCTAAACGTATAGTAGTCTATGGTTAATTGAAGTTGACCGGTTGATGTGTTTGTTTCGAGTTTCTATCAGCTTACTGTGCCGAGATAATCATTAAGAAAGCCATGCCGCGACAAACACGATCAAATTTTTCCGGACTGGAGAAGGACTGAAGAAGAATAAGAAATTACGCGTGAAGAGCGCCGCGTTAGTATGGCTCGACTCGGCAGCTCGTGAAACGGCTAGGTTGGCAATGCGAAATCGTCGAGCAAACCTCAGAGATCAAAATGTACATAATTTATGACGCACAAGAAGAAATATATCAAGTATTGATTTGAATCGAGCAGCGGTTTGATATCATTGCAACACTGATTACAGCGTGCATGCTAGCGTTCGCATTGGGCCGATAGATATTGTTTGCGAGTATTATGGCGCATTGAAGTTTTCCGGGGAATTTTCATAAATCAGTAACTATATGTATTCCTATTATGTATGCTAATTCAAAAAACAGGGTTTATAAATCAGTAATACAGTTTGCTTTTAATTTTGTAGATACAAGGACAGATTCACCATCGAATTGGACCATTACAACCTCTCGAAGATGCACAGTTCAAATTTTTACAAATATACTTCATGGGCAATATGGAGGAAAAACTTGATCGACCTCAAGAGATAAAGGCAGCAATGAAAAGGGCAATTCTTCAACATCTACAGCAACTACTTCATGAACATCATGCGCCCGAACCGCATGCCAAATGATGACTACAAAGTCATGATCAGAGCGGATAAACGAACGCTCTAACTATAGATGCAGTTGCCATCGTGATTTTTTTTGGTAAAAAATTGGAACACGCGATATTGTGCTTACACGTCGCGATACTGGGCAACTGCAACGAATATCTGAAAAACCTCGTTCATATGACACGTTGCAATACCTGCTGATGTTTTGGCAAGGAGAAGATGGATATTATTTCAATATCAAAATGAAAAATCCATTGAATGGTGAGTTTAATACATAGGCCGCACACTAAAATTTTCCGGAACTGGCCACTTACATAAACACAATTTAAAAGTAATTACAACATTTGAAAACAGAACTCTTTGGCTGTAGAATGCACTTTGTTGCATCTGACTGTCAATTGTTTTTACACTGTGGCGCCATTTTAAAAATTGTGTGACTACATCAACATGGATTTGAGTCGGGAAAATTTTCGTAGTATGAATTTCTACGATTTTAAGTGTAATTTGACAGCTACACTCAACAGAGCATCGCTCGGCTTCAATCTGCTTTTGGTGATGAAGCACCATGCAAGAAGACTATTTATAGCTGGTTTGCAGAATTTAAGCGCGGTCGTGTTAATCTCAGTGACGAATCTCGCGATGGTCCA
Source organism: Eilema caniola (assembly GCA_949126895.1). NCBI lineage: Eukaryota > Metazoa > Arthropoda > Insecta > Lepidoptera > Erebidae > Eilema > Eilema caniola. Next base: position 5,353,058 of record OX421485.1, read on the forward strand.
CCGCCCGTCCACCGCTGTGAACAACAAAAACATCGATGCTGTGCGCCGTATGATTAAAACAGACAGGCATGTGACCTACCATGAAATTCGCTCATCCGCCTAGGCATGAGTCAAATACAATCAATCCTACACTAACATTTGGGTGTGAGAAAGCTGTGCTCGCGGTGGATCCCACACCATGTATAAGAGCGTCGCATTAATAATTCGAATCCCCGAGCATATCTGAAAAATATGTCCCAGGTATGTTTCCAAAGAGGAAAATACGATCTGATGTATAAGAATGATTTTGACAGTACATATATTACACTAAGATTTATGAATGACAAATACTTGAAAAACCCAAGCATCATGACCATTACTTTTCGCACAATGCCTAAAGGTGTAGAGCAAGAAAGAAAAATGGGTATTGTTAATAAATTATCAGCAATAATGCCTGCACATAAAATGGTGTTTTGTTGAGATTTACCTATAGTTAATGAATAATTAAAAGACTGATTTACCTATTATTATCTGATATTTTGTAGTTGATTATTAGATACGACTGAATTACTTTTAGGTGTCTTTTGTTTGAAAACCACGTTCACCCATGAACATGACTGAATCTAAATAAAGGTACCTACTTACTTGATTTTAATATTACTTATATGTTTTGTAATAGCTTTTAAAGGCAACACAATGTTGATTTTGTTACCAAATTAACGATATAAGTATTGATTATATTCTTAACTAGTTTTAAGAGAAATGTTAACTATATAACAGGGTTTTTTTTTTAATATTTTGTGATTTTAAGCAAGTAGGCTGTGATTATTTCCTTGTATGAATAAATAAAGTGCCAATTTTTGTGTCTCGTTTTTGTAATTATAATGTTATTCTTTAAATAAATGACTTCTTCTTAATAAAAGCTTTGTTTGAGTTCGATTTTACGTTCGTTACACATTAGGATTTGTAAAAACACAATTATGATCATACACAACTAAAAAGCAGTTACAAAAAAATCTTTGACAGTTAATCGTTTTTAAGTTATGCTTATTTATATTAAAAGTAGTCGAAGTACGATAAAAAAAGACGTTAAGTAACACCTACCGGTCTAAAAGGTAACAAAATGTCATTAGCCGCTTTATTGTCATGGACAGGATAAATAATAGACCATTTAGTTCTAACTTGAAAGACATTAATGTTTATAACTGGTTTATAAGTAAGTAAATGTTTTTAATTTCATCTTTCGAAACAATATTTAAATACTTTATAATAAATCCATCACTATAAGGTCGTAAACAGCCTTTAGCCATTATTTAGTACAGTACTGCCGAGAACAGTTGTAAAAATTTTACTAGATTAGAAAGTAAAATATGGCATTTATACATACAAATATTATCATTTGGTATTGGCAACTCTACTCATATAAAAGTTCAAATTAATATCTATCTTTTGATATTTAAAATTATTATTAAATGTTAATATAAAATTACTAGCATCAGTTTAAAAATATTGCCGCGTTTTATGCCTCTAGCTCAAAACTAGCATTTGTCAATTAGCCGCTTTTTAGCTTGAGGACGGCAGATATCATGTAGCAGAATGTGTCGGGCAAGCTTTTTTGAAAGCTTTGAGCCCAACAAATATTGTGAATGCGTTCAGGAAGTGTGGGATCCATCCATTTGACGACTCAATATTCACCGAAATAGATTTTTTACCAAGTGATGTTACCGACAGGCCCGCAGTATAAGAAGTGTCGGATGCTAAAACAGATGCAGGTGATAGCGAATGTGGTTCACCATCTCTTTTGAATCTTCAATCTGAAGAGCTGACCGCATCTCAGGATTTTCAACTATATTTGGAACCAAGTGAGAATATAGACAACAACTCCAAAGATTCTCAAACGCAACCCACGGCAACTGCAGCTGTTAAACATAGCACAAAATTACTAATAAGACTACAGCAGATTGTAGTAGAAATGAATCATTCTGCTGGAAATTTCATTTCACCCCATGTATTTCGGCCTCCACTTAAAGCTGACCCCCGGAAAGGCAATAGCAAACGAAAACAGGGCAGAAGCATCATCGCAACTGATACGCCTGAAAAGCAAGCGATATTTGAAAAATAGATTTTAAGTGCTAAGAAAGTAAAAGGAACTAAAAAAGTAAAGCAGGATTTTTTTATAGAAACTAAGAAGAGTAAGAAGAGTATAAGTCTTCAGGCGGGGCGACGATGAGGCAAGGTCTCCGAACTCGTCGTCGCCCGGACCTGCGCCACTGAAGATGTCGACCGCAGTGATCGACGAAACGTCTGGAACGCAACTTTCACATAGACCACGGCCAAACAGCCCGGAAGCAGTATATTCTACAAGTAAGAAGAGTATTCGTCTGACTACGAACCTGAACAATTTTTTCAGGTATGTGGTTCTCTTCTGGAGAAGAGTTTGTAAGTGACCAGGAAGAAGAGGAAATTGTATCAGATGATGTCTTTAGCCCTCTTCCAAGAGATCCACAAATAGATGAATATGTCATTATTCTGTTTCTCCAAAAGAAAGTAAAATTTTTGGAAGAAGTCACTGATGATGCTGATGTTGATTTTATGTGTCGTACTTAAAACTCAAAAGCAAGGCGCCACAAAATTTTATGTGAACCGTTAGAACCGGGTTTAGTAGAGCTGGATGTCAAATACATTTTGCCCACACCAACAATCCAAGGCACAAGTCGTCGCCAAGTTACATTTCAATTTGCAGTTGACTTGTCTAATTTGAACTTCCGTTACTGAGAGTTGTATTTCCATTGTTTTGTTTAAGATTAATTGTACCTATCTATAAAGGCTGATACAAATATGTAGCTGAAATATATATATATATATATATATATATATATATATATATATATATATATATATATATATATATATATATATATATATATATATATATATATATGCTGATGCTATATATATATGATATTTCTATATATATCTGTGATTAATCTTGATCTCGTAATTTTGATACCTCGCAAGAGAGACATTTTTGTGATTGACGATTGTTATTTTATAGTTTAGATAAAGACTTACAACATATTATTAAGTTTAAAAGTAATTTAACAGTTATTATGAGAACTCTTAAAGAGTTCCTGAAAGTGCCTTATAAGTCTCAACAATATACTGTATGTTTATGTTATTTTAGATAATAAATACCTATTTTCAAATAAGAAAAAAAGGTGCCATGATAATTTGGTTGCTTTTTTTTTTCAAATAATAGTAACGATTGTTACATAATATATAAGTACCTATGTTTCAATGTTTTAAGTTTTTGAAAATACTCTCCTTGTTATAGATGTGTTGCTCGTCGTTCTCAATCCAGTAGTCCTGATACGGCTTGTCATGAAGCACTGCTTTGATAGCACTGAGCCCATCGTCTCGATCTTGAGCTAGCCGCAGCTGTTCATGCAGGCTGTTGGTCACTGCTCCAACATATGGATGTCTACTTAATGCGTCAATATGTCTCATTCTGGTGCCAGCTCTGTGCGTCGTTAGTCTTTCTACTCATATAATGTACAGGGTGGAGACCTGTACCTGGGTGAATCTGCATCAGTATTGCAGCGATCGCTTGACTCGAAGCGTCGGTGTGCAGCTCTGTCTTGAGATCTGGGTTGAATATCTTCAGTACTGGTACAGGCATGTTAGTCGGGTGCAAAGAGCATTGAACAGCACCTACCAGAGGAGTATTGGTACTTCACCATTCGAGCTGCTGCTAGGAACAAAGATGAGGAGTAAGAATGATCTAGAAGTAGTTAGATTATTAGAACAGGAAATTATCAGCCAATATGATGAAAACAGAGAAGAGTTGAGACAGAAAGCTAAGCTGCAGATACAGCAAATTCAAGAAGAAAATAAGAAGAGTTATAATAAAGGAAGAAAAAATAGCACAAAGTATGAGGTGGGAGATAGGGTAGCCATCAAAAGGACACAGTTTGGACCAGGTCTCAAACTCAAGCCTAAGTTCCTAGGACCCTACCGTGTTACCAAGGCCAAGCGTTGTGACCGCTATGACGTTGAGAAGGTGTCACAGGACACAGAAGGTCCTCACCGAACTTCAACCTCAGCTGATCATATGAAACCATGGCCTTCTGAAGGAGAGGAGGAAATTATAGACACCTAACTTGTCCAGTTGTTTCTGTTTTGTTTTGTTGGGATTTTGTGGATGAATGAATGGGATGAATGATGTCTAGCTCATCGAGGTTGATGGGACCCCATTCATTATCATTACATAAGTAAAAAGACTGTAAAACTGACTGCAATGCTCACTTACTCAGTAATGTTTTGTAGTGGTACATTGAATCTTATGTCTATGGCAATAAGGGATGTTATTTTGTTTTATATTGTTCAAGTAAAGTTGTGTCAGTTAATGCTCAGTATTGGTAACATGTCGTACTAAGCCATCTTTTTTACAGATAAAGTTATTTGTTTACCATAAGATCCAATATGTTAAGAAAAGTTTAAACTCTAATGTGTTGAGTAATTTTATTTGAGAACAGTGTAATTGATAGTGTTATATAAGGCTGTTGTTTTACGTCGCTACCTGCTGTTTAGATGCTGCATTCTCATGCTTAAATATGTAACACTGTTATTTGAACATAATGTTGAGAGCTAAAGTTTATTTAAAGTGATTTAATGTTCCTATATTTAGAGTGTAATGGTAAAATTAGTGATATGCCATAAGGCTGGTTAATTAGTTAACAAACCTATATATTGTACTTGTATTTTTTTTTTGTATTTTTCTTATGATGTGACTGGTATGAGCAAGGTCAAGTACGTGTAGTATGCCTGGGGACAGTATGTATCCAGGACGGCCGAGTGTGGGAAATGGAACGTAAGCGTGGAGTGAGACAGGTGGTGTGTGTGACGGAGAGGGGAGGGAAAGGGGATATATGGCGGATGGACTGTAAAGTGCGATGGTGTGTGCGCGCGTTGTATTTTTTCTAAAATATAGTCAAGTTCTCTATTTTTCGTTTTTATTTACATTCCCGGTCCCACATAGATAACCTAAAATATTGATAAAAGAAGTTCTTTGTGTATTGATTATATTAAAATAGAAATATAAATTATGTCTTGCCACTAAAACGTTGGTTTTAATTATTTTTTATAACCCTGGTTCATTGTTTCCTTACCCGGTTTATTGTACAGTATACCTATGGTTCATTGTTGATTAAAAAAGAAAACATCATAGTTAATTAACATCTAGTAAGTATCATCATAGTTATCTAACTAAATATGAAAGATCATTAAATAACCTACAATTTGATTTATAAAAGATAGTAGTAGCACATAAAATGACTATGTGAGACGTTGTCAAAAAAAAGCCGGTTCATTGTTGGACACCCTACCCTAGTGTAGATTATGCCTGGGCGTTATACATAATGCCTAATTTATCACTGGGTCTATAACATACATAAAGGTTATTTATTCTCACAATCGTTCCGTTCCCAAGTCGATAGTGTTATCGCGGTACACCGTACAACATAAATTGTACAGTTTTTGCGGTTACACATTTCTTATGTAGGTACACAATAAAGCTGTATGTATTGTTCCATGCAAAGTTTTTTTTAGAGAATATTTGTGACCGAAATCACTAGATAATATTCCCTCTAATCCCTCCAACTAAGCTCAATTGCTTATGCTAGGAGTGGGTTCACGTCGGAAGTCTAATGGCCAGGATTTGAACCCGGGACCTCTTGATCGTAAAGCCGACTCCGTAACCACTAAGCTACCGCCGCTATACTCCATCCAATATTCTATACTCCATTCTGTTAGTTACTTTATCTACTCTGATACTTTTTTTTTTTTTTTTTTTTTTTTTTTTTACGTGCGGGAAATCCCCACGGATACCCGCCCCTCCGGAGCCGGAGGGGTGGGTTATGTCGGACTCGAACCGACTAAACCGCACGCCGTCTGTGGGTCGTGGTGCTAGGCCGGAGGTGAGGTTGTCTTGCGACATATCCCTCGCACCCCGGCTGACCCAGGGCCATCCCTTTCGGTCTGGCCCTCCTCGGGAGGTGGGGACCACGCCGTCCCCGACTCAACCCCGGTGTGGGGAGGCGCGCATCGTCCTACGATGCGCGCCGCCGCCGTGGCCTGCTTCTGCTAGGGTGACGGGTGGCTCCACCCGTCACCCTCAGGCCCGCGCTCATGGGGGGCGGAGGTCTGTAAGCGCCCTCCGACGCCCGAGCCGCCTTCGGGCGCGAGCAGCGATGTCAGCGAGTCTTTCTCGCTCACCGCGCCGCGCCCGCTCTGCTGTCTCCTTCGCGAGCATGACCTGCTCGCAGAAAGAGGCGCTGGCCGCCCACGCATCCGCGCAGCGGACCATCGCCGCGAGCAGGGTGGAGAGCGTGAGCATAATACAAAGATTATAAAATTGAAATCAAAACTCTTATGACAAATATTACGCACAGGCCAAAAAAAAAGTTTTATTACGATACAGGTCTTGTATGGACACCTATATCATAAAATAACTTTTTAATCATAACGATACACCTATACAACCTCCATCTGGACTAAACCTCTACTTTAAAAAAAGAATCCGCCGATTCTGGAAAAAAAAAGAAACACGCATGCGCAATCGAGTGAGTTTGCGCCTTGGCGCGAACATTTTTTTTTTTTGTTCTATACATTTAAATTAAACAAAGTTTGGTTTGGTTTGTAAAATAAATTAGTTTATGTATTATAGTATGAGAGTAGATAAAGTAGTGTATGACACTGTACATAACTTGGTCTTATAACACTCGTGTGATAATATAAAAAAACTCGCCTACGGCTCGTTTTTTTAAAACACACTCGTGTTATAAGAACCCTTATTATGCAACAGTATCATAAACTACTATTACTAAACGCAAATAATCTAGAAGTGTCTATAATACTTACGTTTTATTTAAAAACCCGACTGATGCTAAAAAGATCGAAACAAGCTTTATAGCAGGCGTTACCCATTAATTTTCATCTGGTTTGAGATTTGCAAATGGGTATCGCCTGCTATAAAGCTTGTTTCGATCTTTTTAGCATCAGTCGGTTTTTTTTTTATACTTTTTAGTCATGACATATATATTTTTGTAATCGTACCCCACTTGATAAATTTGAGTGATTTTTTTTACCACATACATTTTGGCGTCAAAAACCCAACATATAGCTTTTGTTCTCATATTTTATGTACCTACCCAAGAACATTTGGGCAATAAATACCTTTACTGTGAGACATGAATCATTGAAATCCGTACGGAGGATCAGAATATGAGGTAATAAAGAATATTACAAACAGTTACAAACATAAAAGATCCGCGCGAAAAACATAACCCTTCTTGGTAGTCGGGTAAAAACTCAGTTTATAAATATTTTTCAGTTTAGAAAATCATTTTAGAAACCTACACCGAAATTGAACACTTATTAGTCAGTTAACCTAGTAAGGCCTAGTTGTTTTATTTACTTACTATAAGTTATAAGAAGTCGCTAGAAGAATGTTTCCCTTTTGATAAGTACCTAACTGAACCGAAGTGTAGTTTAGCTTAGTTAGTGTACATAAAGACATTTGTATGAGCCCAACTGACCAACACTAGACGGTACCCAATTCAACTTTTCTCAGAAAATTTACCTTCAAGTACATACGCCTAATTTTTTATACCACTTAGGTGGCAGACAAGCACAAGGACTAAGGAAGAAAAGCAGCTACCACCAGCGACGTCACTTGAAACTTGAAAAACCTTGTAGTCACTTAAAAAACCACAGCGGGGAGTTTGTTTCACAGCTTGTTGTATGGGGTAACATTCTTTTCATATTGCACTGTGCACACTGTTTCCGCTCTTTACTTCAGGTGTTTTCATCTTTCTGGACTGTCTGCTTCGTACGCATTGAAGAAGTAATATTATCTTCAAATAATATCTTCTTGTTCATGATAGTTTTGAAAACAAAAGATAATATAACTCTAATATAGTTCTTTCGAGTTTCTTGCTGGTAATTTCTCAGTAGAAGCAATCTACCGAACCAGTCGGAGCCCTACACCCTGGCGGTAGGCCCTGGCGTTCCACGGCCTTTTTTCTATCACCGATGACGTCTCTACCGTTGCGAGCTACCTGAAGGGTGGAGCGCCCCTGGGGTTGAGTACACATATCCACAACAAACATGGAACATAGGGATAAAACTGACACACCACAAACACAACACACACCAACCAAACCCACACTCACTACACACCACACACACTGACACACGGGTTAGGGTCAAGCAGAGACACAGTTCCACTAGTATCTAGTGGCCTGACACCCGCGACACTGGCACCCGGAAGGTTGCTAACAACCTCCTGGCAGCTGGTGACTCGCAAGAAACACCAGCCAGACAGCGCCCTACAGGAAGCGAGCAGCCTCATTCCTGAAGAGCGTAAGAGGGCGAAGATCGAGCGGAAGAGGCAGGCTCGAAAACTGCGCCAAAAAGAAAAAGGGCCAGCACAAGGAGTGACGGCGCTGCCCCCCCAACCAAGGCGAAACTGGACGCGACAAGCGGTGAGGTTCTGGCTCCCAATACGAGGGTGGGACCAACATCCGTGAGTGCGAAAAGCGTAGCCAAGGGAGGGGCAGTAGTCGCCGCCACGTCGGAAGCTGAGCCCAAAGCTCAGTCCGCCTCGCGGCCAACCGAACCCGGCGGACTGAGATCCAAGGCGAAAGCTGAGGAAAGACGTCAACCGGCGGAGGCAGCCAAGAGACACAAGGAGGGGTGCTGTCACCTCTCCTTTGGAACGTGGTAGTGGAGAACCTGATAAGTCAGCTGAACAACAGATACTTCCCAACGATAGGGTATGCGGACGACCTAACTATTCTGGTTAGTGGGAAGTTTAAGAACACCCTATGCCTTCTAATGCAAAATGCCCTAATCATAGTGCCTAATCAAGCGTGATGCACAGAACACCAACTGTCTGTGAACCCTAAGAAAACCGAAATGGTAATGTTCACGAACAAAAGGAAACTAACAAACCTGAGACCACCAAACCTATTTGGCACAACACTACAGTTCGCAACGGAGGTCAAGTATCTAGGACTAACACTCGACAGCAAACTAAACTGGAACAGACACATGGCACAAAAGATAAACAAAGCCTGCATTACCCTGTGGCAAAGCAAACGCATGCGGGGAAAAAGATGGGGCAAACAACCAAGAATTATGCTCTGGCTTTATAAACCGGTAATCAGACCAACAATAACATATGGTTGCATAGCATGGTGGCAAAGAACAAAGTTGATTACCGCACAAAACCAATTACAATGTCTACAAAGAATGGCATGCTTAGCCACCACAGGCTGCATGTCCACAACGCCTACAGCCGCCCTTGAAACGATAGTGGACCTCCCACCACTCGCATCTATTCATACAAGAAGCAGCCACTACAGCCATTAGATTGAATAAACTCTCCCTATGGACACACGACACGAGGGTGTCGCACACCAACGCGGTGAAAGAGGCCAAAAACGACCAACCACTCCTGATGGCCCCTTGCGACAGTATAACAAAACAATACGTTTTTGATAAACGGTACAGGATAGAACTTAAGGAAAAAAGAACAGATTCATCCGGCACAAAGGAGATGAGGATATACACGGACGGATCTAAAATGAAAACAGGGACAGGCACCTACTCCGCTGACTTAAATATTAATATATCAACAGCACTGGGCATGCACAACACAATTTTCCAAGCGGAATGCGTTGGTATAATCCAAGCCGCAGACGCGGTGGCTGCAAGAAAGATAGAGAATCAAGGTATTCGAATCTTAACGGACATCACTGCAGTAATACACGCTCTACGCAGCAACACAATAAAATCAGGACTAGTCCTAAAGTGCCACAAGAAATTGGAGTGCCACAAGAAATTGTGAGTCAAACGAGATTACACTCCAATGGATCAAAGGACACAGCGGTTCCCTAGGTAACGACGCGGCCGATGAACTGGCCAGAAGGGGAGCCGAAATAGAGACCTACAGGGTGGAACCCGTAATACCAATATCGGCAAACCAGTAAAGATACTGGCTGAGATATAGAACAAGGAAACTACACGCCGAAATGTGGGCGAAGACTAAGGAAAGTCGTCAATCGAGAGAGGCAAAGCCATCTCTAGACAGACGGCTCTCTAAAAACTGCTGCGCTTAAATAACCGCTCTATTTAAGCGCAGCAGTTTTTACCTACGGTTTGTGGTAGGGACCATAACAGGGCACAGTAATAAATAATTTCAATTTCAATTTCAATAATTTTAACAAACATTTGTATGTTATAGGTTTAACGGACAATCCATTATGCCTAGCGTACATGAGGACTGACGAAACACCAGCCCACGTCGTCATGAACTGCAGCGAGGTCGCGGAACAATGGGCGCAACACCTGGGAACACCAAGCACGCTCCGAGAGGCCTGCATCAGACCCGGCAACCAGGCCGCTTTTTGGAAGGAGCTTGGATGGTTGGAGTAGGACAGTGGATACACAAACCACACGATCACACAAAAAGGCCCAACTACAAGGGACCACATGCGGAAAATGAGCCCGCGAAAAGAAAAAGAAGAATCTATCGAACTAGCGAAAGAATCATTTTCCAATGGTTTATCTATTTTATTTAATATTTTTATAATATTTCTTGACATAATTGTAAAATTTTGACGTTCATATAGGTGGTTTGCGAGAATATCGACGTAATTCGAAATTCTGTGAAATTGAATTCTGTATGCCAAACAATCATAAATCTTTGATATTTAATCGTGAACAGAGAAACAGCGCCAATTCCGGGCCAACTTTCGTTCGACAAAACACTCGAAGCGTGATCACAAATAAAGGCGCATCTCAGTTGAGCCAATGACAATAGAGTGAACGCACGCTCGATTCTCGAAAATACCGACGTATTTACAGTTTGGTTGCAACAATTGTTGATTTACTTCAAGAATAGTGACACTTTTAGTGATCCGTCGTTGTTCCTGATAAAAGTAAGTATCTTTTTATGTTTCATTTCTATTTACGCCTGTATTCTTGAATAAATATGTGTGATTGCTTATAATATTGTATTTTATACCGACTTTATGTAACTTGAGTCTATATTCGCGAAAAATAAACGGATTTTATTTTTTCGAAAATAAGAGAAACGTCGTTATTTTTGAAAAAAATGGGTATGGTTTTGCTACTTATTACGAAATACGTCTCTGTTCAAGGAATTTTGAGATAGAAAATTATATTGAGTTGGTTTTCCAAATGGTATTCATTGATTATTAATAATTTACGTTAAATTATTTGTTTTAGATAATTATCTTAATCAGAGTTATTCAAGATGGCAGATATATTGTTATTCTTAGTTCTAGCTGAAAGAAGCGGCCAGTCAAAAAAAGGAAATGAGTATCAACAAGATTTAACGAATAGTGAAATTGTAGACTAACCTTGTCTACAATTTTCGTATATTTGCAGTTTGTCTCAATTTCATTATTTTTTTCAACTATTTAATTAACTATTCCAAATATTTTACGTTCAAATAAAAATAAAAGCAGTTTGCCGTTAAATGCAACAAGTTGCGATGAAAACATCGAAAATGATATAAATTATAATAACACATCAGGTAAGCAAAATTAAATATTTGAATTCAAGCAGTTGAAAATTTTTTCGATATTATTTTTATTCCGATGTCTAGTTCAGCCTGTGTGTTTACACTCACGCTAGTGGCTGATCGTAATTCGTAACCTCCTGGGTTCGATTCCCGGGAATTACAAAAATTTGATTGTTTCTATTACATAATGTCATGTTCCTATGGAAGAAATCCGTGAAATAACTGTGTGCTTTTGGTATTTATTCGGTTAATAAATAAATGTTTAGTGAATTTCAGGTAATAATTCAGAAGAAAATAAATTGATTTTGCGACAAAGATCACCGTCATCATCATCTTCTAGCTCTTCTTCCTCGACTTCTAGCTCATCTTCCTCCAGCAATAAAGAAACAGAAGAATGTAATAAAGAATCCATAGCCATAGCTTAGAAAATAAAACCATAGAAAGTAAGGTAAGTATAGAGTCAGTAAATGATAATAATAATATTATGAAGGATGAGACTGCAGTAGAAAGTAATTCACAAATAGAAAGTGAACCAAAAGCTATTGAATTGACCAATACGAATGCTGAAAGTGAAAAAAGAAAGGAAGAAAGAGATTTTTCATCGGACGATAGTATTGCAGATCCTAATTATCACATTGAAAATAAGGATTTATCGTCAGATTCGGATGAAACAGTAAAAGAGAATAAAGAAGAAAATATATCACGTGAATCAAACCAAAATATTACACGTAAGAGGAAAATACAGCCAGAACTTGTGAAATCGAATGTAGCGAAACGTCTACGAAATGCAGGGAAAGAACATGTAGGCAAAAATAAGAAAGTTATACGAGAGAGACGATTAGGACCAGGATGTAAAATGCAAGTTAAAGTGTAACACAATGTTTGATAATGAGACTCGACGCCATATTTTTGACGCATATTATAAATTACCTGATTTGAAAAGTAAAAGAACTTTTGTAGCATTCAATATGTCCTCTATTGGCCCGACGTATCAATATAAAAAGGAACACGTCGAAATAATAACGCATTTTATTTTAAAGACAGATGGCGAAAAAATTCGAGTTTGTAAGAGTTTTTTATGTCGACGCTGGATGTATCTGATAGATTTATTCGAGCAGTTACCGAAAAATCAAGAAGTGATGTTTCAGACATTATAGTGGAGGATCTTCGAGGGAAACATGGCAATCACGCGTAGTCGCGTAGATAATAATATTAAAGATAGTTTGAGAAACTTCATTAAGGCGATACCAAAAATAGAAAGCCATTACTGTCGAGCAGATTCGCAGAAAGAATATATTAGAAAGTAAGACTATTGCACAAATTTATAGAAATTATGTAAAACATACATACATACATATAATCACGCCTTTATCCCCGGAGGGTTAGGCAGAGGTGAATCAACACCCACATTTCACCAATCTGTATTCGGCCCCACGTAATAGGGGGTGAACCTATTGCCGGAGGTTGTCAAGCGCGGCGCGGCCACGACGTTCGGCATCTTAAGCGACAGCAAAGCCGCACCCCAAACGGTCACCCGCACACCCTCCACCCATTGGCTGTTGAAGCCCGAGCGACAATCAAATGGGGCTAGATCCAGAACAAGGAAATATCCCTGTTCTGGATCAAGGCCCATATAGGGTTGGAGGGGAATGAGCGAGCAGACCAGCTCGCTAAGGAGGCGGCTTTGAGGTCGAAGTCGAGGCCGAAATATGACCTGTGTCCCGTCTCGTTTGTCAAGCGTGGTCTGCGACAGATTACTCTTAACAAATGGAACGAGCGTTATAAAACAGATACGACTGCTCCTGGTACCAGGCTTTTCTTCCCCTGTGCGGTGGCTGCATACAGCATAGTCCGCAAGATGGAGATAGCCGGCACCACGACATAGCTGTTAACAGCGCATGGAGGGTTCTCCGGATACTTGACCCGTTTCAAGTGTAAGGAGGACCCATCATGCGCCTGCGAGCCAGGCGTTGAGGAAACGGTCGCTCATATAGTTACGGAGTGTCCTATCTTCGCAAGGGACCGGTACAACCTAGAATGCCAAATTAAATTAAAGGTTACCATCGAAAATCTCCCAGTATTGTCGGAAAAGAGCTACAGGCAGCACTTCCTACAGTATTGCGAAAGGGTTGTGAAGAGAGTTAATGCCAGAAACAGGACATGATCAACCTCACATAGCTATTTTCATAAAATATCAGATTGAAGGTTGATGCAGCGAAATTGGATAATGCTCTAGGTAAGTGCTGTATGTAGCTCTAATAAACTAAGTGTAGTGCAGCGTAGATTGTAGTTGTAGTTACTTCTATAACTTTAAACTAAAAATTATTGTCGTCAAATTCTAAAAGTAATTAGTTTAAATTAAGAACTGCAATAGTATTTGTATTTTTGTATATATTACATTTCTTTGTTGGTTCTTTAAATTTTTAAATAAAGAGAACGTAGATTAAGGCTCCGGTAGGTACACACACAACCCAAATTCCCCAATCCCCACAGATGGATGTATGGAAGTATGAGAGGGACAAGTGCGAGAACTGGTATGAAAGAAAAAGAAATGATTGCGTGATATTTTTTTAACTAATTTCTAAGTATACTTAGAAATTAGTTGAAAATAAAGAAACCCTGCGAGGGTTATCGCACATATAGCAGACTAGAAATACAAAAATTGTGAAGAATAGGCTCGGACTGAGGATGAGGAGAAGTCTGAGGAACTAGGATAAAAAAAAAAGAACCTATTGCCGTATTCCGGGCACTATTGTTGACTCGAGCCATGCATCTGAAGCTGAGTCTGGGCTGTACATATCTGTCTGATGTTAAAGTTAGCCCTATCCCTTAGTCGCCTTGTACGACACCACATGGGAAGAGAAGGGTTGGCCCAAATTCTACTCTACTACAGTGCGACAAAAAAAGAAAAAAAAGTGCTAATTATATCATGTTTAATAAAATATTCAATGGAGAATTTAATATAGCATTTTACCAACCTAATAAGGATCAGTGCGAGGATTGTGTTGCCTACAATAACGCAACTGGAGAAGATAAAAATCAACTGAAGTCTAAATATGAGAACCATCTAAAAGAAAAAGAGCTTTCAAGAATGGAGAAGGTTAAGGACAAGAAAGAAGCAGAAGATAAAGAATCAACTATTGTAGCAGTTTACGACTTACAAGCTGTGATGCCATGTCCTAGGGGAGATGTGTCTAATTTTTACTATGTTCCAAAAGTGAATACTTTGAACTTTACGATCTATGAGATGAAAAATAAAAATGCGTTCTGCTACGTGTGGCATGAAGGGGAAGCAAATAGAGGAGCTATAGAAATAGGGACCAGTGTTTTAGAATAATTAAAAAGTCTTGGCAGAGATCTAACAACTGAAGCCAAACTAGATATAATTTTGTATTCTGATAACTGCTGCGGACAGCAAAAGAATAAATGCATTATTAGTATGTACATGTACGCAATAGTATCACGCATAAATTTCTGATAAAAGGGCACACACAAAACGAAGGCGACAGTGTGCATTCTGTCATTAAAAGAAGCATCAAAAAGACTTTGAAATCGGGCCCTATCTATACACCGGATCAGTACATTTCAATTATTCGCACTGCAAAAAGAAAGGATCTCCTTACAAAGTCATAGAAATTGATCATAGAAGTTTTTACGAGTTAAAGTTGTTAGCTTCTGACGAGGGTAGAAATTTTAATAAAAATACTGATAATGAGAATGTGAAAATGGCAGATATAAAGATTTTAAATGTAGATGCTGACCACAAAGGGTTATTTTTCTATAAAACATCTTACGGTGAAAATGAATTTAAATATGTAAAAGTTACTAGTGCATCAAAATCTTTGGACGAAAATTACAGATTGCAATCTGCTTATAAAAAAAGGTACGGAATCTCAGAAAATAAGAAAAAGGGACTAGTAGATTTTGTTAACAAAAATATAATTCCAAACTATTATCGACAATTTTATGAGGGGTTGTAAAATAAATGATTTATTTTACTAACATTTCCTTTCAATAATTAATGTTCCTGTTTTAGAATTTGGAAGAGAGGAAGTTCACGTTTATTTTTATTCCACTTATTTTGAAAAACAGGGTTTTAAATACCTAAATTTAAAGTGACTATTGTATTTTATAAGACAAATTTTATTTATTATACTTATAAGTACAAAAGTTTTAAAAACCATTGTAAGTATGAGGGATTGTAAAATAAATGGTTTATTTTACTTACATTTCCTTTTCAGAATTAATGATCCTGTTTTAGAATTAAGAAGAATGCACGTTTATTTTTAATTTTGAAAAAGGGTTTTAAACACCTAAATTAAAAGTATTTTATAAAACAATTTTTATAAAGCCTTACAAACTATTGTAAGTTTTAATTTTTGTATTTTTAAGAGCCTTTAAAGCTAAAATACAAATGACATAAGTTGATTCTTATAACTTGGAGTTTTATGAAAAAATATGATGTCTGAAACCAGCCCCCTTCTTGTTCTACTTTTCGCGGGCTCGTTTTCCGCATGTGGTCCCTTGGAAACCCCCCTTTGTATGACGATTTTTTTAGTCATTTTAATAAAAGTTCTAAAATGTTTTTATGATTTTTGATACTATGATAAATTTTCTTTTAATCAGCTAAGTCAATCCCTCAATAAATCATTTACATTTTGCGGTATGCATCATATGCCATTCTCTATAATCAATCATTTTTAGTTCCGTCGCCATTCTCGCAAACCAGCGATATGTGTTAAACTAAATTAATTAAATTGATTCCTTGATACAACAGTTTTGACTTCCAAGTTCAAAACTGTTGTATCAAGGAATCAAAATATGGTGTCTACCTCCTGAAAAATCAATTATTTATTTAATGTGGGTAATTAGTATTTCTACTAAGAATTTTAGTACCTATCTAAAAACCATGCTAAAAATTACTAATATATTCTATCACCCCTCCAGCTGGCCAGGATTCAAATCTGGACTCCTGCTAATTTACTTATATTAGCTGCTATAAACTTTATCCATTTATAGACTCCAAAATTAAATGAAAATGAGTTCATTACATTTTATCATATTCTACAAAATGCCATTTTAATTTAGACTTAAACAACATTAAACCTAAGTGGCATTTTCTGCAGTGTCTGTTGTATTTCAGTGGTTGAAAACTAGTAGAATTGGGGTCTGGTACACTCAGTTTCAGAAATATCTTCACTATAAGGTCGCAAAATAATCTGAACGCAATGTATTAAGATGGAGCGAACCAAGGAGATAAGATCATATGATCATGATTGGTCTGATGCTGACTGTACTGATATTTTTTGATTGTTAGGCCACCTTAACCAATAAGTTACCAATCGTCATCATATATAAAAGTTAATCCTCATCATTATAACAATTTGGATCCAAATTTTGCATTTTGGATCCCAGGGCCACATCAAGTTAAGAATATACATAACACTTATAGATAACTAGCTTTTGACCGAGGCTCTGTCTGTGTGTATGTTGATTATCGCTACCAAACATAGCCATTGTCCTTTCACAAGATCTAATCTACCCCTACACCAAATTTCATCAAAATCGGTTCAGTGGTTTAGGAGTGAAAGCATAACATACAGACAGACAGAGTGACTTTCGCATTTATAATATTAGTATATATCTATGTGGTTTGTACCTAGAGCCAAATATGGTTGGTATTTTTCAGCTGCTACTGACGTCTAACTTCGAATACATCAGGAAGGCGAGAGATTGTCCAGCAGGTAAAGTGGCTTAAAGCATAAAGGTGTTGGCAGTGTCCCTTACATCTTATGGGGTGCATTATTAATACCATTAGTTGATGTGAAGACAACTTGATACATCCTATATATATATAAAAAGCTTAGTTCTGTTCTTTTTATACTGCTTAGTTGGCAGACAAACACACAGCCCACCTGTTGGAAAGTCGATACGATGACTTTGTTGCTTCAAGTCACACTTGTGGTGCTGATCTTGTAAGCACAGAGAGTTTTTGTGCCATCAGTTAGAAAACTATACAGAAAAAGCCTTTGGTCTTTGAAATGATAGCACAAAATCTCCCCAGTGAGCTCTGGTTACCCTAATCACCGCCGGAAACAGAACATGTGATTATTATGGCGGCAGTATTCTGTAGGGCAGAGGTACTTCTCCAGTCGTACTACTCAATAGGTCAGAAATATCGTTGGGTCTTACCTCCATTGTCTCCCTAAATTAGACCATATTGTTACATACTATTTGGTAATAATAAAGATATTCAGCTATTAGTACAATGAGAGGTTTTGTGGAATTATAATAAAGTTATAACCTAAAAAGCAATTAGATATACTGTTGAGAGGTTGAAATTTATGAATAACTTGTCCTTAACTAGGTTCGGCAGCCACCTTTGCTTACATGTATCTGCTGAGGCTGAGGTATCCGCTTCACTGATATGGCCACGTCTACCAGCGAACGATAAGCTAAGCGGATAGCAAAATGTCTTCTTGCTATGCCGTTTGAAAAATTTGGAGGATATTTTATTTCTGTATTTGATATATACCTGTATGCCTACATTATTGAATAAATAATAGATGAAACTGCAGTGAAAACTTACCGTAAGTGTTTTGATTTGCGAAATTAGACTGTTATAATTTTTTTGCTTTGGTTTTTGCTATTCACGGGTACCTAAATAATTCAGCTCCAAGGATAGATATCTATTATTCATCAGTCAATCAAATATCATCTTATTTTATTCAAATGGCTCCTTGCATCAGCTATTTGGGTCGGGTGCAATTGGATGCAATCAAACATCGTAAGCGTAACGAAGCTATAATAACAATTTACCAATTGTCAATGTCAATCAATTCCTGCAATATTTCAGAACTTAATTTTATTACCTGTGGTTCAATTTTATTTTTCGCGGCTTTGACGGCCGTGGCACTTGACTTGATGCTATTTTTAGAGTGTGTCAGGTTTATAGGGCGTGTGTTTGGAGTGAAATACTCGTGATTTATTTACGTAATGTTTTCTTATTAGAAATATGATATATAATGATTCTATTTAGGTAATAACTAATATATAAAGCCCCAGAAAGTTACCGATTTCCGAGTTATTTTTACGATGTTTGTCCGAGTTATTTTTACGATGTTTGTCAGTGAATACAGTGAAATGTATTGACTATTTATCTCTGTAAATTCATTAGAACTCGTTTTGAGAACTATTATTATGTAATAATTATATATTTCACTCAGCTAGTCAAATTTGGGGGGAAACCGTTATAAATTGGCAGTTCAGTTAACCACGCCATTTTTGTATTTATTTCTACGGAAATAAGGTCTAAATTTCTGTGAAGTATTTGTTGCAGATGTTTTGAACAAGGAGGTCACGATATGTTTATGTGATGTTATCATCTTTCTTTGAAATTCATTTGAATTTTCATTCTTCCTTGAAATTTAGCTAACAACGTGGTTTCTAAATTTTGGACTATTAGAATAAATAATTTGATTGCATTATTATTCATTTTTATGGCTTGATCATAAAAAAGGAATCAATAAATCTATTGCCGTTTACAGAATCATAAAATATGGTTGCGTTGTAGAGTAATTCCTTTTTTTTTCTACAAGATAGTAAGACAACGTCACGATGACGTCACCCGCCCTTGCACCTAATTTTTTTTTAAATTTATGTGCTCGAGTTGACGGGTTAACACATGCAAGTGCAAAAACTGAAATGTGCGATTGCATCGCAGAATAAATTGGATTGGATAGATGTTGATCTGATTGAATTGAATGCAAATGCAATTCAAAATTCATTGTGATGATTTTTAACGATAAAGTCGATTTATCTCAAGTAGCACCTAACTCAAATTAATAAGATTTAGATTTAAGGCCACCGACATAGGTACATTATGTACTTACTATCTTTTTGGTTTTTCGACCTGCTTTGATTTGAATATTTATTTTAACGTAATAGGTACATAAAGTTTGTAGAGACCTGAAAAACGTGGCTGGGACAGGCTAAATGCAGAAGGCGGAGGGTCGGAGTAAACCAAGGTAATGATACTTTTTTTATACCACTTAGGTGGCTGACAAGCATGGAAAGTGATTACCGTGGCCTTAGCATATTAAGTACGTTTTACTATTAAACTTCAATCATAAACTAATTCAATGTTGAGGGTTTTCTGAGAAGGGCGAAGTGTTTGCAAGACGTGTTTGCAACACAAAGTAGCGGACAACTATGGTCGTATAATGGTACATAAAGAAATAATTTTAAACGCAAAAATCGGACGGACCCGTGGTGTGGGTAGGTTTAAAAAATGATGCCTTGTCAAGTGATAAACGAATCTGTTAATTGAAACAAATCAAACATTTTGTAAGTCAAACAGCTGCTAATGATGATCTCATTAGCAGCTGCTTGGCTTAATATACATCTAATTAAATGCATTGAAGAGCCGAAAATTAAATTTCTCCTATACATGCGGTATATTCAGATATGTTAGTAGGGTAGTTTGTGCTGTCAGTGGGAAGACCAAAGATTTTCCTGCTTTGTCTTTTATGCTGACGGCACAGAACGGCAGCACGATTGTAACTCGCGTGGCGTTGCACACGTCCATAGGCCACGGTAACTACATTCCATCAGGTGGGCCGTGTGTTTGTCTGCCACTTCAGTGATTTAAAAAAACATTGGAGGAAATGAAGGAAAAGGGCTCAAAATTGCAGGCTTTACCCAAATATGATTACCGTTTTGCAAGCGGAATGAATACGTTTTTTTACCTATTTACAGATTTCTATATTATTCAATAATACCGAATATCGATATAAATGTTTTTATTCGCTGATATCCTAAAAAAATTTGGACTTGCTTTTTGCTAGAAAGGAAGGGCGAGGATTCATGGAAGAAGATTACGTTGATGGCACTTTCTAAAAACTTTAACTAGTTTTTTGCAACTTTTTAGCCTGCACTTCGATCGCGGAGTTAGGAATTCCGACGAAATCAATGAATGTAATCATATCATTCATAATAATCTTTAAAAAATCACAACTCCGCCAGGCACCACGCCATCATTTTTGGCAAAAATATTTTTATGGCTAATACAGAAATTCGATGTCGCAACAGAAAAAGGCTAAGGGTCAGATGAAAGGAACATCGAGAATAGAGCGTAAATATTTTATTTAGATAGAAAAAACTACGCCGCCATAAGAAAACAAAAAGCACAAGAGAGAAGAGAAAAAACAAAAAGACCATCAATAGTAATGGGACACATTAACGACTAGTGATGTGACATTGCATCTCCAACACCCTTCCTCAATGTTACATCACTAAAACAATACTACATAGCTCTACTATAACAAAACTTTATAACATTTATTTTTGACTCTACTCATCACAACTCTTTAAATTAAAATTAAAACAAACTTGCGGACTCTTAACAATTTTAAATCCTTAGTAATCAAAATAACATGTTTCTATGATTCTCAAATTTTGCTTTACATAATGCTTTAGTACATATGTCTGCAGGCTGCTTCTCACTTTCAACATATTTCAAAATAACAATATTCTCTTGAACTTTACTTCTTATAAAATGATACTTTAAATCAATATGCTTTAGTCTTTTATGATGCTTTGGATTTTTAGCAATATGAATGGCTGATTGATTGTCTTCAAACATTACAAAATTAGTACACTTCAAATTAATTTCTGTAAGTAAATTCTTAATCCAACACCCCTCTGAAATACCCTTAGCTAGAGCCACATACTCAGCCTCGGTTGAAGACAACGCCACACATTGCTGCTTACTCGACGACCATGAAACTAAACAACCATATACCTTCATTATGTAACCTGACGTCGACTTCCGGTCTTCATGGTCTCCCGCCCAATCTGCATCAGTATATCCAATTAATGGAATGTCCTCTCCTTTTCTGTAGTTCAACTTTAAGCTCAAAGTTCCCTTTAAATATCTCAAAATCCGTTTTAAACCCTTCCATACATCTTCATTTGCACATTCCTGAAACCTACTCAAATAACTCAAAGCATAGCATATGTCAGGTCTAGTACCTAACATAGCATACATCAGACTTCCAATTACTCTCCTACATCTCTTTGTCAATTCTTCATTTTTTTCATCATTCTTCTCAATTATTAGTCCTGGATCCATCGGTGTGCTCACCGGCTTACATTCCTCCATCTTGTATTCCTGTAGAATTTTTCTCAAATAGTCCTCTTGATCAAGTTCAATTACTCCCTCTTTCTTCTTTATGTTGATACCTAAATACTTTCCCTTGATATCTTTCATCTCAAAATTCTCTTTCAATGCCTTCTTCAACTCTTCAATTTTCTTCTTATTTTCTGATATTAATATGATGTCATCGACATACAATAGGACATAGAACTTCACTCCCTTCTTATAGTACAAGCAATAATCACACTTGCTTCGAATAAACCCTTCCTGCATCATTAACTTGTCAAACCTCTCGTTCCAGTATCTGGGAGACTTCTTTAGTCCGTACAAGGACTTTCTCAACTTCAGGACTTTCCCATCCTTCTTCATTCCTTCTGGCTTTTCTAAGTATACTTCTTCATCTATGCTTCCATTTAAAAAAGCATTCTTCACATCCATTTGATGTAACTCTAAGTCAAACTTGTTGGCAATAGCAATTAAAATACGGAATGTTGGTAACTTTGCAACAGGTGCATAAATCTCTGAATGATCAAGTCTATCTTCTTGTTTAAAACCTCGTGCCACCAACCTTGCCTTGTACAGTTCTTTACCTTCGTCCTTCTTTATTTTAAACACCCATTTGCTATCTATTGTCTTCTTCCCTTCAGGTAAGTCTGTCTCAATCCATGTTTCATGTTTCTCTAATGCTTCCAACTCCTTATTTATTGCCTCTGACCACTTCTGTCCGTCATTTCCTTCTATAGCCCTTTTATAAGTTAAATCTTCTTCTCTATGTGCCAATAAGACATAATCTTTCATCCAGTTTGGTTTCTTAATTCTTCTTTTTCCCTGTCCTCTCTGCTGCTGTTCTCTATTCTCCCCTTCTTCCAACTCTGCCTCACTTGCACTTAACCACTCCTCGTCAAGATACTCCTCTTCAAAGTGATCTTCTTTACTCTTTGAATTGGATTCCACTTCTTCTTCTTGGGTTTCTTCATTGATCCTTTCAACCTCTCTAATTATCCTATCCACCTCTCCAGCTACATTCTCCACCTCTTTACATTTCTGTTCAACATCTTTAGTTTTCCTATCCACTTCTTTATTTTTCTTCTCCACTTCTTTGGCATTCTTCTCCACTTCTTTATTTTTCTTCTCCACTTCTTTGGTTTTCTTCTGCACTTCTTCATTTTCAATCACCTTTTCCTCTTCTTCTGTCTCTTCATCTTTATCTTCTACTTCTATTACATCCTCTGAACACCATCTCATCTCCCCTTTCTTTGCTTCTCTTTCCTTCTCTGTACCTCTGCTTGTCCTTTGAATAAAAACAACATCTCTGTATGTATTCACTTCTCCCTCATCTTCAAACCAAACTCTATATCCTTTTGTATTTGTTCCATATCCGACAAACCTTCCCAGTTTTCCTTTTGGATCCCACTTTAGTCTTCTCTGCTTCGGGATGTGAACGGATACTTCCTCACCAAACGTTCTCAGTTGTTTAATGTCAAAATTCTTCTTGTATAGCAACTCATATGGTGTTTTCCCTTTCTGGCTACTACATCCTGTTCTATTAATTGTGAATACTGCATTATGAACTGCCTCAGCCCACAATTCCTTGTTAACACTCGCATTTATTATCATCGTCCTCGCAGATTCAACAATCGTTCTCATCTCTCTTTCTATCCTACCATTTTGCTCTGGTGTGTACGCCACTGTAGTTTCATGCATAATCCCTTTCCTTTTCAATATATTTTCCAGTTCCTTGCTTTTAAATTCTCCACCACCATCTGACCTAAACTTCTTCACCTTACACTCAAACTCATTCTCAAACTGCTCTAAAAACTCTTCAATCTTACCTTTCGTTTCATGTTTATTTTTAAGAAAGTATACATACCGGTAACTGCTGTAGTCATCTTTTAGTAAAAGAAAGTAAGAGGACCCACCTAGTGATTTAGTCTCCATCTGTCCGCATAAGTCTGCATGCACCAGCTCACCCGGACTCTTTGCTCGGCTGTCACTGTTGGGAAAAGGTAATCTATGCTGTTTTCCTTGTATACAAGATGTACATTGATCAATCTGCCCTTCATATTTTATACTATTTCGACTCAATATTTCTTTAACATGGCCAAAATTTTGATGCGCCAACCTACTATGCCATGTGGACAAACTTATCAGAGCAACACTGTCTCTATCAGAATTATTTTTAATATCAAATTCCATAAAATAAAATTGACCATTTCTTTTAGCCCGAGCCACAACTGAACCTTCCATTAAAAAGTTTACATAGTTATAATTTGAAACTGTCATAAATCCCTTGGACATTGCAGTACTGTATGAAAACAAATTTGCCATTATGTCAGGAACATATAAAACATCATACATTACAGATGGTATGTACTCTTTACCATTAAAAGCCATGAAATGAATTTCTCCTATTCCTTTACCATCTAACACTTTCCCGTCTCCTACTGTTACATTACTAATAATCTCTCTGTAATTAGTTAAAATATTTTTGTTAAATGTCATATGATCTGTAGCTCCTGAATCTAATAAAAAGTCTGGTTTAAATTTTATTGCTGGCTCTTGGACTAGAAATGCGTTGTGTAACTTTTTCTCATTATTAGTTGAACAGTCTTTAGCATAATGTCCCGTCTTATTACATTTGTAGCATTTTACACGTTGGTTACAGTCTGTTGATACATGTCCCGGCTTACCACATCGGAAACACTTTCTTGCTCGGCACTCACTCTTTACATGTCCTACCTTTCCACACTCGAAACATTTAACCCCACTCTTGTCACTCTTTTCCTGGTTGTTATGAAATCTTCTCCGAGTTACAAACGCCGCTGAACTCTCAGGCTGTTCCACAGGACCGCTTCGCTCCTCCTCAACCAGCAATCGTGATGTTAGCTCCCTCATAGTTTGTTGTGCCTCTGGTACGGACTCCCATGCGCTGACAAAATGTTTGTATTTATCTGGTAATGACATCAAAACCTTTGTTATCAACATTTTTTCTGTGGGCTCCTCCTTAAACTCTCGCAGTTGTCCGGTCACCTCCTCAAGCTTTGAAATGAATCTCATAACAGGTTCTTCGAATGTGAGGTTAAAGAACCGTTGTTGTACAAGGTGCACACTCACACTCGATGAGGGTTCGTATAATGATAACAGTCGCTCCCACATCTGAGCACTTGTACTGCATGCAGACAAATATGACATTATTTGCTCATCAATTCGCGTGACAATCACCTCCTGCGCCCTGCAGTCCTTTTCCTTCCAAATTCCTTGTTCTTTCTCGGCTGTATTTCCGTCATACTTCTCTAAACCCCCCACAACTTCAAACAACTTCTTTGATTTCAAAATGATCGTGGTCTGGAATTTCCACGCCGACCAGTTTTTTCCATTTAGTACAATGTACCTTTTGTCTCCTCGTAGGTCCATCTCGTAACACCGCAACACCTCTCCGCCCGCTCTCTTCTTGATGCCTTCGTACCGGCCCCAACACGCGCCTCACCGCCGCACGTGCCAATCCGTCTCTCGCGGAACACAACTACTGCAACCACCCTACTCGAATTTTACGTCCGCGTCTCTGGGCCCATAACCAGAAAAAGGCTAAGGGTCAGATGAAAGGAACATCGAGAATAGAGCGTAAATATTTTATTTAGATAGAAAAAACTACGCCGCCATAAGAAAACAAAAAGCACAAGAGAGAAGAGAAAAAACAAAAAGACCATCAATAGTAATGGGACACATTAACGACTAGTGATGTGACATTGCATCTCCAACAGCAACACTGCGCATTCGTTACATTCATAGATTTAGTATTTTTCTTTTCTTTTTTGGATATACTATATCTATGGTTCAACTTCAACTTTTGGTTTATGGTAGGCATGGGTAATCGTGATTCAGTTGTCTGAAACCATTCACTGAGTCTGATTCACTAGACTGAATTAATTCACCTTAAGTATTCTCTATTCACCTTAACTATTCACTAATCGCTTGTGCTATAATTCAGATTTAAAATATTTAGTCGCTGACTGACTCGCTGAATGAGTTTTAAAAATACTCCCTAAAGATTCTGAAAATGTGGTCTGATTTAGGGATTCCTTTGTACCTATTTAACTAACCAAATATACTTTATGACAACTTACAAAAAATAATAATTATGTTTGGTAGGTACAAGTGGTCATTAACAATTTCCAACAGGCTAAACTAAACAGTAATAAGGCAACAGTGACCGTGTAGGTCACTCATTTTCACATGAAATGGCTTATATTCATCAGGATTTAGGATAAAAACAAAACAAAACAAAACGAATTACCTATTATTTATAAACAACGACAAATCAACAGCCAAGCCAAACTAAACACGGGGACATCCCCAAAGTACTTTTCAAGTATAACCCAAACAATTAAATAGTCAACTCTCAACATCAATGCTCATATAGCTCAGATGCCTTCCCAATTTTGTAGTATTGTATCATCTTTGAATAGATAGACTCTAATTCCACTAGAGTAGTCTGTGAAGCGGAAATCTCCCGACACCACCCGAACGATTCCGAACTCTCGTAGTCAGTCGGCACTTCAGCACTCGGCGGACACTCGATGAATCGGTGAATCACTGAATTGTTAGGCCTAACGCTAAAACACAAGCGGATGCGGACGCGGGTGCCCGCGTCGGACGTCCGCCGCGGGCAACGAGTCCGCGAGCGGGCACCCGTCGCGTGCGTCCGTCTCATTTAGCGCTGCCAGTATAATTTTGATCTCGAGCGTCTACAGTTGTGTCGAGTAGATTACCATGGATTATTTGCTTATTTATTACGCGTGTGACCGTAGCATCTAGCGGCGCTCGACTGATTTGTTGAAACCAACCCGCGAGCGGGCGACCGTCGCGTGCGTCCGCGCCGTGCGCCCGTCGCCCGCCGCGCGTGTTACAATCCGTCGCCCGCGTCCGCGCTCCGTCGCACGCGCCTGCGCTGCTCTAACTATTTTTCATTGAGCGTTCGCCCGCGGGCGCCCGCGCAAGTTTTAGCGTTCGGCCTTAAGGTTTAGAGGGAATAGTTAAGTTATCGAGTCACCATAGTGAGACGATTCTTCTTAATGCCTCTCATTCAGTTTACCCATCTCATGGCTACATTTACATTTAAAAAACTTGTACTGGCAGACAGACGTGCGTCGTGGTAGAAATCAGTAGAAATGCGTTTCTTTTTCGAATAAGATCGATTTCTAAATCGATTCGAATCGTGGCCTAAAGAATCGATTCACAAAAAATCAAGGTCGAAAAGATCGATTTCCAAATAAATGATTTTTTTAAGTTTGCCCTTTCAATGTGACAATAAAACCATTTTTTAAAAAAGGAATCAAGAAAGATACAATGTAACAATGATTACATAACAATTGTAGTTTTTAGTTGCCAGTTAGTGGCTGGGACGGACTGGATGCGGAAGGTGGAGGATCGTACGAAATGTCGCACATTGGGAGAGGTCTATGTCCAGCAGTGGACTGCAGTGGGCTAATTGATTGATAGTTCTCAATGCTTAATATCTAAGCTTTCTATAAATAACAATCTGTCAAGTCTACTGGGATCCAAGAAATGATGAGTTGATGATGTTTTTGATGATGATAATAATCATTGCTACCCCATTAAAGTTGTGGGGACTTTAATAAAGGCTCCCTAGGGAGATTAGGAACCAACACGAAAAGTCACAATTCACTATAATATGCGACTTTGCTACACTTATGCATATTTCCTAATCCACAATTTATTAAACATAAAAACCTTAATTCACCAATTTCGGAAAATAAAATAATGCCGCACAATGCGCTTTGCTTCGTGTTCGCGCCAAAACTCATAAAGGAGGGAATGACGGGCAGTGTTGTGGTTACAAAATGTATTTTATCTACTTCGGTATCGTTATATTCGGATTTTCAACTTGATAGAGGTTTGAATATAATATGCATATTGCTATCCTGTTTTAATAGAAATTCTTGATGCAATACTGTATCAATATGAATCCATATTGAAACAAGGTTGCAATATACGAATTGTCATAAATTCGTAAATAATATGAGCAAAGACATTTTCACATACAGAATTTTTACATCTGTAGAATTCACTTCGAAATCAAGTCAAAATCAATAAACTTTTTAAAAATGAACATTCTATCGATTTTGCATTCTATCAACTGCACCTTATTGGTCTTTTAATACTCGTACCCATTTATTTCGGTATTCGCTTCACTCATACCAAAAAATGGCACTCATCGTATCAAAAGGCCGTCCGTGACAGTTGCATAAATAGCTATAATAAATAATTAGTTTAATAATAATGTAGGTTGTATGATGAACTGTAAACCGTTTTATGTGCTGCAAGGATGCAGCTATGCAATGTAAAAGCCTTCTTTCATCTTTAAACTCAACTAATTGTAAATAACGTTACGGTGTTTACCAAAATAGAAAAAATCGGAAGTCGATTTTCAAGGGTGAAATATCGATGCACTAAATCGATGTGGTACTACATATCGATTTGAAAATTGATTTTTTGGCCTGAAAATCGATTTTTCGATAAATCGATCTCAGAGCGCCATCCCTATTCCCCAGACAGAATTCATTTCATGTCGTAGAATTCGTACGTAGAACCGGTTGAACACAGTAGAGTCGATTGTGCAACGTTATATTACATTTGATTAATTAAATAAATAAATTTAAGTTACAATGGTGCATTATAAAATATTCTCAAGCGTTCACTGTCTCACATCCGCGCTATACACAATAATAGAACCAGGATAATACAAAAGTTGAAAACAGGAATTTCTTTCCTTTGTTTGACAAAGCTGAGTGTCCGATAATTGGACATTGTAGTGGTGTTACCAAATCCATACTGGTTGAAACATTGCTGTAAGTATTTTAACCATATTATTTTCGATAATTAATACATTGACAAAGAATACTTGGTTTTATGTAGGTAATCCATACTAATAATATGAAAGGGACTCTGGCTGTCCATTGGCGTAGCTATATGACCAAGAGCCCCGGTGCAAAAAGAAACGGGCTCCCATATAAAATTTTTTTTTTTGGTTGCGAAACTCCCTTGGGCGTCGCACCATGCGTCTGGTCACTGCTGATCGTGGGGCCTCCTGAGGGCTTAGGAGCCTCCTGAGGGCTTAGGGGCCTCCTGAGGGCTTAGGGGCCACCTGAGGGCTTAGGGGCCCCCAACCTGGCTGTAAACGTAACCGTGACAATATGGCACAACAATCCCTACTACTTATTTTAAATGAGCTGCTATGAATAAGAGTTGGGTTGCAACTCATTTACGTATTCCGAAAATAAGATTTTTCTAGTTTTTTGGCTTATGTGAGATTTTGCTAGTTAGGGTTTTGATATTATAAATGTGAAATTTTGTAAAGATATTTGTTATTCAATCATGCTTCAACGCAACAACAAATATGGCTGAAATTTGTTAAGTACAAGAATAAATTATATGGAATAAAACACAGGTTACCTTTGGTTTCTCGAATTGTCCCACCAATACACAAATGGGATCTAACCTTAATGTGGGTGAATTTGTGGTCATCAGCTAGCAAGATTATAATAGTGAAAGTTTATGAAAATGTATGTTCTTCAATCATGCTTCAATGACAGAACAATTCTGGCTGAAATTTGTTACTACAAAATACATTATTTGGAATAACACACGAAGTTACTTTTGTTCCTGAAATGGGTTGCAGGCATGGACTCAAATTTTGACACTGGAGAAATCATGGGTATAAGCTAGTAAGATTATTAATGTGAAAGTTTCTAAAGATATTTTTGTAATCACGCTCCAATGATTCAACGGGGGTGGCTGAAATTTGTTACATAGATAGAGTTTGGTCTGGAATAACAGGCTACAATAGTAAAGGATCCCCATAACCTGATTCCTGACGGCTTGCTCTGCAAAGAATTCAATAAGATTCCATATTAAATTACTATGCTTGTTCTATAGCTGATAAGAATTTATACACCAGTTTCCCTTTTGAAAATTCACCAGTGATGGGCTACTTTTTTCTTAAAATAGGTTCCCATAGGATGTAGGAATAGGATAAGAATTCCTTGCTGGCAACGGCTAGCTTATAAGGCAATCTATTCTTCCTATCGTTTTGGTGCTTTCGAGGTTAATATAAACTGGTTTTTTTTTTCAGATTGGCTACACAATTTTATGGTGGTGAAGTCAAAGGATTCTTCAAGCTATTCAGTACAAGGTGTGCCCAGAACATGATTTTTCCCATTTTTTTTTCAATGTCATATTATGCAAATATGGGTGTGTTCCACCTTCTTAAGCCTATGAAGTGAGCAATTGATACTATTTCAGCCTCAAGCAGCCTAAAATGCCAAAGATGAGATAGCCATTGACATACATATTGCTATCTGCAGTTTTGAGATGCCTCCTCGGGTATGAGAACCATGATGTCCCTATCTTGCCCCCAGATAGAGTCTGCCTCTGCCTACTTTGGCTAGGGGAGTAATTGATACTGCAGATTATTGATATCAGGTCATTTGGGAGTGATGAAGAGAATTTCTGTAGATATATAACATTACCTATGCACATCTATCAATCATCTATCAAAATTGATGAATCTTTTTGTAATATTGAAATAAAGCAAAAATAAAGCAGTTCATCTGATAGTACATATGAGAGTGTTTTGGTTGGAGTTTAAATGCTCCACCTGTGAAAGAAGGTCAAGAACAAACCAGCATTTGTAATGGTGACTAGGCCGAGGTTTTGCAGTCAATATGATGAGCTCAATAAAAATAAATTGATAAATTAACAAAATCAAAAAGTAGGACACAGCAGCCACTTTCCGTCAGGTGTACCGTGCTTATCTGCCTCTGAAGTGTTTTAAAATAATAGTTACAAAACGTCAAAAATAATATAGACTTGTTTAACTAATGAACCACCGGTTCGAATCCCCAACCTTGGAAAACTCAGTAACTTTAACAAGGAATTCGGCGGGCTATAATTTGTCTATTTATTACTAGTTTAAATACAATTATTACAAACTTGATTGTCATCTAAATATTTTCGAATTTTAGCCATCATTAGGAAGGTTGTGTCATTAGCATGTTGGGTAGTGTAGCAGTCATAATTTGGAACTCTGCCCTCTTGATAAGCTATCAGTTCAACTTTGAAATAGTAATGGTCATATATCACTGAATAAAGTCGTATTCATATTGTATGGATATATTTGTAATACATTATTTCATGCATTCAATGCATAATACTATAAAACTGAATACTTTGGTTGAACTCATTATTCTCAGGAACTACTGGTGCAAATTGAACAATTTTTTTTTCTTCTATTGAACAGTCAATTTATAGATTAAGGTGGTTAATAGGCCCCCTAATATCATCACGCTACCCAAGGGAGCGGAGCAGGAATCATAAATGTCAACAAATCTGGCAGCACACTTCTCTATCAGTAATCCTACTGTCTTGATTGTCATCATGAAGGGTGATTTCCTAATGTCGTCGAGTCCAGCGTGTCAATCCAGCATGTCATTGTAATATTTTTCGTTTTAGTATTAAAAGATCGTTAAAAGGAAGAGTCAGTAAAACAAAAAATAAAGTTACTATCAAATTTAAGAACTAGTGAAATTCAACAGTTAACCTTCATAAAAACAATCTGGCACATTATTATATTTACATATTTATATTTTGTAGTAAATGTCGTGAAGTGCACCAACTTATAGCAGTACTTATTGTATTTTGGCTTTAGGACATATTTCTGTACTTTCTCTGTCTTCTGTCGCGGTTGCCATACGCACATGTATGACAGTCGTTAAAGGGGAAATGGGTGAAATGGTCCCACACAGAAGGGCTGATCACCCGTCCGGTAAACGGCGTCCCCACTGGCAGTTAGTATATGATATTCACATTGTAGTGTTGGCTCGATGTCTTTTTATACTGTTCTGCGAACACACAATTTCCAGTCACACAAGATTTTTTTTCTTAATAATACTAGGTGACATACTTGTTTAGAAATTTCCGACCCGTAGCGGTTTGCAAACTTTTAAGATTTTGCGGTCCAGGTGGTGAGAATTTGACGGCTTTAAAAAAATTAAATGAAAGAAATGAATTTTTTTTACATGTTTAAATTTTGTAGGTGAGTTTTTATTACAAATAAATGTTACCAAATTAGGAATTAAAAGTATTTGTTTTTAAACTGCTTTACTGCTTTACTCTCCTTGTGCAGTCGTATGAAACTGGCTTTGTACTTACGTTTAGTTAAACGTGCTACTTATTATGATATCTCACCAAAGGCACGTCTTCAAATTGGATTCTTACCTCGGAAATAGGAGCGCTGGGCATTATCTCTAACACAGGAGGATCCTGTTTATTGGAATCACGCCCATCTTGTGCGCATCTCTCCACATCACTGGACGCGTCGCCCTTTTGGGCGAACTTGTGTGAGTTCCTATGTAATATATAGTCGATATCATCGATAACTGATGTGCGCAGAATCACAGAACAGCCGAAAAGCTCATGTAACGCTTTGAGTCTGAAAAACAATCCAAACGCGAACCTAATGATTAAATAAATGATGTAAAATGAGAAAATGATTGAGCCTAGATCGCTAATCCATTTGAACCAGCCCCAGGTCTCCAACCACCAAGCTCTGAACTGATTTTTAATTTGTGAGGTATCCATTAAGGACATACTATCCATTCGGGTGTGCGATACACTATTGCCATTAAGAGTACCAGCGAAGGTCTCCGATATGGCACGTCTCTCTTGGGGGTACATGATCTGGTGCCTAACACGCTCGATTTGATCCAACGTGTATATCCCTGCGTGCATGATGTTTCCAAGGTCAAGGCCCTTCCACTGTGGCAGGATCTTGGGACTGAGCATCTTTGGAGCATTAGATAGTAGGGTGGGTGCATGCCTCTAATGGATCTATACCATCTTCCACCAATATAATATTCGGGCGTAAGTAAATCAGAACATGGCGTGGGAGTTCCAGTTCGTTGTAATATATGAGAGCGGGGAGTAACGTAAAAACTTTCATTCTTGTAGAATACAGGATAGTCGATGGTACAATCCTGATCAGCTCTGGGCATAATGAGCACTGGAGTGCATTTGATGATATGAATAACTTCTCCCGATGCGATAGCGGTGTAGCCGGCAGACTGCATATACTGATAAGCAAAAAAAGCATTTGGTGAAACAAGCGCGAGGGTTAGTAACGTCTGGAAGTGCGAACGTTCCAATTTGCACATTTTAATCGAAAGCGTGCGATACATATGCCCTAGACTTCTGTCAATTCCCCTGGTAATATGTACAGCTTTCGCATTAACATATCGAAATCCTGGACTGGCTCTGTCTCATCCTCTTTTTCAAAGAAAGACGCTCCATTCTTCAACTCAACTATCAAATAGTTGGGTCTTTCCGTTTGATAAACTTCAACGTTATATGGTCTTCTTCCCGATGGTGGCTAGAGTGAATAAGATATCATCCGTCTTTACGCTGAACATGTATTGCTTCGCCATGCGTCCATCAGGGCGCTCTCCCAATGCAGTGGTAATTTTCGTGGCCTCGCCTTGATATGGTATATAGTAATGGTTACGAGCGCAAGGAAAGATCTTTTCCGCGTCCCAAAAAGTATGGCCATAAGTGGGATCAATACATTTCGCCTCACTCAATTTGCAAGTAATACCGCTGGGCAGATGAACGGTGTCCGTCTTCAAAGCCCTCACCGCAGTTCCAGTTGAGAGCATCATTGTCAAGAGCCCATAGGCTGTGACATCCTTATAGATACCAAATTGATTATTGAAATAAATAAATAAATAGCGTTAGAAAGTTTCTAAATGGTCGGCAGCACAAATATAACGCCCCTGGTGTTGCATAAGCCAATAGGCCACCTTAGTGGTATAAAAAAATAGCGATGTAGTTGTCTCTTCGAAAAAAGTAAAGTAAAGTGTCGTGTTTCAGCCAAGAAATTCTTCTAATAAGTTATAAGGCTACACAATACTCCATAAAATAACGTCAGATTTAATTTCATGCATTCAATGAATAATATTATAAAACTGAATAGTTTGGTTGAAGTCGTTAATCACAG
This sequence comes from Eilema caniola, assembly GCA_949126895.1. Taxonomy (NCBI): domain Eukaryota; kingdom Metazoa; phylum Arthropoda; class Insecta; order Lepidoptera; family Erebidae; genus Eilema; species Eilema caniola. Next base: position 5,386,874 of record OX421485.1, read on the forward strand.
GAACTACTGGTGCAAATTGAATAATTATTTTTCTATTGAACAGTCAATTTATCGATTAAGGTGGTTAATAGGCCCCTAATATCATCACGCTACCCAAGGGAGCGGAGCAGTAATCATAAATGTCAACAAATCTGGCAGCACACTTCTCTATCAGTAATCCTACTGTCTTGATTGTCATCATGAAGGGTGATTTCCTAATGTCGTCGAGTCCAGCATGTCATTGTAATGTTTTTCGTTTTAGTATTCAAAGATCTTTAAAAGAAAGAAAAACAAAAAATAAAGTTGCTATCAAATTTAAGAACTAGTGAAATTCAACAGTTAACCTTCATAAAAACAATCTGGCACATTATTATAATTACATACAGTTACGCGCACAAGAACGTGCTGCTTATAACTTGAAAGTAAAGCCTCTGGGGGGTATCGACGAGTGGTATTTTCTAACTTGGAAGTCTAAGAGCTTTGATGCAACCGTGTCAACGCCGTGGCTGCCACTTCGGACCGATGTGAGCTTCGTAACGCTCGGACCAGTGTGCAAAGTGCAGTCTGTTGCATCTGCATGCACTCAATATGTGCAGCCAGACCAGTCAACACCTAACGTATGTTGAAAGCGCAGCTAGTTACGCCCGCCCGTGAACTCGATACCTATTCAACGGGGCTATCGCGTGACCTCATTTCATCCCAAATTAAAAACAGATAATTGTGGATTATTTTTTCATTAGCGAAAAGAATACGCTTAAAGCGTGACATTGTTTTAAGTATACACACATAATACACAAGCCCGAAAATAGAAAAACCAACCTATAGGTCTTACAAACTTGTTTTTGTTTTTTTTTGTTTTCTTACAAACTAAGAAACACTCTTACGAACTATGATGCTACGTTGTAGCGTAGCAATTATAAACATTCATGTGACATCTTAACGTAGAACCTAGAAACTAAGACACACTCGTACCAACAATGAGGTAACGTCGTTGTACCATAAAAATTATAAGCTAACACAAGACTTGTTCCTTTGTATATATTAAACTAAGAAATTATTACAAACTTTAATGTGTTCTTACCATCGAACCTAGAAACTAAGATCCACTTACAAACTATAATACCATTTTTTTACACTAGGAACTATAAACTAAGACATACTTTTACAAAGCACACTGTAATCCGGGCGCCATGGAATCTCCTATCTACCGACTAACTGACACGGCCTGTGATGAACATAAACTAAGAAATAAATACAAATGTTGGAGAGTAATTATCGTAGAACTTATAAATTAAAACACGCCACACTACGTGCCATGTTGTAACTTTAGAAACTATAAAATCTGTAACCTCTTTACTTAGCTGTACCGATGTACACATCAACGCATGAGAAACTAAAAACTAAGAAACACTCATACAAATTGGATCACCGTCCCGTCCGCTCCAATTTCTTAACTAAGACTTGAAAACTTAAACATTATACACTGCAATTCTAGAATGTATGTACTAAGAAACACTACACAATTTGAACCCGTAATACTCGAACTATAAAGTGAGCTATGATACTACGAACAGTAATCCCGGCACCTAACCACCATCATATAAGATGTTGTGAAACTCTACACTGCGAGCGAAAAATTGATGTAGTTCGTTGTCCTAAAACTATTTATGTCGTCGATGGATATCGACAACTTACAAACTAAAACATTATGCAGAAACGGTTAAGCAGTTAAATTAAGACACGATAGTCTTCTAAAGCGTATACAAAGTCAAGATATTAATATTAATATTAGTCTTTACCGATGGTGGTTAGCGATTACATGGAAAAAAAATAATAGAAATATAAAAAAAGAATATTAAAAAATAAAAATATTATATAAATAATGTATAAATATTATAAATTTTTAAACTATAAAAATTAGCCGAAGTATTCAATAATTGATTTAAATATTAACATATTTATTTGAGGTGAAGACCTCAACACATACTGGGGTTAACAACCCCAGTATGTGTTGAGGTCTTCGCCTCCTGGATTGCCGATCCTAGTGCCCCAGCATGACACCGCTTCGACCGGCCTCTCTGGCACCGTATACTGAAGACAAAAGTTAACATTAACACTACTGCTCAGAGGTTCTGACTGAGAGTCTGTAAGAACAGAGATACTTACTTTCGCTAGATGCTGGGGGACCCGCCAATGCGGGTCCGGTCTCGCTTCACTCATTGTTACTATGACCATAATAACAATTGCGACGATTTTCATTCTGTTAAAACACAAAGTGCAAATGAAAAAGAAGAAAATGTTAATTTCAGTTGTAAAACAGAACCTCGGTTCCCAGAAGGAGCGTATAGGAGTGGACAAATGCATGTTAAATAAAAATTCATAAAATAATTGATTAAAATATTGTCAAGTACTTACTTTCAGATTAGAACGACGAGCAGTGTGCACTTGTTGGCATTAAGGCTATCGGGTATCTAGTGATATTCACAGAGCCATTCGGGACTTTATATACTTCACCTCTCAGTAACAATATACTCCATATAATGGTCTCAAACAACAAAAAAATCGCTTCCAATTGGGTATTATCTAAACCACATATTAAACCATATTTAGTAATCAGCGATGATAACTCTTATACGCGTTATTGCGTCATGCCCCAGTATGTGTTGAGGTCTTCGCCTCCTGGATTGCCGATCCTAGTGCCCCAGCATGACACCGCCTCGACCGGCCTCTCTGGCACCGTATACTAAAGACAAAAGTTAACATTAACACTATTGCTCAGAGGTTCTGACTGAGAGTCTGTAAGAACAGAGATACTTACTTTCGCTAGATGCTGGGGGACCCGCCATTTCGGGTCCGGTCTCGCTTCACTCATGATCACCAAAAAAAATTACAATTGCGACGATTTTCATTCTGTTAAAACACAAAGTGCAAATGAAAAAAAAGAAAATGTTAATTTCAGTTGTAAAACAGAACCTCGGTTCCCAGAAGGAGCGTATAAGAGTGGACAAATGCATGATAAATAAAAATTCATAAAATAATTGATTTAAATATTGTCAAGTACTTACTTTCAGATTAGAACGACGAGCAGTGTGCACTTGTTGGCATTAAGGCTATCGGGTATCTAGTGATATTCACAGAGCCATTCGGGACTTTATATACTTCACCTCTCAGTAACAATATACTCCATATAATGGTCTCAAACAACAAAAAATTCGCTACCAATTGGGTATTATCTAAACCACATATTAAACCATATTTAGTAATCAGCGATGATAACTCTTATACGCGTTATTGCGTCATGCCCCAGTATGTGTTGAGGTCTTCGCCTCCTGGATTGCCGATCCTAGTGCCCCAGCATGACACCGCCTCGACCGGCCTCTCTGGCACCGTATACTAAAGACAAAAGTTAACATTAACACTATTGCTCAGAGGTTCTGACTGAGAGTCTGTAAGAACAGAGATACTTACTTTCGCTAGATGCTGGGGGACCCGCCATTTCGGGTCCGGTCTCGCTTCACTCATGATCACCAAAAAAAATTACAATTGCGACGATTTTCATTCTGTTAAAACACAAAGTGCAAATGAAAAAAAAGAAAATGTTAATTTCAGTTGTAAAACAGAACCTCGGTTCCCAGAAGGAGCGTATAAGAGTGGACAAATGCATGATAAATAAAAATTCATAAAATAATTGATTTAAATATTGTCAAGTACTTAGTTTCAGATTAGAACTACGAGCAGTGTGCACTTGTTGGCATTAAGGCTATCGGGTATCTAGTGATATTCACAGAGCCATTCGGGACTTTATATACTTCACCTCTCAGTAACAATATACTCCATATAATGGTCTCGAACAACAAAAAATTCGCTACCAATTGGGTATTATCTAAACCACATATTAAACCATATTTAGTAATCAGCGATGATAACTCTTATACGCGTTATTGCGTCATGCCCCAGTATGTGTTGAGGTCTTAGCCTCCTGGATTGCCGATCCTAGTGCCCCAGCATGACACCGCCTCGACCGGCCTCTCTGGCACCGTATACTGAAGACAAAAGTTAACATTAACACTATTGCTCAGAGGTTCTGACTGAGAGTCTGTAAGAACAGAGATACTTACTTTCGGTAGATGCTGGGGGACCCGCCATTTCGGGTCCGGTCTCGCTTCACTCATGATCACCAAAAAAAATTACAATTGCGACGATTTTCATTCTGTTAAAATGCAAAGTGCAAATGAAAAAAAGAAAATGTTAATTTCAGTTGTAACAGAACCTCGGTTCCCAGAAGGAGCGTACAGGAGTGGACAAATGCATGTTAAATAAAAATTCATAAAATAATTGATTAAAACATTGTCAAGTACTTACTTTCAGATTAGAACGACGAGCAGTGTGCACTTGTTGGCATTAAGGCTATCGGGTATCTAGTGATATTCACAGAGCCATTCGGGACTTTATATACTTCACCTCTCAGTAACAATATACTCCATGTAATGGTCTCAAACAACAAAAGATTCGCTACCAATTGGGTATTATCTAAACCACATATTAAACCATATTTAGTAATCAGCGATGATAACTCTTATACGCGTTATTGCGTCATGCCCCAGTATGTGTTGAGGTCTTCGCCTCCTGGATTGCCGATCCTAGTGCCCCAGCATGACACCGCCTCGACCGGCCTCTCTGGCACCGTATACTGAAGACAAAAGTTAACATTAACACTATTGCTCAGAGGTTCTGACTGAGAGTTTATAATAACAGAGATACTTACTTTCTCCAGATGCTGGGGGACCCGCCATTTCGGGTCCGGTCTTGCTTCACTCATTATTGATGCAAGCACGGTCGATTTTTCTTTGTTCTTTTTTTTTTCTCCTCCCGTTCTCTATCAATCCGCTTTTCCTCTGTTTCCTCTTCGGCATCTGGCCGTTGGACCGGAGCAGAATTTTCAGGTTTAGTTTTCATGTTCACCGTCCAACTATTTATTGCTGAATGCTTTATTCTATGCCTTATTTCCACATTTATAGAGCACACGATCAGAGGGTGCACATTTAGGTTAAGGAAGACAATATTCCACAATAATACATATATAAATATTATAAATTTTTAAAATATATAAATTATTATAAATATTTAAATATTTCTCCCTCAACACATACTGGGGTTAACAACCCCAGTACGTGTTGAGGTCTTCACCTCCTGGATTGCCGATCCTAGTGCCCCAGCATGGCTCTGCCTTGACCGGCTTCTCGGGCACCGTATACTGAAGACAATAGTTAACATTAACACTATTGCTCAGAGGTTCTGACTGAGAGTTTGTAAGAACAGAGATACTTACTTTCTCCAGATGCTGGGGGACCCGCCATTTCGGGTCCGGTCTTGCTTCACTCATTATTGATGCAAGCACGGTCGATTTCTCTTTGTTCTTTTTTTTTCTTTTTTTTTTTGTTTCTATTCTATCAATCCGCTTTTCCTCTGTTTCCTCTTCGCCGTCTGGCCGTTGGACCGGAGCAGAATTTTCAGGTTTGGTTTTCTGTTCACCGTCCAACTATTTATTGCTGAATGCTTTATTCTATGCCCTATTTCCACATTTATAGACCACACGATCAGAGGGTGCACATTTAGGTTAAGGAAGACAATATTCCACAATAATACATATACAGTCCCTGGCCAAATTATTAGACGCACTGCAAGATTTTATGTAAAATATTAATTACCGAGTGATATTGTACTGTTTTAATATTATAAATCGATTTGTTTTTTATTTTTATATTATCCAATCAATTACCGATTTATTTGACATAAATAAAACAGCATTCATTTAGAAAAGTGTAATTTTATTAAGTTTTAAAGAAAAATGAAATGAATGTTAGTGAAATTCAATATTTAGTTGAGCCACCTTTAGCCGCTATCAGAGCTTTAATTCTGCGCGGCATGCTATCAATGCAAGACTGTATTGTCTCCTGCATTTGAGGATGGTGATTCCACACATAAATAATCTTTTCTAGGAGCTGGGTTTTGTTGGTAATCACATCTTTAGCCACTTCTCTTTTCATCAGCTCCCACACATTTTCAATGGGATTCATATCAGGACTATTACCCGGCCAATCCAACAGAGGGATATTCTTTTCTGCCAAAAAAGCTTTAACAGATCGTGCAGTGTGGCAGGGAGCTCCATCTTGCATGAAAGTGAATGGTTTCCCATTTGGAAACCATTCTCTGAGCTGCGGAATCAACCGATTTTGTAACACTTCTTTGTACTGATCTTGCCTCATTATTCCTTTGACGACGTACAGACGTCCAGTGCCCTTGCCGCAGATGACTGACCAAATCATCACTTTGGTGGGATGTTTAACCGTCGGGACGACACAATCAGGATGGAACTTTTCTCCAATGCGACGACGGACATACTGAGCTTTGTTCTGCAAAATTTCGAATGTGCTTTCATCACTGAAGCAGACCTGTCAAAAATAGGAAAAATAATAAACTTCCTTGTTTATTTGCTTTATTTAACTGAAAATGATAACAATGTATCAATTTTTAATTAAATTTCTGTAGCTTACCGATCTCCAGAAGTCCACATCTTTGTCTTGCCATTGTTTGGCCCACTTCAGGCGCTTTGCTTTCATTGCAGCTGTTAACTTGGGCTTTCTGGCGGGGCGACAGGCCTTGAAATCTAAGTCTTTCAATTTTCTTCGAACAGTGCGTTCAGAAGCAATTACGCTAGCATCCTGGAGTTGTGATTTTATTACCTTTATGGTAGCAAATCTATTTTCTAGACAAATTTTCTTCAGACATCTCTCTGACCGTGGAGTGAAAATTGGTTTTCTACCGCATCTTTTCTTTCTTTTCGGGCTTAATTCCTCCCCTGACTCAATTTTCTTTTTTATGCGTCGTACACTAGCTTCAGAAACCTTCAATCTTCGTGATATTTCTCGGTTAGTAAAAGTTTTCGCAATCACAAGGGCCTTCACTTCAGCTTTTTTACGTGGAGACAGATCGCCTTTTCTACCCATGATGAAAATAGTCCAATTACTTTTTTAAAACACTGCATACAAAATAAACTAATAACTGAGTAGTATAAAACTGTTAAACAAACAATCACAGTCCTTAAACCCACAGAAACACGTCCGTACCTGACTCGATTCCAATCGCGACTAATACAGGTTTGTACGTGTTTACGTTCATGTATCACTTTGTCAACACAGTGTTGCCATATGTTAAAAATAAATACAAATAAATAGTCTACAACAATTCTTTAAAATAAAAATCAATAATATTGTAGCTTAAATATTCCATTTTTGCATAAAAACTCTTAAGAAACATAAAATTACTAAAAAAATACAGTGCGTCTAATAATTTGACCAGGGACTGTATAAATATTATAAATTTTTAAAATATATAAATTATTCTAAATATTTAAATATTTCTCCCTCAACACATACTGGGGTTAACAACCCCAGTACGTGTTGAGGTCTTCACCTCCTGGATTGCCGATCCTAGTGCCCCAGCATGGCTCTGCCTTGACCGGCTTCTCGGGCACCGTATACTGAAGACAAAAGTTAACATTAACACTATTGCTCAGAGGTTCTGACTGAGAGTTTATAAGAACAGAGATACTTACTTTCTCCAGATGCTGGGGGACCCGTCATTTCGGGTCCGGTCTTGCTTCACTCCTTATTGATGCAAGCACGGTTGATTTCTCTTTGTTTTTTTTTCTCCTCCCGTTCTCTATCAATCCGCTTTTCCTCTGTTTCCTCTTCGGCGTCTGGCCGTTGGACCGGTGCAGAATTTTCAGGTTTGGTTTTCATGTTCACCGTCCAACTATTTATTGCTGAATGCTTTATTCTATGCCCGATTTCCAAATTAATAGAGCACACGATCAGAGGGTGCACATTTAGGTTAAGGAAGACAATATAGTCTAATATCAGGTACAGTAGGTTTCTTATCACTAAGGTATCGTATACTAAGAAGTAAAAAGCATATGAATTGAGAGACAAGTTTTTAATTAAAATCTATAATAAGTAGCACGAGTAGGTTGAGATATTAGAAGAGAGAGAATGTGAGGGTCGAGTACAAATTAAGAGATAGTGAGAGAGAGTCGCTGTTTTTTTCTGCTGCCCCCTTTGCTCTCGCTCCTTGTCTTGCTTTCGCCTCTCTTCTTCTTGCTAAGCTCGTCGGCCCCTCGCCGATCGGCTGCACCAGAATCTTCAGACTGATTGCTCGTCACGGTGTATGGGTTGAGAGAACGTTGTGCTACGACTTTTTCGAACGATTGCTCAAACGGACTTACTGTTGCCGACGCAGTGCCAGTGCGTTTGCCATCAGATCGGTCCAGCCGCCGTTGTTCTTCCTCCTGCTGCCTCCTTTGCTAGCTCTTCGTCTTGCTCGCGCCTCTCTTCTTGCTTCTTACGAAGCTCCTCGGCCCCTCGCCGATCGACTGCACCAGAATCTTCAGACTGATTGCTCGTCACGGGTTGAGGAACGTTGAGCTACGTCTTTTTCGAACGATTGCTCAAACGCATACGCGCTGGCACTTCCGACGCAGTGCCAGGGTGTATGACATTCAATGTGAAGGTCCCTCGTCTTCCGACGAGCCGACCTCTGCCAACTCGCCTGGTGACATCATTAAAAAGAGCTCCAGTCGCCGGTGTGCTCCCTTGTGCTGCCTGTTGTATTGCTCGTTGTCTGCTTGCGCTGCTGCTGGTACGCCAGCGCACGGCGCATGCAAGCATGGTCAATTTCTCTCTCTTCTTTCTTTTTTTTTTTCTCTTCCCGTTCTTTATCGATCCGCTGTTCTTCTGCTTCCTTTTCGGCGTCTGGCCGTTGCACCACCGTAGAATTGTCAGATTTGGGTTCCATGTTTACCATACAACTATTGATTGTTAAATGCTTAAGTCTATGCCCGTTTTCCACATTTATAGAGCACACGATCAGAAGGTGCACATTTAGGTTAAGGAAGGCAATATTCCACAGTAATAAGGAAATTCTATTTTATTAGGTCGTTATGTTATTAGGTCGTTAATTTTATCAACCACGCGATAACTAACAATGTCAATAATGTCAACAGGATTTTCGATAACAGTAACTATTGTTTTTAAATATAATATCAAGTACCAAAATTGATTCTCTTTTCTATCTGGTAATTTTTCATCCCATAGTACAAAGTCAAAAGTATACATTAAATCTGCTCTAACTTCATATAGCCACCACTTTGTAGATTCCCAATTATCTTGTAATTTATTTCCATAACATGTAGTTGGAGACTTTCTTTGTACTTTTCGTTCCTTATAAAAGCAATCATTATATTTATTTGAACTCGGTGTAATAATTCTTTTATTTGTGTTATATTGCAATCCATATTGAAAATAACCAGCTTTATATTCGTATGACAATGTATCGGGAAAACTTAAACCAGGTACTTCATCTAAAAATTTATTACTCAATACACAAAAATCTTTAGCATAATTATTACTCTGAGTACACTTCGTCTGATACTGAGTCAGCGAGCTCAAACTCATTGAGTTCAATTTCTGCAAAGTCTTTAATGAGGTTTCTTTTAAACTTATCTCGTCCTCTGCTTCCGTTAGCGCCAGAGCTTTTCTTGTTGGGCTTGCCAATGGTTTTGGTGGCTGAGATGTGCTTCGGCGGTGGCGTACTTTCCACGCGACTGCTGGTTGTAGCGTGCTCGCCAAAGTTAGTATAACCATAGCCAAAGAAACCTCCATCTTGTTTCGTAAAGAATTTCGTATCTTGTGGCCAACAATATCCTTCACCACTTACGCACATAGAATCTAAATCGAAAGCTACGGTACACTCTGTTTTCACAACTGTATACAATGAAGAGTTTAAAAAATTAACTGTTTCAGTTGCCGGATTTAATGCAGGAGTTGCTATAAGACCGATATGTACTTGTGGTTGCGGTGTGTAGCTACCGACTGTGCCGCTCTTTAAGTCTACGAACGGTAGGCCTTCTACGGACTGGTAATAGTTGTGCGTCACACGGTTGATAAAATCTTTACGTGCTACGCCAGCTGTTTTATTTACACCAATTATGCCTTTTGCATCATTAGTAGTTTGAAATTTTAGCAACGAAGGCAGTACTTTTTTCCACGGAAATTCTCCAGAAGTGATGTCTGATGGAAAACCATCAGATGTATTGTAGTTAATAAGAAAATTACGCTTAGTAGGTTTACAATAACCATTCTTTGGGCTATAACTGTATTCAATTAATGGTTTTCCCAATTTATGGTTAATCATGTGTGTTGTTAGTACACGGTCCAAACGATATTGTAATTGTAAATCACGACCGTCATTACCTTCATTAGACTTGGTATTATAAAGTATATTTGCATACCAATTTAAATGGCGTGGTACTTCTATGGCACCCACAAAATCGTACATAGCATTAAAATGGTCTTGTAAGGTTTTCTCCTTAAAGCCTTCAACCATCATAGGTTCTGTTGACTTTAAAGTAACACTTCTATTCTCAATATATAATTGAGTGTTTAAACCCACAACTGATTTTACAATAGGAACATATTCTGTAGTTGCTGTTCCTGACAAAGTTGTACCGTGATCAAATGCGGTACGAGTTCCAATGGGTGTTATATTGACATTTACATTAACAATACGGGAATCAAATGGTAAAGCGTTATATTCATGAGGAGACATATAGTATGGCAACCAATCGACAGGATAATATGCGTATGGTGTAGTGTACCTTGTTACTTTCGAATTAGAACCCATTGTTATAACGCCATTTGCCAATCCATAAGTATATTTATACCATACTTTATGGAATGTCAAGTGGCCACTGCGTAAACGTGGATTTGGCACTATTGTAGACATCACGCCAACTGCTAATCCTGCGCCCGCAGCAGTCGCTCCAGGTCCTCCTGCTCCTCTCTCCATCGATGCGTCGGTGTCCATAGCACTTGCTCCACCGCCCGAGGCAACCGCAGATGCACTCGGAGCATTTGGCAAATTATTTTGTATATCAGCCATGTCAGGGCTAATATCGAGAGAACTAGGAAAATCTCCCAAATATTGATTGATATCGAGACTTCCTTCACCGGAGTTACTGAGGTCGAAGAGGTTGATGGACTCGTTGTCGTTGTCGTCGGGTTGATCGGGGGCAGTGCTTGGACCAGCGACAGGTTCAAATGATTCTCGCTGAGTAGGTTCATCAAGTCGCTGGCGGGTACCGGGTCCAACGTCACGAAAGGGACCGTGTTCGCGTGCAAACTGTCTCGTAGCGTGTGCACGAATCTGTTGTCCTTCTTCTGTTTTCTTGAATTTATGATAACCTCCTATACGTTGTTTTTCGTGTTTATGCTTCAATTTCCACGCAGCACTAAATGCACGTTCGACTGCAGCGTATAACTTTTGGCCTTTGTGTTTGCCACTACTATCCGTTGCGCGAGGCATTATGATCAAAGTATCTATTTGTCTCGCTTTTTATACATATGCGGGGTAGTGGGGGGAGGGGGTCGCTAAACAAGCGCTTTAAACTATTAGATAAGTTCTCCGATTTTCTCTCTTTGTTGCTCCCTTGGCTCGCCGCCGCCGCCGCCAAAAAAAGCAATTGGGTTGCCAGTCCCAGTGTACCTCATTAACGCAGCCAAAAATAGTAATAGTAGGTCGAGGAACACAAATACAGTTTAATATTAATGTTTTAGCCTGATGATATCATCGACCGCAACGAGAATTCAGGTTGTCCAATAGCCCCAATTTTATCGGGTATTGGGGTATCCCCCCAATACCCGTTAAGACCATAACAATTGAAGCGTTCATGTCCCGCGTCCTCCAGGGACATATCGGCGCATGAATGTGCACATGCCCCCCGCTGGCGAGCTAGCGACCACAATGCTAGTCGTGAGTAGACTCGCTCTGCCGGTGCGACGGGTATTGGTATTATTGGGTTCCTGAATCTGAGTGATAATAATGTCCTTGGTGTGTATCCTGTGACACCTGTCGTTTCGTAGCTGCGACGCAGAAATTCGCACCTGTTCTTTGAAATGTACGTCTTATGCGTGTGTACCTTGTAACCCAGGGTGCAGTACATGGCAACTAGTGCCTCTACAACCCGCACACTAGTTGTCGTGAAAATTACGTCGTCGCCCTGCATTGTAGCCTTTCCAACAGGTACGTCAATCCCATAGTATTCTGTGCAGTATCTTCGCGCAACGCGGAAACTTGCATATTCAAAAGTGTATCGATCAATGCCGTCCACCGCCACCCCGATGGGACCCCGTTCTCCCACTCCCTGTATTCCCCTTCCATCTCAATCCTGGGTGTGCGAGATGTGAGTGAACCCCACATAGCGAACCAGACCTTTTTGTACTCCTCCGGGGTAGACTCGTGATCCACTATGGCTCGTTCGATGCCTATCAGCAGTGCCAGTTTTGTTGATTTGGATTGGTTATTGTCGAAAGCACTCTGATCTAATGGCACCTTCAGTATGCTATTGTCCTTAAATTGTTGACACCACACTTTGTTTATTTGTTCGTTACCTTCGGCTCCTGCAAATAGAGTACTTGTTCTCGATCCTAAGAGCCCTCCCTCGACGACTTCCCCGAGGAAGTCCATCTTTCTATATAATTCGTTCCCCCCGACAACCACCGGGCGCACTTTCCCTCCTTCGCTTTTCTGCATTATACGCATTGTCTCCTGCGTTGGGCGTAGTAGTTCCCCGCATATCTCCTTATTCCCAAAGAGCACCGCGTCAACTCCTTTATACCTACGGGTTCGTTTTCTCTTCCCCTCTACAACTGTCTGTAGGTTTGCCGCTTCGCGACTTTCCGCGCATCCATACCCCACTCTCAACAAACTCTTTGATAGTCGGCATTGTTGCGGGCCTCTTCCATTCTTCTTTAAAGAAGTTTATTGTCTCGTCAATTATATCTTCAAGGTACTGGGCTTCGTTTATACCCGCCCCGTTATGTTTAGTTATTGTCAACCAGTCATCAACGTCCTTCTTGAGAGTCGATAACAACACTGGTGCCACGTAACCGAAGAAAGTTTCCCAATATGTTTGTAGTCGCCAGTCTAGGTCAATGAATGCCCCTCCTAGCTTCAGCGACCCAGTCATTTCCTTCAGTAACTTCCTTAGGTTATGGGGGCATATTCCTGGACAGAGCTTGCGCAAATACCAGTACTCAGCAATAACTTTATTTGTCCTTCTCCCTGGGTGCAGTCTCGCCAGTAAGTGAATCCCGTCTTCGACAACGCCTGGCGGTATTGCATCACAACCGGCGCACTTGTGCGTTCCCGGTTATTTGTACCTACGCAAATTGGTGTTAAAGTGATTCATTGGTGTTTCCCAAGCTATTTCGTTGCAACAGTGCTCCATGGTAGACACAAATTCGCGCTGCCGTTTTTTGTACTCTCCCGTACTCCATTCCCAGTCCGGTTTCATCTCTCGTATACTTTCCAGATGTATTGCACGTCCGCCGGGGCCGCATGGTCGGGGTGGGTCTCTGCTTTCTCCGCTGAACCCTCTGCCTTGGTGGTAGCTGGCGCGGGGGGTACGCCCACACTTGGTGCGCCCGTACCCGCAGTCACGGCACCTGGCTGCGATGTGGCCCCCTCTTCCTGAAAAACCTGTTCTTTCTTTTCCGCTTGGTTGGAGGCTCCTCCCCTGCCCGGTCTGGGTCCGATTCCAGGCATTGAAAGCGTACCGAAGAGATAGCTGGTGGCTGTTCCCGTTGAGGTGATGCTCCGTACCGGTGCGTGCCAGGCTTTACCTTGTACAGTGTTTCCCGACTCGAGGTTCCCCATTAATGAGATGGATAGGGAGAGCACGCTATAATCCATTGTTTCGAAGTTACGGTTTTGCGACCGTAACCCCAAAGGGTGTGGCTTGTAGTTCTGGGTTTTGTATTCTCCGAAACGATCCCTCCCACCTACACCACATCCTACCGACCATCGTCATGATAGCACTGCTGACCCTGAAGCTGTACGTGGCGACCGGCCCATTCTGTGGTTTCGTGCATAGCATGACATCCTGGGGGTTAATTTGTATTAGGTTTATCCGCAGTAAACCTCGTTCGAGCGATGGCATATCCACAATGTCTGTCCCCGCTCTCCCGTATCTCCCTTCCTGCCAGTGTCCCCCTATGCCCGTGAGCACCACCAATCCCTCCTCCGGAGCTAGGTCGTATCGGCTCCCTACTGATAACCCGGTGTTCAGGTTGAGTGCTAGTGGAGTTCTTATCCCAGTGGTACTGGCTATGTGATCTAACCCCTCTCTGTTGGCCTCCCAATTGTAGTTCGCTCGCGTGCCGTGGCCAACAAGGTACGCTCCTATTTCCTTAACACAGTCCAATTCCTCCCCGGTACCCTCAAATATGGTGTTAAGGAATGCTTCCGATTCCCCCATCAATTGTGGTGACACAGCCTCGTCCCCTAGCCCTGCACCACGCTTCCATTCTGCGTAAGCTCTACGCTTATGTAGGACTCGATTATATAGTAGGTTCGATATCGTCTATGGCAAGCCCTGTGCCTTCGTCGGGGTGTGTCTGGCCCCCATCGGGATGTAAATACGTTGCTATCCCCAACCCAGTTGCTAACTCTACTTCGTTACCCCAGTTCCCTACAAGCAGTGCCGGCCGCATGTCAGCTAGTTGCCGCTTGGTGAATATGTTGTCGGTGTAGGTAACTGCGTGGTCGTGGTAATACGTATCATCCTCCTCCCTGGTTATTTCGGATGCCCTGGGTAGTGTTTCAGTTACGTAATCCTCGTGTATGTATCCGGGTGGTAACCATGACGTCTCATTCCCTGCGTCGTCGTTATGAGTCACTTCGGGCTGTGGGACGAAGCGCATCGTTAACCACGCTACCATTTCGTCTATCCTTAGCCAGTCAATGCTTCCCGCTCCCACTCTATTACGCAACCAAGTTTTTACTGCATTCTTGAGGAGTTGTATGCTCGCCAGGACTATTTCCAGGACATTTTGTGAGAGTGACATGCATAATTATTGTAAAAAATACAATACAGTCACACTTCTTTCCCATAGGGGTAGGCAGAGACAAGATCTTGCTATAAGCCTGGCATAATATACTTAAGATTTTTCCTACTTTTATTGTTAATAATAATTTAATTTTATTGGCATTTTATGTACACAGCATTCAGACTAATGAAGACTGGAAGGACGACGAGGTGCAGCCAGCTGCACCACGTCGTCCTGTACCACTAGGGGAGCCGGAGTAGCCGGAAGAGGCGGTAGAGGCCATGACTAAGCAGCCACGCCGCCACATCTCCCGCCACCAGCAGCGGCTGTACCAGCGGCTGCTCCTGCCCGAAGTGCGGGCGCCGGGGCGACAGCCCCTGCTGGAGCCAGAGCTGCGCGCCATGCAGGAGCGTTGGCGCGCAGCTGTAGCGACGGCGCGGGGTGTCGCCGCGGCGCTCGCCGACGACGTGGAGAGCCGCCGCGAAGCCGGAGCATTCAAATAACGGGCCCTATACATATGGATATTCCATTTGTATAGGGCCCTAAATTCAATGAACTTGTAAATATATTTTATAGAAAAATATTGACGGTTTTTTTTATTTTTCACAAATTGGAATATGGTTGTATGATATCTTGCGAAGATGATAGAATGTCGCAACAAAAAAATGAAAATTATTTAGTACCTAAGGTTAACATTGCGTATGAAAGTTACAAATTTTTCACAAGAAGACAGTTGGAGAACGAAACAATTGATAATTTTTGATATCGTGAATAGGTTAAAAATATGTATCAACAAAAAAATTGTGGGAAAAAGAATTTAGAAGAAAAATAATATAGGACTTACCATAATCACCTACTACTATTCGGACATTGTCATAAGTATAATCCAATCATCTTCAGGTTTCATATTTAACTTTATAGCTTCTCTATTCCTTAGTTTCTAGGCCACAACAAAGTTTCATTTTCGTGAAGCCACTCTTTAGGCGCAACTTACACATATTCTTCTCCTTCATGTGAAAATATAACCACCAAATAGTTGAGCTAAAATAAGCAATAATTCATTTTAATATGTAGGTAGGTAGTTATGTGATAAGCAACACCACCGATAATGAACTAGGATTAGTTCCGCTATTAAAAATTAACCAGGACCATAAATAATATCTACTCTTGGAAATACGAATAGATTACTACATAGTTGTATGCTAATCTACAAAATTATTGCAAAGTAAGACGCAAATCTAAAAAAACCCTGTTTAAATTAGTGACGCTTCATTAACTCCATATTTTATGATCAATAACTTCATGTTTTTATAGTTTTAAGTTAACACTAAAAAACTGCCCCTCCATCCAAACAAAGAAACTGTTTCATATATAAGGGACCCTGCGAGATCCCATACACATTACCTTCTTCATATTGCTTTGTGTGACATCATAGTTATTTTACTCTAATATATTTCTGAATAATTAAATCAGTATATTTTTATTTCAAATCTTTCTACAAGCAAGTGCTAAGTTCTTCATCATATTATCCCAAGTCGTAGAATCTTCGTGAGAAGTCTCATCACAAATACGAGCCAGGGGGCCCGTACATAATTGGCGCAGTCGGTAGGATTTAAGTTCTTCAGTTCAGGGAAATTACTGATAATGTTTAAAACTTTATAACAACTTGATGATGGAAGTCTCCCTATTTTTACGCTCCAAGAAGAGTGATCATCGATAACTGTGTTTTCTTTGGCGAATCTCTCTGCGACCCTAGCAGGAAATTCTATCATATTGAGATCTCCGGCTATAAGTGGTGTTTTGATTGTCAAACAAGGTTCTGCTTTCAGTGTTGCAAAGAATCGTCTCCAATTGTTCTTGTTTGAGGGTTTGTGTGGTTTTGTTGTGTATTTAATCAATTTGCAATCTTTACAATAAGCTTCGTATTCTATATCAATAGTACCTAATTTCTGAGATTGAATCTTTTTCATCAGTGTGCTTCCCAATGACTTACTTGTGAGAAATCTCTTTATTTTTGATTTTAGTCTATCCAAACTTGTTTTCATTATATAAGATCGGTTATTAAGGGATATATCCAGTCTTTGATCAGATAGTTCTTGCCTGATTGTTTGATAAAGAATCCAGATTTGCTTCTTATCCTCAATTGGAGCCCTTATAAATTCAACAGAGAAAAATAGTAGAAAGGGGTGTTGATCTAAACTACAAGTCGTAGATGAGATCAAAGTATAATCGGGGAATGGATATTGTGTTAACACCATCTTATTAAGATTGTCAGATATCCATAACTTAAAGGCATTGCCCACTTGATTCCTTGGTAGATGAGGATCACAGAGATATGAGGTGTCATAGCCAAGAGAGTACAAATAATCTAAGAGACCATCCTGATGCAGAAGAGTGTCTAGATGGATGAATCCAGAGGTGTGAAGGTCGGCCAGAAATTTCCCTATGGAGATAGTTGTATCGATTAGTCGAATCTTTCCTGACCCATAAAATGACAAGAACATGGACACCAACCTTAGAGAAAGAATCTCTAAGAACTCCTTTATAGGGAGCTTAATAGCAACATTAAATGGTAACTGACCTACTTCAGTTGACATCCCTTGCTGCAACCCAAATTCTTTTCTAATAAATGAAACAGATTTCTCAGAGGCAACCAGAGATAGTATCATAGCGTCACCTTCCTTATTATTTACCGTCTTAGAAGACCAATTGAGTAACAATCGAGGTTCACAAACTTTGTTGGCTGGAATCCAATTAAACGTGGTTATGACTTTTTGAGGAAGGGTGGAATCAGTTGGAGCACGTGTTAAATCTACAAACTCTTCATTCACCAATTGGATACAGCATTTACTCTTCAAATGAAGATGAAACGAAGGTGGCACTTTAAAACCTGAGTATGTGGAGTTCATTGAGAACAGACCTCCGAAGAGGGTGAAAACAGATTGGAACATCAGATTAGTGTTTTCTCCACCTTTAGAATATTCCCTGAATGGCTCTGTGATATGCTGTATTTTTGTCAATTGTGTCCAAAGACAAGAGATCCCTCCGCCCTTATCTGTTTTGACATCACTCAACCGATGATGAGGTGTTCCTATGACTTTCGAAGGATCCGGGATTACCAGTTCAAATGGATAATCCGTAACATCACAAAACAATTTCTGAATCAACATTGATAAGTTAGAATCTTGTGGTGTTATCCAGTGTATCATTTTTGTCAACCCCATCACATGAGATAATAGAGAATCATTCAATCTGGCTAGGTCTTTCCCATAACCTTTAAATTTTTCTTTTGTTGGCTTTCCTGAATAATGATTATATCCTCCTAATATGAGTGGTGATTTTATATCTACAGACAACAGAGATTGATCTACTTTGATCAGGATATAATCATGAGAGATTGAAATGTTATGATTATGTTCGCAAGATAAGGAATCTTCTGTTTCTTCCATAGAAAATATTTCTAGGGGTGAAGAAGCACTTAGACCTTCTAGATGACCTAATCTCCAACTCACATCCCTTATTTTAGAGACCCAATCCGTTGAACAAATGGAAGGGTTCCACTGTAACTCTGGATTAGGAGTATACATCATGACTAGTGTTGATTTGATAGATTGGATCTCACTATTAATTATTTGCTGTCCAATATTAAAATTCGCATCAAGCGCGAGTCTCATGATAGTATTAGATTTCCCAAGTTTATTAACCCCTGATTTGGCTCTTGCAGTCGAGGTTGCCGCCCAGAGCTCGGACATAATTCTCGGATGAATTGGTTTCATTGTCAATAGTAAATGCCTTAGTTCAGTCAAGTCAGTTGAAGAGGATCTAAAGAAATTCTGAAACTCCTCGTTCTTAATCCATGAACTTGGATTAGCCACTTCAGCATCCAGGTACTGTATGATTTGGTTTCTCTTACTCTCGGAGGGAGATGAGGGAGTAGCTATATTGAAACTGTGGGGGTTCTCAAACAACACTTCATAGTTTGTTGAGGGGTTTAGAAGGGTACTTAGTATTGTTTCAATGATGCCTTGTAAGTTTGGTTGTTTCAGGTCATGAATCAATTTTAGGAAAGAAGTTAACAAAGTCTCTGTATCGGGGAATTGTCGTAGAAACAATTGTGGCAACAACAGAATTGGGAGGCCTCCAAACGATCTAGGAGTTAAAGCAAATCTTAGTGTGAGATCAAGGGAAAACTTTTTAAGATTTTCTATTATCTGATTCTTTTCTCTCTTGTTTATATTTATTGTGTTTGATCTCTTGTAATTTCTCATGTACCGTGTGGCTTTTTTAATCAATTTTTCTACGACTTTTGGGATAATATGATGAAGAACTTAGCACTTGCTTGTAGAAAGATTTGAAATAAAAATATACTGATTTAATTATTCAGAAATATATTAGAGTAAAATAACTATGATGTCACACAAAGCAATATGAAGAAGGTAATGTGTATGGGATCTCGCAGGGTCCCTTATATATGAAACAGTTTCTTTGTTTGCATGGATGGAGGGGCAGTTTTTTAGTGTTAACTTAGAACTATAAAAACATGAAGTTATTGATCATAAAATATGGAGTTAATGAAGCGTCACTAATTTAAACAGGGTTTTCTTAGATTTGCGTCTTACTTTGCAATAATTTTGTAGATTAGCATACAACTATGTAGTAATCTATTCGTATTTCCAAGAGTAGATATTATTTATGGTCCTGGTTAATTTTTAATAGCGGAACTAATCCTAGTTCATTATCGGTGGTGTTGCTTATCACATAACTCTTCCCTCCTTAAGAATAAAGTTATCTGTAAGATTTATCACAATTATCTGTAGGATAACTTTACAATCATCACTTCCTGTTTGTGTAACATTATAGATTCTTATATTAAAATGATTACAGGTTCTTATATTAAAATGATTCATGGTTACATTACAGCAATAAATGATTTTATAATAACATACAGTTCGTTTTATTTTATTTAACTTCACTTCACTTCACTTCACTTTTGTTAGTTTTCCGCTTAATCTTAAGCTTTCATACTATTAATCTTTATTTAGTAATCAGCGATGATAACTCTTATACGCGTTATTGCATCATGCCCCAGTATGTGTTGAGGTCTTCGCCTCCTGGATTGCCGATCCTAGTGCCCCAGCATGACACCGCCTCGACCGGCCTCTCTGGCACCGTATACTAAAGACAAAAGTTAACATTAACACTATTGCTCAGAGGTTCTGACTGAGAGTCTGTAAGAACAGAGATACTTACTTTCGCTAGATGCTGGGGGACCCGCCATTTCGGGTCCGGTCTCGCTTCACTCATGATCACCAAAAAAAATTACAATTGCGACGATTTTCATTCTGTTAAAACACAAAGTGCAAATGAAAAAAAAGAAAATGTTAATTTCAGTTGTAAAACAGAACCTCGGTTCCCAGAAGGAGCGTATAAGAGTGGACAAATGCATGATAAATAAAAATTCATAAAATAATTGATTTAAATATTGTCAAGTACTTAGTTTCAGATTAGAACTACGAGCAGTGTGCACTTGTTGGCATTAAGGCTATCGGGTATCTAGTGATATTCACAGAGCCATTCGGGACTTTATATACTTCACCTCTCAGTAACAATATACTCCATATAATGGTCTCGAACAACAAAAAATTCGCTACCAATTGGGTATTATCTAAACCACATATTAAACCATATTTAGTAATCAGCGATGATAACTCTTATACGCGTTATTGCGTCATGCCCCAGTATGTGTTGAGGTCTTAGCCTCCTGGATTGCCGATCCTAGTGCCCCAGCATGACACCGCCTCGACCGGCCTCTCTGGCACCGTATACTGAAGACAAAAGTTAACATTAACACTATTGCTCAGAGGTTCTGACTGAGAGTCTGTAAGAACAGAGATACTTACTTTCGCTAGATGCTGGGGGACCCGCCATTTCGGGTCCGGTCTCGCTTCACTCATGATCACCAAAAAAAATTACAATTGCGACGATTTTCATTCTGTTAAAATGCAAAGTGCAAATGAAAAAAAGAAAATGTTAATTTCAGTTGTAACAGAACCTCGGTTCCCAGAAGGAGCGTACAGGAGTGGACAAATGCATGTTAAATAAAAATTCATAAAATAATTGATTAAAACATTGTCAAGTACTTACTTTCAGATTAGAACGACGAGCAGTGTGCACTTGTTGGCATTAAGGCTATCGGGTATCTAGTGATATTCACAGAGCCATTCGGGACTTTATATACTTCACCTCTCAGTAACAATATACTCCATGTAATGGTCTCAAACAACAAAAGATTCGCTACCAATTGGGTATTATCTAAACCACATATTAAACCATATTTAGTAATCAGCGATGATAACTCTTATACGCGTTATTGCGTCATGCCCCAGTATGTGTTGAGGTCTTCGCCTCCTGGATTGCCGATCCTAGTGCCCCAGCATGACACCGCCTCGACCGGCCTCTCTGGCACCGTATACTGAAGACAAAAGTTAACATTAACACTATTGCTCAGAGGTTCTGACTGAGAGTTTATAATAACAGAGATACTTACTTTCTCCAGATGCTGGGGGACCCGCCATTTCGGGTCCGGTCTTGCTTCACTCATTATTGATGCAAGCACGGTCGATTTTTCTTTGTTCTTTTTTTTTTCTCCTCCCGTTCTCTATCAATCCGCTTTTCCTCTGTTTCCTCTTCGGCATCTGGCCGTTGGACCGGAGCAGAATTTTCAGGTTTAGTTTTCATGTTCACCGTCCAACTATTTATTGCTGAATGCTTTATTCTATGCCTTATTTCCACATTTATAGAGCACACGATCAGAGGGTGCACATTTAGGTTAAGGAAGACAATATTCCACAATAATACATATATAAATATTATAAATTTTTAAAATATATAAATTATTATAAATATTTAAATATTTCTCCCTCAACACATACTGGGGTTAACAACCCCAGTACGTGTTGAGGTCTTCACCTCCTGGATTGCCGATCCTAGTGCCCCAGCATGGCTCTGCCTTGACCGGCTTCTCGGGCACCGTATACTGAAGACAATAGTTAACATTAACACTATTGCTCAGAGGTTCTGACTGAGAGTTTGTAAGAACAGAGATACTTACTTTCTCCAGATGCTGGGGGACCCGCCATTTCGGGTCCGGTCTTGCTTCACTCATTATTGATGCAAGCACGGTCGATTTCTCTTTGTTCTTTTTTTTTCTTTTTTTTTTTGTTTCTATTCTATCAATCCGCTTTTCCTCTGTTTCCTCTTCGCCGTCTGGCCGTTGGACCGGAGCAGAATTTTCAGGTTTGGTTTTCTGTTCACCGTCCAACTATTTATTGCTGAATGCTTTATTCTATGCCCTATTTCCACATTTATAGACCACACGATCAGAGGGTGCACATTTAGGTTAAGGAAGACAATATTCCACAATAATACATATACAGTCCCTGGCCAAATTATTAGACGCACTGCAAGATTTTATGTAAAATATTAATTACCGAGTGATATTGTACTGTTTTAATATTATAAATCGATTTGTTTTTTATTTTTATATTATCCAATCAATTACCGATTTATTTGACATAAATAAAACAGCATTCATTTAGAAAAGTGTAATTTTATTAAGTTTTAAAGAAAAATGAAATGAATGTTAGTGAAATTCAATATTTAGTTGAGCCACCTTTAGCCGCTATCAGAGCTTTAATTCTGCGCGGCATGCTATCAATGCAAGACTGTATTGTCTCCTGCATTTGAGGATGGTGATTCCACACATAAATAATCTTTTCTAGGAGCTGGGTTTTGTTGGTAATCACATCTTTAGCCACTTCTCTTTTCATCAGCTCCCACACATTTTCAATGGGATTCATATCAGGACTATTACCCGGCCAATCCAACAGAGGGATATTCTTTTCTGCCAAAAAAGCTTTAACAGATCGTGCAGTGTGGCAGGGAGCTCCATCTTGCATGAAAGTGAATGGTTTCCCATTTGGAAACCATTCTCTGAGCTGCGGAATCAACCGATTTTGTAACACTTCTTTGTACTGATCTTGCCTCATTATTCCTTTGACGACGTACAGACGTCCAGTGCCCTTGCCGCAGATGACTGACCAAATCATCACTTTGGTGGGATGTTTAACCGTCGGGACGACACAATCAGGATGGAACTTTTCTCCAATGCGACGACGGACATACTGAGCTTTGTTCTGCAAAATTTCGAATGTGCTTTCATCACTGAAGCAGACCTGTCAAAAATAGGAAAAATAATAAACTTCCTTGTTTATTTGCTTTATTTAACTGAAAATGATAACAATGTATCAATTTTTAATTAAATTTCTGTAGCTTACCGATCTCCAGAAGTCCACATCTTTGTCTTGCCATTGTTTGGCCCACTTCAGGCGCTTTGCTTTCATTGCAGCTGTTAACTTGGGCTTTCTGGCGGGGCGACAGGCCTTGAAATCTAAGTCTTTCAATTTTCTTCGAACAGTGCGTTCAGAAGCAATTACGCTAGCATCCTGGAGTTGTGATTTTATTACCTTTATGGTAGCAAATCTATTTTCTAGACAAATTTTCTTCAGACATCTCTCTGACCGTGGAGTGAAAATTGGTTTTCTACCGCATCTTTTCTTTCTTTTCGGGCTTAATTCCTCCCCTGACTCAATTTTCTTTTTTATGCGTCGTACACTAGCTTCAGAAACCTTCAATCTTCGTGATATTTCTCGGTTAGTAAAAGTTTTCGCAATCACAAGGGCCTTCACTTCAGCTTTTTTACGTGGAGACAGATCGCCTTTTCTACCCATGATGAAAATAGTCCAATTACTTTTTTAAAACACTGCATACAAAATAAACTAATAACTGAGTAGTATAAAACTGTTAAACAAACAATCACAGTCCTTAAACCCACAGAAACACGTCCGTACCTGACTCGATTCCAATCGCGACTAATACAGGTTTGTACGTGTTTACGTTCATGTATCACTTTGTCAACACAGTGTTGCCATATGTTAAAAATAAATACAAATAAATAGTCTACAACAATTCTTTAAAATAAAAATCAATAATATTGTAGCTTAAATATTCCATTTTTGCATAAAAACTCTTAAGAAACATAAAATTACTAAAAAAATACAGTGCGTCTAATAATTTGACCAGGGACTGTATAAATATTATAAATTTTTAAAATATATAAATTATTCTAAATATTTAAATATTTCTCCCTCAACACATACTGGGGTTAACAACCCCAGTACGTGTTGAGGTCTTCACCTCCTGGATTGCCGATCCTAGTGCCCCAGCATGGCTCTGCCTTGACCGGCTTCTCGGGCACCGTATACTGAAGACAAAAGTTAACATTAACACTATTGCTCAGAGGTTCTGACTGAGAGTTTATAAGAACAGAGATACTTACTTTCTCCAGATGCTGGGGGACCCGTCATTTCGGGTCCGGTCTTGCTTCACTCCTTATTGATGCAAGCACGGTTGATTTCTCTTTGTTTTTTTTTTCTCCTCCCGTTCTCTATCAATCCGCTTTTCCTCTGTTTCCTCTTCGGCGTCTGGCCGTTGGACCGGTGCAGAATTTTCAGGTTTGGTTTTCATGTTCACCGTCCAACTATTTATTGCTGAATGCTTTATTCTATGCCCGATTTCCAAATTAATAGAGCACACGATCAGAGGGTGCACATTTAGGTTAAGGAAGACAATATAGTCTAATATCAGGTACAGTAGGTTTCTTATCACTAAGGTATCGTATACTAAGAAGTAAAAAGCATATGAATTGAGAGACAAGTTTTTAATTAAAATCTATAATAAGTAGCACGAGTAGGTTGAGATATTAGAAGAGAGAGAATGTGAGGGTCGAGTACAAATTAAGAGATAGTGAGAGAGAGTCGCTGTTTTTTTCTGCTGCCCCCTTTGCTCTCGCTCCTTGTCTTGCTTTCGCCTCTCTTCTTCTTGCTAAGCTCGTCGGCCCCTCGCCGATCGGCTGCACCAGAATCTTCAGACTGATTGCTCGTCACGGTGTATGGGTTGAGAGAACGTTGTGCTACGACTTTTTCGAACGATTGCTCAAACGGACTTACTGTTGCCGACGCAGTGCCAGTGCGTTTGCCATCAGATCGGTCCAGCCGCCGTTGTTCTTCCTCCTGCTGCCTCCTTTGCTAGCTCTTCGTCTTGCTCGCGCCTCTCTTCTTGCTTCTTACGAAGCTCCTCGGCCCCTCGCCGATCGACTGCACCAGAATCTTCAGACTGATTGCTCGTCACGGGTTGAGGAACGTTGAGCTACGTCTTTTTCGAACGATTGCTCAAACGCATACGCGCTGGCACTTCCGACGCAGTGCCAGGGTGTATGACATTCAATGTGAAGGTCCCTCGTCTTCCGACGAGCCGACCTCTGCCAACTCGCCTGGTGACATCATTAAAAAGAGCTCCAGTCGCCGGTGTGCTCCCTTGTGCTGCCTGTTGTATTGCTCGTTGTCTGCTTGCGCTGCTGCTGGTACGCCAGCGCACGGCGCATGCAAGCATGGTCAATTTCTCTCTCTTCTTTCTTTTTTTTTTTCTCTTCCCGTTCTTTATCGATCCGCTGTTCTTCTGCTTCCTTTTCGGCGTCTGGCCGTTGCACCACCGTAGAATTGTCAGATTTGGGTTCCATGTTTACCATACAACTATTGATTGTTAAATGCTTAAGTCTATGCCCGTTTTCCACATTTATAGAGCACACGATCAGAAGGTGCACATTTAGGTTAAGGAAGGCAATATTCCACAGTAATAAGGAAATTCTATTTTATTAGGTCGTTATGTTATTAGGTCGTTAATTTTATCAACCACGCGATAACTAACAATGTCAATAATGTCAACAGGATTTTCGATAACAGTAACTATTGTTTTTAAATATAATATCAAGTACCAAAATTGATTCTCTTTTCTATCTGGTAATTTTTCATCCCATAGTACAAAGTCAAAAGTATACATTAAATCTGCTCTAACTTCATATAGCCACCACTTTGTAGATTCCCAATTATCTTGTAATTTATTTCCATAACATGTAGTTGGAGACTTTCTTTGTACTTTTCGTTCCTTATAAAAGCAATCATTATATTTATTTGAACTCGGTGTAATAATTCTTTTATTTGTGTTATATTGCAATCCATATTGAAAATAACCAGCTTTATATTCGTATGACAATGTATCGGGAAAACTTAAACCAGGTACTTCATCTAAAAATTTATTACTCAATACACAAAAATCTTTAGCATAATTATTACTCTGAGTACACTTCGTCTGATACTGAGTCAGCGAGCTCAAACTCATTGAGTTCAATTTCTGCAAAGTCTTTAATGAGGTTTCTTTTAAACTTATCTCGTCCTCTGCTTCCGTTAGCGCCAGAGCTTTTCTTGTTGGGCTTGCCAATGGTTTTGGTGGCTGAGATGTGCTTCGGCGGTGGCGTACTTTCCACGCGACTGCTGGTTGTAGCGTGCTCGCCAAAGTTAGTATAACCATAGCCAAAGAAACCTCCATCTTGTTTCGTAAAGAATTTCGTATCTTGTGGCCAACAATATCCTTCACCACTTACGCACATAGAATCTAAATCGAAAGCTACGGTACACTCTGTTTTCACAACTGTATACAATGAAGAGTTTAAAAAATTAACTGTTTCAGTTGCCGGATTTAATGCAGGAGTTGCTATAAGACCGATATGTACTTGTGGTTGCGGTGTGTAGCTACCGACTGTGCCGCTCTTTAAGTCTACGAACGGTAGGCCTTCTACGGACTGGTAATAGTTGTGCGTCACACGGTTGATAAAATCTTTACGTGCTACGCCAGCTGTTTTATTTACACCAATTATGCCTTTTGCATCATTAGTAGTTTGAAATTTTAGCAACGAAGGCAGTACTTTTTTCCACGGAAATTCTCCAGAAGTGATGTCTGATGGAAAACCATCAGATGTATTGTAGTTAATAAGAAAATTACGCTTAGTAGGTTTACAATAACCATTCTTTGGGCTATAACTGTATTCAATTAATGGTTTTCCCAATTTATGGTTAATCATGTGTGTTGTTAGTACACGGTCCAAACGATATTGTAATTGTAAATCACGACCGTCATTACCTTCATTAGACTTGGTATTATAAAGTATATATGCATACCAATTTAAATGGCGTGGTACTTCTATGGCACCCACAAAATCGTACATAGCATTAAAATGGTCTTGTAAGGTTTTCTCCTTAAAGCCTTCAACCATCATAGGTTCTGTTGACTTTAAAGTAACACTTCTATTCTCAATATATAATTGAGTGTTTAAACCCACAACTGATTTTACAATAGGAACATATTCTGTAGTTGCTGTTCCTGACAAAGTTGTACCGTGATCAAATGCGGTACGAGTTCCAATGGGTGTTATATTGACATTTACATTAACAATACGGGAATCAAATGGTAAAGCGTTATATTCATGAGGAGACATATAGTATGGCAACCAATCGACAGGATAATATGCGTATGGTGTAGTGTACCTTGTTACTTTCGAATTAGAACCCATTGTTATAACGCCATTTGCCAATCCATAAGTATATTTATACCATACTTTATGGAATGTCAAGTGGCCACTGCGTAAACGTGGATTTGGCACTATTGTAGACATCACGCCAACTGCTAATCCTGCGCCCGCAGCAGTCGCTCCAGGTCCTCCTGCTCCTCTCTCCATCGATGCGTCGGTGTCCATAGCACTTGCTCCACCGCCCGAGGCAACCGCAGATGCACTCGGAGCATTTGGCAAATTATTTTGTATATCAGCCATGTCAGGGCTAATATCGAGAGAACTAGGAAAATCTCCCAAATATTGATTGATATCGAGACTTCCTTCACCGGAGTTACTGAGGTCGAAGAGGTTGATGGACTCGTTGTCGTTGTCGTCGGGTTGATCGGGGGCAGTGCTTGGACCAGCGACAGGTTCAAATGATTCTCGCTGAGTAGGTTCATCAAGTCGCTGGCGGGTACCGGGTCCAACGTCACGAAAGGGACCGTGTTCGCGTGCAAACTGTCTCGTAGCGTGTGCACGAATCTGTTGTCCTTCTTCTGTTTTCTTGAATTTATGATAACCTCCTATACGTTGTTTTTCGTGTTTATGCTTCAATTTCCACGCAGCACTAAATGCACGTTCGACTGCAGCGTATAACTTTTGGCCTTTGTGTTTGCCACTACTATCCGTTGCGCGAGGCATTATGATCAAAGTATCTATTTGTCTCGCTTTTTATACATATGCGGGGTAGTGGGGGGAGGGGGTCGCTAAACAAGCGCTTTAAACTATTAGATAAGTTCTCCGATTTTCTCTCTTTGTTGCTCCCTTGGCTCGCCGCCGCCGCCGCCAAAAAAAGCAATTGGGTTGCCAGTCCCAGTGTACCTCATTAACGCAGCCAAAAATAGTAATAGTAGGTCGAGGAACACAAATACAGTTTAATATTAATGTTTTAGCCTGATGATATCATCGACCGCAACGAGAATTCAGGTTGTCCAATAGCCCCAATTTTATCGGGTATTGGGGTATCCCCCCAATACCCGTTAAGACCATAACAATTGAAGCGTTCATGTTCCGCGTCCTCCAGGGACATATCGGCGCATGAATGTGCACATGCCCCCCGCTGGCGAGCTAGCGACCACAATGCTAGTCGTGAGTAGACTCGCTCTGCCGGTGCGACGGGTATTGGTATTATTGGGTTCCTGAATCTGAGTGATAATAATGTCCTTGGTGTGTATCCTGTGACACCTGTCGTTTCGTAGCTGCGACGCAGAAATTCGCACCTGTTCTTTGAAATGTACGTCTTATGCGTGTGTACCTTGTAACCCAGGGTGCAGTACATGGCAACTAGTGCCTCTACAACCCGCACACTAGTTGTCGTGAAAATTACGTCGTCGCCCTGCATTGTAGCCTTTCCAACAGGTACGTCAATCCCATAGTATTCTGTGCAGTATCTTCGCGCAACGCGGAAACTTGCATATTCAAAAGTGTATCGATCAATGCCGTCCACCGCCACCCCGATGGGACCCCGTTCTCCCACTCCCTGTATTCCCCTTCCATCTCAATCCTGGGTGTGCGAGATGTGAGTGAACCCCACATAGCGAACCAGACCTTTTTGTACTCCTCCGGGGTAGACTCGTGATCCACTATGGCTCGTTCGATGCCTATCAGCAGTGCCAGTTTTGTTGATTTGGATTGGTTATTGTCGAAAGCACTCTGATCTAATGGCACCTTCAGTATGCTATTGTCCTTAAATTGTTGACACCACACTTTGTTTATTTGTTCGTTACCTTCGGCTCCTGCAAATAGAGTACTTGTTCTCGATCCTAAGAGCCCTCCCTCGACGACTTCCCCGAGGAAGTCCATCTTTCTATATAATTCGTTCCCCCCGACAACCACCGGGCGCACTTTCCCTCCTTCGCTTTTCTGCATTATACGCATTGTCTCCTGCGTTGGGCGTAGTAGTTCCCCGCATATCTCCTTATTCCCAAAGAGCGCCGCGTCAACTCCTTTATACCTACGGGTTCGTTTTCTCTTCCCCTCTACAACTGTCTGTAGGTTTGCCGCTTCGCGACTTTCCGCGCATCCATACCCCACTCTCAACAAACTCTTTGATAGTCGGCATTGTTGCGGGCCTCTTCCATTCTTCTTTAAAGAAGTTTATTGTCTCGTCAATTATATCTTCAAGGTACTGGGCTTCGTTTATACCCGCCCCGTTATGTTTAGTTATTGTCAACCAGTCATCAACGTCCTTCTTGAGAGTCGATAACAACACTGGTGCCACGTAACCGAAGAAAGTTTCCCAATATGTTTGTAGTCGCCAGTCTAGGTCAATGAATGCCCCTCCTAGCTTCAGCGACCCAGTCATTTCCTTCAGTAACTTCCTTAGGTTATGGGGGCATATTCCTGGACAGAGCTTGCGCAAATACCAGTACTCAGCAATAACTTTATTTGTCCTTCTCCCTGGGTGCAGTCTCGCCAGTAAGTGAATCCCGTCTTCGACAACGCCTGGCGGTATTGCATCACAACCGGCGCACTTGTGCGTTCCCGGTTATTTGTACCTACGCAAATTGGTGTTAAAGTGATTCATTGGTGTTTCCCAAGCTATTTCGTTGCAACAGTGCTCCATGGTAGACACAAATTCGCGCTGCCGTTTTTTGTACTCTCCCGTACTCCATTCCCAGTCCGGTTTCATCTCTCGTATACTTTCCAGATGTATTGCACGTCCGCCGGGGCCGCATGGTCGGGGTGGGTCTCTGCTTTCTCCGCTGAACCCTCTGCCTTGGTGGTAGCTGGCGCGGGGGGTACGCCCACACTTGGTGCGCCCGTACCCGCAGTCACGGCACCTGGCTGCGATGTGGCCCCCTCTTCCTGAAAAACCTGTTCTTTCTTTTCCGCTTGGTTGGAGGCTCCTCCCCTGCCCGGTCTGGGTCCGATTCCAGGCATTGAAAGCGTACCGAAGAGATAGCTGGTGGCTGTTCCCGTTGAGGTGATGCTCCGTACCGGTGCGTGCCAGGCTTTACCTTGTACAGTGTTTCCCGACTCGAGGTTCCCCATTAATGAGATGGATAGGGAGAGCACGCTATAATCCATTGTTTCGAAGTTACGGTTTTGCGACCGTAACCCCAAAGGGTGTGGCTTGTAGTTCTGGGTTTTGTATTCTCCGAAACGATCCCTCCCACCTACACCACATCCTACCGACCATCGTCATGATAGCACTGCTGACCCTGAAGCTGTACGTGGCGACCGGCCCATTCTGTGGTTTCGTGCATAGCATGACATCCTGGGGGTTAATTTGTATTAGGTTTATCCGCAGTAAACCTCGTTCGAGCGATGGCATATCCACAATGTCTGTCCCCGCTCTCCCGTATCTCCCTTCCTGCCAGTGTCCCCCTATGCCCGTGAGCACCACCAATCCCTCCTCCGGAGCTAGGTCGTATCGGCTCCCTACTGATAACCCGGTGTTCAGGTTGAGTGCTAGTGGAGTTCTTATCCCAGTGGTACTGGCTATGTGATCTAACCCCTCTCTGTTGGCCTCCCAATTGTAGTTCGCTCGCGTGCCGTGGCCAACAAGGTACGCTCCTATTTCCTTAACACAGTCCAATTCCTCCCCGGTACCCTCAAATATGGTGTTAAGGAATGCTTCCGATTCCCCCATCAATTGTGGTGACACAGCCTCGTCCCCTAGCCCTGCACCACGCTTCCATTCTGCGTAAGCTCTACGCTTATGTAGGACTCGATTATATAGTAGGTTCGATATCGTCTATGGCAAGCCCTGTGCCTTCGTCGGGGTGTGTCTGGCCCCCATCGGGATGTAAATACGTTGCTATCCCCAACCCAGTTGCTAACTCTACTTCGTTACCCCAGTTCCCTACAAGCAGTGCCGGCCGCATGTCAGCTAGTTGCCGCTTGGTGAATATGTTGTCGGTGTAGGTAACTGCGTGGTCGTGGTAATACGTATCATCCTCCTCCCTGGTTATTTCGGATGCCCTGGGTAGTGTTTCAGTTACGTAATCCTCGTGTATGTATCCGGGTGGTAACCATGACGTCTCATTCCCTGCGTCGTCGTTATGAGTCACTTCGGGCTGTGGGACGAAGCGCATCGTTAACCACGCTACCATTTCGTCTATCCTTAGCCAGTCAATGCTTCCCGCTCCCACTCTATTACGCAACCAAGTTTTTACTGCATTCTTGAGGAGTTGTATGCTCGCCAGGACTATTTCCAGGACATTTTGTGAGAGTGACATGCATAATTATTGTAAAAAATACAATACAGTCACACTTCTTTCCCATAGGGGTAGGCAGAGACAAGATCTTGCTATAAGCCTGGCATAATATACTTAAGATTTTTCCTACTTTTATTGTTAATAATAATTTAATTTTATTGGCATTTTATGTACACAGCATTCAGACTAATGAAGACTGGAAGGACGACGAGGTGCAGCCAGCTGCACCACGTCGTCCTGTACCACTAGGGGAGCCGGAGTAGCCGGAAGAGGCGGTAGAGGCCATGACTAAGCAGCCACGCCGCCACATCTCCCGCCACCAGCAGCGGCTGTACCAGCGGCTGCTCCTGCCCGAAGTGCGGGCGCCGGGGCGACAGCCCCTGCTGGAGCCAGAGCTGCGCGCCATGCAGGAGCGTTGGCGCGCAGCTGTAGCGACGGCGCGGGGTGTCGCCGCGGCGCTCGCCGACGACGTGGAGAGCCGCCGCGAAGCCGGAGCATTCAAATAACGGGCCCTATACATATGGATATTCCATTTGTATAGGGCCCTAAATTCAATGAACTTGTAAATATATTTTATAGAAAAATATTGACGGTTTTTTTTATTTTTCACAAATTGGAATATGGTTGTATGATATCTTGCGAAGATGATAGAATGTCGCAACAAAAAAATGAAAATTATTTAGTACCTAAGGTTAACATTGCGTATGAAAGTTACAAATTTTTCACAAGAAGACAGTTGGAGAACGAAACAATTGATAATTTTTGATATCGTGAATAGGTTAAAAATATGTATCAACAAAAAAATTGTGGGAAAAAGAATTTAGAAGAAAAATAATATAGGACTTACCATAATCACCTACTACTATTCGGACATTGTCATAAGTATAATCCAATCATCTTCAGGTTTCATATTTAACTTTATAGCTTCTCTATTCCTTAGTTTCTAGGCCACAACAAAGTTTCATTTTCGTGAAGCCACTCTTTAGGCGCAACTTACACATATTCTTCTCCTTCATGTGAAAATATAACCACCAAATAGTTGAGCTAAAATAAGCAATAATTCATTTTAATATGTAGGTAGGTAGTTATGTGATAAGCAACACCACCGATAATGAACTAGGATTAGTTCCGCTATTAAAAATTAACCAGGACCATAAATAATATCTACTCTTGGAAATACGAATAGATTACTACATAGTTGTATGCTAATCTACAAAATTATTGCAAAGTAAGACGCAAATCTAAAAAAACCCTGTTTAAATTAGTGACGCTTCATTAACTCCATATTTTATGATCAATAACTTCATGTTTTTATAGTTTTAAGTTAACACTAAAAAACTGCCCCTCCATCCAAACAAAGAAACTGTTTCATATATAAGGGACCCTGCGAGATCCCATACACATTACCTTCTTCATATTGCTTTGTGTGACATCATAGTTATTTTACTCTAATATATTTCTGAATAATTAAATCAGTATATTTTTATTTCAAATCTTTCTACAAGCAAGTGCTAAGTTCTTCATCATATTATCCCAAGTCGTAGAATCTTCGTGAGAAGTCTCATCACAAATACGAGCCAGGGGGCCCGTACATAATTGGCGCAGTCGGTAGGATTTAAGTTCTTCAGTTCAGGGAAATTACTGATAATGTTTAAAACTTTATAACAACTTGATGATGGAAGTCTCCCTATTTTTACGCTCCAAGAAGAGTGATCATCGATAACTGTGTTTTCTTTGGCGAATCTCTCTGCGACCCTAGCAGGAAATTCTATCATATTGAGATCTCCGGCTATAAGTGGTGTTTTGATTGTCAAACAAGGTTCTGCTTTCAGTGTTGCAAAGAATCGTCTCCAATTGTTCTTGTTTGAGGGTTTGTGTGGTTTTGTTGTGTATTTAATCAATTTGCAATCTTTACAATAAGCTTCGTATTCTATATCAATAGTACCTAATTTCTGAGATTGAATCTTTTTCATCAGTGTGCTTCCCAATGACTTACTTGTGAGAAATCTCTTTATTTTTGATTTTAGTCTATCCAAACTTGTTTTCATTATATAAGATCGGTTATTAAGGGATATATCCAGTCTTTGATCAGATAGTTCTTGCCTGATTGTTTGATAAAGAATCCAGATTTGCTTCTTATCCTCAATTGGAGCCCTTATAAATTCAACAGAGAAAAATAGTAGAAAGGGGTGTTGATCTAAACTACAAGTCGTAGATGAGATCAAAGTATAATCGGGGAATGGATATTGTGTTAACACCATCTTATTAAGATTGTCAGATATCCATAACTTAAAGGCATTGCCCACTTGATTCCTTGGTAGATGAGGATCACAGAGATATGAGGTGTCATAGCCAAGAGAGTACAAATAATCTAAGAGACCATCCTGATGCAGAAGAGTGTCTAGATGGATGAATCCAGAGGTGTGAAGGTCGGCCAGAAATTTCCCTATGGAGATAGTTGTATCGATTAGTCGAATCTTTCCTGACCCATAAAATGACAAGAACATGGACACCAACCTTAGAGAAAGAATCTCTAAGAACTCCTTTATAGGGAGCTTAATAGCAACATTAAATGGTAACTGACCTACTTCAGTTGACATCCCTTGCTGCAACCCAAATTCTTTTCTAATAAATGAAACAGATTTCTCAGAGGCAACCAGAGATAGCATCATAGCGTCACCTTCCTTATTATTTACCGTCTTAGAAGACCAATTGAGTAACAATCGAGGTTCACAAACTTTGTTGGCTGGAATCCAATTAAACGTGGTTATGACTTTTTGAGGAAGGGTGGAATCAGTTGGAGCACGTGTTAAATCTACAAACTCTTCATTCACCAATTGGATACAGCATTTACTCTTCAAATGAAGATGAAACGAAGGTGGCACTTTAAAACCTGAGTATGTGGAGTTCATTGAGAACAGACCTCCGAAGAGGGTGAAAACAGATTGGAACATCAGATTAGTGTTTTCTCCACCTTTAGAATATTCCCTGAATGGCTCTGTGATATGCTGTATTTTTGTCAATTGTGTCCAAAGACAAGAGATCCCTCCGCCCTTATCTGTTTTGACATCACTCAACCGATGATGAGGTGTTCCTATGACTTTCGAAGGATCCGGGATTACCAGTTCAAATGGATAATCCGTAACATCACAAAACAATTTCTGAATCAACATTGATAAGTTAGAATCTTGTGGTGTTATCCAGTGTATCATTTTTGTCAACCCCATCACATGAGATAATAGAGAATCATTCAATCTGGCTAGGTCTTTCCCATAACCTTTAAATTTTTCTTTTGTTGGCTTTCCTGAATAATGATTATATCCTCCTAATATGAGTGGTGATTTTATATCTACAGACAACAGAGATTGATCTACTTTGATCAGGATATAATCATGAGAGATTGAAATGTTATGATTATGTTCGCAAGATAAGGAATCTTCTGTTTCTTCCATAGAAAATATTTCTAGGGGTGAAGAAGCACTTAGACCTTCTAGATGACCTAATCTCCAACTCACATCCCTTATTTTAGAGACCCAATCCGTTGAACAAATGGAAGGGTTCCACTGTAACTCTGGATTAGGAGTATACATCATGACTAGTGTTGATTTGATAGATTGGATCTCACTATTAATTATTTGCTGTCCAATATTAAAATTCGCATCAAGCGCGAGTCTCATGATAGTATTAGATTTCCCAAGTTTATTAACCCCTGATTTGGCTCTTGCAGTCGAGGTTGCCGCCCAGAGCTCGGACATAATTCTCGGATGAATTGGTTTCATTGTCAATAGTAAATGCCTTAGTTCAGTCAAGTCAGTTGAAGAGGATCTAAAGAAATTCTGAAACTCCTCGTTCTTAATCCATGAACTTGGATTAGCCACTTCAGCATCCAGGTACTGTATGA
Source organism: Eilema caniola (assembly GCA_949126895.1). Lineage (NCBI taxonomy): Eukaryota > Metazoa > Arthropoda > Insecta > Lepidoptera > Erebidae > Eilema > Eilema caniola. Next base: position 5,422,424 of record OX421485.1, read on the forward strand.
TTTGGTTTCTCTTACTCTCGGAGGGAGATGAGGGAGTAGCTATATTGAAACTGTGGGGGTTCTCAAACAACACTTCATAGTTTGTTGAGGGGTTTAGAAGGGTACTTAGTATTGTTTCAATGATGCCTTGTAAGTTTGGTTGTTTCAGGTCATGAATCAATTTTAGGAAAGAAGTTAACAAAGTCTCTGTATCGGGGAATTGTCGTAGAAACAATTGTGGCAACAACAGAATTGGGAGGCCTCCAAACGATCTAGGAGTTAAAGCAAATCTTAGTGTGAGATCAAGGGAAAACTTTTTAAGATTTTCTATTATCTGATTCTTTTCTCTCTTGTTTATATTTATTGTGTTTGATCTCTTGTAATTTCTCATGTACCGTGTGGCTTTTTTAATCAATTTTTCTACGACTTTTGGGATAATATGATGAAGAACTTAGCACTTGCTTGTAGAAAGATTTGAAATAAAAATATACTGATTTAATTATTCAGAAATATATTAGAGTAAAATAACTATGATGTCACACAAAGCAATATGAAGAAGGTAATGTGTATGGGATCTCGCAGGGTCCCTTATATATGAAACAGTTTCTTTGTTTGCATGGATGGAGGGGCAGTTTTTTAGTGTTAACTTAGAACTATAAAAACATGAAGTTATTGATCATAAAATATGGAGTTAATGAAGCGTCACTAATTTAAACAGGGTTTTCTTAGATTTGCGTCTTACTTTGCAATAATTTTGTAGATTAGCATACAACTATGTAGTAATCTATTCGTATTTCCAAGAGTAGATATTATTTATGGTCCTGGTTAATTTTTAATAGCGGAACTAATCCTAGTTCATTATCGGTGGTGTTGCTTATCACATAACTCTTCCCTCCTTAAGAATAAAGTTATCTGTAAGATTTATCACAATTATCTGTAGGATAACTTTACAATCATCACTTCCTGTTTGTGTAACATTATAGATTCTTATATTAAAATGATTACAGGTTCTTATATTAAAATGATTCATGGTTACATTACAGCAATAAATGATTTTATAATAACATACAGTTCGTTTTATTTTATTTAACTTCACTTCACTTCACTTCACTTTTGTTAGTTTTCCGCTTAATCTTAAGCTTTCATACTATTAATCTTTATTTAGTAATCAGCGATGATAACTCTTATACGCGTTATTGCGTCATGCCCCAGTATGTGTTGAGGTCTTCGCCTCCTGGATTGCCGATCCTAGTGCCCCAGCATGACACCGCCTCGACCGGCCTCTCTGGCACCGTATACTAAAGACAAAAGTTAACATTAACACTATTGCTCAGAGGTTCTGACTGAGAGTCTGTAAGAACAGAGATACTTACTTTCGCTAGATGCTGGGGGACCCGCCATTTCGGGTCCGGTCTCGCTTCACTCATGATCACCAAAAAAAATTACAATTGCGACGATTTTCATTCTGTTAAAACACAAAGTGCAAATGAAAAAAAAGAAAATGTTAATTTCAGTTGTAAAACAGAACCTCGGTTCCCAGAAGGAGCGTATAAGAGTGGACAAATGCATGATAAATAAAAATTCATAAAATAATTGATTTAAATATTGTCAAGTACTTAGTTTCAGATTAGAACTACGAGCAGTGTGCACTTGTTGGCATTAAGGCTATCGGGTATCTAGTGATATTCACAGAGCCATTCGGGACTTTATATACTTCACCTCTCAGTAACAATATACTCCATATAATGGTCTCGAACAACAAAAAATTCGCTACCAATTGGGTATTATCTAAACCACATATTAAACCATATTTAGTAATCAGCGATGATAACTCTTATACGCGTTATTGCGTCATGCCCCAGTATGTGTTGAGGTCTTAGCCTCCTGGATTGCCGATCCTAGTGCCCCAGCATGACACCGCCTCGACCGGCCTCTCTGGCACCGTATACTGAAGACAAAAGTTAACATTAACACTATTGCTCAGAGGTTCTGACTGAGAGTCTGTAAGAACAGAGATACTTACTTTCGCTAGATGCTGGGGGACCCGCCATTTCGGGTCCGGTCTCGCTTCACTCATGATCACCAAAAAAAATTACAATTGCGACGATTTTCATTCTGTTAAAATGCAAAGTGCAAATGAAAAAAAGAAAATGTTAATTTCAGTTGTAACAGAACCTCGGTTCCCAGAAGGAGCGTACAGGAGTGGACAAATGCATGTTAAATAAAAATTCATAAAATAATTGATTAAAACATTGTCAAGTACTTACTTTCAGATTAGAACGACGAGCAGTGTGCACTTGTTGGCATTAAGGCTATCGGGTATCTAGTGATATTCACAGAGCCATTCGGGACTTTATATACTTCACCTCTCAGTAACAATATACTCCATGTAATGGTCTCAAACAACAAAAGATTCGCTACCAATTGGGTATTATCTAAACCACATATTAAACCATATTTAGTAATCAGCGATGATAACTCTTATACGCGTTATTGCGTCATGCCCCAGTATGTGTTGAGGTCTTCGCCTCCTGGATTGCCGATCCTAGTGCCCCAGCATGACACCGCCTCGACCGGCCTCTCTGGCACCGTATACTGAAGACAAAAGTTAACATTAACACTATTGCTCAGAGGTTCTGACTGAGAGTTTATAATAACAGAGATACTTACTTTCTCCAGATGCTGGGGGACCCGCCATTTCGGGTCCGGTCTTGCTTCACTCATTATTGATGCAAGCACGGTCGATTTTTCTTTGTTCTTTTTTTTTTCTCCTCCCGTTCTCTATCAATCCGCTTTTCCTCTGTTTCCTCTTCGGCATCTGGCCGTTGGACCGGAGCAGAATTTTCAGGTTTAGTTTTCATGTTCACCGTCCAACTATTTATTGCTGAATGCTTTATTCTATGCCTTATTTCCACATTTATAGAGCACACGATCAGAGGGTGCACATTTAGGTTAAGGAAGACAATATTCCACAATAATACATATATAAATATTATAAATTTTTAAAATATATAAATTATTATAAATATTTAAATATTTCTCCCTCAACACATACTGGGGTTAACAACCCCAGTACGTGTTGAGGTCTTCACCTCCTGGATTGCCGATCCTAGTGCCCCAGCATGGCTCTGCCTTGACCGGCTTCTCGGGCACCGTATACTGAAGACAATAGTTAACATTAACACTATTGCTCAGAGGTTCTGACTGAGAGTTTGTAAGAACAGAGATACTTACTTTCTCCAGATGCTGGGGGACCCGCCATTTCGGGTCCGGTCTTGCTTCACTCATTATTGATGCAAGCACGGTCGATTTCTCTTTGTTCTTTTTTTTTCTTTTTTTTTTTGTTTCTATTCTATCAATCCGCTTTTCCTCTGTTTCCTCTTCGCCGTCTGGCCGTTGGACCGGAGCAGAATTTTCAGGTTTGGTTTTCTGTTCACCGTCCAACTATTTATTGCTGAATGCTTTATTCTATGCCCTATTTCCACATTTATAGACCACACGATCAGAGGGTGCACATTTAGGTTAAGGAAGACAATATTCCACAATAATACATATACAGTCCCTGGCCAAATTATTAGACGCACTGCAAGATTTTATGTAAAATATTAATTACCGAGTGATATTGTACTGTTTTAATATTATAAATCGATTTGTTTTTTATTTTTATATTATCCAATCAATTACCGATTTATTTGACATAAATAAAACAGCATTCATTTAGAAAAGTGTAATTTTATTAAGTTTTAAAGAAAAATGAAATGAATGTTAGTGAAATTCAATATTTAGTTGAGCCACCTTTAGCCGCTATCAGAGCTTTAATTCTGCGCGGCATGCTATCAATGCAAGACTGTATTGTCTCCTGCATTTGAGGATGGTGATTCCACACATAAATAATCTTTTCTAGGAGCTGGGTTTTGTTGGTAATCACATCTTTAGCCACTTCTCTTTTCATCAGCTCCCACACATTTTCAATGGGATTCATATCAGGACTATTACCCGGCCAATCCAACAGAGGGATATTCTTTTCTGCCAAAAAAGCTTTAACAGATCGTGCAGTGTGGCAGGGAGCTCCATCTTGCATGAAAGTGAATGGTTTCCCATTTGGAAACCATTCTCTGAGCTGCGGAATCAACCGATTTTGTAACACTTCTTTGTACTGATCTTGCCTCATTATTCCTTTGACGACGTACAGACGTCCAGTGCCCTTGCCGCAGATGACTGACCAAATCATCACTTTGGTGGGATGTTTAACCGTCGGGACGACACAATCAGGATGGAACTTTTCTCCAATGCGACGACGGACATACTGAGCTTTGTTCTGCAAAATTTCGAATGTGCTTTCATCACTGAAGCAGACCTGTCAAAAATAGGAAAAATAATAAACTTCCTTGTTTATTTGCTTTATTTAACTGAAAATGATAACAATGTATCAATTTTTAATTAAATTTCTGTAGCTTACCGATCTCCAGAAGTCCACATCTTTGTCTTGCCATTGTTTGGCCCACTTCAGGCGCTTTGCTTTCATTGCAGCTGTTAACTTGGGCTTTCTGGCGGGGCGACAGGCCTTGAAATCTAAGTCTTTCAATTTTCTTCGAACAGTGCGTTCAGAAGCAATTACGCTAGCATCCTGGAGTTGTGATTTTATTACCTTTATGGTAGCAAATCTATTTTCTAGACAAATTTTCTTCAGACATCTCTCTGACCGTGGAGTGAAAATTGGTTTTCTACCGCATCTTTTCTTTCTTTTCGGGCTTAATTCCTCCCCTGACTCAATTTTCTTTTTTATGCGTCGTACACTAGCTTCAGAAACCTTCAATCTTCGTGATATTTCTCGGTTAGTAAAAGTTTTCGCAATCACAAGGGCCTTCACTTCAGCTTTTTTACGTGGAGACAGATCGCCTTTTCTACCCATGATGAAAATAGTCCAATTACTTTTTTAAAACACTGCATACAAAATAAACTAATAACTGAGTAGTATAAAACTGTTAAACAAACAATCACAGTCCTTAAACCCACAGAAACACGTCCGTACCTGACTCGATTCCAATCGCGACTAATACAGGTTTGTACGTGTTTACGTTCATGTATCACTTTGTCAACACAGTGTTGCCATATGTTAAAAATAAATACAAATAAATAGTCTACAACAATTCTTTAAAATAAAAATCAATAATATTGTAGCTTAAATATTCCATTTTTGCATAAAAACTCTTAAGAAACATAAAATTACTAAAAAAATACAGTGCGTCTAATAATTTGACCAGGGACTGTATAAATATTATAAATTTTTAAAATATATAAATTATTCTAAATATTTAAATATTTCTCCCTCAACACATACTGGGGTTAACAACCCCAGTACGTGTTGAGGTCTTCACCTCCTGGATTGCCGATCCTAGTGCCCCAGCATGGCTCTGCCTTGACCGGCTTCTCGGGCACCGTATACTGAAGACAAAAGTTAACATTAACACTATTGCTCAGAGGTTCTGACTGAGAGTTTATAAGAACAGAGATACTTACTTTCTCCAGATGCTGGGGGACCCGTCATTTCGGGTCCGGTCTTGCTTCACTCCTTATTGATGCAAGCACGGTTGATTTCTCTTTGTTTTTTTTTTCTCCTCCCGTTCTCTATCAATCCGCTTTTCCTCTGTTTCCTCTTCGGCGTCTGGCCGTTGGACCGGTGCAGAATTTTCAGGTTTGGTTTTCATGTTCACCGTCCAACTATTTATTGCTGAATGCTTTATTCTATGCCCGATTTCCAAATTAATAGAGCACACGATCAGAGGGTGCACATTTAGGTTAAGGAAGACAATATAGTCTAATATCAGGTACAGTAGGTTTCTTATCACTAAGGTATCGTATACTAAGAAGTAAAAAGCATATGAATTGAGAGACAAGTTTTTAATTAAAATCTATAATAAGTAGCACGAGTAGGTTGAGATATTAGAAGAGAGAGAATGTGAGGGTCGAGTACAAATTAAGAGATAGTGAGAGAGAGTCGCTGTTTTTTTCTGCTGCCCCCTTTGCTCTCGCTCCTTGTCTTGCTTTCGCCTCTCTTCTTCTTGCTAAGCTCGTCGGCCCCTCGCCGATCGGCTGCACCAGAATCTTCAGACTGATTGCTCGTCACGGTGTATGGGTTGAGAGAACGTTGTGCTACGACTTTTTCGAACGATTGCTCAAACGGACTTACTGTTGCCGACGCAGTGCCAGTGCGTTTGCCATCAGATCGGTCCAGCCGCCGTTGTTCTTCCTCCTGCTGCCTCCTTTGCTAGCTCTTCGTCTTGCTCGCGCCTCTCTTCTTGCTTCTTACGAAGCTCCTCGGCCCCTCGCCGATCGACTGCACCAGAATCTTCAGACTGATTGCTCGTCACGGGTTGAGGAACGTTGAGCTACGTCTTTTTCGAACGATTGCTCAAACGCATACGCGCTGGCACTTCCGACGCAGTGCCAGGGTGTATGACATTCAATGTGAAGGTCCCTCGTCTTCCGACGAGCCGACCTCTGCCAACTCGCCTGGTGACATCATTAAAAAGAGCTCCAGTCGCCGGTGTGCTCCCTTGTGCTGCCTGTTGTATTGCTCGTTGTCTGCTTGCGCTGCTGCTGGTACGCCAGCGCACGGCGCATGCAAGCATGGTCAATTTCTCTCTCTTCTTTCTTTTTTTTTTTCTCTTCCCGTTCTTTATCGATCCGCTGTTCTTCTGCTTCCTTTTCGGCGTCTGGCCGTTGCACCACCGTAGAATTGTCAGATTTGGGTTCCATGTTTACCATACAACTATTGATTGTTAAATGCTTAAGTCTATGCCCGTTTTCCACATTTATAGAGCACACGATCAGAAGGTGCACATTTAGGTTAAGGAAGGCAATATTCCACAGTAATAAGGAAATTCTATTTTATTAGGTCGTTATGTTATTAGGTCGTTAATTTTATCAACCACGCGATAACTAACAATGTCAATAATGTCAACAGGATTTTCGATAACAGTAACTATTGTTTTTAAATATAATATCAAGTACCAAAATTGATTCTCTTTTCTATCTGGTAATTTTTCATCCCATAGTACAAAGTCAAAAGTATACATTAAATCTGCTCTAACTTCATATAGCCACCACTTTGTAGATTCCCAATTATCTTGTAATTTATTTCCATAACATGTAGTTGGAGACTTTCTTTGTACTTTTCGTTCCTTATAAAAGCAATCATTATATTTATTTGAACTCGGTGTAATAATTCTTTTATTTGTGTTATATTGCAATCCATATTGAAAATAACCAGCTTTATATTCGTATGACAATGTATCGGGAAAACTTAAACCAGGTACTTCATCTAAAAATTTATTACTCAATACACAAAAATCTTTAGCATAATTATTACTCTGAGTACACTTCGTCTGATACTGAGTCAGCGAGCTCAAACTCATTGAGTTCAATTTCTGCAAAGTCTTTAATGAGGTTTCTTTTAAACTTATCTCGTCCTCTGCTTCCGTTAGCGCCAGAGCTTTTCTTGTTGGGCTTGCCAATGGTTTTGGTGGCTGAGATGTGCTTCGGCGGTGGCGTACTTTCCACGCGACTGCTGGTTGTAGCGTGCTCGCCAAAGTTAGTATAACCATAGCCAAAGAAACCTCCATCTTGTTTCGTAAAGAATTTCGTATCTTGTGGCCAACAATATCCTTCACCACTTACGCACATAGAATCTAAATCGAAAGCTACGGTACACTCTGTTTTCACAACTGTATACAATGAAGAGTTTAAAAAATTAACTGTTTCAGTTGCCGGATTTAATGCAGGAGTTGCTATAAGACCGATATGTACTTGTGGTTGCGGTGTGTAGCTACCGACTGTGCTGCTCTTTAAGTCTACGAACGGTAGGCCTTCTACGGACTGGTAATAGTTGTGCGTCACACGGTTGATAAAATCTTTACGTGCTACGCCAGCTGTTTTATTTACACCAATTATGCCTTTTGCATCATTAGTAGTTTGAAATTTTAGCAACGAAGGCAGTACTTTTTTCCACGGAAATTCTCCAGAAGTGATGTCTGATGGAAAACCATCAGATGTATTGTAGTTAATAAGAAAATTACGCTTAGTAGGTTTACAATAACCATTCTTTGGGCTATAACTGTATTCAATTAATGGTTTTCCCAATTTATGGTTAATCATGTGTGTTGTTAGTACACGGTCCAAACGATATTGTAATTGTAAATCACGACCGTCATTACCTTCATTAGACTTGGTATTATAAAGTATATTTGCATACCAATTTAAATGGCGTGGTACTTCTATGGCACCCACAAAATCGTACATAGCATTAAAATGGTCTTGTAAGGTTTTCTCCTTAAAGCCTTCAACCATCATAGGTTCTGTTGACTTTAAAGTAACACTTCTATTCTCAATATATAATTGAGTGTTTAAACCCACAACTGATTTTACAATAGGAACATATTCTGTAGTTGCTGTTCCTGACAAAGTTGTACCGTGATCAAATGCGGTACGAGTTCCAATGGGTGTTATATTGACATTTACATTAACAATACGGGAATCAAATGGTAAAGCGTTATATTCATGAGGAGACATATAGTATGGCAACCAATCGACAGGATAATATGCGTATGGTGTAGTGTACCTTGTTACTTTCGAATTAGAACCCATTGTTATAACGCCATTTGCCAATCCATAAGTATATTTATACCATACTTTATGGAATGTCAAGTGGCCACTGCGTAAACGTGGATTTGGCACTATTGTAGACATCACGCCAACTGCTAATCCTGCGCCCGCAGCAGTCGCTCCAGGTCCTCCTGCTCCTCTCTCCATCGATGCGTCGGTGTCCATAGCACTTGCTCCACCGCCCGAGGCAACCGCAGATGCACTCGGAGCATTTGGCAAATTATTTTGTATATCAGCCATGTCAGGGCTAATATCGAGAGAACTAGGAAAATCTCCCAAATATTGATTGATATCGAGACTTCCTTCACCGGAGTTACTGAGGTCGAAGAGGTTGATGGACTCGTTGTCGTTGTCGTCGGGTTGATCGGGGGCAGTGCTTGGACCAGCGACAGGTTCAAATGATTCTCGCTGAGTAGGTTCATCAAGTCGCTGGCGGGTACCGGGTCCAACGTCACGAAAGGGACCGTGTTCGCGTGCAAACTGTCTCGTAGCGTGTGCACGAATCTGTTGTCCTTCTTCTGTTTTCTTGAATTTATGATAACCTCCTATACGTTGTTTTTCGTGTTTATGCTTCAATTTCCACGCAGCACTAAATGCACGTTCGACTGCAGCGTATAACTTTTGGCCTTTGTGTTTGCCACTACTATCCGTTGCGCGAGGCATTATGATCAAAGTATCTATTTGTCTCGCTTTTTATACATATGCGGGGTAGTGGGGGGAGGGGGTCGCTAAACAAGCGCTTTAAACTATTAGATAAGTTCTCCGATTTTCTCTCTTTGTTGCTCCCTTGGCTCGCCGCCGCCGCCGCCAAAAAAAGCAATTGGGTTGCCAGTCCCAGTGTACCTCATTAACGCAGCCAAAAATAGTAATAGTAGGTCGAGGAACACAAATACAGTTTAATATTAATGTTTTAGCCTGATGATATCATCGACCGCAACGAGAATTCAGGTTGTCCAATAGCCCCAATTTTATCGGGTATTGGGGTATCCCCCCAATACCCGTTAAGACCATAACAATTGAAGCGTTCATGTCCCGCGTCCTCCAGGGACATATCGGCGCATGAATGTGCACATGCCCCCCGCTGGCGAGCTAGCGACCACAATGCTAGTCGTGAGTAGACTCGCTCTGCCGGTGCGACGGGTATTGGTATTATTGGGTTCCTGAATCTGAGTGATAATAATGTCCTTGGTGTGTATCCTGTGACACCTGTCGTTTCGTAGCTGCGACGCAGAAATTCGCACCTGTTCTTTGAAATGTACGTCTTATGCGTGTGTACCTTGTAACCCAGGGTGCAGTACATGGCAACTAGTGCCTCTACAACCCGCACACTAGTTGTCGTGAAAATTACGTCGTCGCCCTGCATTGTAGCCTTTCCAACAGGTACGTCAATCCCATAGTATTCTGTGCAGTATCTTCGCGCAACGCGGAAACTTGCATATTCAAAAGTGTATCGATCAATGCCGTCCACCGCCACCCCGATGGGACCCCGTTCTCCCACTCCCTGTATTCCCCTTCCATCTCAATCCTGGGTGTGCGAGATGTGAGTGAACCCCACATAGCGAACCAGACCTTTTTGTACTCCTCCGGGGTAGACTCGTGATCCACTATGGCTCGTTCGATGCCTATCAGCAGTGCCAGTTTTGTTGATTTGGATTGGTTATTGTCGAAAGCACTCTGATCTAATGGCACCTTCAGTATGCTATTGTCCTTAAATTGTTGACACCACACTTTGTTTATTTGTTCGTTACCTTCGGCTCCTGCAAATAGAGTACTTGTTCTCGATCCTAAGAGCCCTCCCTCGACGACTTCCCCGAGGAAGTCCATCTTTCTATATAATTCGTTCCCCCCGACAACCACCGGGCGCACTTTCCCTCCTTCGCTTTTCTGCATTATACGCATTGTCTCCTGCGTTGGGCGTAGTAGTTCCCCGCATATCTCCTTATTCCCAAAGAGCACCGCGTCAACTCCTTTATACCTACGGGTTCGTTTTCTCTTCCCCTCTACAACTGTCTGTAGGTTTGCCGCTTCGCGACTTTCCGCGCATCCATACCCCACTCTCAACAAACTCTTTGATAGTCGGCATTGTTGCGGGCCTCTTCCATTCTTCTTTAAAGAAGTTTATTGTCTCGTCAATTATATCTTCAAGGTACTGGGCTTCGTTTATACCCGCCCCGTTATGTTTAGTTATTGTCAACCAGTCATCAACGTCCTTCTTGAGAGTCGATAACAACACTGGTGCCACGTAACCGAAGAAAGTTTCCCAATATGTTTGTAGTCGCCAGTCTAGGTCAATGAATGCCCCTCCTAGCTTCAGCGACCCAGTCATTTCCTTCAGTAACTTCCTTAGGTTATGGGGGCATATTCCTGGACAGAGCTTGCGCAAATACCAGTACTCAGCAATAACTTTATTTGTCCTTCTCCCTGGGTGCAGTCTCGCCAGTAAGTGAATCCCGTCTTCGACAACGCCTGGCGGTATTGCATCACAACCGGCGCACTTGTGCGTTCCCGGTTATTTGTACCTACGCAAATTGGTGTTAAAGTGATTCATTGGTGTTTCCCAAGCTATTTCGTTGCAACAGTGCTCCATGGTAGACACAAATTCGCGCTGCCGTTTTTTGTACTCTCCCGTACTCCATTCCCAGTCCGGTTTCATCTCTCGTATACTTTCCAGATGTATTGCACGTCCGCCGGGGCCGCATGGTCGGGGTGGGTCTCTGCTTTCTCCGCTGAACCCTCTGCCTTGGTGGTAGCTGGCGCGGGGGGTACGCCCACACTTGGTGCGCCCGTACCCGCAGTCACGGCACCTGGCTGCGATGTGGCCCCCTCTTCCTGAAAAACCTGTTCTTTCTTTTCCGCTTGGTTGGAGGCTCCTCCCCTGCCCGGTCTGGGTCCGATTCCAGGCATTGAAAGCGTACCGAAGAGATAGCTGGTGGCTGTTCCCGTTGAGGTGATGCTCCGTACCGGTGCGTGCCAGGCTTTACCTTGTACAGTGTTTCCCGACTCGAGGTTCCCCATTAATGAGATGGATAGGGAGAGCACGCTATAATCCATTGTTTCGAAGTTACGGTTTTGCGACCGTAACCCCAAAGGGTGTGGCTTGTAGTTCTGGGTTTTGTATTCTCCGAAACGATCCCTCCCACCTACACCACATCCTACCGACCATCGTCATGATAGCACTGCTGACCCTGAAGCTGTACGTGGCGACCGGCCCATTCTGTGGTTTCGTGCATAGCATGACATCCTGGGGGTTAATTTGTATTAGGTTTATCCGCAGTAAACCTCGTTCGAGCGATGGCATATCCACAATGTCTGTCCCCGCTCTCCCGTATCTCCCTTCCTGCCAGTGTCCCCCTATGCCCGTGAGCACCACCAATCCCTCCTCCGGAGCTAGGTCGTATCGGCTCCCTACTGATAACCCGGTGTTCAGGTTGAGTGCTAGTGGAGTTCTTATCCCAGTGGTACTGGCTATGTGATCTAACCCCTCTCTGTTGGCCTCCCAATTGTAGTTCGCTCGCGTGCCGTGGCCAACAAGGTACGCTCCTATTTCCTTAACACAGTCCAATTCCTCCCCGGTACCCTCAAATATGGTGTTAAGGAATGCTTCCGATTCCCCCATCAATTGTGGTGACACAGCCTCGTCCCCTAGCCCTGCACCACGCTTCCATTCTGCGTAAGCTCTACGCTTATGTAGGACTCGATTATATAGTAGGTTCGATATCGTCTATGGCAAGCCCTGTGCCTTCGTCGGGGTGTGTCTGGCCCCCATCGGGATGTAAATACGTTGCTATCCCCAACCCAGTTGCTAACTCTACTTCGTTACCCCAGTTCCCTACAAGCAGTGCCGGCCGCATGTCAGCTAGTTGCCGCTTGGTGAATATGTTGTCGGTGTAGGTAACTGCGTGGTCGTGGTAATACGTATCATCCTCCTCCCTGGTTATTTCGGATGCCCTGGGTAGTGTTTCAGTTACGTAATCCTCGTGTATGTATCCGGGTGGTAACCATGACGTCTCATTCCCTGCGTCGTCGTTATGAGTCACTTCGGGCTGTGGGACGAAGCGCATCGTTAACCACGCTACCATTTCGTCTATCCTTAGCCAGTCAATGCTTCCCGCTCCCACTCTATTACGCAACCAAGTTTTTACTGCATTCTTGAGGAGTTGTATGCTCGCCAGGACTATTTCCAGGACATTTTGTGAGAGTGACATGCATAATTATTGTAAAAAATACAATACAGTCACACTTCTTTCCCATAGGGGTAGGCAGAGACAAGATCTTGCTATAAGCCTGGCATAATATACTTAAGATTTTTCCTACTTTTATTGTTAATAATAATTTAATTTTATTGGCATTTTATGTACACAGCATTCAGACTAATGAAGACTGGAAGGACGACGAGGTGCAGCCAGCTGCACCACGTCGTCCTGTACCACTAGGGGAGCCGGAGTAGCCGGAAGAGGCGGTAGAGGCCATGACTAAGCAGCCACGCCGCCACATCTCCCGCCACCAGCAGCGGCTGTACCAGCGGCTGCTCCTGCCCGAAGTGCGGGCGCCGGGGCGACAGCCCCTGCTGGAGCCAGAGCTGCGCGCCATGCAGGAGCGTTGGCGCGCAGCTGTAGCGACGGCGCGGGGTGTCGCCGCGGCGCTCGCCGACGACGTGGAGAGCCGCCGCGAAGCCGGAGCATTCAAATAACGGGCCCTATACATATGGATATTCCATTTGTATAGGGCCCTAAATTCAATGAACTTGTAAATATATTTTATAGAAAAATATTGACGGTTTTTTTTATTTTTCACAAATTGGAATATGGTTGTATGATATCTTGCGAAGATGATAGAATGTCGCAACAAAAAAATGAAAATTATTTAGTACCTAAGGTTAACATTGCGTATGAAAGTTACAAATTTTTCACAAGAAGACAGTTGGAGAACGAAACAATTGATAATTTTTGATATCGTGAATAGGTTAAAAATATGTATCAACAAAAAAATTGTGGGAAAAAGAATTTAGAAGAAAAATAATATAGGACTTACCATAATCACCTACTACTATTCGGACATTGTCATAAGTATAATCCAATCATCTTCAGGTTTCATATTTAACTTTATAGCTTCTCTATTCCTTAGTTTCTAGGCCACAACAAAGTTTCATTTTCGTGAAGCCACTCTTTAGGCGCAACTTACACATATTCTTCTCCTTCATGTGAAAATATAACCACCAAATAGTTGAGCTAAAATAAGCAATAATTCATTTTAATATGTAGGTAGGTAGTTATGTGATAAGCAACACCACCGATAATGAACTAGGATTAGTTCCGCTATTAAAAATTAACCAGGACCATAAATAATATCTACTCTTGGAAATACGAATAGATTACTACATAGTTGTATGCTAATCTACAAAATTATTGCAAAGTAAGACGCAAATCTAAAAAAACCCTGTTTAAATTAGTGACGCTTCATTAACTCCATATTTTATGATCAATAACTTCATGTTTTTATAGTTTTAAGTTAACACTAAAAAACTGCCCCTCCATCCAAACAAAGAAACTGTTTCATATATAAGGGACCCTGCGAGATCCCATACACATTACCTTCTTCATATTGCTTTGTGTGACATCATAGTTATTTTACTCTAATATATTTCTGAATAATTAAATCAGTATATTTTTATTTCAAATCTTTCTACAAGCAAGTGCTAAGTTCTTCATCATATTATCCCAAGTCGTAGAATCTTCGTGAGAAGTCTCATCACAAATACGAGCCAGGGGGCCCGTACATAATTGGCGCAGTCGGTAGGATTTAAGTTCTTCAGTTCAGGGAAATTACTGATAATGTTTAAAACTTTATAACAACTTGATGATGGAAGTCTCCCTATTTTTACGCTCCAAGAAGAGTGATCATCGATAACTGTGTTTTCTTTGGCGAATCTCTCTGCGACCCTAGCAGGAAATTCTATCATATTGAGATCTCCGGCTATAAGTGGTGTTTTGATTGTCAAACAAGGTTCTGCTTTCAGTGTTGCAAAGAATCGTCTCCAATTGTTCTTGTTTGAGGGTTTGTGTGGTTTTGTTGTGTATTTAATCAATTTGCAATCTTTACAATAAGCTTCGTATTCTATATCAATAGTACCTAATTTCTGAGATTGAATCTTTTTCATCAGTGTGCTTCCCAATGACTTACTTGTGAGAAATCTCTTTATTTTTGATTTTAGTCTATCCAAACTTGTTTTCATTATATAAGATCGGTTATTAAGGGATATATCCAGTCTTTGATCAGATAGTTCTTGCCTGATTGTTTGATAAAGAATCCAGATTTGCTTCTTATCCTCAATTGGAGCCCTTATAAATTCAACAGAGAAAAATAGTAGAAAGGGGTGTTGATCTAAACTACAAGTCGTAGATGAGATCAAAGTATAATCGGGGAATGGATATTGTGTTAACACCATCTTATTAAGATTGTCAGATATCCATAACTTAAAGGCATTGCCCACTTGATTCCTTGGTAGATGAGGATCACAGAGATATGAGGTGTCATAGCCAAGAGAGTACAAATAATCTAAGAGACCATCCTGATGCAGAAGAGTGTCTAGATGGATGAATCCAGAGGTGTGAAGGTCGGCCAGAAATTTCCCTATGGAGATAGTTGTATCGATTAGTCGAATCTTTCCTGACCCATAAAATGACAAGAACATGGACACCAACCTTAGAGAAAGAATCTCTAAGAACTCCTTTATAGGGAGCTTAATAGCAACATTAAATGGTAACTGACCTACTTCAGTTGACATCCCTTGCTGCAACCCAAATTCTTTTCTAATAAATGAAACAGATTTCTCAGAGGCAACCAGAGATAGCATCATAGCGTCACCTTCCTTATTATTTACCGTCTTAGAAGACCAATTGAGTAACAATCGAGGTTCACAAACTTTGTTGGCTGGAATCCAATTAAACGTGGTTATGACTTTTTGAGGAAGGGTGGAATCAGTTGGAGCACGTGTTAAATCTACAAACTCTTCATTCACCAATTGGATACAGCATTTACTCTTCAAATGAAGATGAAACGAAGGTGGCACTTTAAAACCTGAGTATGTGGAGTTCATTGAGAACAGACCTCCGAAGAGGGTGAAAACAGATTGGAACACCAGATTAGTGTTTTCTCCACCTTTAGAATATTCCCTGAATGGCTCTGTGATATGCTGTATTTTTGTCAATTGTGTCCAAAGACAAGAGATCCCTCCGCCCTTATCTGTTTTGACATCACTCAACCGATGATGAGGTGTTCCTATGACTTTCGAAGGATCCGGGATTACCAGTTCAAATGGATAATCCGTAACATCACAAAACAATTTCTGAATCAACATTGATAAGTTAGAATCTTGTGGTGTTATCCAGTGTATCATTTTTGTCAACCCCATCACATGAGATAATAGAGAATCATTCAATCTGGCTAGGTCTTTCCCATAACCTTTAAATTTTTCTTTTGTTGGCTTTCCTGAATAATGATTATATCCTCCTAATATGAGTGGTGATTTTATATCTACAGACAACAGAGATTGATCTACTTTGATCAGGATATAATCATGAGAGATTGAAATGTTATGATTATGTTCGCAAGATAAGGAATCTTCTGTTTCTTCCATAGAAAATATTTCTAGGGGTGAAGAAGCACTTAGACCTTCTAGATGACCTAATCTCCAACTCACATCCCTTATTTTAGAGACCCAATCCGTTGAACAAATGGAAGGGTTCCACTGTAACTCTGGATTAGGAGTATACATCATGACTAGTGTTGATTTGATAGATTGGATCTCACTATTAATTATTTGCTGTCCAATATTAAAATTCGCATCAAGCGCGAGTCTCATGATAGTATTAGATTTCCCAAGTTTATTAACCCCTGATTTGGCTCTTGCAGTCGAGGTTGCCGCCCAGAGCTCGGACATAATTCTCGGATGAATTGGTTTCATTGTCAATAGTAAATGCCTTAGTTCAGTCAAGTCAGTTGAAGAGGATCTAAAGAAATTCTGAAACTCCTCGTTCTTAATCCATGAACTTGGATTAGCCACTTCAGCATCCAGGTACTGTATGATTTGGTTTCTCTTACTCTCGGAGGGAGATGAGGGAGTAGCTATATTGAAACTGTGGGGGTTCTCAAACAACACTTCATAGTTTGTTGAGGGGTTTAGAAGGGTACTTAGTATTGTTTCAATGATGCCTTGTAAGTTTGGTTGTTTCAGGTCATGAATCAATTTTAGGAAAGAAGTTAACAAAGTCTCTGTATCGGGGAATTGTCGTAGAAACAATTGTGGCAACAACAGAATTGGGAGGCCTCCAAACGATCTAGGAGTTAAAGCAAATCTTAGTGTGAGATCAAGGGAAAACTTTTTAAGATTTTCTATTATCTGATTCTTTTCTCTCTTGTTTATATTTATTGTGTTTGATCTCTTGTAATTTCTCATGTACCGTGTGGCTTTTTTAATCAATTTTTCTACGACTTTTGGGATAATATGATGAAGAACTTAGCACTTGCTTGTAGAAAGATTTGAAATAAAAATATACTGATTTAATTATTCAGAAATATATTAGAGTAAAATAACTATGATGTCACACAAAGCAATATGAAGAAGGTAATGTGTATGGGATCTCGCAGGGTCCCTTATATATGAAACAGTTTCTTTGTTTGCATGGATGGAGGGGCAGTTTTTTAGTGTTAACTTAGAACTATAAAAACATGAAGTTATTGATCATAAAATATGGAGTTAATGAAGCGTCACTAATTTAAACAGGGTTTTCTTAGATTTGCGTCTTACTTTGCAATAATTTTGTAGATTAGCATACAACTATGTAGTAATCTATTCGTATTTCCAAGAGTAGATATTATTTATGGTCCTGGTTAATTTTTAATAGCGGAACTAATCCTAGTTCATTATCGGTGGTGTTGCTTATCACATAACTCTTCCCTCCTTAAGAATAAAGTTATCTGTAAGATTTATCACAATTATCTGTAGGATAACTTTACAATCATCACTTCCTGTTTGTGTAACATTATAGATTCTTATATTAAAATGATTACAGGTTCTTATATTAAAATGATTCATGGTTACATTACAGCAATAAATGATTTTATAATAACATACAGTTCGTTTTATTTTATTTAACTTCACTTCACTTCACTTCACTTTTGTTAGTTTTCCGCTTAATCTTAAGCTTTCATACTATTAATCTTTATTTAGTAATCAGCGATGATAACTCTTATACGCGTTATTGCGTCATGCCCCAGTATGTGTTGAGGTCTTCGCCTCCTGGATTGCCGATCCTAGTGCCCCAGCATGACACCGCCTCGACCGGCCTCTCTGGCACCGTATACTAAAGACAAAAGTTAACATTAACACTATTGCTCAGAGGTTCTGACTGAGAGTCTGTAAGAACAGAGATACTTACTTTCGCTAGATGCTGGGGGACCCGCCATTTCGGGTCCGGTCTCGCTTCACTCATGATCACCAAAAAAAATTACAATTGCGACGATTTTCATTCTGTTAAAACACAAAGTGCAAATGAAAAAAAAGAAAATGTTAATTTCAGTTGTAAAACAGAACCTCGGTTCCCAGAAGGAGCGTATAAGAGTGGACAAATGCATGATAAATAAAAATTCATAAAATAATTGATTTAAATATTGTCAAGTACTTAGTTTCAGATTAGAACTACGAGCAGTGTGCACTTGTTGGCATTAAGGCTATCGGGTATCTAGTGATATTCACAGAGCCATTCGGGACTTTATATACTTCACCTCTCAGTAACAATATACTCCATATAATGGTCTCGAACAACAAAAAATTCGCTACCAATTGGGTATTATCTAAACCACATATTAAACCATATTTAGTAATCAGCGATGATAACTCTTATACGCGTTATTGCGTCATGCCCCAGTATGTGTTGAGGTCTTAGCCTCCTGGATTGCCGATCCTAGTGCCCCAGCATGACACCGCCTCGACCGGCCTCTCTGGCACCGTATACTGAAGACAAAAGTTAACATTAACACTATTGCTCAGAGGTTCTGACTGAGAGTCTGTAAGAACAGAGATACTTACTTTCGCTAGATGCTGGGGGACCCGCCATTTCGGGTCCGGTCTCGCTTCACTCATGATCACCAAAAAAAATTACAATTGCGACGATTTTCATTCTGTTAAAATGCAAAGTGCAAATGAAAAAAAGAAAATGTTAATTTCAGTTGTAACAGAACCTCGGTTCCCAGAAGGAGCGTACAGGAGTGGACAAATGCATGTTAAATAAAAATTCATAAAATAATTGATTAAAACATTGTCAAGTACTTACTTTCAGATTAGAACGACGAGCAGTGTGCACTTGTTGGCATTAAGGCTATCGGGTATCTAGTGATATTCACAGAGCCATTCGGGACTTTATATACTTCACCTCTCAGTAACAATATACTCCATGTAATGGTCTCAAACAACAAAAGATTCGCTACCAATTGGGTATTATCTAAACCACATATTAAACCATATTTAGTAATCAGCGATGATAACTCTTATACGCGTTATTGCGTCATGCCCCAGTATGTGTTGAGGTCTTCGCCTCCTGGATTGCCGATCCTAGTGCCCCAGCATGACACCGCCTCGACCGGCCTCTCTGGCACCGTATACTGAAGACAAAAGTTAACATTAACACTATTGCTCAGAGGTTCTGACTGAGAGTTTATAATAACAGAGATACTTACTTTCTCCAGATGCTGGGGGACCCGCCATTTCGGGTCCGGTCTTGCTTCACTCATTATTGATGCAAGCACGGTCGATTTTTCTTTGTTCTTTTTTTTTTCTCCTCCCGTTCTCTATCAATCCGCTTTTCCTCTGTTTCCTCCTCGGCATCTGGCCGTTGGACCGGAGCAGAATTTTCAGGTTTAGTTTTCATGTTCACCGTCCAACTATTTATTGCTGAATGCTTTATTCTATGCCTTATTTCCACATTTATAGAGCACACGATCAGAGGGTGCACATTTAGGTTAAGGAAGACAATATTCCACAATAATACATATATAAATATTATAAATTTTTAAAATATATAAATTATTATAAATATTTAAATATTTCTCCCTCAACACATACTGGGGTTAACAACCCCAGTACGTGTTGAGGTCTTCACCTCCTGGATTGCCGATCCTAGTGCCCCAGCATGGCTCTGCCTTGACCGGCTTCTCGGGCACCGTATACTGAAGACAATAGTTAACATTAACACTATTGCTCAGAGGTTCTGACTGAGAGTTTGTAAGAACAGAGATACTTACTTTCTCCAGATGCTGGGGGACCCGCCATTTCGGGTCCGGTCTTGCTTCACTCATTATTGATGCAAGCACGGTCGATTTCTCTTTGTTCTTTTTTTTTCTTTTTTTTTTGTTTCTATTCTATCAATCCGCTTTTCCTCTGTTTCCTCTTCGCCGTCTGGCCGTTGGACCGGAGCAGAATTTTCAGGTTTGGTTTTCTGTTCACCGTCCAACTATTTATTGCTGAATGCTTTATTCTATGCCCTATTTCCACATTTATAGACCACACGATCAGAGGGTGCACATTTAGGTTAAGGAAGACAATATTCCACAATAATACATATACAGTCCCTGGCCAAATTATTAGACGCACTGCAAGATTTTATGTAAAATATTAATTACCGAGTGATATTGTACTGTTTTAATATTATAAATCGATTTGTTTTTTATTTTTATATTATCCAATCAATTACCGATTTATTTGACATAAATAAAACAGCATTCATTTAGAAAAGTGTAATTTTATTAAGTTTTAAAGAAAAATGAAATGAATGTTAGTGAAATTCAATATTTAGTTGAGCCACCTTTAGCCGCTATCAGAGCTTTAATTCTGCGCGGCATGCTATCAATGCAAGACTGTATTGTCTCCTGCATTTGAGGATGGTGATTCCACACATAAATAATCTTTTCTAGGAGCTGGGTTTTGTTGGTAATCACATCTTTAGCCACTTCTCTTTTCATCAGCTCCCACACATTTTCAATGGGATTCATATCAGGACTATTACCCGGCCAATCCAACAGAGGGATATTCTTTTCTGCCAAAAAAGCTTTAACAGATCGTGCAGTGTGGCAGGGAGCTCCATCTTGCATGAATGGTTTCCCATTTGGAAACCATTCTCTGAGCTGCGGAATCAACCGATTTTGTAACACTTCTTTGTACTGATCTTGCCTCATTATTCCTTTGACGACGTACAGACGTCCAGTGCCCTTGCCGCAGATGACTGACCAAATCATCACTTTGGTGGGATGTTTAACCGTCGGGACGACACAATCAGGATGGAACTTTTCTCCAATGCGACGACGGACATACTGAGCTTTGTTCTGCAAAATTTCGAATGTGCTTTCATCACTGAAGCAGACCTGTCAAAAATAGGAAAAATAATAAACTTCCTTGTTTATTTGCTTTATTTAACTGAAAATGATAACAATGTATCAATTTTTAATTAAATTTCTGTAGCTTACCGATCTCCAGAAGTCCACATCTTTGTCTTGCCATTGTTTGGCCCACTTCAGGCGCTTTGCTTTCATTGCAGCTGTTAACTTGGGCTTTCTGGCGGGGCGACAGGCCTTGAAATCTAAGTCTTTCAATTTTCTTCGAACAGTGCGTTCAGAAGCAATTACGCTAGCATCCTGGAGTTGTGATTTTATTACCTTTATGGTAGCAAATCTATTTTCTAGACAAATTTTCTTCAGACATCTCTCTGACCGTGGAGTGAAAATTGGTTTTCTACCGCATCTTTTCTTTCTTTTCGGGCTTAATTCCTCCCCTGACTCAATTTTCTTTTTTATGCGTCGTACACTAGCTTCAGAAACCTTCAATCTTCGTGATATTTCTCGGTTAGTAAAAGTTTTCGCAATCACAAGGGCCTTCACTTCAGCTTTTTTACGTGGAGACAGATCGCCTTTTCTACCCATGATGAAAATAGTCCAATTACTTTTTTAAAACACTGCATACAAAATAAACTAATAACTGAGTAGTATAAAACTGTTAAACAAACAATCACAGTCCTTAAACCCACAGAAACACGTCCGTACCTGACTCGATTCCAATCGCGACTAATACAGGTTTGTACGTGTTTACGTTCATGTATCACTTTGTCAACACAGTGTTGCCATATGTTAAAAATAAATACAAATAAATAGTCTACAACAATTCTTTAAAATAAAAATCAATAATATTGTAGCTTAAATATTCCATTTTTGCATAAAAACTCTTAAGAAACATAAAATTACTAAAAAAATACAGTGCGTCTAATAATTTGACCAGGGACTGTATAAATATTATAAATTTTTAAAATATATAAATTATTCTAAATATTTAAATATTTCTCCCTCAACACATACTGGGGTTAACAACCCCAGTACGTGTTGAGGTCTTCACCTCCTGGATTGCCGATCCTAGTGCCCCAGCATGGCTCTGCCTTGACCGGCTTCTCGGGCACCGTATACTGAAGACAAAAGTTAACATTAACACTATTGCTCAGAGGTTCTGACTGAGAGTTTATAAGAACAGAGATACTTACTTTCTCCAGATGCTGGGGGACCCGTCATTTCGGGTCCGGTCTTGCTTCACTCCTTATTGATGCAAGCACGGTTGATTTCTCTTTGTTTTTTTTTTCTCCTCCCGTTCTCTATCAATCCGCTTTTCCTCTGTTTCCTCTTCGGCGTCTGGCCGTTGGACCGGTGCAGAATTTTCAGGTTTGGTTTTCATGTTCACCGTCCAACTATTTATTGCTGAATGCTTTATTCTATGCCCGATTTCCAAATTAATAGAGCACACGATCAGAGGGTGCACATTTAGGTTAAGGAAGACAATATAGTCTAATATCAGGTACAGTAGGTTTCTTATCACTAAGGTATCGTATACTAAGAAGTAAAAAGCATATGAATTGAGAGACAAGTTTTTAATTAAAATCTATAATAAGTAGCACGAGTAGGTTGAGATATTAGAAGAGAGAGAATGTGAGGGTCGAGTACAAATTAAGAGATAGTGAGAGAGAGTCGCTGTTTTTTTCTGCTGCCCCCTTTGCTCTCGCTCCTTGTCTTGCTTTCGCCTCTCTTCTTCTTGCTAAGCTCGTCGGCCCCTCGCCGATCGGCTGCACCAGAATCTTCAGACTGATTGCTCGTCACGGTGTATGGGTTGAGAGAACGTTGTGCTACGACTTTTTCGAACGATTGCTCAAACGGACTTACTGTTGCCGACGCAGTGCCAGTGCGTTTGCCATCAGATCGGTCCAGCCGCCGTTGTTCTTCCTCCTGCTGCCTCCTTTGCTAGCTCTTCGTCTTGCTCGCGCCTCTCTTCTTGCTTCTTACGAAGCTCCTCGGCCCCTCGCCGATCGACTGCACCAGAATCTTCAGACTGATTGCTCGTCACGGGTTGAGGAACGTTGAGCTACGTCTTTTTCGAACGATTGCTCAAACGCATACGCGCTGGCACTTCCGACGCAGTGCCAGGGTGTATGACATTCAATGTGAAGGTCCCTCGTCTTCCGACGAGCCGACCTCTGCCAACTCGCCTGGTGACATCATTAAAAAGAGCTCCAGTCGCCGGTGTGCTCCCTTGTGCTGCCTGTTGTATTGCTCGTTGTCTGCTTGCGCTGCTGCTGGTACGCCAGCGCACGGCGCATGCAAGCATGGTCAATTTCTCTCTCTTCTTTCTTTTTTTTTTTCTCTTCCCGTTCTTTATCGATCCGCTGTTCTTCTGCTTCCTTTTCGGCGTCTGGCCGTTGCACCACCGTAGAATTGTCAGATTTGGGTTCCATGTTTACCATACAACTATTGATTGTTAAATGCTTAAGTCTATGCCCGTTTTCCACATTTATAGAGCACACGATCAGAAGGTGCACATTTAGGTTAAGGAAGGCAATATTCCACAGTAATAAGGAAATTCTATTTTATTAGGTCGTTATGTTATTAGGTCGTTAATTTTATCAACCACGCGATAACTAACAATGTCAATAATGTCAACAGGATTTTCGATAACAGTAACTATTGTTTTTAAATATAATATCAAGTACCAAAATTGATTCTCTTTTCTATCTGGTAATTTTTCATCCCATAGTACAAAGTCAAAAGTATACATTAAATCTGCTCTAACTTCATATAGCCACCACTTTGTAGATTCCCAATTATCTTGTAATTTATTTCCATAACATGTAGTTGGAGACTTTCTTTGTACTTTTCGTTCCTTATAAAAGCAATCATTATATTTATTTGAACTCGGTGTAATAATTCTTTTATTTGTGTTATATTGCAATCCATATTGAAAATAACCAGCTTTATATTCGTATGACAATGTATCGGGAAAACTTAAACCAGGTACTTCATCTAAAAATTTATTACTCAATACACAAAAATCTTTAGCATAATTATTACTCTGAGTACACTTCGTCTGATACTGAGTCAGCGAGCTCAAACTCATTGAGTTCAATTTCTGCAAAGTCTTTAATGAGGTTTCTTTTAAACTTATCTCGTCCTCTGCTTCCGTTAGCGCCAGAGCTTTTCTTGTTGGGCTTGCCAATGGTTTTGGTGGCTGAGATGTGCTTCGGCGGTGGCGTACTTTCCACGCGACTGCTGGTTGTAGCGTGCTCGCCAAAGTTAGTATAACCATAGCCAAAGAAACCTCCATCTTGTTTCGTAAAGAATTTCGTATCTTGTGGCCAACAATATCCTTCACCACTTACGCACATAGAATCTAAATCGAAAGCTACGGTACACTCTGTTTTCACAACTGTATACAATGAAGAGTTTAAAAAATTAACTGTTTCAGTTGCCGGATTTAATGCAGGAGTTGCTATAAGACCGATATGTACTTGTGGTTGCGGTGTGTAGCTACCGACTGTGCCGCTCTTTAAGTCTACGAACGGTAGGCCTTCTACGGACTGGTAATAGTTGTGCGTCACACGGTTGATAAAATCTTTACGTGCTACGCCAGCTGTTTTATTTACACCAATTATGCCTTTTGCATCATTAGTAGTTTGAAATTTTAGCAACGAAGGCAGTACTTTTTTCCACGGAAATTCTCCAGAAGTGATGTCTGATGGAAAACCATCAGATGTATTGTAGTTAATAAGAAAATTACGCTTAGTAGGTTTACAATAACCATTCTTTGGGCTATAACTGTATTCAATTAATGGTTTTCCCAATTTATGGTTAATCATGTGTGTTGTTAGTACACGGTCCAAACGATATTGTAATTGTAAATCACGACCGTCATTACCTTCATTAGACTTGGTATTATAAAGTATATATGCATACCAATTTAAATGGCGTGGTACTTCTATGGCACCCACAAAATCGTACATAGCATTAAAATGGTCTTGTAAGGTTTTCTCCTTAAAGCCTTCAACCATCATAGGTTCTGTTGACTTTAAAGTAACACTTCTATTCTCAATATATAATTGAGTGTTTAAACCCACAACTGATTTTACAATAGGAACATATTCTGTAGTTGCTGTTCCTGACAAAGTTGTACCGTGATCAAATGCGGTACGAGTTCCAATGGGTGTTATATTGACATTTACATTAACAATACGGGAATCAAATGGTAAAGCGTTATATTCATGAGGAGACATATAGTATGGCAACCAATCGACAGGATAATATGCGTATGGTGTAGTGTACCTTGTTACTTTCGAATTAGAACCCATTGTTATAACGCCATTTGCCAATCCATAAGTATATTTATACCATACTTTATGGAATGTCAAGTGGCCACTGCGTAAACGTGGATTTGGCACTATTGTAGACATCACGCCAACTGCTAATCCTGCGCCCGCAGCAGTCGCTCCAGGTCCTCCTGCTCCTCTCTCCATCGATGCGTCGGTGTCCATAGCACTTGCTCCACCGCCCGAGGCAACCGCAGATGCACTCGGAGCATTTGGCAAATTATTTTGTATATCAGCCATGTCAGGGCTAATATCGAGAGAACTAGGAAAATCTCCCAAATATTGATTGATATCGAGACTTCCTTCACCGGAGTTACTGAGGTCGAAGAGGTTGATGGACTCGTTGTCGTTGTCGTCGGGTTGATCGGGGGCAGTGCTTGGACCAGCGACAGGTTCAAATGATTCTCGCTGAGTAGGTTCATCAAGTCGCTGGCGGGTACCGGGTCCAACGTCACGAAAGGGACCGTGTTCGCGTGCAAACTGTCTCGTAGCGTGTGCACGAATCTGTTGTCCTTCTTCTGTTTTCTTGAATTTATGATAACCTCCTATACGTTGTTTTTCGTGTTTATGCTTCAATTTCCACGCAGCACTAAATGCACGTTCGACTGCAGCGTATAACTTTTGGCCTTTGTGTTTGCCACTACTATCCGTTGCGCGAGGCATTATGATCAAAGTATCTATTTGTCTCGCTTTTTATACATATGCGGGGTAGTGGGGGGAGGGGGTCGCTAAACAAGCGCTTTAAACTATTAGATAAGTTCTCCGATTTTCTCTCTTTGTTGCTCCCTTGGCTCGCCGCCGCCGCCGCCAAAAAAAGCAATTGGGTTGCCAGTCCCAGTGTACCTCATTAACGCAGCCAAAAATAGTAATAGTAGGTCGAGGAACACAAATACAGTTTAATATTAATGTTTTAGCCTGATGATATCATCGACCGCAACGAGAATTCAGGTTGTCCAATAGCCCCAATTTTATCGGGTATTGGGGTATCCCCCCAATACCCGTTAAGACCATAACAATTGAAGCGTTCATGTTCCGCGTCCTCCAGGGACATATCGGCGCATGAATGTGCACATGCCCCCCGCTGGCGAGCTAGCGACCACAATGCTAGTCGTGAGTAGACTCGCTCTGCCGGTGCGACGGGTATTGGTATTATTGGGTTCCTGAATCTGAGTGATAATAATGTCCTTGGTGTGTATCCTGTGACACCTGTCGTTTCGTAGCTGCGACGCAGAAATTCGCACCTGTTCTTTGAAATGTACGTCTTATGCGTGTGTACCTTGTAACCCAGGGTGCAGTACATGGCAACTAGTGCCTCTACAACCCGCACACTAGTTGTCGTGAAAATTACGTCGTCGCCCTGCATTGTAGCCTTTCCAACAGGTACGTCAATCCCATAGTATTCTGTGCAGTATCTTCGCGCAACGCGGAAACTTGCATATTCAAAAGTGTATCGATCAATGCCGTCCACCGCCACCCCGATGGGACCCCGTTCTCCCACTCCCTGTATTCCCCTTCCATCTCAATCCTGGGTGTGCGAGATGTGAGTGAACCCCACATAGCGAACCAGACCTTTTTGTACTCCTCCGGGGTAGACTCGTGATCCACTATGGCTCGTTCGATGCCTATCAGCAGTGCCAGTTTTGTTGATTTGGATTGGTTATTGTCGAAAGCACTCTGATCTAATGGCACCTTCAGTATGCTATTGTCCTTAAATTGTTGACACCACACTTTGTTTATTTGTTCGTTACCTTCGGCTCCTGCAAATAGAGTACTTGTTCTCGATCCTAAGAGCCCTCCCTCGACGACTTCCCCGAGGAAGTCCATCTTTCTATATAATTCGTTCCCCCCGACAACCACCGGGCGCACTTTCCCTCCTTCGCTTTTCTGCATTATACGCATTGTCTCCTGCGTTGGGCGTAGTAGTTCCCCGCATATCTCCTTATTCCCAAAGAGCGCCGCGTCAACTCCTTTATACCTACGGGTTCGTTTTCTCTTCCCCTCTACAACTGTCTGTAGGTTTGCCGCTTCGCGACTTTCCGCGCATCCATACCCCACTCTCAACAAACTCTTTGATAGTCGGCATTGTTGCGGGCCTCTTCCATTCTTCTTTAAAGAAGTTTATTGTCTCGTCAATTATATCTTCAAGGTACTGGGCTTCGTTTATACCCGCCCCGTTATGTTTAGTTATTGTCAACCAGTCATCAACGTCCTTCTTGAGAGTCGATAACAACACTGGTGCCACGTAACCGAAGAAAGTTTCCCAATATGTTTGTAGTCGCCAGTCTAGGTCAATGAATGCCCCTCCTAGCTTCAGCGACCCAGTCATTTCCTTCAGTAACTTCCTTAGGTTATGGGGGCATATTCCTGGACAGAGCTTGCGCAAATACCAGTACTCAGCAATAACTTTATTTGTCCTTCTCCCTGGGTGCAGTCTCGCCAGTAAGTGAATCCCGTCTTCGACAACGCCTGGCGGTATTGCATCACAACCGGCGCACTTGTGCGTTCCCGGTTATTTGTACCTACGCAAATTGGTGTTAAAGTGATTCATTGGTGTTTCCCAAGCTATTTCGTTGCAACAGTGCTCCATGGTAGACACAAATTCGCGCTGCCGTTTTTTGTACTCTCCCGTACTCCATTCCCAGTCCGGTTTCATCTCTCGTATACTTTCCAGATGTATTGCACGTCCGCCGGGGCCGCATGGTCGGGGTGGGTCTCTGCTTTCTCCGCTGAACCCTCTGCCTTGGTGGTAGCTGGCGCGGGGGGTACGCCCACACTTGGTGCGCCCGTACCCGCAGTCACGGCACCTGGCTGCGATGTGGCCCCCTCTTCCTGAAAAACCTGTTCTTTCTTTTCCGCTTGGTTGGAGGCTCCTCCCCTGCCCGGTCTGGGTCCGATTCCAGGCATTGAAAGCGTACCGAAGAGATAGCTGGTGGCTGTTCCCGTTGAGGTGATGCTCCGTACCGGTGCGTGCCAGGCTTTACCTTGTACAGTGTTTCCCGACTCGAGGTTCCCCATTAATGAGATGGATAGGGAGAGCACGCTATAATCCATTGTTTCGAAGTTACGGTTTTGCGACCGTAACCCCAAAGGGTGTGGCTTGTAGTTCTGGGTTTTGTATTCTCCGAAACGATCCCTCCCACCTACACCACATCCTACCGACCATCGTCATGATAGCACTGCTGACCCTGAAGCTGTACGTGGCGACCGGCCCATTCTGTGGTTTCGTGCATAGCATGACATCCTGGGGGTTAATTTGTATTAGGTTTATCCGCAGTAAACCTCGTTCGAGCGATGGCATATCCACAATGTCTGTCCCCGCTCTCCCGTATCTCCCTTCCTGCCAGTGTCCCCCTATGCCCGTGAGCACCACCAATCCCTCCTCCGGAGCTAGGTCGTATCGGCTCCCTACTGATAACCCGGTGTTCAGGTTGAGTGCTAGTGGAGTTCTTATCCCAGTGGTACTGGCTATGTGATCTAACCCCTCTCTGTTGGCCTCCCAATTGTAGTTCGCTCGCGTGCCGTGGCCAACAAGGTACGCTCCTATTTCCTTAACACAGTCCAATTCCTCCCCGGTACCCTCAAATATGGTGTTAAGGAATGCTTCCGATTCCCCCATCAATTGTGGTGACACAGCCTCGTCCCCTAGCCCTGCACCACGCTTCCATTCTGCGTAAGCTCTACGCTTATGTAGGACTCGATTATATAGTAGGTTCGATATCGTCTATGGCAAGCCCTGTGCCTTCGTCGGGGTGTGTCTGGCCCCCATCGGGATGTAAATACGTTGCTATCCCCAACCCAGTTGCTAACTCTACTTCGTTACCCCAGTTCCCTACAAGCAGTGCCGGCCGCATGTCAGCTAGTTGCCGCTTGGTGAATATGTTGTCGGTGTAGGTAACTGCGTGGTCGTGGTAATACGTATCATCCTCCTCCCTGGTTATTTCGGATGCCCTGGGTAGTGTTTCAGTTACGTAATCCTCGTGTATGTATCCGGGTGGTAACCATGACGTCTCATTCCCTGCGTCGTCGTTATGAGTCACTTCGGGCTGTGGGACGAAGCGCATCGTTAACCACGCTACCATTTCGTCTATCCTTAGCCAGTCAATGCTTCCCGCTCCCACTCTATTACGCAACCAAGTTTTTACTGCATTCTTGAGGAGTTGTATGCTCGCCAGGACTATTTCCAGGACATTTTGTGAGAGTGACATGCATAATTATTGTAAAAAATACAATACAGTCACACTTCTTTCCCATAGGGGTAGGCAGAGACAAGATCTTGCTATAAGCCTGGCATAATATACTTAAGATTTTTCCTACTTTTATTGTTAATAATAATTTAATTTTATTGGCATTTTATGTACACAGCATTCAGACTAATGAAGACTGGAAGGACGACGAGGTGCAGCCAGCTGCACCACGTCGTCCTGTACCACTAGGGGAGCCGGAGTAGCCGGAAGAGGCGGTAGAGGCCATGACTAAGCAGCCACGCCGCCACATCTCCCGCCACCAGCAGCGGCTGTACCAGCGGCTGCTCCTGCCCGAAGTGCGGGCGCCGGGGCGACAGCCCCTGCTGGAGCCAGAGCTGCGCGCCATGCAGGAGCGTTGGCGCGCAGCTGTAGCGACGGCGCGGGGTGTCGCCGCGGCGCTCGCCGACGACGTGGAGAGCCGCCGCGAAGCCGGAGCATTCAAATAACGGGCCCTATACATATGGATATTCCATTTGTATAGGGCCCTAAATTCAATGAACTTGTAAATATATTTTATAGAAAAATATTGACGGTTTTTTTTATTTTTCACAAATTGGAATATGGTTGTATGATATCTTGCGAAGATGATAGAATGTCGCAACAAAAAAATGAAAATTATTTAGTACCTAAGGTTAACATTGCGTATGAAAGTTACAAATTTTTCACAAGAAGACAGTTGGAGAACGAAACAATTGATAATTTTTGATATCGTGAATAGGTTAAAAATATGTATCAACAAAAAAATTGTGGGAAAAAGAATTTAGAAGAAAAATAATATAGGACTTACCATAATCACCTACTACTATTCGGACATTGTCATAAGTATAATCCAATCATCTTCAGGTTTCATATTTAACTTTATAGCTTCTCTATTCCTTAGTTTCTAGGCCACAACAAAGTTTCATTTTCGTGAAGCCACTCTTTAGGCGCAACTTACACATATTCTTCTCCTTCATGTGAAAATATAACCACCAAATAGTTGAGCTAAAATAAGCAATAATTCATTTTAATATGTAGGTAGGTAGTTATGTGATAAGCAACACCACCGATAATGAACTAGGATTAGTTCCGCTATTAAAAATTAACCAGGACCATAAATAATATCTACTCTTGGAAATACGAATAGATTACTACATAGTTGTATGCTAATCTACAAAATTATTGCAAAGTAAGACGCAAATCTAAAAAAACCCTGTTTAAATTAGTGACGCTTCATTAACTCCATATTTTATGATCAATAACTTCATGTTTTTATAGTTTTAAGTTAACACTAAAAAACTGCCCCTCCATCCAAACAAAGAAACTGTTTCATATATAAGGGACCCTGCGAGATCCCATACACATTACCTTCTTCATATTGCTTTGTGTGACATCATAGTTATTTTACTCTAATATATTTCTGAATAATTAAATCAGTATATTTTTATTTCAAATCTTTCTACAAGCAAGTGCTAAGTTCTTCATCATATTATCCCAAGTCGTAGAATCTTCGTGAGAAGTCTCATCACAAATACGAGCCAGGGGGCCCGTACATAATTGGCGCAGTCGGTAGGATTTAAGTTCTTCAGTTCAGGGAAATTACTGATAATGTTTAAAACTTTATAACAACTTGATGATGGAAGTCTCCCTATTTTTACGCTCCAAGAAGAGTGATCATCGATAACTGTGTTTTCTTTGGCGAATCTCTCTGCGACCCTAGCAGGAAATTCTATCATATTGAGATCTCCGGCTATAAGTGGTGTTTTGATTGTCAAACAAGGTTCTGCTTTCAGTGTTGCAAAGAATCGTCTCCAATTGTTCTTGTTTGAGGGTTTGTGTGGTTTTGTTGTGTATTTAATCAATTTGCAATCTTTACAATAAGCTTCGTATTCTATATCAATAGTACCTAATTTCTGAGATTGAATCTTTTTCATCAGTGTGCTTCCCAATGACTTACTTGTGAGAAATCTCTTTATTTTTGATTTTAGTCTATCCAAACTTGTTTTCATTATATAAGATCGGTTATTAAGGGATATATCCAGTCTTTGATCAGATAGTTCTTGCCTGATTGTTTGATAAAGAATCCAGATTTGCTTCTTATCCTCAATTGGAGCCCTTATAAATTCAACAGAGAAAAATAGTAGAAAGGGGTGTTGATCTAAACTACAAGTCGTAGATGAGATCAAAGTATAATCGGGGAATGGATATTGTGTTAACACCATCTTATTAAGATTGTCAGATATCCATAACTTAAAGGCATTGCCCACTTGATTCCTTGGTAGATGAGGATCACAGAGATATGAGGTGTCATAGCCAAGAGAGTACAAATAATCTAAGAGACCATCCTGATGCAGAAGAGTGTCTAGATGGATGAATCCAGAGGTGTGAAGGTCGGCCAGAAATTTCCCTATGGAGATAGTTGTATCGATTAGTCGAATCTTTCCTGACCCATAAAATGACAAGAACATGGACACCAACCTTAGAGAAAGAATCTCTAAGAACTCCTTTATAGGGAGCTTAATAGCAACATTAAATGGTAACTGACCTACTTCAGTTGACATCCCTTGCTGCAACCCAAATTCTTTTCTAATAAATGAAACAGATTTCTCAGAGGCAACCAGAGATAGTATCATAGCGTCACCTTCCTTATTATTTACCGTCTTAGAAGACCAATTGAGTAACAATCGAGGTTCACAAACTTTGTTGGCTGGAATCCAATTAAACGTGGTTATGACTTTTTGAGGAAGGGTGGAATCAGTTGGAGCACGTGTTAAATCTACAAACTCTTCATTCACCAATTGGATACAGCATTTACTCTTCAAATGAAGATGAAACGAAGGTGGCACTTTAAAACCTGAGTATGTGGAGTTCATTGAGAACAGACCTCCGAAGAGGGTGAAAACAGATTGGAACATCAGATTAGTGTTTTCTCCACCTTTAGAATATTCCCTGAATGGCTCTGTGATATGCTGTATTTTTGTCAATTGTGTCCAAAGACAAGAGATCCCTCCGCCCTTATCTGTTTTGACATCACTCAACCGATGATGAGGTGTTCCTATGACTTTCGAAGGATCCGGGATTACCAGTTCAAATGGATAATCCGTAACATCACAAAACAATTTCTGAATCAACATTGATAAGTTAGAATCTTGTGGTGTTATCCAGTGTATCATTTTTGTCAACCCCATCACATGAGATAATAGAGAATCATTCAATCTGGCTAGGTCTTTCCCATAACCTTTAAATTTTTCTTTTGTTGGCTTTCCTGAATAATGATTATATCCTCCTAATATGAGTGGTGATTTTATATCTACAGACAACAGAGATTGATCTACTTTGATCAGGATATAATCATGAGAGATTGAAATGTTATGATTATGTTCGCAAGATAAGGAATCTTCTGTTTCTTCCATAGAAAATATTTCTAGGGGTGAAGAAGCACTTAGACCTTCTAGATGACCTAATCTCCAACTCACATCCCTTATTTTAGAGACCCAATCCGTTGAACAAATGGAAGGGTTCCACTGTAACTCTGGATTAGGAGTATACATCATGACTAGTGTTGATTTGATAGATTGGATCTCACTATTAATTATTTGCTGTCCAATATTAAAATTCGCATCAAGCGCGAGTCTCATGATAGTATTAGATTTCCCAAGTTTATTAACCCCTGATTTGGCTCTTGCAGTCGAGGTTGCCGCCCAGAGCTCGGACATAATTCTCGGATGAATTGGTTTCATTGTCAATAGTAAATGCCTTAGTTCAGTCAAGTCAGTTGAAGAGGATCTAAAGAAATTCTGAAACTCCTCGTTCTTAATCCATGAACTTGGATTAGCCACTTCAGCATCCAGGTACTGTATGATTTGGTTTCTCTTACTCTCGGAGGGAGATGAGGAAGTAGCTATATTGAAACTGTGGGGGTTCTCAAACAACACTTCATAGTTTGTTGAGGGGTTTAGAAGGGTACTTAGTATTGTTTCAATGATGCCTTGTAAGTTTGGTTGTTTCAGGTCATGAATCAATTTTAGGAAAGAAGTTAACAAAGTCTCTGTATCGGGGAATTGTCGTAGAAACAATTGTGGCAACAACAGAATTGGGAGGCCTCCAAACGATCTAGGAGTTAAAGCAAATCTTAGTGTGAGATCAAGGGAAAACTTTTTAAGATTTTCTATTATCTGATTCTTTTCTCTCTTGTTTATATTTATTGTGTTTGATCTCTTGTAATTTCTCATGTACCGTGTGGCTTTTTTAATCAATTTTTCTACGACTTTTGGGATAATATGATGAAGAACTTAGCACTTGCTTGTAGAAAGATTTGAAATAAAAATATACTGATTTAATTATTCAGAAATATATTAGAGTAAAATAACTATGATGTCACACAAAGCAATATGAAGAAGGTAATGTGTATGGGATCTCGCAGGGTCCCTTATATATGAAACAGTTTCTTTGTTTGCATGGATGGAGGGGCAGTTTTTTAGTGTTAACTTAGAACTATAAAAACATGAAGTTATTGATCATAAAATATGGAGTTAATGAAGCGTCACTAATTTAAACAGGGTTTTCTTAGATTTGCGTCTTACTTTGCAATAATTTTGTAGATTAGCATACAACTATGTAGTAATCTATTCGTATTTCCAAGAGTAGATATTATTTATGGTCCTGGTTAATTTTTAATAGCGGAACTAATCCTAGTTCATTATCGGTGGTGTTGCTTATCACATAACTCTTCCCTCCTTAAGAATAAAGTTATCTGTAAGATTTATCACAATTATCTGTAGGATAACTTTACAATCATCACTTCCTGTTTGTGTAACATTATAGATTCTTATATTAAAATGATTACAGGTTCTTATATTAAAATGATTCATGGTTACATTACAGCAATAAATGATTTTATAATAACATACAGTTCGTTTTATTTTATTTAACTTCACTTCACTTCACTTCACTTTTGTTAGTTTTCCGCTTAATCTTAAGCTTTCATACTATTAATCTTTTAATTCTAACATCTTAACATTACCCTTCACCTTTTTTATATAAACTTAAGTTTTGTTACTATCCATATAAATTTTATCTAATATAAACTAAACTAACCTTATCTAAGCTAACCCGGGTTTTACACTACAATTTTTTTTTTATTACTTTCAGGTGCATTTAACACTTAGCATAAGTGCCACCTTTATAATAAGCGTAATAATGCTTATTTCACATAACCAAGTGAGGTTATATAATTTTAATTATTCCAAATCGTTGGGAATGATCACTTTTATAATATATCATATATATATATATATATATATATATATATGTATCTCTATATTTATCTCTATTACAATTCAACCTCATCAATTCTCCTTTACAATTCGACAATTATCGTTTCATATTATCAAGACAATTATTAATTATAATATCAATTATTAATTGGTAATAGCTCACATTGGGGGTTCACTCTGGGTAGCGTCAGCGTCTTTCCTTGGTCTCTTAATATTTTTAAGAGTAACTTTAGTATTCCTATTCCCTATTTTTATCGGAATTACGTTTCTTTCTATTTGCCCAGTTACCAATGCTGGTTCATATCTGGGTTTGTCTTTGCCCTTCCTTTGATTTACTAGTTTACTAAATATCTGATCTCCTATTTTAACATTAATTTGTTCTCCCGTAGTTTGCCTTCTTTCTTTGTTAAGTTTCATTTTATCGTTTAAATATTTATATAAGTAAGCTGTTCGTTTCGCGTGATCTCTTATTAGTTGTTGCATGTAGTTTTCTTCAAATGCAACATTGAAAGTGTTATTAGAATCTGTATGACCGAATACTACTTCAAAGGGTGTTAAACTAGTAGCTGAATGTATGGTATTATTATATGCGTTGATTGCATAAGTCATCACTGATGATGCATCTGAGGTGTTATATTCATACTTCGCTAAGCGATAAATTTCCGTCAATGTGGAATGGAATCTCTCAATAATACCCATTGAATTTGGATTATTAGGAGTTCCCACATGTGCGGTTATTTTGTAAAATTTTAACATTTCTTTTAATAACAAATTATTGAATTCAGATCCTGGATCACTGCTTATCTTTAACGGCGTACCATAATATGAAAAATACTTTATTAAGGCTCTTACGACTTCTCCTGTAGATCTATCTTTTATTTCTATTGCTTGTCCTAATTTTGAGAACGCGTCTA
The DNA here is from genome assembly GCA_949126895.1 of Eilema caniola. Classification (NCBI taxonomy): domain Eukaryota; kingdom Metazoa; phylum Arthropoda; class Insecta; order Lepidoptera; family Erebidae; genus Eilema; species Eilema caniola. The sequence continues at coordinate 5,458,201 of OX421485.1, forward strand.
CAATAGTTAAGTGTAAATGATGACCTTCTATCGAGAACAAATCTATAAATAACTCTTCAAACGGTTTATTTTGCGTTTGAGTTAATACTAAAGCTGGTTTCAAAGGACGTCGATCATACTTCATTCTTTTGCATACTGTGAAGGAATTAATCACAGTTCCAACTAATTTTCCCATATTAGGCCAATAGTAATTTCTTCTAATTCGATTTAATGTTTCCCATATTCCTCTATGACACGTTTTTCCTTCATGGTAGGCGTTAACTATATTAATTTGCTCTTCTTCTTCCTCTATGTATTGGACTAGCTCGCTACATTCAATTATATCAACTGGATTACTACTAAATAATTCCGCTACCATTTTGTTAAATGGTTCGCGTTGACTTTTGTCGTCAAAGTAAATGTAATACTTTTTATTTTGGGTTATATTATCCTTTAAAAATTCTTTAATTAATTGTTCGTTATTTGGTATTTTAATTTCCATAATTTTTTGTTTATCGCGATATTTATTTGATATTTGAATATCATTTTTGTGCCAGTTATAGACTATTATTTGGTTTGGTTTTGAATCGATCGCGTCATTTATTATAGGAATTATTGTAGTTTCTGATCCTTCATTTACTACAGATGATGATTCCATTATATTTTCATTCAATTCATGGATATCGGAAGCTGTTACAGTTTCTATGGTATTTGAAACAGTCAGAGTTTCATCTGAATCATAATTTCCGGTATCGTTTAAAACATTAATTTCAATTCGTGATAAAGCATCAGCGTTTGTATTTTGTTTTCCGCTTCTGTACATAATCTCGAATTCATATTCTTGTAATCGCAATCTCCACCGTGTGAGTTTACTATTAGGATCTTTCAATTGGAATAACCATTGTAGCGGCCTATGATCTGTATAGATATAAAACTTTCTACCATATATATAAGGTCTAAAATGTTTTACTGACCATATGATGGCTAAGAGTTCTTTTTAAATGGTACTGTACTTTGTTTCAGTCGTCGAGAGAGTACGACTCGCGTATGCTACAGGTTTATCGTTTCCTATTGTTCCTTGCGATAACACAGCTCCTAAGGCTACGTTTGAAGCATCTGTGGTTAAAATGAATGGCTTCGTGAAATCTGGAAATTGTAGTAAAGGTGCGTTCATCAGTAGTTCTTTACAAGTTTGAAATGACTTTATGTATTCAATTTTAGCTTTCTTTTTCAAACAGTTAGTCATGGGCTTGGTGATTTTTGAAAAATCTTTAATAAAACGTCTATAATATCCAATCAATCCCAAAAATGATTTGATTTCTTTAGTTGTTTTTGGAATTGGGTAATTTAAAATTGCGTGTACTTTATCTTCGTTTGGTTTTAAACCTTCTTTTGTAATTGTATGTCCGAGGTATAAAACTTCTTGTCTTAAAAATTCAGACTTATCTAATTGCACTCGTAAATTAGCTTCTCTGAGTCTTTGGAAAACTGTTCGTAATTTATCCAAATGCTCTTCTTACGTTTGTGACATTTGTTCATTTATAACATTTGTTCGATGTCCGGATGATATTCGTTTTGTAAATGATTAATTGTACAACAACTATTTTCATCAATTTCCGTAACTTCGAATGGTACCGTTATTGTTAAGTTAACTTCTTTATTACCCGTATTTTGTATCACAGTGTGAGCAAAGCCTTCCTTACACGTAACTAAGGCGCTTGACATTGTCACGTTGTCGTTAAATTCTCGAGACTCTAATAAACCTTGACCGTTGTAAAGCTCGGTAGGCACTTTTACTTGTTTTGTACTCTGTGGTAGTAGCGTTATGATAATAGGCGTGAATTTTTATTACCCTGCCGTTGAAATATTATTGGTATAATAGTATTCTCGTTTATTAATAAGGATTTATCTAAATTTATGATAGCATTTAACTCCGATAGTAAATCCAAACCAATTAGTCCATCATATGAATAACCTATATCAAATATGCAGAATTTAATTTTTAAATCCGTATTAAATATGTCAAAGATTTGTATGTATATTACTTCATTATGTTGACTTGACGCGTGCGTACTGACAACTTCGAATGGTTCTATAAATTTATGTCCTTGGTAATACTGGTTTGCTATTTTATTACTAATAAAAGATTTTGTGCTGCCCGTATCGATCATAAATTTGGCGTTGTTTAAATTAGGGATAGTAATATACGGAAGTCTAGAAATTTCCTTTACTTCTGTGCAGATGTTGAGGCTTCTATTATAAAATTTTCATTGCGATTTTCTTCAGAGTTAGGCGATTGCTGCGTTTGTACCGCTCTGGGTTGCGCTGTATAGTGGTGATTCACTTGCGGCCTTTGTGTAGGCGAATTAGAAAAATCGCGTGGATAAGATCTAAAATTATTTGGATAATAATTCGGTGATTTATTAAAGTTTTGGTTTTGTGGCCCATTAAAATTGCTAGGCGTATAATTTGGCTGTCTGTTAAAATTGTTCGCCATATTATTTTGCTGTCTGTTAAAAGTGTTAGGCATATTATTTTGCTGTTTGTTAAAATAGTTATTATTAGATCCATTTGGCCTTGGTCTAAATCCGTTAGGTTGCCTCTGGTAATTATAATTCGGTGGGTTTCTAGGTAATGATTGGTTTTGAGGTCTTTGATTAGGATTTAGATTCCTTGTATTCGTATTTTTATTAATAGGCGTTAGCGTTTGATTACGCATTTTATACTGTATTTCAAAGTTTTCTTCTTCTAACACAAATTCTAGGGCTTGTTCCAGTGTTTCTGGCGATTTTAATTTCACTACTCTTATCAGGTCTTCAGGTAAATTATATAGAAAAACGTTCAATGCGGTCCTATCATAAATTTTTGTTTTACTTTCTTTCAAGTTCTCGTCTTCCGAAGAATTTAATTTACTAATAAGATGGCTTCTAACAGTTTTAATACGATTACAGAAGCTAAGATAACGTTCGTTTGGTTTTATGCGCATCATTTCCAATTTAATTGCTATGCATTCTTCCGAACGCGGATCTCCGAAATGCTGTAATAAGACCGTTTTTAATTCTTCCCAAGTTTCGATATCAGCTCGTTCGCTGACCAATGACGCTGCCTCCCCAGTGAGTCTACTCGTAAGTATATGCAAGTTATATTGGTTGCTTGGGCGTTATCCTTTTCAGGATATAGAGAATTGATATATTCACATTTCTTTATATACATATTAAGTTGACGATGGTTTCCATCGTATAGAGGTACAATTTTCGCGACTTCTGAGGGAATTACATCAAATCCTTCCATGTTATGTCCGTCCATGTTTTAAAAATAAACGACAATTGAATATTAATATAAGCTATAAGTGTCTTCGTAGACAACTAACGTCACTTTTAATTAGTGGCTTATTTAAATATTAAGGTAAGGGCTACACTACAGCCACTTTTCCGTCAATTTTTTTTTTTTTTTAAAGAACAATCCGGCTATGCTCGGTACTTTGTTCGTTTAGCAACTGAGTAGGTGTACACTTTTATTTTACTCAATTATTTTCTTTAGAACAATAGGGCTAACACCGCTCTTCTTGTTTCTTAAAGATTTTCTCTTTATAATTATTTATGAGACGATACGGCTATATACCGATCTTATCGTCCAAAAATGGTATATCCCTTTTTATTTAACGTGTGTATGCACACAAATAATCAATCGATTGATTCCCTTTTCAAATAAGAATATAGAAATACCCAAAAAATATTAAAATTGACACAAATCTTAAAATACACACAAATATTAAAATACACAAAAATATTAAATACACAAAAATATTAAAATACAAAATTATTAAATACAGTACAGAAAATATAAAAGAAATAATTACACAGGGATTTCTTCCTCGCAGTGTAGAGTTTCGCACACGTATAGCTGGTGCCAATGTGTCGTACTGAACCGTTTAAGGGATCGGATAATCTTGTTCACGATCCAAATCAGTGCTCTGACTTGCACTGACGACAATTCCTCCCGTGGTGCATGGAAGAGTGAAGAAAAAATGGAAAATTAAGGGAGAGAGTTAACTCTCTACCGATTACCTCCTTTTGCCTTTGGTGATTCTTCTTGTGCTGTCTTCAAGATTGCAGTATTTTCCCTTCTTGACGTCTGCTCTTTTGGGTTGCTGCACGAACCTTGGAACGGACCTAAGGCTTAACCTTAGTTGCAACAATCCTACCGACTGCGCCAATTATGTACGGGCCCCCTGGCTCGTATTTGTGATGAGACTTCTCACGAAAATTCTACGACTTTTGGGATAATATGGTGAACAACTTAGCACTTGCTTGTAGAAAGATTTGAAATAAAAATATACTGATTTAATTATTCAGAAATATATTAGAGTAAAATAACTATGATGTCACACAAAGCAATATGAAGAAGGTAATGTGTATGGGATCTCGTAGGGTCCCTTATACAGGGTGTCCCGAAACTCGACGTCAACCCGGGACCGGGTGAAAAGGCAATTCATGCTGGTTGCCAGAAAAATCTAAAAAAAAATCTAAGTTGCATGATTTTAAAATTACAGGCATTTTAAGAAAAAGTGCAAAATTACACGCCCTGTGGCAGTCTTTTTACTCCTGTTGCCACAAATCTTAACTTTTCCCAACAATTTTTTTTGCTTTGTAACCCTGAATAATGCGTCTCTAAACTGTAATACAAATTTGGAAATCAGCTGCTCTATCTTTTATAACAATAGGACTTATTTCTTAGAAAACAACTAAAATAACAACATTACCTAGTTTTTATTAGTTTTTATTGAAAAAAAAGTGCACCACGCGAGCTTGGCAAGTTATGTCAAAAGTTGGCGCATTTAGTAAGGATTCCAAAATGGTATAATACTTGGTAAGTTGTTACTGCTATCGTGGGCAAAAAATTTTTTTAGTAAATTTGAAGGGCCTTTAATTAGGGCGATCAACAGCGAGGGGCCTGAACCCACGCGACCCCGGGTGCTGATGGTGAGGTTTGTGCGCCGTGAGCAGCGTAACGCCATGTTGAGCGGTGCACGAGTACGTCGAGGCGCCACAACAGAAGACCTGGGAGTGCCGGGACCGGCCAAGCGCTTTTTCATAAATGAGCGCTTGACTAAGATCAACCAGCTCTTGTTTCGTAGGGCACGAGCGGCAGCGGAGCGTCATGGCTGGCGATTCGTATGGACGAAGCAGGGCCGCGTCCTCGCCCGCCGTGGGCCGAAAGATCCCGTGCACCGGATTACTGCGGATGAGGACATTTTACAGTGCATTGGGACTTATGAATAGGTCTAGTGTTAGTAAGGGAGTGTTGATGTCTGATATTTTGTATTGTTTTTTGTTTTGTGTTCTTCTCAGGTACATTATTTTGAGGCAATGGTATGCAGTTGAGCCAGATAACTTAACCAACAGCATGACAGTTGAGCTAACAGCCGCATCGGGATTATTTTACAGTGTGACAGCAGAGAAACATACATTATTTTGTTTTACACTACTATTTACATATTTATTTCAATTTGCAGCACACAACTATTTACATCTTATCTTCTATTTATTACTACTACACTATTTACTAATACTATACATCTACATACATATCTATATAAATGATTAATAATAAACAATTGAAATTTGGATTATTTAACCCTGGCTCTCTGGGGACCGGACAGGATGAATTTAAAGTAGCTATGAGTTTACATGCAGTGGATATTATGGCCATAAATGAAACATGGCTGAAACCCGGTGAGGATGGTCGAGCACCACATGTCCCAGGCTACAGGTTAAAACATATTCCCAGGCATTCAGCAGATAGGCAGCGAGGTGGTGGAGTTGGATTCTATATTAGAATGGGGGTAAGAGCGCATGTGAGACCACACCCTGTAAAACCTGAAGTGGAACAAATGTGGCTAAGTTTGATTAATGGTGGGAAGAAAATTCTTATAGGAACAGCCTATCGTCCGCAGTGGATGAATGTTTTGGTTTTTTTTGAGAGTGTCAATGAGAGTATGTGTGCACTTGGGCCATATGATAATGTAATACTACTAGGGGACTTTAATATAAACTTGCTAGACTTACAGGACTCAAAATCAAAAGTACTCCTGGAATTCCTTGAACACCATAGCTTACAGCAAGTAGTTACTCAACCTACTCATTTTAAGGAGGGTGCCACTCTGATTGACGTAGTCTGTACTGACATTGGTGTCCGTAGTGTTGTAGTGGATAGGAATGAGGACCTTGGTCATCATGCATTTATTGCATGTGACACTGTCATCAAAAAGAAAAAGGTGGCCCCTAGGGTGGTTACATTTCGACCAATAAGGGACATACTGGAGGACTTTTTTGCTGTGGACCTAGAGCTTGTTTTTTGCATTCACACTCTGGATAGCAACAGACTAGATTTGCAGTGCTTTGTTTATTTATTTTTGAATATACCTACTCACACAGAGGTGAAATCAGGGCATGGCGAGGAGGTGCGAATGAAGCGCACACAGTGCCACTGGACTCCTGGCTTCCTCGGAACATCATTTGCCTCACTGAAACCTGAAAGCGTATAATTGAAATATATAATATTACATAAACTTACATCATGTACATACTTCAATTGACATTTATTGCAATAGAATCAATTAATTCCTCCTTACCTCAGGGTATATACGTTTTACTGTTTGAAGATGGGCATGTTGTGCGGGGATCCAGATGTGCGTCGTTCGCAATCTCTTTGATCCGTCCCTGTGAGCATGCTGAGTGATTGCACTGGTCTTGGGCGGGATTTGTGTGAAGATGCTGCTGTAAAGATGTGTATTAGTTTTGGATAAGTGCGTAATAGGCTGGCTTGACTGGATGCTTGCGCGGAAGTCCGTCTTGTGGCTGAAGCGTCACAAATGGCCTCCCTTGTTTAATTATGGAAATGTCCAAGATGTCTGGCGTAATGTAATGTTACCCAATTATAATTTTTGTTTTTTTCTAATTTTTTTTTGTAGATACACTGGATGCATTCAGTCGTTATCAAAATTGTGTTATTTAGTTTGTATAGGGTATGATAAATACTGTACCGATTTTAGATATTATGATCCAAAACAGCAGTTGTTCTACCAACGAACCGCCGCCGGGTGGCGTGATGCGTCACTGCACAAAATGGCCGTGAACGAAAATCAGCGCTAGGTGTAGATTCTTACGAATACTACATCACAGCACCAAGCTGAGAAGCGACCAGTTTTGGCGGCTGCAGCGCATAGCATGTTAACCTTTTATCACAACACTTATGTTATTAATAAACAACCATTTTTTCCAAATTACTTTTCCTAACACAAAGGCGAATCATCGTTGTTATGGTTGAAAATGTTAAAAAATTGCATCATAGAATTGCATCATTGATTCCATAGGTTATAATAGATTATTGTGTATTGTGTCACAGACTATGATCATATGATGTCATAATTTTGTCATAGATAAAATAAATCATAGATTGTATATTTAGTAATGTTAAGGCTGAAGAGAAACTTGGAACTAGGAACCAGAATGTTACCGGAAAAAAAACTGAGTAAAAAATAAATAAATATTGAAATGTAATTACCTATGTAAAATTATCTTTAATGTATTCGTCTTCAAAATACTTAGTATAAGTTTTGTATTTGGGTTGATCTGTTTAGTGTGCTGCAGTAAGCTGAAATAAACGCATTTTTTTTTCTTTTTTTTCTTTTTTCATTCAATAAATACTTAGCCTACAAAAAGTAAACGAAAATTTTGGAAAAGTGGCAATTTATTTTTCAACATAGTCTCCTTTTAGTTCGATACACTTAGCCCAGCGATGCTCCAACTTTTTTAACCCGTCCGAAAAATAGTTTTTGTCAAACTCTGCAAAATAGGCCTCCGTGGCGGCGATGACCTCCTCATTTGATCCATATCTATTACCGGCGAGTGATTTTTTCAGATTAGGAAACAGAAAGAAGTCACAAGGGGCCAAATCTGGAGAATACGGTGGATGGGGCAGCAATTCGTAGCGTAATTCGACCAATTTGGCCATGGCAACGGCAGACGTGTGAACCGGTGCGTTGTCGTGGTAAAACAGCACTTTTTTCTTCGCCAGATGGGGTGTTTTTTCTTTAATTCGGCGTCGAATCGGCCCAATAAATCGGCATAGTAAAGCCCTGTAATTGTTTTACCCTTCTCGAGGTAATCGATGTAGATCACACCTTGTGAATCCCAGAAAACGGTGGCCATAACTTTTCCGGCAGATTTTACAGTTTTCGCCTTCTTTGGAGCACGTTCCCCGGTCTGGATCCATTGTTTTGATTGCTCCTTGGTCTCTGGTGTGTACCAGTGGATCCAAGTTTCATCGACGGTCACAAAACGACGCAAAAACTCCGCTGGATTCCGCTTAAACAGAGCCAAACACGTCTCCGATGTGGTCTCACGGTTGCGCTTGTTTTCCGGTGTGAGTAAACGCGGCACCCATCGCGCCGACAGCTTTCTCATGCCGAGTTCCTCGTGAAGAATATGATGCACTGTTCCTTCTGAAATGCCTACAGTCTCAGCTAGCTCCCGAACCTTCAATCGGCGATCTGCCAATATGAGATCATGGATTTTTTTAATGTTTTCCTCCGTAGCAGCTGTTTTCGGTGCACCTGGACGTGGTTCATCAAAAACCGACGTACGGCCACGTGCAAACTCGTTGAACCAATTCTTGACGGTGGCCATCGATGGAGAAGAGTCACCGTACACAGCATCCAAGCGCTCTTTGATTTCGATGCGCGTTTTCCCTTCCAAAAATAGAAATCGAATTACCGAACGATATTGCTCTTTTTCCATTTTTGTAAAACCGATCGACACGTTCGCTTCCTTAAGTTGTCAAATTAAAACAAATGAAGGGATTGGAATGAAAATTTGAAAAAAGAATTAAAAAAGAATGTGCTACACTGTGGTAAAACTCTTTTGAAACTACAGCGCCCTCTGGCGATGAGGCTAGGTACTTATTGAATGCCCCTCGTATTTACGAAATCGGCTGCTTCGGCTATTCTTTGCCGTAGTTCAAATTCGTTTTCGATTGCCTTTGAATAGACTTTTTCTTTGACTGCTCCCCAGTAAAAAAAGTCCAATGGATTTAAATCCGGTGAACGGGCCGGCCACGAGATTGGACCAGACCGTCCGATCCATCTTCCGGGAAACTCTTCATCGAGATATTCTCGAACTGAGCGAGCATAGTGCGCTGGGCACCCATCTTGCTGGAACAACATTTCTCTGTAAATGTTTAATGGCACGTCTTCTAGTAAATTTGGTAGATGGTTCTGTAGAAAGTCCAAATAGGCCTCGCCATTCAACGCACTAGGCAGCTCAAAAGGATTATTTGACCATTCAAAATTCCGGTCCACATGTTGACTTTGAATCGGTACTGGGACCGGTCCTGCCTCAGTAAATGAGGGTTCTCTACATGCCATTCATGCAAATTATGCATGTTCATGTAGCCGTCCTTTTTAAAAGTTGATTCATCAGACCATAAAATTTTTGTTAAGAAAAGGGGGTCATCCCTGTACCTCTCCAACATCGTACGGCAAAAATTTATTCGAGGTTGGTAGTCCCTGGGTAGTAACGTCTGTACTCGCTGTACGTGGTATGGGTGTAATTCGTGCCTTTTTAAAATTCGATGGGCTATACTTTTTGGCACGCCGGTGGTCATCTCAATAGCCCTTACTGAAGTGCTTGGGTCTTCTTCGACAGCTGTAAGCACTTCGTCTTCCATCGGGTTAGCGGGTCTTCCTCCAACATGCTCATGATTTGGTAGGCGGCCCTCTGAGAAGAGTAAACGATGTACGTTCGTAAACACGCGATGATCGGGGTAACGAGCAGCGTTTGGGTACCTTTCGCGGTAAAGTCTGGCAGCAGCACTAGCATTGCACCTGCATTCGCCATAAATGAGGTGCATATTAGTGTATTCACTAGTGGTATACACAGACATCTTGGCACTAGTCACGTGAAGTCCAGGAGAAAGCAAAAGTCGTCGTTTAGGGAAAACAAACAGTCCCAATCCAAATCACAAGCAATCACAAGTCCATAAACGAAGCCAAAAGTAGTCAGTACGAAATCAACACAAATGAATACGAAAATAAGCGCAGTAAACGAAGGAGCGTAACGTACTGATTTCTGTTTGGCATGTGAGTACAATAGCGGCTACCTGGCGTCACTCTCTGTCTCGCTTGCACTTGGTTAAATGACTCTCTCCGTTTCAGTCTCTTAGCGTCTACAAAACCCGTCTTGCTCGCACTTGATATGATGACTCTTTCCGTCTCAGTTACTTACGCGTTAAATTTACTCAGCAATGACATCGGCTCTTCAAAAAAATAGTGTCTATTCCAATGCACACACTAAGTATAAACTATTTATTCATAATTTTTATGATAGACAAGCACAGGTGCCAGTGAGTTAAATTTATTCAGTATTGGAATTGGCCCTTCAAATTTACAAAAAAAATTTTTTGCCCACGATAGCAGTAACAACTTACCAAGTATTATACCATTTTGGAATCCTTACTAAATGCGCCAACTTTTGACATAACTTGCCAAGCTCGCGTGGTGCACTTTTTTTTCAATAAAAACTAATGAAAACTAGGTAATGTTGTTATTTTAGTTGTTTTCTAAGAAATAAGTCCTATTGTTATGAAAGATAGAGCAGCTGATTTCCAAATTTGTATTACAGTTTAGAGACGCATTATTCAGGGTTACAAAGCAAAAAAAAATTGTTGGGAAAAGTTAAGATTTGTGGCAACAGGAGTAAAAAGACTGCCACAGGGCGTGTAATTTTGCACTTTTTCTTAAAATGCCTGTAATTTTAAAATCATGCAACTTAGATTTTTTTTTAGATTTTTCTGGCAACCAGCATGAATTGCCTTTTCACCCGGTCCCGGGTTGACGTCGAGTTTCGGGACACCCTGTATATGAAACAGTTTCTTTGTTTGCATGGATGGAGGGGCAGTTTTTTAGTGTTAACTTAAAACTATAAAAACATGAAGTTATTGATCATAAAATATGGAGTTAATGAAGCGTCACTAATTTAAACAGGGTTTTCTTAGATTTGCGTCTTACTTTGCAATAATTTTGTAGATTAGCATACAACTATGTAGTAATCTATTCGTATTTCCAAGAGTAGATATTATTTATGGTCCTGGTTAATTTTAATAGCTGAACTAATCCTAGTTCATTATCGGTGGTGTTGCTTATCACATAACTAGGTTGTTTCTAAGACCCTTAAGTAGGTGCGGGGGATCATACATCACACTTAACTGTTGTCCTGATATCTCAATAGTTCCATCTGCAAACAAAAAAATCAGTTATGAATTCAATTGATGAATTACAGATTAAAATCCCATCCCACTGAGTTATAATACAACTTCAAAAAAGAGGAGGTCCTCAATTCGTTGGAAACTTTTTTTATGTATGTTCCCTGAGTACTCGAAGATGGCTGAACCAATATGAAAAATTGTTTTGTTTGAAAGCATAATATATAGAAGGGTATGGCATTTGGTCCCATGGTCGTCATTTTCCCATTTGGTCACATGAGACATTAGTTACGCAATTTTGTTAAATATATTTGGATGTTTGGTACATAGATCGACCACTCACTGTATCTACTTACCATTATATTCCTCATTCAAAATCCTTTTACGCTCAGTCTCCATTTTAATTATATTTATAGCTGTTCTAAATGTTGAGCTCTGGTCACATACAACAGCTAAAGGTATCAAGTTGGACTCGGAAACTTTAGTGACCACTTCTTTTAAGATCCTCACTATAGTAGCAGCTGCAGTTGTTCCCTCGCAGAAATAAAAGCATATAGGCTGTCTCCAGTTTGAGCACACTCCTTTTAACATGAATACTAAGGCATGATGACAAAACCTTAATTCTCTTTCATACCCAAAATCTTTAAAACCTCTAATCTCATCTTGGGACTCAACATAAGTGAGATGTGGTGTTAGAGCAATTTCGTCAAACAAAATAGAGCACAATTTCTTCTTAGTGTCCCATTTTCTTGTTTTGTTCTTTAGTACTCTAAAAACATTCTCATTTAGCCCCACATTGAATAATATATTTTCAGCAAGACGGTTTAACGTCCTTTTACTAGGCAATTTAAATATTTTTTGTAATAGCCTATAACCTTTCGGGCTTTCCTTCATTAGGGTCAAAGCTAGATGTTTTTCACTTGTGGTGTATCTCATTGCCTTCTTCTTTTTGTTTGCCATTTTTAACTGCATTAGTAAAAAATCTTGAGCTTGTTGTGACATGTTTTCGAAATTTTTTTTAAACAATTGGCTGTGGTTTAAGGCCTTAGCAGCATCCAATCTCTGCAAAAATGACTTCTCAGTTTTGTTCTCCTTGACAGCAAGTTTTTTAATTTTATTTATAAAGCACCTCTGTCTGTATAATTTATTAGCTGTAATTTGTAAAAGAATACTTACATTAGTATATGTAGAAACTCACAAATAAATTATAACTATGTTCTAAATAACAAACAAATAATAATAATCAGCATAAATAAAAAACTTAATAATTAAATAATAAATAAAATTCTTTATTTCGGATTACTATGATCCATAGTTTTTTTTTTTTGTTTTTATAGAAAAATATAAAAGGAGAAATAAAATATATAAAGAAAGCGTGAGTAAATAAAAAGGAAAAACCTCAAATTTAAGAAATAGTCGGAAAACAAATTTTAAAACCGGGAATTATAATCGTCAATAAGTGACATACGAGCTTTTGCTCGTTGAATAGTGAGTGATGGTTCTTTATTACGTTGCATAGTGTTAATACGCTGGTATCTATTGTAGCAATCATCTATAGATTTCTCAAAATTACGCAAAATTTCCGCAGTACGCGGTGAGTATAAAGAATATGGTAAAGCCATACTAGAGGGGTTCGGATACATTACAAAACGTGGAAAATCCATAGTAAATTCCTATATAAAATATGAGGCTTTATACCTTAAATGGGATATACTTATTATAACTTATAACAACTAGTCTTTGGCAGAAAATACGCATGAAAGTAAGAGAATTTCATTTCTTGGGTTTAGGTGGTGGAATTCTCTCCCGTGGTTGAGGAGGATCAATTTTAACCCTGTTTTTAGGTTCCGGTGGTGGTATTCTTTCCCTTGGTTGGGGAGGAGGGATTTTCTCCCTAGGTACTGTCGCGGAACCAGTTGGTTTGGGTTCCGGAGGAGGAATCCTAACCCTAGGTTGTGGAGGCCGTTGCTTTCCGCTTTCAGACATGTTGTCAATTATAGTTTTGTTAGTATTTAAGTTTAAAAACTAGGTTGGTAACATAATAAAAATAAAAATAAAATATAATAACAAGAGAGATAATGTTAGTGCAGACAGTGATCATCAGGTGTTTTTCAACCTATTTAATCACTCTCTGCACAAAACACTTCCATATCGGCGAGTAATTCCATATCCCATAATCGCTGTAGGTGAAGCCCACAAAATTTTTTTGTTGGAACAACAACACTCTAACCAAAATTTACACATTAAAATAGCGCCAACCGAGAGTTTTTGTAAATGCAACCAAAATCGCTGAATACTTGTTACATTAACAAAAGTTTCTCGGTTGGCGCTATTTTAATGTGTAAAATTTGGTTAGAATTTTGTTGTTCCAACAAATATTTTTTGTAGTAAGTAGGTTGTCTCTGGTAAGAATAAATTATCAGTTCAGGTAGGGCCTACTGAAAATGATTGTTGTATTTAATATGTCACTTTGGTTATCACAACTTAAAATGTAAAAGAGTTGTTTAACCTAACCAGTATTTTCTGTTAAATTAACAGTCGGTTCAGGTAGAGTCTACTGAAAATAATTGTTAGATTTAATGTCACTTTGGTTAATACAACTGAAAAAAAACAGTTATATATACTAAAAGACTTGTTTGACCTAACCATCGCTGTCAGTTAAATTAACTATTGGTTTGAGGTAGGGCCTACTGAAAATATTTGTTATATTTAATATGTCACTTTGGTTAAGACAACTGAAAAAAACAGTTATATATACTAAGAAACCTGTTTCACCTAACCAGCACTGTCAGTTAAATTAACTATTGGTTAGAGGTAGGGCTTACTATTTTTTTTGTTATATTTAATAAGGCATTTTGGTTAAGATAACTGAAAAAACAGTGACATGCACTAAAAGAGCCGTTCAATCTAACCAATATTGTCTCTTAAATTAACTTTCGATATAGGTAGGGTCTACTAAAATATTTGTTGGATTAATTGTATATCTTTGCCTAGGATAACTATATAAACAGTTAAATATACTAAAAGAGCCAGTATACTTAACCAATATTGTCTGTTAAATTAACTGTGGGTGTAGGTAGGGCCCACTGAAAATAATTGTTGGATTTATTGTGCTTCTTTGGTTAGGACAAACAGAAAAAACAGATGAATAAACTAAAAGAGCTGTTTAACCTAACCAGCATTAACAGTTAAATTAACTGTCGGTTTAGGTAAGGCCTACTAATAATATTTGTTAGATTAAATATATCACCTTGGTTAGGATAACTAAAAATAGTTGTTAAACATACTAAAACAGTTACTTAACAGAACCAGTACTGCCTGTTAAATTAACTATCAGTTTATTGAGGACCTACTAAAATAAATTGTTGGATTTAATGTCAATAGGTTATGACCTCTAGAAATAGCTGTTGAAGTTACTAAAACAGTTATTTAACCTAACCAGTGTTCTGTATAATTAACTATCGTTTTAGGTAGTGCCCACGAACACTTTTGTTGGAATCATTTTGTTACTGGTTAGGACTGCCTGCTAAAAGGCTGTTAAACGTACCACAACAGCTAATGTGGTATGATTAACACTATCTGTAAGTAGTCTTAACCAAATTAGCAAATAAACCAACAAAAATATTCAGTGGACCCTATACAAAAGAATAGTTAATTTTAACAGCGAACACCGATTAGCCCAAACAACTATTTTTTGTAATAACAGCTATTATAGGTGTCCTTCCCAAGTGACATATTAAATCCAACAATTATTTTTTTAATACTTGAACTGATAATTAATTTAACATTTAATACTGGTTTGGTTATGTTATACAACTATTTTAGTATGTTGCAAAGTTTTTTTTTTAGTCGTCGCAACCTAAGTGACTACATCCAACAATTATTTCCAATAGACCCAACATAAACCAATAATTATTTTAACATACAACACTGGTTACGCTAAAAAACTACTGTTAGTCTAGAAGAAGTGGTTGATTTTCTGCAAAATTTTGATCTCTTAGATTACAAAATTTGTTTTGTATAATTTTTTATAGTACCTACAAGTTTCAAGTCACAGACATTCTACTAACTGAAAATAAATAAAATATATGTAAAAAAAAATATTTTTGGTTGTGATAACAATAGTAAAAAAAATACTTTTACAGTTTAAGAAGTCAAAATTTTGTTGAAAATTGGCCGCCCCTTTATTAACAACTTTTCAGTTATCCTAAACGAAGACTCGTCCAACAATTATTTTCAGTAGGCCTTAACTAAACCGTAAGCTACATTTAAAAAATGTTATACATATGTCATAATTTGCCAAGAATACTTTATATCAACATCCAACAACTATTTCACTCTCCATGACTACCCATTAACAACAATACAGTAACCGCACTTTTAAAATATTAAATATGTCTCGAAACATCAACATTTTATGATAAGCAATACAAGAATCATTGTTATAGTAATTGTAAAAGTTTTATTGGGTAATCAAAGATATATGAAACTTACATTAGATAAATGAAACTTAAGAAAGTAAATGCAATATTCATTTTATTGAATTAAATTTTATTATTTTACAAAGTTACATTCTTTTCTTAGCCATCTTCACAAAAAACAATTAAATTTATAAAATTTGCTTGATGAAATATGTATCGACAGAAAATTAAATTTCGTGATTTCGCTATACCTATATTCCTAATAGCACTCTGGGCCCAAAATACGCCATGCCAGCATCAGGGACAATTCGTGACTATACAATAAACTATTGAAAGAGTTTAAGGCATTTTGCTTATATGTAAACCCTGGTCATTAGTTGAAAAAAATGGAAAGCAAGCTGCTTGTTAAAAGCTTTACGATGCAGATAGACATAAATGTAATCACTTTTGAAGCTGTTATTGATGACATTAAGGAAAGGTTTATGTTATTAATCTTTTCGTGTAGGCTAAGTGACTAGCCCTTGTTGTAGGAGTTTCTGTGGAAGCTGTTACGTTTTTATAAATAGTATTTTTAATATAACTGAAATAAAATATTATTTTATTTTAAATATATCGCACTCTACAGTAGGTATCTCCATTTGGTAAAGAATGTGGCGTACAAGGAAATATTATCACATCATCGACGTTAATTACTGTCCAATCTTGACTAAATTCAGCAATATTTAATTGATAAGATCTCAGATGTTCATTGAAGCCTAAACAAGTAACTTTTACACATAGCAAATGTACATCATCCGATATCGAGTGAACTATGTATTTAACAATATAAAAATCAAATCCGTCAAACGAAGCTACAGTGATTATATTATTAATAACATATTTGATACTATTGTATTTAACCCATTCTACTCTGTTCTGTAAGCATATATCATGCGGGATACAATTACGAATATTGGGGTTTATTTTAGATTGATCAACTTTTCCAATATCATATTTTTTCTTTAGTCCGCGTCCACTTTGGACTCGACTAGCTATATTTAATTGTTCCTTTACTATTAAAGTGTATGGTAAATTTTTTCTAGAAGAAGTGTTGCTGACCATACCTTTTAGTACTTTATGTTTTGCTTCAAAGCGCATACACCAAATATTTCTAAGTGGCCCTAACTTTCGCATAATGTGTGGATAATGTATCATAAAATGATGTTTCGGTTTCAAATTATCTTTAAATAGTTTTACATACTCAGTGTTATGTTCCGCAATTAGAGATTCTAAATGACATATTGTATCTTCATTAACGCTCCTTTCTAAAACAATTTCTACAATTTGGACAAGAATTAAAAGAAAACCCCACACAATGTCATCATTAGGTATTAAATCTCCAGCCACTAGCGGTAATGAATATATCAATGTCACCATTTCGGAAGCACTGGTATGTAACCTGTTATTTAACAAATGTTCCTTTTTAAGTTTTCCTGGAACATTTTTACGTGGTGAATATGGAAACATTTGGATACGATTATTCAGTGTGTTTAAATCAAATAAATTTACATTATCAATGTAATACAAGATTATTTGACATAAGTCGTAATGACATACTCCTTCAAAGATATCGTGCATAATATCGACACTTAAATTATCTGTAACGTGAAATGAAGATAATGAGTTAAACACGCATTCTTCGCGAACACCTGTATTGCGAGGATCATTAAGAAGGACGTCATTCTCATAGTTTTCTCGAGTGCGTAGTAATAAATCATTCTGTTTGCTTTCTGTAATCATGGAACTTTTATGACCTTTGCAAATTCTACAGTAATAATTACTAGAAAATGATTTGCTAAAACCCAGAGCAGTATTTAATCCGAGGTTGTCGCCTAAGATTAAAGCTAGCTTAAAATAAAGTTTAACTGTACCAGTGGGGCGCTTAACATTTATACCATCACGTTCCAAAATATTAAAATCCTTAATGAGTTCGCGAAAAATAATTCCATTCCCAAATGACTTATCAGAAGAATAGTGAAGCATAACAACAAATATATTTTCTAACATGGCAGAGTACTGCGGCGGGAGACACGCGATTTGGCAATACGTACCCGCAATGGACTGGTTTCCAGCCCGGCTACCTAAAGCATTTCCACACTCAAAATCATCAAAATAAATATACAATGGAATTATAACATCTTGTGATTTTAAATCGACGCGGATTTTATCTTTCCAATGTGATGACTGTATTACATTCGACACAGATGAGTTTGAATCAAATAGTAATTCTTCCATATATTTAATTACAATATCATGGTGTCTCTGTGGTTGATTTTCTACTAGGTCCTGGAAGACTTTTGCCTTTATTATTCCTTGGTCGTTGGAAATTGACTTTAGCCTTAGCTTGTTCCGGTTTGTCGGTTGGGGTCGCTGCTTTCGAGTTCTCTTCTGCTGCTTTCTCCATGGTTACTGAATTGTCCTTATGACATGCACCTTTTATAAACAATACAATACACCTTTTATTACAATATCATACATACCTGGCATTTCAAAAAACTTTTTCAGGGTTTTGGCAAGAGATACAATGACGCCAGTTCTTTTTTTAGAAAGTAAACGCCCTGCAGTTGTGTTTGTTATGTTTATAGAATCATCAATTACAAAAGTTCTCGGAAAAACAAAATACCCATTCTCATTCATTTTTTTTAAAAGAGTGTGTTCAGTCGAAATATCTTCAAAAGGATTCCTGCACAACTTGGAAATTTCAATGAGTTTTGACTTTGGTGGTGCTTCAATTACTAGGGGTACAACTTGTTCAGATAAAATTGCTCCAATTGGCTGGGTAACATGCTGTGTTACGTGTAACATAATATCGTTGGCTGTTTTTCTATTTAATTCACTATGACCATATAACCATGTAGCTAAATGTTCCAAAGAGCTATTTAAAGATTCTTTACAAACGTTGTCTACCTTCACACCCTTATTTACTTCGAGGCTACTCAAAGAAATATTAAATGACTGAATGACATCCGGCTCTACAACGAAGTTTTTAGTAGAAGCAATATCGTCAGGTTCGGAGGAATGTGTGCTTAAATGCTTTCGAAAACTCTTAACATTATTATATACTCTGTTACAGTTATTTTGATTGCAACGATACGTAGAATCTGCAGCTAGACTATGTATAACTTTCATATGAAGAACAAGTCCTTTTATGGCACCAAAATTACTTAAACAAATAGAACAACGCCACATTCTTTTAGTAAAATAATTCTAAAAACAGTTAATCACTCCTGCAATTGTTTAATGAAGTTAGAGATTTGGCTGAATTTCTTATCAGTTGAAAGATAAATTTCGTAAAAATATTGCTGGATAAAGAGCCACAATTGCTCACATTCTTTCGGGTACGCGAGATTCAAAACCATAAAACATTTAAAGCAAATGTCAATAGCTTTTATCAATGCAGTAAACCTGTACTTAATGTCATCAACCACCACATAGAACTCTTTAACCTCTGTAAGTGCACCAACACCTATAATCATAGGTTGGCAAGTCAATCCTTTTTTGTTGTAAGACTTATGTCTATTCTGCAATTCTAGAAGATCAGCATAATTCTAAAACAAAGAAGTTCTGTTAGACTAAAATCAATCAGTAGCAAAGACTCAAAGTTGTTATCTATTATGTACAAAAGGTAAATAGGCTTCTCATATGAATCACTAATAAAGAGCAAATAACTTTTTTACACAAAGGGAAACACAGGACCTAAATATCTCTTGGGTGTTTGTAATTAAATGTCAATTGTAAGTAAATAACAAAAAAAAGAACACGAGTAGGTATTATAAAGGTATTATAATAATTATAAACTTACTTTGACAATTGTTATAAAAGCTTGTCTAGATTCAGCTATAGACACTTTGTTGAACTTATTCTTGTCATTCAATAGTTTTGAAGTTGGTTTAATTTTGCATGCTAACGAACTGCAAACTGCAAGGTCTCTAACATCTGCAACATATTACAAACAGCAAATATAGCAAAAGCTTTACTTTTACTATATCTCAATAAAGCATTTTTTAAAGTTGAAGTAAAAGTAGTGGTAAAAGTTAACCTTTTAGGCGTTAAAATCTCATTCATTTTAAGGCCTAAAAGGTTATTTTTTACTAACTTACCCTCATTGTTTCCTTTAAACTGAAGCTTATAGTTTTCTTCAATTGCAGGATCAGTTTCCATAAGCTTAATGGCAGTTTTCTGAAATTCATCCCACTTTTCAAACAACTTCCCAGTTTTCTCTTCATATAAATGACAGAAATCAATTTCAATCTGGAAGCAATAATAAACTTATACATATACACCATGCTAGCCAAGTTCAGATTGGCAGACTATACAATATACATCATCAAGAATGTGCAGTCCTCTCATACATAGTTTACTCGTGAGAAAAATTGTTTTCCTACACTGTTTTAACTTAGCGGAAACTAACATTACACATATAACATATAAAAAAGAGAATATTCAGGTGCTTTCGGGTAACTGAAACTTCTTTTTTGAAGTATGTTAAAAATATTACCAGTCTATGCCCATTGGTTGATTTCAGACATGGCCAATCATTAATCATTATGGATAGTTTTATTTCGCTGTTGTACGTCTTTTTTTTTCTATAGGCACAGCTTGCCTTCCATTTTTCTTCTACTAGTGGCCAGGGGTCCCGGTTGTATTTTAACCATTTCATTTGCTCATCATCATCTGTGTCTGTATAAACAAAAGCAAATGTAATCACACTTCACACTAACATTATAAAGGCCAAAGTTTGTGTGTATGTATATATGTGTGGGTGTGTGTGTATGTATATATGTGTGGGTGTGTGTGTATGTATATATGTGTGGGTGTGTGTGTATGTATATATGTGTGGGTGTGTGTGTATGTGTGTTTAATAACTCTTCACTCTAAAACGGCTAAAACAATTTTGATGAAATTTGGTACAGGTAGCTGAGAATAAGAAGATTTTCATAGGTTGTGTGGCATACCAAACTACTAAACGGATTTTGTTCAAATTTCAATGGGACCAATCTGGAAGTATATGCTTTAAAATAAAAAAAAATATTATCTAAATCAGATTGGGAGTTTGGAGGTAAAAAATCAATGAATTAAAATAATTCAACCAAATTAATAGCCCCATCTTTTTTAAGTCGGTTAAAGAGGGGTAATAATACTGAAGAGTGTGTCAATGTATAAATACTTTTGGGTATGTGGGCAGCATGGGACAACACTGGAATTGCCAAAAAAATCTGCTTCCATACTACAAATTCATTGATATCTACACAATGTATGGAAAAGCTATCATTTCGTAATTTCAGGTTGGCCCTAGAATTATTTTACAATAGGTACAGATGTAATGTAAATTTATAATACCATTTCCAGCACTTTCATTTTCTGTTTCATTATCGCTTGAATGACTAACTTTCAGCCTTTTTGGCAAAACACCAGATACTCTCAAATTTCTCAATTGGTTATAATATCTATCTACGAGTTTTCCTTTTGCTGGCATACACTGAGCTTTGTTTAGGCCATGCTTTGTACTCAGAGTTCTACTGGGAACATAGTAAGTTTCCTGAAATATTATTTGTATTGTATTAGGATTTTCAGAGAATTAAAAATATGAAACACCTAGCTTTAATAAAATTTAAAACCCGACTACGAAAAAGAATAGAACAAGAATATTTTAAACTTAAGATTTTTCTTAGTGTGTAACCGTAATCTGGTGCATTTTGATGATAGTGATTGAAATCTATTCGAGACTAGACTACGGTTTCCAGCACTATGAAAATTATTTAGTGAAAATATTCTTGTTTTATCCCTTTTTCGTAGTCGGGTTTTAGTTTTTTATTAGACTTACATAATATATTCTTTCTTTTTAAATTTTTAGTATTAACTACGAAGATCTAAAATAAACTTTCAAGCCAATTACTTATCAATACTTCAGAATTTATTCACAATTATTGGCTGCATGCAAGAAAAGTCGGAAACAAAAGCTAATACGTTTCAAGCCACAAAAGTGGGTGGATTCTGTGGGAGCGCAGGTGAAACCGCGGGGTGCAACTAGTAGTATATACTACGCTAACTAAATGTTATAACTTGGTCGAATATTGCTTGAAAACAACTTGTTAATCATACTTAGATGTCATAGTTTTCCTTTTAAATTCGTCAGAATCATTGTTTCACATGGGGGAGAGGGGGGAGCACACACATGGCTCTGATAAAAAATAGCACTTTAGAGCTTAATATTCCACAAACGGGTTCATTAATCGAAAAACAGTGTTTCTAAACACATTATTTTGAAATACCTATTCAATGTAACCTCACACTATAGGGACATTAAAGCAAGACAAAAAAAAATCAATGAGCTATGCAGGGGATGAACAGACGCACATAGAGAAACTATAAGGGTTCCTTGTTGACTACGAAACCCTAAAAATGAATAGGTACTCTCAATTGATGAATTTATAGCAAACAGAATCAAGCGTTTTTTTATTGCGCTTTGCTGCAGATTAAAAAAAACTGCAAATTCAATTTCTGAAAAAAAAAGTCATTCTACAATATATCTACATCTATAACTACATCACTTACTTGCAGAGCAACTAATAGTGAATACTATAATTTTTTATAAAACCTTGCACTCATTTGGGCAAAATCGCACAATCTCAGCAGCAATTGTTTCAAAATCTGATTTTGACATTTTGTTAAATCTTATTATGTAGTATTCTACAATGGCTTGCACTAGATGAGAGCGCGCGGTTGAATCAAGTTTCTTGTTTTTCATAGCTTCGAGAGCTTGGCGTCCCTGCATACTCCCTTTTAATACTTCTTGTAAGTTGAACTAGAAAACAAATTATTGAAAGAATAATAAGCTAAGAAAGTTGAACCAACACTGACCAGATTTTTTCTCTTTTCATATTTCACATCTATTTGCAAATGACAGTATTCATAATGTTTGTTTTTAACTGTTATTCTGTATAATTACCTCACTTGTTTTATGGTGTTTATCAGTGACATATTCACAAGATGAAAGTGAAAGAGAGTCTAAGGAATCATCAGTGTTCTGTAAAATAAATATAATATTACTTACACAGTACAACAAAAAATACAGTCTAGCTGTTGTTGTTATAGCAGCAAAAAAACCATCTATGAAAATTTCAACTATCACAGTTCATGAGATACAACCTGGTGACAGACGGACAGCAGCTATCAAACAAAAGGCTACTTTTACCACATTATTTATTTTAGTAAACACAAAGAAAAATAATTGGTTAATTTAATCAAGCTCTTTCGGTTAATAAATATAGGATCTCTGACCATAAATTAGGTAAGTTAAGCAAGGCACTTACAGATTCCACAGTCGCTATTTCATTTCTATATTTTTTGTAACCCATTTTAAATTTGATTCTGTCCCTTAAACGGTGTTCTGGGATTAAAATTTTTAATTCACCTTCTTCAAGGCCATCTAAACAGGATAAATCTATATGGTTTTCTGAAAAGGTATCAGACAGTATAATGGAAAAACAGACAATTTAATGAAATCATAATCGAATTATTATTTTCACTACATTCCCAGCGAATGACCAGCTCTGGTTGATACTTTATGTGGCACGGCAAGTTAGGACTGGCTCGGGGCAAAAATTGTTGTTTTTTTTTTACTATTTGTTTCAATGTATTGTTCTATTTTTATCCCAATAAAATTATGTCTATGTAGATATAAGATACATAGACATAATACTAGGTATATAAAAGATATTCAGAGTAGGTAATTTAATATGTACATGTTACAAAAATCCATTCTAATAGGTAATTAAAAATGAAATAAATAAATAAATTTAATATTGGGGAACAATTTCACACATCATCTAGCCCCAAACTAATCAGAGCTGTACTATGGGAACAAGATGGCTGATAGAATACATACCTATGTATATACTTTTTTGTAAATAAATACATATTATACATAGAAAACACCCAGACACAACAAATACCTTTGCTCGTTACAAAAAATGAAATCCCTGGGTGGGGATCGAACCCTCGACCTCCGGCTCAAAAGGCAGACATAGTACCTACCACTAACACTACTATACATAATCTATGCACTGAGCCAACAGGTCTGTCACTGTAAATTTTTTCAACTTTTCTAATAATTTGTTGTTAATTATATACCTACCTATTTGTAATTTACTCGGTAGGTACTCACAAAGCTTTTTTATGAACCCATATTATGGTAAGTCTAAATGGAAGTTATGGTCCTACCTATCTAATGTTAATCATGTACCTTTGTACACACATGTACTTAGTAGTTTAAGCCGGAATAAGATTGGCTGAACCGATAAAGCATCAGTTAAGCGATGACAATGTAGGTATGTGTACTTAGAGGTCTCAGAGTAAAGACGTACAGGAAGGTAAACTTAAATTAGGCATAGGTAGACACAGGTACCTACTTATATACGCAAAACCACTTACCTCTGAATACATTTTGGGTTTCTTGTGAAACTCCCCAAGTTTCAAGAAGGTCAGTCATCATTTTGTCCAGTTCTTCGTCCATTTTTTTTTCAAAATAAAATACCTATGATAACGCTGGTCGCTGGCGGAATAATGCCGTATTGCAAAAATAGGTTGTAGGCACAGAGATATATATAAATTAGTTTCAGAGATATATAATTATAGATTATTCGATATTAAAGAGAACCGGCCGCACAGAACAGTATTATAATCCTATCCTCACACTAACACCGGCCGACCCAAAACAAGACTAACTACTAACTAACGGTCGCGCCGCGCGGACGCGCCGGCGCCGGCTTTCATTTCGTAGGTTTCGTAGTTTGCCCAGTGTTGCCAGAGACCCATTATCAAAAATAACATGAAAGGGCTCAAAATGTATCATATTAATATTGTAACATTATAAATTATAGCGAGAAATGTTTTGACTATGGGTAGCTAAAAGCATGATGTAGGTAGCTCTAATGACAGAGAGATGAAAGTAACGATTTTCTCTTACGGCTAACTTTCTTTAAACATTATGTTTTATCAGCTTATCGGTGGCGTCACCAATACGCAGGTAGGTAGGTAGGTATGTATAATGTATACCCATGGCAAATTACAGCTTCTAATATTAAGTGTCTGAGTACCTAAGCTGCGGACAGAATAAGTTCTATTTCTTGACTACGGATAGGTACGAAACCTGTAACGCAAAAAAATCTAATAGGTACACGTACCTACAGATTACGTTCTTGGAAAGTGTTAGTAGGTACACGTTGACCTAGATTCGCTTGGTTAATTTAGTTACTAATCTAAGTTCTTAAATTGTACACAAAATATCTTTATTTATCTCTAAAACAATTATTACATGGATCTAACCACCCCAGCATAGCTAACATGGAATGTTGATAAACTATCATCCCCCTGTTATATCCAGCCCTCCGAGGATATAAAGTCAGTCAGACAGCTGACATAACAAGGTGGATAAAAATTGTTTATCACTGGCCCATGCTGGCCGTGCTGTTAAGTTTTAAAAACCTGTAGTAGGCTAGTAGGTATATATGTAACCAATTTCAGGATCGCCGATCAACTCATCGTTCAAATAATGTCATATCAATCCGCAATCGAAAAATGAATGTTTCGGGTATATTTACCCGACGTTTAAGCTGAAAGTAAAAAACGGGCAACACTGGTGCAATGGTCACCGCCGCCAAGAAAACAAGTTCTAACTAGTTCTACTAGCCTACAATTTTTTTGTGTTAGTCGTCTGACCAACAAACTGCTTAGAATAACGAAACCCCTTTTGTATTTTTTTTAAGATTGGCTTGCGCATGATCGCTGCCACCAACTCGTTTTTGGGATTTCCACCATGAAATGATGACGGTTTTTTAGTGTTTTTGACTATCTGATAGAAGGGCTGGAAGTTGGCTGGGAGCATTGATATACACACCTCAGTGGCTGGGAGAGATAAGATTATACAGGTCCGTAGCAAAATCTCCGAAATGTAGGTACCTACCTAGGTACCTATCCTTTTATGGAAACGGTCACACGGTATCTCTGTGCTTCAAACTTTGAAGCCTAGCCCGAACAAGAATTGTTGCTGATCAGCTTCTTAGCAAGTTTATCAAAGGACTAACGTCGGAACGTCGCAAGCTGGCATTTTGCAGATCCAGTAGGTATATACCTACTTAGGAAAGTACAAAAAATAACTGGTCAAGTGGGTATCGGGCCATGCGCAGGATAGGGTTTCATAGCAGTCCCACTCAATAATTTGGACAGAGAAGACGGGTTTTATGACTATTTATTTAACCACGTTATTTCAGTAGTTGCCCGATAGGGAATTTGTACTGCGCCAACCAGGGCCGGCCTTAGCCATCTAGGCGCCCCGGGCGAGTCATGCCTTTGGCGCCCTTTTATGTATAGGCCGTATAGGTACTTATTTCATTACAATTAAAAAAACTTATTTAGGATTTGTACCATATTTTTTATTGAATTAATAGAAAACTACAACATGAGTAGAAAGTAGGTAATTACTTCAGATAAATATTAATTGGGATTTCCCCGCAAATAAAATTGCACAATCGCTCAATGCGCTCTACTTACGGGGACTTACACTTACCCGACCACAGAGTACATTTTTATATAGGTAGATAGTTAGATACCCGACTACAAAATGTAAACAGATTTTTAAACAAGACTAAATGGGCGTACTAATGGTACCTACCTACCTATTTTCTGAATTTAGCTACCACGCAAATAAAAATAAATAAATAATTCGTAGGTAAGTTATTTCTAACGTACAGGTTCTATTAAAAGGTTTTTTTGATATGCTTGTGAACTTACGAGTATGTAAAAAGCAAAGAAAAAAGTATGTATAATGCGGGCCTAATAAGAGTTGCAATTTCTAGGCCTGCAGGGCTAACATGCGCGCGTCGTCAAATATCTCGAATCGAGATGAGATATCATCTCGAGTCTTCTCGAGCGAAGTAACGCCGACATATTTTGTCGCGTCAAACTTTTTCAATTGTTGCCTATGGCATACACATTTTTTAAACATTTATCCGATTAAATCGGCCCGATACGGCCATTTGCTCGAAAGCACAGACTAGTTAGGGATGCTAGGTATGAAAAAAAGAGAAAAAATAGTGCAAACAATTTTCGACCTTATTGACATGACATGCTATCGAATTTTTTTTTCTTATATTCGTGATCAGCGTCATCAATTAATGCGAAAAGACACGTAATAAAGGAAATGTCGTTAAGGTCGAAAATGGCTTGCAGTCGCTGTTTTAGTCCAAAATGAACCGAGCACAAAAAATGTTTACACGGGATAACTTCTCGTCGACCAAATGAAAGACGGGAGACAAAACATTTTAAATGTCAAAATTCGAGTAAATAAGCGCACGTATGTTACAATTTGCAGACACTAAGTAGAGATGATTTCTCGAAGTCGAGTTATGACGACATCTGACAGATCGCCATGAAATTTGCCATGTTACCAACAGTCGATATCGACATAAAACGGCAAAATGCCTCGAGATAGCTATCTCGTGGCGCGCATGTTAGCCCTTCATGCTACCAACAGTCGACATATCGACATAAAACGGCAAAATGCCTCGAGATAGCTATCTCGTGGCGCGCACGTTAGCCCTGCTGGTACCTATATTTCGTTCTACATTATTTAGTGAGAGATACCACAAAGGACAAAATGACAGGTCGTATTTGTTAGACATAGAATGCTGATACTCACTCCTACGAGATAAGTCTATAAAAGTTAATATACGTTGAGTCTAGTTTTCCTTTAGATCGATAAAAATAGGTATTCAAATTAAGTGGTATAGTTGAGCTGGCGCGCGCGGCGCCCTAAAGTACCTGGCGCCCCGGGCTGTCGCCCCGGTCGCCCCCCCCTAAAGCCTACTGGCGCCAACTACATTTTTTAACTAGGGCGAAGTAAAAGTGTTACTCAAAAACTGGTAAAGCCTACTTAGCTTGATAGTTTTCCTTTTATATTCGTCATAATTAAAAAAAATTAAACAGATTTTAAAATGTTAAACTAATGAAAAGAATTGTTTAAATCGAACTTGTATTTCCGGCGATACGGGAGGACAAAACACTTAACATTCCCTATTTCAAAAACTACTGAACCGATTTGTATAAACCTTGCAGTATTCCCTAAGTTGAAGGATACCTAGTTCAACAAAAAAAAGAATTACCTATTCAAATCGAACTTATAGTTCGGGAGACATGCGAGGACAAAAATACAAAGATACAAACATACATACACTTTTGAAATTTGGCACTCTTGTTTAGAAGCTGATATAGACTAACATATACGAAAACTGGGCAGTTCTGGAAATATTACATACTTACGGGTCGAATTGATAACCTCGTTTTTTAACGTCGGTTAAAAATAGCACTTTGAAGTTAAATATTTTACAAACGGATCCATTAATCGATAAACCGTGTTTGAAAACTCGCAATATTTTTGAAATACCTTTTCAACGATACCCCACAACATGGGGTACGTGAAAAAAATTACACCCTCACTTCACGTGTGGAGAAGATAAAAAAAAATGTTTTAAAAATTTTATTCTACTGTTTTGTAGGCATAATCATTTTGTATATTCATGCCAAATTACAGCTTTATAGTACTAAGGGTCAACAAGCTATGCTGGGGACGGACAGACGGTCATGGTGAAACTATAAGGGTTCCTTGTTGA
This sequence comes from Eilema caniola, assembly GCA_949126895.1. NCBI lineage: Eukaryota > Metazoa > Arthropoda > Insecta > Lepidoptera > Erebidae > Eilema > Eilema caniola. Next base: position 5,486,570 of record OX421485.1, read on the forward strand.
CTGCGGAACCCTAAAAATGCGTATCAAATGTGACGAGATAAATTACCTATAAAGGGATAAAACCTTGAACGGGACAGGAACGTTTCGTGCGTCTAAATAATAAGTATGTCGGAAAATAAGGCATAAAATATAAATGCTAGTGAAGGAAGGAAGCCAATTTTTGGATATGTTTTATACGAGGCTAAAAAAAAGCTTAGAGTTCCGTAGTGACCCATATCAATGATTTGGACTAAGAAGAAAGCTTTTATTAATTAACACCCCCTACATCACGTGTTGGGAAGTTACTCTCCTTTTTTTCAACTTGATTTTACCGATGTTTTTGGTTACTTGTTTTCATTAATTTAAAGAAGTAAAAGTTGTTGAACTAATCTAAATACCACATTAACCACATAGGTATTAGGTATATTCAATCGATATTACTGTTACCAAAATTACTGTTGCTTAAAACGTTAACCTTTTGTATGTTCAACAAATATTTTGGGTTAAGTTAACTAAAACTGTATAGAAAATTTTATCAAAAGGATTTTGTAACATTGAATATATTTGATGGTTGATCTAAACGATGCTTTAAGTGTCTTTGACCTAGTTTATATGTTTCATTAAACCGAATTGTTTTCATGAATTTAAAGTAGGAAAAGTCGTAAAATTCAGTAAGGAAGGGTAGTAAAATTTTATATATTAGATAAAAATGAAAAATGGTGGAAAAACAATGTGAAACGTATATACTACAATAAAATGCAATATGCTGTATGTGCGTTCACTTGTCCATAATAATACAGTAACGAGTAAGTGAGGGTGGTTTATGTGCCATACAAGTACCTAAGCCAAGGGCAATGCTATGAAGTAATAATGATTCACATTTATTTCGATTGCTCACGAGGGAACTGAATTCATACTCATTATGCATTTACCTTTTATAAGCTTTTAGGAGCCCGCAGCAAAAACTTTAAAACCCATTTTGAACACGATTTACGTAGTAAATCATGCAAAATAAAACACTCTGATTAAGAATCATTTTAGCATCAACACTAGATTAAGTGCGCAGCCAGTCTGATTATACAGCCTAGTCATGAATAGAGAGGTGCATGTGAAACGAATTAAAGTAGTTTATTTATCCGGATTAAGGTTCGTAGAGTTTAATTAAAATGTGTTTAGCGATTGCGAAGGTTAAACTTGAAAATCAGAGTTGGCTAAATGCGGGTGTGAATACACCTCTGCTTACCCCTTACTGTATGACGTTTGTAGTTAAATCTACACATACATAAGTACTGATTGACTAAATCTCATCTCAATCTGACACGTATCTCATATACATGTATCTCTAAGTCATTCACATCTACATCGGCACAAAAGATCTATAATAATGTTCTCGTGAACCACATAAATGCCGATATAAGAGCAGTCATAAGAGCTGAAGAATACTGTCGAAGTTCAATGAAATACAGCGTGATGCATTAAAATATGGTTAACAAAGTTCACTGAAAAACTGTTTGCATTATAATAGTTCAAATGTTCTACCTTAATATGCAAGCAATGTAGCGGTCCACGCCTGACTGTTTATATGACAATAACCATAATGTGCATCTACTAAAATGCTCTCATAATGCTTACGATGTCCACAACTGCTAACGGCTAAATAATACAACTTCGGTGCACAATACTAACATCAAGAACACTATAGTGGCGTCTTCGTGATGTATAATAAAGTCATTGTTTAGCAGAATGCTTTAATTTGGGCCTGAATTTCTGAAATTCAGCTCATATGTCCAATGGGACCTAGTGTGATAAATTATAATGCAGTTTTGTGCTACTTGGGATTGAACTGAAGTGTTTTCATTTATTTTAAAAAGTATAAAATCTTGAATTAATCTAAATACCACGTATATTCAATCAATACATTGGTAACCAAAATTACTGTTATTTCAAACGTTAACTTATTCTACGTTCAACAAATATTTTGGGTCAAGTTTACTAAAACTGTATAGATGATTTTACCACAATAATTTTGTAACATTAACTATAATTCACGGTTGAACTATGCGATATTTTTGGGTACTTTGACTTAGTATATATGTTTAATTGAACCGAAGTATTTTAATTGATTCAAAGAAGTATAAGTTGTTAAATTAATCTAAATACCATGTACATTCAATCAATACATTGGCAACCAAAATTACTGTTATTTCAAACCTTAACCTTTTGTACGTTCAACAAAGGTTTTGGGTCAAGTTTACTAAAACTGTATAGATGATTTTAACAAATTGCTTTCCTAACATTGACTATATTTCATGATTGATCCAAACGATGTTTTTAGTAACATTGACCTAATTTATATGTTTAATTCAACCAAAGTGTTTCAATTAATTTAAAGAAGTATATGTTGTTAAATTAATCTAAATAACACGTATATTCAATCAATACATTGGCTACCAAAATAACGGTTGTTTCAAACATTTATCTTTTGTACGTTCAACAAATATTTTGGGTTAAGTTTACTAAAACTGTATAGATGATTTTACCAAAACGATTTCTTAATTTTGACCAAATTTCATGGTTGATCTAAACTTTTCTACGTTCAACAAATATTTTGGGTCAAGGTTTGGGTCAACATTAACTATATTTCATGGTTGAAGTAAACGATATGTTTGGTTACTTTGACTTAGTATATATGTTTAATTGAACTGAAGTATTTTAATTGATTCAAAGAAGTATAAGTTGTTAAATTAATCCAAATATCATGTATATTCAATCAATACATTGGCAACCAAAATGACTGTTATTTCAAACCTTAACCTTTTGTACGTTCTACAAAGTTTTTGGGTCAAGTTTACTAAAACTGTGTAGATGATTTTACCAAAATGATTTTGTAACATTGAGTATATTTCATGATTGAACTAAACGATATTTTTGGTTACTTTGACTTAGTATATATGTTTAATTGAACCGAAGTATATTAACTGATTTGAAGAAGTATAAGTTGTTAAATAAATCCAAATACCATGTATATTCAATCAATACATTGGCAACCAAAATTACGGTTGTTTCAAACATTAATCTTTTGTATGTTCAACAAATATAAGTTTACTTAAACTGTATAGTTAATTTTACCAAAATGATTTCTTAATATTGACTAAATTTCATGGTTGATCTAAAAATATTTTTTTTGTTACTTTGACTTAATTTATATGTTTAAATAAACAGAAGTGTTTAACTATAAAGACGATTTTACCGAAATGATTTTGTAACATTGACTATATTTCATGGGTGAACTAAACGATGTTTTTGGTTACTTCGACTTAGTTCATATGTTTAATTGAACCGAAGTATTTTAATTGACTTGAAGAAGTATAATTTGTCAAATTAAACTATATACCACGTATATTCAATCAATACATTGACAACTAAAATTACGATTGTTTCAAACATTAACTTTTTGTATTTTCAGCAAAGGTTTTGGGTTAAGTTTACTAAAACAGTATAGATGATTTTACCAAAATGATTTCTTAACATTGACTGAGTTTCATGGTTGATCTAAACGATGGTTTTGGTTACTTTGACCTAATTTATATGTTTTATTGAACCAAAGTGTTTCAATTCATTTAAAGAAGTATAAGTTGTTAAATTATCTAAATACCATGTATATTCAATCAATACATTGGCAACCAAAATTACTGTTATTTGAAACCTTAACCTTTTGTACGTTCAACAAAGGTTTGGGGGTCAAGTTTACTAAAACTGTATAGATGATTTTACCAAAATGATTTTGTAACATTGACTATATTTCATGATTGAACTAAACGATATTTTTGGTTACTTTGACTTAGTTTATATGTTTAATTGAACCAAAGTGTTTCAATTCATTTAAAGAAGTATAAGTTGTTAAATTAATCCAAATACCACGTATATTCAATCAATACATGTGCAACCAAAACTACTGTTGCTTCAAACGTTAACCTTTTGTATGTTCAACAAATATTTTGGGTTCAGTTTACTAAAATCGTATAGATGATTTTACCAAAATGTTTTTGTAACATTGACTCAATTTCATGGTTGATCTAAACGATGTTTTTGGTTACTTTGACTAAGTTTATATGTTTAAATTTGCTAGAGACAGTTTTGGTAAGTTTTACTAAAAAAATTGGTTTAATTAACAAAAGAAATTTTACACATTTCACTTTTGTTGGATTAACATGTAACTTTCTTAATACTAACTACTTATAGGCTTTGGTCAGTTCAACAAAACGGGATTTGTTAGTTTGAACACTTTGTGTTTAGTAAGGTTTTATTAAAATAACAGTGCTGTTGTAAAATTGAACGAAAAATATTTAACCGAAAAAGATTTTGTTAAATCAACCGATCTGTTTTTTCAGTGTACAATTACAAAATTTACAAAGTATGTACAATTAAATTATTACCTCTGAGCTTCAAGTCCCGCGCATGCCGATGAGTATCGCGCACATACCGTTCAAAATAGTCACCTTCAACACCTATACAAAGACCACACCTAAAAATTTACTGTTCATTCACTCTGGCTAACACTGCCCGATTAGTTTTAATTTGATTAAAGGCACTAATTATTTTTTCTATTAACACGTCCCGGCTTTCAATTTCTGCGCCAGAGTACTCCATTGTTTTAACGTGTCCCCATAAATAAAAGTCCAGAGGCGCACGCGCAGGTTTGTCTGGGTCGGTGAGTTCCTGGACACGATGAAGATGGAATGGATATTTTCCTTCGTTGTGAATGATCCACGCGAAGAACTGCGATACATTAAACCGTAGCGCGGCGTCATAGGTACTTGCGGCAGGATTATCCTCAAAGAACTCAAGTATCCTTTCTTGTTCCCATACTGAGTGCCTCGGTGGACGACCACCATCCCTGAACCTGAGCTGGAACTGTCCGTAATCGCGTTATCGCTGTGTGGCAGATAACATCGTTGCCCGACTCGGTGTGGGTAGATTTGGAAACCTTACTGCATATTTTTTATTTTTTTATGTATTTATCATCACAAACAATGCAAAATCTTAAACAAACATACGGTAGAGAACCAATATACGTAACATTCGCTAAAAATCCGGTACCACATCTACGTTTAAATTCAAAATATTAAGTAAATTGTACAAAAATTATAAGTAAGTAATATAATAATCTTCAATTGTCAGCCATTCATAAATTCAATTTCCTAAGATAAATTCAATACAAGTATGTCATGTCAATCTATTAAATTCATTGAATATAAATATATAATAATTATGTAATTTATCCATTAACTAAAAAAGAATACAATACATAAATGAATACATTCATCATCAGTACTTTAGGAAAAAAATCAATAAAATAAACAATTTCTATACATTGAGGGTCAGTCAAGCAAGTCCATTAATATGTAATATAAAAATAAAATTGACAATTATAATCAGTTACCTACTCTTAATCCAATAAACAATAATCAAACAAATGTCAAAACTATAAACTAATTAAAAACCACAATCAATTATAAGTAAAACTTGCAATTCCACCTGCGCCGAATTCAAATGTCCTCTATAGAGTAATAACTACCCTCCAACAAAAATACTTTTAATTTGGCCTCAAAGTCGCCTTTATAAAGCGAGAGCTTTAACTCTGATTGTAATTTATTAAATAGTTTTACCGACATATGTGCAGTGCCGTGCTTAAAAATATCTAGCCGTGGAGTGGTTTTGTTTTTTAGTCTCTCCGCCTTGTAGGTTCTCTTACTAATCGTTCATTTTCCGTTTCGTATTCATGAACATACTTTTTGAAATGGGTTAGTAACACAAGGACGTACAGGCTGGGGACAGTTAATATCCCCAGCTCTTTGAAGTATTCCCTACACGACTCTTGCTGCCTGATACGCACTATAGTTCGAATCGCTCTTTTTTGTATTATAAAAGCCTTATGTATGTTATACTCGTAACTAGCCCCCCAGAATAGAATGCTATATCTTAACCTGGACTCCACCAGAGCATAATATACAGTTTTTAGTTGTATTATGCCAACATCATTTCGGAGACTTCTAAGCACATAGCAGGCCGAACTAATGGAATCTTCCAGAACAGCAAGTTCATATTTCCAATTTAAGTCGCAATCCACATAAATGCCAAGAAACTTTGTTACTTCGACTGTTTCAGCCGGTCATCACTTCTGGCAGAAGATCTGAAGAGCATGACACTTGTTTTTACCGAATTAACTTGCAGACCATTTACCGTGAACCAGTTACTCAGCACTAACAGTGTCTCAGTCACACGCTCATTAAGTCTACCTATGTCGTCAGCTGAAACTATGGCGTTAGTATCATCCGCAAATAATACCAGGTTTGTGTGATCTGATACTTCATTCACCACATGATGCACAAGATCATTAACGAATATTACAAAGAATATCGGACCCAATATAGACCCTTGTGGAACCCAATCGCATTTCGACGCATTTTTTATTTGAATGTATACTCACAAAGCTGATTTTTAGTAGGATTTTTTTAATAGCTGAGTACTGTGTTACCCTTTTTACCTCAACAAAAAATTTGGCAGCAGGCTTCCGCCACATTATCATCACACCTAGCAAGCATCCTTACCATTTCAGTGTATTCCACATTGGAATAGTGGTAAGGCATGGCGATAGTCAGATCGACGCAACTCGGTAACGCGAAAAATCGTGGCACCCAAAGACAAGTGACGCACACCTGTGACGCGCGCGCATCTAACGACCGACTGGCGGCTCGCAAAAAGAAATGGGTTAAGGCTTCGGCACATAGTCGACGGGGCGCGACGCCAACCGGACGCCAACGGCACAGCAGCACGTCGTGCATGTCACACAGCAGGCGCAACGGTGCAGCTACCGTCGCGCCTGCCTCCACCGCCATTCTTGACGTGATTTTTTACATTGTATACGAAAATGTCGAGTGATTCAGACGTGGAAACGGCTATAATTTTGTTTGCGTTAGTTAATAAAAAAAGCGTAAAAGAACGTGGGTACATGAAATAAACCGAAAGAGACATGAATTTGGCGAATATCATAGACTCTGCCGGGAACTCGAATCCCATGAAGATAGATTTCATACCTATTTCAAAATGTCGCAAGATAGTTTTGAAGAATTGCACAATTTGATAAAAGAAAGAATAAGCAGACTTGACACTACTTGGAGGAAAGCTATTAGTTCGAGAGAAAGACTGTCAATATGTTTAAGGTAAGTTTTATTTATTAATTTTGTGAACTTATAATAATGATAATTCGACTGTAAAAATCACTAATTACTGATGAAAATGCATACTGTCATTTCCGAAGTATGAATCGTTAGTGTTATCTCGATTTTGCAATTCTGCTGGCAGGTTGGAGTTGTCATATTGGTTCAACAGATTTTGCAGTTCCGCTGGCTGGTTGGAGTTATCAGACAGGTTCATTGGCTGAGGCGAATAAAGTGCAGTGTTGTCAGAACTCACATTTGAGTATGCAGGTGATGCGACTGGCTGTGAAAGTAATCGTAACTCCGTATTTGAAAAGAGCTTCGCTAACTCTAATTTCATTAATGCTTGCTCTCTCGGTGGAAACTTTTTAAAAGTATCGGCGTAACTCAGGAACAAATAGTCTATCCCATCGTATTCTCTTCTCTTCTTAGTATTTAAGAAATGAATGACTTCCTACATCGTCATCATCTCTTCTGATTCCTGATGTTCGGACTGCTTGGCGAGATGACACGGTACGAGCTGTAGATGGTGATGCTGTATATTGTACATTGGCTGGCACTTCTGGTGATGAGACCTGTGATGGTGGAGGCGTTGATGTACGCTGTATTGGATTGGATGGTGATGATGATGATTGGTGATCTTCTGAAAAGTCGCGTGCTTGAGTAGGTGACGGTAATGATGTATCTTCTACTGAATTGGGAAGACTGACGTTGGAACTGGAAGCCCGCGGACTATTGAAGTTGTCTAGAAAAGCTAGCTGTGATGCCCATGTGTAGCTGCTATTTTTACGGCCGGATCCAGTTGTACCCTTCACTTGTTTTTTGTGTTTAGTGTATCCATCTCTTATTGTTTTCCATATATTTCTAACAGCTTCCCCTGCAACAAAAGATAAAAAAACAAGGACAAAATATTTTATTCAATTAAAATAAAAACTACGAGTATGAATGAATTTGAATGAACTCCTTTCATTCCAGAAATATATTTTCATTATATCTACAAACCATTATTATTTATTTCTTTTGTTGTAGGTATTTGACTACTGGTGACTCTTACCAAACCATTGCGTTTTCTTTTCGTGTTGGACGCAGTACAGTGGGCGGCATTGTAAAAAATGTATGCAAAGAAATTTGGAATATACTGCAACCATATTATATGCCAACACCAACAGAGGAGATATGGAGACAATCAGAAGTGGGTTACAGAGAAATATGGAACTTCCCTAATTGTCTGGGAAATATAGACGGAAAACACATTGCTATCAAATGTCCTCCCAACAGCGGATCTAATTACTTCTGTTACAAGAATTTTTTTTCTATTGTTCTGCTTGCGATTGTGGACCCGTTTTATAAATTTATAATTGTTGATATAGGGAGTTATGGACGTTTAAGTGACAGTGGAATTTATGAAAGTTCTGCATTTTATCAAGTATACTTGAATGGCAAATCGCTTCTACCACCAAAACCTCTCCCAGGAAATGAAAATCCTACACCCCAAGTATTAATAGGAGATGAGGGCTTTGCTTTGAAACCATATTGAATGCGACCATTTCCTAGAGCAGCTGTTCTCCATGACAATAGAAAAAAGACTTTCAACTATCGACTTTGCAGAGCTCGACGCGTTGTTGAAAACAGTTTTGGTATTTTGTCACAGAAATATCGAATTTTTCACAGACCTACAGAAAGTGACGTCGAGACCGCTATAGATGTTGTTAAAGCAGCTTGTTGTTTGCATAATTATATCAGAGTAAAGGAAAGTTCGTTTACAACGGATCCAGTGGAGATATTTAACGATTCAACATCATTCACTTCAATGAGACCTACAAATCAGCGATCTCCAAACGAAGCATTTCAAATTAGAGAACAGTTTGTAACTTTTTTTAATCATAATCCAATAAATTATTAACAATATACTAAACTTACCGCTTTGATTTAACTCCCTTCCTATAGACTCCCAAATAGCAGCTTTGAGAGTGATATTCTTGTAGTCCTTGTGACTCAAGTCATACAGAAATGTGTGACTTCTAACACATTCTATGAGTCGTTCAATTTCCATTTTTCGTTGATTTCGTTGCCCAATAGTTGTAATCAATCACAAAAAATAAATTGACGACGTCCCGCTGAGCGTGACGTGCTCACCCACCGCTCTCTGTGTGACCACTAACTACGCATCTAGTCAAACATAACGTCTACCGTCCCGCTCGCACCGTCGTGCGCTCACGCCCCGCTCCTTTGTGTTTGTAATCGCGCTCGGCGCGGCGGCAGCGCGACGGGTTGGGTAGCGTCAAGTTCGGGCGGGAATCCATGTGTGTCGTCTGTTCTATAGTTCAGTACATTACAACTCTCACGTCACGTCGGCGTCCCGTCGCCGTCGCGCCCCGTCGACTATGTGCCGAAGCCTTTAAGGTCAAAGGCGCCAGCGCCGCGCTGCTCCGCGGCCCGCCTCCGCGCGTTAATTAAAAATTAATAACTCTCAGACGCGAACCAAAGAAATATTTATTTATGTATGAAAGTAAAATTTAACGAATTCCAAAAAGTCGTACAACAAAAGTTGTTACTCATGATGTCTGCTGCCTACCGCTGGGAGGATGCTAGTTAATTACAAATGGCCCTGTATAGAGTGTTCCTATTTGTCGAATAAATTTTGGTGTTGGTATATTTGTCTAAAACATAATTAAATATTTATTTACTTTATATAAATATTTATAGAAATAAATACAATTAAACATTTTTTAATAGAAATAAATAAATCAAATATTTGTATTTTTTAAATTCTTTCACTAGTAGAATACCACACTTCTGTACTTGATTATGGAGAAATATTATGTGACGCCCAGCAAAGCGAGCACGACTCAGTTATCATACAAAAAAAAACAGATGATATTCGAAGGTACCAGAATAAATCGTTTTAATATTTATTTAAAAAATATAAGCCAAAAATATAAAAATATAGTAAAAAAATCCTACAATGCATCTATGGTGTGATATGCACGCCAGCATTCCCCGACGCACAGAAAAACGTCACACACAATGCAGTCTATGTTGGATATTTTTGAGTTTTTTTGGCAGCACTCCCGACACAGCGACCTCTTTTAAATTTGTCTTGTCGCAACGACGTACGGTCTGCAAGTTCCCTTTGTTCGGGGAAGTGACCCAAAGATATATCTAGCCGTGCAGAACGTACGTCGTTGGTGTGCTGCCGCGGTAGAAAATTCCCCCCCCAAGTAACTGCGTACTAGTTGCTCCGCCTAAACATATCTAAACCGCCTGTGTGACATTTTTCTTTGCTGCGAAATTTCAGCATTTCCGCAATGGATCGCGTGGGCATTTAATATGCTGACGTTGAGTAGGCGCCGAAAAACTTTGATGTACCATTTTAGACCCCGCCTCCTTTCTAAAAGGTACATCGAAAGTTTCTGATCTTTAAGATCGACGCCACCCATGTACCGATTGTAGTCATGCATTACAACGGGTTTGACGCAATCCCTTCCTGCACGTTGCCCCAACGTGGTTTCATTGTTGTGGTAAGTGGACATAGTGGTGATCAGCTTCACATCTTCCAAGATGTTACAGCCACGTCACCACAATGAACACTTAGCCCCGGGGGTACACGTTTTTCATAGATAACTTTTAAAAACCTGGGGCGTATCTAAACGGCGCCGCACTATGGGACCAACCGGTATTACTCATCTCAAAAATCGATAACTCTGTTGTTTTGTGATGTTTCTCCTTGAAAATTTTTTCACGTATTGATGAATATCTAGGCAATAAAAGAAATTAAAAATCATCATTTTAAACATTATATATTATTCGTAAAAAAATGACTAAAATAAAGTTATACAGAATTACATACAAAAAATTATACAACTAGAATAAAATAGCAATAAAAGTTACACTTATACTTAAAATATGTTTAAAACTAAATTATTATTATTATTATTATTCAACAAACATACAAAAAAAATTCATGATAAAAAAAATTAAAAAATTAGCGCTTATCCTGTTCGTCACTTTCTATTTCCAACAATTCTTTAGCTTCGTCAAACAATTCTTTGGATATTAGAAAACTGGGTTTATTTAAACTAGATATATAAGGATCAGATTTATATAACAAAATATGCAAAACGTCTTCGTTTGTTGCTGATCTGGAACACTTCCTAGCGTGATGTAACCTATATTTCTTGTAATCTTTATTTCGGGCTTCCTGGGCATCTTCGGATAATTGTCCTATAGGCAAAACTGCATAATGCTCTATTATTTTAGCACCATGTATAAGTACTTTATGTACCGAAGATGGCATGTAGTACCAGTTATATTTGCTTACGTATAATTGCGCGGTGATCAATGTACCTATACTAGCCGAATTTTTCTGCATTTATAGGGAATCCCGATGACATGGTTTGAAGAATCACATATAATTTCTTGATTAATTCTTCATCAATTCCGGTTATCCCTGCAGAACATTGATAATTTTGGAAAAATCTCCTTGCCGTATTTCCGTCATTGCTATTACCGGAACCTTGACGTGGTTTATCAATGTGCAAACCAAGCACTTCTCGGAAACGTTTTTGGACATATTTGTTCTTGTCTTCTTTAAGTTAACTTTTAAACTCTCGCGTTCCATGATATATAATTTAGAAAACGGGATTTAACGCGGTCATGGTATAGGTACTTACATACCTTTGATTGCCTGACGTTTCGACCAGGTTTTCTGGAGTGGTTGCTGACCACTTCTCAAAACCCAAATTGTAAGAAATATGGAGGATCGTCTCCATAAATCTTATCCATGCGTGTAGTGTCGACAATCCGTATTTAAATGCATCTTTATTTTCAACTCTTGTTGTAACTTTTAAAATATCATTCATTTGTCTGGGAGTTGCTCCACAAACAGTGCAGGTAGCACTGGATGATGTGTTCGTTAACACTTGAGCAACGTTCCCATCAATCATTGTCATAAACAGTTGATGTTTAACTTCGATGACTTTGGCGTCTATTGCCACAAGTGTTGGAATCAATTGATTAATTTTGGCTTCAATTTCACTGACAACCGCTGTAGTTTTTTCGGGTGTTTCTTTGGAAAATTCTAATGAAATTGGTCTGCAATATCTAACAGATGAGCAAGTAGAGTTCTGCCATATAACTGCAGAAATTTTATTCGTCTACTAGTCGCAGTGGTACAAGGGACACTATAAACAAATTAGCATCCGATATTTGTTCGTTTTCTTCCGGTAGAGTTTGTTTATACTCACTTTGCCCAGAGGATCCATCTCCATCCCCAATTAGTGAACAGCTTGAGACGATTGTGGTTTGTCCATCCTGAATTTACCTTTATAATACGGCAGACTGCATGGTCTAAGAGATCTTGCAGACTGATTTTTGCGCTTATATTTGTCACCGTTATGCTAGATGCAGGCGGATAGCATGCTTTTTTTGCTTCACTTAGTATTTGATACGAAGGCAAAACAGAACTTAAATTCTTATCAGCGAGCCTTTTTCTTAGGTACGCATATTGAGCTTTAGTTAGATCTGTTTCAATACACATACTCAATGCCTCTTCTTTTGTAAAAGAAAGTGCATTATCTGGATTGATTATGTTTTGTAGAATTACTTTTTTCTCTTCTTTTTCCTTATTTCTGATAATAGTCACAATTGACGCTTCGTCATTTTCACTCATGGATCGTAAACCTTGCACATAAGCGTTACGGACATGTCCCATTCCATACTCCTGGACCAGTTCCATTTTTTCGTTTCTTTGAGTTTTCCGAACACTCGTCATATGGTTTTGTTGATCTACCACGATCACCAGAAGTATTCAAGCCAGAATTTTCAGATGTTGAGGTGCTGCAAGAATTCAATGGTACTTTAAACTCACCGTTTAACCAATTTGAGTATAGACTCTCGAACCTGTCTGGCTTTCTGTGAGCTTTCGTCCATTTCTGGTTGCAACTTGATATTAGATTTTTTGAATACTCTCTATTACAGTGTTAACGTCAGTTTCCGATAATTGAAAGTTGTTCATCAAATATTGTCTGAGGTCTGAAGTACTTTTCCCTTTTATTATTTGATCACAAAGATCGCGTCGAACACCAACGAATTCACTCATTGTTAGATAATATATATTTTTTGCCTGTTAATTGATATTGAAACGAAGTATCTGAACACTTTGATGAATAGTATGCTGAAAACACGGGTATATAAAGGACCAATATTTTGGTGCCTTGTGCAAAAACCGTGGGACAATTGATTATGATAGTGCTCATCGAAAAAGTGTAATCAGTACTGAATGTAATCAATTTCCGCAACAGATAAATACAACTTCCGCAGCAATGTAGTTTATCATACATGTGGTTAACGTGATCACCGCTAACAAAAGTGCCAAGGGAATATTCTTGTAGTCTATTTATTTGTTAATGTATGCTTCTATCATAGAAATGAAAAAAAAAACAAGATACACATCAAAATTAATAATTAAATATATTTCATAGTAAAAAAGAAGAACCGTAATTTTCGATTGACATATTGGTTCTAAATCAAATCCATATTACTGAATAGGTAAGGTCTCTAATAGAGTGATTACCTTGACAACGGCAGCTTTCGGCAACAAGGAAGACTCCAATTGAAATAAACAAAACCGACATTTTCTTTACTTCACTAAAAAATGAATAAATAAATAAAACAATTCTTTTTTTACAAAAACTGAACGTGGTTGCAAAGTGTACATTCTAAGCTATCTAATGATGCATAACACTAACATGCTTCCATGGAAAACTTCCGAATAATTTTGTGTTGAACTTCCTTAACGGTAATTTAATTGGCATGAAAATATTTATGCCCAATGTTTGAGGTTCACTTTATATACGTAAAACTAAGTTATTTCATTTTTTTTGTAATCAATTCGTAAGTTCCATCCTTTGAGAGTATAAAACTATAAAAGGATCTATGGATTTACGACTTTCGTCAAAACCATTTTTGAGATGGTAAATACTGTTTGGTCCCATAGTGCGCCGGTTCAATGTTCCGACGACGTCGGTCATTTTAGATTTTAAACCTTTGGCCAGTGACACAGAATTATAAAAGTTATCCATGAACAACGTGTACCCTTTACCCACGTGTATACATATTTTAATGACGCCTTGATCAAAGTTATCAAGCCCAGTAATCGGTTTAGCTCTTTCCCGGTTTTTACCTGGCGTGCGGAAAACTGATATCATATCAATCGAATTTCCTTCATTTAAAATACGTCGAACAATTCTCTCTGAAGTACCAGTTGCTTTGGCTACTCTTGAATGGATTGCATTGACCTTCATTCTTCTCCTTTTTCATGAACTGAGCAACATTAAATATTATTTTTCTCGCCTGACGACGGAGTACAGTGTTACGTCTCGGCATATCGAAATACGCAACAAAACAGTTAAATAATAACAAAATATAAATTCAACAACAAAAAACTTAACAAAAGCAAACAAAATAAAAAGCAACGAAAACAATAACAACTTTTGCGCCTGACTGTACGGGTGTGAATGATAGCGACGCGAACAAGAAACGAGTGCTGACGAGTCACTAAGACAGAAAGTGACTTTCAGGGACATCGCAGTGCATCAATAGTGATGTACCACTTCATATTCGCTTTTAGGGAAACAATATCGTTGTATGTAAATGAAATGTTAATAGTTATTATTTCGGGTATGATAGGAAAAGTTATGACAGCTCAAAACTATTAAGTTACGTTTATTTTATGGTAATATAACTACATTACTAGGACGAATGTCTAAAGCGGCACTAGTAGGTTCGTATCAAATTTGGTTAGGCAGGGAGGGGAACTTGGGTAGTGAAGGTGAGTGTTGATGTACATCAACAAAAGGGGCCCCTTCTAAACCTACACTTGGGTCGCAAGTCCCAGGCACTGTCCCGAGTTCCCAACTCAGCAACGCGATGGACCCGGCACCCGCACGGAGAATCCATAGATTGCTAAGAATATCGTCTCTACTAGCTGTCGCCCGCGGCGCCGCCCGCGTTGATGTCGGTTATCGCGAATCGGACTATAATTTGAGGTTTAAACTATCCTATCTCTCAAGTTGGATCGAACTGCACATGGTGTACGAATTTTATTATAATCGGTTAAGTGGTTTAGGAGTCCATTGAGGACAAACATTGTGACACGAGATTTATATATATTAAGATAATAACAACAGTAAGTACCTATAACGTATTTTGTATTCTAAAGGCATAATACAGATATATGGATATCGTATATCTCTGCATATCCCTTTGAGGAGAAATGCGTGGCACTACATTTGTTTTATTTTTAATAGAAAATAAAACAAAGCAAATTTTATAATTGGAAGAAAGTGTTTTTAATATCGATTTTACTATTTTTATTTGGCTAATAACCCAAAAGCTGTCTATCTAATATTCTGTTTTTCAAATCTTTCTAACAAAATAATGCAATAAACCATATCAATTATAATACTCTACTAAAAGGTATGCAATAATGATTATAGAATGATTAATCAATCAATTATCGGATATTTTCGCTATTCTAACTGAACAATAGATACCTATGTTATTATGTCGCATCTCTACGCATAGTTACTCCCCCGCCCTCCCCGTTTCCTGTCACCATTTGGTTCGAAAAATCTGCATCTGCGCAGCCTTACGCGGCTATGTTCGGGCCGGCCAACTTAGAACGCGAGAATAAAGCGCCTTATTTACCATCCATCCCAGCTGTACGTCCGCTCAAGGCCGCGGCGCTAGATGTAACATACACACACTCGTGCGCGCATCCAGCATGCTAGATGTAATCAATCGATTATTCGAGGAGGTTGTGCGTGTTTATAATGCCGCATAATTTATCAAAGCGCCAAAAAATGGGAGTTCTTCTCATATTGTCAGCAGCAGCAGAAGAGAAGAAAAAAAAAAAGAAGAGGTTCTGGATGAAATAAATTTACCATAAGCGTGCGGAGTATACTCAAATTAATAATATAATGAATGATTTGAACGTCATAGATTTTCATACTTATCTTAGAATGGATAGTGAAATATTGGAAATGCTGTTAGGAATGATTGGACCCGAAATTCAACGTCGTGATACTATTATGAGAGAGAGTATCCCAGCAAGAGAACGTTTACTTGTAACCCTACGATACCTGGCAACGGGAGAAAGCTATCCTGAACTTGTGGTTTCGTATGCAGTTTCACCACAGCTAATGAGTAAAATTATTCCTGAAACTTGTTTAGCTATTTATAAAGCTTTAAAGGATGAGTATCTCAAGGTAAGTCAATGAAACAACTTTTTATATATTTATTTATTAAAAAGAAAACAATCACAGTCATTCCAACCACTAATTATAATTTGCAAGCAGAAATTGCTTACCATTAGAAAAGAAATGAAGTAAGTACCTAAATCATACAGTGAACAAATGAATATGAGACTCATATTCATTTGTTCATACTCATATTCAATAACATATTCATTTCTTTCTAAAAACCAGAAATCGCGATCTTTGTTTAGATGTTCTGTGTGTACTGGAGTAGAATTTTCAGTTTCATTATCAAGAATTATTGGAATTGAAGAAAATTGCGTGTTTGGTAATTCTTGTGATGTATCTTGGTACTGGGTTAAAGAATTCGCCGAAAGAACCGTCTGAGAAGATGGTATATGAGACAATTGAGTTTCAATGCAACCTTTTGATGTAGAAGAATATTGGATCGGTGTGGAAAAGTATGTTAAGTTTTGAGAAACCGGTCGTTTGATAATTGTGATCGGAGATGAAGTTTGAATGTTTGGGGATGAAGGCAAGTCTTCACTGCATGGCGAATTATGGCAAATAGGTGAAGCAGAATGTGCTGAATTTTGAGAAATCGGTCGCTGGATGTTTGGAGGTGAACGCACATTTTCTGCGTATGGTGAAGGTGAGTTGACAAATTGAATAGGTGATGAAGAGTATTCATTTAATGTTGTGGTTGTTTGAGAGGATGGACGCGTGAAGATACGTGAAGTAGCATTTTATTGGTTTGTTCTTGCCAAAAACAAAACATCTGACATTAGTTTTTCTGCATAAATTTTCTGATCATGTGACAGGTTTTGGAGTTGATTATTTAGATATAATCCAAATGTCATGTCCCGATCCGGATCATTTTTAGGGTTGTCTTCGGTCAATAAATTTTTGGCAACATTTACTAATTCTTCTTGAACTTTCGTGCTTGCTCTTTTTCTTCTGCTTATACCTTCACTAGGTGTTGCCCTCTCCTAAAAACAAAAATTAGTGTATGTTACAGTCACATGAAATATTAAATTCTGTAAACACTTATTTAAACTGAAGTATTTTATCTGTTTCCTCTTCGGATATAACGTAACGGTATTTATTTATTTCTTAATATTTGTTTCAGTTCCCATCATCTGCTGAGGAGTGGAAGCAAATTGCAGAAAAGTTCCAGAATAAATGGCAATTCCCAAACTGCGTAGGAGCAATGGACGGGAAGCATATTCGTATAACAAAACCCTATTCCAGTGGTTCTCTTTACTATAATTGAAAGGCACTGCTTCCAAATGGTCTGAATTTCCTTCTATTTGAAATGGACTGTATTTTGGATTGTGTAAGAATAAAAAGGCGTGTGGTTCAGTTGAAGACTTGCGTAAGAGAGAGTTTATTTTTGACATTGACATCTTAATTCTAACATGACAACTGACAATTACAGTATGTTTTGTTGGTGTTCCCAACATATTGCGCCCGGCGAGAGCTTGGCTAACGTGAAACAAACAAAACAATTTTTAATTTAAACTGTAAAACAAGCTTATGATGAAACTGTAACAATTACAATAAAATGGACTATTTTAATATTGCGTTGTTTTAATTAACTCAATCAAGTCTATAGGAATTTAAGGAACTTTAGAAATAGTACCTTTTACAAAGCAAGGTTCAATATTACTTAGAATATGCATAACAGTGTACATAAGGAATGCTTAGGTAGAACTCTAGTGTTTATTTTTATTTATTTTTTATATATATAACCTAGATTACAATTTTAATTCTTATTCCCGTTGGGATAATTACTTAAGGAAAAACCTTAGGCTTAGTTAAGTGGTAACCTACAATATGCATAATATAATCCTTTCTGGATACCTAAAGCAATTGTAGTGAGAAACTAGATCTTAAAGAGACTTAGTACAATCTTTCTTTGTGATAAAGATATTTAACAAAGACAGTGGCGCCATTAATAGACTAACATTACAACTATATTATTTTACACTTGTAACAGCATATTGGTTCTAACTGAAAATTCAACAGCAAAATTACTACACATAAACAGTAATCAGAGGCTTAGGTATACTGTAAATAAAAAACAGTAATAGGTACAGAGAGTCTAGTTTTAGTATTTTAACTTAATCTAAAACCTTCTTATTATACTTTAACTTAATCTAAAACCTATATTCTTATAATATTTGAGAAAACTGGGAAAACATGTATTTTGCACGCTATGGCTAGATTTACTTATTTTCTATGGGTAACAAACAAATTTTTGTTATGGATCTTCTATGGGTTTTATCATTAGGGGTCCTGACTTCAAAAGCCCTGACTTTACCGTCTTTCCCCGGGAATGTGCGTACAACTCGCGCTAATGGCCATTTTAGGGGTGGAGCATCATCCCTAAGTAAGACTAAGGATCCTTCTGTTATATTATTTACGTCACCACGCCATTTTGGTCGTGTTTGAAGAATGTTGAGATAATGTTTGTGCCATACTTTCCAAAAGAATTGGACCATATGTGTAATTATGTTCCATAATTTAAGTTTTGTTATCGGAATATCTGAGATATCTGTCTGTGGGTAACTTGTCATTGGTGCTCCTATGAGAAAATGACCTGGTGTTAGATACGTAAAGTCATCTCTACATGAGGACAATGGGAGGAGTGGACGAGAATTCAATACTGCCTCAATTTGAACCAGGGCTGTATTCAACTCTTCATATGTGAGCATTACCTTTTGAACCACTGCTTTTAAGTGGTGCTTCGTGCTTTTCACCGCTGCTTCCCAAATTGATCCAAAGACAGGTGAGTAGCTAGGAATAAAATGGAAATTAATTTTCTTATTGGCAGAAAACTGATGTATGTGTTTTTGATGTTGTTCAGAGTTATTTAATTTATATAGCTCTTCCAATTCATTTTTAGCACCTTTAAAAGTGCTGGCATTGTCACAGTAGACATCTGATGGAAGTCCTCTGCGCGCTATGAATCGTTTAAACGCGGCTAGAAAATTAGCGGTAGTTAAATCTGAGCATAACTCTAAATGTATTGCTTTTGTGGAAAAACATACAAAAACACATATGTATCCTTTACCAATTATCGCTCTCCTGACCCTGGAATTCTTCACTGCGACTGGTCCTGCAAAATCTAGTCCTACTTTCTGAAATGGCCGGCTCTGAGTGACCCTAGCCTCCGGCAAGGAGCCCATTAACTGCTTGGATGCTCTAGCCTTTAAACGAAAGCAGACTAAATATTTGTGCGTGATTTTCTTTACCTGTCTCAGTCCATCTATTAACCAAAATCTTTGGTTCAAGCTACTAAGCAAATGCTTTGGGCCTGCATGCAAAAGTTTGATGTGCTCATCCTGAATGAGCATATCTGTGATATGTGTACCCTTTACTAGGATAATCGGATGTTTTTGACTGTATGTTACATCTGAATGCTGAAGGCGCCCCCCACTCTTAATATTCCCTTCTGGTCTATGAATGGATGCAGTGGTTTGAGTGATCCTGTAATAGGTAAGTTATTTTGCAAAGCTTTTATTTCCTCATGAAAGTGGAGTCTTTGTTCGTTTTCTAATATAAGCATTAATGCGTTATCTATTTCAGTGCCAGTTAACTCTCCTGCATGGAGAGGCAACTTGGCCCTTTTAGCTTTGAGATTTTGAACAAACCTTTGTGCAAACGCGATGACTCTACTAGTTTTATTTATATCTGAAAACTTTTTACTACAGCATGGTGTGGTAAAAAGTATACTGGGTCGTTATTCAGGTCGTACTTTGAAATGTCTATGACAGTGGCATGGCCTAACTGTATGTATTCATCGATGAATTTTGTGTATTCGGTCAGCAATAAGGGATTTTTGTGCAATTTTCTCTCTAAGTTAATGAACCTATAGAGTGCTAAGTCAAATGAATTTCCCAATGCCTCATTCATGCTTGAAATGGGAACCTTCAGAGGAAAGTCTACTTGGAACTTATTCTCTATGAGTTTAGTTGAAGTTTGGAAGTGACTCTCTGCTATAGCTTGCTCATCTACCCCTTCATTAAATGTCTGTTGTACACTTTCTGTCTCCCAGAATCTAGCTATGTTTTCATTGACCTGTGATTCGCATGAGGTGCAAACAAGTGATGTGACATTCTGTTTAAACGGAGAGTGAGGTAGAGTGCCACCTATAATGTGACCAAACCTTGTGTTAATTATTTGTTGTCGAATCTGGCTGCCATCTGTATTGTTGTGGGCTGACGTGGACGCCTCGCACGGTCCTGTCTCAGGCTGCTGGGGCATAGGCAGCAGCACCTGGAAAAACACGTCGGCTCCAATTAACATGTGAATGTCTGATGGGGTGCCAAATTCTGGATCTGCTAGAGTTAGATTATTAGGTAAATTTAACTTGGAGATGTCAATTTTATTTTGTGGCAATCTGCAAGTTATCGACTCAACCACGTGGCAATTGATGGAGGTCTTGAATGACGAGTTTGTTGAGTGAACTTCCAGGGGGATGGCATATTGAACCTCATTCTTTGTATTAGTTACACCTATAATGTTGATGTCGCTCCGCTGCGTAGGCTTAAAGCCCAATACGCTCACTGCCTTACTTGTAACCAAGGATACCTGTGAGGCCGAGTCGAATATGGCTTTAAGATTTACTAATTTATTATTCTTACCATATAGCTGTACCCTGGCAGTTGGCAGTAGAGTGCTTTTGTCATTGGTGCTGGAAATAAGTGTCACCTTGGGGTTCGGGTCTTCCTGATGGAGAAGTGTATTGTGTTGCCTTTTGCAACCCCCTATTTTACATTTGAAGTGGTATCTACACTTTTGTGTATGAGTACCTAGACATACAGTGCACAGTTTTTTAGTTTTTACAAAGCTCAGCCTCTTTTCTATAGTGGCAAGTTTGAATTTAGGGCAAATAAATAGTTTATGCTCACCCTCGTTGCAGAAGTCGCAGACCTTTTCAGCCTGTTGCTCCTCGGTTGTTACTATATAACAATAATTATAAAAAATATATAAAATTATATAATAATAATTACAAGAAATATTTCAGTGTCTTACTTTTTGCTGTAGTTAATGCTAAATATGAATTTATTTACGTCCATGCTAGAATTAACGGTCGAGCAGCTGATTCTGGTGTTTTTTTTTTTTTTTTTTATAAATAGGACACGCCAATTTGACTTCACCTCGCCTGATGGTAAGCTGAAGGTAAAGTCTCAAGAAAGAGGGCCACCATTATATACACGTGCCATGTTAACAATGGTGGCACTCAGCTTGACGGCCTCATCAGATGCTTTTTCACGCCCCGCTTAAAGGACCCGGGACTGTAGGAAGAGGGAAACACGTGAGCTGGCAAGGAATTCCAGGTCTTAATGGTGCGACAAAGGAAAGAGTCACCGAACCGCTTGGTTCTTGAAGGAATGTTCTGCACCGTATAGGGGTGACATCTAAGTCCTGCACGTTTCGTCCTGTATAGGAAGGGGGAGGGTGGGACTAATTGGAATAGCTCTTCAGAACATTCACCATGGTAGAGACGGTAAAAAACTGCCAAGGAAGCAACATCTCTACGCATCTGCAGAGACTCGAGGGTACTCGTGACCTCAGGATTTCCGATAATGCGGACCGCACGTCGCTGCAACCTGTCGAGAGTATCTAATAAGTACTTTGCGGATCCATCCCAGAGATGTGAGCAGTACTCCACGCAGGAACGAATTTGTGTCTTGTAAAGAAGACACCGTTGCTCCGGCGTGAAAAACCGTCTCACTCTGTTCAGGACTCCGAGTTTACGCGAGGCTGCTTTGATGATACTCTCGATGTAGTTTTTGTTGTTCAGTTTGCAGCGAACATCCATACCGAGGATATTGAGGTTGTGGCAGTGGCGTGCTCTGAAGATAGGGAAGGGGAAGGAAAGAAGATACCTTTGCTGTAAACGCACATGCCTGCGTCTTCTTGGCATTGAACTCGACCAAGTTCTCAGAGCCCCATTGGGAAATGTGATTCAGGATCCGGTCAAGCTCAGTGACAAGAAGCTGCCTTTTTTCCGCAATATGCGTCTGCTTATCCGCAGGACGTCCATGATAACTCCCGTGTAGGGTGCTATCATCCGCATAGCAATGAATGCTGCCGGTCGACAGCATGTCATTGATATGCAGAAGAAAGAGAGTTGGCGATAGGACAGATCCCTGCGGTACGCCGGCATTTATCTGCAAGAACTCCGAGGCTCGTCCATCACAAAGGACGCGAATACGGCGCTCCTGCAAGAAGCCGGCAACCCAGTCGCACAGTCTAGGAGGCAGACCAAAGGCTGGTAACTTGGAAAGAAGCGACTTGTGCCAAACTCTATCGAAAGCTTTGGCGTTGTCAAGGCTAATTGCCAATGACTCGCCGTGCTTGTCCATAGCCTCACCCCAAATATGGTTAACATACGCCAGAAGATCACCCGCTGACCGTTTCGGCCTGAAGCCATATTGCCGTTCATTAATTAGGGAGTGATCTTCAAGGTGACGCATGAGCTGTTTGTTAATAATGTGCTCGAACACCTTGCACAGCACTGAGGTGACGGCTATGGGTCGATAGTTGTTTGGGTCTGAGCGATCCCCCTTCTTGGGGATCGGCTGTACATTCGCCTCTTTCCAAGCCGAAGGCACTGTACCAGAGCTGTAGGACAGCCGGTACAGCCGCCCAAGCATTGGAGACAACTCCGCTGCACATTTTTGCAGAACCACCGCTGGAATACCGTCCGGACCACTGGCTTTCCGGACATCGAGTGACTGCAACACTGCTCGGATATCGCGTTGCCTGATACGAATATCAGGCATTGCATGGTCACTGACGGGCAGTGTCGGCGGCTCCATACCACAATCATCGACTCGGGAGTTGGCCGCGAAGAGATTAACCAGCAAATTTGCTTTCTCTAGCTTGGTGGTTTCCACCAGCAATTCTACGTCTATGAAAACATTCAATATTGGCCTGGTTTGCCGAGGCCGAACCCTGAGCTCCGAAGCTGTGGATAGCGACGTTGCGGGTGTATAAGGGCACGTTCACATCATTAACTGGTCCAGCGGACTCTACGAACATTAAATTAACAGCCGTGATTTTATGTTGAATTCTGTCAACGGTGTTAAGCCCTTTTTCATTATTATTTCTTCGGTATTCTACAATTTTGAATCGGTCCTTCATTTCTGCTAAAACAGTGTACACCCTATCTTGCAAAAGGGTCGAGACCTTATATCTACCTTTTATGGTATCATCATCTAAAAACTGAATACCTTGTAGTCTTGAAGTAGCTCCCACTCCTTGAATATCTATTGGTTCAAATCCAAGTAGATTTCTATTAGGTACTAAATTTCCGGGAATTAACTCTTCCGGCAATGGCAAATATTCTGCATTATTAACTTGGGAAGCTATTACTCTGTTTGCAGTAACGAGTGGAGAAATATAGCACTCGTAAACATTATGGTTAGCTGCATCTATTGGACCAAAAGAACCACTGGGATGATTGACTCCATTTAAATTAAAGGGTCCTTGAGGTATAGCAACTTCCGGCAAATTCAAACGAATTTCTTTTCCATCCTGTGTAATAACTGAATCGACATGTGATATATAATCTACAATGGATTGAGGTACAGCTTGATAATCAGGCAAGACCTCTCTTGCGTCAGTTCTAAGATTAAGGACATTCTGTCCGGCCTTACGAGCAGTCTCCAAAACTTCTAAATTCAAATGAACTGACATTGCATGCGTAAAAATACTTAAAGGAAGCCTCTCATGCAATCGGGGATCAATGCCTCGCATCTTTTCATATGTTTCATTCACTAAAGGAATAAACCCCGAAAACTCAAAATTTTGACAATAAACATCTTGCGTTGGCAACAGAGACGAATGAGGCCCAATATCATACAAGGGCTCGTCACGGTGAGGCGTTGCTGAAGTGCTTGGCACAACTGTCTGTTCAGGAGGCGGTTGAATCTGTGGACGTTGGGTCTGTGGTTGACTCTTCTTGCCACGATTTTTGAAGTTAATTGTCCTCGCGGTTGGTTGGGGTTGGTAGCGAGGTTTAACTCTATTTGGATCAAATTCTTCAGGTTGGTAGCTCCAATCCTGCATTTGTCTGGTGTTATTGTAATGATTATAAGCACGCTGAGCGTCGCGCATATCTCGGCGGTTACCGCCGGAATTATGGCTTCTGCCACGTGGATTACCACTATTATTATTGTTATACATCTCTTTTCGAGGAAAACTTTGTCATTAAAAACGATGAAACGGCTCATTGGCCAGGGATCCATCGGGATTGCGCAGCGGGGGCAGCGAAGGCTGGCAGAAGTTGGCTTGCACGGCTTTGGCCAGTCGCCAGTAGCCACGGCTGCCCGTGGGATGCTCTACTAGCTTCTGACCAAGCCGCGCTATGCGCTGGGCATCCGCTCTGACATAAGCCCTCTTGCAGGCTTTTGTGGCTCTGTTGTACGCCGCCTTGAAGTGGCCCACGTTGGGATCGCACGTAGCGCGCGCCCTGATCCAAGCGCGGTACGCAGACTGTTTATGATTAACAGCCTCGGCGCACTCGCGCCCGAACCAGGGGCGCGCCCTGCGGACACCGGCGACATCAGTGTAGGGGATATAATATTCCATGCCCAGACTGATCTCACCGGCGACATCAGTTGCGGCCTCAGATGGGTTCTTACCTTCAAAGCAGCGTTCAACCCACGGGATGGACGCAAAATAATCACGCAGTCCATCTCAGTCCGCTGACGAGTAGTGCCTGCACGGGACGTGGGGGCGCTAAAATGGGCACCTCGGAACGGACCAGACAATGGTCGGATTCACCTAAAGCGGCGCTCACCGAAACACTGTACTGGTCCGGGCGACTCGTCAGTAGAAGGTCTAGCAGAGAGGGCTCATGATCCGACCTTTTTGGTATCCTAGTGACCTCGTGTACCAATTGGGTCAGGCCATGTGCCAGAGCAAATGCATGGGCGGCTCTTCCCGCGTGGGTTGTCTTGGCGGAGCCCAACCAGATCTCGTGGTGGGCGTTAAAATCCCCCAAAAACACCAGTTCAGCGTTCGGAAACCGCTCCTGCGCATCATCTGCCGCCTGACTCAGGTATTCAAAGAGTCGAGTTGTCTCGGCATCTCCTGTATGGGAGCGGTAGAGGCACATATAGATCTGACTCGTAGAGCCATGGTCTATGTGTACCCAAAGGGTGGAAAAGGATGGGTCCTCTAGGCAGCGCAAACGGCGACAACAAACATCCGCCCTAACAAACACGCACACTCCGGCTTTCGCGCGGAAATTCTCCTCAAGGACATAGCCGGGGTAGAGTAAGTAGGTCGTGTCATCAGGGCGGCGTATTTGTGTCTCCGTAAGAAACAGCATTGCTGGTTTCGCCGTCTCCAGGTGTTGGTGGACGGCGTTGAGGTTTGTATGGAGCCCACAGATGTTCGTGGACTCCACCTCAAATAGCGAGCTCGAGGGAGAGTTTCTTGCCGCTGTGTAGACCAATCTACTGTTATTATGCGCTGCCATGAGAATGAAGAGGAGGGAAGGCGTGAAAAAAGAGGCGATTGTTGTCGCAGCACAGCGTGACAAAGCGTGGGATATTGGTTTTATCTATGAATGTGAGGTATGGCGAGAGCCGACGCACCGAACGGAAGGGCCCCCGTACCCTCCCCGAGTATGGTCGCCGGGCTCCCTCGTCCGGTCACCAACGGGCACGACGAGCCATATCGGGATTATGCGCGACCTGGTGGGGCAGCCTCCCAGGGTGGTTAGTCCCGGTTGGGCCCCTGTACTATGCCGCGGGCGGCCAGCGGCACCACCGTTTCTACAGGTCTCCCTGTTCGGCGCGTCGCCCCGCGCCACCCCCCACTAGACTACGCCAAGACCCACCGGTCCCACTCGTGCTGCGACCTCAATCCCCCCTGCCTGGCTATGCACTTGCTGACCCCTGAACGCAATCCAAACGAGATTGGATTACTATGGAGGATTTTTCGCAAAAGTGCACGGTGGTACTCACCCGGTCGAAATTTGTGACAAATTTGTGCCATCAAATTTCTACCACCCTAACTACACCCTAACACCCTAACAGGTGTTTTGAAAAAAAACTAAATTTTACGAAAAACTAACAAATGAAAGCCTTAATTTGCCCGATCAAAGTATTTTGCCACAATCCCAAGTTACAGCTCCATACCTTTTTATTAGTGACTCTGGATTTCCGTTATTGCATAATCTCCTCGTACCGTATGCTTACAAAGATAATGATTATTCAAAAAAAAATTACAACTACAGATTATCTCGAGCAAGACGTGTGTCTGAAAACGCCTTTGGTATTTTAGCGACACGTTTCAGATTGTTCTACAGTCCTATAACACTTCAAGTGGATTATTTAGATTATGTTATATTAGCATGTTGTGCGTTACATAATTTTTGTTCAAAAATGTGTAGAGAATCTGATATACCAAATTCACTGTTTGACCGAGAAGACACAATGCAAGGAATTGTGATACCAGGGGATTATCGTCAATACTACAATTTTTTGGACATTGAAGAAAAACTTGGTTTTTCTAATGAAGAAGGACAAGTGATTAGAAAGGGATTCAGAAGATATTTTTCTCATGAAGGAAGAGTTGATTTCCAAGATCGAATGATTGTTTAATAAATAATTTTACCTAAGTATATAATGTGTTTAATATTTAATACCTAACCTATCTTCTTCGATCAAAACTAGATAGGTACGTCCGTAGAAACACTTTGACCTTAAGAGCGCTCTTATTCCCTAGCAGTAGCGGCGATATTTGCAGTGCAAGTGTTTCCACTGACCTGCGGCCGACTGTAACTATCACCCGAACGAATAATTATGAAATACAATGGTATGTATGGATTTATGTATCTAGTTGGGTCGAAGCCTATCTTATTAAAAAACACAGTTAAAAACTTACCGGGTCGGCAAGGGCATCGATCCCAGGTCTAGATGCTTCTTGTGATGATAAAAAAGACATCAAATCATAGTACCACAGTGTTGGCGTATAGACATTATCTGCGGAAATGCCCGTAGACAAGCTGGCATTAACTTTCTTATGTTCTCTGTAATAACCGTTTCTAAGAATGTCAATTTTTTTTCGAACGCTATCAATCGTTGCACTTTCCCCTAAAATGGGCACCATATCTTGCAATGCATTAATTCTTTTATTCTTATTCATATAATCAGGACTTGAGACGTCCAGACAAGAGTGGGATTTATATCTTTCGATAAAACTTGTTATCGTTTCGCGATCCATTTCGACACGTGCGGTCACTATGGCGATGCAAGCTCAAAATGGCGAATCGGCTATACAGCAAGTCTATACACGATCAAGCACGCACGACGCTCTGACGTACGTCCGCATTATTCACTGTCCATCTGCACGACGTTCGCGGTGGTGGGGGCGCTCGCTGGATGCGAAATTGGTCGTGCAAGTCCAGCAAGCAATTAATAATAATTATTGACGTACGTCAAGCATATTCACAGTCGTTTTGCTTCGTGCATCGTGTATGACCTTGGCGGAACGTACGTCGAGATGGATGGTGAATAAGGCCGCGCTCACCTTGGATGCGAATTATATCGTGCGTAAACGTATGAACACTTTTCGTACGAATTGAGTGCGCACACTGAATACGTTTTTCTCCGTCAAATAGACAGAGTACCGATGTTAGCGCATACGTGAAGTCATCTTTGCTGCGATGAATAATCTTTATATTTTGGATAATCATCTTCTAAACCGTAGATTGCGACGCCGTCGTCGTTATCGTAGAACCGAATGGGTGCGCGAAATATTTTTAAAAAGAGATGAATTCGGTGAATTTCATCACATTATGGAAGATTTGTATAATGATCCCAGACTGTTTTATGGTTATACACGCATGGGGAGAGATACTTTTGAGTACATTCTTAATGCAATACGACCTAACCTGACTTAATACAGCAACTTTCGCGACACAATATCACCTGAAGAACAATTAATTGTCACTTTAAGGTAAGAAAGTAAAAAAAATGCTTTATCGATATATCTTTGTATAATAATTCTTTATTCAAATGAAGACAGTCGTACATTAAATATTTGAGTCTGGATTGAATTGCATAACATAGTGAGTAACAGCTGATGGTTGTTGTGACATTAAAAAAGGTTGTTGCGATTGTCCTAGTGTTTGGTGACATATTGAATTCATCACTGAACTGAGCCAAAACAGCAGAACTTTCTTTCTGTACCACAGATGAAGCATGAGCATTCTGTTCATCAATAAGTACTTGTTGTAGTCTTAAACGTACAATTAACTTACGATTTTTAGGTATCTCTTTTAAAAATGGGAGGA
Source organism: Eilema caniola (assembly GCA_949126895.1). Taxonomy (NCBI): domain Eukaryota; kingdom Metazoa; phylum Arthropoda; class Insecta; order Lepidoptera; family Erebidae; genus Eilema; species Eilema caniola. The sequence goes on from OX421485.1 coordinate 5,515,351, forward strand.
GACTCATTAGGAACTGTGCATCAGGATCATTCGCACTTTTTTTAAAGTACTGTAATTTCTCCTGTTCAATGTCCAATAGTTTTGCATCGATATCCTCTGGCTGATGTCTTTTACCCTTTTTTTTTCAATGGAGATTTAAAATGCTTTGGAATTTCTTGGTCACTTTGTTCAGAAGATGGACCAGGTAATGGCGAAGGCGTATAGTTAGAACTTAAATTTGTATTTACACTATCCTCCCCATCAGAACTCTCACATGTATCTGGCACGCTACCTTGCAGATCCCTTCGGGACATTGTACTTTGGAGGAACATCAAAAGTTGAAAATAAGGCCACTTGGAGAATTGTTCTGAATTGGCTGCTTGGCCAGATTTATTGTTGTTGAGTTTTTTTAGTTCCTTCCCGAAAGTGTCTCGTAGACCCGCCATTTTTTTTTAACTCGTCAACTGAAAACAAATCTCTTATTATTACAGGTACTTAGCCACTGGCTCATCATTCAGATCACTTGGATATACATTTAGGATTTCAAACAATACTGTTGGTTATATCGTACATGATACTTGTAACTCTATTTGGGAAAATCTTAATGAAATTCATATGAAATTTCCATCACGTGCAGATATGGTCAATATAAATAACGATTTTTGGAGAAAATGGCGGTTTCCTAATTGTTCTGGTAGCATTGTTGGAAAACATATACGAATCAACGCGCCAAAACATTCTGGCAGTATGTACCGTAATTACAAGTCCTTTTTTTCAATTGTATTGCAAGCTGTTGTGAATGCAAACTACAGATTTATTGCTATATACGTGGGAGCTTATGGCAAAGAAGGTGACGGTGGAATATTTTCACATTCAAACCTCTCAAGACTATTGGAAAATGGTGCTCTCAACACAAACCAGGAAAAAGTATTACCAGGAACTGATATAGCTTTGCCTCATTTCTTAGTTGGTGACGAAGCTTACCCTTTGAAGACATACCTCATGCGCCCCTATCCTCAAAGAAATTTGGGTCCCGAAGAAGAAATATTTAATAAACGCTTATCAAATGTAAGACAGGTTGTTGAGTGTGCCTTTGGCATTCTGAGTAGTTAGTGGAGATTGTTGTTGAAAGCAATTGAAGTAAATCCCAACCGTGCAGATGTTATAATAAAGTGCATATGTTTACTTCATAACATAATTATTGATAAGGAGGGTATCCACGATTTGCCTACGGAATTACCACGATTACAAAATGAAAACAGAAACCGATTCATGACTGCAGGTGAAAACAGAAGCGCAACGAGAGCTCACAACATCAGGGATACACTCAAAAACTATTTTTGTCAAAATAACAATTGATTTTAAGACAATACTTATCTGTTTATCATAAAATAAAATATATTAAATTTACTCACCAGATTTTTCCATTTCTTCGGATATTTCACGCCATGCCCTACGCTGAATGTCATGTAAGTGATAACTGGAATCACTTTGATCCCACAAAGATTTATGCCCGTGAACCAAGTTAATTAACTTTTCTACATCCATTACTGATGATGAACGCACGAACGTGTAATAAAATCCCAACAAGTTCGGATTGATTTCGGACGTCGGACTTGCACGTACGTATACGTACGACTAACTCGCGCGCAGTGTGAGCGCTTTCATCGTACTCAGAAGGTCGGGAATGTTCGTGCGTGTTCGTACGTTTCTGCACGAATGGAATTCGTACGAAAACGTATCCAAAGTGAGCGCGGCCTAAGGCGCTTAAAATTGTACTCGTCGCGGTCCGCCAGCGGCGGACGGATGCTGATACATAGACTATAAGGTACCTATTGTGATATTAATGGTTGCTTTTTTGGTTTTTTTGGTTGGACCCAGAGATAGCATATTTTTAAATTACCTGGAAACTCCGAAAGTCAACAAAGTAATTTTATTTACCTACCATGTCTACGTAATTTGATTCTTTTTATAATAGGTAGGTATTTCGCATATTTCACCAAGTACCTAAACCTAATACCTGGATTAAAGGCTTGGGCACACCAAAAGCAGGGCAGGCGCGGCTCCATAGCAGGGCAGGTCAGCTGCGCTGCGGTTGATGTCACACCAGAAACATGAGCAGTCAGAAGGCAGTTTATGGGCGGTCCCTGCTTTATAGCCGCTCTATGTGTGTTGTATCGATCGCTACACTCAGACTCTGACGAAGAGGAGCTATTGTTGCTTCTAGCTTTACGTAAAAAAAAAGAATATGGGTACACGATATAAATAAGAGAAGAGAAGAGAAGAATATGGGGAGTATCATCGTCTATGTCGGGAATTAGAATCTTTTGAAGGTCGGTTCTATACTTATTTTCGGATGTCGAAGAGTTCTTTGGAAGAATTGCATGAGTTGATACGATTGAAAATTATTAAAATTGATACAAACTACAGAGTTTCCATCTCTTCAAGAGAGCGGCTGGTAATTTGTTTGCGGTAAGTACAATTTATAAGATTTGTTTTGTATTATATTTTTTTTTGTATTTTTTTTTGTATTAAATCAGTAATTAACAGCATGTCTGTAAAAAGACGTATACGGAATCAAAAACGTTTTTCAAGTTATTGCAAAGAAGATTGTCCTATTGATTGTATTATTGAAAGCGTCTTGTTTTAGATACACCTTATACAGGGTTAAATGAAAAAAAAACTAGGGAAAAAATGACATCACTCGGCATATTTTGGTCTGTAAATTGGTACATCTACACAATAACAAAAGAAATACCATCATTCAAAACGTATATTTAGTAGAAATCAAGGTCTTAAAATACGGTTTATGTTAAAATAATGAACATTAGCAGACATTTCCCTTAATTTTCTTAAAAATCCCAGATATGCTTTGTATTAAGATTGTGAAGATTGGTAGAATAACACTCATTTCTCTTAATTTTGTACAAACAATGACCTGACCTAATATTTTATTAGTTACAAAGGTGTGAAATTATTTAAAATGTCAGGTCTTCAGGAATAGGTGAGCCTCTATTCATTTGTGGTGCATCATGTAAATTGTACTGGTCTCTGTTACAAGTGAGCAGGTCTTGTTGAGAAGTTATTGATAAATTTTGTAAATCATTTCTGTAACTCGTGAGCTCTTGTGGAGGGAGCGTTTGTGATGAACCTTGCGAGACGAATGAATAGGCGGGTGATGGTACCGGGGTTTCTTCGATTTCACTGAACTCTGCTTCTGCGAATGTTGTTGCCAGCTTGACTTTTAATTCGGTTTGTTTACGACGGGAAAGAGTTTTAAAGGTGCTTGCGTAGCTCAAAAATAAGTGATCGATACCATCATGAACTGGTCGGTTTTTCGATTGCAAATATTTTAAAGCTTTATCAACATCAAACTCAGTCTGTCGGTAGTTTCGAGTTTGAGCTTGAAATCCCTGGGCCGGTGACAATGCTGGAGGATTTGGAGTTTCAAGTTCTTGCGGTGATATCAATGTTAAATCGGATTGTGTGTCTGTAGATGTGGTTGGGTTCACAGTGTCATTTATATTGTCTGAATGAAGTGCCTGATCCATCACCGTAGTCTCTGAACCTGAGCAATTGGACTGCTGAATTTCATGATTTTGAGGATCTCCAACTGTTAGTGGAATGAAATTGGTTTTTGATGATCTTAGTTTAGTTGCTCCGACCATATAAAAGTAATATTTTTTCTTTCTGATCCTGTCTGTCCAGCTAGCTGTTTTTTATATTTCACATATCCATCTCTTAAAATCTTCCACTTGTGTTTCACCGCATCATCTACAAAAAAAGAAGTACAAAATTTGTATTATTATTAAAAAAATTCTACGGCATTTCACACAAGACAAATAACGGCTATGTATGCAATACCTACATAATATTTACCTACCTACAATACCTACTATTTTTTCTTTCAGATACTTATCAACAGGAGATTCGTATCAAACTATAGCATTCTCATTTCGAGTAGGACGAAGTACAGTTTCGAAGATTGTTGAAGAAGTGTGTAAAGCTATTTGGGAAGTATTGCAACCAATATTCATGCCATCGGTAACTAATGAAAAATGGAAGGAGTCTGAGTCAGGATATAGAGAACTATGGGGATTCCCAAACTGTGTCGGTAGTATTGATGGCAAGCACGTGAAAATTGAATGTCCACCAAATACTGGTTCTAATTATTTTTGCTATAAATCATATTTTTCAATAGTTTTATTAGCAATAGTCGACCCATAATACAAATTTTTAATCGTCGACATAGGCAATTATGGCAGGCACAGTGACAGTGGCATATTTGAAAATTCTGTTTTTTATAATAATTTTATAGCAAGAAGAGAAATTATGCCACCTAAACCGCTACCAGGGTCCACTGATCCTGTTCCACAGGTCTTGATTGGAGACGAAGGATTCGCTTTGAAGCCTTACCTAATGAGACCTTTTCCTAAAAACTCAGTTGTGAACGATGAGAGAAAAAGAAGATTCAATTACAGACTTTGTAGGGCACGTCGCGTCGTTGAAAACGCTTTCGGTATTTTGACAGAGAAATGGCGTGTTTATCACAGGCTTATTGAATGTAAAGTTGAAACAGCTATATGTATCGTCCAAGCAACGTGTTGTCTACACAATTATGTTCGAACAAAAGATGGTCACAGACAAGACACTTCTACTACGGCAACAACGGCGGCTACAACACAGCCAGAAACAACACCACAGCTGGAAGCGTTGGCACCCTTAAGACGCACTAATCAAAGATCGTCAAATTTAGCTTGTAATGTGAGAGAAAAGTTTGTATCATACTTTAATAACAATCAATAAAAGTTTCAACTTACTTGTTATGTTCATTTCTTGAGCTATCTTCACCCATAGTCGCATCTTGTAAACCGTATTTCTATAATATTTGTCCTTTAAATCGTATAAACATTTATATTTTCTCACCAAGTCTATCAATTTTTCATTTGGTTCCATGATAAATTTGTAAAAAATCACAACCGTTTTACAACCTGCGCTGCGTCTGTCTCGCTCAACTGCTCTGGTGTGACTAGTCAAAATGGCGGACGTAGTAATACAACGTGTGCTCACTGCGGCTGCCTCGCGCATGCGCTGCTTCCGTCCCGCGTCTGCGCTGCTCCCGTCCAAATGTTTTGTCAAAGAGCAGTGCGTGCGCGGCGCAGTGGCGGAGCAGGTAGGTTCAGCAGGCCCGCGTTTGTTCAGTGTGTCATCCCTCATATAACTACATTATTTACTAACGTAGACGCACTGCCACCGCACTGCAACTGCTTTTGGTGTGCCCAAGCCTTAATAAATAAATAAGTGGATAAGTAGATAGGATGAAAAAAGTGATAAACGAGTAGGTACCTACGCTCGCGTTAAAAAAGTTAGTAGGTAGTTTCCTAGGCTTGGCTATCCACTGAAACCTACCTACCTACTTAGCTACTTGCACACATTAATGAATCAGACAAAATATCATTATGAAATGATTATGAGAGTAATGGATGATTTATATTAGACCGGGACGTGTCCGGGCCGGGGCGGGGCCAGAGCGGCGCCCGTCCGTGCTGCATGATTATACTACACCTAGTGGTAAACGGGTTATAAGCCACCACGGTCGCTTTAGTATGGCGTAGTGATGTGAATAATTCCCAATTATAGCAATTTATGAATAATGGAGTTTTCTTTACTGGAGATGCCTGCTATTGCGATAGCTATTGATGAAGAGGAAGCAGAAGCAAGGACTAGGAAGAACCAGGTTAAACGGAAATGGAGCGATTATCCTCTTTGGAGAAGGTGTCAATTTGACGGAGAATTTAATACTCTAGATAGATACTTAACGGACAATGAAGATAAATTCTTTGAATATTTTAGAATGTCCAAGGAAAACTTTGACATTTTACTAAATGAGCTAAAGCCCGCCCTTACAAGACAGCAGACGAGATTCGATTCGATTCGACGATAGAATCTAAACAACGATTAGCAGTATGTCTTAGGTAATTACTACAAAATAAAATTAGCGATTGTTTTGTTTCACAAATTTTGTTTGCAATTTACTTAGATTTTGAATTAAAAAATTTAAATTATTGTTAAATATTCAAATCGATTTAAATTAGAAAAAGTTGAATTGGTCTAGGATAGCACAAAAACACACAAAAACACGGAAAATACACACAATTTCGTTATTACGCGCACCCGGCTCGCGCTACACTGACTGAACAAAGAGACACCAACATTGGAATGCTTGTATATTTCTACTAAAATACTTTCAGAGTCGTTAAATGTGCCTATACGCCGTCTTTTTTATTTATCTACACACTTTATACAACTTAAAGCAAGATAGACATAGTTTTCGTCAACTATAGCTACATTTAGAGCGCGCGGACAATGACGCCACAGCATGGCGCGTTCACAGAAATGTCAATCTGTACACGGGCCATGCCATGGCTGCTCCACAGACGAAGGGATCAGATTCTCAATCCCCAATGAGCCGGTACGATCCGGAATGCAGATTTCGTCACTTAAGAAATTGAAATATTACAACAAAAATATATTTACCTGATCCCGTGATGAGGCTTTGTTTGTGTCGGGATTTTTCCCTCCGAAAAGAACCACAAAGTGCCGTCATCTTCTTTTTCACTTCCGTTACAGATATTCCTATTTTCTTACTTATAATTTTCCAGGAATCTTCCTTAAAGGCCTTATTATAATGATGCGGTGACGTCGGATCCCATAGAAGCCTGTGGCTTTGATATTCTTTAATTAACTCAATGCATTTATTATTGTCCATTTTGCCGCGAAGTGAGCGTACAACGTCCGTCTCCACTGTTCGCGTGGCTCACACTGAGGCGCCTTTGAGCACCGACGTTTACCGACACAAAATGGCTCGTCACGAGGCCGCCTCGTTTGGCTCAAGACGCGGCACGCCTCGACCCGCGGCAGCGTCTCCACTGGAGCTGCCGCGAGTTGAGGCGGCCGCTCGCCCCGCGGCTGCTCAAGTGGGGATCTGGCTTTAGAAGTGCTTGATAAATAATTACTAGGTATGTTAGAAATCAATCAAATATTTATGAAACTTTTTTCATGAAGGTAATTATAACAAAATTTAGGAAATTCTGAAACACATTTTCTTTATATTAATTATGATATTATTTTATGATTCTTCAACCCGTTAAGTCGGATATTGGGGGGTGCTACTGCAGGGGTTATGCTCCGTAAAAATGTTGATAGATCTATAGAATTATCTTCTTGTTGTGTCGCCGGTGGTGGCGGCAGAGGGGTTGGAGTAGATGGTGATGGTGATGATGAAGGCGATATATAAGTATAAGGATCAGAGCTCAACCGTTCCCATTCTAATTCCTGAACAACTTGGAATATTCTTCTATTTGCTATATATTGATAATAAGGCGAAAATGTTTTTACCGTCGGTATCAAGCCCTTGAAAAAAGCATCGATATGGTCAACTTCCTCTGTATTTGTTTTATTTTCAATAATATATTTCATTAGACTAGCTGCAGCCGATGGTTGTGACGACACTTGCTTTTGCGGACGAGCACGAGCTTGAGATTTTTTCCTGCTGTTGCATTTTAGGATGAATGACGTGAAGTTGTAGGTGCAGTTGTATTTTGAAGCGAATTTAGAGAAGTTGTAGACGTACAGGGGTTTTGGGGCAAAATTACAGGTGTTGAAGTATCAGTTAGTGCAGTTGGCGGATTATCAGTTAGTGCAGTTGTTGGATTATCAGTTAATGCAGCTGTTGGAGTATCAGTATAATATTGAAGCGTCTCTTCAGATTCATTGTCGTTTGAAATATTTTCAATCACTTCTCTGTCCTGTTGAACGGCCAAAAATTGGAGCAAATCCTCGTATTTATATTTTTTCACTTTGGCTGCTGCTTGACCACTTAGTTTCCTTTTGTTCTGGTTTTTTTTTTTAATTGGTCTCTAATATTTGTCCATCTTGATTTACAGACGTTAGCTGAAACAAACATAGGTGCAAATAAAATTATGTACAATATATTAGTATGTAATGGAACCCTTTCTTCAATATTAGATTGTGGGGAATCCTAATGTTGTTCAGTAGGTAATATCAAATACACGAAATATATTTATTATTCCACACAAAAACATTAATAACAATACAGGAGAACTAGAGCTATGATGTGTTTCTTGGCGCGCGGCGGTGCTGTCATCGCTCAGGGCTGCACTCTGGACAGGGCCGTATTGTGTGATTCCACAAGATATTATAAAAATAAATATTATTCTTCAATAGGAATTTTTGTGATTTCTACACTATTATTTATAATTTATTTATTTATCTACATCTATACTACTATTACAAAGAAGGAAAGATTTGTATGTTTGTAATGAATAAACTCAAAAATTACTGTGCCGATTTCAAAGATTTTTTCACCATTGGAAAGCTACATTCACCCTGAGTAACATATGCTATATTGGATTTCCACGGGAACGTTTTTACCACCCGTGCAAAGCCGGGGCGGATCGCTATAGTTTATAAAAATGCAATAACATGAAATTCGCCTTCTCTCTTCTTGCCCTAAAGGTGCGTGCCCGAGAAGAGTTGCGCGGCCGGGCATGTATCATTGAAACGATAAGGTTGATAATAGCAAGAAATGTCGGTTTAGTCGCATAACGTCCCATTCGCAAAATGTCCCACGTAAAAAAAATGTCCTATTCGCAAAACGTCCTAATCGCTAAACGTCCCATTCGCACAAAGTCCCATTCTCAAAACGTCCCCTCCGCAAATTGTCCTATGTATGGTGGCTGGAGGAAAACAAAAAAAAATTTTTTTTATATACCTATAATCAGTGATGTTACGGAGCTTCGACTCCGACTCCGTTAAGTCGGATCCTCCGATTATTATTACACCTTCGGTTCCGAAACTTTTAAATCGGAGGTCGTAGCATAACAAATAGCAGCGACCACTGAGGTAGCGACGACCTGCGTTGCGTCGACCGACCGCTCCGCACGGGTACGTACGCATATATGTCGCGATATGTATGCTACGGTACTCTCTACGTACGCTCTGTCGTCGATTGTTTTTTCACTTGTTGTTACAATACGTGCCACACATCTTTGCGCCTACGAAGTTTGCTACATACTCAAGGTTGCGCAGGTACTGTCGCGAACACAAGTACTAAGTATTAAAATACATCTTACATACTGTTTGTGTGAAATATTGGTTAAAGATTAAGTAGGTACTATAATTGTTTAGTCTAGAAACCTCCTCATTACCGTAGTCATTCTCATCTAATTGAATTATGTTTAATATATTTAATCTATTCATGTAACAAGTAACATAAATAATTTACCTGGAGTAATTAATCTTTTTTTCATATATAGATAAATTATAATGACTTTACTAATGAGGCAACTTGAAATACATAACACTAAAAATTACTTTCTTTCGTTTATAACAATATCAACGATAACTTTTAACAATTGTGCTCACGACAGTACGTTACAGTGAGAGCGGTGAAATTACCGAACGTCAGAGTGGGATGCACGATTAAACATCGCCTCTGCCGGCCACGTGCCGCCCCCCCCCCCCCCAAAGTTCATAGACGCAAACTTGTGTGCGTATTGTATTTTGTTATGCACATAACGAGTTTTTATAATATAATGTACTAACACGTATAAACTTTATATAATATAATACGTTATTGTCATTTGTCTTGTATTTTGCGGCTTAGTATCAATAAAATTTATATATTTTTGTGTTGAACAATGAAACCAAAATCAAGTTGTATTTGGAACTACTTCATAGAAGTTAATTCAGATTCGGCAAAATGTAAACAGTGTATGAAGACGTATTCAAGAAAGGGAGGTACGACAACGTCGTTAAAAGTCTGTCCATGCCACGAACAATTAATAAAATTAAAAACTGAAAAGAAAAATACAGTACAGCCTTCGACTTCCACGCCTCTTCAAGAGGCTAAAAAACAAATTACTCTAAAAGAAACTTTGCTGAAGAATAAAAAATGGTGTACTTCTAATGTTAAATCAATGGAAATTTACAGATTGATTTCCGAAATGATTTACCCTTTAATTTTGTGGAAGGTATAGGATTTCGGCGACTTACATATGCGAATTAATGATTTTACAGTAACTCTCTCCATACTGATAAGGATTATTGAAATACAGTTAAAATAGAACGTACGGGCTGTAACTTCCAAGTTAAGGCTCGGGGGGAGCGGGGAGTGGTATTTTTGGAATCAGGAGACAAAACTCTATCATGCAACGATGTTAACTTCTAGGCTGTTACGCTTGACCCATTAGAGTGCAGTTACTGTTGCACAAGTCGCAGCGTGACGCCTTTATCTGCATGTCGGTCGATGCACGTTCCATGCACATGCAGCCTAGCAGACCGATCGTCATCCAAGCTTCGCCAAGTGCATAGGGGCGTTAGGATACCTATGAGACGCGGTGTTGCGTCAGCGTAATCTACGTCAATGATACCAAGAAATATTGTTTAACAGTTTTTAATGAAATAAAAGTAACATTCTCTTCTGAACGTTACAAGCTCCAATATTGATTGGGGTCTGGCTCGTCCCCAGAAAATCCGATGCGGGTCCCCATTGTCCCTGATTTCTTTACAACGTGGTGGTGGTCTGCTTGCGGTGCTTCTTCACGGCAGCGGGATCTGGTGGGATCGGTAAACTGAAAATAGAAAAATTAACATTAATTTCGTTGAAGGTTTTACAAGACTTTATGAAGGCTTGGGGCAGACGACAAACTCTGCTCAGAAGTTGCAACAGTAACAAGAAACTTGGACGGATCGTTGATATGAATTTGTAGAAATTATGTACACCCCCAGCGCCGGTTCGGGCCTCGCCAGCACCATCGAGAAGCACACAGCTGCTACGATCAAGAGCCTGTTCATTTTCTATCAGTTGCGGATCAACGATTCAGTAGCTGCAAATGGCGAGAAACAAAATATGAAATTCATTCGTTACAGAGGTGCTCCATCCCTGAAAGGAATGCGCAGAAGTCGAAGTATAAAAATGCAGAAAATAATCAATTCAAATACTGGATACTTACATGGATAGTAGATAGCAGGTCTTTGCTGTGGAAGAGCTTGGTCGCAGTATGTTGCTCTGGAGAAACTTGTTCACACAGTGGCTGTCGATGAGCTTATGAATATATCGTTAGGGATTAGGGACCTTATATAATCGCCTGCTGATATGAGTTATTGCCACACAATGAACAATTTAATTGAATCCCATGACGCAATTAAGGAAAAATATTTAGGCACTAATCCTGAAACAAAATTAATCAACATATGTGGTTACATCGCTATCGGCGGTTTTAACCAAGATATTTGCGTCCGAGTGCCACGGTGACGGATAACAGATGTTTATCATAAGTGTTTATGCAATATGCCAACATCGATGTGTCGCAAGTATCGTGGCACATCGCAGCATACAGAGAACACATCAAACGTTCATACTTATAGTTGGGTCAAGCAGTAGGCATGCCTAACGTGTTACTATCATTGCTGACTGTCGGCATGACGACGGATCGTAGAAAAGACTTTACACCATGTTCAGTGCCTACGTCACGCTCGTGTACGTGAGCGGCGCACGAACACACACGCACGTACACATACAAAGAAAACGTGCTGTGCATGATTTCAACAAACGTCAGAAACGTTTCCAGATAAAGCAATGTGTGCAGCAGCGGTCTATGAGCACGCGAGCCTTGCACATGCACGGTAGATTGTGATGTAGAAGCTGACACTTATAGCCTTAGGATCAACGTTACGTTACTACAAGTCTAAGCTTTGCGCCAAGCGGTTCGTTACCTCTGTGGCGCTTAGCATTCATTCTTACCTTTCTGCAACACCTCTGAGAGTCTTTTGCAAAGATTTATGTCTAGACCTTAGCCAGCAGCGTGTCAGGAGGCTAGCTGCTGAACCGACATCGTTCTCCGTGGAAAAACTTCAACTGCATCAGAGTACTACGGGTTGAATTACAAGTTTCTGCAAAACCAGAGTGTCTGTTGCACAGATTTATGCCTAGACCTTATCCAGCAGCGTGCCAGGAGGCTAGCGGCCATCGTTTTCCATGAAAAAATTCGAATGCATTCTGGGTCAAATGCATCCTAGTGCATGAGCTTGACATTGCAATGACACAATTCCTACTCACACCTGAACCTGCATCCATTAGTTATGGACCGTACGCTTTTGTGTTTCACACTGTATTTGTCCATCGCGTACAGACCGGAACTCCACGAACAGCTTCTATTTTTAGACACAATTTGATAGAATATATTTGATACGTATTTTAAATGTCCAATCTTCTTTTATTTTGATGTTTATTTTATTTTTAATTTACTTATTTACTTATTTTTGATCGACTACATTTTTATTTTTTATTTTGACCACCCTATATATTTTTCACATTATATACCGTATAACACACTGTATAACAACCGCAAGTTGATGGAGACTTCTCATACTGCTGCTTCCTCACGTTTAGGATCACGCCTTCCGGACATCCATAGTCGCATCCTTCGCATAAACTCCGAGTTCACCCTCTCTTCAATCCACCTCTTATGTTTTTGTTTCACCTTGAAACACAACAGTGTGAAAATAACTACAGCAATGATGACCAGCAACGTTGTAATCAGGATATTGTTAATCCGGACATGGTTTTCACTCTCCGAAAGGCCTGCAGTATTGGAACCACCCAACGATGTTTGCGCAATAACTATTTCCTTATCTTCTGTCTTAGAATAGCTCTTCCCCATCTTTTGTTTTTACTCTAAACAGTTTTGCACTTAAAACACAACTTGTCAGTCCTTCGATCCGATATAGAGTTAAAATCATATTGCTACATTAGTGCCACAAGGCACACAGGAATGCGCCGACGCTGCACTATTCGCCCGGTACTCGCGTCGCGCGATCACACATTCCAAGTACTGGCAAGGTCGCCATGAAGTAGGTTTAGAGGTGTTATGATAACGAATAAAACAACCTTTCGGCACAAGCTTGTATTTGCGACTGCCGTCAAAATAACAATACAACTTATACCTTAAACTAAGTACATATAACATCAAAAGTGCACATACTTCAGTCCGCCGCGGCTTCGTATGGTGACATGAATCCGAGAGGTCCAACTTTTAATGACTCTGCTGCATAGATCTGGCTGAATCTGAGCGATGGCATGCGTTATGTTGACTTTCAGGGCAACGGTCGATTGTGGCTTATTGGCACGGACTAGCGGAGTCAAATCACACGATCTTGGTGGCCAATCCACGTCACCTCTGCGAGAGATCACCCTACCCTCAAACCGTTCATGCAGAATGGCCATTGTGTCGTTCGCAGTGTGGCAAGTAGTGCCATCTTGCTGGATCCACATGTCGTTCATGTCCATATTGTTCAATTCAAGCCAAAAGAAATTGTTAATCATTGATCTGTAGCACTCCCCGTTGACGGTGATGGCCTCGCCGACGTCGTTTTCGAAGAAGTACGGACCACTTTAAACTGAAAAACAATCAAAAATAACCTGATAAAGAGATCGCCAAATATCCATGAATTACGATGACGCTACATCTTGCTATTCTGTCAGGCGCAGGCACTAGGCGTATTCTTTATAATAAAAAGAGAACCAAATCAATGTATTCATCTACCCTACGTACATGTTTACAAATTGTTCTCGCCTCAATAATAGTTAGTTTGATAATTTATTAACACCACCCCAAATTGCTATTTGCGCTCAGAAATTAAACAGGCGTTCAACTTAATTTTCTGGTTTTTAGCAAACCGCGACAGCCTGGCACCTATAATGTTCTGGAGAAATATTTAATGTATTTTTAACTACTGAGTTTCCTGGGGTTTCAATTATAAGACTAATTTTATCAAATGTTTCCATTACTATTTTAAACATGGCTGTAATGGCAAAACATAACACATTGAAAAAAAAACATTGTCGCGTAAACATAAATAAAAATGAATCAGTTTTTGTGTAGAATATACTGCTTCCGGGCTGGTTGGCCGTGGTCCATGTGAAACTTGCGTTCCAGACGTTTCGTCGATCGCTGCGGTCGACATCTTCAGTGGCGCAGGGCCGGGCGACGACAACTTCGGAGACCTTGCCTCGCCGGCGGCTGACGTGCGAGTGGCGCGATGGCTTGAGTCACGGCTGTATTTATAGGCACGGTCGGAGCGGGGAATCGACTCACTTGATTCTGATTGGCCAAGCGCTGTGGCGCGGACGTTCTCGATCCTGATTGGTTGTTTGCACTGTGATACCGAGTGGCTCTCAGTGCTGGGTACCAATCTTTTTGGAGCTGAAATCCCTCGTTTTTTCGATTAAAGTTGTTGGGATGCTTGAATATTTCGATGGCTTCTCGAAGCATACGTGGGAAAAAATGTGTTGTGGTAGCTAGAGCTTTCGTGTTCTGAAATTCGATGGTATGATTCCCATCCTCTTGGGTGTGTTCTGCAACCGCTGACTTGTCGAAGTGGCAGAGGCGGCAATTACGTTCATGTTCCGACAGGCGGGTCTTAATGCTTCTTTGGGTGGTGCCCACGTATACCGAGCCACATGAGCAGGGGATTCTGTAAACTCCAGCTGACGATAGTGGATCACGTGGGTCCTTGACCGACCGGTGAAAATTCCGTAGCTGCGTCGTGGGCTTGAATATCGGCTTGATGTTACAAGCTTCTAGCAGTCTTCCGATACGATCCGTAATGCCACGAATGTATGGCAAGGGAAGGCTTTCTTCACCGGTCGGTCAAGGACCCACGTGATCCACTATCGTCAGCTGGAGTTTACAGAATCCCCTGCTCATGTGGCTCGGTATACGTGGGCACCACCCAAAGAAGCATTAAGACCCGCCTGTCGGAACATGAACGTAATTGCCGCCTCTGCCACTTCGACAAGTCAGCGGTTGCAGAACACACCCAAGAGGATGGGAATCATACCATCGAATTTCAGAACACGAAAGTTCTAGCTACCACAACACATTTTTTCCCACGTATGCTTCGAGAAGCCATCGAAATATTCAAGCATCCCAACAACTTTAATCGAAAAAACGAGGGATTTCAGCTCCAAAAAGATTGGTACCCAGCACTGAGAGCCACTCGGTATCACAGTGCAAACAACCAATCAGGATCGAGAACGTCCGCGCCACAGCGCTTGGCCAATCAGAATCAAGTGAGTCGATTCCCCGCTCCGACCGTCCCTATAAATACAGCCGTGACTCAAGCCATCGCGCCACTCGCACGTCAGCCGCCGGCGAGGCAAGGTCTCCGAAGTTGTCGTCGCCCGGCCCTGCGCCACTGAAGATGTCGACCGCAGTGATCGACGAAACGTCTGGAACGCAAGTTTCACATGGACCACGGCCAACCAGCCCGGAAGCAGTATATTCTACATGCAACGCCGGCCGTGAAAGCCTGAAGACTTAGAATCAGTTTTTGTAAAAACTATTCCTTCAAATCAACGTAAACATTACAAATATTATTCACAAAGACAGGTCATCTGAGAAGAGTTTAAAATTTAATCTTTCGAGCTATGTATATACTATACGCAAGAGTTTTAGGGCTTAAATCAGATTCAGCTGAAATTTTATATGAACATTCTCCAAGAGTCTGGCCATAAACTAGTACGTAGCTATGCATAAGTAGCCGGCACCATGAACTTTTTCATGGACGTATTTTCATACGTAATTTACTCCTGGGTCGTTTTGCTACTTATATAAGTAGCGTGCAATTTGCGTTATGCGTTCGGCACTGCTCCGTAGACGATAACAAACTTTAGTAAACCAATTACGAAACGCGCTATGAAGATGGTTTGTCAGCTAGAGCTCAAACTCTTAGCATTCTCCTGAAGTCCTAATGATGCTTAAAGACCTGCACTAAGGTTTGGTTATGCTTGCATGAACAACGTTTGTTTGCCATCTGTTGCTCGAGACGTCAACCTCGTGACCGTATTTCTATGTGGTTTACAGAACTCAGAAGCTACATGGGTTAAAACTTTGTTCACTATCGATGGAGAAGATTTAGTGAGCCAATAAAAGTATGGATATCTGAAAATACTAATTCATTAAAATGTAAGAGCTTGCCACATGATTTAATTAAATTTCAAGTAGTTGCGGACACGTGCGTCTCTTAACATTATCTCACTCGTGAATTATCTTAAAAACTAAATGTCAAAGTGGATATATAACAATTTATAGAGCAGGGGACCTTTACGACGCATGCATTCTCCTTGAACGTAAATAATGTCATCTAGACAAAGTGTTCTCGGCGACGTTTCCGCTGTAATTCGGTCCCTCTTGTTCCCGGGCAATCAAAACCTCCTGGAGAATGTGCAAACAATCGTTGACGTGATTGCACCAATAATGATGGAGATGACGATGCTTACAGGTGTTTGCGAGCGGCTACACGAATTTCTCACAACCGTAGTTGGTATCGTTGACCAGGTGACACGGGCAGGAGGCATGTTTGCCGCCTGTACCGAAGTTCATGTTGACATGGACGTCGATGAAGTTTTGTAGCTGGGAGTAGCTAATTATGTTGTCGTGTCAGGGGTGGCTTCTTGATAGACGATTTTCAGATCGAGCTTCGGGTCCACAGATCGTGGTGAGCTTCTTCTTGAAGCGCTATATCACCGTATAGGGATATTTTGAAGAGACTTGGGTCGACTTTCGACTTAGTCGCACATTTGGAGTCAAAATGAAAGCACTTGATGATATTACTTAATCAAATTTATATTTAAATAAAGGTAAACTGTATTACAGACAAGTCTTAAGAGTACTATGTCTACACTGTCGTAGGCTCGGATGAGGAATGATGTCTGGACCACGCAGGGTCGCCTATATATTACATATGACGTACATGTGTCCGTCGGGTGTTCCCGGACGTTTGACAATTTACGCGTGACGCTATAAAAATAATGGTTTGGAATTAATGGTCCGTATCTAATGCGAAGGGGTAGGCGAATCACCTGTGCAGGTGATAACTTTGCAGATTTAGGTGACTTACATTGATGTGTCAACGACAATTTCTGTGTAAAGCTCATAAACTCCGATTATTTTTATACACTACTAATTTTTAATTACCAGAGAAACTGCAGGGGGCTGATATGGAACTTATATACTTCAATATATATGGAATAATACAAATACCCAACCATACAAAAAAAAACAAAGTTATTAACGTTTTTAAAATCTCACAAATGAATAGACACCATTTTATTTACGCACGGTGTTTGGATAGTAAATAGGTCATCAATGAACTTTTAACTTTCATCGTAAAAATGCCGAACAGTTCCGGGAATGCCCGATGATAATACACGACAATCCACGACAGGCGACGCAGTCTTGAAGGTCAAAATACAAGTACAATTTTATTGTATGGTTAATTGGTTAAATAGTTAAAATGCTCGTCATACGAGTTTGATTCTAGTGGCAGTAATTTTTTAATAGCGTGTTTAACACAAGTTTGGGTGTACTGAGTAAACAATGGTAAAACCGCAGTAACTTTTAACGTAGGTAATTCAGTAGTTTTAAATTTAAGTACCTTATCAACTGGCAGGTAGGTACTAAAGAACTTGGCATAGTTAATTGGCCTAATGATTAATTTATGTATTTAACAGGTGCAAAACTTACCCTACAAGTATGTCGAATATAACAGCCGTCTGTTATACTCAACTGGCTGCAAGGTAACGCAGCGCTTAAATATGAACTATTACTAAACAATGTCCTACATAAATTATCAACTTACTTACCGAACTGTCCAGTGTCACCACCAGCACTTGCAGATCCTGTAGAACCCTCTCAGGCGTGTCTGTATGTGTGGTGAGTAATTGCTTTGTGTAATGCTTTGTCAGTGTTGACTTGCCTGCTGACGATGAGGGCTCCACAGCCCGATCACGCCGCTGAACCCTTTCGAAGGCGCCGCCAGCGATCTGGTATGCACCACGCACGTGCTCACTATTATCTCGTCCCGAGACGTATTTTAACCGAACGTTTGATACCCACTGCGCCCGGCGGATGGCACATATAATTACAATTTCCAAATTATTCCCACAAGTATTTTATTAAAACATGAAATAATCTCCCTAGATAACCTCGTTCGACCCCGAAAACTATTTCAAGTGAGTTACATAGATGACACTCAACTGTCATTCAAGTTTCATCGAAACTTATAACTAACCTGTTTGGAACCTAGTCCTTTTAGCCCAAACAAAGTACTTTAATTGTTGCTCGAAATGTCCTCCGTCATTTTCGTTTATCCATCCAACTTGTTATAACAAGTTCGATTTCAAACTGAGGAGAATGTCTCTTTGTTGCCGGATTTCATCGAAGGCATCAATTATCCTTTGTCGGAGGTTCTCACGGGTGTTGGGTTCACTGACATGCACTCTACGTTTCACTTCACTCCACATGAAAAAGTCCATTGGCGTTAGATCCGGGAATCGAGCGGGCCACGCGACCGAAGCCCCCGGTCCAATCCACCTGCCTTCAAATTGCGTACTGAGGTAGTCTCTTACCGCGATGTGGTAGTGGGGTGGAGCACCATCTTGTTGGAACCAGAGGTCTCGCATGCTTACGAGTGGGATATCATCCAACATGGTTGATACCATGGTTCTCAACAGATCCAAATAGGTTTCACCCGTTAGACATCCCTCGATGAAGTATGGGCCCACGATGTTGTCATCTAGGACTCCAGCCCAAACGTTCACGCTAAATCTATGTTGAAACGAATGTTGTCGCGCCAAGGATTCCTTATTGACCACCAATGTTCGTTATGTTGGTTGAAAAGCCCTATTCTTGTGAACAAACATTCGTCACTGTAAAGGACGTTGGTATCCGGGTGAAGGATCACCCAGTTGCAGAATGTAATCCTGGGTGCTCGGTCGATTGTTGTCAGCTCTTGAACCTTTCTGTAGTGATAAGGGTGCATACCAGACGAGTTCACAATTTTCCAAGCACAGTGCTGGCTGATGCCAAATCTACGTGCCGCATCGTTAATACTTCGTCGCGGATCTTCCTAAAAAAACTCGAGTACCTCGTCGTACAAGTTCTGCGGATAGGCGGGTCTACCCCGGCCCTTTGCGTGCGTCGGTACATGAAATGAGCCGTGGTCTAACAGACGTTGGTAGACGCTCAACATCGTGGAGAAATTTGGCTGTCGGGCATTCGGGTAGAGATCACGATACATCCGTAAAGCGGCACTCACATTTTCAACGAATAAAATATAAGTACGTAACATTAATGCGTATTCGCGATTGGTAAATTGGTACGCCATCTCGATAATGTCGATATTGATTAGGATGCGTGCGCGGATCGAGACGTTACAACCGGAACTGCATTTATGATTTAAATTTTATTAATTTCAAAGAGATGCCACCGGCTTTTGCGGCACGTGTAGCGCGGTGTGGTATGTGCGGGGGGGGGGGGGGGGAGACCGCACGCGCCGCCCGGCACTGCACCCCGCTCAAGGACATATCGCAGAACTTTAGTAGAAAGAGAGAGCGCGTTAGTCACATTGAAATGAATAAGCATGTGCTTAATAACTAATGGATTATCCTATCTCTATGTGCTAAATAGATCCATTTACCAAATTATAAAACAATTTATAGATAAAATAAAGTGTTATGCAGCGCATAAACTCGTTTTATTATGATCATCGATCATATGACATTAATAACATTTTGTAATTTGTGTGAACTCATTATTTAGTTTTAATCACATTAAAATTTTGTTTTAGTAAACATTCGCAACCTCATTCTGGGAAACGTCAGCGTAAGCATATTGTGCTATAAGGGCTTTTAAACTTTTTCTTGGCCTCTTAATATTTTTAAGGGTTACTTTCGTATGCCTTTCCCCTATTTTAATTGGAACTACATTTCGTTCCATTGGTCCAGTGACCAATACTGAATCATATCGGGGTTTATCTTTGACTTTTCTTTGATTCACTAATTTACTAAATATTTGATCACCAACTTCTATGTTAATTTCATCTCCCGTTTTCTGTCTATTTTCTTTTGCCGTTCTCATCTTGTCGGTTAAGTATTTATATAAATAAGATGTTCTTTTAGCATGCTCCCTACCTAACTGTTGTATGTAATTTCCTTCAAAATTTACATTAAAAATACTATTTAAATCTGTATGTCCAAATACAATTTCAAACGGTGTTAAGTTTGTAGCGGAATGGATAGTATTATTATAAGCATTGATAGCATAAGTCATTATTTGAGTTGATTTCTGCTCATATTTCGCTAAACGATAGATTTCTGTGAGAGTTTATTTATTTATTTATTTATTTATTTATTTATTTATTTATTTATTTATTTATTTAGAAACTCAACAGCTTATTTACATATGGAATGGTATATGGCAAATGACATTTAATTCTTAAGCTAATAACAGAGTTTCATGACATGTGTATAGGTAAATAGGCAATTGTAATCAGAAGTGGCAGCAGTCAGACGAAGATTACAAAAATATAAAATATACAAAACTAAAACAAAAAATATACAAAAGTAATCCTACAGAATACATTAAAACAACCAAAAAAGATAGCAAGAATGACACAGGATATATAAAAACAAAACCCCAAAAAACAAAGTAATGTTGTCTTACAAACTTACTAGTACTTATTTACTTATTAAATTAATTGGTTAATCACTGACGAGCAACTCCACGATTTGGCTGCGGTAAGATGCCTTCGACAGATGAAACAAGTCTATATTTTCAAATTGCTCTGTATAAATACGAGGCAGTCGTGACATTACAGTATTTTTACCATAATTGGTACGATGAAAGGGTATACTGAACAAGTGAGTGTGTCTAGTACGGGACTTATGTGTGCAGAATTCAATAGTTGAAAGGAGATCAGAACTGTCCAGCCCTCCACGTAATATGTCAAAAAGTAGTAACATATCCAATACTATACGTCTATCATTGAGAGATAACAGATTATAATGTCTACAGTCTAGGGAGTAGGAGTTATGGCGTCTTTGACACTTAAAGTTTAGGAATTTGACGAATCTTTTCTGTAGACTCTCTATTCTATCAGTATAAATCTTATATTGGGGTGACCAGATAGGACAACAGTACTCCAGGACGCTTCGAACATAGGCATAATAAACGATCTTCAAACAATGAGAATTCCTGAAAGGCACACAGGTACGCCTAATAAAACCCAAATTTCGAGATGCTTTGTTAATTATACTATTAATGTGCTGGGAGAAAAGTAATTTGGAATCCAGCATTATACCCAGATCCCTGACTAGGGTCACCCTTTCAATTACATTGTTATCGAATCTGTATGAATATTGGATTGGGTTTTTTGATCGACTAAAGCTGATAATTTGACATTTAGATATATTGACAGTGATGTTATTTTGTGAGTAATACTGGTATAAAGAATTAAGGTCCTTCTGAATTAGTTCACAGTCCAGTCTAGATCCAATACGCATGTATATTTTCATGTCATCAGCGTATAGAAGGTGTTCTGCGCTTTTAAAACATGATTGTATGTCATACAGATAAGCACAGTAAAAAAGTGGTCCCAACAGAGATCCCTGGGGAACACCAGAGGGGATATTTATAAAGTCCGATCGAAAGCCACCAACAACGACCGCCTGAGACCGATTTGATAAATATGATCTTATCCATCTAAGCAAGTCTCCATGAATGCCGAGGTTTTGCAATTTTGCGAGCAGAATAACATGATCCACTCGGTCAAATGCTTTTTCAAAATCTGTGTATATCACATCAACCTGACCACTTGTTTCCATGTTAGTTAGAACGTAGTTACTAAACACAGCTAGGTTTGATATTGTTGATCGTTTTTTGACGAAGCCATGTTGTCTTTGACCTATGCCATTAGTTACTATGGGGTAGATACTCCTGTGGACAACTTTTTCGAAAACTTTACTGAGTGTGTTGAGAATCGATATAGGACGATAGTTTTTTACATCTGATTTAGGACCCTTCTTGTGTACTGGAACTACATGAGCAATCTTCCACTTAAAAAGGAAAAACACATTCAGTTAAAGATTTATTGAATAACAATGTTATAGGGTGTGCCAAACTATCAGCACAACCACGTAAGAACATCGCAGGCAGGCCATCATTCCCGGGACCTTTTGTTTTATCTAAAGTGCGTAGAATGCTAAGTACTGTGTCCTCAGCGACATTTAATTTAGTTAAGTCATTAAACGAACTACACACTACTTCAGATTCACTTGCAGGTATTCCTGTAGTAGAGAGTAAGGAGGGCTTTGCAAAAACACTATTAAAATATTTGTTAAACGCTGTACAGATATTATGTCCATCCTTGAAGGTCTCATTATCTAGTGTAAGTGCTTTAGGGTATTGAGAGCCACGCCTTTTGCTCTTAATGTAAGTCCAAAAAAGTTTGGGAGACTGAATAATATTCTTTTCCATAGTCGTCGTATAATTTTGAAAGCACAATTTTCGAATATTATTTTGCCTCGCACGTAGTATTGAGAACTCCTGATAGTCACGTGGGTTTCCATACTTTTTCCACTTAATATGCATTTTATTTTTTTCCCGAATTATTTTAATTAGGCTGCGGCTATACCAGACGGGGTAGTGTTGACTTTTAGGTTTATTAGTTAGCGGAATGAATCGTTCTACCCCAAGTTGTATTACCTTGTAAAAAATATCAACTGCGTTATCGACTGAGTTAGTTGCTAACTTTTCATCCCAATCTATTTCATTGAAGGACTTGTTAAGACCCTCATAGTTTCCCTTGTAATAATTTGGTCGTGGTATGTGAACTTCCACCAGGGGCGAGGAGAATAACTCATTGGAAATTATATTTAATGCGGGGTGATGAGAAGCTTCACGGAGTAAAGGGTTGTCGCTTCTGCTGACAAGCAAAGGTGTCGTTGAAAAACATAAGTCTAAGGTCCTGTTCTTAAGATTTGTAATGAGATTATACTGTGTGAAACCTAGCGTACTCAAACCATCCGCAAAGGTAGTAGCCGCAGTTCGAAATTCCTGTGTACAATTTTTCATGTTAGTATCTACAGAAAACCCCTCATCCGACCACGTCAAGCATTTCAAATTGAAATCACCAATAAGTATACAGTCGTGATTGTCAAGTGTCGACATTAAATTACCTACCGCTCGTTCAATGGCATCCAGTTGTGCAGGGATGCAGGACATATTAGGGGGATAGTACACTAATATAATATGTAAATCTTTCATCGTACCAACACTTGAAAATGAAAGCGTAGTCTGCAATATCTCAGCACCAGCACAGAGAAAATCGTGACGTCGTATGCAATTAAATTTACGATTTACACACATCATGACGCCGCCACCTGTCTTCTTATTAGTCAAACTTAGGTTACGATCATGTCGAAAAATCAAATACCTGTCATCACATATTTCCGAGTCCAAGACATCATCCCGCAACCATGTTTCCGTGATAAAAATAATATCATAATTGTTATGTGAAATACTGTTAAATATATCCAACAGCTTAGTATTTAGACCTCCAACATTCTGATAATAAAGATTCAAATACGTATCAGCCATAATTTAAGTATTATGACAATATGTTATACTATAGCACATCACACATCTAAATGAAATACAACCGTGATATGCAACCATCCCACAAGCATTGTCACCTAATGCGCTGTGTATAGCTCCATCGTACATAGGGCGGATCACAAAAACTAAATTCTCGTTCAGAACAAATACATATACAAGATAAAGGACGTAAAAACAGTCAAACAATTTATTTACGATATATAGGTTGTCAAGGTTGTCATATAACGGTCCACATTCCCTTATGTTGCTGTCACTATGGTTCATTGCCAAACACAATAAACAAATTGGAATCGAAATGCTACTCACCAGTGAAACCAAATAATATCTATAACATTGACAAAAGTGTGTCTTATAGTGTCGTGCAGTCCGCGAATTAATGTGACAAGAAAAATTGTTACGATATGAACTGGTAATACTCGTATTAAAACTGACTAAGCAGATTTTAGGTATACATGAACGTACGTATATAAATTCACGACTGCAGAACCACGAAGGGGTAGGCAATGGTATTTTAAATTTGGTTATTGTTTCAAATACAAAAAAGTAATATATTTCAGACATAATGAAAGCTACAGTTAATACATTACGAGCATGCTAATAAACACAACACAAACTGTTCCCAACGATTACCTCAGTTTACCCAACATATCGAGGTCGCGAATAAATATCTTCTCTGTAGTTTCAGACTTTCTCATGTAAATACGTCCACCACGCACCCATACAAACCTATATTTTAATTCTTTAGCACGCATACGAGCTGCCGCATGCAAGTTTTTATTTTCAGGTGACAAATTTTCCACTACAAACACAGGCGACTTTTCCTTTGACGTGAAACCAAGGTCATGTGTATTCAATTTATCTTGAGGATTCTTCTTATTATATTCAATCACTGCAGATAAGAAAGTGTCGCGAGTTCGAGGCGAGTTGAACTTAGTCAGTATAGCCCGGGGACGGGTACTAGCCGTATTTATCTTCGCAATTCTTGAACAGTAGTGTATCTCGTTCTCGTTGATCGCGACTTTCACAGTGCGACCTAGTTGTTTAATTATATCTACGACATTTTCAGACTTATTCTCCGGAACACACTGAATTTCGACATTGGTGGCGCGTAATAATTGATCCACCTGATTGCATCTCCC
Organism: Eilema caniola; assembly: GCA_949126895.1. NCBI lineage: Eukaryota > Metazoa > Arthropoda > Insecta > Lepidoptera > Erebidae > Eilema > Eilema caniola. The sequence continues at coordinate 5,540,012 of OX421485.1, forward strand.
CTTGACATCCCTCAATTCTGAGTGTAGCGTTTCATTCTCTTTCCTCAAATGGTTCACTTCATTGCGGCACAAATCGCTATCGTTTTTAAGTATTTCAAACTCGCTGCTCAAAAAATTCATGGATATCTTAAATTCCTTTATTTCCTCATTTATTTCTTTGAGATTTGAAGTTAAAGTTGCTTTTAATGTCCCCACTGTTTCCTGAAAGGCATTACGCAACTCTTCACGAATAATATTTCTTATTTCCAGACGCAATGACTCCGCAGATTCAGTTGCAATGAGTTGTTGGGATTCTGGCTTGGGTTGGTTGACTTCTTTACGACGCGTAAGGTTGAAAGTTATATCTGCCATAGATGTAGGTGTCGAGGGGCCCACCGGAGCATTAGAATTATCACCCTTTGGCTGTTTACTGAGGCAATGCGGGCAATACCAATTGTTCAGGGACAGCTGATGTGAAGGATCGTCAAACGCAGTATCAGCGTTTACACATAGCGTGTGGTATTTCTTAAAGCAACGTGTGCACTTCAAAAAATGTTTATTCATTATGGCGGTATTGCATGCTTCACACTTTGACATATTGGCAAAAGTAAAAACCACAGCAAGGTGTTATGAAATTCAACCGTAGGCGTGCAAAACTACGCCGCTTGCACACAGCCAGGTATTATGGTGTTGTTACGCAGATATTTGTGATAATAGCATGTACCCATCTATAGTAAAAACTGTCGCAGATCTTGATCGTGTGCAATTCATATGTCTAGGTTTGTGTGTAGGCGTCAAACCGAGTGAGTACACAAAGACCGGCGGCAACAAAGATATTAAGGATTATCACCTGTCTCTTTAAACGTGCGGGGGTGAGGGGCGCCCCGTTGAGGCCTGAGGGCTTGGTGGCGGGCTGCGCTCGTTACTCCAGTAAGGTCGATATTCAATTGCCAAACCCGCTGTCAGTTCTATGATCTTGTTCCACTATTTCCAGGCATCACTCGATATAATTTGAAACCCTAAGATTCTATATATTTTATTTTATTTATAAAATTAATAAATGCACTAGTAACACGTATTCGCTACTTCAGAGCCCGAACGCAATACGAAAGAGTTAAGTGAAATCTTTCTATAATTCCCATGGAATTAGGATTATTAGGAGTTTCTACGTGTGCGATTATTTTATAAAAAATTAACATTCCTTTCATTAAAACATTGTTAAATTCGGATCCTGGATCGCTACTTATTCTATATGGTGTTCCATAGTAAGAGAAATACTTAGTTAGTTCGGACTACTTCCGAAGTAGACCTATTAGAGATTTCTATAGCTTGACCTAGTTTTAAGAAGGCGTCGACAATAGTTAGATATAATTTTGCTTCAATTGAGAATAAATCAATGAATGATTCTTCGAAGGGTTTATTTTGCGTTTGAGTTGTAACTTTGGTTTTAAGGGGTGTCTTTCATATTTCATTCTTTTACAAAGATTACAGGAATTTATTACTGTTGCTACCATTTTATCCAAATGGGGCTAATAATAATTTCGTTTAATTCGGTTTAATGTTTCATGAATTCCTCTATGACAGGTTTTTCCTTCGTGATAAGCATTAACAATATTTATTTGTTCAGCTTCGTCATCATCATATTCAACTCGCTCGTTGCATTCTATTATTTCTATTATTTTTATTATACGACTTTATTGAATAATTTTCTTTGATCTTTATCTTTAAAGAAAATATAATATTTAAAAATTAATAAAAATATAATATTAAAAATATAATATTTATCTTTTAAAAATTCTTTAACTGATAACTCATTATTTTTTGGTATTTTAATTTCAATTATTTTTTGTTTATCACGATCATTATTCACTACACGATATTCATCCCTAAACCAATTATTATTTATTATAATTTGGTTGGGTTTTGTGTCAATTGCATCATTAATTATAGGGATTACACTCGATTCGATTTGTTCGGTGAATTCGGGTAATTCTATTGCACTTTCTATTCATTCGTTTAAATCAGAAGCTGTAATAATTTCTGAAGTATCTGATGCTGTTAGAGTTTCTTCAGAGTCTCTAGTTAAGTCGTCTGATACATCTTAATTTGCTGGATGAACCAGAAGGGTCATTAAATAGAGCATTAATTGTGATTCGAGATAGATCGGCGTTTGTGTTTTGTTTGCCGCTCTTATATATGATTTCGAATTCGTATTCTTGCAATCGTAAACGCCATCGAGTGAGTTTACTATTAGGGTCTTTGGGCCAGGCCACAACACTGCGTTACGGCGTCGCATCGTAAAAACAACGTTATGCGATGCGATGTCGCAACGCAAAAATTTCATCGGATACGACATCGTACGTAAAGACGCTAACCAACGTTTCAGTTTCTAGTGAGACATGGACCGCACTGCGCGTGTTCTACTTCTGCTTGCGTTAAGACGTATTAAGAAAAAGAAACAGAAAAGAAAGTACTGGGTGCACCCATTACTGACAATTATGAATAAAGATGGAAACCACTTCAAAAGGAAATATGAGGCGCTAAAAGTGGACGAGGTTAAATTTTTCGATTACTTTAGGATGAGTGTAGCAAGCTTTGAAGAGCTTCTTAGTTTGATATCGCCTCATTTACAAAAGAAATATATATTTAGAAAACCCATCGAACCTCTGGAGATGTTGGATTAAGTTTAAGGTAAGAAAAAAATTAACTTTTTTTACTATAATCATACTGTTTAATCATTTTCATAATTTAGTGTTATTCAAAACTCGTATTCCGATTGTGTGTCACTCGTCAAATTTGTTAGTTCCTCATCGAAATGCATTTGTTCTGGCTCAATTATATCATCATTCCTTGGCGTTTGTGGAAACGATTGCATAGGCGCCGGTGATGTTTCGCAGCCTCTTTGGAAGGCACTGCGTTGAATGGATGTTTGGTAGCCACTCTGCATAGTTACCTGAAAAATATAGTTTGAAAAATTAAGTGTATGTATTGCTGTATAGCTGGTTGCGAGCTGCTTCCAACCGGTCTAAGTGGAGGTCAATACGGGGAGGCCTATGTTCAGCAGTTGATACCCTATGGCTGATATGGTTAAAAACATGTTAAATGTAATCCCTACTAATATTATAAATGCGAAAGTAACTCCTGTCCACTTTTACGACTAAACCGCTGAACCGATTTTGATGAAATTTGGTATAGAGGTAGATTAGACCTTGGGAAAGGACATAGGCATAGACATGTTTGGTCGCGATAATCGACATCCACGCGGACGGAGCCGCGGGCAAAAGCTAGTATAGTAATAAATAAAGGAGACAGAGCGAAAGTGGTGTATGAACCAATAGCGACACTGTTTTGATGTTTATGTAGGGCTACCTCAACTGTACCCTTGTGTAAAGGGGCATCAAAATTTGACCCGGCAGTTTTTAGAAAAATACTTCAGATGTTATTAATATAGTTTTTGTTTGAGTAACGTATTGCTAGGTATTGACTTTGTCTAGCAAAGGAACACAATAATGAAGTATAAGGCCTCATTTTCATTAGGCGACATTGATGTGTATGTAACTAGGTAGGTATATTGACCGCACGTGCGGCGCGTGTATCGGGATGTACCGGGCGCCGACGGTGTATGTGTGCGTGAGTGCACCAAGGCCGCGCCGCCCGCGCGCCGCCCGCGCGCCGCCCGCTCGCCGCCGGCGCCCGCCTACAAGGACAGTAATAAACTAGCTTCTAACTGCATAGGTTATTTCATTAAGTAGGTAGCAAACATCTCAGACATTTGTCCCGCGACTCGGTCGCCCGACACGCAAAAACCGCGTTTTCATTAAGGGACATGTCGCGCCGACATAATGAAAACGCGGTCTTTGCTTGTCGGGCGACCGAGTCGCGGTGCAAATGGGGCCTGATACAGTCAGAAGTACCTTCCAAAACGTTATTTAAACAACAACTGTATTAAAAACATATGTACTTATTCTGAAGTATTTTTCTCAAAACTGCTGGGTCAAATTTTGATGCCCCTTTTACACAAGGGTACAGTTGAGGTAGCCCTACATCTTAAGTGTCGCTATTGGTTCAAAGACCACTTCTCATACAAAAGTGCCCAGTCTCCTTTATTGTGTTTTGTGTAATGATGTGTCTTTGTATTGTAAGATGTACTTATGTATGTACAGAGCCAGTCAAATGCAGTAAAGAATAATGATTTATTTTGTTCATTTCACATTTTATCGTGGAAAATCTACAATAACAGGAATAGTAAAATTTGTTTGTCGTATTTTATGGAACATTCTTAAAAGTTTGGAATTACCAAAAATTACAACAGAGCTGATGGAACAAATTGCTCAAGAGTTTGAAAAAAAGACCAACTTTCTTAATTGTATAGGAGCGCTAGATGGAAAACACATTCGTATATTGAGCCCGGATCACAGTGGATCCCTATTTTTCAATTATAAAAATTATAACTCCATGGTTCTATTGGCACTTGTTGATGCGAATTACAAATTTATATATGTCGATATAGGTGCCTATGGTAAGGAATGTGACTCCACTGTTTTTCAGAACTCAAATCTATACGACTTCTTAACAAAAGGTCAATTATCTATACCTCCGCCAAAACCGTTACCTGGCTTTCAAAAAGAAATTCCTTTCGTCTTCGTGGCGGATGAAGGATTACCACTGACAAATAATATAATGCGCCCATATTCTGGAAAGTTTTTATCCATAGAAAAACGAGTTTTTAATTATCGTTTGAGCCGAGCCAGACGATATGTTGAGAGCGCTTTTGGCATACTAACAAATAAATGGCGTATATTTCACCGACCCATTAATGTTTCTTACGATTTCACAATAGACATTATAAAAGCATGCTGTGTATTACACAACTTTGTATTGAATCGAGATGGCGCACAAACGTTTGAAGAAATGATTATTGACGATTCTTTACACGAAACAACAAATGAAAGTAGAACAGGAGCTAACATAATCAGAAATGAATTTTGTAATTATTTTAATAGTAACATTGGAGGTGTTAGTTGGCAGTTAACAAAAATATAAATGTTTATAAGTACTTACCGAGTTTTGTTTTTTCAACACTATTTAACTCCTCAAAATTTGAATATAAACTTGAACAAACTTCCCTCCATGCTTCCGTTTTTAAAAATTTGTCTTTGAATTGTGATATAGTTTTGTTCCAAAGGACGGGACGTTCGTAAATTACGAGGGTCAAACTGAAAGTTCTTAGAAAATCAAAAACTGATTACATTAGCCAGTTATTAGTTTTATTATATCTTTTCAAAATATTGTCCATTCAAGTCAATACGAGTACACCGCTGCATGCGATGGAACCACTGGGAAAAGCACTTTGCCCACTCGCCCTTAGGGGTCTCTTCAATGGCATCGCGATACGCAGCCACCGCTTCTTCAGTATTCATAAACCGCTTTCCTTTAAGTTTTTCTTTAATTTTTGGAAATTAATAAAAATCACAAGGCGCGAGGTCGGGGCTATACGGCGGGTGACCCAATAATTCAACGTTTGATGTCGCCAAATAGTCGATCGTTCGCTTGGCGGTGTGCGACGAGGCGTTGTCGTGGTGAAGGAGGATCCTACTGCGAGGTCGTTTCTCTCGAACTTTTTCCAAGACAGGTGGCAAACAATTGGTAGTGTACCATTCTGCACAAACTGTTTTTTGATCCTCTAACACAATTGTTTCGAAATGACCTATCCTTCCAAAGAACGAGGCCACCATTTTTTTTCCCGCACTTCAATCTCTCTTCACTTTAGTTGGCAACTTCTCGAAAGGAAACACCCACTGAGCAGATTGTCTTTTGGTTTCAGGATCATAACAGTAAATCCAGCTTTCGTCACCTGTTAGTATGTCGAACACAGCATTTGAGTCACCTCCGTTAAATCTTTCAATCATTTTACGGCACCAATCCACACGATGGAGTTTTTGAGCCTCAGTCAAATTATGAGGCGACGCCGCAACGCAGTGTTGTGGCCTGGCCCTTTGAGTTGGAATAACCATTGTAATGGTCGATGATCCGTATATATGTAAAAAAAAATACCATATAAATAAGGTCTGAATTATTTTACAGCCCAAAGGATTGCTAAGAGTTCTTTTTCGATTGTACTATATTTAGTTTCGGGATCCGTTAAAGTACAGCTCGCGTATGCAACAGGTTTATCGGAGCCTATCGTTTCTTGCGATAAAACCGCTCCTACTGCTACGTTAGACGCATCTGTAGTTAGTATAAAGGATTTTGTGAAATCAGGGAATTGTAATAAGGGTGCGTTCATAAGCAACTCTTTACATGTTTGGAATGCTTTAACATAATTATCATCGCTTAAATCAATCTTTGCATTCTTTTTAAGATAATTAGTCATAGGTTTCGTGATTTTAGAAAAATCTTTAATGAAACGTCTATAGTATCCAATTAATCCTAAAAATGATTTTATTTGTTTGGTAGTTTTAGGAAGTGGATAATTTAATACTGCATGAACTTTATCTTCATTAGGTTTAAGACCTCCTTTTGTAATTGTATGTCCTAAATACAATACTTCTTTTCTTAAAAATTCGGATTTATCTAATTGAACGTTTAAATTGGCTTCCCTTAGTCGTTGCAAAACTGTTTTGAGCTTATTGATGTGCTCATCTAAGGTAAGCGAAAAGATTATGATATCATCTAAGTAAATAAGACAGTGTATGCCTTGTAGACCTCTTAGGATGTTATTCATAGCTCAAAAATTCGTAATGTCCATATTGAGTGCTAAAAGCTGTTTTTGTCATCAGATTCGGCTACTTCTATTTGGTGATAACCGCTTGCCAAATCTAAAGTACTAAAATAAATGCTATTTCCCAATTTATCAAATAAATCATTTATGTTGGGAATAGGATATTTGTCATCGCATGTAATTTCATTTAATTTTCTATAATCAATGACCATACGATAACTTTTGTTCACTGGTGGCATTGCTACCTTGATTTTTAATTTCTTCAGCTTGTATAGTAGATTGTCTATAAGGTTTAATATAAATAGGGTCATCATTCTTAGTGCGAATAAAATGCTTTATTTCATTAGTAAATGATAGAGGTATGCCCTCGCAATAGAATATGTCTTTATATTCTTGGCATAAATTAAAAATTGTATCTTTTTACTCATTGTTCATATGCTCAAGTCTTAATTTATTTAAGTTTTGATCTATCGTCTTATAGGTAATTAATTGAACAACATTTATTTGTATTATAGTTATGGTCTAGAACTTTAAGTGGTGTCTTTAAAGTTAATATTAATTCGTCACTTTTATTTTGTATTACAGGTGTGCATACCCTTTGCAACACGTTACTCAGGCACTGGGCATTCTTAAGTAATCTTTAAACTCCCGATATTCTAAAAGACCTTGACCATTGTATAGGTCCGTGGGAACTTTTACTTGTTGTTCGCTACGCGGTGACAATGTAATGTTAACAGGTGTGAAGTTTTTACTACCTTGACGTAGAAAGCATATTGGAATGATCACATTTTCTGTGACGAGTATGGATTTGTCTAAGTTAATTATTGCCTTTAATTCAGAACATAAATCCATGCCTATTAGTCCATCATAGGTGTATCCTATGTCATAGACACAAAATTTGACTTTAATATTAGTGTTGAATAAATCAAAAATTTGTATTACAATCACTTCATCGTGTTTGCTAGACGAGTGCGTACTGACTACGTCAAATAGTACAATTATTTTAAATTGACTGAAGTACTCATTAGCGATTTTGTTGCTAATAAAAGACGTAGTACTACCAGTATCGATCATACATTTTGCATTATTCAAACTAGAAATGACCATATAAGGTAAGTGGGAAAATTCCTTTACTTCTGTACAGAGGTTGAGGCTTCTACTGTAAAATCCTCTTCTTGATTATTATCATTATTAGACCTTTGTCTATTAGCATAATGATAATTCGTTTGGGACCTTTGTGCTTGTGCGTTTTGTGCATCTTGTGAATTCGATCGAAAATTTGAATGATTCGATCCAAAATTATTTTGTCTTGGACGATACGATCCATTTTGATAATTAGATCGATTTTGTTGATAAGAATTACTATTCGACGTTTGTGGTCGATACGATCGGGATTGATTTTGGTTCTGAACCTTCTGAGGCTTATTATTTTTATTCTGGCCTGAATGATTCTTAGAATTATTATTATTTTTCCCAGTATAAGATGGTTTATTTTTGTTTTTCATTTTATACTGTATCTGGAAATTTTTCTTCTTCTAAGACTATTTCTAGAGCTTCATCTAATGTCTCTGGGGACTTAAGTTTTACTAACCTTACCATGTCCTCAGGCAAATTATAAAAAAAAACATTTAATGCAGTTTCATCTTAGATTTTCGTTTTACATTCTTCCAGATTTTCGTCAGTTAAATTATTTAATTTACAAAGGAGATGACTTAAGTCTTTATTCTATTACAAAAACTAAGATAGCGCTCGTTATGTTTAATTCCCATCATTTCTAATTTAATGGCAATGCACTCCTCCGAACGAGGGTCACCAAAGTGTTGCGTTAACATAGTTTTTAACTGCTCACATGAATCAATATCACTACGTTCGCTTGCTAAGGCTGCTGCGTTCTCAGTGAGTCAACTGGTTAGTACTTGCAAATTATACGTTTCTTGCTGTTCATTCGCATTTGGGTACAGCGAGATTACATATTCACATTTTCTCAGGTACAGGTTTAATTGACCGTAATCGCAGTCGAATAAAGGCACTAGTTTCGCTACATCGGAGGGGATATCTTCGAAAGCGTCCATTATTAGAGTAAATTAAGACTGCAGATTTTGCGGATAAACCGAGAAAAAAAATTTGGCCTTATAGGATATTTAAAAATTAGAATTTTACGATTAGAATCGTCTCTAAAAAAATCTAATATTATGAAACTAATAAAATTAATTCGCTCTACAAGTAATTCTTATTAGAGTTGAATTTTAATTCCTTAGGATTCTACCTCTTTAGAATTATATTTTCATAAGAATTCTACGGCTAATACCGCTTACTTTCGAATACTAATGTTCTGATCAGAAAAATATTATATTATACTGCAGTTCACTTGAGAATTTTACGGGGAAGAACCGCTCTTCAAATTATAAGTTAATTAATCAATATTTAGACCTGATGTAATCGTGACAATACGGCAATCTGAACCGCTTGTGCTTGCCCAATACACTCGTTTATAATTGGAAACAACACGGAAAAATGTAACCGTTATCTTTGTTCAAATTCCAACTATAATAATGGAAGCTTTTAGACGCGCTAGCAGACGTGAAAGCACCACGACCCACAGAGCACCACGACCCACAGACGGCGTGCGGTTTAGTCGGTTCGAGTCCGACATAACCTACCCCTCCGGCTCCGGAGGGGCGGGTATCCGTGGGGATTTCCCGCACGTAAAAAAAAAAAAAAAAGCAGACGTGAAAAGACACAAAATATACAAGAACAATAAGCATACACACAGAATACAAAGTAAAGAAATATAAAATAAACTATACCAGGAATTCTTCGTCGCAGTGCAGAGTTTCACAGATGTACAATTCTTGTGTGTGACGGCTGTAGTAGTGGAATAATTCGCGTATTATTCTTCTTAGTATCCAAATTAATGCGCGAACTTGCACTCTATAATGCTGGCAAGTCCTTCCGTGGTGCATAAATAGTATATATAAAAGAAGTTAAGAAAGGGGTCATAGGCAACTCCCCACCGATTGCTCTCCGGCTTACCGACGTGCTGGGTGCTGGCTGTAGATGATTGCTCTTCGAACGTAGGCTCTTTGGATACGCTGCGTAAACCAAAAAGCAGACTTAAGGGTTACCTTAGTCGCAACGGATCCTACCGGCTGCGCCAATTATGTTGTCGTGTCAGGGGTGGCTTCTTGATAGACGATTTTCAGATAGAGCTTCGTTGCCACAGTTCGTGGTGAGCTTCTTCTTGAAGCGCTATATAACCGTATAGGGATATTTTGAAGAGACTTGGGTCGACTATCGATTTAGCCACACATTTGGAGTCAAAATGAAAGCACTTGATGATATTACTTAATTGAATTTATATTTAAATAAAGGTAAACTGTATTACAGACAAGTCTTAAGAGTACTATGTCTACACTGTAGTAGGCTCGGATGAGGAATGATGTCTGGACCACGCAGGGTTGCTTATATACACTTATAAATAAAAAAAATAAAATAAATGTTTATTGCAAAGCTTCAGAACAGTACAACTGGTAGTACAGGTACAGTACAAGGTATTTCAATTATATACATTGCACTCGCAGAATATTAACATTAAATGCACGCCCATGAATGCCCATGGAGGTCAGTAAGGCAAAAACGCCAATGGTAGACACTTTAAGGACAAATCAAACTGCACTACAAAATTACACATATTCTTAAAAAAGAAATGGTCAACACGTCCTTTTTTACCTGTTAAAGCAAAATTTAGACATTAACTTTAGCAGACAAAATCTTATGAAAACGAAACATATTTTTTCTTTAAAATACAATTAATGTACATACACATGGTCGTAATCACTACTACGTTACGTTACTTTTCTTACAATAATTATTTTTTTCGAAAGTGTCGACTATTGGGTCAGTGTCGAACATTGGGTCCTACGCCCTATAAGAAAACGAATAAAAATAAACAAAGTGCAGCCACATACGCCAACAACCGCTACTATACGACAAAGTCAGCGAAGACATCACGATAACAAGGAGCAGCGAACCAAGTCGCTGCAAATAGCATCATATATTTTGGTCTTCGGACACGGTCAATAATATTGAGTCAATTCTGTTAAAAATATTCCGTGTATGTAAGCATTTATTGACATCAAGTTATTGATGGTTTTATATGACCGTGGCCGGAGCCCACACAATTATCTGTGTAACAATCGTATTGACAATTTATTAATCTGTGGTCTCGATACGCATATTTTACTTTTTACTCTATGACTGACCTCCTGACGTGGCGCCATGTGCAGTCAAAAGTATGTAGGGGTTAAACATTGTTATACCTTATACATTAAAAATATGAAAGAAAATTACTGTTCGCTGAGCTTGCAATGGGCCGACATTCAGCAAAACTGTGATAGCGATGTCATTGCAAATCATAGTAACTGATTTTCAATATCCGCCTCAAGAGGACACACCCAGCGGCGCGGGACAGCATGTAAGTCACTCATAGTTTAAATTTGATAACAACAAAAACAATTTATACTACGAGATATTCGTCAATCAGATATGTCATGTGCTTATTAACGCTAAATTAAACCGAAATATGTCACGTTCAGGTCAAGAGTCATGCTCATTCACGGACCCATACATCACAAATGTACCTACCTCGATAATAAAAAATATAAAAACAAAAAACAACAAATATCAGACCAGGGCTACCGTACAACCTTGCAGATATCAGGCACAATCATCTCTTCAGGGTAAGTTATTAACACAAGTACATTTTTAACCTAGTTTTAAACTTTTTACCCGACTGCCAAGAAGGGCCATGTTTTTCGCGCGTATCTTGCATGTACGAATGTTTGTAATATTCCTTATTACCTCCAATGAAAGGTATTTATTGCCCAAACGTTCTTGGGCACACAAAATATGAACAAAAGCTAAAATGTTGGTATCCTGATGCCAATGTGTATGAGGTAACAATAAAATAAAAAGAACATAACTCAATTTTATCGAGTGGGGTATCAAAATGAAGGGAATTATAAGACGATTTCAAAGATAACAAGCAGGCATACAAGTATATCCTCCCAGTGCCATCTCTCTCACTGTGTACTCCTCTGTTTTGATAACAAGAGGTTCCTGTATTTAATTTTAAAAGTGTGTTTTGATTTTAGATCCCCAAGCGGAGGTGGCAGGTCATGCCAAATCTTCATAGCTGCGTATTTAAGACACCCTCGAAACGATGCAGTCTTATGTTTTGGCACTGATAAAATGCCAGTGGTTGATCTTATGGGATGACTGAAATGACCCTGCCTAAAAGTTAATTTTTCATAAAGGTAGGCCGGTTTTTTACTTTTTAATACACCAAAAAGCAGACTGGCCAGATGAGCCTTTCTCTGAGCCTCCATTTTCAACATATTATTGTTATTTAAAAACGGCGTGACATGCCCCCGCCTAGGAATACTGAAACAAAATCTAGCACAGGCATTTTGCATCCTCTGAATCAGTTTTTTTGTTCTAGCCAATAAGCAGGGACCATACACCACATCACAGTATGTAAATTTAGACAGTATGAGACTGTCCACAAGTTGTCTCCTGATTGCCACACTAGTGTGATCACGAATATTATATAGAATCTTCAGTCTATAGAAGCAGTTCTTCACTGTCTTATCAATGTGTGCCTCAAACCTTAACTCTGGATCCATAATTAGGCCAAGATTACTCGCCTCTTCTACTCTCAGAATTTTTTGCCCACTTAAAATCAAAGTAGGGTCATGTGAAAGAATTGACTCTATTTGCTTTGAACTACCCAATATCATGAACTTAGATTTAATAGGATTCAAAACTAATGAATGATCTCTTGACCATTCGACCACTCTCTGTAAGTCCTCATTCATTCTAGACACAGCCAACAGTGTATCACAGGGTTCAAAAGAATAGTATAATTGAGTATCATCAGCATACATGTGATACCTGCAATGCTGAAAGGAATCTACTATATCAGCTGTGTACAGGATAAACAAAAGGGGACCCAAAATAGATCCTTGCGGTACTCCCTTAGTCACCGGTAGCGGAGGCGAAGCCAGCACCGATCCGTCATCCTTGCGCAGTTCCACATATTGCCATCTGTTTGTGAGGTAACTGGCAAACCACCTCACTGCTCCCGGTTTGAAACCATAATAAGCCAATTTCGATAGTAACAGTGAAGTATCTAAAACATCAAAAGCCCTTGAGTAGTCTAAGAGAACCAATGCAGTACCCTTCCCACGGTCTCTGGCCTCTAGTATGTTCCCCACTACATCACTTAGTGCAGTGGCTGTACCCCGTCCCTTACGAAAACCCGATTGCTTGTCAGGGAGAATGCCATGTTCTTCAAGAAATGACATCACTTGGATGTATACAACCCTTTCTAGCACTTTAGACAAGCATGGCATAATACTAATAGGGCGGAGGTCTTTGGTGGAAGTTGGGTTGCTTGTTTTGGGTATAGGTTTTATTAGGGAGCACTTCCACAGCTCTGGAAATGTACTGGTAGCTATGGAAGTGTTGACTACCCTGGTTATAAGATCTAATGAGTCTGGCAATGTTAGTTTCATCATTTGAGCACTGATGTGGTCAATACCCTGTGCATTAGTCTTAATACCATTTACAATTGCTAAAATAGTTTCCTGGGTCACGGGTTTAAGTTCAAATGAAACTGAAGCATCATTATATCTGTGGAATTCATAATAGCTAAGCTTAGAAAGTGTAACTGGACAAAACACCGGCAAATCCAAGAAAGCCCTATTTATGCAATGTGGATCACAAAAATGATCAGGCAGGCTAGAACTTTTTTGGGAAGGCAGTATGTCTTTTTTAAAATTTTGCCACAGTATTTGAGGGTTACCTATGTTATCATTAATATGTTTAGAGAAGTAGGCTGACTTCTCATTACGTAGAGCCACTACTGCTTGGTGTTTAAGATCCAAGTAGTACCTTTTTTTGTACTCTAATTGGGATTTCTGATATGAAAGTCTCGCCCTGTCGCGCAATTTAAACAACAACATAACATTATCTGTAATCCAGGGGGTTTTCCTAGTTCTAAAGATTTTTTTCTTCTCCGGTGCATGAATATTAAATAGGTGCAGAACCCATTGAGAAAACCCCTCAACCATATGATCAACTGTCTCTTGAGTCGATAACATGCGCCAAGGGACCCATCCCAAATCGCTCGTAAAGAGATCCATCACTATGCCGTCCAATGACCTATATAAAACCATTCTAGGTTGCTCCTTAATTCTTTTAAGGGTTGATTGGCATGTCACTACAGCATGATGACCCAGCTCTGGTACATAGGTAACTATAACATTTTGAATATTCATGTCAGAACATACAATATCTATAATACTGCTCTTCCCACTCACAAAATGTGTTGGTTCGTTTACTACTTGGTGCATGCTAGTGTAGTGCAAGAATTGTACTAACTTTTTAGTGGCTGACTCTTCCGGCTTACACATATGCATATTCAGATCACCCAAGAGTACTATGTGGTCATAGGGTGCGAGTGCACAGATGCTTGCCGTTAAACTATCCAACACCACATCAATACTCTGCCAAGGGGGTCTATAGGCTGTGCCAACCAAAATTTTTTTGCCTATAGAATTGAAGCACATCCAGTATTCCTCCACTTGAGGATTTATAGGATGTCCCACTGTCCTAACACTAAATCCATTCCTGACATAAAACCCAACCCCACCCCCCTTGCCCTTTTTAATAGTTTTTGGTCTGGGCGTGTGTCTCAATCTATAACCGGGGACTGATGGAGCCTTGCCCTCCCCGTCAAGATTTAGCCATATCTCGTTGACGGCCATAATATCAACAGAATGATGGATCATAGCTATTCGGAATTCATCATGTTTGTTACCCAAAGAACCTGCATTAAATAAACCAAACTTTATACTTTTCTTATGCATCATTTATATTGTTTGGTATTGTATATTTAAAATTTAAAATATAAATGTAAATAATAGTCACACAATTTGACATAACCCCATACTGTATATATGTCTGTAGAGAAATTGTATATCCTTAACATTTCCCCTATCTGCTAATTCCCCATTATAGATATTGACACAAAAATTAAATGTAATTTATATGTATTCGATATTACTTTATCATTATAAATAATTTTAACAAACAACATAGTAAATAAAATGTAAGCCTTATGAATACAGGCACCTATAAACTCAGAACTCAGTTGAAAACAAAGCTGTATTGTGTATAATAGTAAAGGATCACTCACAAAGAACACTTGTGGACACATCTATTGGCCCACCTTAGAGTTTAAGTTTAGATGACCCCTACATAATTATGATTGCTAGATTGAACAAAAGCTATTGATGCCGTTTTAAACCTGATACAATTTACCATCTTCGATCGTATCGTTTTAAATTTGAATTCAGAATACCACAGGACATGGAGCTACGCCTCACAAGTCGCGTATGCGCCTTGATGAGTGCAGTTGATTTTTGAATAAAAACATGTTTTATCAAAATAAAAGTTTAATTATGATTTAATTTAATAACGCGTGTTGCCTCCATGGGCATCTACGACAGCACTCATACGATTAGGCATAGAGTTTATCAACCGTTCTATGAAATTTTGAGGGATCATCTCCCATTCCTCATCTATGGCAGTTTTCATCATCGTCTGGGCAACTGGCTGACGAGCCCTAACACGTCTTTTTAGCTCGTACCACATGTGCTCAATCGGGTTCATATCTGGGCTTCTGGCTGGCCAGTCCATAACTGTGATGTTCCTATCCCGAAGATATTCCCTGACGATGCCGGCCGTATGGGCTCTTGCATTATCATGCATAAAAAGGAAATTTGGGCCCACATAGTCCACGTATGGCATCACGTGAGGTTCTAAGCACTCACAAATGTACCTTTCAGCATTTAATGTTGGCAACCGTGGTCCCGTAACAACCTCAAGTTGAGTTTTGCCGCTCGCGGATATACCGCCCCAGATAGTCCATGAGCCACCGCCATAAGCAACCCTCTCTTGAAAGCAGCATTGTGCAAAACGCTCTCCCTTACGTCGGTAGACTATCTTCCTTCCATCATTGCCAGGTAACGCAATTTTAGACTCATCAGAAAAGAGTACACTGCTCCAATGCTGCTGAGTCCAATTTAAATGAGTTGGCGACGAACAAAGTTGGCAGTCTCTGGGTAGGTCCGATAAACATTTCGTACCGCAGATCGACTTAAATTAAGTTGAGCACTCACATTTCTTTGGCTGTATCCGGCCTGGATAAGTGCCACAGCTTGGGCGGCGACTTCAGGCGAAGTATCCATAGATTATTGATAGAACCTCACCTTAATGCTAAGAATAAGTAATGTTTGTTGCAAAATCAAAGAAAAAAATCACACTTTCGAGAATAAAATCCAAGTAAACGAATAGACTCAAGTTTTTTTAGTATTCGATTGTTTAATATCAACGAACAGGCTCCAAATTGTCTGTTTCTTTAAATTCTGTGGTTCGAAATTCAAAATAAAACTATTGAATACAATAATGAATGTGCCTGGTTCAGAACTGCATAAAAACTTTTTGCTCTACCTAATACAAATTTTTAGCTAGGACTAAACGAAACTTAAAATGCAAAGTGGGCCAATAGATGTGTCCACAAGTGTATTACAAATGACGTTTATGTGTGTGCGTCGGGTGTTCCCGGACGTTTGACAATTTCCGCGTGACGCTATAAAAATAATGGTTTGGAGTTAATGGTCCGTATCCAATGCGAAGGGGTAGGCGAATCACCTGCGCAGGTGATAACTTTGTGGATTTAGGTGACTTACATTGATGTGCCAACGATAATTTCTGTGTAAAGCTCATATACTCCGATTATTTTTATAGAGTGTGACCACAGTTGGCTCTTAACAATGTAGCTTTAGGGGATGATAAGGTAAAAGCATAAATTTAAAATTACACTGAGAAAAATGTAAAGCTGAAAGCGCTTCAATAACGGCCGATTTAGTTGGTAATAAGGCAAAAAAACGACCAAACGTAAATAAGAACAAAAACGCCTTCCTACGTAGAAAGCGTTATACGCCTTCCAGCGTAAGGTGAATCTAACATGAACCGAGACCGTAAGTTACGCTCTAAGACCACGTTTTTAGTCGTACTATTGAACAGATTAGCTTTAATGAAATAGCGTTAAACGTGGTAAGTCAGTTAGAAATCGAAGGCCTGACGATGGCATTTGACTTCCGTAAGGCGATTTTTGCGGTAATAAAGATTGTTCAAGGAACACACGTGGTACTTTCTCAGGGCAATATCGGACGCATCTTAAGTCATAATTGATTTCTCTTAAGGCGCTTTGCGTCTTTTGTTACTGTGCTTTATGCTTTCTATAAAGCGTTTTGAAATTACTCGTAAAGCGTTTTCTATTGTAGGTGGGACGATATTCGTCGTTTTAGACCATATCAGACCCTGTCCGATAATGCGTTTTTACCTTCTTTTACGATGTTTAAGAATGTTTCATACAGTTATATTAAACGTTCAGTAGAGTATATTATGCTTTATTTACGAACAAAAACGTTTTATGTCTTTAGCGTTATTAACCTTCTTGACGTTGTTTTCGTCGCTTCATACAATTATATTTAAAGTTCAGTAAGGTATAATATCGCACCCCCAGGGAAACAAAGGCGTAAAACGAAATCACTAACTTTACAGGAGAGCAAAAAAACTGTTTAATCAGATATATCTACTATAGTTTTGATACTATGTTCTTTTGTTATATACCAAAAAATAGGAAAAAAATCAAGCTTTTTTTTGTTTATATATGAAATATCTCAATGATCTAGTTAATAAATAAATGAATGTTTAAAGTTTTACGGACGTTTTTCCTATTTATTTCCGACTAATCCACGAACGTAAAGATTCTAACTCCACTCATCGTTTTCTAAATAATTATTATACTGTAACTATTCACGGTTACGCCTTTTACAAAATTCCATACTATGATGAAATACAGAGGGTAAGTACTACTTACGCCATTTTTTGCTTAATTATGGTTTACATTATCGAAGTGTATGACATATTTACAGCTTTATTTGTTAAAAAATAAAGATTAAATATAATGTTAAGTCCGAATATAGACTTTTTAATAGTATTTTTCTGATTATCCATAACTGTAAGGAATGTTAGGCCCCTACATAAAATATATTTCAGTGGTGTAATAAAACAAGTATTTAGAAAATTGCACTTTATTTGTAGTATTAGACAACAGATCCTTTTATATAATAGAAAACTAACAACATTGAGTTATAATCATTCTGTAAAATACAACTTAAAAAGATAACATCTTAAATTTTTCGAAAAAATCTCACAAATCCAGCAATAATAAAACTTTTAAAATTATTTATCATCTCAATTGGTAATCATACAAAAGAGTAATCAATCATTTGTATTGAAACATAAAATAGGATTCTCACTTATATAATTAATTAATTAATCATACGTACCTACATAAGGTGCTAAAGTTATAAAATGACTATTTTTGTTCTTGAACTTTAAATTCAATTACAAAATAGAAGATTCATGATTATGACCATGACATAAAATAAAAAAGGTGTCAGCAAATTTCCCTAAGGCCAGTGTAACAAGGGTGAGCCTCAAGAAGCGTTGGCAAGAAATACAGGCCTCACAAAATGGCAAAAATAGAACACAATACTCAGTTAAACTAAGTAAATAAAAATTTAAATAATAAAGAAGTAGGTAAGTGTTTCATTATATAAAAGAATAATTTGTTTACATCGAAAATACACAAAATCATCAACATCACAAATGAAGACTAAAACATGTATTTGTGGCTAGATTAAAACATGCTTTAGTCTTCATCTGAATTATCGCTTGGCAATAGATTACGGGTATCGTTTTCAGATGTCAGACTCCTATAAAATCCTTGATAATGTGCCGGAATAGCATTTGAGTCACATAGAGTTTTTAAATCATTGTACAACGCAGTTGACACTGGTAATAATTCATTAAAAGCAGTTTTGAGTACAACATCCGATTGAGTGGATTGGGATTTCCGTGTTCTCGATGAACAATATTTTTTAGTATTTAATTCAAAATAATCACTTTGCTCGAAATCATATTTGTAAAATAATTTACCAGGCGCGTCAGGAGTAACTTTGACCTCTTTTAACTTCGAAAAATACACTTTCTCACCTCTAGTATCTTTAAGCCAATTTTTATTCGAAGATATTAGTGATTTAAAATCATAAAATAAATTCTGGGACATTTCAGTCACAACAAATCTCTTATTGACCTTAGCGTTAATGATAATTTCGTATAATTGGTCAGGTGTATAAACGACTTTATTTTTTAAATTCTTTTCTACGCAAGCATGCATACAGTCCCCTTCGTTTTGGGTATGACCTGTTTGTAAAAATCTATGTACTATATCCAAATTTAATGTATAAGAAGCATGCATATACATCGCAAATATAAAGCGATTTCTATTCTGACCCGAACAATTATCAGAATATAATGACACTGATTTGATACCATTCTGAGCTTCTTTTTTAAAAAAGTTAAAGAGACAGCTTGAGATTTCATTAGCGCCTCTTTTGGCTATCTGTCCATGCCATAAAAAACAGTAACCTTGTAAAGATAACAAATTGTATATTGTAAAGTTATATACTGGATATTTCCTTTTGTAATGAAAAATGCCTACGTTAGATTGTGGCAAATTTAGCACCTTTTCCAAATCAAACACAGCAACAGTTTTAGTCTCAGGATTAGATGAAGATTTTTCGTCATCTTTTATTTTGCGTACAATAGATTTATTTTTTAAATGACTTTCGTAATTGTCCTTTAGTTCAATCTTACGGTCAGGGTCAGCATTTTCATAAATACTACATATCTGACACATATCCTTCTTTGGCTTAAAAAATGATAAGTTAAATTGCGAATTAAAAATATTACTATATTGGTATAAACTTGCTACTTTTACTGTGTTCAAACTTTCGGACATCCAAAGTGAATATAATCGATGATGTAATTGTAAAAATTGATGGTTTAAGTTATCAGAAGAAAGATCTGCTGCTGATCTTAATAGGTGAGCACCATCAAAGTGTCCGCAGAGTTCTGATGTATTATTGTTGGCTGAAATATCATTATTAGATTTATAAATAATAGTAGGTGAAGCAATAAAATCAATATTACAGGGATATTTAGACGGTGTTAGTTCAAAAAGATTTTCTGATCTTGCTGGGGGCGTAGAAAAATCGTCCATCAGCGCCAACGTTACATCTCGCACCAACGAAGACGAAATTGTCATATTAAAACTTCGAGCTGGACTAGAACACCTACTAGGGTTCAAACTAGGTGCATACTCGGATACTGCCGGGGAGAAGGGTTCTTCATTTTCATTCGATGATGTGCTTTCTTGGTATTTTGGTGCAGTTGTGCAAGTTCTCGAAGGACGTGTTTCACTTTCGTCAGATATGTTAAGAGATGAAGTTTCCCCACCTGAAAAAAAAGCTAGTTTAAGTATTTATTATAATGTAATGACGTTCTTTTATTGACAAAATCTATGTAACCTATTTAATTTAATTTTAAACGTGACAGACAGATGGAACGGCACAAGGTAGTAGCTACCTAAAAATATTTAATACACCTATCAGATAGGTCAATATCCGCACAGTCAGCTACAGAGAAGTCTGGCATGCTTCGAGCATACTAGCTAGCTGTCCACTAGTCCGTACATACTACTGTCAACCTACTTCCCTATCCAATTTTGCAAATTCACTCGCACTGAGTAGCAGGTAAATAGTAGACTTTATAATATCTCAAGGAAAACTAAAAGCTGTCAGTTAATATCAAAACAATCGTTTTACTCCCAGATTTAGAATAGGTACATACATAGTGAGTAGGTAGGTAAGTATAACATTGAACATCTACCAATCAAACAATAATAAATGAACTTTAAGTAGGTACTTAGATTCCAACAGTCTACCAGGTGGTAAATACTAAGTATTAGGATAATTTGCAATAAACAACAGTTAGGTATACTTACATAATACAAAATCCAGCATCTTCCTTGCTCGACTATTTTTTTGTCGCTTAGACATCGTCAAAACAATATTAACACTTTTACTTAATATTTTCTATTATAAAATTACACTCAAACTTATTTTTAAGTAATTCAGGCTTCTTTAATTGTCTATACTTTGTTTATTATGCGGAAATACAAACAATTATGTTCTGTTGTCACTGAGCGGCGCGTGAGTTATGAAAGGTAAACAAACAGTCCGCACGCGCGCATGCGCTGTAAGGATGAATAGCTGCACGTTACGACTTGTTTGTGTGGCGTGTTCGTGAGTACGTCCGCGAACTAAATAATTTTATGTACGGAAAAAAGGCATAAGCATGATTATTTCAAAAAATAGGATACAGGTGTACACGTAAACAAGGAATACGGCATTTTATGTTTGATTATTTTTAAATATGATGAGATGTAATCAGTATTATTTTTGGAAATTGATTTTTTTATTAATCAAGTAATAGCATATTAGGCAATACATCTATTAAATGTTTAAATTATGAAATGAAACAAAAGTTTGAGTGCGATTAAGTATATTTTGATTCAATTTTACGTGCGTATGCTGATTTAATGACTTCTTTAATTTAAAAAATATTAATAATTTAAAACGTTTAAAATTGGTTTTTTGGTATAAAATTCTATTTACCGCCAAAAATTTAACGGAAAAAATTGACCATATATATTTTGACTAGTACTATTCAAAACTGTAATAAAAAAAATTGACGTATCTACACTTACGCCTTTGTTGAACTGGGTGTGCGATATGAGGTCTCTACGAACAAAAACGTCTTATGTTATAGCGTTCTTTACCTTCTTGAACTAAAGTAATACCTTATTAAGCTATTTTACAATGTTTATAACGGTTATATCGTACTTTCAGTAAGGTATAATATGCATTCTATATGGACAAATTATACGTTCAGTAAAGTATATTTTGCTTTCTTTACAAACGATAATGTTTTATAGAGACCGGGGAAAAAGCCTTCTGAAGGCTAGTAACGCAGTTCCGTGAAGGCTTGGTTCATTTGCTTTACTATCATAAAGTTCATAACTAGGGTCATTGGACCCCTAATCCGCATCGGTGCCATCGCTTAGTGACAATGCGCGTAAGTTCAGTATTGCTGTAATAATGAACGCCCTGCGGCTCTTTACAAAATTGGAAATACTCTTAGGTTTATCAATTTACTCTATGAGTAGCCAAAGGAAGTTAAACTGATTTAATCTGAGTAGTGATCATTCTAATAATTATTGTTTATGACTAAGTAAGTATTGGAAATTTTGTAAAAAACCGCGGGGCGTTCATCATATAAAGGGAAATAAACAACTTATGCGCATTATCACGAAACGATTGCACCGATGCAGACATAGCAGCTCAAATTCTTCTATCATGAACTTCGTGATAGTAAAGTAGCTAACCGTCACTTTAGGGAACAGCGTTGCTTGCCAGCTGATAGCCTTTCTCCAGTTTTCGTAAGGTTCTGCAATAAATAGAACAACAATGATTAACTAATTAATAGGATACATCTTTTCCTTTTTGTCGCATGAAAGTTGTATTACAATGAAACAACATGTCAGTTAGAAAAGAGTTACTTTATTAATAACACATTGTTATAGACATTTTTCTCGAAACATAAATAAAAACTTTTTAAATCATTTCTGTCATTATTATTTTTCAGAAGTAATCAGTGTTAGGTAAAGGCAATTTAGACATCTGCTAATTTATATCTAATGCTGATTATACAGTTCCTTACCCTACAGTACATCACGTGCGCGATAAGTTGAGACCTGAGCGTGGTTTAAGTATAAAGACTTTATAATGCTGCCCTGTTAAAACTTCCCAGTTTTTTGAAGCGAAAACTTCTTTAGCGGCGTTGGATGGGTGTAAAATGTTAAGGAAGCGTCAGGATTAGTTGACCTTTGTACCGTAACCGACGACTGACGTCATACAAGATTAGGTAAATACTATCTATTTTGCAATTTACCTGAGATAGCATCGTAGCTTAAACGGTAAGCACTTCGACTGTAAGTCCTCATAGTTTCAGATAGTATCGGGTTCAAACCACCTGGCCTTCTGAAACTTTTTGTGATTATTTTTTCTTTTTGTAATTTATTACATTTTATGATTATTTTTTCTTTCTGTAATTTATTACTTTTTGTGTTTATTTTTTCTTTTCATAATTTATTAATTTCTTCTGACAGAAAATTAGCAGAAAATAAGTGATAGGTTCTATGATTATATATAGGTATGGTATGTTCTTTTTTATCTTTTTCTATGTATATAACGAAGAAAGAAAAAAATAAAATGTTTTCACTTCTGCCGGCACTCCCAGAGTGCAACCCGTCTTTTTTTTTTTTTATCATAGCCTATGTTACTCGGGAACAGCGCAGCATTAACGTCTATGTCTTTATATTTAAACCGCACTCAGGTCTCAACTTATCGACTACGTGTTGTACAGAAACTTTTGAACCTTATAGTTAAATAAGTGCACTAATTATGAATTACCTTTCCTGATAGTCTCAATAAAAGTACTTAATAGCTTTAAACCAGACAACTGAATAATTTTACAATATTGATTTTTACAAACAATCAAGTGTGTTTATTACAGTTTTAATAAACTTCTTAGAAAAAACGAAAAAGTTTTATTGTAAA
This sequence comes from Eilema caniola, assembly GCA_949126895.1. Taxonomy (NCBI): domain Eukaryota; kingdom Metazoa; phylum Arthropoda; class Insecta; order Lepidoptera; family Erebidae; genus Eilema; species Eilema caniola. Next base: position 5,563,433 of record OX421485.1, read on the forward strand.
TGTAAACATTTAAATATTTGATTCGAGTATCGAACAGAATCAAATGAATCAAGTTACCAAATCACAGTAAGCGGGTCCATTGATTGTAGAATACAATTACCTTATAAAATTAATCATACACATTACCGAAATAACATACTTGATAACACAGGTCTACAACAAAAATGCTGCATGGATGTTTTCACCTGATTTATATGCATTTAGGTGTTCTGAGCACTAAAACAATACTCAAAAAATTCCAGGACGTCAGGTTTTTTTGCAAAATGCTAAGTTTTATCAGAAAAATGGTGTTTCTGGGTTAATTTGAGGACATAAATAATAGGTGAAATTTTATTTTCATTACTGTTTTTAAATGTATGCAGACCGTAAATATCATAAGTTTTTAACTAATGAATGCCCTGTGTGATCTACATAGAGAAACAAAAAGATATGGTAACCTGACAGATGGAGCGTTTCAATTAAGGCAGACTACTGTTGGACGCTGCAGAGATACCTTTCAGATGCTTCACACAAGCAAAATGATTCTCACTGGGAAAAATAAATACTTTTAATGCTTATTAATGAATGTTATCTACATTAAAAAACATAGATTTGTTAATCTTTTTAGTCTTTTATATTTTATTAAAAGATGGTAGAAATGGTAAATTATTGAAAATTGACACCTACTGACGTACATTGTCAAAAACATGACGTGCTGTGAAAAATCGAAAATCATTTTCGAATTCAGCACACTCAAAAACATAAAAATTACGTCACAAAACCAAAGCAGCTCTCCATTTTTTTTTGCAGACCTGTGTAATCATTGGCATGTTATCCAAACTGGATTGTATTAACAATTACTATGTCTGATTTTATCAAGACAACTTGTCTGTTGCTTAACCTTTGCAAAATGCCTACCTTGTCTCAAAAGGACTAATTCGCGAAAAGACAAATTCTCAAAAGGACTAATTCACAATGGGACTAATTCTCAAAAGGACTAAAATTTTTCGGTACAATAATGACTTGTTTCTGCGTCTCTATCTAGCGTTAGTGTGTGTTAGGTATTTTTGTGTTGCCCTATCCTAGCCTACCTAACCCTACGGCAAACATCTTGGTTCTCATGCAATTATGTACACGTGTTTTTATATGTATTCCTATAAATATTGATAAATATACCTATTCGTATTAATATTAATCAAGTTGCCATCGCTGCGTTACGAATAAATTGCCTTCCATTGCCAGTGTCAGCGTGTTTGGGTATGGCGCAATTAAACTTTTTAAGGAATAGCAGCGGATCTCATTAGTGCGCGCTACCTCGTACGCATAGTAGTGATCATCAAAAATAATTGTATCAAATATCAAACAAGAAAAGTATACATCATTGTTTTCCGCAATCAATATATTATTGATCAAAGCAAAAACCGGTAAACATGTGTCATCACAAATATCTACAGTGGCCACATCCGAATTCTTTTCACAAAACTCCTTTTTGCTTCACCCAGGGAACTGAATATGAAACCGAAACATTGGGATCTACTTTCAAAGCATGGTTATTTGACAAAAGTTTTTTTTTACCACATGCAAAACTTGGTGATAAACTTTTCTTTATAAACAAGTCATTCAAAATTAGTTGATTTTTGATTGCCAGTGTCTTGCATACGTTTTGTCTATTACAAGATGCTGCTGCAGCCATTTTTGACAACTTATGCTTACTTTCAAACCTCATCGACCAGACATGACGTAAAGGACCAAACTTTTTAAGCATTCCGGGATAATGTGTCAAAAAATGAAACTTAGGCTTTAGGCTTTCGCCGGTAAGCTTACAATATAAACTATTAAAATCGCTGATCATATATTTCAACTGTTCAATTGTGTCATTGTACACTCTATGGCTCATTAACCTTTCAAATATTTGGCGCATAGACAGGTACAGTTCCCAAACTTCATCACCAACGGGAACATAATTACCAGCAATAAGTCCGAAATATCTGATCAGTGTTTGCATTTCCACCGCAGATGTTTGATGTCTGGGCCGTAATTAAAAGAAAGCAATTTCTCTTTTAGTGTGTTAATGGGCGGGAGCGACCTAGAAATATAATAATTAATAACGAACGTCATGACATAGCGAGCTACACCTTCTGAAAGGTCGTGCATAATATCCATAGCCACATTATCAAATAGATCAAACCCCCTAAGTTCCATCCAGCAACACTGCTCTTTTATCCCAGTCTTAGAGACATCATTGACCTTCAACTGCTCATCGTATGAAGTTTTGTTTCTTAAAAGCGTAACATTCTCAAGCGTCATGGTTTGCATTGCTTTTTTATTTGTATTACAAACTCTACAGTAATAGTTTGCTACAAAACTTTCTGTGAACCCCAAAATCGAATTAAGCCCCAGATTGTCACCTGTTAAACAAACAGTTTGGAATTTCAGAATTCCTCTGAAAAATGGCGTGTCAATGACAATACCTGACGTCTGCAAAAAATTAAGTTCATCAATGGCAGCCCGGAATATATTTAAATTTCCAAATGTGTTCTTATCAGAGGAATGACAAATTGCTAACATGAATATATTATTCAACTGCGAAACGAAATGCGGAGGCAACGCAGCCACTGAGACGTAAAGTCCTCCTAACTTGTGAATGCCTGCATGGCTTCCCAGCGGATTACCCACTTCAAAATCATCCTAAAAAACATCAACAACATTGATCGAATTTGACTTTTACTTGCATTGCATATTCTGCATGGTCGATTAGCACTAAAACTCTCAACGAATTCAAGTATACCATTAAGTCCCAAATTGTCACCAGTAACGGCTGAAACATAAAACTTTATGATGCCTGCGTATACGTCATTTTCAGTTATAACATTGTGCTTTAAATCATTGAGCACGTCAAAAACCTTTTGAAACATTATGTTATTTCCAAATTGTGTCCTATCTGACGAGTGAAAAAGAGCCAACATGGAAATGTTTTGCAAGAGAGAAACTTAATTAGAAGGTAGACATGGTATAGATACGTAAACCGCTCCTAATTTGTAAACCCCAGCATGACTCTCTAGGGGGCCTCCGGTCTCAAAATCGTCAAAATATATTATCAACGGTAAAACCAAATCTACAGAATTTTCGATAATTTTTTTCCATACGGAACCCTGAACAATATTTTCAATACCAAAGGCCGGTTCTTGTAAACTGCCCAAATATTCTAAAGTATCCTTTAAAACATTACCGATTGAAAAAAATTGTTCCAGATTATTTTTTAGTGGCATCATTGCTCAGTACAATAAATCGACGTCAATGCTAATCCTTGAGGAGTTTTTTTTGTATCCAATCGTCGACCAACTTTTACTACTTGAGGCTCGTTATAAGTTCCTAAGAGTTTTAAATGCCTTAAGTGTTTGTGTTCAGTATTAAAATTGGTAAAAGTGTTGCAAAATGTATTGTGTTGTTGAAAGAGCAAAAAGGACCTAACATTAGCGGTAATTTCATTAGATGGCACCAAATCATTGAACTGTTTTGACAAAATAGTTTCAGATTTTTTAAAGAATATCTGAAGGTTTTGCATAACTTCTTGCACAGTTTTACGTGGTATTATTGGACTAGCAAATATAGAAGATACTAGATGCCCAGCATGATGAGTTAAACAATTGTCAATTTCTTGCGTTACTAACCTGGTTTGAACCGATTTACTTGGTTGTGTTGTTTCTGAACTTGTTGATGGTGAATCTGAGATAACAATAGGCATATCTATGACATTATGATCTTGATGCAAATTTGGTTCTAAACATGGGTGGGGTGATCTCTTAAGTGTTTTTTTTATAGAGTTTTAATGTCGATAACACTCTTGTTCACCACACCGAAGATTAGAATTTTCTACAGTTGCCTTACAAAATATTCTAATATGAGTTACTAACAATGATGGAGTCGATGCTACTGCTTTTTTGCAATAGTAACAAGTAAACATTCTAATTTTCAGACTTGGTGATTAGTCCCAGATCAGCCAACAGAGTGTTTACTGCCTGTGCGTTTTTGTCGAACTTAGTTTTAATCAGTCCAGACTCGTGTCCACACCATTTTACCACACTAGTGTGGCGATGGTATAATACCTGTTACTCGTGGTCATACTAATATATGTAATTGTGTAACACTAGTATGACTATTGTGTAACATATGTTACTCGTGGTCGTATAGCTCGGTGTGACCAAAAATATAAATATTTAAATAAGACTTATGTACACACTAACTTGTAAAGAAGAAAAAAACATCTTTACCTATTACTCCACAAAACAAATGATGATCGCAAATACAAAAGAATGTTTATAATTTAAAGTATGTGTTTAAATATCCCATGAAGTATACCATGCTGCTTAAAAAACATAAAAGTAAACTAAACTATAGGTAACTAAATTTATTTCAACAACTAAATTAAAAATCTTTCAAACCCCCTATAAAACAAAACACTAAGCAACCCCATCAGATCAACGCACGATTTCTAAAAAGTGTCCTATTGTTAATTGATTATGAATTAGCTCCATTTGAGCATTACTAATTAAATTGTCTTTTTCTTTTTCTATTCTCCTTCGTTTAGAAGGCACTTCACAATTAATTTCTACGTCCTCTTCATACAAAACAGTAAGCAACTTTGTAATTTTATTGTAACATAGTCTTTATTGATACGGCGGTTAAGTTTTGAATGCCAGCTCTCTATCATATTGTTAGTGCGATGTCTCTCGTTATAAACGCATCAATCTTTAATATGGTCGTCATCCTTTAACCACGTTTTTCTATATATTTGACAAAAATATTCAATTTGTCATTATGTATCACATCGCAATATGTCATAATATACCCCTCTTTGATCATATCTTGCGGCAGAAGAAGTAAACCACTACACAGCCCAACGATACGGCGGTATATTTTTTGTTTTACACCCAATGATTTTGCTTTTTTCCAAATGCACTTTGTGAAATGATAGTAACATTTTTTTATTACTACATTGGGAATTTTTGTTTTTTAAAGACTGCTATTCCTATTGCAAAATCCATTTGAAATTTTATGGGATTCCAGGCTGGACAAATAGTTTTGATTAAGTCAAACACTGTCAAATAAGACTGTTCCTTTTTTATCTGTCATCAATGCGTACACCAAAAGGGATAACATTTACTGTATTATTATTACTCTCTACATCTCCATGTAAAAACAGTAATTGATCAAACGGACGTGGGGTGCTTTTAACTGTCGCGTTCACTAAATATTCTTGAATTTTGCCGAGCAGTGTTTTTGCTTTTTCTTTGCACAATACTAGTAGTCTTGAATCATTATCTGAGTAGTCTGCTATCGATTAATCTTTAAATTTGGCCGGAATCTTTACTTCAGATAACTCATAAAAAATAGTTTTTTTTCATTTGAAGTTCTTTTTAAACTGCAATGTGATTTTTGTTACTAAATGGAGACCTTGGTCATGAAAAGGTTTAACATGCTTTTTATAAATAGATGACATTGGATCAGCTGTAATTGTCGCTTTTTTTTCATGTCTTCAACACAAAGGGAGAAACTGTTGGCTACATCATCTGGTTCGCACAAATCATGATCACATCATTTTTTGATGATACTGCCACTCTAGTAAAAGAAATATTATTTTATAGTGCATACCTAATATAGAATGATTTGAGCAATTATTTGTCCGTCGTTTATTTTCTAGTAAACGTATACTGGGTTTTATCATTTCCTGTAACTGGTACATAAAAAACACTTTCCGAAAAACAATAAATTAAAGTTACTTTTATCGTGATTGATCCACGACACTTCATTTTTCTTCTGTTACTACAGAACCAAATTATTGACTTATTGGCATGTACTTTTTGTTTGTGAAATTTGTAGCCGTTATACAGGAGGACATCGCCTCCTTTTCTTTGAATAATATTAAAATTTGTGTCCATTGTGCACAAATAATTTTAATAAAATGAGGTTATCAGAAACAAAAAGCATAGTCTGAAGAAAATGTTATTTTTAACCTTCAAGCGGGCGCGCAGTCATTCGTAACGCCAGCGGTCGCGCGTAATCGAAAAGACCTATGGGATATATGAGAGAAATAAATCATTAAATTATCCAATAATCATTTATTTTTGGTACACAGATACATTATCATTTTATTTAAAGTCTAATTAGTGAAAACAAGTAACTTAAATTAAGAAAAAGAAACAATTATTCAATCAAATAACATAACTCAACTATTCTTTGGATCAAAAAACAGTAATGGCAAAATAGTAATAAAACAAAATTAAACTTTCATTTAGTTTTCATCAGAATCAGTTTCTTCGTTCATATAACATTCATTGCATATGAATGTAGTGTGACTTCTGCAAATATTTCTCCGACATGATTTACATTGCGTCTTCGATTGCCTCCTTTTTTTTGCTGGACATATTTTACAGCTTCCTCTGCACGTGCTGGCACTACTGCTTGCTCCTATATCAGCAGAATCTTCAACATCCATATTCAAATGCTCCCTTATGTTTCTTTTTAGTTTCCTTGGAAGGTTTACCATCGTTGCTCTTCTTTGGACGTACTCTTTTGTCAATTCAATGCCCAATGCCCGTAAATACTTTCGCCTTTTCTGAATAGTCACATTATTTGCCCTCAATATCACTATGGAATTTATTCCAGCAATATCCAGAAGACGAAAGAAGAGTGTCAATGGCCATCTATTATTCTTCCTTGATGTCGAATACATTTTTACTTTTTTATCGACTTCATCGACACCCCCTTTAGTTTTGTTGTAAAAAGTGACGATGCTGGGTTTGCGCTTTTCATTTGTACTTTCATCAATTTCCGCAGCACAATGAAGTGATGATATTAGAACTACAGACCTATTTTTTTTAGGCACGTAAGAGATGAGCGTAGCTGTATCAGAAAATCCAAATTGACTTGAATATTCAGGTCGGCTTTTATCTGTAAAGCAAGGGGGTATTTCTTTCTTGTTTTTACGCATAGTACCCACGACAGAAATCTTACAATCCTTGGCCAAATCGTTCACCAAAGGCACACTGGTGTACCAATTGTCGATTGTTAGGTTTCGTCCAGTGCCAGAAATTGGTGTAATTAGCCTCTTCACGACGTCTGCTGCAGCATTGCTCAACTGGTACGGGCCTTCAGGCTGCTTACCAGCATAAAGTTCAATGTTGAGGACATAAAACGTAGCAGCGTCTACTAGCGGATAAAGTTTTATTCCGTATTTATCGGGTTTTGATTTTATGTACTGTCGAAATGGACATTTTCCTCGAAAACCAGCCATCATCTCATCGATTACAACGTTCTCTCCCACTGAATATGGTAGAAGACAGTTCTGTGTAAACATATCTAAAACCTCTCTTATTGGCGCAGCTTTGTCCAGAGTACGACGAGATGGTCGCGTAGTAGCGTCATCAAACCGCAATGAATTGAGTAGAAATTTCATTCTTTTCAGTGACATAATAGTAGGAAAAATAGGAATGCCTGTCCCATCACTTGTATATAAATCTTCTAAATTGGCGTGTGACGTCTTCAAGGATCCTGCTATATACAGTAATCCGAAAATTGCTCGAATTTCTACAGCATCAGTCGGTTTGCAGTCACGTGGTCTGTCATACGATGGTGTTTTTTTTATTATAAATTCGTTGGTATGCCTAACAACTTTTTCAATAATATTCTCCGTAATGAATAAACTCCAGGCTTGCATAAATGTTGTTACCCCCACGCCATTCCTACGAGTACCTGAATCTTCAGTGAGAATATTTTGTACTTGACGCCTCACCCTGTTGTTATTGGATTTTTGCCACGTCGTTACTTTATCACGCCCTGTAAAATAGCTTTGTATATCTGAAAGTGGCAAATTGTCCTCATCTGAATCCGAGCTGTTTGATTCCTCAGTAGATTGAGATTCCTCTGAAACGATGTGGTCAGAAGTTTCTGAACCTTGGTCACTGAGCTCTGATTCACTCTCTTCTTCATCTTCTCGTCGTAATTCTTCGAGTATTGCACTTCGTGTTAGCGGTCTACGACTCATTTTATAAATAAAAGCAGTATTACAAGCTTAATTCGATAATATTGGGCGATATCTGAAGAAATACTATATCGCGTTAAGCGTCGCGCGTAACCTTTTCGACGACAGGCGCGTGGTGTGCTTTCGACGCCTGCGTCGCGACTAAAACATCAGCGATCTGTGGGGTGGGGGGAGCGCGGCTTGCGGAGGTAAACTCTTTATTTCGCTCACAACGACAAAGCGATAGGCTACTAGAAATGAGAAATACATGTGACAATTAATAATAATAGTATGAACGAAAATGTATTGAGCACGGTCGATTCGACACCGCGCGCCCGCTTGAAGGTTAAGTGGCCAGTCAATTGCACAAAGTGTGACCACGAGCAACATATTTACACCATAGTCACATCAGTATGACCACAAGCAACATGTATTATACCATCGTCACACCAGTATGACCACAAGCAACATGTATTACACCATTGTCACACCAGTATGACCATAAGCAACATGTATTACACCATTGTCACACCAGTATGACCATAAGCAACATGTATTACACCATTGTCACACCAGTGGTATGACCACGAGTAACAGGTATTCTACCATTATCACACTAGTGTGGACACGAGTCTGAAGGGGTTTTAATATTAAAGAATCCCTACTGGATAAACAACTAAACCTCTGCACAATCCTCAGGGTAACAGGCGCCAGTTACGAAATATTTTGCAGGCACATTCCACCGCCGTTATTAACTTGTTAAAGTGGTACACCGTATCGTTGATTACAACTGCTAGAGCTAGAACTTCCGCCACCGATCGTCCGACAAAAATAACAAATGGCTGTAATGTACGGCCTTGCTTGGAAATTTGCTCCCGTTTTGATATAATTTCACTTGTTACCGCTGCTTCAGAAGCCACTTGCTTGATGTAGGCATCGCAGATTCCTCACGGAAAAATTTAAGTATCTGTTTGCACTTTCTTTTTTTCGCAGAAAAAAAGATTCGCGATTTCGCAAAATATTGATTATGTAAGCTAGTAGTAGAAGACTTACATTCTTGACAGAATCTGGGTCGCTTTCTGAAAAAAAAAACAAATATTATCAGGATGACTTTAACCGATTCATTGCCACCTTAATTTTCACCAACACATTAGCCAGACCCCACACGTTTTGTCTTTGACGCGCCAGGTGCGTCATGGGCCTGTTTAACCCTAGAAAGATAATCTTATTTAGTTGTACGGAAAAGATAATCAGATGTCAAAATTACTCCTTAGTTTTAAATGGCTACTATTACAAAGATTATTTACTTAATTTGATGAACTATGGTGTGTATGTATTTCTCATATCAGTTAAAATAAAAATACAACATAATTAAATATAAGTACTGTTCATTAATTATTTGAAAAAGTAACGACACATTATGGCTGTCTTTTTAAAGTAACAAAACATGAACTTCTCTTCTAATTATGAAATCACAATTTTTAGACTAATCAGTCATTTCTAGTAATACTGTTAGTTTGAAACAATAGACTGTAGATTTTTAACACTTAAATCTACAGAAATCGATTAGATGCAATTCAAGCACATGTCAATGTTATGTTCACGACAAATCACTTTTTTACACTTTTTTAGCAACTAAGCTAGCCTTACGCTTTTTTTTAGAGGAGCAATAGGCACAGTGAGTACGTTTCTTTGGATTGGGCTCTTCTGTGCCGTCTTCGGTTAGTCCAGGAACAGCTTTCTTTACCTCATCTCGCAAATATCGCTTCAAAGTGGGTGCTTCCAAGCGGTTGGCCATATAGGGTGAAGTTAGAGCCATGCTCTAGTGTTTCATGAATTTGCGGCGGTTTTGAGGCTTCTCGCTTTTAGTGACAACATTGTGCCTGTATATTATATTAGGGGTTAAAGTATGAAATTGCCGATTTGTACTGACAAATTGAAATTCGTTTCTTTTTTTAATTTAACGTATTTATTTAATCAAAATAATTACCATTATTATCTATACATTGCTGCCATCTAGTAGGAAGGTCATTTATGCCTTTGCGATAGAACTCTGGTGATCTAGATTCGACAAACTGTGTGAAAGCATTTTGTACTGCCTCCTGAGAAGAAAACTTTTTATCACATAGAAAATTGTCCAAATCACGAAAAAAATTGTAGTCTGTTGGAGCAAGGTCTGGCGAATACGGAGGGTGACGGATAGTTTCTAATTGCAGTTCCTGTAGAGTTAAAACGGTTTCTCGTGCTGTATGAGGTCTCGCGTTATCATGGAGCAATAATGGTGAAGATCGATTCATGAGTCGGGGCTGTTTCACTGCTAGTTTTGCTATCATTGTTCGGAGTTCGGCACAGTAGACATCTGCCGTTATTGCTTGACCAGATCGTAGAAAGCTATAGTGAATAACACCATGCTGAGACCACCAAACAGTTACCATTACCTTTTTATTGGTAAGCTTTGCTTTAGGACACTGTTGTGGCGTTTCACCTGGAGTCAGCCATTGCATTTTTCGCATACGGTTATCGTAAAGAATCCACTTTTCATCACATGTCACAATTCGATCCAATATTCCTTCATTTCTGTATCGATTCAACAAGGCAACACAAGTTTCAACACGCATTTCTTTCTGCAGATCAGTCAAATCATGAGGTACCCATTTTTCACATTTTTTTATTTTATTGATTTGACGCAAATGAGTCAATATTGTTCATTGTTATTCACCTGTGTGGACGGCCTTCCTCGTGGTTCGTTCTTCAAATCAAAGTTTCCATCACGAAAGCGTTTAAACCAAAATCGCACGGTGCGTTCATTAGCAGTCCCCTCTCCAAACGCAACATTGATATTGCGAGCTGTTTCTGCCGCGTTAGTTCCGCGTCGGAACTCGTATTCAAAAATCACTCGAATTTTCGAAGTATCCATCTTTCTTGTCTAAGCTGAATAAAAAAAACAACTGAAAGTCGATAATCGAATGTTGCACATTTTTAAATGAAGAACTACGTAGGTACCATGTGGAAAAAGTTTCACTCAAAAATCTCAAACCATGAAGGTTCTATGTCAATTCGAAGTATCTATTACAATGAAACGGCAATTTCATACTTTAACCCCTATTATTATAATATTGTTTGTAGGTACATGTTGGCAATAAATGAATAAATCTAAGAACTGAAGGTTAGAAATTTGCGGCGCCATCTACTTTATTTTACTTTGCTAAAATCAATGAGCCAAAGTGGATTAATTTCACACAAACTTTTACATTTTACAAGATTTTTTCAAAGATATTTGTAGGATAGATAACCTACTAAAATTGTTGAAGAATTCTGCTATTTCTTGCCCGGTATTATTACTAATTTTCAGCAGATAGTTTCTTGTTTCAACCCACTTTTCTTCCATAGTCTTCTAGGGGGTCTACATTATTTTGCAACTACGTCAGATTTTCATCATTGATTTGCTCTGTGAATGATATAACTCATAATTACTAAATTTTCTGTCCATTTATTATACCAGTAACCGGTACCGATTAAAGAACATTGACCCAAAAATATTATAACCTACCATAAGTGTCCTCAGCAACAGCAAGGGTCGGTAAAATATCTGAAGACCGGGAAGAAGTCCTGCTGGTTCCAGGAAGATCTCCGCTCTCACGCAATGTTCTTCGTCTGGCATGCATGCATGTTTCATATATTTTCCACTTGCATTTTTCTTGGCAGTTTCACCTTTGCCCGACACGTAGGCCGAATAATAAACACTTCTTTCTTTTGGAAATAAGGCAACAATTTCCAAAGCTAATTTATAAAACTCTTCAGTTGTGATTTTCTTTGTCGTAGATTTGTCAATAGTCTGGGTAATCACCAGTTGACTTAATTTTCTTCCTCCAGAATTTTTAACCTTCTTTCAGTATAGCTTTTCCATCCACGCTGGCCTAAAAACAACATCAGTACAGTACAGTAAAAGTAAAAAAGCTTTTACCTACTCTAAGAACCAAGAAACTGATAGAATATTTTTTTTGTAAGTAAAGACAATTAATGTAAGTACTGATAATAATAGGAACACCCAGACAGAACAAATATCTATGTTCATCACACAAATGTGTGTTCTCGGTGGGTGATAAAACTCACAACTTACAGCGACAGCGCAGAAGACAAAGCTTCTATCATCTCATCTGTGAGGGCCTGTCGTAGGTTTACTTTGTAATAATAGTTACAAAATGAACTTTAGATGCTGATAGCTGCAGAGATTACGAATGTTTTGTTGTGATATTTATAAGCACATAGCAAAACTAACTACTTACGTCACTTATCTAACACACAACTACTTACTTTTAAATTATTGTATCTAATAATCTACTAAAGACCATAAGTGAAAAAAAATTACGTGAAGTATCTTGGCCACCTGAAACAAGAAGTAGCAATTATTAGTAAAATTCAGTTTGTATGGCAATCGTACCCCTTTCTCAGATACAATTTATTTAATAAAGTGCGGGTCAGACTTGTGTGCTGCCGAGGTTTCCACACCACTACATAAGCATTTTAAATAAATACATTTTGTTTATACTGAGTGTGATAGACTAATAATAAAAAAGTGACACTGATCATGTATTTATATTATACTCAATTGTTTATTGCGTTCCATATGTTACAAATAGGTGTTAAAAATACAGTAAAAGATCAATATGGACCCTGTCGGGCACGCAAAAATTAGGAGAGAGGAAGAGGGCCAAGTAGCAGATAAATTAATTAAATATTAAAAAGAATAAATCTATATAAATCTATGAATGCATTTTAAATTGTTTCTGAAATTAAAATAATGTCTTCTTTCAGTAAAATGTTCCACCTACAATATTAAAGGTACTTTCCCTCCATGTGGCATGGCCCTGGGACACCCTGTTTATTTAGAATACTGAATACTTAACATTAAAGTTAGTAAAAACTGTACAATACAAACACGGAGGCGGTTATACTAGGACTGTCCTATTTTATTAACCCCGATCCTTTTAACAGGTGATCGGGTAGGTCATAGGGAACAATAATTATCAATTTATCACTAAATAATTTTTTGTCATACTTATTGTATCAGCTTATTGGTCAATTAATAATTAGTATAGATAATTAATCTTTTTTAATCCATACTTATACAGTGATTATAAAGTAACTCTAGCAACCACACTGTCTGTTTTGTGATTTACTAAAAAGTAATGCTAATGTAGGTGCACATTGTAGTGAATTTAAGGTATAAATTCACTACATACTGTGCACCTACATTACTTAGGCTGGATTTAGTGCTCGGCCGACGGTCAGCGCGTACCGTACGCGATGATCGTACATCCTAATCGTCGGTCGTGACCAAGCGTTTAGTGCATAACTGACGGCAAACTTATTCAAACAGTGTACAGTTGCGACGAAAAATGAATCCATTTGTTAACTCTATAATATGTGCTTACTATTTACACAAACGATAACGGCACAAAAAACGGAGAAGATATCATGTGCACCTAATAATTGTAGACCGGCTAATTGAAGGAGAATTTTGTACATTGTATTCGAAATTGCGACAATACGAGGAAAAAATTTTTGAGTACTTCGTTTTATTTTGCACGCGAACGTTTTATTTTGCACTTGCACTTTAATTACAGGGCTAATTAGGAACGATCGCAAATAGAATATCGCAACGTCTAATTACTATGCACATCACTAATTAACTGACCTGTCACCAAGGGCCGGCTATCGGGATATCAGGCATCGGGTCTGGCGCACCTCATTTATAACTCTTTCTGTGTCAACGTTCATTTTGACTTTTCTGTTCGCCTGCGCTGCATTCACGTGCGTACCGCGGCGAACCGGTCAGCTTTGCACTGAGCGCGCGATGGTGGACAATAGCGCGTCCGCGCACCGACACACGCGGCGCTGACGAGCGGGACCGACGCGCGCCATCAGCGGCGCATGGCAATAAATTTGCCGCGTACGTCAGCGTCGCTGTGCGGTCACCATAGAACGTTCCGTATATTCGTGCGCTCGAACGACGTACGCGACCGATGTACGCGTAGGAGGAATTCAAGCATTAGAAATAACATTAAGCAAAATAGCATTACGTTTCAATAAATCATAAAACAAACAGTAGGGTTCCCAGGGAGAATGACATGTTAAAGAGCTGATATTTTTCTTCAAGTGGAAAAAATAGTTCTATGACTTTTAAATAAATTTTAACATTTATATTTCACTAACTAACCTGCTAGGGCAATTAGAATGAAATTTTGAAATATAGGGTGTTTGGCACACGACCCGTCCAAATTTTTCGGAGTGTTGGTGGTGTCATTTCCTTCCTTTCGGTTCATGGAACCTTGGTCCTAGAAGCCACGGTCCTGGAGATACTCTTTTTTTTAATTCATCTAAATAACCCATTCAAATATTACAATAATTGTAACAAACAATTTGTTTCAAGTTCAAAAATACCAAATGTAGACCGCCGGGCTGGCTAAGCGCTTTATATTGTTGAATATATTCTTCTACTCTTATATCAGTTGACAACAGAATTAACCTTTGTTAGGTTGTATCATTCCAGTATTCTTCAACTGTGGCCCACGGATCACAACAATTATTTAACCATAATATATTTTCATTAACATCTTCAGTAGATGATTCTTGTAGTTTATCAGCAGCTTCCTGAATATTGCTGCAAGATGGGCGGGAGGACCCAGACTCTGAACTCGATGCTGCAGACTGGCGCCGTTTTGAGTATTCTACTATAAATCCTGACTTTATATATGCTCTTTGACGCTGACTGTAACAATCTGGTAGTTTGCCTTTTGCAGACACTTTTTGCATAGGAGAGATGCTCATGTAAGGTATAAAATAAACTGAGGAATTTTCCTTATAAATATACTTTTGGTATTTAAAATGCCAATGCATACAGCCTTGCGCTAATAATTTTTATTTGTGGATCATTTTTCAACGAATTGGAAATAATTACATTACATATATATTTCTTCGATCAGCATTACTTAAGAGAACATCCCTTTGTTTTAGCAAGAGAGATTTGCCCTCGTTGCAGGAAGTTAAAATTTTGTACAGTTCCTGAAATAAATAATCTATATTAGATATGTGCGCCGCGCAGGCACCGCCGCCGACATTTAGAATTCGTTCGCGCCATAATATAACTCACACCTATTCGACATGTCGGCGGCGGCGGCACACTATAAGAAAGTTGCTTATGTTTCGTCTTAAAACTCTGTCTCTGTTAGTTTTCATTCAAATTAGCTGTAATTTTGACCATATATTCTTGAATATATATATATATATATATATATATATATATATATATATATATATATATAGATTATTTATAATAAAACTGATTTTGATTATTTTTTAATATTTATCTTATTAATAAAGAAAAAAAAACTAAGAAAACGTATACAGTATTTGATTTTTTAATTTTATTTTACATAAAATCGCATATAATTGTACATAAATATAATATCAAATATAATAAAAACAAATAAATAGGTACTTAATGAGGTAAAATAGTTCTCTCGATATTGTTTCCGAAGTGTTTCTTAAACTTGAAATATATGGATCAGAAGTATACAATAAGGCATGAAACTCATCTTCATTTAGTAGCCACTCTTGAACATTTTCTAGCGTGATGAAATCTGAATTTCTTATAATCCTTGTTTCTGGATTCTTGGGCGTCTTCGGATAATTGGCCGATCAGCAATATTGCAAAGTAATCAATTATTTTTTCTAGATGTATCAGAATTCATGCACTGAAAAAGGCATGTACCTAATTGTATTTACTTTGTAGCGGGGTAAGGTGTTCTTGAAAAGTAAACAAATCTTGATTACAAAATGAGAGTGTATTTTCAAGATAACTATGCCACTTAAGTACTAAAATTTATTTATTGTTTAGGTTGCGACGGCGCACAGTGGCCGAAAAGGTCAATCTAGCTGGACAATATTATTTGCGGCTTATAATTAGCTCTAAATGCAGTGATTGGATATAAGTTAATCAACAAATACAAAATAGTTTAAAAAAAACAAGTTTCTGGTACTATAAACAATATCCAGTATAAGCTGACCTCTCACTAAAAACATTTAGTGCGCGTATTGAGGTCAGTTTATATTGGTTTCATAAATTTTTGGTTATGCAATTTTGTAAAGGTGCATCATCATTCATAAAGACATTTTTTCATTGTAAATTTTACTAGGTATAATGTAAATGTAAGGGAAAATTAAATAAAAGTAAACATTATAAATATATTTATTATAACACCTTATTTTTTTGTGGATAATGTAAATGGTCTACTCAGAATCACCATCGCAACTGGGCAAGCTCACATCACGTAAACTGTCTTCCTCTCGTACCTTTCTAATAAAATCCATTATCTTAGAATACGTCATGGTTCGTTTTTCTTCTGATACACGATCCATCTCGAAAACTATTAATTTAGCAAACTGTTGGTTTCTTGGGTCTAATGGCTTCTCTGAAATGATATTAATATTTTTTAATGTGCTTGTTTGTGCGCGTACATCAGAAGAGTCCCATCGACTCCTTTTGTAGACATTACAATCTTCAATATCGCCATATTGAACCTGTGTTGCCTTGTCACCTTTGAGCGTAGATAAATTAGGTATGAATTCTGGTACACTTCGCGACAGCTTTCTTTTCTTCTCCATAGCTGAACTTCCTCCGAAAAGAATACTTGGAGACGTAGATCTGTCTTCATTAGACATTTTCACTGTAAATTAAAAACACTGTACAATAATAAGTAGGCAAACTCGAAAAATAAGTTAAAACCTTGCAATTTAGGTTTAAAACAAAAACGTAGTAAGTATTTTTATATAATATTTATTACGCAATTACGCATTGGTTTGCGTGTACCTAAACTAAATTCAATAAAAAGAATATAGATGAATAAGAATTATCGTTCGTGTACGTTAGTCTTCATCATCATCATCATCAGTAGAATCAACTGTTATGTGATCTTCTGAGGGAATATGATCTGTTTCTGGCATAACGACTGTCTTAATGTTTGGAGGTATTAGCAACTCCAAGACCTCTGGAGGCAATTTATTCATTTTTTTCTTAGGAATCTCTCTTAGGCTGTTGACTAAAGGATCTGATGTGATTAGTAACATAGACAACATATCATAATTAGTAGCAAAACGCGAACACTTTCGAGTGTTATATTCTCTAAATCTGCGGCAATCCTTATTTCGTGCCTCTTGCGCCTCCTCTGAGAGCTGTCCAATTGGCAAAATGTAGTATTTTATTATATCTCCACTGTGTACCAATATTTTATGGACAGTAGGTGACATAAAGTACCATGAATAATGTTTTAAATACAATGATCTTGTTTCTCGGGCAAGATTTTCAAATGCTATCAGGTTAATATCGTAGCCTGATAATAGTGCCCTGAGTAGGAAGCTAAAGTGTTTTATTAAATTTACATGTAGACCTGTGATTTCCGCAGTCAATTCAGGATTCTCAAAAAATCTACGCGCAGTATTTCCGTCGTTCGTAGACCCGTACCCTGGTTTTGGTTTATCTATAATAAGTTCCATCTTCTCTTTAAATGACTGTTTTATAATATTTGATCTTTGTTGTACAGAAATTTTGTCATCTGCTCCTCTTGCTTGCCACTTTTTAATATTCAGACGGTAACTTATATGCAACAGGCATTTCAAAGTTCTCATTAAAGCGTGTAATGTTGAGAATCCAAAACCAACTTTATCTAGATCAACCCTATAGATTGTAGGGTATATATTCGCATCATTTAAATTTTTTGAGGTTAATCCACAAAGATAGCATTTACGTGATGAGGAAGTTTCTGTCAAAGCATTACAGATTTTTCCATCGATCATTGTTAATAACATTTCATGTGCAACAGAAATCTCTTGCCCGTTTACTTTTGATAATGTTGGAACCAAATGGTTTTTTACCTCTAATACTTTATTAGTTTCAGTCACCGTGAACTGGGTAGTTTCTTTCGAGAAAATAATTTTTATTGGCCGACAATACAATGTAGATGAGGGTCTGGGATTCTGCCAAACTATCTTATCACCATCATGCAATCGAAGTGGCACAAATGAAAACGCAAACAGAAATTCGTCCGTCTCATTTGGATTGGACATTTTTTGCTTGTAAGTGCTGTACCCGGAACTACCATCACAACCCCATTTACTTATTAACTTTAACTTCGGGCTGATTAAATGTTCAAAAACTTCACTTTGTGCCAACAGAATTCGCTCCGCAGTTTTATTTAAAAGGGCTTGAAGATTTAGACTCACTGACGTAACGGTGTATTTAAAACGCTCCGTAATATTATTGTGAAGAAAATAATAAACTACTACATAAGTGCATAAGTGTTTAGTGGAAGTATTATGTGACAAACAATAATTGTCTTAAAGTGTTATTCTAAGTGTAAAAAACTCGGAAGTGCATAACAGTACAAAAGTTTCAACCCAGTGATCTTTTCAGTACCCAAGCAAAATAAGAGTGCAAAACAAACAACAAACTAGTGAAAACCAAATAACAGTCACTCCTTAATCACATCTGCATCAACTCGGAAGAAACACTGTATTAGCAAGTAATAAAAACATTTTGCTATAATCGCACCGTTACTATTTTCAAAGGTGCACAATCATTACTTCGTCGGTGCAACAGTGACTGGTCTGTGTTGTGGTACTAAAAATAACAACAAGCATTAAAAAAAAAAACAGTGATTCAATAACATAATTATAAAATTGAATTTTGTTTAATTTTCAAATTAAAACATCTAAAGAGAAAAGATAATATTTCTTAACAGTGACATCTGTTATTGAAATCTCGACATATAATATCCAAATACCGTCATCTGTAAGAGAATTGCACTACTGACTACTGCACGCAATCTAAACCACTATTTCATCTTCACACGTGATAGTATATGTGGTTGAATACGCACTGTAAAGGATTGCTGCGCATGAGGTCGACGGTTCAAATTCAAGTTTGTTACTATCTAATTTTTATTTGAATAAAATTTCGTTTATTGATATGATAATGAATACTCCAACCAAGGGCGAAGTCGAGAATGTGAAAAATAATGTCACAGATAGAAAACGATTGATTTCTACGACACTAGATTGTACAAACTTATTCCAATATAATGATTACACGGTAGGCCATACAACACAACAGAATAGTGACAATATGATTGAAGTAAAGGACAAAATAAACACACTGACTATAGAATTACAATGTGCGCGCAGCGAAATGGACAAAGATGCCATTAAGCCACTTGGGACTTCATAAATAGAAATAAACTACAATACCCAAAAGTAGACTTGCCTAACAGTTTAATAGTTGATAGAAGAAGAAGTAAATGACCCACAAATAATTGCCCAAATTTTTAATGACTACTTTATAGACAGTATACAAAGTAAAAATTGTGACATAAATCCTAATGTATATGAAAATATAGATATAAATACAAAATCCATATTCATCACGCCAACATCTCTCTCTGAAATTCTTGGCATAATAAATTCTTTAAACAATACTAACAGCTATGGTTTTGATGGTATTATTACAAAAATAATTAAAATAGTAGCAGTACTGATTGCAACACCTTTAAGCCACATTATAAATCTGTGTATTGAACATGGTTACTTTCCTGAAAGGCTAAAAATTACTACCATAAGGCCAAAATATAAAAAAGGTGACCAAAAAACTGTAAGCAACTACAGGCCAATAGCACTTATTCCTATTTTTGCAAAAATTATTGAGAAGATTATTCACAGTAGACTTTACTCCTTTTTTTGAAAATAACAATATATTTACTAAGGAACAATATGGCTTTAGAAAAGGCAAGTCCATAAATATGGCTGTATTTGACGTGATAAGTAAAATAATTAGTAAGATTGACACGAAAACGCCAGTTGCTGCGGTTCTAATGGACATGACCAAAGCTTTTGATCATGTAGACCATAGTATACTGCTTCTTAAATTGGAAAGATATGGCATTCGGGGAAATGTACTTGAACTTATGAAATCATACCTGACCAATCGTACCCAGATTACATGTTTAAGTAGATTGTGTAAAGGATCTTTAACAGAGACTATACATCGCAGACTAGGAAGATGCCTTGTTCCGTTCCCCAGGGTTCCCCGCTATTATTCATTGTGTACATTAACGATATGCCTAAATATTCTAATCATCAGATGATTTTGTTTGCCGATGACAGTACTCTTATATGTACAGGACAAAACCTCGACCGTTATCAAGGCGAAATAAACAACTCTCTGAATGGTATAATCCAGTGGCTAATTAGGAACAATTTGCAAATTAATTTGAGTAAAACAAAAATTATACAGTTCAATCAAAAAACTAATACCCCTAAAATTTGTATACAATATGGAAGTGCAACTATAGCCGAGACTGATAATGCTAAGTTTCTAGGCCTATACATCGATAGCCAACTGACATGGAAATTACACATAGAAACCCTCTGTAAAAAGCTAAGACAATATGCATATGCTTTGTATTAGCTATCAAAAACAGCGAACCGCTTCACGGTCTTGACTACCTATAACGCATACGTGGCTAGCAATATAAGATATGGCATTATTTTTTGGGGCAATTCCATGGA
The DNA here is from genome assembly GCA_949126895.1 of Eilema caniola. NCBI lineage: Eukaryota > Metazoa > Arthropoda > Insecta > Lepidoptera > Erebidae > Eilema > Eilema caniola. The sequence continues at coordinate 5,584,053 of OX421485.1, forward strand.
CCGAGATGACGTTTTCTTGGCACAGAAAAGATGTGTGCGAGCATTTTGTAAGCTCCGTCCGACAGATAGCTGTAGGCCATATTTTGTAGAACTAAATTTACTGACATTCCCCTGTATGTACATCTACGAAGTAGCAGTATTTGTGAAAAACAACTTTAATTGTTATGAGACGCTTCAATCTAAGCGGCACACTGGTACTATCTGTATACCGAGACACAAAACTGCATTGTGTGCTAAAAGTATTATTGTCATGGGTCCAAAGATTTATAACGGTGTACCGGGATCTATAAGGAGCGAAAAGCAAATAATTACATTTAAGAAATGCCTGTATAAATTCTTAGTTCAAAAGTGTTATTACTCCGTTATGGACTTTCTTAATGACAAATGTAAGTGACATATAGAAAGCGTGAAAATCGTTTGACTCGGTCATAAAACTTGGATGGCAATTTAATTATACCCACATTCAAATTTAATCATGAATAAATTAAAAAATTCTATTAAAAAATTGACATCTGTTAAATTGTACTTATTTTATATTATTATTTGTGTTTATTTTGCTAATCTATATTAACATTTTATTGACCTAGGTACTGACATTTAATATTTACTGAATAATTTGATTGACCTAATAAGTTGACTAAGATAGAATCCATCGACATTTTGTTATATTGTGCGTAATTGTTATTGTATGATTATGTTATAATTAATAATAAATATTTTACTGTAACCAATTAATAATAAATCTCATTCTATAAAAATTAAATTGGATAGTAGAATACTGCATGGAACTGTTAGGCTATATGGTTGCCTTAATTATATTTGCATGCCGCTTTGGCGGTCGAGTATGGTGACACAACTAATTACAACGACATCATGTAAACCAATATTCCGCAAAATAAATGATTTGATCATTTGATTTGATTTGATTTACTTCTACCCGTGTTTCGCTAATAGAAATGCTCTCTTGAGCAGGATAACATGCAATTTTTGCTTTTCTTACGCTATCATAAGAAGGATACAAATTATGGCCAGCTTTTAATGCCCATTTCCTAGTTTGTGTGTATAGACACTTGGTAAATTTTGCTTCAACATAATAGGCCAATGCTTCATAAGGTGTTAAACATCGTTGGGAATTAGAAGCAGTTTTTTGTATTTTTATCTCACTCGCCGCTTCAGGAATTTCAGTAGCACATTTCATTATATTCGCAACATCACGTTTACCAGATAATCTTGTGGATATCTGAGCAGCTACTGCTAATTCATTAGCTGTACGAAACTGAACTAAATCATCTACTCGCCGTCTTTTTGTTTTAAATTAAGCTTGATCAAAATCAATTTTTGGCCGACCAGGACCAGGGGAAGATTCAGTTTGTAATGATGACGTGGATGGTTGACTATATCTGACAGTAAAATTAAGATCTTTCCCATTCAACCAATTAGTTGATAGTGAATCAAAACGGTCCTGCCTTTGCCCATAGTGAAACCATTTTTTCGCCAAACGTGTCGAAATTCGGGCAATGGTTAATTTAATATTTATTAAAGAAGATGTAGTTGCCTCTTTTAAATTAAATCTGGCCGAATTATATTTAAATAGAGACCCGCATTTTTATCAGGTTTGGGGTATTTCAACCATTCTTCATAAAACTGCCTTCTCGGTAAGGTCAGTATTTTTTCTAAAAAAAATAATAGTGCGAATCAGTGCGGAGCTTACAACTAACTATTTATTAAAGTACACATATGTAACTACTACATATAAAAAATATAGCCTTGGTACAAGAAGGTACAATTTTTTTTATGTCTATAGAACACAAATTAAGTATAAAAAATTCGTTTACCTAAAATTTCACAGATTTTTTCTACACAAAGAAATAAGTATATTGTAACAGTTATAATTTTAAAATGTACTTCTTACCAACTATTTCACGATCCATCACTAAAAGTATTATAACTACTTTCCTATTCACTTTGAGATGGTTATAAATGAAATGCGAAAACGTGAATAATTTCATCATAATTTTACTCTTATCGAGTACTTTGATATTCAATATAAATTATTAGAGGGTATCTGAACAAAATTATCACTGCAACTGTGACCTTGGGTTTATTAGCTATCGTTTTCGCTAGAGTAGTAGAAGAAATGCCGTGACCCTTTTTATCCAGCTAGATTGACCTTTTCGGCCACACACGTTTTTCTTGGTATGACTCTAGATAGTAAACTGCAATGGGGTTCTCATATCGCAGCCTTGGCAGGAAGACTTAGCTCAGCTGCCTATGCGGTTAGAAAAATAAGGTCACTTACTGATAAGGAAACGGCACGATTAGTTTATTTTAGCTACTTTCACAGCCTTATGTCGTATGGTCTGATGCTGTGGGGCTCAGCTGCTGATATTGAGACTATTTTCATATTACAGAAACGAGCGATACGAGCAATCTATAGCCTCAGACCCCGTGACTCGCTGAGAGAACTATTTAAAGAAATTAATATTTTAACAGTTGCTTGCCAATACATTTACGATAATGTTTTATATGTACGCAAGAACCTTTTTTTTTTTTTTTTTTTTTTACGTGCGGGAAATCCCCACGGATACCCGCCCCTCCGGAGCCGGAGGGGTGGGTTATGTCGGACTCGAACCGACTAAACCGCACGCCGTCTGTGGGTCGTGGTGCTAGGCCGGAGGTGAGGTTGTCTTGCGACATATCCCTCGCACCCCGGCTGACCCAGGGCCATCCCTTTCGGTCTGGCCCTCCTCGGGAGGTGGGGACCACGCCGTCCCCGACTCAACCCCGGTGTGGGGAGGCGCGCATCGTCCTACGATGCGCGCCGCCGCCGTGGCCTGCTTCTGCTAGGGTGACGGGTGGCTCCACCCGTCACCCTCAGGCCCGCGCTCATGGGGGGCGGAGGTCTGTAAGCGCCCTCCGACGCCCGAGGTACGCAAGAACCTAGATCTTTTCAAAAAAAACTCTGACGTACACAATTATAATACGAGGAATAAAAATAAACTTGTAGTGCCAAAACTCAGACTTCAAAAGGTTGGTAATTCATTTGTAGGTAACAATATTAAAATGTTTAATAAAATTCCTCAAGAGTTGGTTAACATGCCACTAAATAAGTTTAAAATCGAAGTAAAAAAGACTTTCATGAAAAAAGGATATTACAAAGTAAACGAATACCTTAATGATAAAAATGCATGGTCATCCTAATCTCTTTGCTTGCTCGCACAATATAAACCTATGAAAAAAAAAACAAATTGTTTAAAAAAAAGAAACTATAATATTGTTCACTGAGTTTCTTGCTGGTCTCTTCTCAGTAGAACCAACTTACCGAACCAGCGAAAGAATCATTTTCAAATGATTTATTTACTTAATTTAATATTATATTAGTAATTTCTTGACATTATTGTAAAATTTTGTCGTTCATATGTGCTCTTTATGTGCCTAAACTGAATAAACGAAATTGATTCCTTGATTCCTTGATTCCTTGATTGACTGTGCGGCGTTATGGAGCGATGTGTGTTCTCAAATGTTTTCACTCTGTCTTCGTCACTCGTATGCGCGCCAATGTATCGTCGTCCTTCTCGCACGACTATAAAATGAACGAGTCGCGGGCGGCCGATCTAGTGTTTGCTGTGCTCCGACGCCAGGGTGTTGCTTGTCGGTGTGCTGCTGATACAACATGCATGTAGTACGTGAGTCCCACAACTTAAATAGACAGCCTCCGTGGCGTGGCGGTAGTGAACGCGGCCGCTACGCAGGAGGCGCGGGTTCGATCCCCGCTCAGTGCAAATATTTGTATGCATGAATATGTATATTTGCATTGGTCTGGGTGTTTCTATGTATAATATGTATGTATTTACAACAAAAAAATATCCAAGTATGTTTATCCGCATTCTGGATTCCATAACACAAGATAGTTAAGCTATGCTTACCATGGGTCTAGATAGCGTTGTGTGAAATGTTGTGGAATATTTATTTTTATTTTATATATAGTTGGGCTGTTACGAAGGTATATTCCCCATTTTTTTTGGAATCAATAGCTATTCCAGATGGCATCGTTTGCAATATAATTAAGTTTTACGTCACACCTGTAATATCCGCAGAGCATGATTAACTTTGAAAAAATCTTCGAGCTGTATCTCCATCATTGCTGTTTCCAGATCCTTGTCGAGGTTTATCGATGTCCAAGCCAAATACCTCCCTAAACTGCTTTTGCACTAGCTTTTTCTTGTCTTTTTCGGGAGTAATTGCTGACCATTTTTGAAAAGACAGGTGTAGGAAATGTGCAAAATTATCTCCATACTCTTGATCCAAGCATGCAATGTAGAAAGTCCGTATTGAAATGAATTTTCGTTGACGTCACGAGTTCTAACACCCTCCAACTCGTTCATCTGTCGAAGAGTAGCACCAAAAACAGTACAAGATACACTCGAGCAAGTTTCAGTTAGAACTTGTGTTACTTTGCCATCAACCATAGTTAAAAATAGGTCATGCGTCACTTTAATTTCATCACCATTCTTATTTATCAAAGAAGGAGACAGATTCTGTATTTGACGGTTGACATCGGCTACAACAAATGTTTTTTCAGGAGTTTCTTTGGAAAATTCTAACAATATATAGGTCTGCAATATCGGACAGATGAGAGAAGCAATGAAAAGGTTGGCATCTGATATAAGATCGCTTTCTTCCGCCAAAACTTGTTTGTACTCACTCTGGCCTTAGGAGCCATCATAGCGCCATTTACAGAATAATTTAAGGTTTTTTAAACTGTCTTTGTAAACTGAATCAATTAGTAATATACGTATACGTATATTAACTTTGCACTTAAATTAGTAATGGTTATGCTTGAATCAGGAGGATAACACATTTTTTTGCTTCAGTTATGGTTGCATAGGACGGAAATATATTAAAATTTTTATCCGTACTGTATACTGTTCAGTACTGAGGTTGAGTACAGATACTTACCGGGCATGGTAGCTTCGGTAGATATCTGTGGCGAAGACACCGGGAAACCACGGCCGAGTGTCAGCACTGCGAGAACCGCAGCGACGACACATCGCTCCACACGCAGGTCCTTGTCGCTCGAGACCATGGTGCGAGCCATGGTCTCCAGCAGGAGTAAGTGGTACTGCGCCGTCTCTTTCTGCGAACAGGTCATGCTCGCGAAAGAGGCGGCGGGGCGGGAGCGGGAGAGAACTCTCCCACCCGAGTTCCGCAGTCGGCGGCTTGGGCGCCGCACTATGGGACCAACCGGTATTACTCATCTCAAAAATCGATAACTCTGTTGTTTTGTGATGTTTCTCCTTGAAAATTTTTTCATGTATTAATGAATATCTAGGCAATAAAAGAAATTAAACATCATCATTTTAAAAATTATATATTTTTAGTAAAAAAATGACTAAAATAAAGCTATACGGAATGACATACAAAAAATTATACAGCTAGAATAAAATAGCAATAAAAGTTACACTTTTACTTAAAATATGTTTAAAACTAAATTCTCTTTATTCATTTAAAAAACTTACAAATTATACTTTTAAATACATATAGAAAAAAAACATCTATTTAAAAATATAAAAAGTAGTGTCCCACCGGTATCGGATACAAGGACCAAGCTACTGGTGGTTAGGGCTCCAGAGAAAGGAACTTTCTCACGATGCGCGCCGTATCAAGGAGCACTGCCTTCTGCATCTGGCCCTTGATCCAACCGTCTAACCTGAGCCTCTTCAGGTGTTGGTCGAGGCTCTTTGCTATCAGTCCGTTGACTGACACAACTATCGGTACAATGATTGCTGAGTCAACATTCCACATGTCGACAACCTCGTGGGCCAAGTCCAAGTATTTGATCTCTTTATCTTTCTCAGCTTTAACGAGATTCTCGTCATGAGGAATGGTGACGTCTACAATCAATGCTCGGCGTTCGGATCGGTCTATCACCACAATGTCAGGCTTGTTGGCTACAACAGTCCTATCAGTGATGATAGATCGATCCCAGTACAATGTGATATGACTATTTTCTAGAACTGGCTCAGGAACATACCTATAGTAAGGCACCTCAACTTCCACAAGGTTGTATTTCAGAGCAAGTCGGTGATGGATTAGTCAAGTCCCATCCCATCAAGGAAATCACGCTGTAATCTATGTATATTCTGATCTGTGAAGTAGACCGGGCGCTGGATGGAGTTGAGTATGCAAAATGTGAGGACCGCATTCGGTTTATGGTTTTGAACTCAGAAAAGCATGCAAATTATGATTTCGAATGTTGCCAGGAGTTGTATTGGTCCAATTTTTTTTTACACCCCACCCCCTTCAATTTGGGGACGCCGGATGGCCGGACGGACGATCCATCCGCGGCTTCTGCGGGCCATTTCGTCCATCCCCACCCCCTTAGACATCAAGTAAATGGACTGAACATATGCTTTGGTATCATTAAAATAATTGTATTAACGGCAATATCATTTTTTTTTTTTATAATTAAAGATACTTATAGCTAGTCAAGTGGAAAAAGAACAGAAAAATTAATAATAAAAACAAAAATTATTGTTAAAAAAATTATTTAATACAAAAAAGCAAATTCAAACATATCATAAAAATAAGTATAATCATCAATCTTTTTTATTTTGACAATCGTTATTTATGCATTTGCATAACGCAATACAATCAATCTGTAATTTTTTACAAGAGCAAGCCATTGTTTTACAATTGGATGTACATTTACAGGATTGAATCAACAATTCCGGCAGTGGTTGCTTAGTCATTTGTCGTGGGTATAATTTATCATCTTTCCTTTCATAGCCTAAGAAGGTGTAATCAATAGGCTGTAGTAAAGTTTGGTCAGCATTCACCCATACATATGTTTGTGCTGAAGCTCTCAATAGATGTAAATGTAGAGCATCTGATGTGTAAATAACTTTTAATAAATTTAAGCCGAAACCGATATTTTGGGAAATTAATTTATACCTAAGTTCATCAGCCGTTGAATTTTTTTTTGAAAAAAGATAGGTGCAAATGTTTTCCAATTCTTTTAGCTGTTCGACACTTAGGTACGGATTTCCCAAATGCTTTAAAGCTTCTTGTACAAAATCCAACGATGCAGCGTTTAAAGCATTTTTTTTCGAGCCGAATCTGCTAGTCGAATCGCAACCACTCAGAGCGTGTAATGCTGGCAAAATAGCACAAATATTTTCTCCAAGGGATTGAGCAGCCAGATGACATCCTGAAATGAATTTTTTCTTATAGGAACCGTCGAACCATAGACCTAAACAGCCTAGACGTGCAAGCTTGTTCCAGAAGTAAATTCCGAGAATGAAAACATCTGTATCAGCGCAAATGATTATGATATGGCCAAGTTTGATTTTCACTGCGTGAAATATATGACCAAACATCCGTGAATCCGCTTCTAAATGGTTAGAATTCAGGTCAGGTACTTCAAAAAATGAAGAACCTTGCAGTTTGAAACATTTTGTTGGATCTTCAAATCCTCCACAAATATATAACTCGCAATCTTCATTTACTTGTGCATATCTAGGGGCAGCAGTACATAGAAATCGAACAAGCTGTAACTTATTTTCAGTGCTTGAAAAGAAATTATTACAATTAGCAATAATTTCTTTTCAAGCACTGAAATTTTTCATCATTTGACCTTTACTCCGTAACGTTGATTCCAAGTATTTTATTGAAATAACATCATATCTGTCAAATACAATATCAACTCGTTTTACATTTGGTTGCGAAAAAAGATTCTGAATTCTATTGAAAAAAGCTTGAGCAAAATCGCCAAATGTGCTGAAATTTTTTAATTGGATTCGATGAACAAGTGCCATACCATCAACAATGTAAATTTTTGAAAAAGGTAGATTTAAAATATCCTGCCGCGTGTTAGTACCACACTTATGATTATTTTCAATTTCAAGGGCGAGTTGTGATTTTGGAGATTTCCTGTAAAACCCTTCAGCGTCAAAAAGGTACTTGCAGTAATTCAAAATTTCGAAAGATGCTAAAATTTTTGCATCAAATCCACGTTGATTAGCCAACAAAAATGTTTTCTGAATGAGACTTACATCTGTTGCATCTTGTAACTTTTTATTAGAAGTACTCTTGTTTTGTTTTTGTGAATGAGTTACAAAATTGCTAAATTTATTTTTTTTAATAGGATCAGATAACTTTTTGCTTTTGAGTACGAATCGCTCATCTTCGTACGTTCTTAACAGAGCCTCTCCATTTTCCTGTATATTTAGCAAACATTGCACAGAAGATTCTTCAGCAAGTTCACCAGTGTAAATATTTCGAAGCGCGCAATTCGCGTTATCATTATAAGGGTTGCAGGCAATAATATACTTTATTATATTTTGAATATCTTTTTCGTCTTTATTGATCCTGGATTGTGTCCATTCATTATGATAATTAATGTCACTTGTAGAGTCTGCTTGTATTTCGAGATATGAAGAAAAAGCCTCGTGAATACTGTTTTTGAACGGATAAAGGAGCAGCCATCTCTGCATCGCTTCTTCATTTTTAGTAATGCCAATCAATCCTCCAGTAACTGCTGAAGATCGGTTTTGAGACTGTTCTAATGCTAAGTCGGGGCTTACTGCATTAAATTTACCTTCCGTTCGTTTGACGGACACCATTCCTCTCTTCATATCATGTTCAACTTCTAAAGGTAGTTTTATCATATCTTGTAAATAAAGAGTGACTCCACGAATGTAGTTCGTGTGATTCATGGAGAAAAAGAACGGTAACATTTGTCGAGTAGTTAACAAATGTAATTCATAATTACTATTTCTATCAGCCATAACTGAATTTAACAAAATTTCTACCATTTCGCAGTAGTTGTTTAAATATTTGAATACTTGATTTTCAGTGCTCATGGTGCGCAAAAAATGTGAAAAATTCATTAAAAATCTGTAATTATTCTTTTGTATTGATCATGTTTTTCGATTACGCCAAAATGATCTTTATCTACTGTACTTTCTCTTATCTCCTGAAGACAAATATTTAGCTGTTGTAAAAAATCTTGAGAATAATTCATGCATTCTATAAATTCGGCAATTTGTATGCTTCTTAAGGCTTCGTATAAGAGCTTATGTGCTCTAATACCTCTGTTATAATGAGTACCTTTCAGAATTGATGCCAAAGTATTCTCACCATAAATATCGGCTTCAATAAGAATACCGTCGAGTCCACTCTCTTCTACATATTGGCCCAAGCACCGCAAATAATTTTTTTGTAAATGAAATGATCCAATTCTCAATATTAAATTGTCAAATTCTTTATTTGTTAGCTGAATATTTTTAGCGATAAGATATATAGCCATGTCACACGAGAGTACTGCTATTTTTTTACCGAGTGCAAGACTTACGTTGACATAATTTTTCATAGCGGTATACACAACGTCTTTGGAAGTCGGTGGCTGAGGTATAACCGGGCTAAATCCAACAGTAGAAACAGGTGCGGTTTCAGACGATAGTATTTGTTGAAATGGAGTCCATCCTGGTACCGAATTTGTAGATGATCGGCAGAAATTATTTATTGATAGACTATATTGCAGTCTACACAAGACCCAGAGCAAATTATCAAATTGTAAATTGTTTTGATTATTATTTAATAAGCAGCTACTGTCCTTATAGTCCGGTATTGAAGGCTGCATATTTTCTTGAAAATGAAGAATTGCTTGACAGTTTAAAAAATTTAAATCCAATTCGTTCAACTCTACTGTAGGTTTCATTTTAATTAGATTAACTTCATTGTCAGTGGATTTTTTTTCTTGATATATCACCATAGCTGTAACATGGGTCGAGCCTTTCCCACTTAATGTTTCTTCATTGAAATCATTGTTATCTATAGCTCCATGAAGAAATAACGATGAATCTCGAACTATATTTTTAGGAATAAGCAATTTCTTGTCTATATCTTCACACACAATTGACGTTGTTACTTCATTATCGAGGTTTTTTAATGCTTTGTAACTAATGCTATGCCCACATTTATTCAATATAACGATTAATTGTTTCGATCGAGTCAAATGATGTATAGATTGAGCTAAAGCTATATGCTTTGGAGTGTGTTTCTCAGTAATCGTGAAATACATATCATAAAACACTGATAACGCTCGTCGATTATAATTCTCACTTAATTTGTTATTCTTTGAACTGAACAATGCTTGCATAAACATTAGCCAGTTATTCGGTAATTGACCTTTTTGTAAAAACTGTTCAATTAAAATTTCATCACATAAATACCCATCTGGCATTACTTTGGTATTTAGTATTTCTTTTCGAAGTTGTTTAGCTACTTGAACAGTGTAGTTTGTTGAATTTACGGTACGAATATGTTCAATGACTTCATCCAGTGGTATATTGCCCATAAACACCAATGATGATTTTGATCTATCGCTCGGATATGAAAATAAAACATTTTCACCATACTTATCAATGAGCAGTGATTTCATAACGCGATTTTCTACAATTGCATCTTCTATTTCAGTGAGTTCAGCTAGTCGCTTGTCCAAGAATGACACTTCAAAAGAGTGAGATGTTAATTTATCTTTCACTTCATCGATTAGCTTTTCAAATGCCTCCATAAGGATGCCATGTGGTATTTGACTTGAAGGTCTGCCTGCTGGATTTTCAGAGTTTCTTGGTTGCCGTAGATAATCACGATAACAATGTTTATGATACCTCACTTCCATTGCAAATAAATCAGCTGGATGTTCGCAAATGCTAATTTTAGTGAAAACATCATCTTGTTTTTTTCGAGCAATATTTAAAATTTGTTCCGCTGCTGAAATTTCAGAACATAAAAGAAGAGTTTTGTTCTTATTCCTTGATTGTTTACCACAAATTAAACATTTATTACTTGTATCAATTTTTAATTCACTTCTTGATGACCGACGAACCCTTTGGCTACCTGAAACATTTGCTTCTGTAGAGGAAGTGGGAACAGAGGCATTCTCCTGCTTTAGTAATGCTAATTCTCGACGCCTGATTTTCTCTTCACTAATATAAGTTGCAATACAAGCTCGATGCCAAGAACAATTGTGGGCAATAAAGTCTGTATCACTTTCTAATTTCTTACTAATGTCATCTTTTCTGCGATCTGCTGCTCTTTGAATAGTAGTAAACGTCTGTAATTTTGGATTTTTCACTAAATCACCCGTTTTATCACAAATAAACACGACAATTCACTTACTTTTCGCTTCTTTAGATTTATCACTTGTAGTGACATTTTCCGCCCTTTTATTTAAATAAAACACACTAATAAGACACTCAACTGCAAAAAAACTTAAATAATATTACTTAGATACGTAAAAATAAACCGTTATGGGCTACGAATTCTCTTTTACTGACGTTTCCGAGTGCTATGACTCAGCAACGCGCCGAGCGGAGAGAGGGGTGGGGAAAAGGGAAAGGGACCAGTACAGCTGCCGGCAACATGTGATTTTCTATTATTTAGGGTCTCAGGTAAAAGAATTTGAGCATAGTTGCCGGTCCTCACATTTTGCATACTCAACTACCTTTGGCGCCTGGACTAAAGTACTGGTCCCAGAAGTCGGACAAACTAGCGTCACCTACCTGGTCCGGGAAACGTATTGTTGGCACCGCAAATGCACCGTCACCCAGAAGGACGTTTGCAGGTATACTCGAGGCAGAACAGTCCAGGAGGACGAGCATGATATTCTTGCAGCCAGGGATATGCACACTGCTGCCAGCGGGCATCAGAGTCAGGACTGAGTCAATCGCCTGGTTCTCTGCAGTAGTATAGGTTCCGTGCGAATAATAGTTGATCATACCTGCGTAATACTCTGAAGTCGCGTGGCTGATGACATAAGCCAAAGCAGAAGAGTTGTTAAGAAAACTCTGACGAACAGGAACCATGGTCCAATGTGTATCCATCAGATTATACGGAAAGTTTGGTATTACTACAGGCTCTTTTTTGTTTATCTAGATATCTGAATGGCTATGTCTATTGAAACAGCACAAATACGCCCGCCCTCTAGGCGTCGAAAGGCAGGATTATTACAAATGTGGGGTCCGTGAAAAGAGCGTTCAGTGTAGCCTCGGATCATGCTGAAACGGTTAGGGTCTGTCGACTGTGAGATTCTGTCAAGGGAGTGGATTAATGTTAAAGCGCGCACCGTGGCCGCCACCTCGTGAGCTGTGGTGTATTTACCAAACTCACAAGCGAGGCGGCATCTCGAATATTTGGTGCTCGCACCATCGACGCGAGTGCACCGGTCGCGTGGGGGTCGACGAGACGTTCGTATAGTTGATTTGCGTATGGGGAGTGCACTGGCTCTCCCTCTCCGGACTGACGAAAGGAGGAGACAGTGACGACTCGCGTTGGTATGTCCTGCACGACAGTATAACCAGCAGCACGACCGCCAGAGGCAGGAGCAGAACCAGAAACGGATGACGACGTACCTGGGGCAGCAGATTTCGCAGCTCCCTTGCTAGTACTTGGAGCAGGTGTGGGTGCTGTGTTCGGGGGTGGAGTAGATCCACTCGCGGCGGGTGACTCATCAAGGTCATCGGGGCTGGCAAGTTCGTCGTCGATCGAGCGTTTATTTCTGGGGTTGATACGTACCAACTTTCGAGCAACTGGGTCGTACCCGAACTTCGCGTCGTATACCTTACGGACGGATATGGGACCGAGGGCGGTGACAGAAGCATGTTTTGGGTCTGTGATAAGGTCTGGGCCACCGGCGACATCTGCCTGAACTGCCACATCGCGTGGGGGGTAACTGATCGCAGGTATGTAGCACTTGCCAATTGTATTCCAAGTGGTATTTTTTTTTTTTTTTTTACGTGTTGGAATGCATTTACGCACTTCGCTCGCCCCCCGCGGGGGCAGGGGGCTCGCTTCGTGTGGGACTCCTGGCCGAGGCCAGACTACCCACTAATCCACCACGGTGTTCCTCCTTCGCCCAATCCGAGCCGCGGGATAGAATGCTCACTGCGACTCGGCTAGGGACGCCCGCCATATTTAGCGGGCCCTCCTCTCGAGGCCCCGCCATCCCGGCCATCTTAAGAATGCGCCCCAGGAACACGGAGGGGCGCATTCCGCCACATCAGCATAAGGGCAGCGGGTCCCCCGACCCGCCGCCCGTGGCTACTCTCATTCAGGGACGCGGGCGAATTGTGCTCGCCGACGTCCCCTCGCCGGTGGCCTGCGGGGCGGGAGAGTGAGCCCAGCTCGCTCCCGCTCCCGCAGCGCCTCTCTCTTGGCCGCCATCACCTCGCTAGCAAACGAGGCGACGGCAGCCCAACACTGTTCGCTGCCGGTCATAGCTGGAACTACAGCCGACAGCGAGAGGTTAGCACCGATTGTGCTTGTGAGGGCCGTCCTTTGTCCGTCCCACGCCTCACACACGGCCAAAGTGTGGTGTGCCGTGTCGGGGTTGCCGCTGGTGCAGCTTCGGCACCGGGGCTCCGATTCCACACCCACCACCTCCCACAGGTACTTGGCGAAGCAGCCATGACCTGTGAGAAGTTGAGTGAGGTGGTACGTAGGAGCCCCATGACCCCTCTCAACCCACTCGCGCAGGACGGGCTTAACGGCCCCCACAAGCAGTGAGCCACTCCTTGTCGTGCTCAACCTTTCGGCCCATTTCCGGAAGAGATCGTCGCGCGCCTCCTGTCTCCAGCGATCGATCTCCTCCGGAGCCGGTCGACCTCCGGCAACACGCCGCATCAGGGCGCCCTCCTCGTACACCTTTTTAAGGACGCCAGCCTCGAGATCCCAGGGGATAGTGCCCGCGATCAAACACGCCGCCTCGTAAGAGACGGTGTGGTACGCTCGTGCAGCCCTCTGCGCGATGGCGCGCTGCGGACGCCGCAGCAACGCAACATTAGCTGGGCAGAGGGCTTCCGCCCAGATGGGCGCCCCGTAGAGCGCCTTGGAGCGCACCACTCCGTCGTAGAGACGGCGGCAGGCAGACCCCGGTCCTCCGCTGTTGGGCAGCAAGCGCGAGAGCATTCCAGCAAATGCTAGCAACTTCGGTGCCAGCTGCCGGAAATGCTCCGCGAACCCCCACCGACTGTCGAGAATGAGCCCGAGATATTTCAGGCTGCTCCCGACAGCGATGGAGGTGCCACCCACCACTATTGTTTGGTCTCGAGGCGGCGTCTGCCGAAGCCTCGGACTTTTCTAGGGCCACCTTTAGCCCCAGCGCCCCGATGCGACGCACGACGTGGGCGACGCCCGCCGTGGCGAGTACGGCGGCGTCGCGCGGTGACCAGGGTATCGTCGGCGTAGCAGAGTACGCCGACCCCCCGAAGATTGGCCCCGCGCAGGACCCAGTCGTACCCCACTTTCCACAGGAGCGGCCCAAGGACCGACCCCTGTGGAACGCCACACGACATACTTCGGCGGACTACTCCGTTTTGGGCCGGGTAGATGATGACCCGGTCCACGAAGTAGTCCGCAAGAACGCGCCTGAGGTACCACGGGACATTGTGGTACCTCAGCGCCTCCGCAATGGTCTCCCAGGGGAGGGTGTTGAATGAGTTGGCTATATCCAGCGATACAGCCAACAACACCTCGTCCCCGGCGACCGCTTCGTCGACGCTGTCCCGCAGCCGGGATATGGCGTCGAGAGTCGACCTCCCGCGACGGAAGCCGAACTGGCCATCACTTAGATTGGGCCCCGCCCCCTCAAGGTGCCCGACGAGACGCGCAGCTAGCACCCGCTCAAACAGCTTGCACATCTCGTCGAGCAGAACGATGGGGCGGTAGGCCGACGGCGACTCGGCTGGGCGCCCGTGCTTCTTTAGAAGCACGAGCTTGCCGGTCTTCCATCGTCGCGGGACTCTCCCCGACGCCACACACTCCGACATGAGGGACAGCGTCTCTTGTTCTAGTGCCGGCATGACGGTGGCAATAACCTTCCCAGGAATGCCGTCCGGGCCCGGGGCACGATTCCTGGACTTGAGTGCCAGGATCGCAACCCCTAACTCGGCCTCGGACACGGGAGGTATTGCCCCTTCGTCAGCCGGCACCTGGCTTGGTGCTGCCATCCGCGGTGGGACCCACTCTTCCCTCGCAGGGAAGAGGGAGCTGACCACTCGGTCCAGGAGGTTGGACTCGAGTGTTCTGGTGAGGGGAGGCGCCCAGGGCCGGAGTATCTGACTCACGACCTTGTACGGGCGCCCCCACGGGTCTCGGTCGAGGCTCTCAAGCCACTCCCTCCAGGACTCCTCCTTGGCGGCTTTTATCGCCGAGCTGAGGGCCTCACGGGCGGCCCTGTACGCGGCGTGCAGTTGTTCTTCTCGGGCGAGGTCTCTAACGGCCCGCCTTCGACTGCGGGTGTACTGCCTCTGGGCTGCGTAACTTGCAGTACGCAGCCCGGCTAGGTGGGGACGCCACCAGTACACCTGCTTCCGGGGCGGAATAGGCCTCGCCCTCTGCATCGCCGCGTCGCAGACGCGAGTCAGCGCTCCTGCGAGCCGCTCGCACCTCGCGTCCACGTCCAGGCCGCTCTCATGAGCAGCCCATCGCTCGACGATAGCCGCCTCTCTGGCCAGCTCCCTGTCCAAGGTTCCTAGTCGCCACCGCGGACCCTCCCCCACCAAGGGGCGGCACAGTTCCACACGAGCCGACGAGGCGGCGGGGACGACGTCGAACCGGATGTACCGATCATCCGACGCGGTCTCCACCCCCTCGGCGACCCGCCAGTTGTCGATTCGTCGCGCCAGGTCAGAACTGGCGAACGACAAATCGACAATCGAGCTCCCCTGGGGCCGCACACAGGTTTGAACCGCCCCTTGGTTCAGCAGCACCAAGCCTTGGGACACCGCCCACTCAACCAACAGCTCCCCCCGAGTGTCGGTCGCCGGAGATCCCCACGCCCGAGAGTGAGCGTTGAAATCCCCGGCCACCACAGCCGGGGTGGGGCGCACTTCCGCCAGCAGAGCCCCGACCTCCGAGAGCAGCTGCTCAAATTCGGCGAGACTTCTGCTAGGGGGACAGTACACCCCAATCACTGCAGCGCCGCCCAGCGCGACGAGTACGCACCCGCGGCCCCTCCGCACTCTGTCGAAGGGTGGGGCAGGTCGCTGGGCGACGATAGCCACCAAGCCGTTTAGGTCGCCAGCCCAATTTGGGCTGTCGCGAACGTATTACGGTTCGGCGACTATTGCCACTGTCGTCTGCCACTGCGCCATGGATTGGGCCAGAAGGTCCTGGGCCGCGACGCAGTGGTTGACGTTGGCCTGCAGAATGGAGATACGATGTGCCATTATGGTTGGGCGGTGTCCATCTCCTCCTCGTGTTGTGGCTGGGTGGGGGATGTTGTTGGTTTCCCACCCGCAGCTCCGCCTTTTCTCGGGGCAGCCTTCTTTCGAGAGGCGGCCTTGCACTCGCCGGATCCGAGCCGGTGACCGGACGCCACTCCTTCCGCCGCACAGACGGGGCATCTGGGCTCCGCGGAGCAGGTGGCCGACTTGTGGCCCGCCTGCCCACAGCGGAAGCAGAGCGCACTGCGGTCAACACCCGCAGTGCAATTGGCCCCGACGTGCCCAGACTCCAGGCAGCGGAAGCACCGCGCCGGTCTCGGCTCCAGTGTGGTCAGCCTGACCACTGACCACCCGACGAGTATCTGAAGGCCATCCGTCAACTTTCTGGCCGCTTCAATAGGGCACCGCAGCCAAGCAGTGCCCTGGCGGCCAGGTGGGCGTTGGATGTCGCCCACCTTTATGGCGTCTGGGGAGCAGCCCCCCTCAGCCGCCAGCGATGCCGCTACCGTTTGTTTGGAGGCCGTATCGCTCAAGCCAGAGATGCGTAGCTCCACGCACCTCTCTGGCCTAGCGACACGAGCCTCCTCCAGCACCTCCCTTAGTTTGGTGGCTAGGAGGTCAGCCTTCCGGGCTCGATCTTCACCAGCCACCTCCAGGATCCGAGCCCCAGTGGTGGCAGGGCGCATCCGGAGGCCGTCTATCCCCAGGGCCTTCAGGTCAATGACCCCTTCAGCCCTGGATAGGACGTCCCCGTAGGTAATGCCCTTCTCCTGCGCACCCGGTAGCAGCGTGATTGTGATCGCTGCCGTTTGTGGGGCGCGCAGCTTTCGGGGCTTTCGGCCACCACGCTTGCGCTTCGCGGCCTGTGCCGCCAGAACGGCAGCGGACGGAGCAGCTGCTGGCTGAGCTGGAACCGGCTTCGCCACTTTTGGTCGCGCCGCCACCTTACTCCATGTGGCAGAAGCAGGCGATGGCGCCGATGAGGACGTCGCTTCAGGCGAGGCCCGGGTCTGGTGGGCAGCTTCGGCCTCTTTGGCTGCGGCCGACTTCTTCTTCGCCTTCTTTACCTTCTTCTCCCCTCCAGACCCATTAGGGCAGGGTTCCGTCCCATCTGATCCGCCCGGCACATGGGCAGAGACGGAGGGAGGCGAAGCAGGAAGAGGCGGGAGCTCGGATGTGAGCTGCTCCTGTGACCGAGCTGCCGCTCGCTTGTCCGCCTCGAGAGGTGGACGGAGACGAGTCTCAGGCAGCAGACGGTCCGCAATCCCCGCGAGACGCGCGTCGATTAGAAAAGCGATCTCATCGCGGCTCATGGGGGGCGGCGCAGATTGCGCTTGCTGCTGCCACGCACGCATTTCTGCCCGCATAGCGGCCAGCTGGGCCTGAAGCTGGGCCACCTCTTCTGATTCTGTGCGGGACCGAAGCACGCGGGCGTGCTCCAGGATGGTGGAGCACGCGAGCCTCAGGTCCCGCACGTATTGTCCCTTCAAGTGGGAGCTCTTGGTGGCTATGGTTTGCACCATCCCCACCGCTGCCTCAATGGCTCCCGTGAGCTGCTCCGCACTGAGGGACTCTGCCGATTCCTGTCCCGCTTGGGGCTGTCGGCTGGGCTCTGGCTGCGGGCTAGGGGTCTCTCTAACGTAGAGAGCCCTCTGCCGCTGCCGCTGCAGTTCGTCGGCCAGCTCTCTCTCAGCACGGAGCTCTAGCTCCCGCTCCATAGCCGCGTTCAGCTCGGCCTTGGCTTGCGCCAGGCCAGCGTATTCGCCCGTGGTGGTTGGGCGACCGCGGGGCTTCTTAGTGGCCTCCTCGGCCTCTGCCTCTGGGAACCGTTCCCGCCATAGTCTTCCCGACACTGGGGAAGACGACCGCGAGCTCCCTGGGCTTGTGCTCGGAATGATTGTTGGATCCAAGCGATCCAACACCACCTTCGCCTTAGCGAGAGAGTCGAGAGGTCTTGCGACCTCCGTCTCGATCTCCATATTTTCTGCACTCGTCAGCTTCGACAGCCTCAACGAGCACCGACGGGTCTGTCCTTCGGGAACTTGGTCCCGGCTCGACGACCCTGTCTCCTCTTCGCGCTCACGCGCTTGTCGCTCGGGAGCTTGGTCCCGGCACGACGCAACTTCTTCGCCAGCAACAGACATCGTCCTTAAAAGGACAGTGCCGATGCGGTCAGAGGACATCAAAAAAAAAACACACACACAGTAAAACTGCTTGCCGCAAGATTTGCTCTACCAGATTTGGTCACCCAACGTTCCAAGTGGTATACGGTTTAGATGTACAGCCGGTCAAAGCAATGACATCTACACCTTTGGGAGCCTGGTTTAAAGGACAATCGCAAGAATTAACTAAATTATTATTATTATTATTATTATTATTAAACAAACATACAAAAAAAAAAAAAAAACCTGATAAAAAAAAATTAAAAAATTAGCGCTTATCCTGTTCATCACTTTCTATTTCCAACAATTCTTTAGCTTCGTCAAACAATTCTTTGGATATTAGAAAACTGGGTTTATTTAAACTAGATAGATATATAAGGATCAGATGTATATAACAAAATATGCAAAACGTCTTCGTTTGTTACTGATCTGGAACACTTCCTAGCGTGTGTAACCTATATTTCTTGTAATCTTTATTTCGGGCTTCCTGGGCATCTTCGGATAATTGTCCTATAAGCAAAACTGCATAATGCTCTATTATTTTAACACCATGTATAAGTACTTTATGTACCGAAGATGGCATGTAGTACCAGTTATATTTGCTTACGTATAATTGCGCGGTTATCAATGTATACTGGCCGGATTTTTCTGCGTTTATAGGGAATCCCGATGACATGGTTTGAAGAATCACATATAATCTCTTGATTAATTCTTCATCAATTCCGGTTATCCCTGCAGAACATTGATAATTTTGGAAAAATATCCTTGCCGTATTTCCGTCATTGCTATAACCGGAACCTTGACGTGGTTTATCAATGTGCAAACCAAGCACTTCTCGGAAACGTTTGTGGACATATTTTTTCTTGTCTTCTTTAAGTTGCTTGTTTTCTGGAGGATGGAGGATCGTCTCCATAAATCTTATCGTATTTGAATGCATATTCATTTTCAACTCTTGTTGTATCTTTTAAAATATCATTCATTTGTCTGGGAGTTGCTCCACAAACAGTGCAGGTAGCACTGAATGATGTGTTCTTTAACACTTGAGCAACTTTCCCATCAATCATTGTCATAAACAGTTGATGTTTAACTTCGATGACTTTGTCGTCTATTGCCACAAGAGTTGGAATCAATTGATTAATTTTGGCTTCAATTTCACTGACAACCGCTGTATATTTTTCGGGTGTTTCTTTGGCAAATTCTAATGAAATTGGTCTGCAATATCTAACAGATGAGCAAGTAGAGTTCTGCCATATAACTGCAGAAGTTTCTTCGTCTACTAGTTGCAGTGGTACAAGGGACACTATAAACAAATTAGCATCCGATATTTGTTCGTTTTCTTCCGGTAGAGTTTGTTTATACTCACTTTGCCTAGAGGATCCATCTCCATCCCCATTTAGTGAACAGCTTGAGACGATTGTGGTTTGTCGATCCTGAATTAACCTTTATAATACGTCAGACTGTATGGTCTAAGAGATCTTGCAGATTGATTTTTGCGCTTATATTTGTCACCGTTATGCTAGATGCAGGCGGATAGCAAGCTTATTTTGCTTCACTTAGTATTTGATACGAAGGCAAAACAGAACTTAAATTCTTATCAGCGAGCCTTTTTCTTAGGTACGCATATTGGGCTTTAGTTAGATCTGTTTCAATACGCATACTCAATGCCTCTTCTTTTGTAAAAGAAAGTGCATTATCTGGATTGATTATGTTTTGTAGAATTACTTTTTTCTCTTCTTTTTCCTTATTTCTAATAATAGTCACAATTGACGCTTCGTCATCGTCACTCATGGATCGTAAACCTTGCACATAAGCGTTACGGACATGTCCCATTCCATACTCCTGGACCAGTTCCATATTTTTTCGTTTCTTTGAATTTTTCGAACACTCGTCATATGGTTTTGTTGGTCTACCACGATCACCAGAAGTATTCAAGCCAGAATTTTCAGATGTTGAGGTACTGCAAGAATTCAATGGTACTTTAAACTCACCGTTTAACCAATTTGAGTATAGACTCTCGAACCTGCCTGGCTTTCTGTGAGCTTTCGTCCATTTCTGGTTGCAACTTGATATTAGATTTTTTTGAATACTCTCTATTACAGTGTTAACGTCAGTTTAATTGTTTTGTAATATTGTCTGAGGTCTGAAGTACTTTTCCCTCTTATAATTTGATCACAAAGATCGCGTCGAACACGAACGAATTCACTCATTGTTAGGTAATATATATTTTTTGCCTGTTAATTGATATTATAACGAAGTATCTGAACACTTTGATGAATAGTATGCTGAAAATACGGGTATATAATGGACTAATATTTTGGTGCCTTGTGCAAAAACCGTGGGACAATTGATTATGATAGTTCTCATCGAAATAGTGTAATCAGTACTGAATGTAATCAATTTCCGCAACAGATAAATAGAACTTCCGCAGCAATATAGTTTATCATACTTGTGGTTAACGTGATCACCGCTAACAAAAGTGCCAAGAGAATATTCTTGTAGTCTATTTATTTGTTAATGTATGCTTCTATCATAGTAAAAAAGAAGAACCGTAATTTTCGGATTTTTTTTCCCCCGATTGACATATTGGTTCTAAATCACCAATGCGCAAAAAAAGCCGAAGTTTTTTTTAATCCTCATATTACTGAATAGGTAAGGTCTCTAATAGAGTGATTACCTTGACACCGGCAGCTTTCGGCAACAAGGAAGACTCCAATTGAAATAAACAAAACTGACATTTTCTTTACTTCACTTAAAAATGAATAAATAAATAAAACAATTCTTTTTTTACAAAAACTGAACGTGGTTGCGAAGTGTACATTCTAAGCTATCTAATGATGCATAACACTAACATGCTTCCATGGAAAACTTCCGAATAATTTTGTGTCGAACTTCCTTAACGGTAATTTAATTGGCAAGAATATATTCATGAGGTTCACTTTATATACGTAAAACTAAGTTATTTAATTTTTTTGTAATCAATTCGTAAGTTCCATCCTTTGAGAGTATAAAACTATAAAAGGATCTATGGATTTACGACTTTCGTCAAAACCATTTTTGACATGGTAAATACTGTTTGGTCCCATAGTGCGCCACTGACGTGTCTTCGCCGAAGACCATCGGCCTCCATGACCGTGACGTGATAGATCACGCACGCCGCCCCCCCTCCCAAGAAGCGGAGTGACACCCGACCCCCCCCCCTCCCTCCCTCCCCATAGACGCGGGATAACACCCGAACCACCTAGGTGAGGCCGCAGCCGTAGGTCTGTTGGTAGTCCTGGGACATCCTTCCGAGGGCTTACCCGGGGCTAGCAACCGCAGGCTATAAGGCGGTACGTGAGGGTTTTTTAGTCGGTAGGAGTCCGGCATAGCATCCAGGATGGATTTTCCCTCACGTTAAAAAAAAATGCCTTTTCCTTTGAAAATGGTGTTACTTCTTCGGGGATTTCCGTTACGTATTTAAGTATTTTTTGTTGTAGTTCTTATTATGTTAACGATAGCGGCCTCCTCTGTCTCACCCATAGATTTTAACTCCTGAGCATATGAATTGAGTACACAGTTGAATCCGTGCTCTTGTATTAATGCCATATTTTTTTGCTTCTTTGTTTTATCTGAACAATCATCGTAAGGTTTTGAAGGTCTGCCTCCAGTACTTCCAGACGAGCTAGGTTCATCAACAGAGCCACGACACTCTAGGGATACTAAATAGGCCATCAGGCCATTCAGCGGTTTACTTTCGAAACGTTCTTTTACTCGGTATGCTTTTCTCCAGCGTTGATAACATTGAGTCAGCAAATTTCTTTGAATGTAGGAAATCGCAGTTGTCTTATTATCTTCTGACAAATTAACTTTTTCTCCTAAGTTGGCTTCTTTAGTCTGCCCTCTAACCAACTAATAGCACAATTCTCGTTTATTACAAACAAATTCACTCATTTTTGGATATTAGTTAAGCTCAGAAATAGCTATTTACTAGAATTGCTTTATGGGCAGTTGAGTGTCTGGTTACTGACTGTGATGTTTTCAGGATTTGACTACTTTTATAGGTCCCTGAAATGGTACTATAATGTGAAAAAGATAACAAACCCATATGCTTTCTTCTATAACCAACCTTTATCAACTTTAACCTAACTTGATAAGAGACCGCATCTTATCAAGCAAGGTGGTCAAAACTATGTGAACCATATAATAAGCTATATAAATAACTTCTCTAATAATTCTTTCTAATCTATTAGTGCCGTGAGATAAACCTTCGAGTGTTATAGACGCTTCTATCATTATTCCAAATACTGATTGTTCGAGTGTGTTGTCTTTGTTTAAAAGTGGTATAACACCTATACCAATACTGTGTGCCATATCTTCGCCTGGAGATCCGCTAAGTCCGAGGTATGTGATGTTGTCTATAATAGCTTCTTCATAGGAAATATTACTTATCATCGTGGGCCGATTGACATTGATGGCGCTAATAATACCACTGACTTGTTCTATTTGATGTGGGGGTCCGTTTGAGCGAGGTTGTAAACCTTCTTAATGCCATGCATTATTTAATTGATGGAATGTACCGTCTTTTGGTGTGTAATTTTTTTCATAGATAGGACCAAGGCTGCTTGTTGCGTTTAGCAATAGTTTAGCTTGAGATATTAATAGTGGTGCTAAGAAATTACCATCGTTTAAAGGCACTTCGTAATCGTCAACATTTTCAGTAGTACCATAAACGATATCAATTCTATTGTCGATCAATCTTCCTTGCGAGCCGCATCCGGGACTCTCCACAGGAACGTCTTTTACGGAGCTGGCGCTACCCCAATGTTTTATGGGTTGTCAATATAAAAATTCAGGTGTTATATTTCTTCCAGTTTGAATACATCCAAAATCTTCTAAGCGTTCCCAAATACCAATAGTAGTTTGAGAATTCGAGTTAGCATATGAAACACTTTTTGATGATGTTACAAAAGGGGTTCTGTTTATATATTTTTAAGCTGACGTTTTTAACTCTGGCACTATGATTAGTTTGTTTAATGTCATTGAACTCCTTTGAGGTCAAATAAAAGTATAAATATTGCCAGGGTAAACTGTGAATATTTTTTTTTTTTAAATTGACGTGTCCTATTTATAAAAAAAAAAAAAAAAAGTTTTTATTGTTGTTCTTGATATTTTAGTGTTTCGTATGTTTTGATGATTATGATACGATTCTACATTAAAAATGAATCGTTTCTTGAAGTAAAAACTTTGCATATTTTCACTGTTTTCAAAACTGCCTGCTATTATATTATTTGAACTAGGAGCGGGTGGTGGCGGCTCCATTGTGTAACGTGTAGTTAGCGACTGGCGGGAAGTGTGAGGGTGGGGTTATTTATACCACAGTTAGGGGTTAATAATTTTTTTTATTGAGGTTTTAACAATTTTTTCCTTATAGTAAGGTTAGTAGGGCTGTATTTACAAAAGCAACTAATTTTATATAATACAGATAGGTAGGTAGTCTCGTTTTCACCGTTGGTTTGCCATACATGTACACTTAAAATATTAACTTAACTATTTACAAGATCTTAGAAATAATTGTGGTTATTAAATATAAAAGTAGGGTCTAATGCAGGATCTGCGTAGTATTCTGACCATAGCTTTTACCATACCCATGGAGATATATTGAAATAATCAACTGGAGTATAATTGAATTTGAATTCCTGTGTTCTTGTTTTTATGGCATCGTCTGCTTCTGGCACTTGTACATAAGCACCTATAGGATAATTGCTTGCAGTGTCTAGTACGCAATCGGTGATGTTGTGTCTGCTTTTGTATTTATATCGGTACACATAGGTTGACCGGCTGCCAATAGTTTCCATTGTTGGAATTGGTTTTCAGTGAATTTGCATTCCTCCATAAAACATGCATTTGCGTGCATCAGGGATGAGAAATTAAATGATGATCCTGGGGATAAACCTGTTAGGTGTTCGAAATTGTAATGCATGCTTACTAATGATTCCATGATCATTGTTTTCCGGGAACTAGGTGGTCCCAAAAAGAATAAGTTATTTCGTTTGTTGCTTTTCCTATAAAAATGGTCTTAGAAGAAGAAAGAAAGAAAGAAAATACTACTCGTGCGCGATAAGTTGAGACCTGAGCGCTGTGACGTCACCGGCGCGTGTTTGTACAGTGCACAAAAACATAATCGTAACAAGCTTCCGCCCGAGACTTTACCTACCCTATTTTATTGTTGTTGCCTTTATTCAATTCAATTCTTGTTTTGGCTTTCTACTGTAAAAGCTGCTTTGAAACTTTTTTATTTTATGGTTAAAAGTGATTCTCATATAGTGTATATTAATGATTGAAAATATTGACTGAAAATGGTACTTATTATAATAATTAAAACACTATTAGGTATACAAACATTATATATTTCTTATTATTAGACAATCTATTACTCAGAGTCACTCATGAGTGGTGCTATACCTTCAACTTCATCATCACTAGAGTCCTCGCTTGATGAGGTATCGGACTGCAAATTTATAATAAGTTCAGTCTCATTAGTCTCCTGTAAGAGATCATCATCCCAATATTTTTGCCGGAGCCTGTCCACATGATTTATCTCTTTTCGCCAATCGCTTTCGGTGATACTGTTAATTGCGTCCTTAGTCAACTGTTCAATTTCTCTTTCCGATTGGGTTATGTTCTTGTCGGCTACCCTCTGTTTAATTAAATTCCAAATGTATTCAATAGGATTTAGATCACACATATAAGGAGGTAGCCGAAGAACTTCGTGACCATGGTCTTTAAAAATTTCATCGATTACATATTTTTTTGGTGGTTTGTTTCTGTAAAGTAAGTGGTACATTTCCGATTTCTTCATATTTTCATTAAATGTTATGCTGTGGTCTATTAACCATTGCCTAATAGTGTCTTTATTAGCAACACTTGTAGGTGGTTTATTTAATTGTGTCGAGTGGTAAGGTGCGTTATCTAGCACGACTATGCTACTTGGCGGCAAATTAGGGATAAACTTTTCAGTCACCCACTTTTTTAAATTATTTGTATCCATTTCATTGTGGTAGTCTCCAGTCTTGCTTTTGCATTTATATATTAATGCCGCCCCATTCACAAATCCATTCTCTCCTCCTGCGTGAACTATCACCCATCTTTGACCGGGATTATGGTTTTTCTTAACGGAGGCATCAGTACTGTTTTGCCAGCACTTGCTCACTGTGTAGTGAGAGTGGATCCACGTTTCATCGACATAAAAAACAGGTTTTTTGGCGGCACCTAAGTCGTCGTTCTCTTTTAGCCGTCGAAGATACCTTGCTCTCCAAGCTCGAATATCTGGTTTCTGAACCAGGAAATGTCTCGCGTCCTTACATTTTTTAAATTTGTAGCCCAATTTATCTACCAGGAGCTTTCTTAGGTAAGTTTTTTGTCCTTGGAAATTAAGGTCTCGTTTAGCCACAGCCAATATTTTATTTAATGTGGGGATTTCTTTACGAGCCGTGTAAAAACTATTCACAATATTTCGCAAGGCGCACATGTCAAAATCGTCCAATTGGATTTGTTTACGCCTCGGTTTCCGTTTTTTGCCCGGAGTGGACAATTTAACTTCATCCGCCGCCGTAGATGAGCCTGGTGTTGGTGAAGAGCTTTCTAAGCGCTTGGCTTCGCCTTTGATACGCATCAGCGTGGCTTTAGAAACTCCCGTTGCCATGCAGGTTCTTTTTACAACCTGGTCAACGGGTAAACAAAATTGTTTATCACGCTTTTCGTTTTCAAAAAACTTTAGCACGTTAAGCACTAGGTTCCTTTCTCCACTATGCAGCGTTTTACCCTTCATTTTAACAATAAAGGATATAAAAAGCAAAACTCAACAGAAACTATAACAAAAAAACCAAAACTTAACAGAAACTATAACTAAACAACAAAACCTAACAGAAACTATAACAATAACAACAAAACTTAACAGAAACAAATAACAATAAACGAAATTCAGCGCGCGTCGTCGTTACGTGACGTTAGCCAGTACGAGACTAAACTAGTGTTGAAAAAATGGCGCTGCACACAGTACTTCACGGGCGACCGAGGGGCAGTGCAGGGGGCAGTGGGCGGAGAGCGCAGGTCTCAACTTATAGCGCACGAGTAGTACATTTATTAAACACACAACACACAACTCAGTAGGCATATTAACAACAATACAATAATAAAATATAATAAAATAAAAAAAACACAAGAAACAAATCTCACAATATGTATCAGTGTGGGGTGTGCGTTACCGTTGCGAATAGGGATAAGCCAATATTGTTGTTTGCCAATAATAATGATGTAAATTTTTCATAATTTTGGGCTATGACGTCTGAATCGTTGGCATCAGGTATTAATTTGAGATACCGGGATTCTGCTCGTTCCATTCTTTTGTCGCTCGTTTCTGAAAATACCAGAATCCGGGATACTGTAATGGCCTTTTTGAGTCGTTCGTTGAAGTTTTTTGTAAATTGCATGGCAATCCCTTCAGGAGTTTGGCAAAGAGATTCTTGTGCGTCTCCTTCTTTAAAAGCTCGTTCGTTACATAAGAGGATGACCAATGAACTATTTTGTTTATTAATAGCTGTGCTTCGACTGTTGGTAGAGTTTCTTCGGGTTCCAGAGTTAAACGGTTGTATTGAAGTTGAAAGGTTTCCTTGTTCGCCCACCGTAGATCGTTGTTTTCCTGTATCAGGTATATCTTCATCGGTTTCAATAACGTCCGAATCCATTCCTCCGAGAATTTGATTAAATGTTGAGCTTTGTTCGCGAAATATTGAATTTCCCCTTTCGGCATTTGGATCGAGGTCGCTTTTGCCCAGGCGGAATTCCCAATTGACAAGGGGCGAATTGCATAGTTCTTTTATCCTTTTCTGGAGAACATTTCTAAGTGTTTTACGAACAGGACTGGGAGCCAAGTACTCAAGAAGATGGTTAATACATGTAATTTTCCGACACATAGGGTTTGATGCTTTAATAATTTTGCCGAGTTTGCTGTTGGTTACCCAGTTTTTAGCTGTTGAAAGGTATACAAGATGGTAGTGGTCTTTCCAAGGAGTTGTCCTATAATACTGGGGTCGAGTTTTTCTTCTCTTAAACTGACCGCATTCGATCTCATCAGCGGATTCACATTCTCGACTTTCTTCGTTTTGAGCCTCCTTTTCTTCTGCGGAGCTTCCGTTGGATCGTCCAGCTTGCTCGATTTCGGAGTTTCGACTGGAGGCGGTTCCTGTTCTTTTTCTGAGTGGGTCGTCTGTTTCGGTGGAGGAGATGGAGGCAATTGACTCAGCTCCAATTCTTCATCTGAAGACACTATATGACTCATCGTTGTAATTTAAATCTTCAGGTTTTAAATAGGTACTAAGGTCCGCGTTCGTAGAGATGTGGTAAGCGTAAGTGTACATCGTGTATTCCATAAGAACGAACACAGTTGACTGTAATAGTAAACACGTCCAACGGCCCTTTTATACTTAGTTCCACGGTTAACAACTGACATTTACGTATGTACACGGTTATCGATCGCTCCAACGAACCCTTTATGAATATTAATTCCTTTGTGTTATTATGTTAGATGTTGTCTATGAGTTAGAACTTTCCACCATGCAATGGGTTACTACGGTGTTTTGGGTTGTAAAAACTTTAATACCCATATTTTATATACCCATATATTTTATACTAGCTGTTGCCCGCGGCTCCGCCCGCGTGGATGTCGGTTATCGCTTAGTGTTGATCCGACGCTATTGAGCATTAAATTCGCCTCTCTACTCAACTTTGTCCTCGACTATGTACTCACCTCTGTTCTCGACTTTCTACTCGCCTCTATATTCGACTCTCTACTCGCCTCTTTACTTGAATTTATACTCGACTCTCTACTGACTTCTCTGTTCCCCTCTCTACTCGTCTTTGTACACTTCTCTATACTTGCCTTTCCATTGGCCTCTCTACTTGCCCATCCATTCGATTCTCTTTTCGCCTCTCTACTTGACTCTCCCCACTCGCCTATCTACTCGCACCTCTACTGAACTCTATATTCGATCTCTACTCACTACTACATTCAGCTTTCCACTCGACTCCCTATTCGACTCTCTTCTCAACCATTTACTGCATTCTATTTGGCTCTATAGTCGCATATCTACTCGCCCCTGTAGTCGACTCTACTCGACTTTTGATCTTTACACGCCTATCGATCCACTCGTCCCTATAACAATCTCTACTCGCCTCTCCACTCGTTTCTATATTTGGTTCGCTGCTCGACTATGTCCGTTCCGAAGCTCTAATTCACCTTTGTACCAAATTTCATGAGGACATCTTAAAAGAAATTCTTACTATTTATACCATATTCACCCCTTTTTGTGCCAATGAAAACTTAGAAACTTTAATCTCATAGCCCTATTCCCCTTCCCCCCTCCCCCTTCTATCCCTTTTTTCGCGATAAGGGGTAGCCTATGTCCATTTCCAACCTGTAATCCATCTCTATACCAATTTCATCAAGATATCTTCAAAATTGTCAAACTTACATACCCTTGCCCTATTCCACCCCTTCAACTCCTTTTTTCGCAATAATAGGTAACCTATGTCCATTTTCGAGCTCTAATCCATCTTACCAAATTTCACCATTTGATACTTACTATCCAGTCCTTATCCCTCCCCCACCCTTTTACCACATTATTCGCGATAAAAGGTAGCATATGTCCGTTACCAAGCTCTAATTAATCCCTGTACCAAATTTCAATAGGATATCTTCAAAACTGTCGAACTTTCAAACCTTATTACCTCCCCCATGCCTCCATTTTCCAAGCTTCAAGCTTCAATCCATCTTTGTACCAAGTATATCATCAGACTGTCTTCAAAACTGGCAAACTTTCAACAACTATACCCTTTATCCTCATCATTTCGCGACAAAAGGTAGCCTATGTTCGTTCCCAAGCTTTAATCTATATCTGTACCAAATTTCATCAGGATATCTTCAAAAAAGACAGTCTTTCTTCCCATAGCCATATCCCCCCCCTTCTACCCCTTTTTGCGATAAAAGGTAGCCTATGTCCGTTCCCAAGCTCTAAACTATCTCTGTACCAAATTTCATCAGGAAATCTTCAAAAATGACAAACTTTCATCCCAAGGCCCTAGTTCCTCCCTTCTACCCCCCTTTTTGCAATAAAAAGGTAGTCTATGTCCGTTCCCAAGCTCTAAACTATCTCTGTACCAAATTGCATTAAAATATCTTCAGAAATGACAATCTTACATAAAAACTTTCATCCCCTATTTCCCCCCCTTAAACCCCCTTTCTCGTGATAAAAGGTAGCCTATGTCCGTTCTCAAGCTCTAATATACCTCTGTACCAAATTTCATCATGATCGGTTCAGTGGTTTAGGCGTGAAAGCGTAACATACAGACAGACAGACAGAGTTACTTTCGCATTTATAATATTAGTATGGATATATGGGTATGTAACCTAAGTAGGGTTAGAATAAACCCAACCAAACCTTTTTTTTTCGCTGCGAAAAATGCGTTCCGCATTCCCACCCGTCGAGGGACGAGAGGGATATGTGGGACTCCCCGGGAACAGATTCCCGGTATACCCACTAAACGACCCAGTGGCACTCCCGCATCGCCTTTCTTGGAGGGGGTCTGGGAAACTGGCAGAGCCTTTACGTCCGGTCCCCCTCCGGTGATTGCCCGCCTAGTCGCGGCGAGCCCTTCACGCCCCTCCCGAGTACGTGGAGGGGCTCGAGGATGACCGTGAGTGCTCAGTCATCCTCGTAACGCGGGATGATGGGCAGTGCAATGCAGGTGAGGGCGCCCCCGCGCCTGTCACCCGCTGCTCATCACCGGGGGTGGGTGGGAGCTCGGCCGTGTGCCCGTCCTCTCCGCCACCTCCTTCTGTGACATTACGTCTTCACAGAAGGAGGCGACCGCCGCAAACGTAGTGCCTCGAGCATGGTTGAGTGGGGAAAGGAGTTGAACGCGTTGGCTATGTCAAATGACACAGCCAACACTCCGTCCCCAGCCTCAACGGCCTCCTTTACCTGGCCCTTCAACAGGGCCAGGGCGTCCACGGTGGAACGCTCAGTTCGGAAACCGAACTGAGCGTCCGACAGGTCTGGCCCGACCACCCGCAGATGCTCGTTCAGCCGAGAGGCTACTATCCCCTCGAACATCTTACCGACCTCATCGAGTAGAACGATGGGTCGGTATGCCGAGGGGGAATCTGCCGACCGCCCTTCCTTTCGGAGGAGGCATAGCCGCCCCTACTTCCATGGTTTCGGTAACCTCCTCGACGCGAAACACGCGGCAAAGAGGACCTGAAACCGGTTCACCATTTCGGTGGCGGCTATTGCCACCACCCTTGCGGGCACGCCATCCGGCCCAGGGGCCGTCTTCTTCGCACGGAGGCGAAGTATCTCCGTGCGGAGGAGCTCCGCCACCCGTCTTCCTCCTCAGTGGGCCGACCTACTGGAGGGTCCATTGCTGGCGGGGTGAAATTAGCCCTGCTGGGAAACAGGGACCGAACCACCCCGTCCAGCAACGCCGGCTCGAGGGTCTCCGATACCGGGGGGCCAAAGGGGCGCAGTTTGTTCCGCGCCGCCTTTTAAGGCCTCCCGAAAGGGTCTCTGTCAAGACCCGCCGAGTCCTGCGCGGCGAACATCGCGGATCTGAGGACCTTCTTTGTCTCTACGTACAGGTTGTAGAGGCGGTCCTCATTCGCCTGGTCGCGTGTTCGCCGCCGCCGGCTCCTGGTGTACTCCCGCCGGGCCGCCACGCAGGCAGCCCAAAGCCCCGCTAACTCCGCCGACCACCAGTGGAACCCAAACTAACGGAGCAGATTCCCGGGATACCCACTAAACGACCCAGCGGCACTCCCGCATCGCGTTCCTTGGAGGGGGTCTGGGAAACTGGCAGAGCCTTTACGTCCAGTCCCCCTCCGGCGATTGCCTGCCTACTCGCGGCGGGCCCTTCACGCCCCTCCCGAGTACGGAGGGGCTCTAGGATGACCGTGAGTGCTCAGTCATCCTCGTACGGCGGGGTGATGGGCAGTGCAATGCGGGTGAGGGCGCCCCCGCGCCTGTCATCCGCTGCTCATCACCGGGGGCTAGGTACCCGCACTCTCCTGCCTCTCGTTCGTCGGCGGAGCTGCGGCGCGAGAGGATCGTTCTCCCGTGCGCGCTCCGCCACCTCCTGCTGTGACATTACGTCTTCACAGAAGGAGGCGACCGCTGCCCACGCCACCTCGCTCCCTAGCATGGCCTTTACCAAGCTGGGGTCCGGCCCGACCACCGCGATAAGACTGCGGCGCCGCTCGGACCACGACGCGCAAACCTCTAGGGTGTGCTACGCCGTGTCCTCCGCCGCGCCACAGTCGTGGCACGACGGGCTCCCCTCTCTCCCGATCCGGTACAGGTACGAGCCGAAACAGCCGTGTCCGGACAGTACCTGCACCAGTCGGAAAGAGAGGAAACCACGTGGTCGCTCGAGCCAGTCCTTCAGGACAGGCCTGAGCGCGTCCAGCGTCCAGGGGCCGAAATTTGCGGCGGTGAGGTCCACCGTCCAGTGATGAATGATGGCATCCCTCGCCTCCCGCCGAAAGGCCTCCCTCTCCTCAGGGGCGAAGGGCGCTCGGGGCCGTCCATTCGTACACTCTGGCGAGCACCCACGCCTCGAGCTCCCAAGGCGGGGTGCCCGCCAGAGCGCACGCCGCCGCGAAGCTCACCGACCGGTAGCTTTGCGACACTCTGGGCGATGGCCCTTTGGGGCGCCCGGAGTGCTGTTGCTTCTCCCTCCTTTGGAGGGAGTCTGCCCAGATGGGCGCCCCGTACAGGGCCATACTTTTCAAAATGCCGGCGTACAAACGCCGGCACCGCCCACTTGGCCCTCCCAGATTTGGCGTAAGCCATGAGAGGGCCAGTCAAAGGCGAGGCCAGGGTCGGACAGTCGACGGTTTGGGGAGAAATATACGCCTACAAAGGCTATTTCTCCCCACGCAGCGGCCACGTATCCCGGTCCCCTCTCCAAGAGCGAGAGGGGAGGGTAGTCGGTGGAGGACCGCGCCACGAGCGCCACCAAGCCGTAATCCACCCGTCGCCGGCCAGGGACTGAGTAGGGCTCGCCGACAACCGCCACGTCCACCAACCACTCGGCCATGATCTGCACCAGCAAGTCCTGAGCCGCTCTGCAGTGGTTGGTGTTCGCCTGTAAAATGCCATGGACCGCTCCCATTAGTGGTCCATCGCATTTCCTTCCTCGGTCGGTGGCGTTGAGGTCTCGGCGACCTCATTGGCAGCGGCGGCAGCTGCAGGCCGGCTTGGCGCCTGTGCTTGACCCTTTCTTGGGGGAGGATTGCACTTCCTCCCCCCCATCACGTGGCCGGCCGGGCGGCCACTAGCGGCACACATCGCACAGCGTCGTGAGGCAACGCCGCAGGCGTCGGCCTTGTGCCCTGTCTCCCCGCAGCGGCAGCAGAGCTCCGACCTGTCGACTCGCGACGGGCACAGAGCTCTGGTGTGCCCAAGTCCGAAGCACTTGAAGCAGCGAAATGGCTGGACCTCAAGCGCCCAGAATACTGCCACACTAAACCCCACGGGGAGCCGCCTCTTGAAAAGGACGGCCTTTGCTGCGGCTACTGGGCACTCCAGCCGAATAACGCCCAGGCCTCCGCGTCCGGGCCTAATGGCCCCACCATTCAATGCTGCCGCATCGAAGCTGCCCGCAGCTGCGACCGCCGCCACCACCTCCTCTTTGGTGACCGAGTCATCAAGACCGGCCACCTTCAAGGACGCCGACTTCACCGGCCTGGACACTGTCGCCGCGTCCGCGATGACCTCTCGCAGCTTGGCTGCGAAGATATCCGCGTTGGTGCCGCCTTGAGCCCCTGGGAACTCAAACAGTCGAGCCCCAGTTTGGGTACGGCGGCACGTCACTGGGCCAAACTGTGACGTAGCGAGGTTGGCACAGTTACGAGCCCGCTTCAATACGGACTCGTAGGCCTCCCCCTTTTCCACGGCCTCTGCAGTGAGCGTCACTACCACGGCCGCGGTTTTGGGGGGAACAAGTTTCCTCCCAGCCGGCTTAGGGGCCGATTTCTGCCCCTTCCTTTGCCCGTCGCTTTGGACGAGCCGGAAGGGGCGTTTGCAGGGGCGACGGCCGACATTGCCTTATTGACTCCTTGCTTCTTCCTCCTAACCACTTCAGTCCATGAATCTTTGGACTGGGTGGTGGAGGGAAGGAAAGCGTCTTCCCTCTCAGAGGTTCCGGCTGCGACCGCGACCGGAGTCACCTGTGCCGTGGACGATTTCTTTCCCTTTCCCTTGCCTTTATAGGGTTTTTGGGTCGGGGGAGGAGCCATTTAGGGCACGCCAGGGGCCTGGCGCCCCTGGGCGGCCCCGTCCGCCGCTAGTGGTGGCCGGACGCGCTTCTCGGGCAGGAGACGATCCTCGATGCCCGCGAAGCAGGCCCTTGTGAAGGCCCTCTCCTCCATTACCACCTCGCGGATGGTGTTCTCAAGGACGGAGGAGGAGAGGTCCACCGCCGCCACTGCTGGCGAGGCCTGGACAGGCTGCGCCGTGGCTTCAGCGAGCTTATTGTGAAGCTCGCTGACCTCCTTCTGCAGGCGGGCGGTCCTCGCCTGCAGTTGCTGTATCTCGTCCGTGGCCGTGCGCTGCACCAACTCACGGACGATGCCGAACATACATGCGGCCCGGCATTTGAGGGCCTTCTGGAAGGTTCCCTTCAGGTTCGAGGACCTCGAGGCGACTTCAACAATCCCTTCTTGGTCCTCCTGAGCTATCTTTTCAAGCTCCGCCAAGGAGTGCTCCGCATACAGGACAGTTGACGCACCGTAGCCGGCCTTAGCCCTACGGACGCGTGCTTGCTCCTCCTTGGCGGCGACCTGCTCCTCCAGCTCCAGTTGGAGTGTCGCCCTGTTGGCCAGGTTAAGCTGTCGCTGGGCGTCTAGCAAGCACATGTCATGGCTGGAGCTGGCCTTTGCCTTCTTTTTGGGCTTGGCCTTGGCCGAGTCCGAAGAGGCCTCCGCGCTCCGAGCCCGCTTCTGGGTCTGTCGGTCCGACAGCTCTACCGCCAAGTCATCCCTGTCGGAGTCCAGGAGGGGCTCCTCCTCACAACGCGGGCTGGTCGCAGGTGGTGCGCGGCCAGTTTCTGACGCTGAAGCGTCATCAGGGTTGGCCCTGAAAAGGGCCGTTTGGGGTTGGCCCTGAGAAGGGCCTTTTTTAATGTGAGTGTCTTGAGCTCCATTGGGTGTATGCTCTCCTATATTAACTTGCCACCAGATAATACATTACCAGGAAGAGAAATAAATTTTCCATATGTATTTGTCAGTGATGGAGCTTTTGCTTTACACAAAAATATAATAAAACCCTATCCTGGTAATCATGACAACGACACAATAGAGCGCATTTTTAATTACAAACTTTCCAGTGTCCATGTAGTAGTATGTGTTTGGAGTGTTGTCGTCCATTTTTAGAGTTTTCAAAAACCAATAAACGTTGAAATACGTGAGGTACCACATTTTGTTATGACATGTATTTTATTACACAATTTTTACATAAAAAGTAAATCTTCTCAAAACATTTACACACCTCCAGGAACTTTAGATTCCATCAGAGACGGACAATTTGTTGAAAGAACTTGGAGACAAAATCTTACGTATACTTCATCATCGGCTATAAGGCCAAAACCACGAATGGGTAGGCGTGTGCCAACTAACATTACGGAAATTCGAACAGAATTTGCTTATTATTTTCATGCCTTCCAATAAAAATCTATACCTACGTACCTACCTATAAAATACTAGCTATCGCCCGCGGCTCCGCCCGCGTGGATGTCGGTTATCGCGAATCGGACTATAATTTGAGATTTAAACTATCCTATCTCTCAAGTTGGATCGAACTGCACATGGTGTGCGAATTTTATTATAATCGGTTGAGTGGTTTAGGAGTCCATTGAGGACAAACATTGTGACACGAGATTTATATATATTAAGATAATTAAATTTAAGTTTGTACGTTTCTAAATAATAAGAATAATAATAAATAATAAATAAATAAATAAATATTCTACAACATTTCACACAACGCTATCTAGACCCATGGTAAGCATAGCTTAACTAGCTTGTGTTATGGAATCTAGAATGCGGATAAACATACTTAGATACGTTTTTTTTTGTAAATACATACATATTATAAATAGAAACACCCAGACCAATGCAAATATACATATAATAAATACAAATAATATAACTAATAATGTAATAATATACTATTACATTATATCATTATTATATTACATATTCATGCATACAAATATTTGCACTGAGCGGGGATCGAACCCGCGCCTCCTGCGTAGCGGCCGCGTTCACTACCGCTACGCCACGGAGGCTGTCAATAATAAATACACACATCTATTTAAACAGCTAATTTTTATTCATTATCCTAGATCACCTATTATTAACGCTGGTAAAACCGCGGGGCGCAGCTAGCCTTACATAAAATTCGGAACATATGAATAAAAAAATTCAGAGAATCCGCTTGATCACGAAGTGCAGTATCCTGGCAACCCTCAAAAAATTCTTTTCACCTGGTGGCATGGTTGCGAATATATGAGTTAGCCAGTCCCAATTGATGAGCAGCCGGTCGTCCTCCATACTCGTGGCGTCGAAGCTGTACTTTACCGGAAATGTCGCTCCATTAAAAAAAGTAACACTGATTTTACGTATCCCGGCGAAAAGCTGAACAAATGCAGCCTCAAATTGCACATATTCAGCCACGCTAAAAGGGGCCCCGGGCGGGATAATGGGTAAGCGTGAGGTGAAGGTATCCATCGGGAACGTAAGTGATCTTTTTTTATTGGACATGACGGTAAGCTCCTGATGTACCGCGACTGTTGCGTTTTTTAACTGTTAGTCTGCACGGCGTGGTGGTCGACCGTAAAGTGTTAACTTTCAGCTATCCGCGGATGTACTATGTATAGTATCCCCAATGACTAGGAGTGTTCGCAACGGCTATATATTAAAATCGTGTTATAACGATACGTTATTTTTAAATCACCTATTATTTTTTACGCTATAATATATTACATCGTTTCGTATCAACGATGCGTTTTATTTATTATCGCTGGAAAGCAAGCCGCGCCGCTCGCTGATAAACGTTAGGTACCTATGAAATAAGCGATGGACTTAAGAATAACAATATGTTCGAGCTGCTGTTCGACTGATTAGCGGACAGTATTTATTTAATGAAGGGTTTATTTTATTCTAGTCCCACTTAAGTTTTTAATTGTACTATAAATATTAAGTACCTTATTAATACATGATAAAAAAAAAATATTTTTTTAAATATATTCATTGAACTTCCCTGCGTACTTTTAACAGGCTTAGGACTGTCTGACTGAAGTTATTATTTATATGTAATATAATATACCAGTTATTATTTAAGCAATACAAATATTATACTTATAGGTAGGTACATTAGGTACTACCAGTTACTCTACACGGGAAATATAGTCACATAGTCAGGCGGAACTATTTATTTACACTTTTTATTGACATTCTGCGCTCGTGCGCTCATTTTTTCAGAACTATTTCGAAACTTTTTTTTTGTGGCGCTCGTGTTAGCTATTAGCTATTACTGGCTTAAATGGCCGCCACGTCACAGACGCATGTTTTGTGCATTGTTTGACTTATTGGTTCAATAAAAGTGACAACTGACAGCTGTAAAAACGCGAAAGTTTAAATTGATTTAAAGCGGTTTCATACGGCCTTTAGGTCATAATGGGTTAAAAGCTTTTGTTGCCGTGTAGAAACATTAATTGTGCTACTTTACTTGACGTGAGCCTTGTACGTCGGTCGTTAATTATATGTCCCGCCTTCGAGAAAGCACGTTCACAGGGCACTGAGGTAACAATTATATTAAAATATTTAACAAATATCAGGAACAGAGAGGGATAAATAGTTTTGTGGCCACGCCACCACTCAAGAGGGCAACTTTCCCTGCTTATCACAACCTGTTTCAAGTACATGTCAACTTCTTCTGTTACTTTGATATAAGTGGAGCGGGGTTGTTGCGACGCTGATATTTTTTGCTCTATCACATTCCACAATGTCAAAGCCGGTGCACAACTTTGTGGATTGGGATTAGGTTGATCCTCACCAATCAGGTCACAAATTTGTTCAATTATGAACCTTTTCGTTGTAATTAGAGTTTCATTATCAAAGGCGAAGTGTTTAAATCGTGGGTCTAAAAATGTACACACAGTGATATGCATATTTTGCGTAATATTAAAAAATCTGTGTTTTAGGCCTAAATTAATATTTTTGGCTAATGTTTGGACGGGTGTGTAATAATTACTATTTGATGACATTTGTTGATACATATTAAGTAGACCCTGCGTAATAACTATTGCTTTACTAGCTGTTAAATAATTTTCTGCGCTCATAATTACAGTAGCCTCGTAAAGAGGCTTCAGAACTTCACAAAATTGCTCTAAGCATTTCCATTCTTGAAGTGGTATTATAGGTAAATCTACATTTAAATTAGGCACTGTTGCCCTGATAGCCTCTTGCAGATTTATGAAACGCTGCAACATGAGAAACGTTGAATTCCAGCGTGTTGGCACAGACATAATTAACGTCAATGCACTTCCTTCTGCTACGCCCTGGGAATTAATTTGGTACTTTAACAATTTCTCTTTTGCTTGAGAACTGCGCTTAAAATGTGCTACAGTTTTTTTAATTTTGGTAACAGTGCTGTCTACTTCAGGCAGTGCTAAGGCATTTTGAGCTACTAAATTTAGCGTATGGGCATAGCAACCATAATGGGGATATCTTAATAAATTCGCTGCACTTTGCATGTTTGACACATTGTCGGTAACAAAAAAGTTAATTTTTCCCACTAAATTCCATTCCTGTATCGCCGAAGTTATTGCTTGTGCAATATTTTCTCCGGTATGTGTTCCATCCAGAAGACTACACTGTATAAGCATAGATTTGAATTCTAAGGTGGTTTTATTTATAAAATGGCCGGTAATAGCCAAGTATGGCTGCATTGTTCGCGAAGTCCAACAGTCAACCGTTATGCACATGCTGGTACATTCCGCGTTTACAACTGATTTAATTGTAGCTAAGCGCTCTTCATATTCACGTGGCAACAGGGTAGTTGATATTGTTTTGCGGTCGGGTAACTTATAGTTAGGATTTAACCCGTAGACAAATGCCTTAAAACCTTCATCATCGACAATACTAAACGGCTGGCAATCGATGGCTATCATATTTAATAATAGTTTATCTAGGTTGGTCCTTTCATAGGTTGATAAGGGTCTAGACATATACGAAGCTATGACCCGTTGCCTTTTTGGTGCATTTTGTGTTGAGGTTGAGGGTCCTGGGCGACCAAAGGATAACACAGACCCATCGTTACGTGGCCTAGATTCGATTGCATCACTACCATTACCACCACCAATACCATCACCGGGATTAACAGTGCCACCAATATCACCAGCAGGACCACCAGAGTCAGCGAGTCTTGCACCTAAGTAAAATAAAATGAAGTTAAACCATGAAGTTTTAGGTAGGTACTCGTGTACATTTATTCTCTACAACATATTATTTTTCCTGTCCAAAAAGGGCAAAAACGAAATTTAATCGCCTTGAGGACTCTTTTTTCCAGCTATTTACATTTTAAAACCAAGCTACTGAACCAATTTCGATAAAAATTATACAAAACTTACATAAAAGATTATTATTATACCGAAATCACGCGTAGTGTGCTATAAGTACAAGTCAACTATGAAAAATGAAAACCAGAGAATCTGTAAGTACATAGTTTGATTATCGAGTTTATAAGGCATTTTGTTTTTGAAAACTCGGAAATGTGATGAAATAGGAGAGCGAAATGAACAAAACTGTTCAAAAGCTACAGAATAGAGCAATTAATTTTTACTTACAAATGTTTTTATAATCAATAAAACCCCTTAATAAATAGACATGTGTACTATAAAATATGTGCCCACCAGGTGTTAGGTTATGCAAGAGGTACGACTAAGAAACTAAAGAACCTCCTTCTATTTTTAAAACACAGAAAAATAGTTCCACATTTGTCCGTTTCGTGGCATTTTAACCAAAAATAAACTTTTACAATAATACCTAATTTATATTAATAAACAAATTATTTACACTTAACTAAAACTAACTTTTATTTAAGGTTTAAAAAATATATCGACTCGCTTATGCCGTAATCGCTCACAACACGAATGCACGATGGTCGCTTAATCCGTCATTCAAGGTCAAGCTTGTAACGTGCACTGATTTTATTCAAAATGAAACGAACAGAGCAACCTAATAAATAATCTAACGTATAATACGAACAAATATATTTGACATAAATATTCATTACTTTAGTAAAACAATATATTCATTTCACACTGGTTTAAATATAGTTCATATGTAGTTGTTTTAGAGCATAATTTGGGATGTGACTTGTGACAAAAGTTTTATACGGCAAAGATAACGAGTCCGGTCAGACGTGACGTCACCGTCAGTGGCGTCAGTGTCGTCGCGTCATCTCGTCGTCGTGGCAGTCAAGGGTCTAATAAAAATAACTTTAAAAAATATAACGCTTGCCTGAAGTAATAAATAATAGGCAGTTTGATTATTTATTAATATTAGATTATTTATTCAGCTATGTAATATAACGAACACTCCTAATAATGACCTCATCAAAGGAAATGAAGTTAGCAATGGATTCCCCTGCCTGTCAATCACATTTTTTCAAATGGTCGCTGGCGGGTGATCAAAATGCGCTTAAATAAACATGCTGAATATTTTTAAGATAAATTATTCTTTTACCGCGATATCGATGTTTTGCTGATATGATAATATACACGATCTATATTCATTAACGCACTTTACTGATATGAGCGATCGTCTATAACAATTTTAACCGTCACAAGTGATTAAAGTGTAGGTAGAAACTAACGATTATGAAGGCCGTACCATTGTTTGGAACAAAGTCGCTAAACTTTTGAACGTAATTCATCGTGATGTTTAACTGCTTGTACGTCATAACGACTGTTTCTGAGCCCAATATTCTGCTGCTGCGCTTTCGTGGGGAAAACCAGTTCAGATCGAATTATAATGAGAGGTAAAAAAAACATATACGGCATTGTGTACGTTACAAGGGCGTGGCTAAACAGGTACAACTAGTGATGAAAGAGACTCAGTCGTTTTAGTCTTATAAGAAGCGACTAGACTACATTTTGACAGCTAAAGACTGACTTAGTCCTTTAAACCCTTAGTTTTTAGTCTCATAAGTCTTTTTAGTTCTCGACTAAGCCTTGCGTAGATTAAGCATTGTGTCCAGTGCTTTGAGGCTTATAAGGCTTGTTAGTATTATAAGGCTTGTAAGTCTTTTAAGGCTTTTAAGTTTGAGCTAAAAAGACTCGTCTACGGAGTCGTGTATAAGTGATAAGTTATAAAAAAGACTTAAAATTACTCCATCTTTTAAGAATGATCAAAAATACTAATCCCCATTGGAGTAACTACTAAACTGTGCACTAGCTTAACACTCAGAAGTAAATAAATCTAGCCATATTATAAGCTGTTAATAATCATTTTTGATTCAAGCATAAAATGTGCGTGTGTTTTTTTTTACGAAAACAGTTGACCTCTATACAGCACGGAGTCCATATACTTACGTGCTTTTTTTAACAGACTGCACCTAGTCTATATAATATATGGATATCGCCCAAAGTACTTGTATTTAAGTAAGTGAAATTGTACGAAAATGGACTTGGTTTGAGGAGAATAAAAATTCCAAGGTGTTAACAAGACATGTACTCAGTGCAAAAGCTCAAAAGTCATTAACAATTTTAAAACTTAAATTATAATTAATTAAAACTACCTACTCAACGCAGCGCCTGATATGATGCATACATTGCGGTTCCTCTGGTTGCAGGTATAAATGTTTCGGGCGCTTTAACGATTTAACATGCCCCCGGGCGTTGAAACAAGTAACAGCGGTTTCAACCAGACTCCGACGATACAGGCAATGGACAGATTCTGTTGAATGCTCGCCGAACGACTCCAGAAGATGTCCTTATGTCAGCAACACGAGCTATACCATCTGTTCCAGGGTAAACAGCCACAATTCGTCCCAGCTTCCAATTTAGAGGAGGAAGATTATCCTCCTTAATCACTACTAAGGAGTTAAGTTTCAGAACATCCTTTCCTGAACGCCATTTGGTCCGCACCTGTAACTCTGCGACGTATTCCTTGCTCCATCTATTCCAAAAGTGTTG
The DNA here is from genome assembly GCA_949126895.1 of Eilema caniola. NCBI lineage: Eukaryota > Metazoa > Arthropoda > Insecta > Lepidoptera > Erebidae > Eilema > Eilema caniola. The sequence goes on from OX421485.1 coordinate 5,625,736, forward strand.
CCGGAGTTGTTCGATCCGTTGGAAACGAGATAGATGGTGGGTAGAAGTATCTCGGTAATCAGGTTGTGGCAAGGAAGTAACCGGGCGTCCAATGAGGAAGTGACCTGGCGTAAGGGGAGTGTAGTCTGCTGGATCCGAAGATAACGGCGTCAGTGGTCGAGAGTTTAAAATGGCTTCAATTTTAGTTAACGTGGTGTAAAGCTCTTCAAACGTCATGTGACAATTTCCCAACACTCTTTGAAGGTGGTACTTTGTTGATTTTACACCGGCTTCCCAGAGACCACCAAAATGCGGAGTATACGCGGGTATAAAATGAAATCGAATGCCATCGTTCGCTGTACTTTCACCCAAGGACAAACAATTCGATTTTAAAAACTTATTAAGTTCGTTGCACGCACCGACAAATGAGGTACCGTTGTCCGAAAAAATATCAACGGGCTTGCCTCTTCGAGATATAAATCGATACAAAGCTAGTAAGTAATTATTGCTTGTTAGGTCACCAACAAGCTCTAAATGAATGGCCTTGGTTGTAAAACAAATGAAAATTGCGACATACACCTTTACTAGCCTGCATCCACGACCCTGACGGCTGACACTCATAATCGGACCGGCGTAATCAACGCCCGTGCTCTCAAAGGGATAACCAGGACGAAGGCGCTCACAAGGTAAGTTGCCCATCATAGGAGCTACCACCTTACCCTTCATACGATGGCATCTAATACATTTATGAAAGCAAGCCTTTGCCAAATTGCGACCTCCTATTGGCCAGTATGTTTCCCTAATGGAAGCTAATAGGGACTGTGGGCCAGCGTGCATTAATTTTATGTGTTCAAAATTAAACAGTAGTTTTGTGAAGTGATGTGTGGACTGTAAAACAATAGGATGCTTTTTACCATATTCAAAAGACGAATTATCGAGACGTCCTTCCACTCTCATTAATTTCCTTTGGTCTAAATATACATTTAACTTGAGAAGGGCACTCCTTTTTGGTAAACTGCTATTATTTAAAAGTAAATTATATTCAGGAAAAGATTCTATTTGACTTTCAATAATGACAACATCTAGCGCATTTTGTAAATCATCCTGAGACAAATAATTAATTGTAGGATAGTTTTTCCTACTTGAATTAATAAATCTTAAAACATAAGCTACACAACGTATAAGCCGTGAGTAATTTGAAAAACGAGTAAAGTCGATCAGTGTCCCGTCTTTGGAGTCATTAACGACAGCACTCAAAACTAAATTGGGTCGAATCTCTGGTAGCTTTTCCAGGCCTGAGCACGGAACTTGAGAAGGCCACTGAGACGGATCGAGTCTTAGAAATTCTGGTCCAGACCACCACAGATCTAAACCCCTCAGAACACCAATATCCACGCCTCGGGATATTAGGTCTGCTGGGTTTTTATCCGTTGGAACGTGTCTCCAGGTGCAGTTCTCTGCCATATCCAAAACTTCAGCAACACGGTTGCGTACGAAAGGTTGAAGTTTGGTAGGCATCATCTTTAACCAACCCAGCACAATGGTCGAATCAGTCCAACAATAGACTCGACTAACCTTCAATCGCAGTGAGCTGATCACCTTACTATGAAGACGTGAACCAATAACCGCACCACACAATTCAAGTCGCGGTATAGTCGTGGGCTTTATTGGGGCAACTCGACTCTTGGCCATCAATAAACGGACCAAACAGCTACCGTCATCATTGAAACTGCGAATGTAAACGCAAGCACCGTATGCGGTCTCCGACGCATCTGTAAAAATATGGAGTTCCAACTCCCTATGTGCATTGCAAAGTACAACTCGCGGTATACGAAGTGAATTCAAAAGAGGCAAAGATTTAATAATACTATCCCACTGTTTACTTATCTCATCGGGGAGTGGCTGATCCCATGATAGATTAGCTAACCACATCCTTTGCAATAATACCTTCATGGTAACTATAATAGGGCATAGTAATCCCAAGGGATCAAAAATACGTGCAATTACTGATAATAAATCACGCTTAGTGTGACCAGTTGAAGATCTTGCAAAATTTAATGGAAAGCCCAACTCATCAGAATTGACATGCCAACCGAGGCCAAGAAGCTTATCAGGCTGGTCTGATCCAATTGAAGCAGTTAAGTTGTCTAAGGTAGGAACATCCGCCACCAATTTAGGGTCGTTAGATTTCCATTTTCTTAATGGCATACATGCTGACGCAAGTGCTTTCGTGACCTCAACTCGAATGAACTTAGCGGTTTCAAAATCGCTATCGCCAGTGAGCAAATCGTCTACATAAAAATCATGAGTGATGACATCAGCGATTTTAGGGTGCCTACAGTCAAGTCCTACTTGCTTGAGACATCGCGTCGCAAGGAACAGAGCACTGGCGGTACCGTACGTGACGGTGTTCAATTCGTAAACATTGATAGATTCGTTAATACTATCGCGCCACACGATCTTTTGTAAATACCGATCCGACGGGTGTACTACTATCTGTCTGTACATTTTCTCCACGTCAGCAGACAAAACATACTTGTGGAATCTGAACCGTATAAGTATAGACAAAAGATCGTCCTGCACCGTTGGTCCTACCATCTGAAGGTCATTGGAAGACACTCCCGTCGACGTAGGGCTGCTCGCGTTAAAAACAACGCGCAGTTTAGTCGTGCTACTTGACTTTCGCAATATGCCGTGATGCGGGATAAAATAAACGGGATATAACTCACGTCCACTCACTTTAGTCATGTGACCAAGCGACTGGTATTCTGACATAAAATCATAATACATCTTGCCGAAGTCATGATCAACTTTCAATTTACGTTCTACATAATGTAAACAATGTGTAGCCTTATTGTATGATTCCCCTAGAACCGAATGATTTTTCTTAAGTGGTAGACGAACACAAAAACGACCATCAGACAATCGTGTCGTATTTTTAATAAAATGATCCTCACATAATTTTTCTTCTGGCATATAAGAATTTGAGGACAGCGTGTTTATTTCATCTAACTGCCAAAACTTTGTTAAATCCGATCTTAGTTTATCCCACTCGCTATGATTGTCTACAGAATTGACAGAAATATTACATTTTAAATCATTCGAGAGTAATGATAAATCGTTTTGGGTGACTGGACCGGAAACTATCCATCCTAAACGGGTTTCACATAATACTGGTTTCCCAGCTCCTAACTTTAGTCTTTGAGATCCCAATAATTCCCAAAACAGATCAGCACCTATCAAAATATCGATCTCTGCAGGCTTATAAAAGTTGGGATCGGCTAAAGTAATATTCGAGGGTATCTCGAAATCAAATATATTAATTTCACGGCACGGTACGTTGCTCGTAATATATGGCAAAACAAAACAGTTTAAATCAAAAACAACGTCATCTTGTAATGACGACATCTTAACTCGACATAATTTGCCTACGCGTGACGTGACATTGTTTATACCAAGTATAGATTTATTTACCTGGCTAGTTATTAAATTTAGTCGTCTACATAACCTATCTGTTATAAACGATGAGGTACTACCACTATCGAGAACGGCGCGAACGACATGTACACAGTTATTATGGTCGCGCAGTTTGATCAAGGCGGTGGACAACAACACGTCTCGCTGCTTATGACCACGGAAAGAAGCAATGTTAGCGGATAAAGCTACGTTAGATGTGGTACTAGTAGCGGACGGAACAGATGTATGCGAGTTATTAGTCATATCAGGGGGTGAATTATCAATATGTGTATTCGTAATGGTGCATTTATTGTTATCTGTGTGAATAAGTGTGTGATGTCTACGTTTGCAGTGTTTACAACCTGGTTTTTTACACTTGTTAGCGTAGTGACCCGAATGAAAACAGTTGTAACATATTTTATAGCTAGGTAGTAATTTGAGACGCGCGTCAGTGTTCAATGCGAGAAACTGTTGACAATTATATAGTGCATGATCATTACTATTGCATTTGGGACATACTTTAGGAACTGAATGGATATTAGAACCGCTAGAAGACTGCGTAGCCACCATAGACTTTAACTTAGGGCCTGATTTATTAACAGTATGTGGATAATTATGACGTGATGACTCTAAGGTTTCGATGAGGTCAGCTCGACCACGTAGAAAATGTAGGAATACATCAAACGTAATCGGGCTGTCCTTGTCTAACCTGCCTTTGCATTCCTCCCACTCACGAAAGGTTTTTTGGTCAAGCTTGGGAGTGATAATGCAAATCAAAAGTGTATCCCACTGTTTGACAGGTTCCCCTAATGATGCTAAAGCTCGCAAGTCTTTATTTAATTTGTCAATTAATTTTTTTAAAGCAATAGACGACTCCTTCAGTATAGGCTCAATATTTAGTAATGCATTTACGTGATTCGTTACCAATAGCCTTTTGTTGTCGAAACGGTCACATAATAAACTCCATGCAACGGCGTAATTACTCGAAGAAAACTCAATACTTTTGATTACGATGGCAGCAGTTCCCTCAAGAGATGCTCTCAAGTAGTGGAATTTATTAATACCGTCAATTTCATCATTCGAATGAATTAGGCTAGTAAAGGTGTCACGAAATTCTAACCAATTATCATATGATCCGCTGAACTTTGGTAACTGAATGGTAGGTAACTTAACCGGTCTGTGCATGCTAGTACGAGTGCTTTTACAACTCTGCATCGATTTATTATCATTATTAACATTGTTAAGAATGCTTTGCGCTCTGGACAAGGACTTATAATAAATAGACTCGAAATCGGAACGTTCAGAGTATTGAACGTTTATATCCTCTACAATACATTCTAGGTGCAACTGTACCTCATCGTATCGCTCGTACACCGACTCCAGTTTTTCCATACGCAACTGCAATTCCGAAATATCACAACTTGATAACTCTTTGTCCTCAAGTGAGTCCAGATAGTTAACGAAGGCAGTCAAGCGACCCTTGTAGCTACCTCGCTTTTTAACTAAATCTTTTTCCTCGGCCATTCTGGGAAACGGGTGTTGTCAACCTAGAACTGATACAATTACAATCATCAACCAATGCGTACTTATATGCTAAGAGTACCTATAACGGAACAATATAGTTTTGAAAGCTACCTACACTTGACTAAAGCCTACTAACTGTTACTGCGTTAACAATATTAATCTATTTACCCAATTACATATAAGCTTTATGGTATAAGCGATTTAGGGTATAAGCTTTAAATAAAGTACGTAGGACTCACACTGTACCTATACTACCACTTACATAAATTTACTAAATAATTCACACAATGTTATAAAAGAACTAAGTACATATACCATTAAATACAAGTAAATACCAATATATTATCTTGATGAATGCACTATTTTGATTATTCCTAAACTAATAACTGTATTGTTTTTAACAATGACTTGCAATATTAATATCGAGCACTCCAATGTACCTACTGTGTCAAGATACCTAACTATTAACAATCACGGTTAATTATGTAAATTAGTTATAGCGTCATACAAACTTAGTTAAATAATGTAGCAAGTAAGCTAACTATACTGTATTAAGTATGATTTAAACTAAATTTTGCTAATTAACAATACTAATCACAATGTAAGTAGGTACCTAATGATAAGCAATAAAATATACTGACCTTTTAATATAAATCTACTTTTATTTTGTTACCTGAGTGCTGGGTGAAGATATTAAATAGTTTTAAATAGGAAATTGCTTTACACCACGAACTGTCCTGTTTGAACTTAATCCTCGAAGTCACTTTGGGCAAATTCTTAATTCCTTATATATCTTAATCCTTATCCTTATTTATATTCGCTAATCTTGCAGCTATCCGGTTCGTTAGGACCATGTACGAAAATGGACTTGGTTTGAGGAGAATAAAAATTCCAAGGTGTTAACAAGACATGTACTCAGTGCAAAAGCTCAAAAGTCATTAACAATTTTAAAACTTAAATTATAATTAATTAAAACTACCTACTCAACGCAGCGCCTGATATGATGCATACATTGCGGTTCCTCTGGTTGCAGGTATAAATGTTTCGGGCGCTTTAACGATTTAACAGAAATATATACCTTATTTCATTCTAACACACCGTTCATGTAATATAGGTACCATCTCTTTCATATTTAGTGCTGGATAATTATCACGGGGACACTGACTTAAAAGTCTAGCTGTATAAGATACTGTTAACCGACTAAGGTGTAAGCATTTTCTTAAAGGACTGAGTCGTTTTAGTTGTATCAGTCTTTTAAGCTTTTTAAGTCTTCAAGCTAGTTTTATTAGTCTAAAGACAGTCTTTATAGTCTGAACAAGTTTTATAAGTCATATTTTAAAGGACTTAAACAACTTAGTCTCTTTCATCACTAGGTACAACGTCGAGAGTTGTTCAAAAGATTGTTGAAGAAATAACGTTTATTCCCGTAGCAGTGGCTGTTATGGCTACTCGCTATGTATGCTATGCTGCAGTCGAATGTCATGCCCTCATTATGCAAAAGTGGTAAAGTAGTGTATGGCGTGTGGAACGTGCGCGAACGTGTTGGTGGACCTTGGCGATGACCTCTATGAACATTGTTTTCGACTCTTTCAAGAGAATCACCGGCACTAAGTATTAGGTACGACACCCACGAACTGATGTGTCGATGCAAACAGACTTATTGTTAAGCTCTGTAACTGAGTAGTCAAATAATTTTAAGCGATTATTTAAAGTAGCCAGATCAAAACAGTGTAATATTTGAGTTTAATACAAAATAATATGAGCTAAATCGTAATGACACACTACTTCGAAAATATCGTGCATAATTTCAACACAACAGTTATCCACTACGTGAAAGTCAGGGATATTATTAAAACAATAATATTCTCTTTTCCTGTTTCTGTAACATTATTTTGCTCAAGGTCATTAGCATAATTATCCTGATCTCTTAATAGTGTATTATCTGCTTTGGTTTGTTTTTTTATTATAGATTTGTGACTTTTACATATTCTACAGTAGTAATTGCTGCTAAAAGATTTAGAAAATCCGAGAATAGTGTTAAGTCCTAGATTGTCCCCTAATATCATTCCAAGCATAAAATAGATTTTCAATTTACCATTTCCAGTATTTATATCTATACCTTCTTCCTCTAAATATTTTAATTTTTTAGTGAGTTCGTAGAATGCCGAGTGATTACTGTATATCTTAAATTAGGAGTTGTACAACATAGCAACAAACACATTATCCAACAGTGAAATATATTCGTGTGGCATAGTAGGAAATTGATAATATACAGCTGATATTGAATGTACTACGGCGTGGCTACCCAAGGGATTATTACATTCGAAATCATCGAAATATATAAGAAAGGACAACAGAGTTTGCCTTCTTTACTTGCATTTTTTGCCATATTAAACTGTGAGCGAAATTTGGAAAATCAACTTCATTAAATTTTAATGTATTTAAAACTAATTTGTAAAAATTGGGTAATTCAAAAATTATTGTGAGGATTTAGACGCAAGCATTACTGAAGTGTTGAATGTGTTGTCAGCAACAGTTTCATTAATAATGTATTTTTCAGGAGCAATGTAGCAATTGATATCTGTAAAGTATTTTAAAATTTGATATTCTGTGCGTATATTACTAAAAGGATTTGAAATCAGTTTATGTATGTTACCTATTTCACCATGACTGAACTCATTATAAATAGGCATTACATGTTTAAAAATATCACCAAGAACTTGGGTAATATGAAGTTGAATATTTTCTAATTTTTTAAGAGCAGTTCCCCGGTTAACCCCACCGTCACTGAGTAATGAAAGCGCTTACGTAGCGGCAGATTGCTGTAACATACTATGGGCAGTATCCAAAGCATTCTCACGACAAACATTGTGTAGAGTAATGAATACGCATGACGCGTCTGGAATCCAGGGATTCCAGACGTTTCACCAAGTAAGTTTCGTTCTTCCTGCCTTGGCTATCCTTTTTGTTGTTGGCATACAAAGTTTTGATGTTGTTAAAACACTCCTGTTGTAGTTTCAGCACTGTAGTAGTTGTTTTGTAGCAGTTATTCGAAGTAAGTAAGTAAGTTCTTCTAGCTCAAGGGTCCTAAACGTAGTTGTCGGTGACAGACGTAGAGCTGGTCGTTGGTTCGGCTCGGGAATCTCACACCCTTATATTACGCTATGTGCGACTTCTCAACTTAACCGCTGAGACCCGCTTTTGGGAGGTCGGCTAAACCGATTCGCTAACGCAATCAGCAACGCATTGCAGCTGCATTGCAGTGTTTACATTATTTTCCATAAAGGAAGAAGGTGTCAAAACCTGTGGGGACGGTCAAATAGCGCCCTCCCGCACATCCCGTAACCCCTCCGCTTACCTGGCGCGGCGATGTTAAAGGGTCGGGGCGTGTTACAAAAATACGTCTCGTTCTGTTTAGCTGCGATTACTCTACACAATTATTAGTGCCCAAAAAATTGGCGTCATAGAAATTGGAGGTAGGAAGGAGTAAGGGCATTCTGTTGACACTTAGCCTAGGTAGGCTACCAATTTCAGTCGGCAGCTGCTCTCCGGAACGATCGGTTCACAGTTGAACGTATCATGGCGCCATCGTTGTCAAAATATCAAAAACTTGGCGTTGCTCTTGCAGTAGCAGGGGTAAATAATGGGAGAAAAAAAGGAAGTGCTGGGTAAAAACATATTTACTTCTAAGAAATAAATTGTCACATATGAACATTCTGGAGCATTTAGAACCCGAAGATTTCAGAAATTACATGAGAATGGATACGACGCCGTTTGATTATTTACTAAATTTGGTTAATGAACATATACGAAAAGAAGACACAACATTCAGAGAAAGTGTCAGCGCTAAACAACGATTGGCAATAACATTGCGATTTTCAGCGACAGGAAATTCATAGGTATCACGATCTGAAGTCCAACCACTTTTATCCCAACTGATATCTGAAACATATTGGGCCATCTACAAATGTCTGAAACATTTTTAAACAAACAAAGTAAAGGTAAGTAAATAAAACTGTTTTGTTACGAAACGAGTGTAAGCTTTATGAAAGAAATTACGAAATATTTTAAAACACTTGCAACGAAAATAATCTAAACGTTTCTCTTCATCATCATCATCATCATGTCAGCCAAAAGACAAGCCAAGCAAAGCCAAGACAAAGGCCTCCCCCAAAGATTTCCATAACGAAAACGAATTTTAGAAAGAAGGGACATTATATTCACAAACCTATATAAAACACACCGAAAACAATAAACCATCCCTAATACAACTAAAAAGAAACAATTATAAAACAATTGTAAACAAAAAATATTTTTTAGGTTTCAATATTAAATATTCTTTAATATTAATACGAGTAGTCGTGGCAGTTGGTGCATTTTCCTGTAATGAATGGGCCTTAGATAAAGGTTGAAGCGATTGATCAGTTTGATGTGAAACTTCCTGAAGTTCATTTTCCGATAGATCCTGATGTGATGAAAACTGGAGTTGATATTGCAATGGATCAGGAATATGAATTTGAGGAGGATCAAACATTGCAAGGTGGTACGGTAATGATGACTGAGGTGTCTGACCACGGTGCTGGGGTAGAGGGTCAGATGTCTGAATATATTACTTTAAAATGTTTTCCATAGTCAATGCACAAGATTTACTCCCACTCACCCAATACCAATGGGATTTAACGTGTAATGAGAAATATTTAAAATCTCGTATATATTTTACTATGAGAAAAGACAACATATTTGGCTACGCCTTCAAGAATATCGTGCATTATGTCTAAACTGACTTGGTCAAATAAGCTAAAATGATTTACGGACAACCAAACGCACTTCTCTTTGAAGCCTGTGCTAGCAGGGCATTTTTTTTGCAATTGTTCATTGTAGTTATCAGCATATCGAAGCAATTGTTCATGCTCAAAACATTGTTTTTTTAATTCCTCTTTGGAGACATTGCAAATTCGACAGGGATAGTTAGACGAGAATGATTCATTAAAACCGAAATATTCAAATTATCACCAATTATGAGAGCTAAGGAAAAGTAAAGCTTACCCTGAAATGAGGGTACATCTACATCAACTCCTGATTCAGATAAATAATTAAGTTCCTCTGTCAAAGGATGAAATATTGCACTGTTTCCAAAGGTTGTTCTATCTGATGAGTGAAATGAAAGGGCTAGAAATATATTAGTTGAACTGGAAGCGCGATGTGAAGAAATGCAACCAATAGATCGTACACTGCTCCTAATTTATGAACACCCGAATGACTACCAAGAACATATCCGCTTTCGTAATCATCGAAAAATAAAAACAATGGAAATACTGACTTGTTTTTGTATCTTTGTGTGTATGTAAAATTTGCCCGAAAGCTACCTTATATAACGATTCTTATAGTGGGAATGTTATCTACATACAAATTGTTAACGTAATCAAGAGTTTCTGCCATAACATTGTTTAGTGAAAAAGCTTTTCTAAAACTAATCTCAGCGGTATCAACTGCTCTTTACATTTTATTTGGGCATATGTTACTACACCGCGATTTTTAACAGTAGATGTTGTTTGACCAATGACGATCTCTTTCGGGGGTATATAAGTTCCTTCTGCTTCCAAATAATTGAGTGTTTAAATTCAGTATTAAATGACTTATTCAGAGACTGCACAGCGAATAAGAGTTTCTCTTTTAAGGTTGTTACATTAATTTGTATCTTGGAAATATTCTCTATATTACGGGATAGAGTATCACACAAGTACACGCTCATTCCATCTACTACATCTTGAACTGCATTTTTAGGTATTAAGGGGTTTGCATAAAGATATGAAAAACCATCGGCATTGTATAATTAATTTGCGCCGGGAACGGTCAGGGGCGGGTTATTTGATTAATGATTAATTTATTGACTTTACATGAATTAGTTTCAATATTAGAAGGTTGATGTGTCTTTCGGGCAAGATAGGTCTAGTATCAGATGTTTCGACAGTATAAGCATCAAAACTGGGTGAACAATCATCGGACATACTCGTTATATGATTGTATAATAAATGTTTTTTAAATGTGTTTTTTAAAAGAAAAGTCCGATTGCAACCATCCTCTACACATGGATATGTTAAAAAAGTATGTGCCAAAGAAAAATGTTTAAATAATTCTTGTACAGAATTAATATTTTTGCTACATAAAAACACTTAGGTATTTTTACGCTTGCTTTTAACAAAATTAAATAATACAATCACTCCCCTAATTGATTCACATCCAGATCTGTCATAAGTGTGTTTACGGTCGTGTAAGTTTTGTCATATTTTGTTTTTAACTTGAAAAGTGTCATTTGGAAGAACTGCCATACATTCTTAGTCCGTATACAAAAAGCTGGAAACTCAGACCAAGCAAAATACGGACTAATCGGACGATGATTTGGGTTTGTTAGAAAATGTGTATAGCTTCTTTTCGCATTTTTAAATGCGGAAAGAAGCAATACATTCCATTAATAGAGAATGGAAACATTTCGGAGAGTAACATCATTATTTGTAAATAAATTGAAATTTGATGATAAAAAAATGTATAAATATGAAGAATGACTCAAGAAACATTTGATTACATTTTGGATTTATTGAAAAACCATTTGATGAAAAATTGGTGTAATTGGCATAAACAACCAATCCTTCCAGAAGAAAGACTTGTTGTCACCAATCAGTAAAAATAACAAATATATTTATCGCTTATTTATTCAAAGATAAAGTCAAGTCCAATAACAAAAATTGACGTTGATAAGTACTTTTATTTTTTAAGAAAAAAATCCGTTTTGCGGGCAATATATTTTTCTGATTCACATTTTTATAAAAAGGTGCTCTTAATTATGATCCTCATAAAGGTATTCTGATATTATGCTCTCAGAGAATGAATGAAAATAATTGTTTAGATCTGATGATTGATTTGTGATTGGTGGTGACTGGAGTGTTGCTGATATCAAATGAGTGGTGTGTGTATCTGGTGATTGATGTGTGATTGGTGGTGACTGGAGTGTTGCTGATATCAATTGAGAGGTGTGTGTATCTGGTGATTGATGTGTGATTGGTGGTGACTGGAGTGTTGCTGTATCATTTGAGTGGTGTGTGTATCTGGTGATTGATGTATGATTGGTGGCGGTGATGGCGTATATGGTCAGTACCTACCTAGAGAGAGATGAGTGTGAAGATAAACGTGACTAATATGCATAATCATCTACTGTTTTTTTGAATATCATTACGAAATCACAGCAGTTATTCTTGACGAATCTTGCGAATATGAGGTAAGTTACTCTTTAGGAACAATAAATTATTGTTACGAGCGTGGGGATCGGTTTAAATAGAAAATGCGAGGACAACCGTTGAAGGCAGGCTTTATTCAGCTTCACTTCAATTACAGCAAAGCGCGTAGAAATTCGAAAACTCTTCCTTACACAACACACAGTCACTTGTATAATCGCACTGTATAGCTTCACACACTTTATCGCTTTGTTCGCTTCGAATACTAGTCTTAGACTAACTTGAGCAGCGGCTGTTAGCTCGCCTTTTATATAAGGGGCGGCCGAGTAGCGAAAGATCGAGAAAAGACAGGTACGTTCTGAAAAAGACAGGAACTTTCTGGGAGGTTCTATTAGGTCTTGTGTCTCTTTCTATTCGTTCCATTCCTTCTAGAACAGTGACGTCAAGGCATGCTGTCTCTTTCTAGCCTGACGTCTCGTTCTATTCATTCCATTCCTTCTAGAACAGTGACGTCAAGGCATGCTGTCTCTTTCTATAGTGCCGTCTCGCTCACTCCTATGGAAATTTGGCCATATATTGAAGTGGCCAAGCGCCGGGCGTAGCACTACCCCCTTCTTAGACATGCTCGTCCCGAGCATTATTAGATCCGTAGTATCTCGCCAGTCGGTCAACATGTACAACCTTCAAGGGGCTTCGCTGGTTGCGTTGTATCCGGTATGTAACGTCATTGATCCTGGTGACAACTTTATACGGCCCTTCCCAGGTTGGAGACAACTTCGGAGATTTGCCTTTGCGACGCATCGGATTGTGTAGCCATACGAACGAGCCTTCGTCGAACCCGGCTTGATGAGAGTTGCGGTCGTATCGGGTTTTCATTCTGTCGCTTGCCTGGAGCCCAGATTCACGGACGTGGGTGTGAACGTCATTTAGTCTATCGCGCAATGCACTAGCGTATTCCGTGATTTCTTGCGGTGAATCTGGAGGACGTCCAGTCAGTAGATCAGCCGGTAGTCTCAGTTCTCTGCCAAAGTTTGCACACGCAGGCGTCACCGTTGTGTTTTCATGTATCGCTGTTCTATAAGACAACAAGAACAAAGGAATATGACTATCCCAGTCCTTCTGGTGGCTCTTAACAACCTTAGCCAAATGCCTTTCCAAGGTTTGGTTAAATCTTTCAACCATTCCGTCAGACTGCGGATGATATGGGGTAGTCCTGGTTTTATGAATACCCATTATCCTACAGGTTTCTTGAAATACCTGTGATTCAAAATTCCTTCCCTGGTCACTGTGTATTTCCAGAGGAACTCCATATCGGCAAAACACTTCCGTGACTAGTCTTTCCGCGACTGTAGTTGCTTCCTGGTTAGGTATGGCAAAAGCCTCTGGCCATTTAGTAAAGTAGTCCATTACTACTAGGATGTATTTGTTTCCAGACTCCGATGCAGGAAATGGCCCTGCAACATCTAATGCAATCCTTTCCCAAGGCGCTCCAACATTGTATAGCTTCAATGCTCCCCTGCTCCTTGTATGAGGCCCTTTTACCGATGCGCAGCATGTACATTTCCTACACCAATCTTCAACATCCTCACGGCAATGGATCCAATAGAATCGTTGACGAATCTTCATCAAAGTCTTCTTCACACCAAGATGACCGCCTGAAGTTCCGTCATGAATTGATCTCAAAACCTCATTAATTTTATTCTTTGGGACAACCAACTGTAGATGTGAGTCTTTCCCGTTTGCAGACTCCCATTTTCTACACAGGACTCCATTGTGTATCACGAGGCTTTTCCATTGTGCCCAGTAGCTCTTCGTAGCTGCACTCATTTGGGGGACATCACTCCATTTCGGCTTAGGTTTTCCTGCCCTTATCCATTCGAGAATAGGCTTGATGTCTCGATCCTCTTGCTGTGCTTGCTGCATGGCTTCGCTACTCCACTCATCGCTGACAGTAACAGTCCTTATCGTTCTAATCGGCACACTGTCCTTAGCTTCTTGCCTGCCACAATGGTTACATTTCACCGGACAGGGTCTTCGAGAGAGCGCATCTGCATTTCCATGCGCTTTCCCACTCCGATGTTCGATGACGAAGTCGTATTTCTGGAGCTTTTCAATCTGTCGCGCTGCTTGTTCTTGGCCATTAACTTGTTGAGTTCGTTTCGGGCAGCTAGGCCGAATATGTCCTTGTTCTTTGCAGAAATAACACCGGGGAGCGAATTTCCGACGGTGCACACGTTGCTCATTTGTTGAAATCTCTCGCAATCTATGTGCTCGAGGGTCATGTCGTACAGCTTCCACTTCAAGGGCGTGAGCAACAGCATCTTTAAGGGATGCATGGTGACCCAGACGGACGGCAGCTCTCACCTCCAAGTCTCTGATCCCGTCAATAAAAGCTTGCACCAAAATGCTGTCAAGAAATGACGAAGAAGCTCCTTGGTAAGCTTTTCTCACGAGCTTTTCTATTTCCAAAGCCCACTGCTGCAGAGACTCATTAAGACGCTGGTTTCTGTCCTTCAATTGGGCACGGTAGACATGTTCCAAGTGACTATCACCGTAACGTGATTCCAACGCTTCAAGAAGGCGGTCGTAAGTCACTTCACCTCCAAGCGCCTCTAAAACACTGAGTGCTTGGTCTCGTAACCCCAATGTTAATGCTGTTTTGGCTTGCTCCTTATCCCAACTGTTCGCCTTTGCCACAGACTCGAACTGCAGTTTGTATGCAGTCCACGAGGAGGTCCCGTCAAATGGCGGTACTTTGAACTTTCCGACAGTCTGTGCAGATGGAATGGTTACAGAGCCAGCTGTTCCGCAAGCTATTTTCGTCTCCAATTTTTTTACGTTTTGAGCCACAGACTGCAGCCGTTCCTCATAACTCTCAAATTTCTCGTCGATACTTCCTAATTTCTCCTCGTGGCTTTCTATTTTGTCTTGCACTGAATGAATTTCTCTTTGCCATTCTGCTTTAGACTCTTTCAAGAAGGCAAATAGATCTTCTTGTTGTTCCCGGAGCTGAACCTTTAGTTGCAAGGCCTGCTCTTCCTGGCGACGGGCCTGCTCTTCCTGGCGACGGGCCTGCTCTGCCTGGTGACGGGCCTGCTCTGCCTGGTGACGGGCCTGCTCTTCCTGGCGACAGATCAGCTCCTCCTGTTGTTGCTGGAGCTGTGCCTTCAATTGTAGAGTCTGCTCTTCCTGGCGACGGGCTTGCTCTTCCTGGCGACGGGCCTGCTCTTCCTGGCGACGGGCCTGCTCTTCCTGGCGACGGGCCTGATCTGCCTGGTGACGAGCCTGCTCCTTCAATAAGGTCATAATCGCGTTCAGGTTAATTTCCGATGATGATCTTGAAGCACCCGTCGACGTACTCGGAGTACCCGCAGCCTCTTCCGCGGCCTGGCTTCTGGTTTTAACACCCTCCCTGTCGTCTCTCGGCGTTATCGGCATTTTCTATCCCGCTTCTGACACCAGTTGTTACGAGCGTGGGGATCGGTTTAAATAGAAAATGCGAGGACAACCGTTGAAGGCAGGCTTTATTCAGCTTCACTTCAATTACAGCAAAGCGCGTAGAAATTCGAAAACTCTTCCTTACACAACACACAGTCACTTGTATAATCGCACTGTATAGCTTCACACACTTTATCGCTTTGTTCGCTTCGAATACTAGTCTTAGACTAACTTGAGCAGCGGCTGTTAGCTCGCCTTTTATATAAGGGGCGGCCGAGTAGCGAAAGATCGAGAAAAGACAGGTACGTTCTGAAAAAGACAGGAACTTTCTGGGAGGTTCTATTAGGTCTTGTGTCTCTTTCTATTCGTTCCATTCCTTCTAGAACAGTGACGTCAAGGCATGCTGTCTCTTTCTAGCCTGACGTCTCGTTCTATTCATTCCATTCCTTCTAGAACAGTGACGTCAAGGCATGCTGTCTCTTTCTATAGTGCCGTCTCGCTCACTCCTATGGAAATTTGGCCATATATTGAAGTGGCCAAGCGCCGGGCGTAGCATTATCATCATCTTCATTTTAACTTCTTTTGTTTTTCAAATACTCCAGTTTTTCCTCTCTATGTCTAACATATTTTGATTGAATGTGTTGGTTTTTTTTTGCGTGGTACTGAGCTCTCTTTCGGTTATTTGGTGCTTGCGGACCTCTCTGAGACGTTGCTTGGGCTGGCTTGATCAGGATTTGAATCGTCTTGATCGAGATTGTCTTGGTCGAGATTAGAATCACCTTGGATATAATTAAAATCACTAGTTTGTGGCTCAGATCTCACTGATATTTGACGTTTCGATTTGGTCAGATTTCCCGAAAATGTTCTTGCCTTAATGATATATTTCAAAAACAGCAGGGATTTGTAATATGGCCATTTCGGTTCATAGGAAGTAGATGCTCCATCCTCAGAATTTAAGCATAGGTAGCTTAGTGGTTAAGGAGTCGACCTTACGATCGAGAGGTCCCGGGCTCGAATCCTGGCCATTACACTACCGACGTGAACCCACTCCTAGCACAAGCAATTTAGCTTAGTTGGAGGGGTTAGAGGTAATATTAGTAATTTCGATAATTTCGGTTGCTAATATTCTTTAAAAAATAATAATTGAAGAAACAGCCAGTATAGGTATAGTATAGGATGATTTACAACCAATACATATGCCTATACCTATAAAGGAAACTTTCAACTCCATAGCAAACGACTTCAATAATATTTGGGATTTTCCGAATGCTTTGGGGCCATCGACGGGAAGCATGTATGTGTAATCTGTCCAAGTCAGTCAAGGTCTATGTTTTTCAATTACAAAAAGATTTTTTCTATGATTCTGCATGCGGTCGCTGACGCAAATTATCAATATACAATAGTTGAATTTGGCGGATTTGGTAAACAGAGCGACGGTGGAACATTGAAGGCTGCCGAACTATATAAAGAATTTAAGTACCGGGGAGATGCATATTCCAGAACCGGAATATTTTCAAGGAACGAACGTGAAAGCATCGTATGTTTTTAAAGGCAATAAAGCATATGCATTGCTGAAATATTTATTAAAACCTTTTGGTGGGCGATATTTGTCTTCAGACCAAAATAATTTTAATAATCGTCTATCGATCGCCAGAAAATGTGGAGTGTGCGTTCGGCATAGCAAACTCAAAATGGCGACTACTTTCTAAATGCATTGAATGTAATGTTGATTTAACAGAAAAAAATGTTAAATGTATTTGTGTTTTACACAACACTACAATCGATGAAGAAGGTATCGACCGAAATTTGACTCCTGTAAATATAATACATTTAAGGTGGAATAGATCAAATCACCCTACAAATGAAGCAATGGATATATTGACTATTTTTCACACAGTACATTGACTTACAACACTTAATTATTTAACTGTATCTACCCTCACTAACATTAATGGCATAGCTTTGACATCACAACCTAAATAACATTTTTATCAGACATATTTAAATAAAGAACTTATAAAACTTAACTGTTTGGACCAGCGGCTTGAAGGCACCGTTCAGTGCTTATCGGCGCGCGTTCATATATTTTCCTGCGCGGGTTACCAGCGCTGTTAAGCGCCGGTAAGCGCTTATAAGTTTCCAGCTTTCTTTCTGTATACGGCCAAACTCCGCATCGGTTGCTGGTTCGGTTGCTTGTTGTTCCAATTCGTATGATGAATTGTCAATTAAATAAACATCATTCATGCTTATATGTTCAACTTCCTCAGTCTGAACATTATTAAAAATGTATATTCTTCTACAATATCTATATAGTACTATACTAAATAAATAAATATTTATATACGGACAAATCACACAGATTGAGTTAGCACTAAATTAAGTTCGAGACTTGAATTATGGCAGACTAACTCTACAATACTATATTTTATAATAAATACATATACATTTAGATAAAAATTTAAGACCCAGGCCAATCTGAAAACGATAATTTTCATCTTGACCCAACTGAGGATTGAACCCGGAACCTCCGGTGTGGCAGTCTGGCGTGATGACCATTGGGCCACTGATATATGTCGTCAACTATGTATTAGGTCCTTACGTAGCCATTGCGATGAGCGCTTTCGATTATCGTACAATATCCACTTTTCATCACAAGTAATGATTCGATTTAAAATCCCTGCATTATTGTGTCGGTTGAGCAAAGTAACACAGCAGGTGACCCGTGTTTGCAAGTTCGATTCACTCAATTCATGAGGTACCCATCGTTCGAGTTTTTTTACTTTCCCGATTTGCTTCAAGTGGATTAATACAGTTTTGTCACTTACCCCGAAGCCTGCTGCTATCTCTGAAGTGCTTTGTGATGGATCCGCTTCCACAATAGCCATTAATTCTTCGTTTTTCACTTTGATCTCCGGCCGTCCTCGGGGTTGGTTCATAAGGTTGAAATTTCCAGAACGAAAACGTTGAAACCAAAAACGTACCGTGCTGTCTTTAGCGACACCAGCGCCGTACACATCATTAATTCTTCGAGCTGTTTCTGCAGCACTGGTGCCAAAGTAGAACTCGTACTCGTAAATATACCGATATTTCATGTTTTCCATTGCGCGGTAATAAGCGACGCCAAAGAAAAAATAATGAGGAAAATAACAAATGAATGACTGTATTCCAAAGAAAAAAACCAGCTAAATAAATTTATTAATTTGAATTTGGAATTCTTAACTAAAGAGGAGATATTTCAGATCAAATTGATCAGTACGACAAAACGCTAATTTCATACGCAAGGACCTAATACTAGCCAATGCCCAAAACATCATCCGTGTTAAACAATTTTATTGCTATCCCTTGATAACCACCAGCTATAAAAAGATTATGTGCTCCAGAAAATAAAGTATCTTAGCGCAAATTTCATCTCAATCTGTTGAGCCAATTTTGCATGAAGGAGTAACAAACATCTATCCATCTATCTTTAGAAACTTTCGCAAATATAACACTTGTAATAATAGGAAGGATAATCAAACTAAATCAAGCTATAGATTTTTAATTGTCATCGGGGCTGAGAGGGCCAAATGACAGGCAAAGGGTTATACTACATAAATATCTATACTGTCACAGCACCTACGAATGGATAATGTAGGTAAAGCTACGAGTACCTATATATTTACTGTTATGTTGGCTGGTGAAAATGCGTCAGTTACGATATTTTTAAGCATAGCTATTTGGGTAGTTAGCTTGGCTCTGTTTCTCAGGATCTCATCCCTGTAATAGTACAGGGATGAGATCCTTAATATCATCAGGCGACAATATTTATAGGGTTTCTATGTCAATGCACTGTTCTGGAAAAAGTAAAATTTTGAAACTCAGTAGGTACCGAAATTACGGCATCTCATTTTTATAAAAGCTATTGGTACCGATCCGTACCTGCTGGGACTTAACCTATTCTAGTAGAGTCATGTAGGGCAACTGTACGCAATTTTTAATAAATTGCTTCCAGAATAGAATTTTTGGTTGATTGAAAAAAAAACAACGTTTATTCTAACGTAAAAAGCCTTTGTCAGTAATAACTAAACATATTTGCAAATTCTAATAATAAATTATTGAAACTTTTAATCATCAAGGAAAATGCGGACACTTACCCGCTTCGGCGGGAAAGTGTCCGCATGCCTTCAGTTAAGTGTACGCAACGTCGACAAAGTGTACGCACATCCGAAACTTAATCTTTTAATATACACAGATCACAAGTATATATGCCACTCTCGCAGCTGTTGCAGGCTTCGTGCCACCAAGAGTTACAAATTGAACATTTAATCCATGCTTCAACCGTATCTCCGCACTTTTCTTGACACAACGGACACTCGTACTCTTGCTCTGAACATTTATTCTTGTTGTTGTCTTTAGTTTTAATATTAGTCTAATATTAATATTAGTATTATCTTTCTTCTTTGGCTTAGTTTTGGTTTCCATGTTCATTTTTGGTTTTGTTATTTTCTTAGATTTTCGGTCCACTTCTTTTTGTTTCTCCTCTAACATATTTTTAAACAAAATTTCCAGAAATTACATTTACTAGGGCTTTTACAAAGGTAATATATATTTTTTGATTGCGCAACGTAGGATGATATTGCAAGATAGAATTTTGAATGGAAATGAATGAACGCGTTAGAATTAATTATTAATGACGAGTGAATGTGTCGTGGACACGGGCTATTAGTGATTATTTCCGATTTGCTGGCATTTTTGCGTCGTGTCTGAATGTGAGTTGCCTTTGGCAATGGGCTTATATTGATTAAAGGAATATGAGATTTGTGAGTATTCAAAATGTTACCGAGAACGGGCGGCGGAATAATTTGTTGTTCCTGAAATTCTTTTATTTGGTCCATCGGGTCAGAGAGCGCAGGCGATGGTTCATTGCCAGACGTAGAAGCAACCAATTCTTGAGGAACAGGTACAACAGATACAATATGATGATCCAAGCCAAGTGAACTAGAAGTAGACGCAGTTTGAAGGACAGTATCAGAAGTTGGACTAAACATATCTGTAACTGAAGATGGTAAAAAATCTGCTTCTGTAAACAGATTGTTGTCGAAGTGATATATTCCCGTGAACCTGAAAGCTGAAGCTGCGTTACCTAGAGTGGCAATTTTTATAAAGGCTCTGTTGAAAATCGAAGTCACTTGGTATTGATTAATAGATCTACCAGGATGCTGTGCCAGCCATTTATCAGCTTCAATTGCGTATTGGCTTTTAAGAGGATTATAAAAAACCATATCCAAGGGTTATAATTTGTGACTGCTGTGAGGTGGCAAATAAGTACTATGTTGTTATGGTGTCTGCAATACAAGGTAGCTTGCAAGCTAATATGGCTTAAATGATTGTGAATAATCAGTAGCACAGGATTATCGACAGTTGGTGAAGTATAGTCCTTGAAATGATGAAGCCATTGCAAATATAAATCCGTCTTGATGAATCCCGAATCAGATGTCATACCAATACTTCCAGTTGGAGCTCCATCCACGAGTTCACCCTTCATTCTTTTCCAGGAAAAATGAATGCAAGCGGCACATAATTTCCAGTTGCACTGACACAGCAAACAGCTGTTATAGTTTGACCATGATCTCCAGAAACAATTTTATTAACATTTTTTCCTTTCACTGCACGCGGCACTGTGCTGATGCCAGTCTCGTCCATATTATATATTCGACCTGGGGGGAAGTTATATTTTTCTTGACACTCTTTCAGGTTTGTATAAAATCTATTTACTTGCACTTGATTAAAACCAATGGCTCTTGCTATGCTCGTAGGTGTAGTTTGCTTTAAAGCTAAACCAGGAAGTCGTTCCAGCCATTTTTGTGGTTTTATCAAATCTATTCTCTATTTCATTCACTTCTGCAAATTCATAAATCAATTTTCTCAGTGCATTCAAAGTAAGAGCGTAGAACCTCTCGTCACTAGATTTGCAATGGTTGTAAATTTCTTGGCAATTTTAATATCAGATTTCAGATGGCCATCATAGATAATTAATAATAATAATATACCTACCTCTTGTTTACGTGTAAATGTTTGTGGGGTTTTAGATATTAGTGAGAGAGATATACTGGAAGGTGCGTGTTGAGTTACTATGGCACGTGCAGAGTACGTCCCCACTGGAAGCCCTCTTCCACCGTAACTGCACGGCTAGGATGATTAAATAAAACGTTACGTTATAAAATTGACTGCACTGTTTAATTACTGAATTTAGTCTAACACGGTTACAAGGTTACTATATCGCGAAGGGTTGAGGTGTGGACACAAGCGAACGGCCGAATTGTTGGGAGGTAGCTGGCGCGGGCGCGGGCTAATGCCGCGACGTGCCGCGAATGGAATTCGCTGCGTAAGCAACGCCGTGCCTTGTACAATGTACTTACTGTGTCCCTACATCAACCCCCCCCCCCTTACAAAAAAATAAGGGAAAGTCCAAAAAAAAAAAAGAAATACTACCTACCATTTACACATTTGTCAAGCGTTGTGCCAAGTTTCGTACTCTATGATGTACTATGTCTGTGACTTGATACTCTATCCGGCGCTAAGCGTCGGTTACAAAATTCTTGGAATGGCACTGCCGTCGTATTTATGGTTCCTAATCAAATTGATCTTTACTACAAAGTTGTAATAACATTTGTTATGAAATTCGCGTTATAGCAGTATTCGACTGTTCTATGTTCCACAACTAACAAAGAACGTAACATACTCTTATTAAGGTTACACAACACAATCAATTGTAATAAGAAATAATACAAAATCAATAGTACAATTGACAAGGTAATACAAACATAAAAAACGAATATAATCAAACATAAAACAAGGAGTTCCATTATTTATCAGTAGGTCAACAATTCTACGTCATACCTTTATAACAGAATGAATAAAGTCACTTCATACAAATTGCTATTCTGCACATTCCTGTGTGCCTTTGTGCACTGATTATAATACATGAACTTGGTATTCATATAAAACATAACAGAATAATTTTTGTTTTAAGCACAATTCTGAGATTACAAAATAAAATAAAATGCATACGTTAACACAAAGAAAAAAAATTCTTACATACTACTCAGGTGGCAAACAAGCACATGGCTCACCTGATGGTAAACGGATTCCGCACGAAACACTTTTTACGTAGTAAATACGACTTGCTGTGGCTTACGTGGTTGGTTACCAGTTTCCACGTTAGCTAATATGGTTCTTCCATTTACTATTTCTTTTTGAATCCAAGATTTAGTTTTTGCGCTACATTTTCGCCATAACCAATACAATATAATTATCGCTAGTATCGTCAATAGCGTAAATAAACAAATTCCAAATATTTTCATATTGTCACGGAATTCTTGGTTTACAATCGAAGCGTTTTGAGCTACAACAATATCCTTTGACTGTGAGCTACCCATAGTTTCAGGTTAAACTTTCAACAAAGGAAAAGATACACGCAAAAATACTAGTGGACTGTCTAGTTAATTAGATTGCCAATGAACCATTACCAAGTGAATGAAACATAATATATACATGCTCCAAAAAAAATGCTTAGTGCGTTACTTTTATTATTCAACTAAATCGAACGGGTTTGTTAATCACTCGACCTGTCCGCGTGATGCGACGTAAAGATGGGTCATCATTAAATTTAACTTTACACTCTTTCGCAATACCTTGACTACTTTTATTCTGAGTTGCATTCTTACGTTCGCCTACTTGTTTATTAGAGCAATTACTATCTGATTGCTTAATTTCCTGTTCGCAAGTAAGTAAATAAGCGGGTTTTAAACGATCGATGGAAACGAATGACTTTCTATCAGGATACTGTATGAGATATCCTTTCTCGTACTTTTTAATTACTAGATAGGGTCCATCGAAAGGAGGTTGCAGAGACTTCCTTACATAATCGTTACGAATAAAAACTTTTTGACACATTTTCAAGTCAGGATGTACAAACACAGATCTAGAGTTACTATGACTCAAGGGTCTAGGTCTTAAATCATCAATAGTGTGTCTCAATTGTTTAACGAAGTCCTCGCAGTTGCTTAAAGATTGCTCACTTACCTCGAAATATTCACCAGGAAGTCTTAGCGTTCTGCCAAACGTTAGCTCGGCGGCACTCACTCCTGTGTCGTTTCTAGGGGCCGCACGCAAACCTAGCATGACAGTATACATCTCGTCTATCCACGATCCAGAATTATTTAAACGAGCCATTAATGAAGCTTTAAAATTGCGATGCCAGCGTTCAATAGCTCCGTTTGCCTGTGGATGATAAGGAGTGGTCCTAATTTTATTAACGCCTAAGAACTTTAATAGTTGTCGGAAGAGATTACTTTCAAACTGTCTGCCCTGATCACTCGTAAGCTTAATAGGACATCCATAACGCGTAATCCATCCTTCGTACAATAGCTTGGCAACTGAGTTCGCACAGATATCTTTCAAAGGAAATGCTTCAGGCCATCCGGTTTGCCTGTCTATCATAGTAAGACAATAACGATAACCTTCCTCTGTCGTTGGCAACGGGCCTATAATATCAATATGCAAGTGTTCGAACCGATTAAGCTTTGAAAATTTGCCTAATTCTGACACAGTATGGCGTTGTATTTTTGAACGTTGGCATTGGGTACATGTCTTCGCCCATAGGCCTACGTCTTTATTCATCCCTGGCCAAAAATATTTACTACTCACTAATTTTCTAGAGGTACGTATACCAGGATGACTAAGGCTGTGTACTGAATCGAACGCCGTTCGTCTAAACCTTTGTGTTAAATAAGGTCGTATTGTACTATCCGAAACATTACAAAGTATTTGATTCTTACAAAGAGGTATTGTTACCTTTCGTAACTTTATACTGCTGTTACTATCATGTAACATTTCCTGCGCTTGCGAGTCGTTGTTTTGTTCTAACGCTAATTCTTCGAAGTCGAACATGCTGGGACAGAGTATTGTTTCTACTCGCGATAACGAGTCAGCAACCACGTTATCCGGGCCACCTATGTGACGGATATCGGTTGTGAACTCACTAATAAATAATAACTGACGTGTACGTCTAGGAATTTCGTTACTAGAATTCATTTTTTTAAATGCAAAGGTTAACGGCTTGTGATCGGTAAAAATAATCAATTCCTGGCCTTCGAACATAGATCTAAAATACTGTATAGCCAAATAAATTGCAAGTAATTCCCTATCGTAGGTACTGTACTTTTGTTGCGTATTGGTCATACGTTTAGAAAAATAGGCTAGCGGTACCCAGTTTCCATCAACTTGCTGTTGTAGGACAGCGCCTACGCAGCTGTCTGAGGCATCGGTCATTAACGATATAGGTATGCCTGTTATTGGATACGCTAGTGTTGCAGCTTCCTGTAAGCTTGCCTTACATTGTTCGAATGCTCTGATAGCTGAGTCTGACCACACAATAACCGATTTGTCTTTCTTTTTCGCACCGCACAGATAAGTGTTTAATTCTTTTTGATACTGTGCTGCTTTAGGTAAATGACTTCTATAAAAATTAATCATACCTAAGAATCTACGTAATTCGTCAACGGTTCTAGGTAATGGGTACTCAATAATTGCTTGTACCTTTGTCGGCAGAGGTTTAAGACCTTCTGCGGACACTTCATGTCCTAAGAATTCGATTTTTTCCTGACTAAAATTACATTTTGATACGTTAATAGTTAAACCAACTTTCTCTAATCGCTGAAACAATGCTTCTAAATGCTTATCGTGCAAGATAGAGTTTTCTGACGCAACTATGATGTCATCTAAGTAACATGAAATAAATTCGCGTTGGTACTCTGAAAATTCAGGATTATTTTTCTGAAATTCGTCTTCTAGATTCTGCAATACACAATTATTCATGAAACGTTGAAATGTGCTCGCTGCTCCTTTGAGACCAAACTGCATCTTAGGGAAAGAAAACAGCCCAAAAGTTGTTATTATGGCAGTTTTGTCTACGTCTTCAGGTGCTACAGGAATAAAATGATAAGCTCTATTTATATCTATACGCGAAAAAACTTTCTTATTTGCTAAAATGTATGTTAAAATTTATATTCGGAATGGGATAACGGTCGGGCTTCGTGATAGCATTCAAAGCTCGATAATCACCACACGGTCGTATCTGACCGTCTTTCTTGGGTACCACGTGAAGTGGGCTAGCCCAAGTGCTGTTAGATGGTGTACAAATCCCTAACTCTTGCATTAATCTAAATTCTTCACGTACCTTTTTGTAGCTATCCGGAGGTAGTGGTCTGGCCTTGGCGTGTACTGGTGGACCTGTTGTCTCTATGTGATGAACTACTGGGTGAGCTGGTGGTTCTTTAAAAGATACGGGTTTCGTTAAGTTAGTGTATTTACTAAGCAAGTGATAGTCCTTTACTAGGGACTCAGTTACAGTACTAATTGATTGCTGCTTACAGTTCACAATATTAGAAGTTACATGTAAGCTAGTTTCGTTATCAATCAAACGTTTGCCTCTCAAATCAACTAACAGATTGTAGTGTCGTAAAAAATCTGCCCCAATTATGGGCTGACTAACATCGGCAATGATGAAATTCCAGTTAAAAACTCTCCTTAAGCCTAAATTTAAAGCTAAGGTCTTAGTACCGTACGTTTTGATTTCCGTGCCGTTTGCTGCATAAAGTTTATATTCGCACTCATTCACTATGTTACGCACTAACCTGTAAGATTTCGGAACCACTGAAATATTTGCACCAGAGTCAATTAAAAAACGCATACCATTATTACGTTCCGTAACGCAGAGTGTCGATGGTTTGCTACTGGAATACAGGAACCCACCGTTGCAACCTGTATTGCTCCTAGTTTTCCGGCTTTTTGTAGTTGCAGGGCTCGACGCACTTCTTTGCTTTCTCGCCATATCTATAGTGATAGAAACATAACCAATTCGGGTTCTTCGGGTTGTTTCTATTATTGCTGCTACGTCTTGAACGGTCGCGAGATTGAGAACGGGAACGCGCGTTTCTGCGCTTGTAATTTCCGGTCCTTTCCTTTCCTATTTTAGCAATTTTCGCACTTAATTTTGCAATTTCCGCTAAGAGTTTCGATGTACTGTCTGCACTCGCGCTTTCGGATATGGCTGCTACTTGTGCTGGTTGAATGTTTTCTACTATTTTATCCGCTATAGCTGCCAATCGTTCCAAATCCTTAGTATCCGCTGCGGCTAATGCACTTCTCGCTGCGGTCGGCAGGTGATTCTGCCATAGCACCTTGAGGGTGTCGTCGGCCACCTTACCCCTTGCTAAGTCTTGCATTTTTCGCAACAATTGCGAAGGTTTTTGGTCACCGAGGTCCATTTCGCCAATTAATTTCTGTATTTTCCGGTTCTCAGATTCTTCGTAAATTTGTAGTAATCTATACTTTAAAAAGTCATATTTCTTTTCGGTCGGCGGCGTAATAATTATGTCCGATACCTGTTGGATTACTTCCTTGCCTAGCTTGGACACTACGATGTTGAATTTCGCGTCGTCGCTCATCTTCTGCGGTCGTAACACGGCTTCCGCATGGAGGAACCAAACTCGTGGTTGGTCGGTCCAAAATGTAGATATTCGGGATGCGACAGAGATAGCTGCAAGTCCGACGTCTTCCACTATGACTTTTTGCTCGGGCGCGGCTTCGGTGGTCGCCATTTCACTAATTTAATTACACTTAAGTCTTTTACAGAATTACTAAAACAATTCAAGTATGCAGGCGCTCGCGTAAAAGTCTTACCGCGTGTTCGCTTGGCCACCTCGTGAGTTACCCCCTTTAAAGCGTAATTAGGTACGATTACGCTGTCACACAGGCGAAAACTAATTTTGACACAGTCACGCTAACGAACGTCGGAAGGTCACCACTGTGGGGTTTTAGATATTAGTGAGAGAGATATACTGGAAGGTGCGTGTTGAGTTACTATGGCACGTGCAGAGTACGTCCCCACTGGAAGCCCTCTTCCACCGTAACTGCACGGCTAGGATGATTAAATAAAACGTTACGTTATAAAATTGACTGCACTGTTTAATTACTGAACCTAGTCTAACACGGTTACAAGGTTACTATATCGCGAAGGGTTGAGGTGTGGACACAAGCGAACGGCCGAATTGTTGGGAGGTAACTGGCGCGGGCGCGGGCTTATGCCGCGACGTGCCGCGAATGGAATTCGCTGCGTAAGCAACGCCGTGCCTTGTACAATGTACTTACTGTGTCCCTACATGTTTGTTGATATCTCCCCATTGATGTTGCAGTGGAGTTGAGTTTTAAACGTTTTCTCAAAGTACTCTCATTGATCCCAACATCTTCTGCTGCTGCTCGTTTCGATTTTCCTTCTCCAATCAACTACTTGGCTTTATCAATTTGCTCTGAGTACAGATTTTTCGATCGGGACATTTCCTAATGTATTTTCGAGGCATTTTCAATCTAGAAGGTAAAAAAATACTTGATATGCTTTGTTACTTCGGTAGGGTAAGTATACGCATTTCAAAACTGCGGACTTACCCCAACCCGTCAAAGAAAACAAAAAAAATATGCAAATATGACTTACCTTATATCAAATACGTAAATTCACACAAAATATTGATTAGTTTCTCCTGTTCCCAGTCATTTTGTTTACTTACTCGGACAAATATTAATTTTAAGAAATTAAATAAGAAAACAGTGTAAAACCAATATTGTCACGTAAGTATCCCTGGCCTTGAGCAGAAAACTTGTGACGCGGTACTCTTGCTTGGCAGTCAAGTGTGAACTAAATACTCATTCAGTCTCGACCAGTTGTCAACCGCTTCATTCGCACGATTTCACTGCGAACACTTACCCGCTGCGTACGGTTACCCCACATGACTATAGAGTTTATGTAAACATACCGAGACCGAAAAGAAAAAAATTCAGCGTACTATAGATTACATTGTTGCAATTTAAATAACGATTTTTTCACATAGTCACGTCAGTCATTAAATAGAACTTACTTTTAAATTTCTCGATGTACATGGAGAGGTCCCATGATTTCAAGTACATCCATCGGCTGGCTCCGCCTTAGATGCCGCCTCGTCAAACTCGCTCATATTTGTGAATATTTGCCCTTGCCCTCCTTTACAGAGTTTTTTCACAAACACCATGCGCGCACGTTACAAACAAGCAACCCGAACAAAGAATACAATATATAAAATATTCTTAGCGGAGAACCAGAACTTAGTTTCTAATTGACCACAAAACGTGACCCGACCAAACGTCATGACAGGCGGACAGGAACAGGAATGAACGTGATTTGCGCGCCCGTCGCATCGCATTCCCATCGTTTTTTAAGCAAGTTACACATAAACAAATATTTTTTGCTTATGGTTACAAAAGTTTAATTATAATTGCCAAATGTTATGTAATTTTTAGATATATGATTGTTAAATATTTCCAACATATCATAATTCTTTTTTAAGACCACAAATGGGTAAAAAGTTACAAAACTGTTTGTCGTTAATAAACAAAGTAATGTACCATATCAACACATAATGTTCATCACATATCTACAAAAATTGATTTATTACTAAAATGTTGTAGACATTATGTAGTACGAGTACACACACAGTCTGATATAAATTAATCAAATACTTTGTTACTTACTAAGTAATACAGTTTAGTTATAACATCAACTTACGGTTTGGTTAAAGATGACCGAAGATAGTAATAATAATTAGAAATACGGGTCTGTTACTTTTAAATAAATCGTATTATGGCCTGCAGCCATATTAATTCGTTAACCTTTATCTCTTCACTTGACTTAAATTAGGCTCGGTATATACAGGGTGTATTTTTGAAACGGGGCAGTAAGGGCAAGTACCTTAACCGTTGCAGTTACAGCAAAACGTTCTTAAAAGACCTTCCCTAACTTTTTGGGACATTTTGAACTGCATTCACAGATTTTGTAAAAAACTTACAGTTAGCAAAAAAAATGCAAAAAGTTCAAAATTTTTTTTTTATGCCAATCGATTCTATTTCATGTGGGGATCAAAAAACTCTATGGGACCATTTTAGCTTTCAGTACTAGAAAAGACAGAAATCGCCAAAGACCTTTCCCATACATTTCGTACGGAAATATGATAAATCAACTCGAAACTCATAGGTCAGGTAAAATTTTGAACATTTTAAATAAAAAAAATCATTTAAACATTTAAGAAATTGGTTTATGAAATAAATTGCTCAAAATGATTTCCATTTTCACGAATACATAAGTCTATCCTTTTTTGCATTGAACGAATGGCGGCTAATAATGTTCTGGGATGAATATTACGTAAAATGGTCATTAATGCATCCTTGAGCTCTTGAACACTGGCGTACGTCGTCTTATACACCTCGTTTTTCACGAAGCCCCATAAAAAAAATCAAGTGGTGTTAGATCGGGGCTACGAGGTGGCCACTGTGTTGGACCATGTGTACCTATCCACTGTGTACCGAATAGGCGGCTCAAATTGGAACGTGAAAGGTGACTGTTATGTGGCGGAGCACCATCTTGTTGAAAATGAACTTTTCGCAATTCCGACAGGGGTCATTCGTCCATCTCGTTTTCAAGATGGTGTAAAATGACTTCATTATACATGGCAGAATTCAGTTTCCCTTCATAAAATTCCACCATTATGACTCGATTGGACATTATACCACACCAACAGTTGAATGAGAAGCGAACCTGATTATGACTTGCCGTAACTCTTAGTGGATTTTCTTTGGACCAATAGTGGTGATTTTTTCTGTTGTACATACCGTTATTGGAAAAATTCGTTTCGTCTGACCACAGTATGTAATTTAAAAATTCATGATCTCTGCTTATTTTTCCTCTTAGCCATCTGCAAAAAGTAAGCCTTCGAACATCATCACCCGGATGTAACACTTGAACTATGCGCCCATATCGATAGCACTTGTAGCCGTATTTCTTCCATATCTTTATCACAAGGGAGTGGGATACACCTACTTCAAGGGCGACTTGCCTGGACGATACCTCTGGATATGCTTCGACATAAGTTAGAACCGCAATCTCCGTGTCCATGTCCACACGAGGCTGCCGCTTTCTTTTGAAAGAACCCTGCAATTCCAGGTTTTTCAAAAGATTTGTAATAACCTTTCTTGTTGGCACATGCCGCAACGGATACTTATTGCGGTACCACACTAATGCAGCTCCCGCATTTCGATTATTGACAAAATACGCTTCTAATAAGTCAATTTTTTCACGATTAGAAGACATTTTAGCGAAAATCCTTAATTAATAACTCATACGAAGTTTCTCATCTGAAACTAAGAATAACACACAGATTTTCGAATCAAATTCGAAATTTGAGGGTAAAAATTCTTTTTATTTACTTTACAGTCAATTCTACCCACTTCCTGGCCATAACAAAATGTTACACCATCGTAGAAATTTGTTTCTGTTGCCGAAATGTATGGGAAACGTTTTTGGCGATTTCTGTCTTTCCTAGTACTGAAAGCTAAAATGGTCTCATAGAGATTTTTGATCCCCACATGAAATAGAATCGATTGGCATAAAAAAAAATTTTTGGACTTTTTGCTTTTTTTTTGCCAACTGTAAGTTTTTTACAAAATCTGTGAATGCAGTTCAAAATATGTCAAAAAGTTAGGGAAGGTCTTCTAAAAACGTTGCTGTAACTGCAACGGTTAAGGTACTTGCCCTTACTGCCCCGTTTCAAAAATACACCCTGTATAGTGGCTGTTGAAACGAAACCATAACGCGATTCAGTTTTGTGGTACAACGCCATCTATCGAACATAGATGTAAACTTACATCTAACTAATTGTTTAAATCTTGGACATACCGCCCGCCAAGGAAAAGCTGCAAAATGTCCTTAATTATAGGCCTTGGTGAAAGGTTAATGTCCACAACTATATTGTTTACAACACAATCGTACCAAAGGAAACAAAAAAATTAATGTACATGAAATATCTTGCCTTAATCTCTAACATGTGTTACAAATTTACAATGCAATATACACTATTTAATTTATGGCAAAAATTACAAAAAATTTAACCACTATAAAACCAACAAACACTTTAGCTACTGTGCTACTGGTAGAACACATATTTTAGAGACAGGTCTCTTTATAGTGGAAGTCTTGGTTCTAAGACTAACCACGCGTGTGATACCGTCAGGCCCGGGATGTTTACATTCTACCCGTCCAAGCAACCATCTACCTGGAGGTAAATCGTCCTCCTTAATTAAGACGACATCACCGAGAGCAGGTTCAGGAGTCCGGTAAGTCCATTTTCGCCTTTGCAGGAACTGATTCAGATAATCATGGTTCCCCAACCAAAAAGTGGCCTGGAGTCAATACCTCTAGCTCTCGCTGATCCTCACAATAAGAGAGAGGCCTCGAGTTGAGGCAAGCCTCAATTTGAGCTAAAACGGTTGACAGCACCTCAAAAGTCAACGTTGCGTTCCCAACCACCCGTCTAAGGTGATGTTTTGTCGACCTTATACCTGATTCCCATAAACCTCCTTGATTAGGTGCGTGAGGTGTGATAAACGTCCATTGCGTGCCATTATTAGCAAGACACTCGGATAATTCAGGTATAAAACTTGACCGTTCTTCGTCTAACAGCTCGGCTAGTTCTCGCGCAGCTCCCACAAAATTGGTGCCATTATCGCTATAGAGGTGAGCGCAGTGCCCACGTCGTGCCACGAATCTTTTAAAAGCAGCCAAAAAGCCTTTTGACGTCATGTCACTGACTGCCTCCAAATGAATGGCTCGTGTCGACATACAAATGAATAATCATCCTAATATTAATGGGACCAGCATAATCCACTCCACTGTTGAAAAAAGCCTTATTAGGCGTCACACGTGGAGAGGGAAGTTGGCCTATTAATTGATTTTTTGTTTTGTGGGAATATCTGATGCATACGACACATTTTCTATAACATTCCTTAACTAGAGATTAAATTCCCACAACCCAGTATCTGGACTTCAAGTATGTGATCATAGCTTGAGGTTCCCCGTGCATAGTTGTGAAATGTGATCGGTTGTTAATAATTTAGTTAAAAAAGAATCTTTCGGAATTCGAATTGGGTGCTTGCGGTCATACTTCAACGGTGCCATTTCCAGGCGCCCCCTACCCGTACTACTCTCTCAGCGTCTAAAAATAAATTTAATGATTTAAACCTACCCTTCTTGTTTAATTTAGACCCGGACGTTTCCGACTCATTGATTTCATCTGCAAAATGTTATTCTTGACACCTCTGAATACAAATCTTCATCGCGTCAGTAAGTTCTATAGTGGATAAAGTGCATTCCTTGTTACTGTTTTGAATGACTTGAGACCTTTTATGTTTTATATTCATATTTTCGTGTGCGCGCGCTGTCACGACAAGTAGTTAGTTAATCGCGATGTCACCTACGACTACCCTAAAGTGTGCGTCGTGTAATATAGTTATTTGTGAACTTCTTGCTTTCATACAAAATAAGCAAGATGTTATAGATGAAAAATCCTCAGTGACTTTATGTGTGTCTAGTTTCTCGGAAGAGAATATTAATGCCGCTAAAAGCTTGTTGTTTACGGCGGTATCACAACGGAAAATAACTAGAAGAAAGGCGAAGAAATCGTTTAAAGATTTATATGATGTTATAGCTGTGTTTAAGGAGTCTAATCCAGACGAATTGCCTGTGTTTGTGGCCAAGGAGTTGCAAAGGCTTCCACCATTAACCTTCAATCATATTGACGCCTTACGATTGCTTAAGGATATAATCGTGCTTAAACATGAATTACAGGCAATGAAAGAAACGTATGTTACGCAGGAACAACTCCGAGAGGTCAAGACGGATCTGTTGCAAAACAAACATGCTTCGATCATCGATATCCCGGATTATTTTATAAACTTAAAAAGAGGCGGTGGAGGGCGAAAAAGTGAATGTTATGATGATAGTGGGCCGATTGGTTTACCTCATATACCGATATCAACGCGGCCCAATGACAATACGTAAGCTGACGGCCTCGACGAGCGGCGTTTGCTGTCTCGCTCGCACTCAGGCAAATTGATGCGCTCGTCTCCCTTACGGTCCTTACAGCCGGCGACCCCGCCAATTCAACAACAACCGCCGCTTGCGCTGTCACGCCTGTCACTGTCTAATCGTAACATTCGTAACAGCTCGCTAACTACTTTTGGTAGCGATTTTGTCTCCCCGACAAGAGTAGGAACTTTATCTGCTGAGATTGCATCTATCCAGGCATCAGGTACGGCTGTCGGGATCCCCCCGACACAGGAATTAGAGGAAATGCAGATAAAAAGGAGCTATAGTGAGGACGACTGGGTGCGTGTTGAACGTAAAAAATACAGGAATCGTTTTGAGACTGTACAAGGCAAAGCCTCTTCGAATCCCCAGGAAAAGTTTAAGGCAGCGGATATAAGAATCCCTTTCTTTATTAACAATGTGGACAATAGTACGAAGGAGGCGGATATCAAGGAGTGTATTTATAGCAAAATGCAGGTTAACGTGAACATAAGAAAACTTAACACTAAAAAACATAAACAATTCAGTGCCTACATTGTCTACGTGCCTAAGAACAAGTTATCTTTGTTTCTTAATGACAGTTTGTGGCCTGAGGGAATTCTCTTCAGACGTTTCGTTGACTTAAAAAGAAATCCTAGACAAACAATTGTTAATCTTGAAAACAATAAAATCATTAATGGGGAAGAACAACACAGCAAAGTTTGTCACATTTAATTGTAAGTCGCTTATGAGATTAATGGAATGCATTAGAGCACTGTGTCAATCGTCACACTTGATTGCGCTGCAGGAGACATGCCTTCTTCCTCATGATATCCCGCTTTTGGGTACAGTACATAAAGACTTTGAGTATACAGGGAAGTCCGCCGTTGACACGTCGGAATGCGTTCTTCGTGGGTGCCCCTATGGTGGGGTAGCTATCCTGTGGCGGAGGGGCGTGTTCAGCTCTGTATCGGTGGTATCGTGTAGCAGTGATCGTATCGTGGCTGTGAGGGTTCAGACTGTGAACTGTTCATTCTTGGTGTTTTCTGTGTATATGTCCACGGATGAGCCCACAAACTTAGTGGAGTTTACACAGTGCTTAAGTGAGATAAGTGCAATTATAGACAGTTGTGACACAGAATTTAGTTATATTCTAGGTGATTTGAATGCTCATCCAGGTAGGCGATTTGGCATAGATCTAATGGGTTTTTGTGCAGACCAGGACTGGTTATGTGTGGACTTGGAAATACTTGGTGCGGACTCTGGCTCCTACACTTATGTAAGTGACAGTCATGGTACTAGTAGTTGGTTAGACCATTGTGTGGTAACCCAGGCAGCTAGAAGTTCGTTAGATAATGTGAAAATACATCATGATACTGCTACGCCCGGCGCTTGGCCACTTCAATATATGGCCAAATTTTCATAGGAGTGAGCGAGACGGCACTATAGAAAGAGACAGCATGCCTTGACGTCACTGTTCTAGAAGGAATGGAATGAATAGAACGAGACGTCAGGCTAGAAAGAGACACAAGACCTAATAGAACCTCCCAGAAAGTTCCTGTCTTTTTCAGAACGTACCTGTCTTTTCTCGATCTTTCGCTACTCCGCCGCGCCCTATATAAAAGGCGAGCTAACAGCCGCTGCTCGAGTTAGTCTAAGACTAGTATTCGAAGCGATCAAAGCGATAAAGTGTGCGAAGCTATACAGTGCGAATATACAAGTGACTGTGTATTGTGTAAGGAAGAGTTTTCGAATTTCTACGCGCTTTGCTGTAATTGAAGTGAAGCTGAATAAAGTCTGTCTTCAACGGTTGTCCTCGCATTTTCTATTTAAACCGACCCCCACGCTCGTAACAATACTTTTTGGTCAGACCATTTTCCCTTAGAAATAAAATGTAACCTTAATATTTTTACACCAAAAAATCCATCATGTGTTTTAGAAAAGAATCCTGTATTATGAAATGGGAAAGGGATGAATTACAGATGTCACACTATTCTAGTTACTGTAATGAAAGATTAAAACTAATAGACTTTCCATCTCAATTTTCAAAATGTGGACATACAGTTTGTAATAATTGATATTTTGAAAGAAGCCTCAACATCTAGTTCTCAGAGTAAGAAATATATTTGTAAGTGGTATATATGTGGCTGGAACAAGCATGTGAAAGCTGTACATGGTGAAGCTCATTTGTGGTGACAGTACTGGGTCATGTACAATAGGCCTCGCGAGGGATATATATATATACAGGGCCATTTGTAATTAACTAGCATCCTCCCAGGGGTAGGTAGCAGACATCATAAGTAACAACTTTTGTTGTATGACTTTTTGAAATTCGTTAAATTTTACTTTCATACATAAATAAATATTTCTTTAGTTCGGGTCTAAGAGTTATTAAATCTACGCCGCAGTTTACGCGCATCGTAAAAATTAGGTAAACAAACTCGTGTCATCAATTCATGCAACGCACGGATAGGAGGCGGGGCGGGGCGCGGAGCGGCGTGGCGCTGGCGCCTTTGACCTTAACCCATTTCTTTTTGCGAGCCGCCAGTCGGTCGCTAGCTGCGCGCGCGTCACAGGTGTGCGTCACTTGTCCTTGTGTGCCACGATTTTTCGCGTTACCGTGTTGCGTCGATCTGACTATCGCCATGCCTTACCACTATTCCAATGTGGAATACACGGAAATGGTAAGGATGCTTGCTAGGTGTGATGATAATGTGGCCGAAGCCTGCCGCCAATATGCAGTAAGGTTTCCCAATCTACCTACACCGAGCCGGGCAACGATGTTATCTGCCACACAGCGATTACGCGATTACGGACAGTTCCAGCCCAGGTTCACGGATAGTGGTCGTCCACCGAGGCACTCAGTACGGGAACAAGAAAGGATACTGGAGTTCTTTGAGGATAATCCTGCCGCAAGTACCTATGACGCCGCGCTACGGTTTAATGTATCGCAGTACTTCGCGTGGAGTGTCATTCACAACGAAGGAAAATATCCTTTCCATCTTCATCGTGTCCAGGAACTCACTGACCCAGACAAACCTGCGCGTGTGGATTTTTGCAATTGGTTGCTGGCTGAACGTCCTAAAGTTCTGTGGACAGATGAAGCTACCTTTGGTAGAGTGGGTTTATTCAATACCCACAATGAACATTTGTGGTGTTATGAAAATCCTCACGAACCCAGACCACATAATTTTCAACATCGTTTCAGTGTAAATGTTTGGGCGGGAATAATAAATACCACGTTACTGGGCCCCGTTTTTTTTAGATCGACTCAATGGTGAAACATACCTACAATTTCTCACCGAAACGCTACCAGAGATAGAAGAAGACATACCGCTTGCAGACTTACGGGATATGTATTATCAACACGACGGCGCACCAGCGCATTATTCACGGCAGGTCAGAGACCATTTAAATAGGACGTATCCCGGCCGATGGATAGGACGTGGTGGACCTCGTGCGTGGCCTCCCAGGTCACCAGACATAACACCTCTGGACTTTTATTTATGGGGACACGTTAAAACAATGGTGTACTCTGGCGCAGAAATTGAAAGCCGGGACGTGTTGAAAGAAAAAATAATTAGTGCCTTCAATCAAATTAAAACTAATCGGGCAGTGTTAGCCAGAGTGAATGAACAGTTAATTTTTAGGTGTGGTCTTTGTATTGGTGTTGAAGGTGACTATTTTGAACGGTATGTGCGGGATACTCATCGGCATGCGCGGGACTTGAACCTCAGAGGTAATAATTAATTGTACATACCTACTTTGTAAATTTTGTAATTGTACATACTTTGTTAATATCAACTATTAGTTCCATTATTGTAAATACGCTGATTCCACTTTTTAAATACGCCTGCATTAAAAAATCAAAAGTGAATCATATCTACCTACCTACCAATGTTTGTTTAGACATTAAAACATGATATTAGGTTATTAATCGTTACTCGGATGATAAGTGTAGGTACGTTTCATCTTTAGCGTTTTTATGCATCTTTTTGGTTTTTTAATGTAGCCAGTCCTAAGCCTGGTAAAGTATGAAGGGATTGTGGACTTAGTGTAAATACCTAGTTACTTTCTACACGCAACAAACCACGCGAGCAATTAATAATCTGGCGAAGAAAGTACCTGGGTACTAGTAGGTATTATTCGGCAGCGCAAGCGCGCGGACGTTCGTGCGTCGACCTACAGTTTATGAATGAAATACCTACCTAATTTTTACGATGCGCGTTTGCGCGTAAACTGCGGCGTAGATTTAATAACTGTCAGACGCAAAACTAAATTAATATTTATTTTTGTATGAAAGTAAAATTTAACGAATTCCAAAAAGTCATACAACAAAAGTTGTTACTTATGATGTCTGCTACCTACTCCTGGGAGGATGCTAGTTAATTACAAATGGCCCTGTATATGACAAAATGTGTGCTTCTAGAAAAGTGTTTAAAGCAAAAT
The DNA here is from genome assembly GCA_949126895.1 of Eilema caniola. Classification (NCBI taxonomy): domain Eukaryota; kingdom Metazoa; phylum Arthropoda; class Insecta; order Lepidoptera; family Erebidae; genus Eilema; species Eilema caniola. The sequence goes on from OX421485.1 coordinate 5,663,776, forward strand.
TACAATGGTGTCAAAACAACCAACCACAAATTTAAATGGATATATTGGGTATGGCCCATGCAAACAAGCAATTTGGGACTTTCTGGAAGCACACAAAAAAGATGACCCCTAGGACTCTTGGTCCAGTAAGTGTAGAGGGGTTAAATGAACCCTCGCAGATAGCCGAAATGTTTAAGGAACATTTTAGAGTCCCACCTGCTAATATTTCAACAATGGCTGAGTGTGCTGACAATAATGGTACTGTAGACGGTATATGGGGGTATCTGTGATTCGAGCAAATGATGTTAGATCTGTCTTGAGAAACATGGACAAGGGTAAATCGCCTGGCCATGATCACTTAAGTATTGAGCACCTGCAATATGCAGGTGTGCATCTGCCACGTGTCCTGGCGATGTTCTTCTCTCTTTGTCTGAGTCATGGATTCTTACCTGACAATATGTTGAAAACTATAGTGGTGCCCATTGTCAAAAATAAAACTGGCAGTACTAGTGACAAGTCTAACTATAGGCCAATATCACTGGCCACTATAATAGCTAAGGTGCTGGACAGGCTGCTTGAGGTAAAATTAAATACCTGTGTCAAGCTTCATGATGCACAGTTTGGCTTCAGTACTATACTGCCAGGGATACGCCAGTATATGCTGTATTTTTGGACTTGTCAAAAGCATTTGATCTGGTCCAATATGAGATCTTGTGGAAAAAGTTAGGAAATGATACTGATTTGCCTCAAGAATACATTGATATTCTCAAGTATTGGTACTCAAACCAGCAGAACTATGTAAACTGGTCTGCTAGAGATAGCATGTATAGGTTGCAGAGCGGTGTGAGGCAAGGGGGAGTAAGCTCTCCAGCGCTTTTCAACCTTTACATGAATGACCTGATCGTGGAGCTCAGCCGGGCGGGTGTCGGATGCTCTATTGATGGTACTTTTGTTAATATTTTAAGTTATGCAGACGATATGGTACTTCTGTGCCCCTCGATCAGTGCTCTGACTAGACTGATTAGCATCTGTGAGCGATATGCGGTGGCTCATGGTCTCAGGTATAATACCTCAAAGAGTGAGTTGCTTGTTTTTAAAAGTAGAAACAGGGCCTATAAAATTCCCCCAGTTAGGCTCAATGGCGCTCTGCTGAAGCAAGTTCAGAGTTTTAAATACTTGGGACACTGGGTGACCGAGTCGCTCAAGGATGATATGGACATAGTACGGGAGCGTAGGGCCTTGTACGTTAGGGCCAATATGCTTGCTCGCAGATTTGCACGATGTACTGCACAGGTTAAAATTACGCTTTTCAAGGCATATTGTAATTCACTATACACGTGCGGCCTGTGGACAAGCTACACCCAGGGGGCGTACAGGGCCCTGCGCACTCAATATAACAATGCATTCAGGATGCTGATGGGGCTGCGCCGCTATTGTAGCGCGTCCGGGATGTTCGCAGAGGCTGGCGTTGATAGCTTTACAGCTATCTTAAGAAAACGCATTGCATCTCTGATCGATCGTGTACGGAGCAGCCCCAACAGCCTCCTGCAGTGTGTTGCGGCAAGGCTTCGTGTGGATAGTGCTATTATGCAGCATTGGACAAAGGTTCACCTTGCCAAAGACACACACATCAACTATGTCCATATTAGTTAAGATACACCTGCCTTTATAATTTCAGTTTTACTAACATAGGTCATAAGCTCTTTTGTTACTAACATTTATGGGCAATGCCTGAAATAAACAATTTTTATTTTATTTATTTTATTTTATTTTAAAAACCTTCTACAATATGCTATTATGCGCAACAACTTCTGAAGCGATGAAAATCGATTCCAAAACGAATCGTCGAGGATGCCAGTATGAACCTTTACAGCTTCCAATTGAGTTTCCAAATACTTTGGTTTTTTATAGTTAATCACCGGTGCGCGTAAGAACTTCGGCCCATTAAACCATATCGATGTGTCACACAATTCTCCTGGAGCTACCCCTCGTGAGGCGCAATCGGCGGGATTTTGCTTTGATGGAACGTGTGACCAAAATTTGGTATCCAGAGTGTTTAATATGTCCGCTACGCGATTGGCGACAAACGTCTTCCAACGACTGGGGTGGCTATTAAGCCAAGCCAGTCTATCTTCAGAACCTTTGCTACCTCTAACATTAATTTTGCTAACAGTACGGCTGTTTTATGGGCGATACCTTCGTTTTTGAGGTAACTAATGCCACATGTATGTCACCCTGCTGGTCTACAACCCTAACATAGACCACAGCGACATAGGCGATTTTCGACGCGTCAGAGAACCCATGCAGTTGAATACTGTTTTTGGAGTTCGTATTGTACCATCTTGGGATTTTCACATTTACTAGCAAAGGTAAGTTCTTACGATATTTTATCCATTCTTTGTGCAAATTGCTTGGCACTTCTTCATCCCAGCTTACACCAGCTAACCACAGTTTTTGTATCAAGACTTTTGCTATAATTATGCTAGGTGCCAGCCAGCCCAATGGGTCAAAAAGTCTAGAAATATCGGATATAATTTTTCTTTTAGTTACAGGTGCAGTGGGGAGAGGCAGCTCTACAAAGTATTTGAAAACGTCGCTACGAGCATCCCAGGTAAGTCCGATAATTTTAGTTATATTATCTCCATTTAATTTTAGTTCCTCGTCCTTAACCTTTATATCTTTATTTATTTTATCTAGTAGCTCGTAACTATTACTATTCCATTTATTTAACTTAAATCCCCCTTTTAACAGGGCTGTATTAACTTTCTGATAAAGTTCATAAGCTAGATTTGTATTTTCAGCTCCAGCCATGTAATCATACATATAGAAATCATTCAGAATGCTTATCGCTACTAATGGATCATTCTGACATTCATCGTGAGCTACCTGATGAAGAGACCGCACTGCCAAATAGGGAGCCGAAGCCGTCCCAAAGGTAACAGTGGTAAGTTCATATTCTTTTAATTCTTCATTTGAGTTATTTCTCCATAGTATGCGCTGGAGTATCGAATCTCTCCGATCAACTAACACCTGCCGATACATTTTTCAATGTCAGCAACCAGACATATAATATTCATTCTCCAACGCATTAAAATGTGACGGAGATCCTCCTGCAACTTTGGCCCAACCAATAACATATCATTTAATGATAAGCCATTTTTTCCCTTACAGGACGCATCAAACACTACTCGCACCTTCGTTGTTGCCTTATCCTCCCTTACCACGGCGTGATGAGGTAAGTATATAGCTGAGTTTTGGACGGACTCACCTTCATTTTTATTTACCTCTACCATGTGATTCAACGTTAAATATTCATTAATAACTTTCCCATAGTCTAATTTTAATTTAGAATTTTTATCTAATTTTATTTCCAACCTTTTGAATCTTTTTTCAGCGATACACTTAGACTCACCAAACCGATCAAGCATGCTTCTATCACGAAGCGGCAACCGAACAACATATCGACCGTGATCGTTGCGTACTGTAGTTGTAGATAATAATTCCTCACACTTAATTTCATCCTCTGTGAGCAGACTTTTTGATTCAGATGGTTTACTTTCAAGCTTCTAGAACCGCCGAAACAAGTCGTCTGTTTGTAGGCCAGAATGCATGACCGTTATATTGTGTGAAGAAACCGCGGGCGAAGGATCTGTAGCCGACACACCCGATAAAATCCACCCCAAATCAGTTTCTTGTGCCAACAGGGTTCCGTTAATATTGCGTTTAATGCCTGCGTTGATGATATGACTGTACACCTCAGCACCCAACAAAATATTAATTTTGTTAGGCCTGTAGTACTCTGGGTCAGCTAAGTCATCTTCGGTCAAGTCAACCCATTCTACCTTAGTTACTTTAGTAACCGGGAGAAGAGGTGTTATTGATTTGAGTACGTAGGCATTCACGGTAAGTTGATGGCTCGGATTTTTCCTTGACCTCACATTTATTGTGACTGTGTATCTTGATGTGGCACATGTGTCACCCCCAACACCTAGAATAGTGTTATTTGTCGCAACTTTATTTAAACCTTAATACTGAACCATCGATTCGGTAATAAATGATCCTTGCGAGCCCTGATCAAGCAGAGCTCTGACCAACCTATATGTTCCATCTTTCGACTTTGCATTTACCAAAGCAGTAGTGAGCAAAACTATTTTGAGACTATTCCCGGTCGAAAGATGTGTGACCATAGTCTCACTGGATTCCATCGCCGGTGAGACCGATTCTTTTACTGTATTAACTGAAACAACTTCCGCGTGAGGAGCGCTACTCTCCTCACTAGTTGACCCGGTAACTTCTTCTGGATGTAATAAAGAGTAGTGGCGGCGTTTACATACCTTGCACCTTATGGTATTTTTACACTCCTTGGCAGAATGGTTACTTTTTAGACAGAGAAAATATAAACTCTTTTCCTGAATGAACTTACGGCGATTATTGACCGTCAGTTTACTCGTCGGGGACCGCGTGGTTCCCCCTCCCTAGGAGGGCCAGACCGAGAGGAATGGCCCTGGGTCAGCCGGGGTGCGAGGGATATGTCAAAAGACAACCTCACCTCCGGCCTAGCACATCGACCCACAAGACGGAGTGCGGTTTAGTCGGTTCGAGTCCGATATAACCCCCCCCCCTCGGGGGGGGGGGGGGGGAATCCGTGGGGATTTCCCGCACGTAAAAAAACCGTCAGTTCACTGAATTTTTGACAATTACATATTTTGTGTTCAGCAGAACAAAATGCACAAGTGGTAGTTGGTTTATCTTTAGCTAGGTGAAAAGATTGCGTTGCCTTGGGAGTTCTGTCCTTTTTACGCCCCTCAGGCGTACCTTTTAAACTTTCAAGCCCTCGGAAGCGACTTCTTAGATAGTCTGCAAATTCAGTAAAAGTGGAAAGGTCTTCATTACTTTCTGCCACCTTTAACTCCCACGCCCTCCGAGTTTCTTTATCTAATCTCTGACTAATTATGTAAATAATCAGAATATCCCATGACGCAATGTTTACACCTAGATTTTTAATCGAATCTAAACATTCTGTGGTTGTGTTTAACATTAATTTAATTTCAGTTGCAGATTCGTTTAATAAAGACTTTTGATTTAATAAGCGTTTTAATATATTATTTACTAAAAACCTTTTATTGTTATAAGTGCAATTCAACTTTTCCCATGCAATTTTATAATTATCAGATGTTACCTTTATATTTCTGATTAATTGTTCTGCTTCCCCGGTTAAGTGCCCTTTCAAATAATAGAATTTTTGTGAGTTATCTATATTCATGTTTTCATGAACTAAACCTATGAACAAGTCTTTAAAAGTACTCCAGTCAGTATAATTTCCAGAAAACGAAGGAATTTTTATTTCTGGTAACCTTACCTTAGTTACGGTCTTTACTTCTTGGCAACTAAAAGTCTCATTTACCTTTGAACTAGTGGTAGTACCTTGAATTTCCAGCAACGTATCACCTTCTGTGCGGGAGAAAAGGTTGACTCAAATGCGAGAATACTCTGCACTTTCACGTCAAAATGAGACTCCATCTTCAAGAAAAGAAAGGCTTGAAGCATCGTAACAAGATTATTGTTATATATTTTTGACGACACAAATTTTGAAAACCGTTATACAGCAGGTCCCCGATTGTATTTGCTACTCTTGCGATTACCTGCAGATAGTAATACAACAGTCTTACCCGGAGATCATCCAGACTTACTTATTTGCTGCAATAGATGCGCCAATAGCATCTCAAAAAATAAAACTCCATCGAATGCCTTCTGGAATAGAATGCGAGTAGCACCAATTCCTCTTCAGCTGGCATGCCTTAATAAGATGGAGGGAAGGCTCGTGTCACGTGTTCGGCCATTCGTCAAAATTGTACGTTTAGGTGGAAGGTTTGGTCAACAGAGATTCAAAGGCCAAGCCGTGCTGTTTGCGCAGCAAGTGGAAGAGCTTTCAGAACAGCTACCAATTTCTGTTGCAGACGCTGGGCTTACAATCGTTGCTGAATCGTTAGAAAACGTGTCTTGCACCAGGAGGTATTTCGTGGATATGGAAAAAATTAAAAATGCACTCGAATGGCTCGTTTCAAACAATCATTTATATCGTAATGTGCAACTTAACTTAGCAATGAATAGTGAAAATCTTCCAAATATTCATTTGATAGAGCATGACAGTGCTACCCAGCGCTAGTTACCGTAAGCGTGAATAAACTCACACAAGCAGCGAGCGAGGGCATCCTTGCAAATCTGTAGAGCATAGGTTCGCAAAAGTCAATGACGTCATCGTCTTTATCTACTCCACCCACACATCTCTTACAGTCACTTAAATTTAGAAAATAATAATAAGTAAATAATAATAATTAAGAAAAGGGGACAGTTCTCTGGAACTTCGTTAATCTCTGTATGTCCCCCGACTGCAATGAAATTTTTATTTATCTGTTTCGCTCTTGTATTTTGCTTTTTAGTTCTTTGTAATTTGGGCAGTCGTGTTTTTTAATTTTTTTAATTATTTATTTTTATTTATGTTATTTTATATGAGATATAAATCTTACATTTTAATAAATGACGAATATATAATAATCCACTCCAAAAATATATTTTACAAATGTACGAAATGTACGAAATTATTTCGATTTAAATAGCTAAGAGGTTCTTAGCTTCGTGTAACAATTTCTTAGATATAGTGACTGATGGTTTTCTGATACTTGATATATAAGGATCTGACATAAATAGAAGACTGATATACGTCTTCGTTTGTTGCGGACCTAGAGCATTTTCTAGCATGATGCAATCTGAATTTTTTGTGATCTTTATTGAGCGATTCTTGGGCATCCTCTAATAAATGACCAATGGGTAGAACAGCAAAATGTCTTATTATACTTTCCCCATGTATTAAGATTTTATGTACTGAAGAAGGCATATTTTTCGTTAATGCATATATTAATATAATGCATCAAAACATTGCTGGATTGATCACAAAATCCAGTACACTTACATTGAAATTATGTGAATTTTCCGAGTACAATCTGGAAATTGATATTATCTGTATTACAGAACATTTTATATCGGCGGGTCATGAGCACTATCTTTCAATACTGAATTACACATTAGCAACAAGTTTCTGTCGGAATGACCAAAAACGAGGTGGAGCTTGCATCTTAATTAAAAACAAACACCGATGGAGAGAATTAATGCAAATTCGAAATTTATCCATAAGCCATTCCATAGAATGTTGTGCAATTGAACTTGTGGATTGTAAGGTTTCTGTAGTTTGTATGTATAGGGTGCCATCGCAATCACATTTATTAATTTTTTTCAAGTGTTTGAACCAAATCTTGAAAATTTTAAATGGTACGAATGTACTAATTTGCGGTGATTTCAATATAAATACTTTGGAAAATAGCTCCGAATCAGTTCAATTTCGGGAAATTATTACAAGTAACAATTTGAATATAGCTATCCATGAACCTACAAGAATAGCGAGTGGAAGGTGCATTGACAATGTACTGTATAACATTGATGGTTGTATAGGAAAAAATGTAGAATTAGAAATGTCTGACCATACAGCACAGATATTACAGTGTCCAGTAGATCGAGTTTATGGTATTGACTGGTGGTATGAGTTAAAACCTGACTACTGTGAAGATAATGTAGAAACATTTACTAAATATCTCAAACAACTTAGTTTTAGTGAAATATATGGTACTGATGATGTTGATGTGGCATTTGATGCCTTCCATGACAACTTTACTTTAATATACAACTTATGTTTTCCTATAATGAAAATAAAGAGATCCAGTAAAAGGCGACCTAATTGGATTTCAAAAGGAATCAAATTGTGCAGCAAACGAAAACGGTCTCTCTTGTGGCAATATAGAAAGAAACAGACGTTAGCCAATAAGATATTGTTTAAAAACTATGCTAGAAAATTAAAATTAATTATAAGGTTGACACAAAAAGCAAAGAACATACATGCCATTAAAATGTCTAATAACAAGTCTGGGACAACATGGAGAATAATCAATGAACATAAATACAATAAACCAGTACAGCATATAGCTAATATTAAATATAAAGGTAAAACAATAACTGAGTCGCACCATATAGCGAAACACTTTAACGATTTTTTTGTCGATCAGGTTGGATCATCGATAAATTGTGATCTACCAAAATGTAAAAGTCCGCCATATAACAGTAGCTCTTTATTTATGCAACCTACTACTCCTGATGATATTTATAAAATAATAATGTCGCTTAAAATGACCCGTAGTGTAGGATATGATGGTGTTGACACGAATGTCGTAAAGAGGGTGAGTCATATAGTTGCACCCGTACTATCGCATATAAGCAATCTATGCATAGAAAAAGGAACCTTCCCAAAATCCCTCAAGTTGTCAATTATTAAACCGCTTCATAAAAGAGGTGATAAGGACGACATAACTAACTACCGACCAATAGCATTACTCTCCATTTTCTCCAAGATTTTTGAGAAAGTTTTTTATAATAACCTGTACAATTTTTTCGAAAATAAAGAACTCTTTGCTAATGAACAAATGGGATTTAGGAAAAATAAATCAATAAATATGGCATTATACAATTTTTGCAATAAAGTCTTAACGAACATGGACAAGAGGGGTCCTACCGTTGCTCTATTTATGGATTTGACTAAAGCATTTGACCACGTAAAATTAGACATTCTGTTAGACAAATTAAGTAGATATAGAGGTAACATTCTTCAATTAATCGAATCATATTTAACGGACAGACAACAAAGGACTGATATAAGTAAGATATGTCATAAAACAAACACTTTGACGAATTACTCATCGGACATAAGACATATTCAATGCGGGGTGCCCCAAGGAAGTGTTTTGGGGCCATTACTGTTTTTAATATATATTAATGACTTTCCAACAGTAACAACTAATTCTATGACTCTTTTTGCTGATGACAGTACTATTCTTTTTGACAAATGTAACATTAATGACATTCATGACAATATTAATCTGACATTAGAAAATACAATTAATTGGTTAAATGGTAATAATTTAAAATTAAACATTGGCAAGACAAAAGCTATTCAATTTAGGCAGAAACAATCACCCCTAAACTTGAAAATAAACTATAAAGAGGAAGTTATAGAAGAAGTGCAATGTACAAAGTTTTTAGGTATTTACATTGACAATAAAATGTCATGGAAACAACACACGGATCATGTATGTAAAAAATTAAACTGTTATTCCTTTGCTCTTAGGAATGTTATTAGAGTTGTCAATATTGATACAGCGTTAACATCGTACCACGGATACGTATCGTCGACTCTTCGCTACGGTATTATATTCTGGGGTAACTCCACCAATGTGGACTGTGTGTTTAGAGCACAAAAACGGTGCGTTAGAGCTATTTCCTGCCTAAAGCAAATAGAGTCGTGCAAACCACTTTAAAAAAAATTAAATCTTCTTACTTTACCATCTATATATATTTACGAAACAGCTCTTTTTATAAAATGCAATCTACATTTGTTTGAGCATTGCACAAGACAGCGTCACATAGGCAAATTATGCATTAGACCCTCTAAAACTGCTTTACTTCATAAAAGTGTCTTCTGCATGGGTCCTAAAATATACAATAAGCTTCCACTGAGCTTAAGAAATGAAACTCACTTAAATTTATTTAAAAAGAAATTACGTGCCATCCTGGTTGAAAGGACGTACTATTCGGTGAAGGAATACTTGGAGGAATCTGAAAGCATAGTATATAGAATGGAATAATTAATTAATTACATGTGTGACATAAGCTGTATTATTATTTGAAATTATTTGACATTAGATATTATTATTGTATAACTTAATATTTCTACACCTATTATGGTAGAATATGTATGAACAATGTAATAACATTAAGACCTCGATGTACCATATTCGGAGAAATAAATTCATTCATTCATTCATTCATTCATATACCACATATATTTTGTTACGTACAGTTGTGCGGTTGCACGAGTATATTCATCAATTTTTTCTGGATTTACAGCAATACCGGATGCCAAGGTTTGCAGAATAACATAGAACCTTTTAATAAGTTCCTCGTCAACTCCTGTAATTTCTGAAGCGCAATAGTAGTTCTCAAAAAAACGCCGAGCTGTATGCCGTCATTACTGTTTCCACTTCCTTGTCGGGGCTTGTCAACGTGTAATCCCATCCGGCTTCGAAACAAACTTTGTACAAGCTTTTTCTTGTCTTCTTTACTTTTTTTATCTTCCGAAGTTCTCGCAGCTCATTTTTGAAATGAAAGGTTATATGAAATATGTACAATTAGCTCCATTCACCTGATCCACGCGTGTGGCGTATACAAACCGTATTCGTAAGCATTTATATTATCTGGCTTTGATGCAATCTTCTCCAAATTATTCATTTCACTTGGCTTAGCCCCACACACTGTACATACAGCTCCAGAACTGGTGTCAGTAAGAACTTGTGTAACTTTTCCATCCACCATAGTTAGAAATAGATCGTGACTTATTTCAATTACCTGCGTCTCCTTGTGTATCTTTGATGTTTGCAAATTATTAATTTGACCCCGAATATCACCAACCACTGATCGGGTTTACTCGGGCGTTTCATTTCCAAGTTCCATCAGGATTGGTCGGCAATAACGAATAGAAGAGCAAGCCGGATTTTGCCAAATTATCTCATGTGTTTCTGTGTCAGTCAGCTTTATTGGTACCAAAGACGCTATAAATAAGTTTGCATCTGAGACTAAGCCACTCTCATCTGTTAAAACTTGTTTATATTCGCTTTGCCCCGATGAACCATCACATCCCCACTTGGTAAACAATTTAAGAGATTTTCTTCTTGGGTTGTAAACATTTTCAATCTTTAAGATGAGCACAAGTGTGATCCAGCAAATCTTGTAGATTTACTTTAGCACTTATATCGGTTATTAGAATGCTGGATAGTGGAGGATAACACAGTTTTTTGGCGTTCGTCAGTATATTATATGATGGCAATATGTCGAAGTTTTTGTTAATCAGACTTGCTTGAAGTAATCCGTATTGTGATTTCGAAAGATCTAAATCTGCAAACATACTTAAAGCTTCACCTACCGTAAAATCTGTTCCATTGCGACTTTCAGGCAATATTTTTTCCTTTATGATCCTTTTTTCATTTCTTTCACAATTTCGCATCATTGATACAACAGTAGCTTCTTCGAATTCTCCTTCAGAACGCAATCCTTGAACGTATGCATTATGTATATACTCGAGTCCATATTCTTGTACCAATTCCATATTCTTCCTTTTTTTTCGATTTCTCTGATAAATCTTCATAAGACTTTGGTGGACGTCCACGTTCTCCAGATGTTGTAGGTTTAATATCCATCGGTGCTTCTTCGAATTGTACCTTAAATTCACCGTCTAACCACAATATATTTTTACTAAAGAAACGTTCTTTAGTTCAGTTAGATTTGGTCCATTGAATATCTTCTGATTTCGTTCCATGGTCAATAAAAAATTCGCATAATACTCGTCGAGGCACAAGAAATTCACTCATTTTGTTTTTACTTTTAACTACTACTTTTTTACCGAGGTTGGTGAAGACTATATTATTTTAAAGCGTGTGCTTTAAAATAATATAGTCTTCACCAACCTCGGATTGATTTACGTTGTCATTTACCAGTACTTTAGTGTTAAAGTACTGGTAAATGACAACGTAAATCAATAACTTTTATACTGAACTTTCGTGTGAAAAAATATTACTATCTAGTGTCATTATTCAGTTCCTAACCACTATCTATGAAGGTGGGTAGTAGTAGGTAGGTACTGATATAATGTACACTAACAACTATAACCAGATACCACTTGCTCCCTTTTTCTCATTAATCACAACTAAAATATTTTTTGAATATTTTGTATTTTCTCCCCATTACCCATTTTTCGTTTTATTCAGATTCGGGTAGATTCGGGCAGTTAATTTTCTTGCCCTGACTTTTATATTAGCTGCTCTATACGATGCTATCAAAATTACGACATGGGCAGACACCTTTAACTGTCAAAAGTCTATGCAAAGTTTCTAATAAGGATAGAATTTTAGGTCCTGAAATAAAAATTCTATACCTCCCCAGGTTTCACATAGTGGTTAAGCTGGCCTCTGTGTGGTCACCACCCCAAACACCAAACTGGCCAGGTGCAACCTTTTCCTGGCTGCCATCTTAAGCATCTTTAGCTTATTTAGATAGGAAGTTACATGGCTTCGCCTAGGTATGTCCACACAGAAGCGAGCACAAGCATTTTGAACCCGTTGGATCAAGCTCTCTGTCCGCCCAAGCAGGCACGGGCCATAGACAGTATCACAGTAATTAAGTTTCGACAGCACAAGGCTATCAACTAGGAGCTTCCGCAGGGGTTCACTCAGGAACTGCCGTACGTTATATAAAATCTTGAGCCTGTAGAAACAGCCCCCCACCACCCTGTTGATGTGTGCATCAAAACGCAATTCTGGGTCCATCACTAATCCAAGGTTGGTTGCTGCTTCCACTCTCTTGATACATACACCGCCAACGGTAATAGTTGGGTCCATATCAACTATGGCTTTGACTTGTTTCTTTGAGCCCAACACCATGAAGATTTAGTTGGGTTCAAAATGAGAGAATTATGCTCAGCCCAAGATACTATTCTGCCCAGGTCCTCATTAATGGCTGCTATCGCAGTAGGTGCCTCTGCAGGCTTGAAGGACCTGTAGATCTGTATATCATCTGTATACATGTGGTATTTGCAGTTTCGGAAAAAAACTCAAAGAAAAAACTCAAAACTCAGAGAATACAATGAATATCGTTTGATGATTTACTAGAAATTTTCAAAGAAGATTTGACTCCATGTCAAAGTTATGTGGTACGGGATACTGTTTTTGCAAAAGGAAAACTCGTGATGACTTTAAGGTAATATTTTTTATTGCTTTAGTAATTACAAACTAAGACCCAATTAACAAAAATAAAGTATTTGAACAAATTTAACAAAAATTAGAAATCATTCTTATATAATAAAGGTAGGTAATTAACATTTAATTTAATTATCGTATAGTTCCATTAATTCAGATTCATTCTTATATAGATGCCGGTGATATGTACATTAGAATTATTTAAATACAAATATAAAAACAAAATATAATATATGCAAACCTGCAGGTTTAAGCGTCAAAGAATTCCTCCCCATCGACGTCAACTGGGAGGGCGGCCAGAAGGCTGGCGGCATTGCCACGTTGGATGGCAATACCGATCCTTTGCGTAAGGAATAAACCGGCCCTCTGGTCACTGGTAGCGTCTATTAAACGTTTGGAAATATCCTTAAATAATAGACGGGCACTCGGACCCCATGATCCCAGCGTCTCGACCCCAAACGGCTCAAATATGTAATTATCACTTAAACTACTATATTTGCGCCGCCGCGAAAGTCTCTGCCGAAGCAGCAGCAGCGCAGGCACAGTCTCCAGTCCCTGGGAGATGTGAAGGCGCAAGGGTGTCAGCACATGTTGCATCCCACACCAAATGCCTTCCCATCTTCCAAGGCACCAACAACATTCCATCTGGCCTCCTGCTATCGTCGCGCACCAGACCAGCAGGTTCTACAATGGCTGGAACGCCGGCGGTGACAAGAGCCCGACGGATTATGTTATTAATAATTTAACAATTTGTAGCTAGACGTCGTTGGTGGTCGTGACGCAGTGCAATAACCTTGATTGTAAGTCAAAAAGGTTGCAGGTGGAAACGAAGATGTTTAAGAGTCTGTTGCGGTATATCCTATTTCTCCAAAATAAACTCTCTGTCCACGTTGTGTCATTCTTGTTTGGGCAAAGATGCGCAGGTCCGGCGCGTCGGCGGCGGCTGAGGTGGATGGTGTCGGTAAATCTATTGTTGTATCCAGCTCCTCACATTTTGCGCCTTAAGACCACGCGCGCGGAGCTAGAGGTTGGCTGGCGTCGACACACGGGGAATCCGCGTGGCTGGTCCTCGACACCGGCGTCCGAATCGCCTTCGCGCTCGACCTTTCCATTAGTTGAAATAAACAATATCTTAAACAAACTTTCGATAAATCGTCTAAAAGTGCAATCAAACATAGTTGAGTCGTCCAATATACGATTCAAAGTTAGGTGTATCAACCGTAGTTAAGTCAACGGTAGTTAAAATGACCGTCAGCGAATTGATACGTAACCAAATATATTTTAAGTAACGCTTGTGCCCTCGAACATCCCTTAACTTTAGTATTTTATACTTTTAGGTTTTGAAGTTGATTTTTTATTATGCGAGAGGTTGTCTGGACGACGCACATTGTGATGAGGCATAATGATAACATTAGTGATAATAGTACTCGACGACGACGGTGAAACCTTGTCATCACGTACTTTTGTGACTCGCCGATGCCCTTTTTCAAATTGCCACTGTTGTTAGTGGTTGTTGTTTTACTTGTACATTGCAATAAGCAACAGCCTGCAATGTCAAAAGAGTTTTCTATTAGTGTCACCAATACTTTTATATAATATGAGATGCCAAACTTAATTTTCTTTTCTATTAGGTAGATTGATACACTATCAAAAGTAAACATTAAATCGATTCTCGCTTCAAAGAGCCACCATTTAGTACTCCCAAAATTTGTATTGAGCTTGTCGCCATTACACTTCCGTGTGCAGATACTGGTTCGAGTAACCATTGCCTTTAAGTTAAATTTATCTAAGTAGATAATAAAGTGACGCTCGATTTTACTTGCTTAGGGCCGGTTGTTTCAGCTCTACTTAACGCACGCGTCAACGTTAAAAATGGCGCTAACTATCGTCAGGCCTAAAATTGAGTTGTTTCACAAAATGGTGGCCTTAGCGTACTTTAAAAGTAACAATTACTTTAACCGATGCCTCCCCCACTGGTTAACGTAATTGTAATGCCGAATGACATTTTATTCTCAAGCAATTTGCCTGAAACAGTAAAGCAAAAACGTTTATAATGGACTCTATTTTATATTCGTCTTTTTACGATGATAGTTCGTATGACGACGATAGAAATACTACTGTAAAAAGAAAGAACAAAGTATTTAAAATGCGTATTAATAACCTAAACCTATGGGACGAACAGAAATTTATTGCAAGATACCGTGTATCAAAGGAAGTAGCCTTTTTGTTAACACATAAAATCGAAAATGAAATTAAGTTCGCTGCGGAAAAGTAAGTGCTTACCCTACCTACCTACCTATATTTATCATAGCTACATTGCTTGCCATGAATTATTAAGTGTTCAATTTATGTTTTTCAATAATATATTGTCATCATGTTTTCGTTCATAGTACCTACTTATGTACTTTATATATTTCAGGAATCTTACCGTAAAATATACCAACAGACTACTTTATTATATAAATACCAGCGATGTTTAAGATGAAATTATTCAAAACAGCTCACAGTTTGATACTAGCAATTTTTCTGAAGATAACCCCTTTGGTTTACTTAAAATGAATGCAAAGATGCCTGGTTTATTTAAAGATGAATTAGGAGGTGACGTGATTTCCGTTATTGTACATGCCAATAACGTAACGTTACGATGGCGTAACGTAACGTAAAGTTTTTTATCACTAGGTTTCATAATTTTATTATGTTCAGCGATCTTGACATATTGAAAAATACATACACTAATTTCATGTCTAACCTAGTAGTAGGTTCGCAATATCATAGAAGACAACAAAATGACACTGATAATAGACATGTCAGTAATACTTACATCTTGATAATCATTTGGAATTACAATTGTTGGTTGATTTCCTATTAAATCATCATCGACAACAATTGGCAACCCATCTATTGATATGGGCATTACCGATCGAAACCACTCCGTTTCTTGGTGCACAGGAGACGCAGGTGGCTCAAGCCCAGTTTTAAGCCTCGACTGGCATCTATTGGCATTTCTTAACTGGCATCCTAAAACAGGCATTAAAATAAACTGTTTTAAAACAATTCAAACAAGTAATGTCTTGTGGAAAGTAAATTTTCATTATTACCTTATGGGCATTTCTTTTCATATTATCGAATTTGGCTTTTAATTGCCGTAAACTCCTTGGCTGGTCTCCACCAGCATTAAATTCTGCAAGAATAGCGGCCGTAGTGTTATTTTTCTTTACGTTGCTAATATTGTCTGTTTTTTTTGTTAAATAGAATGTCCTTGTACTTCTCGATTAGATACTGAAAACGTTATTTCATTCCTTGTGAAATTTATAGCGCATTCTTTATAAGAGAAATTAACACGTGAATTAATACAATGTAATATAGACATTGCATAGTCGAGCATATTTTATCACGCTTGTAAAGATATACTTACTTTGGTGTAAAATAATCCATTTTATAGCAATTTTTAGGTTAATACCTTATTTTAATACGATACACAGAAAAATCCTAATAATTGTTTCACTTTGTATCAAAGATCTTTGACATTTTGTCAAAATACAAATTTGACGTACTGAATATTAATCTTGCTATATGAGAAAAAAATCTCCCAACTATTTTTATAGGGAGAAAGTGTCGTTTGCTACTGGCAGCCCGAATAACTTTGAATATCGTTTTTTTATGCTGTTGAACAACGCTTAGAATTTAACGTACGTTAAACATCCCACGTAATCATTCATATTTGACGTACGTATGTTACGATAACCAACTGTTTGAAATAATCGGCCCTTAGTCTTCCCATCCGGCCTTGGGGTTTTCCGGACTCAAGAATTCCAATGTTCAGTGGCTAGGACTGGCTTCCAGACGAGCGAGAGTAATAGCACTTTGACCAAAATTAGTATAATCATATCCATTAAAGTCTCTTTCTTATTTTGAAAAGAACTTAGTATGTTTTGGCTAAAAGTAACGTTCACCACTAGGTGACACCGTATACTAAGAACTGTTTAAAAAGTTGGTAGCCAATAAGCCGATATGAGATATGTTTCAATATGATTTGTATTGAAGTCTCGTTTCCAAATTCCGTAGGGCTGGGCTTGTCTGACGAACACACGATATGCTCCTGGGGCAGTAAAGCCGTCATCAGTACCAACAATACCAATGCAAAGTTTGGATAACCATAGCCAGTAAAGCCTCTTTCTTGGTATGTTTTGGCCAACAGTAAAGTTCACCACTAACGCACAATGACTTGAAGTCATACTTCACACATTCAAACGGTGACACCGCATAGTATACTAAAAACTGTTTGAAAAGTTGGTAGCCAATAAGCCGATTTGGTTCGATAAGATTTGTTTCAACAAGATTGGTACTTTATCGAAACTGAATCTCGTTGGCGAATTCCGTAGGGCCAGGTTGGGTAATAATACCGAACAATAACAATGCAAAGTTTGTACAGCAATATTACCCAGTAAAGTCTCTTTCTTGCTATGAAAAGAACTTAGTTGTTTTGACCAAACACAAAGCGTTATTAGCGCCGCGTAAGCGTCGCGTTTTAACTTCGCGCTATTTTCATGTCACACCAAAAGATGAGCCCGACGCTCTTTCGCGACGTACCATTCGCTAGAGCACTACAGATGATACACTGCAGAGAAATTTTGTTCGCTATTTGAGATGTCGAGTGATTCTGATGAGGAAGAATTGTTAACTTTATATGCTCTATCACGGTCACAGAGAAAAAGAGTATGGGTGCACTACATCAATAAAAAGAGGAACAATTTAGGAGAATATCATCGTTTGTGTCGTGAGCTTGCATCACATGAAGATCGTTTTTTAATACTTTCGTACGTCTCAAGATTTATACGAAGAACTACATGAACTGCTTATTCCAAAAATAAGCAAATTTACCACAAACGTTAGGACGCCCACTTCTACAAGAGAAAGACTTGTAATCTGTCTAAGGCAAGAAATATTTATTTTTTATCAATCAATCAATCAATATTATTTTTTTGTATTACAAATTAATTGCGTTATCATCGTAACAATCATATGAGGATGTCGATGCTACACAATTGATCACATGTAGTATATTATCAGACTGTTGCTGGTACGATGAAGTCCCAATGTCAGATAAGTCTATTACGGCTACTGTAGG
Source organism: Eilema caniola (assembly GCA_949126895.1). Lineage (NCBI taxonomy): Eukaryota > Metazoa > Arthropoda > Insecta > Lepidoptera > Erebidae > Eilema > Eilema caniola. The sequence goes on from OX421485.1 coordinate 5,681,791, forward strand.
TAAATCCTTGGGCCCAGAATTGGTTACTTTATAGGGATGGATTCTTCAGTACTTAAGATAGAGTAATGTGGTGAGGTGCTCAATATTTGCTGCTTGTTTTCTTGGAGTTCCTCTGCTTCTATGCTTGCAAATAACTTGGCTAGTTCTACTTTGGCTTTTATCTAATTGTCTTTAGAAAAAGTTAAAATGTTTTGGCATTACTTTGGAATAGGTGAACTATGACATCATACACTTGTTTTTTTTTAAAGAAAATGTATCACTTTATCCATTTTTTTTTTAAATTACCACTATCCCTCTCGCTATCAGTTTTTTAAAGTATTTTGGCCCGTGAACGATTGGAGTTTACAAGGGAGGTTCCTGACGAAAGTGTCTCTTACGGGGGTGTTCTAGGAGACGGTTTCTGTGGTGAAAGTGTCTCTGGCTGAGGCGTCTCTAGTAATTATATCACTGGCGATGAAGTTTCTATACCTGACGAATTTTCCGGTGTAGGCGTCGAATATTTGAACTTCTTTGTCGGTCTGTCAGGGTTGAGTCAAGGAATACAGTTCCATCCTTCCTGGGAAGCCCAAGGCCATTTTGTATTTTTTTTTTGCAGCTTGCCCTGTAGTGCCAGTTACATCTTTTTTGTGCCTTATATAATTGTCCCATAAGCTCTTCCATTTCTTTCTAGCTACTTCATCTGTAAAATAAATATAAAATATGGGAGTTCCGTGTTGACCGTTCAACAGTTGGTGATATTGTAAAAGAAATCTGGAATTAACAACCAGTATATTTGCCATCGCCTACTGAAGAGACATGTAAACATTCAGAAGAGGGTTATAGGTAAACCTGGAACTTCCAGAATTGTGTCGGTAGTATCGTTGGAAAACATGTCGCTATAAAGTGTTCCAATAATAGTGGATCAGAATATTTTTGCTATAAGAAGTTTTGACTAATTTTTAAACTCTCGCGTTCCATGATATATAATTATGAAGTGCGCCATATACGGGACGATCCGTCGCTGCGATCATCTGAAACGATATCGTGACGATGTATCGCAACAAAACTGCCGCTCACACATGAAACGATTGGTCGTCACGATCGATCATTTGTTGGTTTGAAAAAAACAGAGTGACGACGTGTTCAAATAATTCAAGACGTGACTACAATGGAAAACGAACTTCTTTTTCTTTGTTTTGTGGCAGTAACTTTGATTCGGTTACAAAAAAAAAGAAACAAACCTAGAAAAATGTGGGTTAAGAAATGGCTATTAAAACGACATCAGTACTCGCATGTAAATATTTTAAAAGAATTACGGTTCCATCCAAAAGACTGGCACAACTACATGAGAATGACTGAACCTACGTACCTAAAATTATTGAAATTAGTATCACCTAAAATACAGAAGCACGATACAAACATGAGGCAAGCTGTCAGTAATCACGAACGCCTTAGTGCAACTTTGCGTTTCCTAGCCACTGGACGATCCTATGAAGATCTAAAGTTCTCATCTATAATTTCACCACAGTTACTGGGGAGAATCATCCCAGAAACCTGCGCCGCCATTTACAAAGCATGTCACGACTATTGTAAGGTATGTACTGCAATAAAACATAAATCATTCTTAATAGTTATAATGATTTATTTTCGATTCATATAGGCAGTTAAACATGTTAGGTACATAGTTAAACATTAGGATTGAAAGTTTTCAAAAAAATTAATTAAATTTTGTTCTTTTGCATCTGACAACTGTTCTCCCGTAGGTCTCTGTCTGGCTTGGAGTAAAGGTGGAGTTTGAGGTTTGGAGGACTGATTTTCAGGAATGTGTAACAGTGTAGTCTGTTCTTCTGGTGGTGTCTGAATTTCTTGTTGATTTGAAGGAATGTTCTGTGACAAATGAGACTGTGAGAATGGAGACTCCTGAGGTTGAGAGTATGGAGACATCTGAGATTGAGAGTAGGGAGATGTCTGTGGTTGATAGTGTGAAGAAGTGTGAGATTGAGAGTATGGGGAAGTGTTAGGTTGAGAGTATGGAGATGTGTGAGGTTGAGAGTATGGAGATGTGCGAGGTTGAGAGTATGGCGAAGTGTGAGGTTGAGAGTATGGAGATGTGTGAGGTTGAGAGTATGGAGATGTGCGAGGTTGAGAGAATGGAGAAGTATTTGGTTGCCAATCTTGGGAAGAGTTATTTAAAATATTATTTACTCTACTTACACATTGTCTATTCAGGTTCCCAAGTTCGGCTTCTAACAAGGTTTCATTAATAATTTTTTCCGCCCAGATCCGTTGATCTTTAGGTAATGATTTTAATTTAGAAGCTACAGTTTTTCCAAATATGTCACATGTATCGTCAGGTTTAAGAGACAAATTTTTTTGATTTATATTGTCAAGAGTTAAATCTATTGTTGAATTTGACACCTGCGAAGATTTCTTGCGCTTTAATCGACTGGGTGTAGGTGGAGGTGGTAAAATATCGTCATTTTCAGCTTGAGTTCCACTTGGTGACTGAACCTTACACGAATTTTCGTTGGCATCTTCATGTTGTTCCTCTGTAATCGTCTGTAATAAAAGAAATTTGTTTTGTTTCAGTTACCTTCGAATGAAAGTGAATGGAAAGCAATTGGAACTGATTTCGAAAAACGATGGAATTTTCCCAATTGTCTTGGCGCTGTTGATGGCAAGCATATTAAAATAAAGCCGCCGCCTGAATCTGGTTCATATTTCTTTAATTATAAACACTTCCACAGTCAGGTTCTGATGGCAATTGCTAATGCTAATTATGAGTTAATTTATTTTCACTTTGGTACAAACGGCCGAGTGTCTGACGGTGGGGTTATAAAAAATACAGATTTTTATCAAAAACTTATAAACGGTACATTGGGGTTGCCACAACCAGATTCAGTGAATGGAATAACGCTTCCTTATGTGTTTGTTGGAGATGAAGCTTTTGCTCTAAGGAATAATTTTTTGAAACCATTTAATAAGTCACAGCTCAATGAAAATAGAAGAATTTTTAATTACCGTTTATCCCGAGCAAGACGCATAATTGAAAATGTATTTGGAATTTTAGTTGCTCGGTTTGGAATACTGAAAAATGGAATAAATTTGGACTTAGATAATATTGCTCCAGTGGTGATGGCTTGTTGTGCACTACATAACTTTTTACGCCGTGAAAATCCAGACACCTACTCCCCGCAAGATAGCTTTGATAGAGAAAACTATGAAGTTGGAGAGATTGAAGAAGGTCTACATAGTAACTTGATTGGTCTCGAGAGAAGAAGAGGACCCGGTTTTCACTCAGCAACAGAAAATAGAAATTTGTTTGTAGATTATTTTAATGGAATCGGTGCAGTTCCATGGCAGAACAATTATGTGTAGCACTTAAGTACATAAGTTAATTTAAGTTGAAATTTAAATAAAGATTTGTACTCACCGACTTTATGGAACTTTCTCCTTCATGTGGCATTTCTTGGTCTTTTAGGAACATTAAATTTTCAAAATATGATAGTTTAGGCGAATAAACTTCGTCAGCACTGCTTCCGGATAACAGCGAATCATTCTGTTTCTTCAATTCTTTACGAAAGCCTGTCCTTAGGTTATTAATTTTCTTTTTGACTTTATTCAAATCAGCAGTATTGTCAATTATTTTCATTTTCTCCAAAAGTACATTATAACACACCGTTCTCTTCACGTTGTTGTGATAATCTTTATGTCTTATTTTCCATAAAGGCTCTTGTTCTCTGAATAATTCAATAAATTCAATCAAATGGTCGTTACTCCATGTAGTCATTTTGTTGTTTCGTTCGTCGAGTGTAGGCTAGGTACGTAGACAATAGACATGCAGCACGTGCGGCGGCCGGCGTTGACTGAGACAAAAATCGAATCGTTGATCGCAAGGCGCCATACACTGTCGATTTATCGTTACGATTGGTCTGATCGCAAGGGATTCTGTGACGACCTCCGATATCGTTTGCGATCAAGTAAATCGTTAACGATGTGAACATACACTGGCGATCCGTCGTTTCGATCGGTCTGCAACGACGGATCGTACAGATCAATCGTACCGTATATGGGCCCCTTGAGAACAGGAATTAACGCGATCATAGTTTAGGTACTTAAATACCTTTGATTGCCTGACGTTTCGACCAGGTTCGACCAGGTTACACCGGCCGTTTATTCACGTTCTCTTAACAAGAAGTTTTTTCTGTAGTTGTTCTTGCTATAGTCCTATTAGGGTAAATTTGGATTTGCGCCAGTACGAGAAACTATGCCAGTAAATAAATTCGAAAAGATTAGAGAGATATTGCATTTCAACGATAATTCGAAACACCTTCTAGTTAACCATACAGACGATTATAAGTTGCACAAATTGCGGCCTGTGATAACTCATTTGAACAATAGATTTTCTAGTGTTACGATTTACCAACGCTTGTCAATTGACAAACAGATGTGTTGATCAAGAAGGCCATTTTTTGAAACAATATTTGCCCAACAAGCCACATGCATACATATTTATAATATACGCGGGCAAAGAAAAAGATAAAGAGAGACTACCAAGTGAACCTGAAATAGGAGTAGTTGGTCAGACTGTCATGAGACTGATTAGAGTGGTTCCTAGACAAAGAAATCATATCGTATATTTCGATAATTATTATACATCTTTGCCTTTTATGTACTATTTGGCCACTGAAGAAATTAGTCCTTGGGCAACATACAGCGAAATCGTCTAGGAAAGACTTGTAAATTGCCATCTAAACAAGACGTGATGAAAAGTTCTGTGCCTCGAGGAGCATATGAAAAATATGGCACCAATTTTGAAAATGTGGAGCTATTTGCAGTTTCGTGGAAAGACAACAAATAAATTGTTCTGGCATCAACTTATGTAGGTGCAGAACCTGAGGAGAATATTCAAAGGTTTGATAAAAAGTTAAAGCAGAAAATCGAGATTCCTTGCCCTAAACTCGTAAAAGAGTATAATGCACATATGGGAGGCGTCGATCTAATGGATTCTCACCTTGGAAGATACAGCATAAGGATAAAAAGCAGGAAATGGTACATGAGAATATTTTACCATCTGTTGGACCTAAGCATCATCAATGCCTGGATTCTTTATAAAAAAGTTATGGGTCAAAGAGGTATTGCTACGAGAAACATCATGAATCTTGCAGACTTTCGTTTGGAATTAGCAGACACCCTCTGTAAATATTCGACACCTGTACCTCGGGGTCGTCCACGTTCTACATCAATTGCAGAATCTGGACCAGCTCCGAAAATACGAAGGGGAAAGCCATGTCAAGTTTTACCCCCAACTGACATAATACTTGATGGGATAGGCCATAACCAAATAAGTTGTAAGGTGTTCTACCTGACAGAACGAGGTGTATGTATCCGGGATATAATTTAAAAACCTTAACCATGTGTTCTAAATGTAAAGTCCAATTATGTGCCAAAAAAAATAAAGATTACTTCAATCAGTTACACAAATAAAATATGCATGCAAATGCATATGGTGCCGAAAACGGTACATGATGATTTTTGCTCAATGTAAGAGAGACGATATTCTTAGCAATCCATGGATTCTCCGTGCGGGTGCCGGGTCCATTGCGTTGCTGAGTTGGGAACTCGGGACAGTGCCTGGGACTTGCGACCCAAGTGTAGGTTTAGAAGGGGCCCCTTTTGTTGATGTACATCAACACTCACCTTCACTACCCAAGTTCCCCTCCCTGCCTAACCAAATTTGATACGAACCTACTAGTGCCGCTTTAGACATTCGTCCTAGTAATGAGCTTATTGTAGCTCTCGATAGGCCAGATCTTTAAGTAGGTTATAGAGAGATTTAGCTGGTATACCTCTCGCTCCCACTTCTACTGCATACAAATTAACCACGTAACCGTTTTTGATTAATTCGTTTGTGAGATCATAGTATTTATTTTTCTTAAGTGTGTGGTCCTTCGGTATATTTGTTTCTCACGGTACAGTAAGTTCAACAAGGACCACATATTTAAATTAAATAAAGAAATAAAACTGATTCTTTTTTTAAAATTTCCTGAAATCCTTGCCCGATGTTCCACATAAAACAATTTTTATCATTTCATATAAACACTTATGCATTTAAGTGTTAAAATTAAAATTTAGATACAAATAGGTATAAAATTTACCAGGTTTTATTACAAAAAGTCATAGAACCTACTTTTCAGAGAGAATTTAAGAAAATTATTAAATGACCATGACATTGGTCACTCCAAAATTGTAAACAAACTAATTTTCCTATTAAGGCTCAAAATCAAGTAAAAGGACTACTAAATATGAAAATACATACTAGGATAAGCAGAGAAAATTATCCTTTACAAATTAATAACAATATAATCAAGCTGTTTGAGAGCACACAACAGCAAGCAATTTGAGAACATTTGTGCTCTTTGGCTCTTATGAATTTGCCAAGCTTGCTGTTGTGGCTTTTCCTGCTTTGTCTTTTACACTGACGACAGAGAGTTCCTGCGCGCTCAGTGTAGAAGACAAAGTTTACAGGGTCGGCAGCACGAATGTGACTCCCCTGGTATTGCACATGTCTCAGGCCACGGTAATTACTTATTATCAGGTGGGCCATGTGCTTGTCTGCCACCTAAGTAGTATAAAAAAATCATACAGTTGTATAAATGCATCATCTACATTGAGCCTATCCTTTTCATAAGAAATAATAGAAAAATATGTAATGCTCTGTCTGCTGTCTTGGGCTTCACTCGCACGGCTCTTTTTTATATAGGTCACGTCAATTTGGCTTCACCTCGCCTGATGGTAAGCTGAAGGCAAAGTCTCAGGAAAGAGAGCCACCATTATATTGACGTGCCATGTTAACAACTGGCACTCCGATTGACGGCCTCCTCAGATGCCTTTTTACGCTCCGCTTAAAGAACCCGTTCCCTGTAGGAAGAGGGAAATACTTGAGCTGGCAAGGCATTCCAAGTCGTAATAGTGCGACAAAGGAAAGAGTCACCAAACCGCTTGGAAGGAATGTTCTGCACCGTATGCGGGTGACATCTAAGCCTTGCACGTGTTGTCCTGTATAGAAAGGGGGGGTGGGACTAATTAGAATAGCTCATCAGAACATTTACCGTGGTAGAGACGGTAAAATACTGCCAAGGAAGCAACATCTCTACGCATCTGCAGACGCTCGAGAGTACTCGTGACCTCAGGATTTCCAATAATGCGGTCCGCACGTCGCTGCTACATGTCGAGAGCATCTAATAAGTATTTTGCGGATCCATCCCAGAGATGCGAGCAGAAGACACCGTTGCTCCGGCGTGAAAAACCGCCTCACTTTGTTCAGGGTTCAGGACGTTTTTTTTGCATGAATTTTTTATTTATTTATTTTTATTTATTTATTTATTCATTTCATACATACAATGTCATTACGGGGCAGACCCAATGCGACAGAGTAGCAACATAATTATAATAATTTCATTTACAATATATATCATTCACATAATCATAATCATACATAGTCATGCTTCAAAAACTACTAAAACTTAACTAAATCATTATTAACTATTCAAAACTATATAATAATTTTCACAACACACTAATCATTGAAGTAGATATATTTACCATTACAAATATTATTCATGAGCATGTCATATCAGAAATAATAATATAATTCAGTTAACAATATAGTAATTCAGTTAATGATGTCAAAATAGTAATTCAAATAATAATGTCAAAGTAATAATTCCAATAATAAAGTCAAAATAATTATTCAATTCACAATGTCAAAATAAAAATTCAATAATGTCAAATAAGTAATTCAATTCAATTGTCAAAATTAATGTCAAGTTCACAATAATTTAATGTCAAATGATTAAAATTCAATTTACATTATCAAAATATGTTGTTTAATACTAGCAATACATAAGCAGATTATATCAATTTAACCTAGATTCCTTCGCTCAAAATACAGTAAATAGCCCTTGTGAATTCATTCAGGGAGCATGAAAACAAACACAAATCTAATCTGCCAGCCATCATATTAAGCGCACGGAGCGCCCGTGTCAGCGGCGCCATCTGCAGCAAGTTGGTACGTGCACGACACACCCGCAGCAGCGGGGGACGCCGTCGCCTCAACGCGTACTCCTCTGGTACACACAGCCCTAGTTCCCGTAGGATAGCTGGGTTGTGTATAAGCCCACGAAACACTTTAAACAAATAGGTGGCCATAGACACCTCCCTCCTTACTTCCAGCTTGTAATATCCTGTCATACCCAGAATGAACGACATAGGATACAGCCACGGGTAGCCCGGGTAGACACCATACTGTTTCCAATATAAAAATCTAAGGAACTTATTCTGGGTACGCTCCAACATAACCTTATATTTGTCCTCGTGTGGAGAACAGATTAGCGCATTGAACTCCAGGTGACTCTTCACGAGAGCCTCATACAACGCCCTTAACGCCTCAATACTCGTAAACTGGTTTGCTTGACGTAAGACAAACCCTAAATTTCTGAAAGCTTTTTTACAGACACCGGTGATATGGTCTCGGAAATGTAAATCCGCGCTAAAGCGCACGCCTACATTCTTAACCTCGGTTATACGCTGCAGAGGGACCCCTTCCATGTGATATTGGAAGTGATTTGGGTTGCGGGCACGGCTGAACGATATCACCGAGCACTTTGCGACATTAAAGTTTATTTTGTAAGCTCCATCCCACAATCCTATCTACTTCTTGCTGTAGTTCATCATGATCTATGTGGTCCTTACCCGTGGTAATTACCCGTACCAATTTGAGATCATCTGCGAAAAGCAAGGGCACCGCGTGTTTGACCTCCTCCGCTAAGCTATTTATCGTGAGTATGAAGAGAAGAGGCCCCAAGTTACTGCCTTGACTCACTCCAGATCTTGTGAAATATGGTTCGGATAGGTGTCCCCCACAGTCAACGTATTGACATCTATCCCGCAAGTAGCTGTAAAAGAAGGACAGTGTATGCGGCGTACACCCAACGCTAGCTAGTCGTGATAAAAGAACGTCATTATCAACAGTATCAAACGCCTTCTGAAAATCAAAGTACGCCACATCTACTTGTAGACCAGCGTCCACCGCTGGCACCAAACATGACATCAAATGAAGCAGATTGCCCGCAGTCCCCCGCCCGGGTCGGAACCCGTGTTGCGCATCAGATAGCTGAGTGTTTATCTGTTCATATAAGCAGTTGTGAATGGTTGCCTCGAATACCTTAGCTGGAGTGCTAAGCACGGCCACGGGCCTGTAATCACCTGGGTTTAGGCCTCCACTACCTTTCGGTACGGGTATCACACGCGTTAGTTTCCAGCGCTCTGGAAATTTTGCGGTCGCAATGCAGGTGTTGAATAAATGCAGCAAAGGTTCAGTGAGTACCATGCGACAATCCCTGAAAATGAACGCTGGTATGCCGTCCGGTCCCATGGAGCGCTTGGGAGGCAGACGAGCCAGCGAGGTCTTCACATCACCCAAACGCAGGCTAGTAAGTTCCACCCACGCCCCCGGAGCCGGTGTCCCCAATGCGCTGGCCGCCGCCACGTTTAATTTTGCGGACTCCTGGTTGTAGACCGAGTGGAAAAACTGAGCGAAATCATTCGCGCATTCCAACTCTGACAAAGTGCGGCCATCTTTCACTAACCTGGGCTTACCTGTGTCACCCTTTCTACCTCTCATGTAATTCCAAAAGGCTCGTGGGTCCACAGCCAGGTGACGCTGCACGCGCTCGCGGTACTGGTCATGAGCTTGCACAGTCTCCACCTTCACTGCTGCCCTACATCTGCTAAAAGCTTCATAATCACTAAGAGATCTGGCTTTTTTATATCTTTTATGTAACGCATGCTTATGGCGTAACTCCCTAATAATGTGAGGTGTATACCATACCGGATATATATACCTATTCCTATTTGTAGTGTTTATATTTTTATAAGGAATACATAGATCAAATATTTCGTAAATCTTATCATAAAACAAATCTAAAATAATTTCCGGGTCGCTAGAAGAATATAAATCGCTCCAATCTATTCTCATAAACAAATCATATAAATAGTTAAAGTTAGCTTTATTAAAATTCCATTCTTTACGTGGTGACGGATTCGGTGAGCACTGCATGGTAGAAGGGGGGGACTCGAGGGTCGGGGCGAGCACGTCACGCGGCGGCGTCCGCGCACCCAGCTCGAGGCACACGGCGAGCGGGGGATGGTGGCGGTCTACCGGCTTCATCCTGTCGTCCGCCGGCGCCTCGCCCACAGACACGCCACCGCGCGCGCTCAATACGAGGTCCAACATTCTACCGTTAGAGTTAGGTATAGCATTGTACTGAATGAATTCACAGAAGGCCATAAAGAAATCATAGTAATTAACTACATTCTGACTACACGAAAACAAATTAAAATCACCTAGTATTACTAAGTTTTGTTTATATTTAATACACGATTTTTCCAATACGCTGAACATTATCATGTATTCCTTTTCATCTGTTTTTGGCGGAATATACACGGTACAGCATGTAAATAAATAACGATCACGTACCCCAACAGAAACAAACCATTTCGAACGCGTGACCGTCTATACGCGTGTCCATGTTATCAGGCAACGGCACTCGTCGCAACTCGAACCGTGGTGTAGCCACCACAAGCACTCCGCCCTGCTTACGCCCGTCCGTCCGATCGCAGCGCAGTGTTTGGTAACCGGGAAGCACGAGCTCCGCGTTTTGAATAGATTCGTTTAAACCTGTTTCGGTGATAGCGAATATATCAGACTCCGATGACTCAATAAAAGATAGAAACTGCATAGTCTTCGTCCTAAGTCCCGCCACATTCTGATATAGAATATTTATGTTTCTACTAGTTTTGTAGTTGGCCTGGGACGGTTGAGTGACGAAAAAATATACATTCACTAAATTCGACATTTAGCGGCCATACTTGTGGGTCACAGAGTTTAATGTAGTTACTTTCTGTAACACCAATTTTAAACGAAGCGTAGTCTCTTTCTGTTCTATGTTTCAATTTTTCAACAATTATTTCATAGTCGTTTCCCAGTATATTTTTAACATAATTCTTCAATATATCTTCTGACGTGTTTGTATCAAGTCTCCATACATGAAGGAATCTTTTTCGTTCTACTGATTTCAGGAGTACAGTCGATACATTACCCCCCTTCTTATAGGGTTAGTCCTTTTTCTACTTATAACTTCTGTCCAGGTGTACTGCTTATTAACATCACTTTCAGTGTCCGATGCTTCCTTAGCCGCCGCCGCTGCATAACTAACGCTAGACCTCGGCTTCGCCTGTGTCTGCTGCTTAGGGTTGGCGTGCTTACGTATCGAACTATCGTCCCGTGTTGATGTCTTTTTAAGGTTTTGATTTCCTGCTCATACGAATTGCATTTTTTATTTACCTCCTTTAATTCTTGTGTTAATCTACTATTTTCAAGCGCCAACACCTTTACTGTTTCCTTAATTTCCTTTATAATTTTTGATTCTAGGTCACTCAATTTTTCCATTACCATTTTATTCACTTTTGCCATTATACCCACTACTTTATCCGTTTCTTCATACGTTATATCCTTAGTGCCAATGTTTTCAAGGGAAATGTCTACTGTTTTGGTCTGATCTTTATCGTAATCCATCATCGTCGTCCGTTGGGAGCGTACGGGAGTGTCATCCGTAATTCGTATGCGCCGAGTCACGTTTGTGCAGGAATCACACTTGAAAGTACTTCTGATCTGTACCTGTCCCTCCTTGAACGCAGCTGCCGTATATTTAGCACATTTGAAATGGTATGCAGACTTGCATCCGACGCATTTGAGCAGCTCCACGGAATCTATTTTTCTGTTGCATACAGCACAATTCATTTTGGAAGTCTTACAATGCAGTGCGACAGAGACGGAACTGGCCAATTCGCATGCGTGCGAGTGAGCGCAATGGGAAATTTCTTCGCCACCCACAAAATGTTTTAATAACTAATGCACAGTCACTATACCACATATGTTTTTCTTTAAAATAATGCGAAATTCGACGCTTTATAACTGTTCTCCACCTTGTACATGTGCACTAACATCAAGGGTCCAATTTAGGAACATGTTTAACAAGTCATATTGCGATTTTACCACTTTAAAATATAATAACGTAATACTGAATACCGCAGCACCGTACCGTGCCGTAAATGATATATATATGAGCGGCATGATACAAGGACAGACTGACGTAGTTTATACGGACTACAGCAAGTGTTTCGACCGTATTGAGCATCGAGTGCTTCTGGACAAGTTAATGCTTGCTGGAATACACGGAGACCTGTACCGATGGTTCTCCTCTTACATAGAGAATAGAACACAGGCTATGGTCCTTCAGGGCCACGCTTGATGGCGCTCTGTCCCATCAGGAGTTCCCCAAGGCTCCATTCTGGGACCTCTATTATTTACCATCTTCCTCGTAGATATCAAACAGTGCTTCCATCATTCCTACATCTTACTTTGTGCCGACGACATGAAAATTCATAAAGTCGTGAGAACCATCTGTGATGCTGATGAGCTGCAAGATGATTTGAATAGGTTTGAGAGGTACTGTAATCGAAATAAGCTCCTATTAAATGTGTCCAAATGCTTCACGCATCTTTAATTAATTACAAATACACGCTTAACAAAGAAGTAATTAGCACAGTGAATAGCATTCGTTATTTGGGAATAACACTTGACAGTAAGCTTCTCTTTGATCACCACATTAACAATGTCGTTAAATAAGGCATCGAAGGCTCTGGGATTTATACTGCAAGCTCCGTCCTGTTTTCAATCTTTAAAGTCAGTGAAAATATTGTATTGCTCCTTCGTACGCAGCCATTTGGAATACGCATCCCAAGTCTGAAACCCCCAATATGAGATTTATAATTCCCGTATTGAGGGCATCCAAAGAAAACTTCTTCGTTGCCTAGACCACAAGGCACAGCAATATTGAGCTGACTACGATCTTCGTTGCAATAAGTACCACTTCTTACCTTTGAAATCTTTTTTTTTTCTTTCTCTTTGGAATATCGGTGACATTTGCTACCTATCCAAAGTCGCAAATAGCAAAATTGACTGTCCGCAACTCTTGGCCACTGTATCGCTACGAACCAACGTATTGGGTCTTCGTCAGCGACCGATATTAGACGTTCCGATGGCTAACACCAACTATAGGTCAAATGCATTATGTGGCAGGCGCATCTTTTTTGTCATTTAATAAACTTCCCCAGCAACTTGACATAGACCTGTTTAGCACCAGTGTAGCGATAATTAAACGACGGATGGCAGACGCCTACTTCGGGAGAGGGGCGCCGACAGATTGGTATGAATACTAATAAATTTTATGTATGAATACTAAAAAAATAATGTAAATAAAATAATATAAATAAAATAAGATGAAATAAATATATACCTATTTTAATGAAATAGAATAGAATAAAATTAGTATGTATATGTGTGTGTGTGTGCGTGTGTGTGTGTGTGTGTGTGTGTGTGTGTGTGTGTGTGTATATGTATATATGTGTATGTGTATGTGTGTGTGTATATGTATATATATGTATATACATATATACACTTGTGGACACATCCTTTGGGCCACCTTGCATTTTAAGTTTCGTTTAGTCCTAGCTAAAAATATTATATTAGGTCGAGCAAAAAGTTTTTATGCAGTTTTGAACCTCTTTTCGTCTTTTTTTGAATTTTGAATACAGAATTTAAAGAAACAAAAGACAATTCGGAGCCTGTTCGTTGATATCAAACAATCGAATACTAAGAAAACTTAATTTTATTGGTTTACTTGGATTTAATTCTTGAAAGTGTGATTTTTCTCTGGTTTTGCAACAAACATTACTTATTCTTAATATTAAGGTGAGGTTCTATCAATAATCTATGGGTACTTCGCCTGAAGTCGCCGCCCAAGCTGTGGCACTTATCCAGGGCGGTTGTCTATTGTTTACCCGAAAATTATATGCCATAATCATCGTATTCCCGAATTTCATTTGCCCGAATTTCATTTGCCCAAATGTTTTGTTTGCCTGAAAAGACATATGACATACTTTCGATTGCCCGAAACTTAGATACCATAATATACGAATGCCATAAGTATTGTTTGTCATATTTTTGATTGCCATAATAATTATTAGACATCATATTTAACCGCCATAATGATTATTAGACATAATATTTAAATGCCATAATAATTCGGGTAAACAATAGACAACCTGCTAACCTTACTCAATGGTTCCAAACGAAAATGTAGTTACCCAAATACCTACTACTACAATGAATACTACTATTCGGAAACCTAGAAATAATTTTTGAAAATTTCGCTACTAATGGGTTAAAATAGAAGATAAAAGCACAGTCTGTCGACGAAGCCGTATAGACATAGCAATCATGCGGGGTGAGCGAAATGGCGGGCGAAGGAGTACTGTACCGAGTAGCCATACATTTTACTTGGTTCAGGATTCAGGGCTGTTCCCATTTGTTACCACGTTTTTTATTTTATTATATTTTTTATTGATTCGTTTTATTAATTAAAAGTTTTCGTAATTTCGATTACGAAAATAATTCATTTATGCAATAATTCAATTTTGCAATTGCAATAATTCATTTTGCCACTTTGGTTATCATTAAACAATGTAATTGGCACCTTGTTGTCTCTACAAACTAATTCAAACACTTCACACATAGCCATGTATTTAGCCTCTGTGCTTGATAAGGCTACCGTCTGTATTGTCTGTTTTTTACTTTCATGAGATATTACAGATCCTGAATACAACATCAGGTGCCCAATCATCATCAACAAAACCAACAATATCAGAGCTATAATAAGCTATATATAACTATTAGCAAACATAAAAGCATAAGATTTTGTACAGCTTTAAAACTCTTTTTGCATGTGTACAATGAGTGTCATTATAAAATGCAAAACATTAAGCCGTCTATTAATTGTTGATGTGTAAAGTTACAATACAAATTATTATTGTCTTTACTAAGTTTTAAAATAACTTCCATAGGAGTTGCTAAATCTTTAGAATTTTTTTATTTTATTTATTTATTAATTTAACTTCATACACATAGTACACCATATGAAACTTTAGTAACTATTTCTCTTGAAGGTGATCTACTTCATTATAACAGTAAGAGTTTCAAAATTGCCAGATGATTTTACATATAAACATGGTTCCTAAACAGATTTTATATAACCTTTCTCTTTCCAACAATCATCTACCTTTATGATACTCAATACTCAATACATTTATTGCGTTCCATAATGTGATACATATAGATGTCATGTTAATATTATTAAGTTACAATTATGGACCCTGTCGGGCACAGCACAATGTTCGGAGAGAGGGACAATTTTCTGTTGTTCACAGTTTAGAATCTATAATTTAATTTTGGATATAATTATTATTTATCTATTTGTTTCCATTAATTTATTGTAATAGTCTCAATTTTATTTCATTTTGTTTGATGAGTGATGATGTGAGTAGATGATTTATTAACTGTTTGAAAGTATTTGATACAATATTAATATGTTCTATGTCCATTCATATCATTCATGCAGATACATATCAGTCATTCATAGTCACGCCTCTAAATCTCATCAACAAATAGGATAGATTTTTATTTATATTTACTTCCCATTTTATATTAATCTTATTAACAAAACAAAAAAATATATATACAAAAATGTCAATACTAGGTGTCGATACAGAATACAAAAATGTCAATTTTTGATGACAATACAAAATTAAAAGATCACAACAATTGATACAAATTCAAATACAAAACACTAAAATGTCAATATTAGATGTCAATGTAAAATCTTTAGGTCCATTTCATACTCAGTTTATAGTATGTTAATGAAAATCAACAGCAAGGCCATGCAAAACCAATATGAGTTATACATAGTCCCGCTTCCGAATCTCAGTTTTTTACTATATTTACTTCCCATTTTATATTAATCTTTTTATTAAAACAAAAATACACAAAAATGTAAATACTATATGCCGAAACAGAATACAAAAATGTCATTTTTAGATAAAAATACAAAATACAACAATCACAACATTAGATGTCAAATACAAAACACTAAAATGTCAACATTAGATGTCAATATAAAATCCTTAGGGTCAATTCTTACTCAGTTTTTGCAGGCATACAGATATAAATTGTCTCCGTCCAATGTCAATGGTTTATCAATCATTAATTATTATATGTCCTAGTAATAATAAATGTATGTCCATGTAAGTATATTATTTAATGTCATTGTGAATTGATTATTCATTTTATTTATTTATTAGGTATATTTTGTGTACATATTATTTCAGGTATGTCATTAAACATTTAATTTTCATTTAATTGTATAAAACTAATTGTAACTTTTATCATCAAAGTATTCCTGTACACTGTAATAGCTTTTAATTAGTAGAAAGCTTTTTAGTTTGTTCACAAATCTGCAAAACTTTTCTTCATTTTTTATAGTTTCGGGCAACCTATTATAAATTTTTATTGACATGACCAAAGGACCAGAAGAATGTATTTCAAGTTTGGAGGTAGGTAGGTTTAGCCTATTTTTGTGTCTCAGTGTATATCTAGTTTGTATGTTTTCGCGTGTAGTGTAGTGTTCCGGGTATTTACGGACAAATTTACATATTTCTAAAATATAAATACAAGGCAATGTTAATATTTTTAGGTTCTGATTCAGATACCTTTATGATCTAGCAGACTGCTTAAGGTTATAAATAGCTTTATTTAACTTTAAAACTTAAGTTTTATCATTAAATTTAAAATGCTGAGATTTTTACATAAAAACACATTCATCGAGATGGCTGTTGAGGAATGTAATAGTCACATCCAAATGAGTTATATATAAGTTTAAGTTAACGCTAATAGCAAAATACAATTTATTGAAGAATACTTAGAACAGGACATAGTGTCCACCGAACAAGGGGAAACCAATAACCACAAGTCTTGCTCTATTTCTCACTGAATTATCACTATTTTACTTTTTGTTTTAGATACATTTACACTGCACTACATAGCCATCACTATGTAGGTTTGTTCACTATTTTCTTGAAAGGATTTTTACTCTTCTTCCATAGCTAGGCACCATTCTTCTCGGTCTGTACCTTTCACTACCTCTTCATAAGGAAGATTTTCTTCATATTTTTTATACATATCACATGTCTGTCTTCTTTCACATTATTTTCACATATAAGATTTTCTTGCTCAATACTTGACGAAGTGTCACAGAAGCCTCTGAATGTGAACTAGGACTAAAAAGGGACTTCCTGGTGCGTAAGTGGTGTTCTTTACTAGATTCATCTATTACTTCTAGATCCATCTGGTGTGCCATATGTACGTCCCTCTGTGTTGTTTAGGATTAAAATGATCCTCATTCACCTGCGCAAGGGGTATCCATTGACACCTAAAAGTATTTTTAATGTATAAGTATAAAAGCGCATTTGTGTTATTCCACACAGCTTTTTTAGGTGTATGTAACTGAATAACAAACATCTAAACAATTTCACAAACCTCCACATTTATAATATTAGTAGATACGAGGTCTAAAGAATTATTTTGACATTTATAGAGTATAGTGATGAGTGATGTGAATCACATTATTATATAACATCATGTGGTATAATAATGTAGGTCCAAGAAGGGAGAGTTTATCTCAAAGTTGAGTTTTCTTCCAATAAACTAAATAACTAAATAAGTCGATAACAAAAATATACATTTCTACATATATATAATAGAATAGTATAGAATAAATGTGTAAATAATCCACTCACTGTCTTTATGCATTCCTTTTTTGCCGTTGAGTCATATCCATATCTTCATCATCACAGAATTTCCCTCATTTTTATGCTCTAATGAAATAATGTTACTGATATGTATCCTCTGTAATTTTTCACACAAGGCTTATTGGGAGCTTAAACTGGTTTAAACGTTTTGAATTGAATTGCAATCTATAGGTACTGATATAGCTTGAGACAGAGAAGAGGAATTTATTTAATCGACGCAAAACTTAACTCCACCAAACAGAAACAAACATGGCCAACTGCAACTACAACGTAAGTCCTAAAGTAACAATGGCTGCACTCTGCTATACCCCGGGACATATATCTAAGACCTAAAATGTACTCTACAGGCTCAACTTTTGACCTCGTTTGTAACATGTAACTCGAGGCATAACTAGCGTTCATTCGAAGCGACTCTATTGATATTCTAAAATCGTAGACCAAAAAACGGTAGTCTGCTAACTTAAAATCACTGGGGTAATATCATTTCAACGGTATAGTAGACATTATTAAAGCCACTTCACTGCTGGTTCGAAGTGGTCCGTGTACAGTATACTGCCAAAATTGCCATATCAATAAAATTAAAGATACCAATTTGAAATAAATTGAAAACGCACTCGTTTTTCATTTTCTCCCTCAAAGTAGCTCATTATAAATGTAGTTATTGATACAAATGTACAAACGTGGCAATAACTGCTTAACTAACTCCTATACCTACCTAACATTGTAAAGTTGAAACTAATTGGCTGTGTGTGCTTGGCACTAACGTATTGAACACGCCTAAACCACCGAACCGATCTTGATAAAATTTTATACAGAGGTGGATTAGAGCTTGAGAACGGACATAGGCTACCTTTTATTACGAAACAGGGGGTAGAAGGGGGGAATAAAGCTATGGGATAGTAGAAGTATATGTGAAAGTTTGTCTATATAAAGACAAGGTGTCCAAATTTGTAGCAGAGATAAATTAATGATGAAGAGATAGAAGGGGCTTAAAGGTGGGGGGGGGGGGCTTTTATAGGGCTAGAGCTATGGAATTTAAGTATGCTAATTTTAATAAGACATGGTTAAGAGCCAGATTATGAAGCCAGTGGAGAGGCGAGTATAGAATCAAATAGAGTCCAGTAGATAATCAAGTACAGAGATGAGTAGAGAGGCGAGTGGATAGACGAGTAACGATCGAATAGAGAGTTGAGTAGAGAATCGAGTAGAGAGGCGAGTATAGACGCGAGTAGTGGGAGGCGAGTAAAGAAGCGAGTGGAGAGTCAAGTAGAGAAGCGAAAAGAGGATCGAGGATGGGCGAGTAGAGAGAGAGAGAGAGACCAATAGAGAGGCCACTATAGAGAAGAGTACGGAGTCGAGTAAAGAGGGGACTGGAGATGCCAGTAAAGAGTCGAGCATAGATTCAAGTATAGTGGCGAGTAGAAAGTCGAGTAGGAAGTCGAATTTAATACTCAATAGCCTCGGCTCAACACTAAGCCATAACCGACATCCACGCGGGCGGAGCCGCGGGCAACATCTAGTATTTAATATTACTTTCGAAGGTATAAGTTAGTCCAAGAAATGACGCCAATTTTTGGCTCGGTATTTTAGTAGGGAATTTTTAGTAGGGTTTTAGTTTAGTAAATTTGTCAGATGCCTCTCACTTAAAATCTAAACACAGATAGAATATAAAGTTCTGCCTGGAGGGTTTTGTAAAATATACAATCAATCTTATCAAATATTCCCAAAAGAGGTTTAAGAGTATGGGCGTACTAAAGGTAGGTCAAGAGGGGCCCTTGCCCCTGCCTACCTGCTCTTTGTCCCGAAGTTAAGAAATTTTAGGAATAATTTTTAATACTGATTTGGGTACCTAACGCATGAGCCTCTTGATGCATCGATCTTGGTGTAACTGGGATGAAACCAAGGATATGATCAATGAACTAAAATGTCACACCGAGACCGATCGAACCCCCGGCCCGCAATGAACCTGACGCTAGAGCGACACCCATGGGGACGGGTTTACCTTATGGTAAGAAGCAAGCTGCGCCCCCGAGACCCACTGTTGTTGTGCACAGCTCTGAGAATATGTAGCACCACAGATGACTCAGCCTCGGATGCATACTGCGGTGATGACGACGACCTTCCCTAAGTCACTTCGGTAGAACTACAGCTGTCGGTGCGAAAGCTCTAGGCCAAGAACCCCTGAAGGACGCTGGATTCTAGCTCGAATGAGAGAGTTTCTCAGTGATGCCAGTTTCCTAAGCTGTGGAAGACAGGGAAACTGGTAAACCAGGGTGCGAGACCTTACCTCCTGCACTTGATGACCCAAGATGGAGTGCGCTTTTAGTAGGTTCAAGTCCGACATAACCACGCATCGTTGAAACCTTGCCAGTTCACGTGTTTTTTTCTTTCTACAGTCCCGGGTCCTTTAAACGGAGCGTGAACAAACATTTGATGAGGCCGTCAAGCTAAGTGCCACCATTGTTAACATAGTACGCGTTTGTAATGGTGACCCTCTTTCCTCTGTCCTTACTTGTTCCGTTTGGTATTAGACGTTTCTCGGACAGCATCAGAAACTCACATCCATCAACGCAATGTCATCGTATACAGATGACATTGCGTTGATGGACGCGCACAGGAGCCGATAGGTGCGTCGTGTGAAAGTGTGGAAGAAAGCGCTTGAGAACAGCGGTCTGAAGCTATATGTGCCGAAAACAGAATACTTGGCGTTAAACTCAACAGATCCCACAACCGCACCTCGCATAGGCGATGACTTAGTCGAGCGCGCGGACCAGGTTAAGTACCTGGGATCTGTACTTTACGTGACTGGAGACATCCACTATAATTGCATCAAGGCACTTATTGATGTCGCGTGGGATAAGTGGCGGCAAATGGCTGGCGTCACATGCTATCCTCAAATGCCAGTAAGGTTGAAGGGGCGGGTGTATAAGACGATCATTAGGTCTGTCCTTTTACACGGCTGTGAAGTGCGGCCGCTGTTCGAGCGACACCAGCAGGAGCTGCGTGAAGATCGCGTGAGGAACTTTTGTATTCGCGGCAGCTTTCATGTCCGTGACATCGCAGATAAAATGCAAGAGAGTCGCCTTCGCTGGTATGGCCACGTCTTGCGGCAACAACCATGCTACGTGGGTAAGAAATACTGAGCTCCGAGGGCATCCCTGTCTCGGATGCAATCAGGATAAAATCTAAATATCGATAATGATGAGCACCCACGCCGCGGGGTTCCCGGCAGAGTAGAATTTGGGCCACTCGATCTCTTCCCATGTAGTGTCGTACAAGGCGACTAAGGGATAGGGCTGGTTGACTTTAACATCAGACAGATATTTACAGCCCCGACTCAGCCTCAGATGCATGGCTCGAGTTAACAATAGTCCCCAAAATACGGCAATAGGTTAACCCCTTATTACGTGGAACCGAATACAAATTGATGAAATGCGAGTGTTAATGTACCTCTGCCTAACTCTCCGTGAAAAAAGTCGCAATTATATGCATAATAAGTAATAAGAATAAAAACATTTTTTTTTGTAATGTATAGTACAAACATGTAAATTTTTTTCGGTTGTTTTTGCTGCATAAACGCACACGAATTTTTCTTCATTTTAAGGGATTTATACCAAAAATACACTAAGTTAACATAATATATAGACTGTTCTAAAAAAAAAATTATGCCATTAGGTATGTAGTATACCCGGAGTACTACCACGGGCTTTCGGCTACAGGAGCGTTCCCCTAACACCCGGTATAGAACCACAGTCTAACACTTGTTATACTGTGAGAGACCGTTCTAATAAATACACATAGTCGGATCATTCTTAAAATTCATTTTTGAAGTTTCATCAAAATTTGACAAAGTGATCTTGTAACGAGACGTTATAATATAATCACAAAATGCAGTTATAATTTTATGGTTTAACATTCCTTCGCAAGTAGGTATCTTTGCATTTAATACAAATTCTAATGTCTTGGCATTGAGTAAAAAGTAACAAGTTTTACAAATAGGTACTTAGTTTTTATACACAAGGTATTGAGTAACATCCCTAGTTTTATAAAGAAAATAGATGCACTGACGAGTGTATTTTTTCTAAGCACTGACGGAACCTAGTAATGACGTTTAGTTTATAGAGCAAGAATTAAGAATTGTTATATGCATTTTGAGCTATGTAGTGTAGTGTAGCCGTAATAAATTTATATAATTGAAAAATGTCTCATGATAGTTTTTATACGAATATAGTTAAGGAATGGTGCAGTTCTAACTTTAAAATATTTTTTCCCCTGTTACAAGGTTACGTTGTCGAATTTCAATGAAACTTCTAATGTGGGTTTTTAAGAATGATCCGGCTTTAGTTCTAATATATAAACTGATGACAAGACAGAATAGTCATATTACCTTAGCCAATTTATTCCAAATGACAAGTTGTCAGCTGTCATTGTTGTCAATTTGTCACCTCCGTTTCTGAGTTTTTCGTTGATTTTTCGAATCATCTTTCGAAAACAATAAGTCTGTTTCTTATTCAGCTATAGCCCTTCATTTAGTTTAAATAATTAGTAGTAGAATGTCCTCGCAATATATAATGAATTCCAGGCAAAAGTACGTACCAATGTAGGAATGAAATTTTGCTATAAAAGGACAGTGGAATCAAATCACAAGAAAATAAAAACACGCATAAAACACGAAATTGAAATGGGCCCTTTTATATGTAAAGCACATCTTAATGTGAGTATTCCTAACCTGTATTACTTTAAGTTGATAGCATTAACGTAATTATGTTTTGTAGCTTAGTTTTATTACAATCTAAAATACACATAAAATACAGACAAACATGATGATTTCAGATGTATTATATCCATTGCAGGACTACCCTAACCTAATTTAAAGTGTTATTATTCGTTTCAGTAGAAAGAAAGTTACTATTATTGGACCACTATGAAAGCTAGGCCTGAACCAAGGTTTATATTACCTAAGTGTCCGGTAAGTTTAGTACAATAAACTGGTGAATGTGAACCTGAATTTAGTACATATTTCCTTCATCTTTTCCAGTGAAAATGGATAAGGGGACAGATGTAATAAAGCCGTGCGAATGAAGCCCAAGATAGCAGACCGAGAACTACATATTTTTCTATTATTTCTTAAGAAAAGGATAGGTTCAATGTGGAAGATGCGTTTATAAAAGAAAGTATAACTGATGTAGAAGCGCTTTCTCCAACACAAGGAAGCACTTACAATTACAAATTGAACTATAACTAATGAATAAAAAACAAATTTAATATCGTTCAATTATAAATTAAATTAATTAAAGTTACTCTATATACACAATACTAAATAAAATAAAAAAGAAAACTAAAACTAAAAGTTAAAATGCGTCGTGGAATTCATCCGCATCGCATGCCTCTTGTGGTAGCGTTCCCAGAAGACTGGCAGCATTGCCACGTTGTATGGCAATGCCGCCAGTCTTCTGGGAACGCTACCCTAGACCTAAAAAGAGGCCAGCCTTCTGGTCACGAGAAGCGTCGACCATGCGCTTCGCAATCTCCCTGAAGAGATTGCGGGCGCTCGGACCCCAAGGCCCGAACGTTTCGACTCCAAACGGCATAAATTCATAATCTCCAATGAGATTGGAGTATTTGCGCCGCTTAAGAGCCTCTGCAGAAGCTGCAGCAGCACCGGCAAAGCCAGCCGTGCCAGGTATATGGGTAGGGGCAATGGTGTCGACGCTTGTTGCGTCACACACCAGAGTCCTACCCATTTTCCAAGGCATTAATGACATACCATCCGGTCTCTTGCCATCGTCGCGGGCTAAACTGTTTGGTTCAAGCACAGCTGGTACACCAGCGGTGACAAGAGCACGGCGGATTATGTCGTTGAGGCTGGCGTGCCGTGGAATTCGCCCAGCGCTCCTGCAGCACGACAGGCCATGGTGTCCGAGTCGGTCAACTGCTTCTCCACAACGGCATTGATGCGGAGAAACACACGGCGCACCTAATAAAAAACTGAATAAAATTAAACATGTATTTTTATTTCGCACTTTCCAAATTTGTTTCAAATATATTTATTTTTCCCAAAAATCTTCAGCAGAAATTAATATGTTCTTAACATAGTCTTCATCATATTGTACCCAGTATGTATGTAATACCTTTGACTGCTCATAAGTAGGGTCAGCTGTACAAAAGAGGCATTTTGTCTGCACCATACATTTGTACCATAATTTGAGCTTTAAATTTGTATTGCTTTTTTTATGATCATTTGGCTTCTTTCTCTGGATTCTTTGGTTGAGTGGGCTGCTGGGCATAATAATCATGGGCCGTACCAGGAATACTGGCATCAACACATAATGTTCAGTACAGTTTCACGTACCTGCAATTGGTTACATAACATTCAATTATTATACAATTTCTAATGTAGTATGTTTATCCGCATTCTTCTAGGTCCCATAACATAAGTTAGTAAGCTATGCTTATTATGGGCCTAGATAGCACCATAGTAAAAGAATAGTGCTGTGATAGCGCTAGAATAGAATGGCATAGAATATTTATTTGTTATTATTTATAAATTAAATATGTAGGTACCTAATTGATAAGCTAATGATTGATGAATAAATAGACATACATATGTATATAAATATTTATTATATTAATGTGTATTATGTTAGTGTATTTATTATATCACCTACTTAGTGATAATGGGTCAGTACCTACTTAGGTAATCAGTCATCATCATGGAGATACCACCATCATATATTATGTAATAGTAAATTAGCAACCGAAATTACTAATATTCCCTCCAACCCCTCCAACTAATCTGAATTGCTTGTGCTGTGAGTGAAAGTGGGTTCACGTCGGTAGTGTAATGGCTAGGAATCGAACCCGGGACCTCTCGATCGTAAGGCCGGCTCCTTAACCACTAAGAAGCTATCGACGCTTATATAAATATAGAATGTCTGTAAATAATCAACTTTCTTAGTCATTCCTTTCTTGCCGCACAGAGATAGGTATCCTCGGCAATTTCTCTCACTAGGCTTTTTGTGAGCTTAAACGTCGCACAGTGATCAATTATTAGATATTAGGTGGATAATATTCAAATTTGACATTGTGAGGGTATGTAAAACAAATTATCTCTATGCGATTGGAGGTACTTACCTCATATTATTGTTTAATATGAACGGTAGAAGGTAAGTCATTAAGTACTGAGATATCAGCTAGTGAATGCAGTGTTCTCGCTAATTGTATCGATTTGTTCAATTTACTTCCGGTTTTCGCGCACTGTTATCTATTTGTTGTGACTTAACAGTGCATTATAGCGCGTCAATAAATATGGTACACATTAATAAACGGTATGTGCTTCATTTTGTATAACATTTAGTAGTTGTTAATTGTTACAGTAATTTAGGAAGGAATATTCAAAACTTAACTTAAAATTTAACATTTTTTTAAATTTTAAAGCCTGTATCTTACGAGGAACATATTAGAACATAGATATTTTTACACTGGTAGATAATTGGAAGTCTATAGTATGATATTCAATTTTAAAAAAATACCCCAAAGTACCCCTGCCTGAACAAACTTTTCATTTATACAGGAAACGGTGGTACAGTTAGAAATGCCGATTTGTTTAATTATCTCAAAAAACACCCGCCAATTAAACCTGCAACTAAGAAATCTAAAGATATGTTATTGAACTATATTTATGAGGTTATTGGAGTATCAGATTTGATAATACAACAACAAAATGAGTTACGAAATTCAGTACATAGCTTTTGTTTATCGGCTTCCAGAAATTGGATTAAAATCGGCAAAGATTTTTCCAAATTTGAAAAAAATATGAGTATTGGTTGTCTAAATGCGTAATAACATCTGGAGATCATAATATTGAACAGCCTTCAACGTCTGGGTCTATAGGTAGAGGACGCCCGAAAAAGGATTTCATGGATTTAGGTGAGAGAACTAAGCGTAGAAGGTTAAAAGACGAAGTATCATCCAGAAGTGAAGAAGAGTTGTGCCTAGCAGCTGAGATGAAACTTCATTCAGGCGGAAAACGTAGGGCTGCTTCAGCACTTCATAATATTTCATCATCTCCTGACTGTACTGTCAGGTTACGAGACAGTGTACAAAATGATATTTCTTATTCGGCGAAAGAAGCACTAGCACTTTTTATTCAATTGAAATTAACGCATCTTCAGTATTTTGAACTTAGGGCATCAGCTATACGAAAAAAATTACAGAAATTGTATCCACCGTACTATAAACTTTTGGAAGAGAAGGCCAAGTGTTATCCACCGCACATACAAATTACAGATATATCTGCTGAAGTTCCATTACAAAATTTAGTAGATCATACAGTGTCACGTATCGCTGAAAACCAAAAAGAACTGCTTATGTCTTTTAGCGATCATAGTAACTTAGGCCTGGAAATGACCTGGAATGCGGGGATGGCAGTGGTAGTCAAAAAAATTACAAACAAAAGTTTGAAAAAAGGGGATTCTGATGATTCGTACGTTTTTATTACTTCGTTAGTTCCTCTACGCTTACACTACATACAAAAAAATAATGATGTAATTATTTGCCAGAATCCACGTACTAATTTGAGCACTCACACAACCACCAGGTTTTGTAGGCCAATTAAGTTGCAATTCGTGAAAGAGACACCAGAAGTAATTAATTCTGAGTTTGCTAATATGGATGGACAAATCGCTCATTTAATACCTACCAAGATAGATTTGTGTGGTCGTACTTGTAATGTCAAACATATATTGCTGAAAACTATGATTGATGGAAAGATCTGCTATGCTTTATCATTAAATAAGTCAACACGGAGATGCTACATTTGTAAAGCGACTACGTCTGATTTTAATAAAATTCTAGATTTAGAACCAAGATCTTACAACCCTTCAAACACTGGACTTCGGTATATCACCATTACACGCATCTATTAGATTTTTGAGTGCCTTCTGCACATATCATATAAATTGCCTGTGAAGTCGTGGCAAGTTCGGGGTGAAGAAAATAAACAGATTGTTGCCAATAGAAAAGAGAATATACAAGAACAATTTTAAGAAAAGCTTGGTTTGTTGGTTGATGTTCCAAAACCGGGCTTCGGCAACACCAATGACGGCAACACTGCTAGGAGATTTTTTGCCGATCCTGATATAGTACACGAGATCACAGACATCGATCGTGACTTGATTGTAAGATTTGGGACTATTCTGAAAACTTTAAGCTGTCTATATAAAATAAATAGTGCCCTCTTTGATGAATATGCAAGAGATACGGCAAAACGATATGTTAGTTTATACGGATGGTACAGCATGCCACCCACAGTACATAAAGTTTTAACTCATGGCAAAGACATAATTGATCATTTCTTGTTGCCTATTGGACAATTAGGGGAACACAATTACACTGACACAGACAATTAACGCACAGGAATGTCGCCATAAAGATGTAAAATATTATAGAGAACACAATACCCGAAAAATGTCACACAAGCAGACAAATGATGATTTATTCAATATATTATTGGTGTCATCAGCTCCTCTGATATCGATTTTACGCCCCTTACCCCTAAAGCAGAAAGGTATTTTTCCTGCAGAAGTCGTAAAATTATTAGAACAACCTAATTTTGATACAAACGAGGAAGAACCTTCATACTATTTTTTTTTGTACGTTGGAATATCAAAACGTGAATTTAAATAAAGAATAATTTATTTTAATAGCAATATTTCAATAACAGTATTAGATCATTGTAATTCCAAGTTAAAATATTTTTGTCATCCTAAATTGTAATTATTGATCACTGTGCGTCGTAATAAATTGCGCTGCTATGCTTCAGAAGCTTGGCAGCTATTTCTTAGAGCGTCGTGGTGACGATCTCCGTCGTGAGCGGCTTCTAGTAGGGAGTTTTGAAGGGAAACATCGTTTACCTAGACCTAAACACAACGGCAAATTACACGAAAAAGGTGCGTCTGCATAGTGGACGCTCTATTTCTTCAGAACAGTGAAATATTCATTCTGACAGCTGTCAAATAATTAGTAGAATACCACTTTTTAAATGATTACGAAGATATTAAGGCGCTATTTGTTTGCAGACTACTAATTTGTAAAATTGACCACAATGTCTCTACTATTGCGTGTAGAAGACTAACGAAAAGTGCAAAATTAATCCGACGAAAGACTATTTATATAGCAGACATGACTCCAATTTGTACCACAAGGACGCTACGCTCACGGTGGCCACTGAGAAGCCATCGCTCTTAAATTTCAGCAGAATACGAAAAGGGCACAATTATTCCGACGATACACCATCCAAACACTATTTCATTAGTGGAATCGACCCCCAGGCCGGATACAGCCAAAGAAATGTGAGTGCTCAATTTAATTTAAGTCAATCTGCGGTCCGAAATGTTTATCGGAGGTACTTAGAGACTGGCGGCTTTGTTCGTCGTCAAGGAAGGCCACGATCTAGGGTCACTATTGAAAGGCAGGATCGATTCATCGTGACGACTAGCTTGAGAAATCGTCACCTTACCTCCATTGAGATACAAAACCAACTTCGTGACTGCCACGGAGTATCTGTGAGCGCTCAAACTGTTCGGAGAAGGTTAAAAGAACGCGATATGGTACCACACAAACCAGCTAAAGGCCCCAAACTAACGCGAGGCCACCGAACAGCGCGTCTTCTTTTCGCGCGCACTCATTTCAATTGGACTCAGCAACATTGGAGCCGTATACTCTTTTCTGATGAGTCTAAAATTGCGTTACATGGCAATGATGGAAGGAAGATGGTCTACCGACGTAAGGGAAAGCGTTTTGCACAATGGTGCTTTCAAGAGAGGGTTGCTTATGGCGGTGGCTCATGGACTGTCTGGCGTGGTATATCCGCGAGCGGCAAAACTCAATTTGAGGTTGTAACGGGACCACGGCTGCCAACATTAAATGCTGAAAGGTACATTCGTGAGTGCTTAGAACCTCACGTGATGCCATACGTGGACCGTGTGGGCCCAAATTAAGCCTGCATCGTCAGGGAATATCTTCGGGATAGGAACATCACAGTTATGGACTGGCCAGCCAGAAGCCCAGACATGAACCCGATTGAGCATATGTGGGACGAACTAAAAAGACATGTTAGGGCTCATCAGCCAGTTGCCCAGACGATGCCGGAGTTGAAAACTGCCAAAGACGATTCGAAGGTGATAAACTCTATGCCTAATCGTATGAGAGCTGTCGTAGATGCCCATGGAGGCAACACGCGGTATTAAATTAAACCTTTATTTGTTAATTAAACCTTTATTTCATAAAACATGTTTTTTATTCAAAAATCAATTACCTTGATGAACAACGCGCATACCCGACTTGTTAGGCGTAGCTCCATGTCGTGTGGTATTCTGAATTCAAATTTAAAACAATACGATCGAAAAAGATGGTAAAATGTATCAGGTTTAATGCATCAATAGTTTTTATTCAATCTAGCAATCATATTTAGATAGGGGTCAAGATAGATTGGAATGTAGGGAAATGACCTCCTTTTCTTTTGGGTTTTCCTCGTGCAAAAGAGTGTTATGAAAAGCTTTACAATGCTTACATTTGAATGAATACCTACATTAATCGGTGTGGCTCCTTAAACATTATTATTATCAGCTACAAATTTTATTCGCTGAGAAAATGGAGTCATTTTGAACTTAGGGCATGAAAAAAGCAAATGATTATTATTACAAAATAAGTAATTATTTTTATATTTATTGGAATTTGTAACAACATTTGAAACTTTACTTGTGCTTTTACCCTTGCCTTCATTGGAGGCAGTGTTCTGTTGCACAGAACTATCTTCCAGAGCTATAGCTCTTTTCTCAAGAAATGACAAGAAATCTTTAATTGTAGGTAAATCATCACTAGATCTGTCAAGGTGGTAAGCACGGTTGGTAAAACTATCAAGTTTACGTGATAATATATATATATATCAACAGCATGTCCCACTTCTCAACGGGTTGACTAAGATTTTGTAAAGCATAAATCTGTTGACGTACATCAGATACGAAATTTCTTATACAGGTAGCAGTACCCTTTTGCATTTGAGGTAAGTCCAAAAGAAGATTGATGTGACTGGAAATCAGTCTAGTCTGATTGTCAAACCGTTTATCTAACAAATTAATAGCTTCACTGTAAGAATCGTTAACAAGTGGCAAGTTAATTATAACCGATAGCGCATTACCTGTCAAGTACTTCCTCAATTATTTTTTTTGACAAAGAGTTATTCTTATCAATAACAGCCTTAAATAAGTCCATAAAAGGTTTACATTGTGTAAAGTCTTTACCATCATAGGAAGGTATCTCAATTTTTGGTAACTTGCAAGTAGAAATAGAATGTTTTTCAGAATAAATTTTGACAGTGAAATTACGAATAGCAGCGTTAATTTTTTCAAGAACAGAAAAGTATGTATCTTCAAGCTTACCAACATCTTTTAAACTAGCCTCATCCCAGCAAAGAATGTCCAAATGCACACTCTCATACTCCTTCAGTGTAATAATCAGCTTATCATGCCGTGCTTACAAAGTATCAAGAGTGGACGAGGTTTTTTTTCTTTTTTTACGTGCGGGAAATCCCCACGGATACCCGCCCCTCCGGAGCCGGAGGGGTAGGTTATGTCGGACTCGAACCGACTAAACCGCACGCCGTCTGTGGGTCGTAGTGCTAGGCCGAAGGTGAGGTTGTCTTGCGACATATCCCTCGCACCCCGGCTGACCCAGGGCCATCCCTTTCGGTCTGGCCCTCCTCGGGAGGTGGGGACCACGCCGTCCCCGACTCAACCCCGGTGTGGGGAGGCGCGCAACGTCCTACGATGCGCGCCGCCGCCGTGGCCTGCTTCTGCTAGGGTGACGGGCGGCTCCACCCGTCACCCTCAGGCCCGCGCTCATGGGGGGCGGAGGTCGGTTAGCGCCCTCCGACGCCCGAGCTGCCTTCGGGCGCGTGCAGCGATGTCCGCGAGTCTTTCTCGCTCATCGCGCCGCGCCCGTGAGAGTGGACGAGGTAGGTGTATTGGATCGCAAATAAAATTGTCCAAACTCGTAATAGTAGCCTTATACTGTCCACGCCGTTGCCGTAAACGCTTTAATTTCACTGTATCTCCTTCCGAAGGAGTCATTGTATAATCGCAAGTTATACCGCACTAAAAACAATAGCCGCAATGTATATGCCGCACTTTTTCGTAGCCGTAAACGCTATTGACGCACAGTTATGCCAACAGCACGCACTTGGCTCGCAGATGTCACGAAGTTCAACTCAATTCTACCCGTAGACTCGAAACTTTTTCAAACGACCGTCAGATTAGAAATATGAAAAATGCATGGAAGCCGATGATATTCTTCTTCGAAATTATGGAATTCCGAATGAAAGCACCACGAATCGACGATATAGTATCGACGATATAGTATCGACGACAAACCTTTCCGCAATCGCCGGATTCGAATATATGCGAGAAAAGTTGATTTTTGTCACTTCGCTGACGTAGGCCGTAACGCAGAAACTGCGACTCGATATCGCGAGTCAACAAACTTTTCCTGTGGACGTTCCCCCGACGAAAAAACACGTATACTGGTTCACAATGATCAAAGGACCACAAATAAGCTGTTAAATAAAACAGCTAATTGAAAATTTAATTGATTAGATTTATTGAAACCTAAACAAGTGAACTTCACAAGTAGATAGCAAAAAGAAGAGGAAATAACAGCAAACGTCAAACTCACGTAACATTACAATGTTGCCATTTTTAAACTAAATTATTTACTAAATAAACAAAATTGATGTTTTGTATTGAACACTAGTCGTACTGAGCGGAGGCTACCAGCTAGCCTTATATATTCGGCGCGGCCGAGTAGCGAGTGTTCTCGATAAGACAGCGACGTTCTGGAATGTTCTATTGGGTCTTGTGTCTCTTTCTAGCCTGACGTCTCGTTCTATTCATTAGATTCCTCTGTCTCTTTCTATAGTGCCTTCTCGCTCACTCCTATGGGAATTTGGCCATATATTGATATTGACTGTAAAAGCTCATAAGGGGTCCTGAAAATGCCTGAAAAAGGGTTCCCAGGGTAATGCCGCGGATTGACGGGCAGTGGTGTGAAACGGCCTGAAAACTGTTTTCAGACGCCTGAATATAACGGCAACTTGGTCAAAATTTTGATTCTTCGGGAGGTGAAAGAGCACCTTCTGAAACGTGCTGAAATGTGGTTTTGGTAACATAACATAAACTCACGCCTTTATCCCCGAAGGGGTAGGCAGAGGTGCTAGCACCCACATTTCGCCGGTTTATGTTTTGGTCCCAATGTAACAGGTGGCGAGCCTATTGCCATTAACTGGGCACTTATAAACCTGCGATAAATACACACATAACTTCAATAAGGATCGAAAAGTCATTGGTGTGTGCCATGGAAAACCTGGTATTTAAATGAATACGGTAGTATCCCATCAAGGATTCATTCTTCTTTTTTAAATTCTTCGCATGTCACTGGAAATGATAAAGACTGCATGATACGCCGCCACGCATCACTAATTGCTGAGCGGTTCTTATGAGATTGTAGTTTTGGATCCCATAGGCATGGTTCTGTTTGTTTCAGACAACAATTCAGTTCCCGCCAAAAACAATCATGTTCGTCCTTACTTACCGCGTAGAATGAGAGGCCGTTAATGGTAGCGCGTGAACCTATGCGCTATAAACCCTTTGATGTGTCGAAAAAACCGATATGAGCTAACCTCTTTGAGTAGTACTTATAATCAGAGATAGATGACTACGTGAAGTTGAAGGGCTATCTTCATACATTTTGATGGTTGAAAAATAATAAGCATTAAAAATGCTTACTACATATAAAATTCTAAACTTAAATAACTAACTGGGAGAGAATGCTTTAGCCGCTAATACGTGAACGATACATCACAGGAGCGTTTTATGTACTTCATGACCAGTTGCGGCAGTATGAACACATTTTTTTTAACTACTATAGGATGTGATTTGATTATATTCTAAACCACATAAAAGGTGCCATTACACTCCAAAACACGAACTACAGGGCATACATACCACCAACTGAGATGTTGGCTGTGACGTTGAGGTAAGTAAGGCGCAAGTTTTGTGTATTTCAATATATTTATTTTAATAGTAGTACAATCATATTGTGATATAGTGATATTTATTATAAGATGAATTATGCACCTACATTGTTTAAAAATCTTGGGATATTAATTGAGCGATAGATTGTATAACAACTTGGGTATCTTGCTGGGTCAAAATCTGTGGAGTTTCTTGTTCGGATGAAAACTGTGGGGTTTTATGCTCGGATGAAAACTGTGGGGTTTCTTGCTCGGATGAAAACTAAGGAGTTTCTTGCTCGGATGAAAACTGTGGGGTTTCTGGCTGGGGCGAAAACTGTTGGATCCCGTGCTGAGGTGAATACTGATGGGATTGCTGGGGTGAAAAAGCTTGGTGGAAGTTACCAAAATCTGGTTGAAGTGATGGTGCTGGACAACGACGAAAGTCTGGGGTTTTTGAATCTGCGAAGCAAATGCATAACTTACATTCTAAATTCTAACTTATCATCGTCGTTCAATTGTTTTACTGTTGGTAGGAGATCATGAATGCACGGTCGTCGTTAACTAATTCAGATTGAGAGGGTGTTTCCCGTATAGCTTGTAATATTTCTGCATCGACCGTATTTAGCCTTTTTGTTCCCGTTCGATTCGTGGACTTCGTGGATATAGAAGTCGATGTAGACGGACAAGGTATTAATTGGTCGAGGTGACTTGTTGACTGTTGGCTTTCGGGACAATATTCAGAATCATTTTGAGATGGAAATAGTATGCTTGAATCAGTATCGTCGGGTGTTAAAGTCTTGAGAAGAAATCGTAGGTTATCACTGGAAATGTATTTTTTTTGGGCTTGTCCCGACTTAGTTTTAAGCGACTTCATGAATGTGTCTCGAATGTTACTCCATTTGCTCATGACAGCACCGACTGAAACAAAAAAAAACTATTAATTCTTACTGCAAATACCTCGCAAGTGAAAATACCTTCACATCTATGTTGATATCGGTTCATACGGTATAAAGACTGCGACTCCGGAATTTTCCACCGTACCAATTTTTATCAAGTACTCACTGAAGGCAACCTGTACTACTGCACTCAACTATAAATAACAGAATGCCACATGTTTTAGTAGGCGATGAAGCTTTGCAACTTACTCAACATTAACAACAAAAAACGGGTATATAACTATCGACATTGTCGTGCACAAAAGTATGTTGAATGTGCATTCGGCATTATGGCCAATAAGTGGCGAATATTTCATCGTCCTCTAAATGTAAATAAAGAACTTAGCAAGAATTGTTAAGGCATGTTTCGTTTCGCATCATATTGTACGTGAAAGAGATGGCTACAGAAGTGACGATGTGTTCATGTCTATTGTGCACGATGGCTTGATTTGTGTACCAAGAGCAGGAAATGTACCTCACGATGGGCGTACCGCTAATGACATAAGAAATAAAATTGCTGATTACTTTGTAAGTTCAGAAGGCTCGGGTGACGGGCATGCGGTGGACGCATGGCCTATATTATATGTATGTATCGCTAAATCGGCGCCGTCATCTCGGTTTCGGTGACGTCCCGGTGACGGCGGCAGCAGTGGACAAACGGCCTTAAGAAATTCAGTTAAAAATTTGTATTTTTGTTTCTGCGGTAGAAAGAAAAGTTATTAAAAAATAAGTTCAAAAACTAATACCCGACTACTGAAAAATCACGCGCTTAGAAGTATGAAACAAGCATTCTCCATCTGAAATTGTTAAGTACAAACTATTCAATATTTATCGTCTATTTAGTAAACATCTTGCCAACAAGTAATATATTTCACTGTGATTTTTAGATGATAGCCATGGTCATATGCTTATGCGTATAACAAAATAAAAGAAATCTACCTTAGTAAAAACAAATATTCAATTTACTTACCCAAGGAACGAACGCATTGAAAGCACTTATAACTTGTATCAATATGTATTTAAATGTCCATAAAAAGAAGACTTTAACACGGCCAAATACTGTACAGATTTTAGATATTATGATCCAAAACAGCCGTTGTTCTACCAACGAACCACCGCCGGGTGGCGTGATGCGTCACTGCACAAAATGGCCGTGAACGAAAATCAGCGCTTGGTGTAGATTCTTACGAATACTACATCACAGCACCAAGCTGAGAAGCGACCAGTTTTGGCGGCTGCAGCGCATAGCATATTAACCTTTTATCACAACACTTATGTTATTAATAAACAACAATTTTTTTAAATTATTTTTCTAACACAAAGTCGATTTATTGTTGTTATGGTTGAAAATGTAAAAAAAAAATTGCATCATAAAATTGCATCATTGATTCCATAGATTATAGATTATTATGTATTGAGTCACAGACTATGATCGATATGATGTCATAATTTTGTCATAAATAAATCATAGATTGTATATTTAGTAATGTAATGGCTGAAGAGGAACTTGGAACTAGGAACCATAATGTTGCCGGAAAAAAAAAAAAACACTGATAGGAACTGATTTATAGATACATAGTTTAAATTTACTGTGTGTAAAAAAAAAATATTTAAATTAAATTACCCATGTAAAATTATCTATAATGTCGTCTTCAATATACTTAGTATAAGTTTTGTATTTGAGTTGATCTGTTTTGTGTGCTGCAGTAAGCTGAAATAAACTCATTTTTTCTTTCTTTCTTTCTTTCAAACATTCCTATTGTGATAAGTTTCTTGTCTGTGATTGGCTGGAGGTAGGTGGTCGTATTCGCATAACCCGATGAGTTGACTTTGAACTCCGCTTTACTCAAGCAATACTTTAAATGTAATTTGTACGTTTTGTAACGGAACTTAGGGCCTACGGCCCTACGCTACATTGGCTGTGATCGTCTAGATTGCTATCGTCGAAACCTACTACACTAATCTATTTACATTCAATATTGACTCCTGACCGTATGTATATATTCGTATAACAAATGCTAAGAGCGTCTATTTAAATCGATAATTCGCCACCTCAGTGGTATATAAAGTATGATGCTCTATCCCAACTTTTAACTTTAAATGTATATATGGAATATATTTTATGATTTCACAGTTCAGGTGAGCTGTGTGCTTGTTTGCCACCTCAGTGGTATATTTAACTTTACTGTATGTACGGAATATATTTTATGTAGTTTCACAGATCAGGTGAGCTGTGTGCTTGTTTGCCACCTTAGTGGTATATTTAACTTTACTGTCTGTATGGAATATATATTATGATGACAAGACTGTGGATTTATTTGGAATCAAATGAATTAATATTAAATTCAAAATATAGGTCTGTGATAGTTTGATTTTATGTGTGGCCTCTTTGGGCGTCTTTTTCAGCTGTATTTATATTTTTATAGGCCTTTAATTGTCGTAGATATCATATATGATTTATAATATGTGATCCGAATCAATTATATATTTTTTTGTTGTGTATTGCAATACAATATTATCTCAAGCTCCGAAAAGCGAGATTTAGATCAATTCCGAAGAATCGATAGCTCTGATCAACAGATCAAGCTCTCCTTCAACTCGTCACAATGAATTTAATTTAGCTTGTAATTCCTCCGCTGACTTCACTGTGTACTGTAGATTTC
This sequence comes from Eilema caniola, assembly GCA_949126895.1. NCBI lineage: Eukaryota > Metazoa > Arthropoda > Insecta > Lepidoptera > Erebidae > Eilema > Eilema caniola. Next base: position 5,718,264 of record OX421485.1, read on the forward strand.
CGTGTTAGCGTTCAGCTCCAGTACAAAATGATAGACCCTTAGACCTCGTGACATTAATGATTCAAATGAAGCAATTATGAAGGTAAAATGATAATGATTATGAGTCTTATTATTCCAACAACAGTATCGTAAACTTTTACAGCAATGGTTGGCCGTCAGTTATTAATGGGATATTTAATTTCTCAGATAGGCTTCAGCAGAACAACTAGTGTCACTACACATTACAAACTTGGGCTCAAATACTGGTCCAGATGACTCAGGAGCTAAGTGAATTTACCTACAGATGTTTCAATGAGTATAGCTTTGACTGATATGATGTAATGAGTGAGATCTTGTATATGTGGGAGATGTCAATTAGTCCCTCATTAGCAACTATGTGCTGAATTTAATGATCTCAATAAATAAAGCCTTTTGTTTATTCAATGTACTGACTTTGTGAAGTAAATTAGAGTTAATCAATGTATATGATTTAGGTATATTGTTAATATACTAACTTTAATCAAATTATAATTATAGTTACACTTGTCACTATTATTTTGAATAAATCCCGACTGCAAGAGCACAATAATCTGCTTATTTACTTATAACAAAATATAATACGTTATTATAACGTATAATAACCCCAATTTCAATTATTATATTAACACAAAATAAACGCACAAATTAACTTTTCACCAAACGTAATGTATCAATTACCACTATAATTCTCGTAAGAATTCCTAGGTTCTATCGCAATAGAACGTCTATACCTGCATTCTAGCTAGAAACCTAGTGTAACCTGTAGACCATGAGCTCGTACCAAGAAGAACATGGATGTGTGTGATTTTAAATGTGTGTGTATTGCGAATTGTGTAAAGGAAAACAAACTTGAAACTAGCTACGTGGAATAGGGAGTGCTCTAGTTTTTAGACTTTCCTACAACTAGATCACGGAATCCTAGATGATCGGGATAAAGGTATTCGATTTGCCCCCAGAAGCCAGTCTCAACTTCCAGATTTAAACAATAATTGACCTAAAAGTACTTCACAATGTAGCAAATCTTTGGAATTTTGATATAGATAGAAAAGGTATGATAAAGTAATTAGGAACTTCTAAATAAAATTCAGAAGCGCGTTGTTTTCAAAACACGACTCAAAACACTGTCTTATCACATCCACAATATTTGCACTTGCTTAAAACGGCAGCGTCCAAAACTTGTGAATGCCAGTAACCAGCGTTTCGAAGCAATGTCAGAGCCCAACTGGCCTCACGAAACGTTAGGAATCACTTTTTATCAAAGACGCAGGGTTTGAGCGTCCCGCGCCCTGCGCGCCCCTTTCAGGTAGTCGCTTGCGCCGGGAGCTCGCTAAATCCTTTGTGTGTAATTTAATGGACAATGTATTTTGTTGTCGTGCAGCTTATAACTATATTTAAATGATAACATGCCTTCGTGCAATGTAATTAATTTCTTTCTACAGAATATCAAACCATGCAAATTGATACCATATAATAATATAAATAATATACAAACAGTATATACTCAATTCAATCAATTTAACCAATTTAACCAGCTGGTCATGCATTTTAATGATATAATTACATAAGTATTATAGTACTATGCGCTTATCTCGGCGGAGCTCTGATTATTATTATTTTTTTGATAGAATTCTATTTTATGTATTTTTTTTAATTGCATTTTGGCCATTTTCCATGGATCAAACTTGCATAAATCTACCATTATATGGTGCCTTAATTATGGCATTTACATCAAGTCCACCTACTTAGTCATCATAAATAATATATTCCAACAATATGAATATCATCGTTTCATATTTGCATTCGTTCACGCAAGATAACTTTAGAAATATTATAACATCTGAATATTTTAAACACCATGTGCTTACAATAAAGTATCGTGCCTGCACCCCAAAATCTTCGCTTTGTCCTAAAGAACCTTTTTTTTTATCATTTCTTTTGTTCTTAAAATAGTTTTAAAGTCGTTGGCTATTTTTTTGCACTATGAACCAACACAGGACCGCCAGATGCTTGCAACGCAGTCCGACCTTTTCGTGTCTTTGTGCTCCTAAATGTGAACTTTTAAATTCCTCTAGTTTTTATATGAATAAAATAGTAATAGCAATATTCTAAATACTTAGGGCAGGCGTATATTGGAATATACACTGTCCCGTCTCAGTTTGTGGTTGCGTTGTTGTATTTGTAAATCTAACACATCAATTATATGCACTAGGAAATCATTTAATTTGATTCTTAGTTTCAAATTAAATGATTTCCTACATATAATATAGATACATGCGAGTAATAATTGTCATTTTTAATGCACTGATTGAAAAATAAAAAGTTACATTCTTTAAGCCTTTTTCGTTATAAACTATTCTTTAGAATGAATAAACGGGTGACAGTCACAGTACTTATTTCAATAATTATTCCCAAATTTTGAGAAGTAGCACAAGTGCGAAGTAGCCAAAATGAGAAGTGGCTGGTTACGCCAGTTATTAAATTATTATTTTTCGACGTAGTGGACTGTAATGCGGTAATCGCACGGGCAAAACAGACGGGAATAGGAGTAAAAGGAATGCACTGACCTGGCTGATATTAGACCGGTAGGTAGGTACACCAACGTCAGCTCCAATCCCGGCTTGATAATCTCACGCCGCGCACGGCGTAACCTTCCTTTTTCTGTTTTTCTTGCGGGATGCGGGTTCTTCCTTAAATGTCCAAGGTTTTTCGCGGCGGTGCAAGCGAAGGGAAACAACGAAAATCCCCAATAACGATTTTATGGGTGCGGGAGCGCTCCTTGCGCGCGCGGTGACTTTTTTCAACGTGTTTTAATTTCTTCGCCGCTGCAGTTACGTGGCGCGGTGATCGCGGTCGTTCCTTTTTACATTTCGAGTGCATAAAGGAACGTAGGTATATGCGGTATGCGGATTTGATTATGGGATTAGGATTAATACATGGAATGTATGTGCCCTTAATTTAATTTATTTTAAGTGTAATCCAATTTTCAATATAACTGGCGCCACCATCTCACCCCCTCTTAATGGGTCACCATTAAAGAAACCTTCATAATAATGGTGAGTGAATATACGTATATATAATGTGTGTTGCAATGTATAAGCGGGAAATATAAATTCACACATAAAACCAATAATATGCCACAACCAAAGCGGTTCGCGGTATAAGTAATAACTAAACTATTTAAAACTAGCGATAAGCATTATTTATTTATTTATTGTTTAGGAAGAGGGCACAGACGAACGACCGGGCGGAGGTAGGTGCCCTTGACGGTTTTGACCGTGTAGACGCGCGTCACACCGTCCTTTGAAGGATGGACTTTCTCTACGACTGCTAAGGGCCAGGCCAAAGGCGGCACGTTATCGTTCATTACTATCACGACCGTTCCTGGCTCTATAGAGGTGGAAGAGACATTCCACTTCTGCCTAACTTGTAAACCATGCAGGTATTCCAACCTCCAACGGTTCCAAAACGACTGGACTAAATTATCCAATAGAGAGTGCCTACGAAGCAAACTGACTTGGTCAGATTCGACTTCAGGCGCGGGTAACGAGCTTAAGGGAGCTGTATGTAAAAAATGAGCAGCCGAAGGCTCCGCGGGGTCGGAGCTCAGTACTGTCAGCGGGCGCGAATTGAGCAAACACTCTATCTGAGTGAGAACAGTACAGAGTTCCTCGTATGATAAAAGCTGTTGTCCCATCACACGAAACAGATGCGTTTTAACTACTTTCACCTGACTTTCCCAAGCTCCGCCGAAGTGGGGCGAATTTGGACATATGAAATTCCACGCTATGCGGTTTTCTGCGTACTCAACTTCCAACTTCGGCCGGTAAACTTCATCGAGAAATTTATACAGGTCACGAAGATAGGAATCCGCTCCCTTATAATTAGTAGTGTTATCAGAGTGCATAACTTGAACAGGTCCTCTTCGAGAGAGGAACCTCTTCAGTGCGGCAAGAAAGCAGGGAGTACTGAGGTCCGTTGCTACCTCTATATGTACCGCCCGGGTTGAGAGGCACGTAAATATACATAAATATGCCTTTTCACTACGGACGCCACGGCGGCGTACCGGGGTGTAGGAGATAGGACCTGCGTAGTTGCAGCCCGTATGTGTGAATGCCTTAACAACTTGACGCGTACGATAATCAGGTAGGTCTGCCATTAATGGGTATGTCGGACGTGGTTTCATGCGGAAGCAAGTATTGCACATGTGGACGCGTTGTCTCACAATGCGGCGGGCAGACAAGATCCAGAATCTTTGACGCAAGAGCGACATTAGCACTTCTGGTCCGGCGTGTAGATTTTTTACGTGGTAATAGTCTACGATCATATTTACCATATGATCGCTGCGCGGTAAGATAGCTGGATGCTTATGAGTAAAGTCCCAATAAAAGGTCTTAAGCGGTTGAACGCTTGCGAACAAGGGTCATTATTTTTTATATTGGGGTATTCAACAGCAAAGTATCGACTTTGCAGGGCGCGTACAATTTTATTTTCTGCAGAATTAATTTCATCAGCAGACACTGTATGAGTGTTGCAGCTTAGAGGATCAATAGTCGCTGTACTAGCACTGCGGCGGCGCATCAGGTTAACAAACCTAAAAATGTAGGCAACGATGCGAAGTAACTTATCCCATGAAGATAAGCGGATGGCAAGGTCATACAGAACGCTATACTTTGAAGGTAAACACACTGTATGCGTTAGAACCTTCTGTTCGGGTACATCAACAACCTGGCCATCCAGACCTTTGAGCGGCCATTCAGACGTATCTAACGATGCCCACGGTGGCCCATGAAGCCACAGTGGATGCGTAACTAGTTTCCGTGGCGTGATGCCACGCGACAGGACGTCAGCAGGGTTTTCAGTGCCCGCGACGTGATAAAAGTTGTCAGCCGGGATATTTTCCGTGGCTTGAACAACGCGGTTGGCGACAAACGTTTGCCACCTGTGCGGTGAGCTCTTCAGCCAATACAACGCCACTTTTTAATCAGTGAACGCGTATATATTGATCGAGCCATAATTTGAATAACTGTCAAGCACAGTGCGAAGTAGCTTAGCCATTAGGACTGCACCACAGAGCTCCAGGCGAGCGATCGTGAGCGGCTTCGTAGGGCTAACCCTAGACTTGGCGCAGACAAGCTGAATACTGTTGCCTGCCGCGGTGCTTACATGGACGTATATTACCGAGCCGTAGGCTAGTTCACTAGCGTCGGAAAATCCCAATAGGGTAATTTTACACTCCTTAAATACACCCACGTGACGCGGTATACGTAAGCTATTAAGCTCTGGTAGTTCGAGGCAAAACTGCCTCCAGCGGCTAACTACATGTGTTGGGGGCTCATCATCCCATTGAAGATTGAGCTGCCATAAATCTTTAATTATTAATTTAGCATAGACGACTGTAGGGGCAACGAAGCCCATGACATCCCAGAGGCGGGCGACAGTGGACAAGATGGAACGCTTGGTGCATTTCGCATCTGCGGCAGGGGTTGAAATTTTAAAATAGAAATAATCATCATTAGTATTCCAATTTAGACCTAATATTTTATGTTGTGCAGACTTGTCAAATTCAACTTCACCGGGAACCTTATGTGAGTCGGGAATGATTTCTAAAACATCCTGACTGTTACTGTTCCACTTGACAAGGTCCCACTGTGCCCTTTTAAACAAATTAATTAATTGATGTGACACGGAGATAGCCTCACGTTCACACGGAACAGAGAAAGCCAGATCATCCATGTATAAGAATGTAAGCGCAATGCTACCAGCGAGCGGGTATTGCTTGCCGTCATCTTCCACAAGCTGTTTTACCGTACGCAATGCGTGGTATGGTGATGATGCCAATCCAAAACAAACCCTATTAAAGCAGAATAATTGCAAGGGATCTGCGGGACGGAAACGATATAAGAAGCATTGGTAACGGCGATCGGTCTCGCGCATTACGATCTGCAAGAACTGTTGACGGCAATCTGCGGTCATGGCGACGGCGTGCATACGAAAGTTCAAAATAATTTTAAATAAATCGCCTTGTAAATTCGGCCCTGAATGCAGTAAATCGTTGAGCGAACGATTACTGCCAGTGGTAGGCGTGCTAGCATCGAGTACCATACGCAACCGGGTTGACGTTTTGTCTTCCCGTATGACACCAAAGTGGGGAATAACATAAATCGGTTTGGGATCATGAGAACTAAATGGAGGCGCGGGAGCGATGTAATCTTTCGCTATATAATCTCTTATGACCTCGTCATAAGCTGACCTCAACTTAGGTGACGCTTCCAGCTTTCTTTCGAGACATAGGAAACGCCTACGAGCGATCTCGAAAGAATCGCCTAGGGTGTACACATCTCCCTTGAAGGGAAGAGCTACGACGTATCTCCCGCTAGCGGGATCGCGTGTTGTTGTTTCCTTATAAAATAATTCGCATTCAACATCTGCGGGGTGTTGAATGGGCGGTGCGGAGGGTAACTGTTCAAGTTCCCAAAATGACTTGACTAGTGAGTCAATAGTGACCGGATCTTGAACGACACAGCATGACAAGACCTGATTACAAGCTGGGGGTGCTGTAGGTACTGAACCCATTAGCACGTAGCCCAATAAAGTACGGAAGGCGAAAGGTGCCATCGGTAGGTCCCCGGGAGCATGTACTATCTCCGGGAGGAACAAGTGCGGGTACACGGAAGCACCCACCAACGCGTCAATGTGGTTAGGTTCTCCTACGGTCTCGTCGGCTAACTGCAAATGCGATAGGTACGAGCAGATGGACCGATCTATTACAGCAGTAGGTAATAAGTCAGTTATATGATCAACAACTAGCGGCGAGAATTCAAATTTAATGTTGTTGTCAAACCGGGAATAAAACGTTAAATTAATCGACTTAGTGTTTATTATTTTTTTATTGCCACCGAATCCTTTCACGACAATACGATCAGCTGTTTGAAGCTGAATACCTAAACGGTTGCAACACTCCTGTGTTATAAAATTACATTGGGATCCGCTGTCTAAAAGAATCCGAATAACTTGTGGTTTATTATTAATATCGTAAACAATTACTTGGGCGGTCGGCAATAAAACCGTGGAGTTTACATTCTGCACTACTGCAGGTGACACGCGGGTCGAGCTATAACAGCTATTAGTACACAACGCTACGTTCGCTGCATGCGCGCTCGGCTATTCATTAGAACGAGGCGGTGCAGGCGAGCTATGCGCGGGTGGCGCGTGCGCCGCACTGACGACATTAGCGCGCTTCGACGCGGGTTCGACGCTTGTTGTCCCTTGCGAGTCAGACAAACGCGGCGGTGAATTTTCACGTTTAAAATGTAGCATTGTATGATGATTTGATTTACAAACACGACAAGAGGATTTTGATGTACAGTTACTAACTTTATGACTTAAGCTAAGACAATTAATACATGCCCTGCTGTCCTTTATATACTTGAATCTATCCTGGGGCGACATGTCATTAAACGCAGGACATTTAAACAAGTGTTGATGTTTTACATTTGTACATAAACATTTGTCAGAATTGTTGCTGACTGTACTTAAATAATTTTGATATGTCGGTGCGGTATTATTATTACGGCGATTACTATTACCAGTCCGTCGCGAACTAGTTGAGGATTCGGTATCATTACGCTGCGAGCGTTCCAATACCTTAGCGCGTTTCTGAACGAATTCGACTAGTCTGTCAAAGGTAGGCATATCAGAACCACACTTGGTCTCAAAAGCGCGAACAGTATCTGGATCTAGCTTTTTACACGCTATATGTACTAAAATCAAATCCTTAGGATTATCTAACTTCAAGTTATGTAAGGCGCGTGCGGCACTAATAAACTTTTCTGTAAATAAATCAAAATTGGATGCGGTACCAGTTTGAAAGGACTTAAAATCAAACATTTGATCTAAATAGGTAGAAACGAGCATTCGTTTGTCATCGTATTTATCAGTTAGGGCTTTTAAAATTAGATTATAGTTTTCAGCGCGCGGCGATATACCGGCGATTACGATCTGAGCCTTTTCTGACAGTCTGCCTAATAGGTAATAAAGTCTTTCCGCGTTAGACAGCAAAGGATTATCGTGAACAGTTGTTTTAAAACTGTCATAAAACAATGGCCATGAACGTATGTCGCCTGAAAAGGTAGGTAGCTCCATAGGTGCCAATTTTGGTCTAGACCTATGTATGACATTCGCATCACTAGGACTGGAGACGCTCGAGTGCACTGAATATTGAGTTTGTACTCTCTTAATTCTACTAAACAAAGATTCAAATGCAACCAGACTGCTATAATCCGGTTTCGCTTTGGGCGTAGATAATAATAAGCAAGAGTTATATTTCTTTAATATTTGTTTGAACTCATCACGTAATTCATCAACATTAGCGGCTGCGTCGAGGAAACCTTCCCTACCAGCGGTGTCCGTCTGAGCATTTTTGGTCAAATCGTAAATCTTTTGTATAACCTCAAATAACGCTTCGCGTTCAGCCTGTAGCATAATTAGTTCCAAATCTAACCGGTTCTGTGAAGCAGAAACTTCGGGAGTTTCCTTCACGATAGTCTCCTTATTAGAAGCCATATTGATACAAATACTATCAGGTATAATAAACAAACAACCAAATAAATATTAAATATGTATGTGTGTCTACCTACCCCAATGAGAACGAGTCGTGAGTATGTATATAAGAAGATTACGAGAAAATAATGCGGTAAAGTTAGATAGGTCAATACAACTACTAACGGCGAGTGATACGCGTGACTATTATACACGGTCGGGTTATACCGTGCAGACCTACCGGCGCCTATGTTATTGTATAAAGTAGGTAGTTTCAACGAGTATGCAAAATTTTCAATAAATTTGGTAATATATCAAAATACTATAATATAAATACTTCAATAATCATATAATAATGTAGAAATACACGTAACTGGGTGTTACGGGCGGTAATTCGAATATTTCACGTAAATTCAGATAGATGACGTATGTCGATCTGCGCGGAAATTTATAATGAATTTACAATAAATATCGTTAAATATATACTGATTAGGTCTATTTGAGGATCCTAATAGGGCGGTTTGAATATTTAAAGCAAGATTACTATAGAAATATGTGAAAGTATGAAAATATATGAAGGATTTATTCAATGTGGGTATCTCGGAGGCCAATAAAATCCGGCATGAAGGACCACATAAGATGGTTACGCCAGTTATTAAATTATTATTTTTCGACGTAGTGGACTGTAATGCGGTAATCGCACGGGCAAAACAGACGGGAATAGGAGTAAAAGGAATGCACTGACCTGGCTGATATTAGACCGGTAGGTAGGTACACCAACCTCAGCTCCAATCCCGGCTTGATAATCTCACGCCGCGCACGGCGTAACCTTCCTTTTTCTGTTTTTCTTGCGGGATGCGGGTTCTTCCTTAAATGTCCAAGGTTTTTCGCGGCGGTGCAAGCGAAGGGAAACAACGAAAATCCCCAATAACGATTTTATGGGTGCGGGAGCGCTCCTTGCGCGCGCGGTGACTTTTTTCAACGTGTTTTAATTTCTTCGCCGCTGCAGTTACGTGGCGCGGTGATCGCGGTCGTTTCTTTTTACATTTCGAGTGCATAAAGGAACGTAGGTATATGCGGTATGCGGATTTGATTATGGGATTAGGATTAATACATGGAATGTATGTGCCCTTAATTTAATTTATTTTAATTGTAATCCAATTTTCAATATAACTGGCGCCACCAGTGGCCATAAAGAGAATTAGCCCTAATAGCATTTAGCACCTAAACCACATTAACGGGATGAGTTGTCCGATTTATTTATTTATTTCATTAGGTGTACACACAGTTCACAATCATAGTACAGCCACTTAGATCTATTATAATGTTTTGACCTAGAATGCGAACCTAAACAGTAGAAACAGTAGAATGTAGACTATATAGATTCCAATTGAAAGGCATCTGTACCCTTCAACTAGAATCCATATGCACAAAGAGAAATGCATCTTTTAATTGTAAGTCGCTTAAGAGGTCTATGGAGGGAGTTAGGTCACTGTGCAAAGAAGCTGACATAATTGCACTGCAAGAAACATGGCTTCTCCTCACGACTTGGGTGTATTGGCCATGATTGATGCTGGGTTTGGAAGTTTGGGCATGTCGGCGGTGGATACGTCAGTAGGAATGCTGGAGGGACGCCCTTATGGTGGAGTGGCACTTCTTTGGAAAAATTGCATATTTAATTGTGTAAGTGTAATACCGTGTGAGAATCCACGGATCGCGGCTATTAAAGTTCTTCTCAGTGATCGGCCGGTTTTAATATTTAGTGTCTACCTACCCGTTGATAAAACAGCTAACCTAACGGAATTTTCAGACTGTTTAGGCACTATTAGTGCAATCACAGAAGAAAGCAATGTGGAGTCAGTGATTATTCTGGGTGACTTCAATGCTCACCCAAGCCGACCTTTTTATGACGAATTAACAATGTTTTGTGTAGAACAGAAATGGATTTGCGCGGATGTAAATAAGTTACCGTCTGAAACTTACACGTTTATTAGTGAGATAAATGGCGGGAGGAGCTGGTTAGACCATTGTGTAGTTACCCAGGCAGCATGGCCTTTAATAACTAGCGCTTATGTAAACTATGATGTACACTGGTCTGACCACTTTCCATTGCTGATAAAATGTAACATGAATATTATAAATAGGAAAGTTACTTTACCGCTAAGTGCACCACAAAATAAAATCAAATAGGGCGAGCGATCACTTGAGCAAATAAATAAGTATTCTCAAGTATGTAATAGTAAAATGAAAAATATAGATTTTCCAAGTGAGTTTATAGACTGTGGTGGCAAATTGTGTAATGATACCCATCATAAATTGATTATTAAAAACATGTACACAGATATCGTATCATGCCTACAGTCGGCGGCCGTCTACACACACACTAGATGTGGCGATGACTCACATGGCCGCAAACGGGTGGCAGGGTGGAGCAGACATGTCGCCGAGGCACAAAGGGAGGCTAGAGCAAAGTTCGTTATGTGGGATCGGGGTGGCCGACCATCTTCAGGTCATATTTATGAAGATATGGTCATTTCTCGGAAGGTGTTTAAAGGCAAACTAAAGTGGTGTCAAAACAACCAAGAGCAGATAAAAATGGACAGTCTGGCATCACACTATTCGAACAAAGACTTTAAAAATTGTTGGAAATCCACAAATAAATTAAATATAGCTCATAGCCTTCCTGTGAGCGTCGGTGGCCTGACTGATCCTCAGATGATAGCCGAGTCCTTTAAGGAACAGTTTAGGGTGCAATCATCTTTAGGGCCAGCGCAGAACATGCTCGATGCTGAGACACATCGTGACCCGGTATCCACACTCATCACCACCAAGGATGTACTTTATTTTATTTTTATTTTTTATTTATTTTTATTTAGGAAACAAACAGTCACATACAATTTTTACATACAATAGTTCAATATATACTTACAGACTTAGAGTTCCATTACATATAACTATAATAATATATATTTATCACAACATAATATACACAAAAAATGAATAATCATAAGAAAGAGTAGGTACGTACAGACAAGAAGACAAGAGTACACATCAGGGACAAACAACGAATTCAAATTCATTACGCAAACAGCCTCCAAAAGCCGACCCAAACCCACAGAATGCCAAAGCGATGGGTAGACATTAGCACTCTATGAGTCCAGGCCAACCTTCAAAAGCCGTTCGCGCAATTAATTTTGTATGCAGCTAAACTATTGCTGAACACATCCAAGCCTCCAAAATTCCCATTATATGTGTCAACACGTCCAAAGAAGTTATTACTGGTATAAATTGTTCTATAAAAGGGTACCGAAAACAAGTCCAAGGTCCGAGAACCGGGTCTGGGCACTCTCAAGCTTATCTTCTCTAGAATGTGGGGAGCGTCAATGTAGTTATTTAAGATTTTAAATAGAAATACCTCATCGAACATTATCCGTCGGTCAGCAAGTGTAGTTAACGAGTGACGGTCAAGTGAACTCTCGTATGATGCGTATTCATGATTCCCACGATAGTCTAATGATTTAATAAACTTCTTTTGAACTCTCTCAATACGGTTAATATGACAAGCAAAATACGGACTCCAGACTATGCAACCAAAATCTAAAAGCGATCGAACAAAACTGTAATACAACACTTTCAGAGTATGGGGATCTTTAAAAGGTTTAGAAATCCTAAGTATAAATCCAAGTTGACGGAATGCTCTGTTAACAATGGAATCTATATGTAAGTTATAGGATAAGTTAGAATCCATGATTACACCCAAGTCGCGTACGGATGTGACTCGATGTAATAAATTATTGTTAATTTTATAATCAAAGACATAAGGATTATGTTTCCGGGTATACGATATAACAGAACATTTCTCAAGATTCAGGTATAATTGATTCAAAGAACAATACTCAGATATTCGTTCCAAATCAGATTGCAGCTGCCAGGAGTCACAACTACTACCTACTGCTTTGAAAATTTTAGCATCATCAGCATACAACAAAATGTTTGAATTATGGATACAAAATAAAAAGCAATGGTCCAGCATGGGATCCTTGAGGAATTACCGATGGGATTTTCAGGAACCGTGAGACATAACCCCTTATAGATACAGCTTGAGACCGGTTCTTAACATAAGAATGAATCCAGCGGAGTAGATCGCCATGTATACCTATAGACCATAGCTTCTCTATGAGTAAGTCGTGATTAATTTTATCAAATGCTTTGGTAAAATCGGTATACACGACGTCCACTTGAAGCTTACTGTCCATAGACTCCACTAAAAAGTTCGTAAACGTGAGCATATTTGTTTCAACAGATCGTTTTTGTTTTTTAACCTGTGGACATTCGTATCTACCTTCTGAAATGACGCGAATGGTGGTGGTACCGGTGGTCAAAGATAAGACGGGTGACGTATCAGACCGGTCGAACTATAGGCCTATTTCGCTTGCAACCATAATTGCTAAAGTGCTTGACGGTGTGCTTAATTCACATCTGGATAAGTATATCAAGCCTCATGATGCCTAGTTCGGGTTTAGACCTGGCTTATCAACAGAGAGCGAAACGCCTGTCTTAAGCATACCGTCAGGTATTATGCTGATAGGAGGACGCCAGTGTATGCGGCTTTCCTGGACCTTTCCAAAGCGTTCGACATGGTCTCTTACGATATCCTGTGGGAGAAACTGCGGGGCACGGGGATCCCTAAGGAACTACTGGATGTCTTTCGCCACTGGTACCGGCATCAAAGCAATGTGGTCAGATGGGGGTTAAGAGTTTCGTCACCATATGACATGGAATGTGGGGTACGACAAGGTGGGCTAACCTCCCCGAAACTATTCAGTTTGTATGTAAATGCGCTGATAGAGGAGCTCAGTAGCACCCGTGCAGGTTGCTTCATTGATGGAGTCGCATTTAACAATATAAGTTATGCGGACGATATGGTGCTGCTGGCCCCCTCTATCAGTGCATTAAGGAAGCTACTTGCAATATGTGAGAAATATGCAAATAAACATGGATTGGTATACAATACCAAAAAGTCCGAATTCATGGTCTTTGAGGCCGTGGGCACCAAGAGTCCGGATATCTTACCGGAGGTGTCTATTTATGGAGTACCACTCCGACGTGTTAAGACCTTCAAATATCTTGGACACTATGTTGCCCACGACCTCAAAGATGATGCAGATATTGAGCGGGAGCACAGGGCATTGGCGGTAAGGGCGAATATGCTGGCCCGCAGGTTTGCTCGGTGCTCGGACAGTGTTAAAATAATGCTTTTTAAGGCTTACTGCACATCACTGTACTCGAGTGCATTGTGGGTCAGCTATACCCAGCGCTCCGTCAAGGCCCTGCGAATACAATATAATAAAGCGTTCAGAGCACTGTTGCGGCTGCCGCGCTTCTGTAGCGCATCGGCTATGTTCGCACACGCACGTACAGATGGTTTCGCAGCTTTGTGGAGAAAAAAAAATGACGTCGATGATGTACAGAACGCGCGGAAGTGGCAATAGTATGCTCAAAGTACTTGTGGCCAGGCACTATGAGTGCTACATATTAAGGCACATATATAAAATGTACGTGTCTTTTGTAAAATATAAATACTAAATAGATTTTAAGTGTACAAATGTTACTAACAAAATATGGATTTTAATTGTCTGATGAATAAATGAATTATTATGATTATTATTTACAGAAGAGCATATCACCAAACACACAAATCATTGGAAAACGAATTCACTGAGTACAATTTATACCTATTACAATATTCTTACGGAATGAGATGTAGTTAGTGTTGTACAAATCGACATCAACCAAGACATTGTAAGCACGACACATTCGGGTCAGAGGGTTATAGAAGGAAATGTTATTTAAATACACTTTTAATACAAAGGGTTTATGGCAACGTCTAGGATTGGGTTTGCAATTACAGTTAAAGTTTAAATATGACAATGATGGGGAAGAAGAGACTCGTGAGTGTATTAATTTATATAAAAATATTAGATCCTGTATATGTCTACGTGAACTGAGTGTGGATATTCTAAAATGTGATAGTCTCCCATCATACGAAGACAGCTTGCGGCCAAGGTGCTTCCTGAATGCAATCATTTTTAGAGCTTTATTTTGCACTTGTTCAAGTTTATCATTATGCACTTTGTAGCACTATGACCAAACGACACTTGCGTATTCGAGAATGGTTCTTATAAGGGCGTTAAAAAGGTAGATGAAGCTGGATTTATTTATTTATTTTATTTATTTACACACACGAACAAATATAGAGATACATAGTTGGAAATAATAGTACAGAGGCTCTGCTTATTTCTATTAGAAATCTCTTCCAGCAGACCTGCGAGAGGAGAGTGTGAGAAGTAGAGAACTTAGTGAAAAGTGTGTAGGGAAGACGACAGACAGATATATAAATACATAAAGATTTATATATATATATATATATATATATAAGTATATATATATATGGATACATAAAAACAATATAAATATAAGTATACATTACATAAGATATGCAAGAGTAAATACGGATTAGGGGAATGAGTTAGTCATAGATGGAGGATAGATAGTGCTTACGAAGTTTGTATTTGAAACTATTAACTGTGTTGCAGTCTCTGATATCAGCTGGAAGCGAGTTCCACAGCCTCACAGCGTTAACGGAAAAGAAAAAAGAGTTGGAGTCGGATTTATGAGAAGGAAATTTGAGCATGGTACGTAGATGGGATCTACAGGGTACTTCGGGAAAACGAGCAAAGGAAAATCGTTCGCGCAGGTAGGAGGGAGCTGAAGGATTGTGGAGAATGTTGAAAAGTAGGCACAATACCCTAGTGTTCCTGCGAAGACGGATAGGAAGCCACTTGAGTTCTCTGCGATAAGACGAGACATGATCGTATTTCTTTAGGTTGAAGATGAAACGTATCCAGGAGTTCTTCATTGGCATCCAAATAGCAGGCGTCAGCATAATCTATAATGGGCATTATGAGGACTTGTGCCAAGTAAATTTTTGTTTTTAGGGGTAAAAAGCTTTGGAGACATTTCAGCGAGTGAAAGGCGAAACGCACCTTTTTACTGATTTCAGCAAAGTGAGTATGCCATGAGAGATAGGAGTCGATATGAACTCCTAGATTCTTTACCGAGTCTGACAAAGGTATTTGTATACCGTCTAACAGAATTGGGTCAACTGATGAACCAGTGATCTCGTTACGCTTATACCTGCTGCCAATAATGACAGCTTGTGATTTGGCTGCATTAATGAGGATACCGAAAGATTTAGCCCATTCGCTGAGGCACTGCAAGTCACTATTCATATCGGCAATAGCTGACTCCATGTCGGCTGCCACAAAATGACGATATATTTGCAGGTCGTCTGCATAGAGATGGAAGCTGGAAGAGATGAACTGCGTGACAGAGTTTATAAAGATTAAGAAGAGAAGAGGAGAGAGGACACCACCCTGGGGTACGCCTGTCGTGAGGTCACACCAGTCTGACGTGGATTCAACTCCCCTGACACACTGTGAGCGTCCCTGGAGATAAGAGTCAAACCAAGCAATAGCAGTGTCTGAAACATTTATGGACTAGGAGTAGACTAGTATGCCTAGGAGAACGTCAAAATCAACTGAGTTAAAGGCACTACTAAAGTCTAGCAAGACCAAGAGTGTAAGTTCCCTATTTTCTATGGCCCAGCGGATGTCATCAGTAACTTTGAGGAGTGCTGTTGTTGTACTGTGGCCCGGGCGAAAACCTGATTGGTAGGAACTTAGAAGATTGTTGGTGAGTAAGAAATAGGATAGCTGTCGGTGAACAATATGCTCAAGAACCTTTGAGAGAAAGGGCAAGATGGATATAGGGCGGTAATGAGATGCTATTGTGGGATTCGGCGTTTTAGGAAGAGGAATTATATGGGCTAGCTTCCAAGTGTTAGGAAATATACAAGAATACAGCGAGTAATTAAAAATATGTGTGAGTACAGGAAGTACAACGGGAAGAATAGGCGTAATCATCCTTGAGCAGATATTGTCGTTGCCAATAGCAGAAGAGGAAATAGAGAGAAGGGACTTTTGCACGTCAGCTTCTGTGACAGGGTCCAAGTCGAATGCAGGTATCTGTGGGATTGGCAGAGACAAAAGAGACTGCAGTGTGGCATTTTTAATGTTTGGGTTTAGAGTGATAGGTGGATGTGAGAAATGTCTATCTAATTCACCCAGATCAATTTTTGGCACCGCCGGGTCAGGGACCTTACCAATTCCCACAGATTTTAAAAATCTCCAGATATTGGAAAAATTACGGTTATCTAGATGTTTGTGGAAATGGCATCTTTTGGCATCTCTACACATCTGGATGTGTTTTTAAAGTCTTTGGTTGCTCTAAATATGAATCCAAGAAGCTTATGCGCTCTGCTAACTATATCTTCATAGTGGTCACGAAAGGTGAGTTTAGAGTCGAAACGAACACCCAAGTCCCTAACCACTGACGTTCGATGTAAGGTTTTTCCCTCCAGTTCATAGTCAAACAGTCGCATGTTACGTTTGTTAGTAAACGTGATGACTAGACATTTATCGATTAATAGAATAGACATTTACCAACTAGCAATGGTGAGGGCATCCGCTTGGAGCAATTTACAATCACTTTTATTTGTCACCGATGTATACACCTTAAAGTCGTCGGCATAAAAAAGACAAGGACATCGCAATTTATCTACAAGGTCATTTATGAATCTGTTGAAGAAAAGTGGCCCCAGGTGAGACCCTTGAGGCACGCCAGATCTTATAGACCTTGGTGATGATTTAAAACCCTTCATTGCAACTATTTGACTACGATTAGATAGGCAAGACTGGATCCACCTCCACCACCTGTATGCCATACCAGGAAAGCTTATGACAAAGCTTGCGGTGATTTACCTTGTCCAAGGCCTTCCGGAAATCAGTAAATATGGAGTCCACCTGACCTCCTCCCGCAAAGACTGAGCATAAATATTGCTTATATCCCAACAAGTTTGTGATTGTCGATTTTTGTCTCATGAAACCATGCTGGCACTCTGTTATGAAGGGACTTACATGAGCATAAACGCTGTCATACACAACCGATTCAAAGACCTTGGCTACGCTAGAGAGTATACTAATGGGCCAATAATTCTCACATAGACCGGAGTGTCCTCCCTTCAGGATAGGTACAATATTAGCAGTCTTCCGCAACACAGGGAAAGTGCCTGACTTGAGGGACATGTTAAAAATTTTACATAGGGGAACGCTAAGTTGATTGGCACATTTCGTTAAAAATATGGGGGGCAGTGCGTCAGGACCAGCTCCCTTATTAGGGTCAACGGTTTTGAGTTTGCGTAGAATTTCAAATTCAGAAAATACTAGCTGTGACAGTATACTATTGCAACGCTGTTCATCAAGACACCCAGACTGTACGTCTTGTGAGTCATCAAATACAGACACAAAGTATTATAGAAAAGAGCTCACATATACCCCGACTGTCCGAAGAGGACTTACTACAAAGGGTAACAGTGCTTGGAACACCTGTTTTACCTGCGATTATTAATGTAGCTCCAAAATGTGTTGGGAGCAATACGGAGTGAGTTTTCAGTATACGCAGTGTATGCATCATGACATGCTTTCATAAGTGATTTCGATCTAACACGCAGTAGGCTAAAAGCATCATAATCCCTCGGGTTACCGGTTCTCTTAAATAGTTTGTGATAGTTTTTCTTCTCAGTTAGACATTTTTTCAGTGCTGGAGAGAACCAGATCGGGTAGATATCTTTATTTAATATTTTAATAGGTACATGCCTGATTATAACTTCATGTATTACACTATAAAAGCTGTCAATAGCATCGTCCACGTCCTCCGTATTTAAAATACCAAGCCAGTTTACCTTCTCCAGGGCATCCCTAACCTTTACATAGTCAGCTTTTTGAAAGTTAAAACAGCTCTGACGGTTAGGTCTTAGGTGTTTAGATGTAGGTGTGTTTTTAGAGACAAGAATTTCGAGTGGGGGATGATGGCGATCCTCTCGGCAAAGGGGTTGAGTTTGAGAAATATTGCGGCTAGGTAGAGAGATACCACAATAGGATTCACTTGTTTATTGATTATCTATTATTGTTAATCCTACAGCTTATATACTAATATTTACAAGTAATTAAAGAGTGGGGAATCGTCAGTCTTTGGTTTATTGCTGACTGACGATTCTGTTGTTATGGCGGGACGTGCTTCTTATTTATTTAATTATTATTTATACAATTATATTTCCTGATAGAAATCACGTCCCGTGTGTACGTGCCATAGTACTCCCCCCTTAAATGAATATTTACATTTTTTACTAAAATTATTGTGCTGAAGTGTATATGTGCTGCGGAGTGTGCGATGCTTGTTCTTGAATTTAGCCGTAGAACATTTTGCTGACGTTTGTTATGCTGCGTCGAGTGTTTTCGAATGCGCTGAGTTGCACATACTTTTGTCTGCGTTTGAAGTTTGTCGCGTAGCGTTGTTTTTATTTTGTTTGTCTATATTCTGCATTATACGTTATTTTCTCAGACGTTGGAGTGATTTCTTGGCTCGTTGTATGATAACCTAAGAAATCTAGCTCTGTCTTTATAAATTCGCACTTGTTTGTGTTGCTCATCCTGATATGGCCGAAGGGTGTCCTGGGTCGCTGCCGTTAGTGGTATCCCTGTTTGGGCCGTAGATGCTGGCTGGCGAAGACTTGATACTCGATGGGTTTTCGATGATTCAGCAGTCTAAGCTCTCTTGTGGAGTTCCAATTTTGCCGGAACTGGCTGCCGCTATTTGCGGAACCGCTGGTCCTATTATGTAGGCCAAGTGCGGTGTTTCAGTGACGTGCAATGCGTCGGAATGAGCCCTTAGTTGCTGCAATTTTCATGCTTCGTGCGTTTCGCTGGATAATAATGTTTGCAGGAATTTGTATTTGCTTGCGGGTTTCTTGATCTGTGCGCCTTGTAAAACTTTGTTTGCCCCTGTGTCTACTAAAATTCTATAACCACTGTTAGAGTCGGTAATAGTCAGACGATTTGAGGGGTATATAGCACAGAGTCCCGTCTCATTTTACGCTATTTTAGTTTCATTTTGCTATGTTGCATTTTTCCATGAGTTACGCTGTTCGCATTTATGCGCTTTTGCTTTGAATCTTATGTGGTAGTAACATAGCCGTGTCTCTGACCGTGTTCGTGGGCGCGACCTTGCGTGGAATTTGCGGCGTTGCAAAGGTCGGCGATTATTCATCGTAGCTCGCTTATTTCAATAACCATAGGCGTAGCGAATCTGTCCAAAATTGTGGTATGTGCTCCGCAATTGTAATTGCAGCCACCACTTGGCTGTAGCTGGATTGCTCGAACGGTGCGCCTGGATTTTTGGCAGGCGTTCCAGCGATTTCTGGTGCCATGTCACGGTCGGTTTCGGATTAGTTAGCCTCTTGAAATTCCAGCTGGTGGGACCCACTTGTGGGAAGCCAACTGGAATGTGCTATCCGCGAATGTCGTGGTGGTTAGTGATCAGTCGAGACCGGCAGGCAAGATACCAGGTCCGTCGCTCAACTAGAATCACGTCGTCGGTAGGCTCGTGGGCTAATGGGCAATTTTCCCAATATTTATAGCGCCAAGGTGATCAACTGAGTCCGGCAGGCAAAAACCAGGTCCGTAGCTCAGTGAGATCACGTCGGCCTACATCACGTCGGGGTCACCAATTTTGCGCTAATTTTGCGGGCTATGTATAGAGATACCACAATTGGATTCACTTGTTTATTGATTATCTATTATTGTTAATCCTACAGCTTATATACTAATATTTACAAGTAATTAAAGAGTGGGGAATCGTCAGTCTTTGGTTTATTGCTGACTGACGATTCTGTTGTTATGGCGGGACGTGCTTCTTATTTATTTAATTATTATTTATACAATTATATTTCCTGATAGAAATCACGTCCCGTGTGTACGTGCCATAAGAAACTTTAACATTTTGTACATTGGCCAGGACCAAATCAAGATAGCGTCTCAATGCATTGTGAACATGATTAAATTGATAAAGATTACATAGCGTTAGTGAGTCGCAAAGCAATCTGGCTTTAAAATCTGAGGGTGAGCTGGGTGTCATACACAGACTATTGGAATGTAGGTTCCAGGTTAGGCTTGGTACGTTGAAATCACCCATCACTATGGTTATATCATTAGCATCCAGGGAGTTAATAGTTAAATGAAGCTTATCATGGAAGTTTGTTAGGTCAGACGCGGGCAAATCCGGCGGCAGATAACATATACATATATAGATATATAATAGGTTGGGGCGTTTCACATCAGGCAGTATAGATATCCAGAGAGTTTCATGATCATTTTTCCATTAATCGCGACGAATTACATTATAATTGCTTTTTATTGCTACCGAGACACCCCCTCATTCGGTCTTTTTGCTGTAAGATGACTCACGATCCCTTCTGAACACATTATATCGCGAATCGAAAATTTCTCTATCAAAATCACTACTATTTAAGTTAGTTTCATTAAGGCATATATCTTAATGTGATTGGCAATGACTATGATTGTATCAATCATAGTCATGGCCAATCACATTAAGATATACTTGAGAAGTTTTTGATCTAATTCTGTTTACATTTTGATACATGATACTAAACATATTGTTAAAGTTGATATGACCCAGTTATAGAGCTCAGTTATGTTTGAGTACCATTATTAACTTAAAATTTATTTCTTCAATTTATCTAGAACGGTAATGTCTTTAATGGATATGGATGCTGATTTCTGGTCCTTCCTGATATAAAGTCGATCATACTTGACCCAGACAAAATCATATGAATTAACCTTTGCAAATCTTCTAGCGGCTGCATCCATTCCTTTGGTTATTGGGGATACATGTTCAGCAAGATACACAGCACGAGTTTTATCGTCAAATCCAAATAGACGTGTATTTAACTTGTTATTTGCATTAGCTTTGTTGTATCGGGTAGCAGCCGATAAGAGGATATCTCGCTGGCGCTCCGATTGCAATGTGAGTTAAATGTTACGAGGTCGGTTAGAATTGGGGTTCAGTTTTGCAATCCTGCGCAAGGCACATATATTACTTTCATCATATGGTAGGCCCACGATTTCATATAGTTTTTTTATTACACTATGTTTTTTTATTACACTATGTTTTTTATTACGCACTGCACTTCAACATTGCATCCACGTGAACTCCTTTCAAGGACTCCCAATCGTCGGGTAATACTAGTCAGCTCTGATTGTAGCGTTGAATTAACATCTTCCAATGATTTTATATGACAATTAGCAGCAGCTAGGTCGCCTTTAAGGTCATCCTGTTCATCTTTCAGAAAGTCGGTGGTTTTAGTGAAATCATCTTTAAGGTGCCCTATAGCGGATTCGATTTTTTTATCCACAATTACTGAAATTTCTTGAGTAAGTGATGATCTAAATTCATTGAATTTTTTGTCCAGAAGAGCCTCGAAACGGTCGTAGGATATGCTTGCGTCCACTAGGTGTTCAATTGGTCTAGAAGTGCCTATATGCTTCAATGTTTGTTGTAATAATTGGTGTGGGATAATATTATCACGTTGTGTTTGTTGTGTGTCTGTAGTAGAAGAGCTGAAGCTATTGCTACGAACTTGGTGTATTATCTCCCTTACGCCGAGTAACATTCATGCATTGCATGCAGTTCCATCTACGACACTTTACAAGATATTCCTCAGTATACATCTCCTTTGAGATACCGCAAAATTGGTAATGATAACCGTCCCGACAGCCATAGCATATGAGTTTATCTTCGTCTCCCGCGGGACCTTTACATGCCATACAGTTCATTCTGTCAGATGAAATTAATAACTGCCCTCACGGAGGAAATAATTCTTAGGCACAATACGAAAGTTTCCAATGAATACGTCTACGCAATTACTCACTAGCTACAATCTCTCAAGGACGTTACCGAGCGCGATCTCACGCCGCAATGACCCTTGTGCGCTCTGCGTAACCGTGAGAGTTGCGTGTACTGCGCACAAAGTGGATTGTCATGCACTCATCGGCCATTAGCTGCCATTCATAAGATTTCACTGTTGTTTCAAACAAAATGTTCGTTTACAGCACTAATCACTATTAATCACCAATATTTACCTACACTAGACTTTAATTGTCATAAATACCGTAAAATCACACAAATATGGTTCAAATTCCGCTACATATTCTTGATTTTATAATAAATATAGCACTGAATAACATACATTTATTAACATTGAACAAGTATTGCCATTACCCACTTTTTTTTTTAACTTTGGACCATTGTTGCCTGCAATGTTTTCAACTATAGTCATGTAGCAAAATACCATTTAAAACGTTCTTCTATTAAATTCACACTATAGTTGGAAGCATCTTTGGTAATGTATAACGTTTCTAACCCATAATAGGCCCGAAAAATACAATAAAATCCAATAAAAATTAAAAAATAAACTTTTATTGCCAGTTATACTCTCAGAACCCTATTACTCTTACGGAGGTTTTACTCATCAAACTATTAAAAAAAGAAATATTAATACCTACAATTCAACATTTAGTAAGTAAAGTTATACAAAAATAGGATAAAAAATTAAGTAAAAAAGAAAAAAAAAAGTTCAGGTACCCTGAATAAAGCTCGTTTGGTGGTCATTTTTGTTGGTGTTTTAATTTTAAATTTAATTTTATGGGATGGGTAAAAAATAATATCATCCTTTTCAGGCCACTTCCAAGAAAGCCCGCAACGTGTCAAGCACTTTACATAAGCCCCATTAACTTCTTTGGTTTGAATTTGGCCTGGCCATAAATCACCTTCGTATTCGACAACGACAAAATCATTTTCTTCTGGGATCGATTTGCAGCTCGGGGAGATAGCTCCGTTATTTGAAGATTGATTTTCTTTGTTTACAAATTCTACTGGATCCTGGTCTTCAAATTCTTCAACGAAAGTACGATCAGAATCAGAATCGTTTGCCAATTCTACGAAATTTTCATTTAAAGAATCATCGGTATCGCTGTCAGCAATCATTACTCTAGCTTTCTTTTTAGATGGCTTCAATTGAGATGTTGTAGGTGTTGCTGATATGGCTTGTATTTCTTCAGACGTGATACGTTTTCCAGCAGGTACATTCAACTTCTTTTTTCTGCCTTTTCCGGCACGACCGACCACAGTATTTCTTTTATTTTCTAGAAACTCTACAAATGACTCTGATATAAGGCTCGAATCGACATGCTCTACTTCTCTGTAGGTTGGCAAACGTTGTAACACCGGGGTCTCGTTTGTTGGATAAATGCCTGTCTTCATAAATCCAGCTTTCAGATTGGCCTCACTTGTAGGCGTCACACTGTCCCACAAACGCTTCAGCAAAGAAGGGAAGGTATTTTTCGGAATAGTTGGCAAAACTTGTCCATCCCTCGTGCTCTTCCACTCATCTAAAACTCGTCTCCAGTGTAACTTAAAAGGTCTAAAATATGCAACGTCGAGAGGTTGTGTAAGGTGAATGCTATTTGGCGGCAAAGCAACAAACGCAATGTTATATTGTTTGCACGCCTCTATGACCTTTGCACTTATGTGGGAACTTAAATTGTCCCCAATTACGACTTTTCTTCCCTCTTGTCGTCGAAGCACAGGTAACAGTGTGCTAAAAAACCAGTCTTCAAAACTGTGCATATCGAACCATCCCGAACTAGATCGGTTGTAATTTAATTAGGTGGCCCACCCTCTGTCTAAGTATCCCACATATTATCGGCCTTATAATTCACGTAAGGCGGAAGAATCTGGTCAGCCGCATTTCCGCATAACATCAAACTAAATGCCGCTTTCGTGGAGTTTTTTATTGCCTCGGGATACTCAGTCCCCCGCCTTGTAAGCACTTTCTTTTTCCCGGGATCGTCAATAAGATTAGTTTCATCGTAATTATAAATTAAATGTGGTGGAACTCCCTCTGTTTCCATTTTTAGATGGTCAGAATAGTTTTTCATGGTCTCCTCGCTGACCGCAGCACGAACTCTTTTAATATTGCTGCACAATCTCTGTGAAAGTTCGTTTTCATGCCTCTTAAGAAAACATTGTACCCATGTTCGACCAGGTAAATTATTGCTGAATTGGGGCACTGTGACCTTTTTTCTCCAAATATACCTTAACTATACAACGTAAATCGAACACTATAATGGGAAACCCGAATTTGCACATTTGTATTGCATGTTCCACAAATGAAATTTCCTTATCATCAGTAAAAACGCATTGTCGTCCAGGGTTTCTCACCTTGTTAAGTTTGATTGCTTTAAGTTTTAGAATTATCGAACTCCTCGGTATTTTGTACTTTGCAGAAGCTTCTCCTTGAGTCAGAACTTTATTCTCTATATTAGAAATACAAAGTTGCAACTGCCGTGCACTATAAAATATATAAGACCTAGCACCGGGCTTTCTTCTACACATCGCAGCTCGTTCTGCAATGAATCAAGTAGGTAGTTTACAAATATGGTCCAAAAATTTATTTGGCCTATAGTTGAAATCATAGTACGAAATTTCAATTTTTTTTCACTAAATTTAATATCCTTAACTATTTGAGAAAAACTAATAGTTCCTTTAGTATATGAATAACTTACCAATCGACAGGAAAAAGCACGAACAATATTAAATACAATAACTATTTTTATCAAATTAAAGTTTGCAGCGTTTGCAGTTTTAAAGTGTTCAAACAAGTTTACAATGGTATTGATCACTGGTCGGGTACACCTATCGCCATCTTCGCAATATCGATAAAAACACATACCCTATAGCTAGAACAACATAAAACTTACAGAAAGTAACACTAGATGTCACTAGTTGTAATTTTAGGTGTCTTTAAGCGACAGAGTGCATTTGGACCATAGTTGTACCTTAGGATCATAGTTGTATGATTTTATAGTACTTGACTTTTTTTGTGTTTCATTACAACTTTATGCACGATTTAATAATTTAAATTGCTATCAAAGACTAGGGTGACTGCAACGTGACTTCTCTTCGCGAGGTCAAAGACTAAATTTAAGTCAAAGACTAAATAAAATTTTCGCGATTAAAAAACTGCGCTATGATAACTCATCCCGCGCATACAACAAAGGGTCGTATTTATGCTCAAATCTCTAAGGAAGCTTCCCAATTAGTCGACAGAGTGCAACGTGGGCAAATATATACACTGGCCTGCAAAAGTAAGTATCACACTTTTAAAATTGGGATAACGTTTTAAGTTCACAAGATATACTTTCGAAATAAAAAGGACTCCAAAGAGAATTCAATTTTGTACATAAAAACTTTATAGTCCCCAATAATAGCCCAAGAGATTCTCAATGAGTATGCAGGGCCATATTTTGCAAATATGGATGGATGGATGTTCCTAATGCATGATAATGCCCGGCCACACACGGCTCATATCGTACATGAGTATATTCAGGAGGACGGTATTAGCCTGATGGCTTGGCCATTAAGAAGTCCTGATCTAAACCCGATTAAACACGCCTGGGATGAGCTTGGGAGGCTAGTCAGAAGTCGCAGACCACCACCTACTACTCTCAGAGCAGTAAAGCAGGCCCTGGTAGAAAAATGGGAGAATATTCCCCAACATCGGTTCCGAAACATAGTGTTCAGTATGCCAAACCGGCTCGAAGCTGTAATCAGAGCTCGAGGAGGCACTACCAGTTATTAAAAATAAATAACATGTAATACATTTTAATTGATTTTTTTGAGACTAAGCTAAAATGTCTATTTACACTGTTTTATCTTTTTTAAGTTAAAAATGCTACTAATGTATACTTTACTAGTTTCTAAGAATTAAAGCCTATAGAATTTGCAACAAAACGTTTTTAATCTTCAATCTCTAACTTCTATAGTTAAGAAAAAAATTACATTTGAAAAGTGTGATATTTACTTTTGCAGGCCAGTGTAGATAAATATTAATAAATATATTTACATATATTATGAATTAATTTGAAGAAAACAGGGGTCTATGCAGACAGTTTTACTGCAACCAACACAGAAAGTAAGAACCTGCTTTTTGCATAAAGTACACGCCCTGCGCAGGCGTTGGCATTTCACCATCGGATATTCACCAATGCGGTGCGTGAGGTCTACTTTCTGTGTGGTTGCAGCCGCCGAGGGGCACGAATGGGTAGTCGGGAAGAATGGTGTTTAGATAGTAGTGTTTTAATGAATGTAGTGCGGAAGTCTCTGTGTACAAGTTTGTGTGTGTTGCTGTGTAGTGTTATGTTTGTGTATAATATATGCATTTAATACGGAGACATTCAGGAGCCTGGTACAGGGCTAGAAGCTGGTCTTTTTTATCCACCTCACCCATCATATTATAATCTAATATCAGGATGGGTTTGGTGGATCCTTGGGTAGTTTGCTGGCCGTTGCCATGCTATGTAGACATCATAGCTACTCTATTTGCATCTCTCCATACCATGACAACGATGTCCCCTGAGGTAAGACCAGTGATCTGGCCCGGGTGCATGCTGCCCTTGGTGAAGTTACTTATGGCCCCCGGAACATACTTTCGGTCCGCAATGTCCCGACGCAATCGAAGCCTAGGCTTTTGAGGCGACGGGCTAGGTTTAGTGAATTATAATAGCTGTCCATCCACAAGGTGTAGCCTTTGTGCTCCAAGCCTAGGAGCAAACGCACGGTGGATTGTGTAGACGCCTGTAAAGGGTTGTCTACGTTCTGCGGTGGGGATTTTTTTCCTGTGTGAACCTCAAATCTCCACAGGTAGCCGGTCTGCGACTCGCACACGTTATAGTTTTTAATTCCACGCTGTGCCGCTTTGTTGAGCAACAGCTAGCTGAATTCCAGCCAGCCCTTCCACATTAGGAGGCTTTCATTTAAGGCAATATTCTGCGCCTTCGTGTACATATACTGGAATTTATTATTCAGGTGTAACAATATTGGCATTATTTTAAAAAGTTTCGCCTCGGAGTTTCCCAGTTCTAGCGTACACATCTCATTATCAATAAAATGTAGACATCTACTGAGCAGCAGGAACCGATCAATAGACATGTGTGCGCTAAAACCGGGTGTATAAAATATTTCAGGGGTGGCACTCCAGTACTCCTCCAACCTCTATTAAAGGATCGCGCTCAGATGAGTAGTAGGTATTTACATTACAAGTATACATACGTAGGTATAGAGGAGTACACAATGATGAATGGTGAAATATTTTTGGTAGGATCGTTTCGTTTTAATCAATATACTGATATTGATTAAAACATAATTATCATAGTTTTCAGCACGTATGTACCTATGTATATATTATCTTTTGATCCAATAAAAATTGATCCAATATTATCGTTTGATCGAATAAAAAAATGAACTTACTTACAATATTTGTTCATTTATTTCATATGCCCAACAATATGATATTTCCGCTACCACCGAAGCCTGCAACACGCTACAATTTTTGCGATAACGTACATCGCAATAGTAAACTTTCGCTGTAACGTACATCGCAGTATAGAACTTTCGCGACAACGTCTGTCGCAGTAGTAAACTTTCGCTGTAACGTACATCGCGATAATGAACTTTCGTAACAACGTCCGTCGCAATAGTAAACTTTCGCTGTAACGTACAGTCAGCATCATTAAAATGTTGCTAACAAAAGTACTCAAAATAATCCAAATCCCAAAATTCCAATTTTATATTGGTTATTAGAGTATCCAAATAGTTGTAAGTGTCCAGAGTGGTCCAACTATCTTAAAAATCGATCTTCCAGAATTATGTAAGTCAGTAGAGTATTCATATTCATAAACACAGTCACGCCGGTCGATAGTATCCAGCTAAGTATAATTTCAAAAAATCTAGACATTGTCATTTAATCGCATTTTGTATCCCGTTCTTACTTGTACAGCTATCACTTTCACACAATGGCGGGATGATAAGGGATGGGTATATGAGTAAGAAAAGGATACAAAATGTGTCAAATGACAATGTCTTTTGTATTTTTTTAAAAGATGACAGTTGCTATTTTCAACCAAACGTAAATTATAAACTTGCACTTGAAAAAAGAGTACGTATAAATTATTTGAAACCTACTTATTTATATCTGTCCAAGCGGAATGCTAGTATTATTAGAACTCATAGAATAGAAATAACCATGTTTGATTCTATAGGGTTTTTGTATTTCTACATCTTTCTACCGATGGAATAATTATTAAAAATAAATAACCCTTAAACACCCTACTGCTACATAAAAGACCGAAGCAAGTCTGACAGCAGGTGAAACCTATTAATTGTCATTCGATTTATGAATTGCAAATGGGTACCGCGTGTTTTTCAAATGCACATCATCCCTAATAAAAGCGCAAAAATCCCCTGTGTAGTTTTCACTCGGGAGATGAACACCTTTTATTTGAGACCTCATTCATCGAAATCCATCCAGCCGTTAGGTCCGTATTCGGGTAAAGTAGTAAAATAACTTAAAAAAATAGGTTTAACTTTAATAACTATTAAGAGAAAGAAAAAGAAAGAATCATTCACTCATAACATAAACGACGATGACCGACGTAAACAAAATATTAAAATCGAGTATGACCACCTTCGGCATTTATAACGGCAAGGAGGCGTTGTCTCATTGACGCAACTGTATAGCTACAAAATGTACTTCCTCTCAATGAGTCCCAAATAGCATTTACATGTGTCCATAGACTTTGTGTACTGTGAGGTTGTTCATGATCCCACGATTGGACCATTTGCCCCAAACGTTTTCTATTGGATTAAGGTCTGGACTCTTTGGAGGCAATTTTATTAAAGATAACTCTCTGCTTTGAGCCAAATAGTCTTGGACAATTCTCGAGTTGTGTACAGAACTCCCATCTTGAACAAATGTGATTGCCTCTTCCGTGGGGTAAATGATACGTGCTGTAGGCGATAACACGTCTTCAAGAATCTTTCTATATTTTACACAGTTGAGGCGGCTATCTACTTCAACCAACTCCCCGGGCCCACTTGCCGACATCCATCCCCAAAATCCGAGCGATATACGGCCACTTCTATTATTTGGTAATATATTTTCTTAGTGGTAGCGGGTATTATCATATCGCCATAGAGAAAGTCGACCGTGTATGGAGTTGCAAAAAAGCTTTTCATCCACGAAAATCACGTTATTAAAATCATAATTCAGGTAATTTAATGCAAATTGTAACCTAAACGACTTATGCCTATTTGTCAACTGTGCCTTTCTTGCCGGCACACGATGACGAAGGCCGGCTTCCTTTAATCGGTGGTGGATTGTGCTTTGCGTAACATTATTTCTGGTGGCCAACTCCGAGGTATTTACATATCGATCTTGTAGGACTTAATGGACCAACATCCGGTCTTGTTGAATGGTGGTGATGCGTGGACGTCCTTTTGGTAATTGGCGTGTACACACACCTGTCTCACGCCATCTCGTGGTCCATAAATATACTGTCGGCCTCTAAAAGGTATTAATAAATTGTTAATACTTAGTAGTTACATTTATTTTGATTAATAAAAAACCTTTCAGAAAATAAACCTTTTTAAAAAGAATACTCACACTTAAGCCAAGTTGACAGGGACAGGGACAAGGGACAATTTTATTATAGCTTTTTTTTATCTTTATAAAGTTATCCTAACACAAAAAATAAAAATGTTATCCCCCCCTTTTTCTTACCCCTTTTTTTCTTGTGTATCATTTTGATACACATGGCCTGTGAAATAATTTTTATACGTCACCTATTTCCCAGGCCATGTGTATCTTTCTTTTCCAGATTTATAAATACAAGATTCGGGAAGAAGACGGGAATTCAGGTAAACCATTTTCCTATATTGGTTTACCTAAATTCCCTTTTTTATTGTTACAGAGTGCATAGACTATAAAGTTTGTATTGTGTGTAATAACTACGTGTTGTGAAAAAAAAACAGTGATGGATTATAGTAGCGATGACTCCGTTGAAGATCCGGACTTTGATCCTGGAGAGTCTCAAGACGAGGATTCAGAAACTGACAGTGACACCACCTTCATCATCCAGGCGAATTTCAACGTTCCAGGAATGATCTAGTAGAGTGGCACCTGATTTACCTGCTAATGACATGCCAAGTACATCTGGCAGTACAGCTGACACGACAACTGAATGGTTGAAAGCGAAATTAGTAAACATTACATGGGAACTTGCGACTGAGGATGATCCACCCGTTATTGCATATACTGTTCCCAGTTCTGGAATAAAAGATATTTATTCAGGCATACTAGCACAAGCCGAGCCTGTTGATTATTTTGATATGTTCCTGACGAATGATATACTTCAGCTTATTGTAGATCAAACAAACCTCTATGCTACGCAGCATTTACTTTCTACCGATACAACGGAAGGTTCCAGAACTCACGGCTGGACTCCAGTTACGATGGACGAAATGGTTAAATTTCTGGCATTGGTTAGTTGGATGGGTCTAATCAAGTGTCCTTCAATAAAAGATTATTGGCGGGTTCACAAACTGTATGGGCTTCCATTGGCTCGAACTGTCATGCCCAGAAATCGTTTTGAACTCATTTTGAAATTTATACACTTTTCTGATAACGAGAATGCCAGTCCTGATGACAGACTGTGCAAAATTAGAGAAATGACAAACAAATTCGTTAAGTGTTACCAGAATATGTACACTCCTGCAGAAAAAATCTGTATTGATGAATCCTTAATTCCCTGGCGCGGTAGACTGTTGTTTCGCCAATATATACCGAACAAAGCCGCTAAATACAGTATAAAGGTTTTCATAGTCTGCACTGATAAAGGATATACGTGGAACCTTATGATTTACTGCGGAAAATCCAGAGACAAAGAAATCGAGGTTTCAGAAAAAACAGTAATGTCCTTAGCGGAGGGTTTGCTAGATGAGGGCAGGACACTATATACCGATAACTATTATACAAGTGTGCCACTCGCGTGTCGTTTGAGACAGAGGAAAACTCACTTGGTTGGTACATTGAGAGCGAACCGCAAACACTTGCCAAAGGATGTCATAGGTGCCAAATTGAAGAGAGGAGAATTGGCAGCAAGGCAAACAAACGATGGGATTGTTGTCCTAAAGTGGCGTGACAAGCGGGATGTCAGCATGCTTTCCACAAAAACATCTGCCAAGAAAACGGTTCCAACTAGAAGCAAGAACAACACGTCCATACAAAAACCATTGAGTGTGGTAGATTACAATATTGGCAAGGCGTCGGTAGATATTAGCGACCAGATGGCGACATATGGCTCTGCATTACGCCGATGCACAAAATGGTATAGAAAGTTGGCATTCGAAATTATATGGGGTACAAGTTTGTTAAATGCCCATTTCATGTACAATGAAAACACCGTAAATAAGAAGTTGACTATAACGGAATTTAGAGAACACGTCATCACGGCGATGAACACTACAGTTGTACCCTCACGTCGAACTTCACAAACTAAGCATCACCTAATAAAAAACGTTGTGAACAACAAAAAAGTGCGTGGTCGATGCCACCATTGTTACCAAAAATATGGACGGACAGGGAAAACCATCGATGGAAAGCTAGTAAGAGCCTCTCAAGTTTTCACAAAATGTTCCGTATGTGAAATTTTCTTATGTCAAAATTGTTTTATTGCTACACATTACCAAATGGACACTTTCTTATTATTATTTTTTTTTTTTTGTAACTTTATATGATCATTTAGTGATTTTTATTTGTCGAAATAGCGTTGATTGTTCAGTTAGAAATGGCTTATTTGGTTGATCTTTTCAAAATAAATTAAAAAATAACTATTTTTCTATTTTTATTCACCCGATCCCCAACCCAAATACACACAGAAATTCGCACAGGCCACGGCTATTCATTGCCGGTATAAAATGTACGAAAAACGTGTGCATTTCTAAAACACAACGCTTTTACCGAAACAAGTCGTGTGTATCAAATATGATACACAATGTAATAGCAATGTGTATCAGAAATGATACACATGGCGCTGAGCGTGTTAAAACATTAGACATATCGGCACAATCGGTGCCCGTGGAGGCCCTCGAAGGGTGCGACCATCTGGGCGACATACGGGAGCATCTGGTCTACGACGAAGGGACTCCAGCGGTACTGATAGGACAGGACAACTGGAACCTGCTCCTGGCCTATCACGTGAGGCGTGGGAAACCAGATCAACCGATAGCCTCGTACACGCCGCTGGGGTGGGCGCTACACGGCCGGCAGAAGGGCGATCGATTGATGCGTAGCGTCCACCGACTGAACCATGCACGAATCAATGGCGAGGACGAGGCCCTGGATGACCTGGTAAGAGAACATTTTAGTCTGGAGTCTCTTGGGGTAGCGCGGCGGCGCCCACAGACGGATCCGAAGGCCCGAGCGTTGCAAATACTCAGCGAAACTACGCGCCAGCTGCCGGGGGGCGGGTATGAAACCGGTCTACTATGGAAGGACAATGACAGAGGAGGCCAGAGAGGAACCGCCTCCGGGGAGGACGTGGTACCTCCCACACTTCGGTGTAGTCAATTCAAACAGGCAAAGTCCGCATAGTGTTAGATGCGGCAGCGGTCACCCAGGGTGTAAGCCTGAACGATTTATTATTAACTGGCCCGGATATGTTGCAAAGTTTATTAAGTGTACGGATGCACTTTCGACAGGGTGCAGTGGCTGTGTCAGCTGACATTAAGAATTTTTCTCACAAATACAAATACGTGATCGTGACAGAGACGCGCTGCGCTTTTTGTGGCGTGATAACGCCGATGCTCCCCCCTCTTTTTTTTTTTTTTTTTTTACGTGCGGGAAATCACCACGGATACCCACCCCTCCGGAGCCGGAGGGGGAGGTTATGTCGGACTCGAACCGACTAAACCGCACGCCGTCTCTGGGTCGTAGTGCTAGGCCGAAGGTGAGGTTGTCATGCGACATATCCCTCGCACCCCGGCTGACCCAGGGCCATCCCTCTCGGTCTGGCCCTCCTCGGGAAGGGGGGGACCACGCGGTCCCCGACTCAACCCCGGTGTGGGGAGGCGCGCATCGTCCTACGATGCGCGCCGCCGCCGTGGCCTGCTTCTGCTAGGATGACGGGCGGCTCCACCCGTCACCCTCAGGCCCGCGCTCATGGGGG
The DNA here is from genome assembly GCA_949126895.1 of Eilema caniola. Classification (NCBI taxonomy): domain Eukaryota; kingdom Metazoa; phylum Arthropoda; class Insecta; order Lepidoptera; family Erebidae; genus Eilema; species Eilema caniola. The sequence continues at coordinate 5,751,920 of OX421485.1, forward strand.
GCGGAGGTCAGTTTGCGCCCTCCGACGCCCGAGCCGCCTTCGGGTGCGTGCAGCGATGTCAGCGAGCCTCTCTCGCTCATCGCGCCGCGCCCGCTCTGCTGTCTCCTTCGCGAGCATGACTTGCTCGCAGAAGGAGGCGCTGGCCGCCCACGCATCCGCGCAGCGGACCATCGCCGCGAGCAGGGTGGAGAGCGTGAGCACTCTCACCCCCGCTCCCCCCTCAATCAAAGATGCGAATGCGCACAGTAATAGTCGGCGCTACCTCCTCACCTTGTACAGCGATATATGTAAAAAATTACAATGCAGAAAAACACAAGGAGGAGTACCCTGAGGCTTACGACGCTATAGTGAAACAACATTATGTAGATGATTACTTACAAAGTTTTAAAACTGTTTCAGAAGCGAACCGTGTTGTACGAGCTGTCGACTTAGTTCACAAGCGCGGCAGTTTGGAACTACAGAGGTGGACGTCAACGAGCCCGCGGCGCTGGCAGGGCTAGCCGCCGCGGTAAGCGGCGCCCCTCAGAGTATCCCGCTTACGGATCAAAGCGAGAAGATACTGGGGCTGATATGGCGACCACATAATGACACAATAGGGTTCAATTTAAATTTCGGTAAAGTAAAACCAAATTTATTATCCGCCGAGTACACGCCGACCAAATGAGAGGTACTGCGAGCAGCTATGTCCCTATACGACCCACACGGACTCGTCACGCCGGTTACTATACAGGCAAAGCAGATTATGCAGGACACCTGGCGTCACAAGGTCGGGTGGGACGAACAATTGGGAGATGAACTCACGGCAAAATGGACAGCATGGTTAGCCTCGTTGTCGTTACTGAAAAATTTAGAATTGCCACGTTATTACACGGGCTTTGGCTGTGCTGTCCGCCTAGAACTGCATACATTCGTCGACGCCAGCGAACTTGCATATGCGGCAGCCGTGTATTAGCGCATTATAGATAAAGAAGGGCGAGTATGCATCACGCTGGCGGCGGCGAAGGGCAAGGCCATTTCCAAATTCATCGCGTGCACTCGATATTTATCATTTTCGTCTTGCTTCAGAAAGGTAAGTGTATTAAGTGTATCCTGGTCCCTTTTTGGCTCTCGTACTCCCAACCCCACTTTGTTCGACTGGGCTCCTATCATAAATCGTTTATGGAATATAAGTCTAGATTCAAGCTCGGCCGCGTTATTATCTTTCGGGAGTGCCCTGACTGTGTCATCTTGGGATTTACCTAAGATGTGGGCTTTGGTAACTCTAATGTGTTTATAGAGCTCCGATGGTTTCTTTAATTTCATCCCAAAATTATTCTGATCCCTAAATAAAGCAGAGGGATCAGCAGAGTGCGCTAGTCCAAGCCACGATTTTAGTGATTTTATGACAGTTGCATCTATTTTCGCGAGTAAGGTTGTGCCGAAATCGTATACCAGAAAAGGCCAAGTCAGACGTGATATTAGGTAGTTGTATATCCAAACTTTTTTGATATTATTCAGTGGTAGCTGATCTATCTTATTTAGGTCATTTAAAAAAATATTGACAACTTCATCTAAGGATGGTGTGCGTCCTTGATGGTCTATCTTTCTCCCAAAAGAAACATATGAAAGGCATCTATAATAACACAAGTCAAGATGGATATTACGACACTCTGGATTAAATGAGCGATGAGCTTGATTCCCACGAACAAGAGTTCTGTCTACATGCAGTTTCAACATTGCAGTATTTACATTTATATCGAAAACCACTCCAACAATTTGGATAAAAATGAAATACTTGATTTAAGCATCATCATCACCTGTCATGGCAACAGGAGGACGGGCACTTTTACCAAGCACTGAATATATATTTTAAAATGTAACGCCTGTATATTTTACTGTTACGACACTTTATAAGTGGAGTGAAGCGACCCTTTGTGAATAATTATTGGTCGCTCGTGGCAACTGCTATTCTGTGCTGCTACCGCCATCATCTCTACACAGCGTGCACCGCTGCCGAGCCTAATTTCGTTGCCCAGGTGTCGCAGTATGATGAAGTACCAGAATTATAAGTGCTGAGTTGGAATCATCCTAGAGCAACGCGGGGGCGTCGCGAAGAGGCGTCGCGTCCGTCGGTCCTCGCGTTGCTATGATGCGAAGGCGCAGGCGTGACAGCGTGTCACTCGTGTCAACTTTGTTTATAATTTATATTTTGTAGTGTTATTTGTAAAAATAGTGTAAGTGAAATTGTATCTGGTTTAGTTTTAATGTCTCAAAACTCAAACGGCAGTGACAATGTGGAAGTGTGTTCAGGCCAACTCGTTTCTTTAAGTGGCTTCGTGCGCTGCCCATACTGTTCCCAGGCCCGGTTCTTCAAAGGTGAGCGGGGCTTGAAAGTGCATATTGGCAAAATCCATAAATGTCAATATGTACTTCCAAGTCCCACGATCCCCGTTGTAGATAGGGAAGTTCCACCTAACTCCTCCCAAATTCCTTTTTGGCAATCTTTAGGTGCAATGAAAAATTCCGTCCCGGTCTTAAAGAGAATTCCCAGAGGCGCAAGGCCCTCTGTGGCTCAAAATTTAGCAAATTGCATCAAGCATGTAAATAATGTGAATCCCGTGTCGGCCTGGGAGCAGCTTTTAACCTTCTCTTACAGAATTTTACACATAAAAAGCAATAGTACACGTAGATCTTTGACAACCCAAATTAAAGAAAACTGTTCATACCAAACTACGTACCATTTTGATTCAAAATTAAATTATAACTACAACTCTGAATCGAGCAAGTATAAATTTATAGAAACTAAAATAAGGGAAGGTGATATCAGGGGGGCGTCAAGGTTTCTTTTTAGTAGCGATGTGGTGGCCATCAATTGATCCATCAGCATCAATTGATCTCTCTTTCCCGGAACCACCAAATGCTGAGACAGAATGTCTCAGTGTTACTGCCAAGGACGTTCTCACAGCCGTTTTCTCCTTCCGGAGCGGATCTGCTGGCGGTCTCGACGGCCTCACCCCCCAGCACCTTAAAGATTTAATGTGCCCGAGCGCTGGCGAGGCTGGCGATGCCCTTCTGAAGGAGCTGACGGCGTTAGTGAACCTAATGCTCTCCGGCAATGTGGACGAAGGTATAATAAGTATCCTATACGGTGCCAACTTATGTGCTCTGCGCAAAAGGGATGGTGGCATTCGTCCCATTGCTGTAGGAAGCACGTTACGGCGTTTGGCAGCCAAAATTTGCTGCAAGTATTATAGTTCAGAGCTTGCAGCAAAATTCCAGCCCCTACAACTCGGTTTTGGTTCGAAAGGGGGCTGTGAGGCTGCCATACACGCACTTTCGACGTACCTTGGCAGTGGTGAAAGTGAGGTTATTTTGAAGGTTGACCTGAGGAATGCCTTCAATTCAGTGAATAGGGGATACCTTACTGACCCAAGCAAAATTAGAAGCCCCTCATATTTATAAATTCCTTTGGCAATGTTATAGACACCCGACAAAATTAGTTTATAAGAATCATCTTTTACAATCAGCAGTTGGTTGTCAGCAGGGTGACCCTTTGGGACCTGTTATTTTTAGCCTAGCAATACATCCCATTATACAACAGATAAATTCAAAATTCAACATCTGGTACCTAAACGACGGGACTCTAGGGGATGATGTACAAACAGTTCTACAAGATTTAGAACTCATTAAAAATAAATTTCAATCCATCGGCTTACAACTCAACTCGGACAAATGTGAAATCTTTATCAGCGATACGACAGACAGACCCTCGACTATAGGAAAATTCAACGATTTAGCTCTGTTTGGGCTAAAAGGACTAGGTTCCAAACAGGTTAGTTATAAGTTTCGATGACAGTTGAATGACAGTTGAGTGTCATCTAGTGTCAGTGGTGTCACTTTCAAAAAATAGTCTCGCGTGGCGGGCCGGGTTTTATCGAGGGAGATACATTTCATATTTAATTAGAATATTTGTCAATCAGTTTAATTTGGGGGCATAATTATATACCATCCGCGAGGCGCAGTGGATATAAAACGGTTTCGGACAGAAATACGTCTAGTGACGTGATAACCGTGACCACGGGTGTGGCACATGCTGAAGATTGCTGGCGGCGCCGTTAAAGGGGGTTCAGCGGCGTGATCGGGCGGTGGAGCCCTCATCAGCGTCAACGGGCAAGTAATACTACACATTTGACACTAAGCAATTACACACCACACATACAGACAGGCCTGAGAGGGTTCTACCAGGGGCTGCAGTGAGGTGGTGTGTACGGACAGTTCGGTGAGTGAACCAAAACATTCTAGTTAGTAAGTAGGTAATATTTAAGCGCTGCCGTACTTGCAGCCAGTTTAGAGTAACAGGGGTGTTATCACCACCAAGCTCCCAATATTAAAATTTTGGAAAAAGCTCCACTACGCCTCCTGGGGTCTCCAGTTTTGGAAGATGGCTTTCATTCATTTATAGAGGAAAAATTCAAAATTTTCAAAATATCACAGAACATTTACAAAAAATAAGTGTTCATTCGGCCTTTACTATACTTCGGTTTTGTCTTTTTGTCCCTAAATTTACTCATGTACTTCGTTCATCCCAGTTTTGGCAACATTTGACACTTTTGGCAAAAATTGATAACATTCTGCAAAATACTCTCAGCAAAATTTTAAATGTGGCCTTGAACGACCGAGCCTGGCTCCAAGCGTCCTTACCAGTTCGCTTGGATGGTCTCGGCGTTCGCAAAATTTCAGACGTTAGTCTTCCAGCATTTCTGTCGTCGGTTCACGGCACAGAGGTGTCGTGCAAGTCTGATGCCATTAATGCTTGGAAGGTTGCTTGTCCCAACACTGAGTTGCCTGATAACCTTTTCTCCCAGAGACAATGGGATGCACCGCTCTGCAAGCTGGTAATAGACAGTTTAATACACACATCTTCCCAAGTTTCAGAGCGTGCGCGGCTTTTGGCTGTGGGGGAATGGGAGTCAGGCCTTTGGATTCAGGCACTCCCATCGCCCAACATAGGTACTATGTTGGACGATACTACTTTCCGCCTTGCCACTTGCCTTCGCTTAGGAGCGCCGTGTGTTTCTCCCCATCGTTGCCACTGCGGTGAAGCTGTCGACAGCCTTGGGCACCATGGCCTTTCATGCTGCAGAAGTGCTGGGCGTATATCGAGACATGCCTGCATCAATGACATTATCCGCCGTGCTCTTGCCACCGCTGGCGTGCCAGCCATTCGTGAACCTAATGGGCTGGTGCGTGACGATGGCAAGAGACCGGATGGTATGTCGTTGCTGCCTTGGAAGATGGGTAGGCCTTTGGTGTGGGACGCAACGTGTGTCGATACCCTTGCGCCTTCGCATCTTCCAAGCACGGCAGGCTGTGCCGGTGCTGCTGCTGCATCTGCGGAAAACCACAAACGGCGCAAATACTGTAACTTAACAGGTGATTATGTATTTGAGCCGTTTGGGGTTGAAACGTTGGGGACATGGGGTCCAAGTGCCCGCTTTCTATACAAAGATCTGGCAAAGCGACTGATCGACGCTACGCGTGACCAGAAGGCTGGTTATTATCTTGCACAGAGGATAAGCATTGCCATTCAACGTGGCAATGCTGCCAGCCTTCTGGGAACGTTACCGGTTGGTGATGATGCGGAGGAATTTCACGACGCATTATGTATGTAAATATTCCGGTTATTTAGTTTAGCTTGTTTTAGTTTCTAGTTTTAAATTAAATTTAGTATGATTTATATTTTATGTTCTGTATTTATATAAATAAATTTATAACACATAAGCAAACTATAAAAAATAGAAAATCATTCTTGTACACCGAATGAAGTTAATAATGAAGTTAAAGTTAGAGTACAAAGATCGAAGAATCGATAGAAGGATTCAACAATGCAAGGTACGACTTATAAAAACAAATGCCATCATTTGATACAATGAAAAAGGTTTTGATATACGTCGTCATCAGGCATTACAGACTAAAACTCGTTTTTTAAGAATTCAAGATGTTAAAGTTCCTTGTAAATTTCAAAATTTTCTTCTTGACTATTGTAATACCAACTTTTATGGATTTTATCCAAAATAAACTATATATTATTATATTATTATTGTGAGCATGGGTTGCAGGATTTTGATTTTTGCTTCGCCAAAAGGAAAAAAGTATTAAGCAAAAGTAAACATGTTTTTTTTTTATGGAACCTTTAAATGTATTTCGCCACCATTTACTCAACTATACACCCTACATGTAGACTTAAATAGCATCAATGATATCAATAGTATTCTACCCGCCGTGTATGCGTTCCTACCTAATAAGAAAACAAAAAAAAATACGATTTCGTTATCGCTTTTGAAAAGCCAGCTGCAATATCTGAAGTTTTTCCGGGTTCCAAAATACAAGGCGGTTCCAAAATACAAGGCTGTTAGGCGGAAAGCTTGATTTTCTTGAACGTTGTAAGGCGTTATGCCATCTTCCTGAAGAAATGGTAATGGACGGTTGTTTATACGTTAAGGGTGAGAGTGCAGAGAACGATAAAATTAACGAGTTCAATACATATTTTGAAAACACATGGCTAGATAAGAAATCGCTATTATGTAATAAATGGGTGTTTTTATAAAGTAGAACATAGAACCAATAATTGTGTAGAGTCCTGGAATGTGAGATTAAACAAAAAAATCTGTAAGACCAAATATGGCAACAATATTAGATAGGTTGCAAAGACTCGAATTATTATTTTGGGCTCTATAGAAAAAATGGATTCATTAGTAAAAAAAAGAAGTTACTAAAATGAGTAACACTCGGATTAAAATAATTTTAAAAGAATTAGTGGACCAAGAAATAAGCTTAGGACACTGCATAGAAAACTATTTAATTTGTAAATAAATGATTATGACTATACATACATAAACAATACTACATTATTAATATTAGTACTAAGAATTGTGAAGGTATTTTTGTTGTCAAAATAATTGTCATTTAATGCTAAGATTTACAGGTATCAAATATTTAATTAAAAAATTATACGATTTTGCAGAAATATCCCTTTAGTTTTTAATCGGAGACATCTGGCCCGATCTTCCAAACTGATTTGGCCGAATATGATACACTTTTTGAAAAGTTAACATTCGGCCTGTTGATCAGTTTTTGTGTGGGCGAGATGTCCCATAACCCGTTCCTCGGCCAGTTCGTCCTCAAGCTCTAGCTCGTCGTCAAGTTCTGATACTGATTCTGATAGTTTAATCCAGCCTTCTTCGTCTAGGAATAATGTAGTTATTGATGAAACTGATAATGATGATTAACAGGCCCGTCACTCAACATATGTAGTCGGGAAATAGGTAATTGTTGTATTTTTATCCACTCGAATATGGGTTTCAAATGAGCCCAAACAGCCATTGTGTCATATCTATTGTCGCTAGAGAGAGAACAAAAGGATACAGGTTTGATTGCATTATTCTTGTGCAAGTAAAGCACTCGTGTATGCATTGTTATCTGCTTCCTTCCTCCGCCAAAGTGGACAGCTTGTATTTCCTCGTTATACTTACAACAATAGTATTCACTGTAATCTACATGAATTAAAATGTCGTTTATTGTTAAATTTTTCTTTATATTTTGAATGGCCTGATATTGATGTGCTATAGTGAAAAAAAAGTGGTAATGCTGCTTCCAGACTTTGAAAAGCAATTTCAATTTAACCCTATACTCTTTCTTCACGACTTACGAACTGTCTTCTCGATCGATCGACGATCTACTTCATAAATACATTGTTGATAAGTCCCAAACTGATTAGGCATTGATAATAGTATTCCAAAGAGTGTCCCTTGTAGGTTGAACCTCCATCTGGACTGAACCTCTACTTTAAAAAAGAATCCGCCGATTCGGAACAAAAAAATTGGCGCCAACATTTTACATTTAAATTAAACAAAGTTTGTTTTTGTTTGTAAAATAAATTAGTTTATGTATTATGTATTATTAGTATGAGAGTAGATAAAGTAGTGTATGACACTGTACATAACTTGGTCTTATAATACTCGTGTGATACAAAAAAAAACTCACCTACCACCTCGTTTTTTTAAAACGCACTCGTGTTATAAGAACCTTTATTATGCAACAGTATCATAAACTACTATAATACATTCATGTAACGTGAGGTAATAATCGTCATAAATTTAACTTATAACAATTTTCGCAAAATATCTTTTTACACGA